>OZ057416.1:14007315-15274815 GCA_964056705.1 Troilus luridus | reverse complement strand
CCAGAAAATGGCGTTGGAGCTGGAACAGGCCCTACAGGAGCATCAACGGGGAAAAAACATATATGTGGTAAGAGAACCACAGGCAGAGCCGATGACGGGTGCACAAGAGGTGCAACCATCCGTATGTGTTTGCGCAAACTACCGGCAGCCCGGAAGGAACGAGGGGCGGGTAAACGCTCGGCCACCACTTTCGGAGGTCCAATGTTATAACTGTGCTAAGAGGGGGCATTTGGCGAGAAATTGCCCTAACAGAGTTGGCCAGACCCCACAGCGAACCGGGAGACGACCAGACTACCCTGGAGCTTGTTTCAGATGTGGAAGAATAGGACACTTCGCTTCCCATTGTACCACCGCCGCTCAAAATGGGAGTGACCCAAAAGCCTAAGGCCGCCCTCTTGCCCCGAAGGGAGGCCCCAGGAGAACAAAAGGGGTAAGCTTGGTTTAATTCCCTGTATATCTGGCCAGGAGAACGACGGGTTAAGTCTTGAGGTTGTGATAGCCGGGCAAAAGAAAATTCTGCTGGTGGATACGGGGGCTCAGATCTCCTTGTTAAGGGAACCGGTCCAAGGTCATAAGGTGAGATGGTCAAACCTGAAGGCCAGGGGGGTAACGGGAAGGGCCCTGCGTATAAGAGGGGAACAGGAGGTTGAATGCCAAATAAAAGGAAGAAAAGTAAGCCATCGGTTTACAGTCGCGGACATTGAAATGGCGTACGACGGGATATTGGGGCTGGACCTTATGAAGAAGGTCGATATAGAAATTCACGCTCGGTCTAACACTGTACTGGTTAGAGGGGTGACGGCTGAGGCAGTCAAGCGTCAGACAGGGAAGAAGTGTCATCGGGGGAAGCCAAGTCCTAGGGAGTCAGAACCGCTTCAGAAGCAACAGCAGGAATACACTGTACGGGCCGTTGCGAGGTCTATAATCCCAAAGTACGCTGAAGCCATAATAGCTGGGGAGCTGGCAATGATGGACGGCAAAGTGGTCATGGTAGAACCTGAAATCCAGCCGCAGAAGGGGTTAAGAACGGGGAGGGGCGTTGGCAGGGTGGAAAAGGGGATGGTGAACGTCCGGGTGGTCAACTTGACCGGAGAACCGATCGTGGTTGACCGCAGACAAACCTTGGGGAGGGCGGTTGAGGCGGACGTCTGGGACGGGGAGGAGACCGTGATAGGAGTAGTGGGACTACACCAGTCTAAAGAGGAAGTGGACCAGCGGAATTGGGACGCTGAGCTTGGTCATTTATCACCGAACGATAGATCGACTATTGAAGAGGTGTTAGAGCGGTATAGAATGTTGTTCGACCCGCCAGATGAGAGGGGTTGCACCCTAGGCGTCGAGCACTCCAGTGAAACAGGCGGCGCGTCACCAGTCGCAAAACGACCGTATCCAGTACCCTTCCATCAGAGACCTATTGTTAAACAACACATCCAGGAAATGCTGGATAATGGGATCATCCAGCCATCATCGAGTCCATGGTCGGCCCCCATTGTATTGGTTAGAAAGAAGTCGCACCATGGGGAAACCAAGTTTCGGTTCTGTACTGATTTTCGTGGTCTTAATGCGGTTACAAAAGTGGATGTTTATCCACTGCCATTGATAAATGAAACGTTGGAGCAATTGGGGAGAAGCCGGTACTTTACGACACTAGACCTGGCAAGCGGTTACCATCAAATATCCGTCGCGGAAAAAGATCGGGAAAAGACGGCGTTCACCACAGAAGGTGGCCACTACGAGTACCGTAGGATGGCTTTCGGGTTGGCTGGGGCTCCTGCAAAATTCCAAAAATTGATGGATTGCCTATTAAGTAGGCTGAAAGGGGTAGAATGCTACGTGTACCTGGATGACGTCATTGTTTACAGTGCGACTATTGAGGAGCAAGCACGTAGATTAGGGAATGTATTCAGTAAGTTGCAAGAGGCTAACCTCAAGGTCAACAGGGAGAAGTGCCGCTTTGTGCGGAAGGAAGTTGCCTATCTTGGACATGTGGTAAGTGAGCATGGGGTAAGAACAGATCCCACAAAGATAGAGGCAGTGAGAGCCTACCCTCGGCCAAGGAGCGTGAGAGAAGTAAGGTCCTTCCTGGGGTTAGCAGGGTATTATCGCCGGTTTGTAGCGGGATTCGCGGGAATCGCTCAACCAATGACTGAGCTCACGAAAAAGAATGCCACTTTTAGATGGACGACGGAGGCGGAGGATGCTTTCAATGAGCTAAAAGAGCATTTGGTGTCTGACCGGATTCTAGTTTATCCCGATTTCCATGATCCGTTCATCTTAGCAACCGACGCCTCCTCGATGGCATTAGGAGCAGTGTTGTCTCAGGTGCGCGATGGGGAAGAAAGACCCATATGCTACGCCAGCCGGCAATTACGAGGCCCAGAAAAAAATTACTCGGCCACCGAATTGGAACTGCTAGCGGTCATCTGGGCAACCCGCCAGTTTAGGTGCTACTTACTTGGGAGGGAATTCAAGCTCGTTACTGATCATTCGGCTTTAAGATGGATGCTAAGCTTAAAGGAGCCTTCTTCTCGGTTAATGAGGTGGACACTAAGGCTCCAGGAGTTCAATTATGAAGTAGAGCACAAGGCGGGGAGGAGGCATACGAATGCTGATGCCTTGAGCAGGGCGGTGCGGGGAGTACAAGTGAAGACACCGGGGTTTAATGAGAGCGAGCTACAGATAGCCCAGCGGGATGATTCGTGGTGCCAAGATCTAGCACAACAATCAGGATCAGGAGGAAAGGATGCACGGGGCGTATTGTATTGGAAAAATGGTAGTGACAGCATGGGAGATTGGAAGCAACAGTTTTAAGAGGGGCCATTTTACAGCAGTGCCATGAATCCAAATGGGCTGGACACCCGGGTATAGAACGTACGACGTACAGCAGGGGTATTACTGGCCCACACTGGGTCCAGACGTAAGGGAATACGTCGCGAGGTGTGATAGCTGTCAGAGAAGGAAATCCCCACCAGGTTTGAAGGCTCCTTTGGAAGCCCCTTTCTTCCCGACCAGACCGTTTGAGCAAATTTCAATGGACATCGTCGGTCCGCATCCCAGGAGCGGGCGAGGTTATAAGTACCTGCTCACCATGATCGACAATTTCACGAGGTACGCCGAAGCAATACCCTTGAAGGAAATCACAGCGGACGAGACGGCAAGGGCCTTAGTAGAGGCAATAGTAACCCGGCACGGAGCCCCCGATCGATTGCTGACTGACCAGGGAAGAAATTTCGTTTCCTCCCTATTGAAAAATACATGTCGGCTGCTGGGGACACAGAAAATTCAGACAACCCCCTACCATCCAGAGGGCAACGGAATGGTTGAAAGATTACACCGAACTCTGGCTGAGTCGGTGGCTCATTATGTACGACGGGACGGTCGTGACTGGGATCGATGGGTACCCTATGCCCTGATGGCTTATAGGGCCATCCCGCACTCGTCAACGGGATACTCGCCAAACTACCTTCTGTATGGACGAGAAGTGCAGATGCCTGTGGGCTTCAATATCATGCCACTAGACGGTGAAACGCCAGCAGAAGAGTTCGTGGAACGGCTGCAGGAGAGATTAAGTCAGGCTTATGAGGAGGCATCGAAGAGGATGGAATTGGCGTGGACCCGTCGGACGAGGCAATGGAACAAGGGGCGAAAACACAGAGAACTCGAAGTGGGGGAGTGTGTGTTCCTGCATGTCCCCGTTACAAAGCTGGGACATTGCAAGAAATTTCATCGTCCTTGGACGGGACCGTATGAGGTAATAAGGAAGATCTCCCCAGTCACGTATGAGTTACAGTTGGGATCGGGCCGAAAAGTAGTGGTTCACATCAATCGGTTGAAACCAGCTATAGGTGATAGGCCTACTGAGTCAGGAAGGGAGGAGGAGGAGAGTGGAGACGAGAGTGACTGGGAGGAACATGAACATCGGGACGAAAATGAGAGTGAGGAGGAATGTCCCCCACACTGGAACGAGGACAGCGAGGATGAAATGGAAGAAGTCAAGGACGACAACCAAGAGGAGAGTCAAGCCGACGGTGCTTATTCAACTGTCCGCCAGGAGCCCCCGGTAACGGAGCGAAGGACGCCAGAAAAAGTGTCAACCCCCCGGGGCATAGTCGATCACGTTACTCCTCATTGGATGAGGAATGACCCGAGTTCACCAGGGGACACCCAAGAAACAACCTGGGCCCGCACAGAAGATGACCCAGGTACACCTGAGGACCCACGTGACACCTCGTGGGCCCCGGAGGAGGATGATTCCCTTGTCACCCCACGATCCCCTATACTGCTGAGGCCAAGAAAGTAATCTAATGTTAAACGACAGTGTTCGCAGGATGGCTGGTGCTGCAGTTGGCCCTGGGACACAGCGGTGTGAGGTTTTTGGATGAAAGGGACGTAGTAGTGAGCAGTGAGCGATGGCGGGTAATAGTGGAAGTGAACGTGACTCGCTTGTGTGGTGAAGCACTACGGATGAGGGAAGTAATAGAGGAAATAGAAGCTGAATACCGACGGACACTGAACCATATCCCTGAACTAAGGGGGTACTGGGACGAGGTGGAGAGGACCAAGGAGATGGTCGCAGAAGTGGATGAAGCTGTTTTGTCCATCAGGAATCTGCTACCGGTTCAACGAGGGAGTAGAGGGCTGCTAAACATTGGAGGGAAGGTGATTAAAGCGGTGTTTGGTAATCCGGATGCTGACGACTTAGAAGGGATAAGAGACGATCTGGGGAAGCTAACAATGCAACAAGGTCGATTGGTCCACTTGGCCACGGAGCACCTCACAGTCACACGAAATTTGGGACAACGAACCGAGGAAAATACGAGGAACCTAGTACGCTTCGCAGGAATGTTGAAGAAGGAAATGGAAGCTACCCACCGGCGGTTGTTAACCCTAGAGACACAAGTAGACCGGCTTTCCCTTTATACTAACCTATCCTTAACCTTGATATCCAACCTCCGAAATATGGAGGTGACGGCTCTGAAAGCCAGTGGTGATTTGAGGGAATTGTATTTGGGATTAGAGAGGGTGTCATGGGGGGCAGTGAGTCAGGCCCTTCTGTCTCCCCACTCCTTGAGTGAGATTCTCCAAACGGTGGTCAATGTACTGCCCTCAGGAATTGGTTTGTTCACAGGTACTCGTCCCGAGGATGCCCACCATTATTACCAGGCCGCTGCAGTCCATGGAGTGGCCACATCCACTTCGGTGCATGTGGTTATAGATCTCCCTTTGATTAGGTCAGGTCAAGTCTTCGAGCTCTATA
Source organism: Troilus luridus (assembly GCA_964056705.1). Lineage (NCBI taxonomy): Eukaryota > Metazoa > Arthropoda > Insecta > Hemiptera > Pentatomidae > Troilus > Troilus luridus. The sequence goes on along the minus strand of OZ057416.1, from coordinate 15,269,558 downwards.
GGGTACAACCTATGCCGATACGGAGTGTGGATGTGCCGCACAAGGTGGTATTAGAGACGTCAGTGGACAGTTTTCTTGTGTCAGTGGATAGACAATATTATGCACTTCTGCAGAAAGGGGACCTGTCACGGTGCCGGACATCCCAGCCGTGGGTGTGCCCCGCGCTGTTTCCGTTGATGGTACGGAGACGAGTGACCTGCTTAAGCACTCTCTTCTTTGGGGATGAGCAGAGTGGTCAACCGCTGTGTAAATGGAGGGCACTACGTGACCCGCAACTGGATACTTGGATTTGGGACGAGGCAAGAGAGAAATGGCTCTTTAGTATCAACGAGCCAACCAAGGCAACGATAACTTGCAGAAATCAGCAACCCAGAGAGATTACTTTGGACGGTGATGGAGAATGGGAGGCAACAGAGTCTTGTACACTGAAAACAGCAGATTACTGGCTGCTCCCCCGCTCCAGAGGGACGACGTACACGACGTTGGAGAAGGAAATACAGATCGTGGACCCTATATCTCTACACATAGGGTCAGAAAAAACGACAATTAGGAGGGAAGACCTACCAGAGGCTTGGAAGTCCTTGGAGCAGCAAGGAGACCTGGGAGCGGGTCAGTGGGCCGCTGATGAAGTTCGGGTCTTGGCCCTTCACCGTGCGCTTGAAAGGATACAGGAAGAACGGGTTAACCGAAGATGGTGGACGTGGAGTGCCACAACGACCTTGGCGCTATTGTTGCTGGGTGCCCTTGGAACCTGGGGCCTACGCAAGTGGCTGGGAAACAAACGGTCCAAGGCTACTCAACGAATACAAGATGCCAGAGCTCTGGAAGAATTGACAACCAGGACCATACATCGACCCGGTGGGCGCACAGAAGCCAGCACCAACTGACAGGAGTGTATATAGTGGCAGTGTATACAGTGTAGTGTAGGATTAAGTTTCAGCCACCATTGGTACTCCACGGCGTATTGTATGAGTGGACCCCGTGGTTCCACTCTTTTGTAAAGGGGAGGGTGATGTAACAGAACCGTGGCGGGACTGGCCGTAAATAAGTTTAATTAAATCATTTAGTCGAGCGATCGCGAGGCGAAGACCGTCAAGGATGCTGAGGTAGCGTCTAGACGGTGGTTATCGTGAGAGAGGGACCTCGCGATCGCTTAGAAGTCGGTCAGTCTGTCCCGGGTTGGAAGAGGTGTAACGTCGCAGTGTGAGAGGTCTGAGACAATTGGTGTTGGTGACTGCTGAATCGATCAGATGGGAGGATCGCTACACGTTATACAAGGTACATGTGAACAATTTAATTTCTGGGGATAGACTCATTGATTACCGTGGAGTACCAGGCTATAATTTTTGTTCTGAGACATATAATATTCCCTTATTGTTTTTTTTTTATTTTCTTGTCCTAGCAAATAAGTGGGGAACTGGTTGTACCAGTAGTGTAGTAATTGTAGAATTTTTAACCATTCTAATATTTTCAACAATTTGGTTTTATTATTCATTTATTAAACATTTTTTTTTTTATATTTTTCAATAATTTGGTTTTATTATTAAATAAAAATAAATATAGTCATTTTATTTATATTGCTTAGTTCTTAGCCAGAGTACATTCTCCTAATTTTTTTTTTTTTATTTATTTTTATTTTCTTATGTGTTACTATTCTTTCCTTCCTTTCACAACCCCATTCCCTTCCAAATAAGCCGGGGCAGTTACATCTGTTGAATTATTTTCTGTTTTTCCGATCTAACCCTTTTTTTTCAAGAATTTTAAATATTGTGGGTCTGTGGATTGTGCCATAAGCCTTTTTGAAATCAACAAAGACATACACTGTAGGGTTGACTCACTTCTTCCTTATTCTTCTGATTAATTTTAAGTTAAAAATTTGCTCTGGGCATGATTCGTTTGGCCTGAAACCAGCTTGGAAATCTGAGATTTTGGGTTCTAGCAATTCTTGTTTTCTTTCAAGAATACTGGCTGATAGTATCTTGTATGTGACAGGGAGCAGAGAAATTCTTCGGTAATTACTCACATCATGTTTGTCCCCTTTTTTATGTAACGGGTGTAATAAGGCACACTTCTTCCACCAATCTTCTGGGATTTCTTCAGTGACCCATGTATTTTGAATAATTCTTACTAGCTCCTTTCTTGAATTAGGTCCTAGATTCTTGAGAAATTCAGCTACAATTGCATCCTCTCCACATGCATTATTATCTTTGAGTTTCTTTATGTGTTTTACAATTTCTTCTTCTGTTGGCTGTGTAGAATATTTTTGTTGCGGGGCTCTAGTGTTGGATAGTTGAAGTGTTCCTGTGGGTTCCGGACAGTATAGTAGTTTTTCAAAATATTTTCTTCATCGCTTAGTGCTGTATTCCCATCTGATTTTTGGAAGCAAATATTTTGAGGGTTATATCCCTTAATTTGGTTTGCGAAAGTCTTGTAGAATCCACATGTATGTCCACACATTTTTTTAATTGGTTTCTATCGATTCTTGTTGATGGGTTACATATTTCCTCTTCTCTTGTCTGATAATTTTATTCGAAAGTTTTCGTGTTTCTAGAAAGTTATGGTGAGTCCCCTCATTCTTATTTGAGCTATGTTTGGCAAAGGCTTTTTTGCGTTATTCAACCGCCTTTTATTATATGTTTTTCTTCTCAGCATTGCTGGTTGATATGTCTTAACCGGACCATAGTCAAGGTCAAGCTTAATCGCCTTATTTATCGATATTTAGAAATGTCCGTACAATACTAGCAGTTCCCAACAACACTGCTTTTTGTAGTATTTCAACTTCCTTGTTCAATTCAAGGATTTTCAAGGATCTTATTGTTTCCTCTGGGATAAGTCCATTCGTAGACACTACAATTGGCAGTACTTCAACCCTCACCAGTCCATAAAGATGCGTCAACTCTTCGCTAAGCTCCTGATATTTCCGAATTTTTTCTCCTATTGTTTTGTGCACGTTATCGTCGGAAGGAACTCCTATCTCAATAATCTGTGCTTTCTTTGCTGCCTTGCCAATAAGCACGATAATATATTTTTTAGATAATTTCTTTCTTCGACAGTTCTTTAAATTCAAACTGACCAGTACTGCCCCTTTATCATACAACCGCAATAAAGCTATCTAGCGAAATTTCTGGTAATCAACCATTCCGTCTTCATTATTTTTCTGTTGAAATAATAACAGTTGTACAGTGTTTTCGTAAAATTATAAGGTATATTTTAGGCTGATAAGAGAAAATGCTTATTGAGAAAATCTGAGAGTAGGCATTGATAAGCAAAACAGCCGCAAGTTTGAGCTGTCGATAACTTATTTCATGTAACATTTTCCGGATAACATCGTGTGTTTTATTCTGGAATAAAATGTTTGTGTTATAATTATATTTATATATATATATAAATTAGACCTGACTGTTGTAAGATATATGGTGGTCTGTTATCATCGTATGGTCCCAATATAATTTAACATTACCACTTTCTAATAATGCTTCAGGGTGATATCTGTAGAAAGGTTGGTGATCTTTAATTAGATCACATCTTTTAGCAACTGCTTGATGAATGACCTTCGCTGCATTATTGTGTCTTTGGAGGTATTCTTTTCCCACTAGTACCTGACTGCCTGAGGTCACATGTTGTATTGATTCATTTGTTGATTTGCAAAGACGACACTTATCATCAATGGCCTCTTGTAAGATATACTTCCTATACGAACGCGTTGCCATTACTTGATCTTGTATAGCTAAAAGGAATCCTTCCGTCTCTGGAAACATACTTACATTTTTCAACCATTGGACAGATGCTGCTAAATTTATTCCAGAGGTTTTTAAGGCGTTGTAAAATCTGCCGTGAAGTTGTTTACATTTCCACGACTCAGTAAGACTCTGTTCAGTTAGGTTCTCGTTTTGTTCCTCTCGAAGCAAGTTTAGTGCCGTATATCCGTGGTCAAGCCTTGTAATCGCAGATAATACGGGTGAAGTACTGCTCATGACATAGGCCTTAAGTTGTGCTTCCTGTTCTCTGCAAGATTTTAATAAACTAGTGAGACCTCTTCCTCCTTGTTTCCTGGCTATATATAGTCGTGGGACTGAGGAGTTCGGATGCCGTTGCCTCGATTTCACCATATGCGTTCTAATGAAACGGTCCATTCTTTTAAGATCGGTATCTGACCATTTTAATGTACCAAAGGTGTACGTGACCGCTGATATAGCCCATGTATTCAAAGCTTTTATCAAATTTCCAGAGTTTAAATTAGTTTTTAAGATCCTCTGAAACTTATGTTTGGCAAAGGCTTTTTTGCGTTATTCAACCGCCTTTTATTATATTATTATTATTGTTAGGAATATCTTAATTTTAAACATTTTGTTAGTATATGTCCAGAGCGTTTAATTTATCTCTCAATGTAGAAAATATGAGTTTCTGCGTCCTCTACAAGGGGTATCCTTTCCAAAATGTGTGAAATTACATGTATGATTTATATTACTAAATGGAATGAAGACTTTTATTATAACCCTATAATATCTTTATCCAGAGTGTATGTTTAACAGAAACTTATGAGGACTCATTTGTTTTGAGTATTGTGAGAGAAGGTTCGATACTCGCCGAGGAGAGAGAAATTCCCTATGTAGGGGTGTAACAAACAATTCCAGCGGCAGTTGCAACCGTGAAAATTAAACAACCTTAGTCAAACAAATGGCCGCTAACGCGAAACACCTACCTCCGCCTCGATCTCTAAATATTTAACCAATATCCCTTCGCCCCTATCTTCTCAATTAGTTCAATATCTCCTTTCCTCTCAATTCTCTACATCACAGGAATTGGGAAAAGAGGAGGGAAAAAGTCGTAGCTGGTTCACTTGTTATTTCCAATTATCACTCGTTCTTCTTATTTATTTTTACACCCAATTTTTCAACCAAATTCTTACAAACATTTATTTTTTAGAGGGGAGTAAATTCACCTTTTTAACCACCTCCCTATCTATCATCATGTTTTATGAGTTTTTGATATTAACGATGAATACAAAGAAAGCCGCCAGGAATATTTTGTATTATCAATATACAAGTTAAAAGGAAAGCCAGTTGTAAATCCTTAGATAAATGACTTAGTCTCATGTCACTCATAGGCTATAAGGACCCTTAAGGTAAGAGGCCAATAGCTGGTAGAAAAAGTAATAGTGGATATTATTTTTCTGAATTATTTAGCTTTCCTATTTTCTTTTTTATTCATCTATATTATTGATGTTATTTACATTACAAGAAAATGTGAGAAATGGCTGACTTAAGGTCCTTGAGGAGACCCAGGTCCTTGTAAGACCGTAGGGCCCTATCAGTAAGTAAGTAAGTACATTTCCATACATTTCTTCTTGAAAATGCTTCAGAATGTGAAATATTCATAATTGGACATTGTAAACCCATTCAAAAATTATTAATAAGGATGAGACGCAGATAGAAGTGTTAAGGTTTTCGCCTTTTTTACGACCACTACCTCAAAGATGAGAGCCAAGAATGATTTCATGATAATCTTCAAACTTTTACCATATTAAACTTCAATCCCTTCTCAATGATGTGAACCGTGGCCGTTAACGTTAAAAGATTAATTACGTCTTAAAGGAGTTCGAAAAAAGATGAATTCCAAAGAAGGATGAGTTCACTGATCACTACGCAATGCAAAATATTCACCCTATCTATGTTAGTGATTTTATAGTATCAAGAGGGTTGATATTAGCTTGTAAATTTGTTGGACTAAGTAATAAACGAATTTCTAAAATCGTATTATGGCCAGTAATTACTGTTGTCGGTACGTTTACCGAAGCGTTAGTGGGACGATTCCATAGAGTGGGTCGTGGAATGAAGTTTTTAAACAGTCATTTGAAGTATCTAGATATAGCCTTCAGGTTTTCTAATCCATTTATCATTAGTATTAGTATTATACGCGTTACATGTCTTTCATCAGTCCCCGCGAAGCAATCATGGCTACTTCTTCCTGTTATTGTAGTACTCCTTCATTCGCCTTCACCGACATCACTTCAAAGTTGTGTCTAGATAAGCTTTTGTCCGCGGTGTCTTCTGAGTTTACCTGAGCTTCTTCCATATCAATTTTAACATGTTTTATGCAGGGTGTATTATTCTAGAGCCGTTGTCAGTATCCGAGAATTCTGTTGGTGAATGTAGTCTGTGAGGGTCTCTGATGTGTTCATAGAATTTTAGTCTCATCTTTCTAACGTCTGATGGGTGGTTAGACAACTCCTTCGTGGTTCCTCTGGAGTGAAGCATATAATTTTTGTATGTGAGAATCTTTTCTAGGTCGCCCTTAGTTTGCAACGTCAATGTCTCACCAGTATATAGCACCTCAGGATTAATCACCGTATTCCCATGCCGAAGTTTGGAGAAAATGACTAGACGTTTTGTACGAATATTCGTACTGTACTTGCAGTTCCTAATAACACTGCTTTTTGTACTATTTCGACTTCCTGATGAAGTTCAAGGATCTTCAAGTATTTTATTGTAAGGAAATAAGGGCATTGGTAGAAACTACAATTGGTAGTACTTCAACCTTCACCATCCTGAATTCGAATTTCCCCTATTGTTTTTTGCACGTTATCATCAAAAGGAACTCATATCTTAATAATTTGTGCTTTCCTTGCTGCTATGTCATAAAACACGATGTTAAGTCTATTATGAGGTATATGATGGTCTGTTATCATCGTATAGAACCAAAATAATTTAATAATAATTATTATTTAATTAATAAATTGGATGTAAAAACAGGTTAGTTTTATGGGGATGTATTGTGTAATTTTCCATCTCCTAGCTGATTTTTATTGGGCTTTGGACTCTTCTCTCCCGCAGGTCGAGCACAATAACCCCTAAGCTCAAGGAAGAACCGAGGTCCCATGAATGGCCCTAGAACACGGATCGGGACACTTGAGGACTCCTCTCACTCCAATAGTGAGCACAATCGATCGCTCTGCAATTGTGTAAACAGTTTGCCTCGAGGTTCCCGCCCGTTATAGTGGCAGGGGGGATTTCGTCCCCATCGTGTCAATGGGAACCATCTTGTCAATGGGGATCCTCGTTCCCGCCAAATTACCGGCTCGTTAGTGAAGGACAAAAGATACTTACTCCTGACAGCTCCTGCGCCCCGACCCTGCTCCAGATCATAACAAGAAAAAACTAACTTTTTTTCCTCCTGTCATTTCTCAAGTTGTGCTTACAGCGAATTCGTCCCCAATTTTTTCCCCAGAACTAGTGAGCTTCTTTCACTGAAGTCATATTGAAAGGATATCTTTGAAAATACAGTGGTTCTCAGTTCTACAAATGCTCTTATTTACTTAATGTTGCTATAGTTCTAGTTTAAATATTTTTAAATTGGATTTGTCAAACTAACTGGAAATTCCCAAGCTTATTTTTCATTTAACTTATCTTATATCTTATACCATTCCACTTATTCGTCGATACATAGTTTCTTTTTTATATCGTGGTCATTTTTTTGTTCATATTTTCTTATATATAACATAAATAATTTAAATTTTAATAATTCATCAATGAATGTTGTTATTCGACAATTAATAAAAAAAAACCACCCATTACGATTTGTCTTTATTGCTAGAGAAAACGAATTTGCACCAATATCGGCGGTTTGAAATTCTTCTTCGTGTTCAACATACACATTTTCTACAATTTAGAATGTTAAAACTAACAAATCGACAATATCAGATGAAGGAACCAAATGAAATAGCTAGCTTATATAACGAGGCTATATAAGTTAATCATGAATCCATAAATTTTTTATTTGTTTTTCAAAAATAGCTTTTTGGATTTTAAGTTTTTTTAATCTTATCTCTCTATTCATAATTAATCTTCTTCCCTTTAACTTCCCAGATAGTCCCTCACTAGCTCCTCGAGGCGTAACAGGAGCCGATCGGGAATAGACGATAAAGGGAACGATGAATAAAGATCAGGAGGAGCCGCATAATGTAGAGCTAAGAATATGTAAATTGATGTTGCAGTTAAATAACTCGCAAGCAGTTGCTCGCTAGTTAGTCATTAGGGATGCAATCTTCCCACCAACTTCATTCCCATCTCCATCGGAACCTTGCTAATACACCTCCGAAACTCCTCCCTCTGTATTACCTAGTCGATGTTTCTGTATCTATCTCTCTCTGTCTTGGGAATATCCATTGATATTCAACAACGTTTATATTAGTGTAACGTCTATTGAAATATTTACTATATATCTTGAAAGGTAAAATATTAGAAAATTGGAGGAGAGTGAAGCTCACTAGTTTTTTTAAAAAAGTCAGATGTATTATGTAAGCCGTCCTTCGGAAGGGTTCTAAAATGGAGACCCCGAGCTTTTGCGTTGACAGGTACACATTGAAGATCCATATCCCTATGATACCAGATAAGAAAAATGTAGAAGTCCCATAGTAGAATAGTGTGACAAGCCATAATTTTTATCATAAAGTGATGTTGAAAATATACAAAAAAAAAATTTATATATATACAGTCATGAGCATTGCCGACAGAAATGAAAACTCAAAACTTTGGAATAACTGTGTTTTGTTTGAAGTCAAGTATATTCAGAATTATTTAAATTTCAAATTGGTAACTTTTAATTATCAACATTAGTCTGGTTTTCAGGTATATTGATACTCCGAACAATAATTATGTATATACATTTTCAAGTAGTTTATTTATTATTCAAAACATACCATCACAGGTTGAATACAAAATATCAATTTAATAGAAGTAATAATCAGTATATATTTATAAAAGTTTTTCCTTGTATTTGTATTTACATAGATTTTATTTCATTTTTAGCTTTATTGCCATCGTTAAGTTTTAAAATGTATAGATCAATTGTACTTCTTTGTATAGATCAACTGTCCCACAGGTATTTTCAATTTCCTGTTTTAGTCTAGAGACTTAAGGGTTTTAGTTGGAATTTTTCCACTAATGTATACAAGTTTAAATAAGTGATTATAGAAATGGTATAACTCATACACAGGGCGCTTGGTGTCGTCAGTATCGAGTATTTTGCTGATGCAAACCCACAAATTTATCCCCTACCAAAACTGTTTGAACGTGGCTAAAGATGTTTTCACCACAAAACATTAGAAAATGGAAGAACAAAGCTCATCGGATCTTTTTATATTAATGTAATTTATTATTGAGTCATCTGTGGTCTACTGGTTAGCCTAACTCACTACTATGCCTAACATCCCGGGTTCGGAACTGGAACTAAGGAGGCGTTAGGATTTTTTTGGGACGAAAATCGAGTATACCATACTTTCAAAAGGGACGTGTAATGGGAGTACTAATTGCACTTGGATAGGCGTAGTTTAGGAACCTCAAAGGAGCATCGTTTGATTAGCTACAGCAACTTTATGTTGTTAAAACAATGATGAATCGTGTATCATCAAGCATTACTTTTAGAAATGTAAAAATAGACATATTAAAACATCCTGAAATAGTAATTTATTTTTTCCTCTCCTTAATGGAGTAGAGCTGTTCTGCAAGCCTAGGGTTCAAATCCGGCTTTGTTAGATAAACTCTTTAATCTTTAACCGTTAGCATAAAATGGTACTAATAGGCTTGTCTCCCGAACTCTACTAGCATATGTAGAGAAGTATACATAAATATTTTCGTATGTGATATAAAAGGCAAGTTAATATTGAGTTTTAATTTAGCGCTGATCTTCATCGATTATTAGCACTATACGACAGGAGGAACAATCAGAACAATCCTAGATCCATCGTCACCTCCCAACATCTTATCGATAGTTTCGCTAGATCCCAAAAAACTGAAAATATGTAAATAATTGATTTTAGGTCAAATAATTTTTTTTGTAAATTATTTTAGTCCTTAAACAAATATTCCCATAGATTTTTACCATACCAAAACGGTGAAAAATATTGATTTAGCCCTCAAAGCGCACAACATTTTCTAAACCAATAAATTACATTTTGAATTGAGGCTCTCTATTTATTTTACATAATTATAAGCTACCGCATACTGAACCCAAGTCTCTTCTTGGATTGTAGCAGTACTGAATTTTTAATAAACCTCAAATTTAAAAAGTTCCATATTATCTATGTTCCATTCCAATTGTTATATATAACCAATTTTCCCTGAAGAGAGTTTTCATTGACACAGGTTGTTCGAAAAATATCGCTGGAGTTGGAACTGCTGTCGTTTCTCAGGATCGTATCCTCTTATTTTCGTTGAAAGCAATATCTTGTGTGTACATCTGTGTACTGAGGAACGTTTCGGAATCAATCCTGACGTTTCCAATATCCTTCCCAACTGTCTCCGTTCAGTAATTTGTTCCGACTCAGGAATCTCTCCTCCAATTCCTCCAATATACCTTTTTCTATTTATCCAGTAATTTAAATAAACTTTACTTAAAGATACTTCAGGGTGTAAGTTTCATTTTTGTCTTTGTGAGCACTTGAAGACTATGTGACTATGTAAAATGTAATAATTAGGTGATTTGTAGAAAAGAAAATAGATTATACTATTATATTATTATAAAATTACAATTAAATAATGACCCCTTTAAAAATTTAATTTAAAAAAATTAATTTCGAAACTAATCTAGTTATCAGTTTTCAGTATTGTTCAGTATTTTTCGCTTGTTGAGTCGATTCAAAAGTTTTAACTTATCTTTCATTTCCTTTATAGTATTGTCCAAAAATAAAAATAATCGTGAACATTAGTATGGAAAAAAAGTATAATTAAGGAAAATATGTATATTTTGGTAATCGTATATATAATTTATTTAACCAGCATTTTGAAGTGTATATGAAATATGTTTGTTGAAACGTTTATTTCTTCTTATCCGAAAAAAACTACACATTTCCCATTACTCTTTATTTTCTTCTACAACTCACTCATATTTATATTTTTGAGAATATTAAGAGGAAACGAATGAAAAGGTAAAATTTTTTGTGACTTAACTAAAAGCGAGCACCTTCGGAACTGATACCAAAATCTAGCTCTATTAACCCTCCGTCGGGCGCAGCCGGCCTGAGAAGCCAGCGAAACACATTTTTACACACCCCTCCTTTATTTCGCTTCTCAGAAGGCCCTCCCCTCAGGTAGTTTCCTATCTCATGATAGTGCGTGGGACCCCACACATCATTTTACTGTTGCCCTTCACTTGACATCGCTGTACTCCTCGTGGCTTGTGAGGCCGATTGCGCCTGATTGCGTTATTATTTTGAAGGTGAGTTTTTCAATATATTTCTATTTCAATAGTTCCTTTTAATCAAAATAAGCCGGTTTTCTGCGGTAATTTTGTTATTATATTCAGAAATTAGTGATATTCTGACACTGGCCTTCCAGGCCGGGTGCGCCCGAACACGTTACATTCTTAGCTGACTTAAGTTTTCTCGCCTTTTCTTCTAGATTTCCTGCTGAGATGGCTCGAAAAGTTCATGATTTTTCCAACCCTAAGGATGTTGCTGAAATACGGAGCATTCTTGAGGATGATTCTTATGATCCTGCTTTGGTAGTCTAAGTACGGGAGATGGTAGATGGTAGATGATCCTGCATTGAACGGTTTAGGTTTCTGAATCAACTGGAGACCAGAAGAATCCGGAGGTAATCACATTTTACAATGCGACCAAAGGTGGAGTTGATACAGCAGATAAAATGTCTGGTACTTTCAGTGTAAGCCGGAATACTAGACAAATGGCTATATTATTACCTGCCTGAACGTGGCCGGCATAAATACCCAAGTCATTTCAATCGGGGACGGCTTGGAACCTCTAAAAAAGAGACTCTTCTTCAAAAGATTGTCTCATGAACTAATGATTGGACATCTAGCCCGGCGAAGTCTGGAGTGCCGACTCAGTTGCAATTGCGGTTGAAAAGATTTTTACCTCAAGAAGAGCGTGATACTACTTCCACTCTACCTCCCAAAAGACGAAAATGTGGTACTTGGATGAATGAAACTAGATTTATAAGGATGACAAATTACGAATGTCAAAATTGTCACGATCCAATCTGCCTAAACCACATAAAACCCCTGTGCCAGAGCTGTTATTCAACTGCCGATAAGGAAGGTGCAACATAGGTTTCTCTCCACGACATAGGCTAAGAATGATGACCCCACAGCAGAAGACATCATTTATCATCTTTTTATATATATTTTTTTACTTTAAAATAATTTATTTGACCAATTTAAAAAAAATAATGTATGTTACATTAGAATTAATCGTTATTTTATTTTAAGCTTCATTTCATAAATAAACTCATGTTTTTTTGTTAAGTGTGGTAAATTTACTTTCCTTAGATCCTAGTAATGTGATTAGGTCCTAAACAAACTATTAGGGGGGAGAGTGGAACAAAAATATGTGGGTGGCCTCTCAGGCCGGCTGCGCCCGATTTTGTTTCGTTTGGAGGTGCGCCTGACGGAGGGTTAAGTATGTTCTAAACCAATTCGGAAAATGAGATATACTAAGGCATATCTACAATGGCAGAACATTGTGTAATGTAGAGTATAAAGTACACATCAAATAATAATGAAAAATAATGTCTGGTCAGGATTGTCGTAGCAGGACGTATTATCAGATTTTATATATACATATATATGTATGTATATTTTGGGAAGCAGGAACAACTGGGTAGGTCAACAAGTGGAGTGCTGAGTTACTGAACTGTTTAGAAACCAATTGCAAAAGTGATTTATTTTGTTAACAGCTATGGATCAACCATCTGATATCTGGACATCTTTCTCCAGATGAGCAAAGCCTTATAGGGTTGTTTAAAAAAATATATATATATACCATAACTTTCAAGTGTTATGGTAACTAACGTGACTTTAATTCAGCGATTTTTTTTTTAATAATGGCACACACAATGGAGCCACAAAAGTATACACAAAAGCTTATCACCATGCTGGTAACTTGATTAGCCTCAAGGATAATGAAAAATTGTGTGATAACAATGCGACAGACAATAAAAATCATACCCTGTTTTTACTGGAAAGTCCAAGGACAAAACTGCAGGCATCTTCAGTTCAAAATAATAATCAAGGTGGAACGTTACACTAACAAGGTGAGGCCTTGCACATTTTCTGTCATTTTACTGCGTTGCAACGGGATTAATTACTAATGTTATGTATCTTATCGGATAAATCTGTGAACAATGTCGTTCTAAGAATGTATGTCCTTAAACTTAAAGTAGGATTACCCTTTTCAAATGCTATGCGCCTCTATACATTCAAAACAATGTTATTCAGCACTAAACTGTCCCGTTAGTTACCATTCTACAGCTACAGTAACTAACGAGAAACAATTATGACATCTCCTTTTCTCACTAATCTGATTTGAAAAATCTAATATTTATGGATATGATAAACTCAGATATGTAGTTTATTCAGCAAGTTTAGGTGTTTGGAAATAAGGACTATTGTAATAGAAAGGAAGGTAACGAGTTGAGGAATTTAAGTGACAATTTTTTTTTAAATGGCCCTTTAAAGTGGGTAACATTAATCAGGAGAAAATATATTGAAATTGAGCGTGATGAAGTATCACTGGAAAAGTAGTGACCTATCATGTTCTGGACCCAAGGCCCTTTGTTAGTTTTAGCGATACAGTTGTTTTGTTGTTTTTTTTGTATGCTAAACAAAAACTATTAAAACTTTGTTATGGATAAGTTTATACTCAAGCTTTTAATCCTTACTGTCTTTTTATAAGATAAAATAATAAAATGAAAGATGATTCTTTCATTATGTTTTATATCCTTTTTCTTCCGAGAATCTCATTCCTGGAGAAATTAACTTTTTTCTCTTCTCCGTCTCTCCTCATTCCTTTATAGTTGAATAAAAATGTCAGGGCCACAATAAATTTTCTCAAATTTACTACAAGGAATGTATAATCCCTACATAATGATAAAAGAGTAATATATGTGGAGATCCTTTGAAAAAAATATTTCTTAATTTAAAAGCAGTTTAGACGGTTATATTTCCTAGAGTCCTGTCAAGTGAAGTAATATTTATGACCTTAGCAGGAGCTATTTTAAGACCGAGCTAACCTGTACCTTCGTCCTCTCAGACTCTTCCCTTAATTGCATCATACTTCTACATTTTGTAAAAAATACATAAAGTATTTTGTTATATTTTCTGGAAAATAAACATTTTTATACCTATCATTAAAATTTCATTGACCAACGTTACGGATATGATTGTGCCCATATTCAATTCTTTCTATGTTAATAAAAGCTATTTTCCATTAATCTAAGTCTCTTTTAAAGTCCCTACTAGTATTATTTAAAGAAATCTAGGAAAATAATTAAAAATAAATAAATAATGACAATTAAATATATTTAGGAAGTATAGATAGTACGCATAGAAATATGAAATAAAATTTACACGTTCCCAGATGTAAAATGAATAAATAAAAAATGAGAGAAATTTCTTTTCGTGGAAATAATAACAACTTACACGCTTTATGATATCTTCCTAATAACAAAGAACAGCATATTATGAACTTTTTTTATTAATTACTTTAATTGCATTTGGAGTCATAATTTACCATTATGCTTAAGTAATTCTTTCAAGGTTTAGTTAAACTCACCTTAATTAGGAATTTACTTTTATCAACACTTTTTAGAATGAAGTTTGTATGTTTGTTACTCTTTCACGCAAAAACTACTGAACGGATTTGTATGAGACTTTACAGTAATATATACTTCAGAATAACACATATGCTACAATTTATAATGATTTTGTGTAATTTTGTCATAATATATTGGTCAGTTATTAAAAATTACTAGGTTATAACACATTCCCAATATTACCTACCAACATTTGGTCAGTAGGTAATCGCGATTATTTAATCTAATTGTTAAATATTGTTGCTATCGCTACAGGGCTCCCCCCTGTGTAGCTTCCTCACGTGTTTCTTACCCGGAAAATCTACATATTTTTGCTGAACAAATCAAACATAGTTTACAGGAGTATATTGCAGTAGGTAAGTAGGACCGCTAAATTACAACACATCTATAAGCTACCTACATACGGACCTTATTCTAATCCCTTGAGTTATAATTTCTCGCTGTTGCCGTACGTCATGTGAAACCGTTATACTAAGTAATCCTTTTCAATAACATTACATACTAATCCTTTGATACTGACACAAACAACAGTAAACGAAAGTAACTTCTATCCGCCCCGTTTGTTAATCTGTGTCAATGTATGTTTCACGGCTGTGCTGATCCGTCTGATGAAATTTGATATGGATAATCTCAAGCCTCGGGAGTATATAGGCTACTTTTTATCAAGACCACACCTGGGAAGTTTATATAAAACTGTAACCTGATTGACTAACACACCCAGCGGTCAACGCACAGCAGAAACCACTGAACATAGCATCTTGAAACTTGCATATAGGTTCTTTGTATAGCTCAAATGAGCACTAAAAAAGGGATTTGGATAATTCCACCCCCAAGGGTTTCCCCCTTAATATAATAGGGGTTCAAAGATTGTATGGAATCCGTCAGTTTTGAAGTTAGACGTCTGAAATTGTGGATGTACGTGTAACTAATACTTAAAAAAAATTAAATTATTTATTTTAAATGATCTGTTAAGAAACTTTATGTGGCAGACCAAATTCGAGCGAAGCCGTGGGCAAAAGCTAGTTATTTATGTATGTACAAGAAATTGACATTTACAATAAATTATTAAAACCTAGCCGTTATACAATACTGCTTATCAAACCACAAAATCCACGTGATTCGCCCAGTATTTATTTCACCGTGTGTCACTATTTTCGGGTGCAAATAAAACTAAAAAAATACTACAATAAGATTCATAAAAAGACACTTTTACGTAGAAAGTTTTAATTAGAGAGTAGCTTATATAAGTAATGTACTTAAATACTTTTGAAGTTAATTGTAGACAGACATTATAAAGCACAGGCACAATTTGTTAGTTATATTTTCATTCCCTAATCCTAAATAATAATTTGTTGCCTTTTACTCCTGTTTCATAAAGTATATTCTTTATTGTTTATTAAAATATTTGTCGTGACAATAAATATTTATCAGAAAATATTTTGAAATGCATATCGTAGTCTTTCAAAAATACGTTCCTCATTAGTGTAAAGCGAATCGGCTTATATTCCTGCTAGCATCAGCAATCCTTGGAATAGGAAATGATTCTATCTTGTGAAGTTAGCATTACTAATCGCTTGGAATAGCTACTTGGCTCTACTTCACCCTTTAAACTATTTAAAAACTTACTGCTTTTAAATATTCCATATAAGTTTTAAAGTCTTTTATTGTGACATTCCTTGGATTTATTCAAAAATGTTATTCTGGAAATGCCACAAATTTTAATATTATATATAATTTTATTTAGAATGCTTTAAAAAATCAAGTTCTTAAACAGTTCATAAAGCCAACTAAAGGTAAGCTGCTATTCAAAGACATTAGTAATGCAAATTTCACAAATTAGAATCAGGTCCTATTCACAGGACTGGTGGTTCTAACAGTAAAATACGCCTAATCACTTAAAAAGAATGAGGAACATAAATTTGAAGGACTATAATATGCATATCATGTTATTTTCAAAACTACTGATATTTAAGAAAAAAAGTATAGTAGTGAACATAAAATATAATATTGCATTCCTAATAAATCATATTTTAGTTGTGTCATGTTTGAACATGAAGATCTATGAAATGAAATTGCTGTGTTCGCAACTTGTCGGCGTGTAATAGTGACTTTGGGCAGCATTTTTAATTTTTTAGGCTAATTATTTTGCAAATAAAATACATTCATACATTAAAATAAGTCATTCACTGCAAATAGTTTATTTAAGTACATTTTATTAACAACGTTTTTTTTTTGCCAAAACAGAGATTTTGTGGCTTTGATACACGTGAGCATGTATATAGAGTTGCCCATGGGTAAAACATTTTTTTCTAAATGAACACCTGCAACTTTAAGCGTCTGTCCTTGAGCTTTGTTTATTGTTATTGCAAATGCTGTTTTCAGGGGAAACTTTACTCTTTTAATTAAAAGGCAAATCAGTAGAAATTATTGGAATACGGGGAATCAAAACATTTTCTACTTTTGCCATTCCAGTCATGATAGTAGCTTTTATAATGTTGTGTCCCAGATGTGTAATTTGTAGCCGTGTACCATTACAGAGCCTAGGCGCGTCAAGATTTCTCATTAATAGGACTGAAACACCATTTTTTAGCCTCAACTTATGGAAAGGCACTCCTGATAATTCTAAAGAGTTAAGAAGCTCCATTGGATATGATGTGACTTGCTCAGTGTCCATAACATTGTCTACAGAGAGGTATTCCACAACATCCCTTTCCACGTATGACATGATTTGTTCGTTTATTTGGTTAACTAAGGCGCCGAAAATGCCCTTTCGGAGTCATTCTCGATTCACCATATATATTTGAAGGTCGGAATAGACATTAATTTTTAGATCATATGTGTTATCAACAATTTGACAAAACTCACGTCTCAGTGTAATCATGTCGTTACTGTCTGTTGCCATACAACCTTCCCCGATTTTTAGAAGAGCAGCTTGAGAATCATTGTGAAGTTTTACTTGCATATTTGTAGTGAGACAAAACTTTTATAGCCATAAGAAAGATGTTTTCATGCTGGAATTTATTTGATCTGCCACCATACCTCTAATAATAACCGCGAGAGTTTTAAAATTTAAAATATAGGTTTTGCCAGTGCTTCCTGGTGCATCCAAAAAGAACAAACCTCCTTCACCACTGGCAACTTTTTGAATAACTGTGACAAAAACTAATCTTAGTTCTGAATTTAAAAGTGGAAGGGCTTCTGTTATTCGTTGCATTAAAGAAACAGTATCGTAATCTAATTCTGGCATTAAATCACTACTAACTTCTCCAATTCTTTGTTGTCTGCTCATTCAAAAATCGAATAGATTTTTTCCAGTAATAGTAATCACTTGGTCTTCAACCTTTGTTAGCGCTTCATTGTAATTTAAATCTTTGTATGAAGTATTCGGGTTCTATTCTTGTAATCTGTGTAAAATATCATCCGCCATGTCATTTTTATACTTTTTGCACAATTCTTGAGGGTTTGAAAATCCACTTGTCGCTATTAACATAGCGAACAGCTCTCTCACCTTGACCGCAGATTTACATTGTACAGCCTCTTCCAAAGTTGTTTCCCAATGATTATCGTTCTTTAATAACCCTCTTGTTGAAATGTTGAAAATTTTTGATTATTGAGCTTTTTGAGATCTTTGAAAGAGTTTGTCCTACGCCCATGGTGTAAAAGCATTAAAACATATGTTTATTATTTATTTCAAATTAAATCATCCTTATTTCAACATCATATAACCCTTTTTTCGCATTAAAATGTCTTTTCTCAGGCTCTAGACTACCTCTGTACCAAATTTCATTTAAATTGGTTCAGTAGTTCAGGTGATTTTTTTTTTTTTTGCTTGTTTTACAATCGAACATGGGCGTAAGTGCAAAACCTATACAATGTAAGAAGGGCGTATGTGACAGTCACCTAATTAAATGACCCGTTCATTTAATCTTATTTTGGCTCTCCCGTTAACTTTGAAAAATGTAACATGCCCTCTTCTTCCAGGCAACTATTCAGTTGATGAAACAGGTGTAACTGAGCCTGTGACCTCAATTATTATGATTCACGGATTAAATATGGCCAGTTGAATTATGGAATTAGGTACCTTATTAAAGGAAACGCCACTTTGATTTTAAACAGATAGGAAATTAAAAGAAATGTTATAATGTTGTAAAATATTTTTTCAAATCTTGCTTCCATTATTGACCATAAAGATGAGATTATCATCCAATTTTGCGAAAGGAAGTTAAGAATGATTGAATTTTTAGATCCCATGGGCTATAAACTAAGGATGGTAAATTAAAATATTGTAAGGATGGCTTGGCTGCTGATCCTTCGAAAGGTCCAATTGAATATGGGCACCACATCCTTTCAGGCCATAACAGGCTCGTTACCCAGAGGCGTCGTATCTTACGGTCGACTGCCGCTCAATATAATCTTGCTAAATCGTTATTTATGTGGCTCTGGTATGGGGCGACCCCTTTCAGTGCCCATTAAATATTATATATTGTCCAAAGATATAAACCTTTCGTCAGGCAGCTGGGTTCTTCTCGCATGGTCGATGTCTTTTCTAATAGAATCAGTTTTAAATAACTGGCGGGTGGGATATTATGGATGATACTTAAATCTTCCAGATATTAAATTTCAATAAGTTATATATCATGCATAAAGATAACCTACCCGTGTGCACTTGAGAGAATAATTTATTTTATACAAAACAAGTTGATGAAATTTGTCAGATGTTTGCCAATTTGTTAAATCTCTCATGCCTAAAATTGATGTCAAAATGTCATAAAAGTAACAAAAATATTTTATTTATTAATAAAAACTTTGTTGACCGCTCTCCTAGTTGCTTTTTTTTTTAAATCCATCCGTGATTTTGATTTAGAAGATGAAATTGGCTTAATTCCTTAAATTGCTAAATACAATAATTTAAATTCAGAATGAAAAAATACGATACATAATAATTAAATATAAAAATACTTCCAAACAAAAAACACAACAAAAAAAAACAAAGAAACTTTATTTGCAATTTTACATATACAAGCAGCATAAGTATGAAAACATGTTCCGGACTTCCTTTACATGTTTTAAGAACATTGATTTTCATTAATTAAAGTTATATTTTATAAATAAGTTTTACAATAGCAGGAAAAATGTAGAAAACCCCGCTAAAAAAAATAAATAAAATAAAATAATAATAATCAATAAATAACTAAACGTAACAATAATAATGTAAATCATCTTTATGGACTGGTGAGGGTTGAAGTACTGCCAATTGTAGTGTCTACGAATGGACTTATCCCAGAGGAAACAATAAGATCCTTGAAAATCCTTGAATTGAACAAGGAAGTTGAAATACTACAAAAAGCAGTGTTGTTGGGAAATGGTAGTATTGTACGGAAATTTCTAAATATCGATAAATAAGACGATTAAGCTTGACCTTGACCATGGTCCGGTTAAGGCATATCAACCAGCAATGCTGGGAAGAAAAACATAAGATAAAAATAAAGTAAATAAATATAATAATAAGAATTAAATAGAAAATAAAGAAACAATTAAAAATAACTATACAGATAACTAGATTACAATACCATCAAATAGTGATTTGTTAAGTAAGAAGTATGTTTTTTGTAGGGAATGTTTATTATAGTTACCGATTTCTCGGATTAATGGGTTATCGGAAGCTGCAGTTTTTTCGAAGTATACTTTTGTATAAGACCCTAGTGAGACCTGTTCTCACTTTTGCCTCCGAATGGTGGACATTACCCAGTTCACAGGAAGCCCTCCTCCTAAGGTTCGAGAGGAAAATTTTGAGGAGAATCTATGGCCCAGTTTGCACCAATGGGATATGGAGGATAAGGACGAACGCTGAGCTAGCAGGGCTCTACAAGAGCCCAGATATTTTAAGGGTAATAAAAGTAGGCCGGCTTCGATGGGCAGGTCATATGATTAGAATGACCCAGGATGAGATTCCTAAAATGGTCCTAGACGAAAGGATTTATGGGACAAGAAGAGTGGTAAGACCTCGGCTCCGATGGATCGATGGAGTGGCGGCGGATGCCAGGTCCATCTTGGGAATCCGCAATTGGAGAGCAGTGACCAATAGAGAAGACTGGCGAACCAAGCTGCAGGAGGCCTTGACTCTACAGGAGTTGTAGCGCCACGAATGATGATGATGATACTTTTGTTTGGGCGGAAACATATTGTTTTATAGTGGGAAGTTCAAGATCTCTAAGCATAGTCCATATTTTCTTGTAGCGGGGATAATTATTGATAATCCTCATGCATAGGTTTTGTACCCTTTCAATCTTTCTATAATTTGTGGCGCAGGTTGAACTCCAGACAGGTGAGGCATAGGTTAACAATGAGCGGATTAATGTTTTGTAATGGATTAGTTTGTTTTAGGCCTTAGCCTGGATTTTTTTATTAAAATAGGGAAACATTTTGTAGATGGATTTTTTTCGCTTTTTCGGTTTTCCTGTTGATGTGCTCTGTGAATGTTAAGGACTTACCTAGAATTAAACCGAGGTATGTTACGGCTTTAGACCAGGAGATGTGTTCGGAGTTGAAGATGATGTTCTGATCTATGTTAGGTCTGAGTTTTGTGAAGATTATGGCGGCGGATTTTATTGGATTGATTTTTAGTTTCCACTTTTGACAGAATTTATGGATTTTTTAAAGGATTGTTGTTATCGGTTTACTATTGTATCAATTCGGTATGATGCTGTGTACAATGCGGTGTCGTCTCCGTAAAGCGATGTGGTTACTTTTGTGTGTTTTGGGAGATCTGATATGAACAGGTTGAATATGATTGAGGATAGGCAGGAGCCTTGAGGAACTCCGGTGAAACATTACTTCCATATACATAGTTTCATAGTTCATTATACACTGAGAGCGAAGTAGTGCATGGATCTGTAAAGTCCGATGTTCAAAACCAATAAAATAAAATGGCTTTTAAGAATATATCTGCTGCCCCGGTTAATAAGTGGTTAAGTCGGATTTTGTCCAGAGAGGGTTAACTCCTTTCAGATAACCGGAATCGTACCATTCTCGTAGATTTTGGGTTGGAATGAATGGAGTTGTAATATAAGCAATAACTCCTTTTCAAGACAATGCCTTACTTAGTTCCTTATTCCCTACGGTAATCACTCGATTCCGCTTACTTCAGTACTAGAAACTCATTTTGGAAAAAAGTAGACGTAACCACTTATTCTAATATAGATATTCAAATAGACAAACTGTTTTTATTTAAACATTTCATATTTCACATAAATTAGATGAAAGAGTTTGTCGAATGTTTACCAACTCGTTTCTAAATCTCTTTGGATCTATATCCAAAACTAAGGTGGAAACGTTATCATCCAATAACGAAAAGATATTTTCCGCTCTCCTGTTTGATTTATTTTTTAAATTGCGTCTATTGCTACCACACTAATAATAATTGAATTTATACTTCCAATATATTGATTTCTTCGATTTAAATTTATTTAACTAAAATAATACAATTAAAACCGATATATACTTCCATATAGATAGGTTCATTGTTCGGTCAATACTGAGGGAGAAGTATTGCACGGACCTACAGAGTCCAATGTTTAAAGTGAATAAAATAAAATGGCTTTTAAGAATATATTTTAATAGACAAACTACATTTATTTAACCATTTCATATTATAATAGGTAGTAATTTTTACCTCAAAAATCATTATACATTACTATACTATATATAGCGAACAGGAAGTACTAATTATTTATGAAGTGAATCATTATCACATTGCTACTAGTAAGATGAAAACTGCAGTGATTTATAATAATGATCGATGCCCGGCCAATGAACATAAAACTTACTTAGATATGAACGGTTCACAACACTCAGAACGAAATACTCGCGTATGAACCTGCACGGACCTGTTGCGTCCACTGTTCAAAGTAAATAAATAAATTGGGCCCTTGGTATATATTCCAATTTACAAACTATGTTTAATTTAGTCATTTACTTTTATAATAAGTAGTAATAAACGCGTTACTAACTGTTATATACGTTTTGTTTTATAGCAAAGACATATAAAAAGTATATAAGAAATGAATTATTATCTCATTTTATTCTCAAAGGTGAAATTACCGTAATTTATTTAGATTTTTTAACATTAAAATTAACTAAGAAAAAATATAGAGTTTACAGATTCGAAGTGAACAAAAATGAATTCTCGGGAGAAATAATACTGGAAATAAGAAATGAGTTGTCCCTCCTCTGCGATCCTTCCAGGTTTGCAAAAGTAAAATAAAATATTGCGTTACTAAAAACTTTTTAAATAATAGAAAAAAAAGTAGTTTAAAACAAAATGTTTTCTTAAATTATGTGGAAAAATCAAAATATAAAAATAACGGAATAAATCAGAATAAACAGAGAGCTGGTAGCTAGTGCCTTAGACTAAAAGCCCATCGAACACTCGTCCTTCGCTATCAGATGGTGTCAAAAACTCCATTACTCAGGAGTGGCGGTGGAATATTGGAGCTACGGCACCAACTCACGAATATCTCCTCACTCCCTCCAAGTGATGATACAACTCACTGTCAGGAATAAATCCGTTTGAGTGAGAGCGTCTCTCGTATCGTGCCAATACGAATAAACTTTAAACTAAGTCAGGGATCGAATAAAATAGGATATATCCTCAGGTCAGATTGATCCAGCTTAGTTGTTTGATGGTTCCGTGGATTCATAATGTTTTTGTTTGCTGTTCATAGATAAGTCAGAATAAAAATAATGGAAATCCATCAGGAAGATTTTCAAAATTGCATAAATACAATGTATGTCAAATGGCATTTGTATGAGTTGTTCAAACATGAACCATCCGATTCAGACTTAAACTCTACTAAACAATTAGTTAACATACAACTCGAATTTTGACGGATAGTTTTCCAACCATGTACCCAGGCTGAGATGGACTCTGTAGCCTAAAGTTGACAGAACTTGGGCAGTTATATGAAGAAAAAATATAGATTTTAATTATAATTTTTAAGCTTAGTTTAGAGAAATCTATATGTGTTTCTTGTTTCTTATTTTCGATAATGGACCTATCTTACCGACTAAGAAAAAAAATTCTAACCATCCTGCTCAAAATTTGACTTTTTTTCAAGATCGTTTTATTCGAAATTGTTTAGGTCTTTCTCATTTATGATGTTACAAAACATACTAAGATTAAAAATAAAATAACGAAGGGTTTTCGGTGGATTACATGGCAGAGACTGTTTTTCAAAGCTCTACTCTTTCCAAGCCAACGGTTGTGTAGGGAGGAGATTTGGCTGAGATCACACTTAACCATCAGAATTTCTCCCAATTAGGTATACTTTATACTGGCTGTGGGTGTAGCCATGCATGATATATAAAAAATAAAAAAAAACAGTACCACTACAACCCCTGAAGGGTCTGGGGTTCAGTACATGGTAGAGACTGTACTGTTTCATGGCAACGGTTCTGCAAGGAGGTGACTTGTCCTAGGTCACGCTCGACCGCCAGATTTTCTCCCCTTATTTTGGGTACCCTATTTTTATATTATTTTATAGAGGCTGGGTGGGCCCCAGGAGGGTCCTAGATCCTATATGATCCATCTCCCGCTGCAAACAGACTAAATAAAAATCATGGCCTGCAGCGGGAATTGAACCAGGATTTCCGGCATGGTAACTCAGTACTCTACCACTGAGCCACTCCTCTCCCCATGATATATAACAGATTTTATAATTTATCTGCTACAATCGGATTTTAGCAGAATTAATCTGCTCAGCCAGACCTCAGCAACTCAGAGCTTTATACACAGAAGAACTCCTATCCCACAGCAAAGTAACCTTAGTTTATTTTTCTTGTCCTGATGATGCTTGAACACCTACGAGTACAGATTGTTTTGTGTTATGTTTTTTTATACTAAAATCTTCCTATTTATAAGTCCTAACAACATATATTTATTAAATTTAAATTCGAAACCGAGGTTGAGTGGGCACTATGATGATTTTCAGGATAGTAAGGTTTGTAAAATCCAGTAGATCCATTATTCTAACGTAACTAAACATCTAAAACAACCTATAATTGGGAATGAAAAGTTTGGGAAACTGTGGGAAAAAGTGTTTCTTCTTCTTCTTATTTTGTTGCCTTGTTCTGTAATATGTTGCATTTTAAGGCATTCCGTGAGGTATGTTACATTTGATTTTTATTAACAATAACTACGATGGCGTTAGGGTTGAATTTAAAGGAGCTATTTTAGAATTTGCCACTCGGAGAGCTGTCGGGAGTTTCACTCTCTTTTTTGCTTGATGCGCAAAAATTACGCTATATGTTTTTGCCAGATTCGCTTGTATATTTAGGTTTACAGCTGTTGAACAATCTCATTGCATTTCTCTTCAGACTTTCGTAGTGTCTTTGAGGGGGTTTACACCTCTGCTGTAAATAGCAATGTCATCTGCGTAGGCAGTGACAGTAGCTGTTCTATAGTTTTTACCAACTCCATCTGCAGTACATATCGAAAACAAAACTGGGGAAAGAACTCCTCATTGTGGCACACTACATGTGTATTGATAGAGTGCTCTTCTCGAACGGTACTGAGGTGCTTCTGTTCATAAGAAACGAAACGAAGACTGAGTATAGTCGCTCAGGGCAATCTAGACCCATAAGTTTACAGCATAAAATCCCGTGGGACACGAAGTCAAACGCATTAGCGCAAACTATTGAAATCATTTTCGTTGCTGTATTACGATTGAAGTTTCTGTTCACCTCGGATTGCAGTTTCATGAGTTCCGTACTCATCTGCGCTTGAAAACCAGTGTCGAAACTGTAAAAAAAACATCAAATATTTTTGAATTATAATGGAAACAAATTCATTGGGTAATAATCTGCAGCATTGGATTTTTTGCTGTTTTATTCACATTTGAGCAGGATGTATTTTAGTTTTTATATTGAAACGATCTCAACTTAATTTTTATAATAATTTTTGTTTGTTCTATTTCTCTGAAACATCTTTATCGAGCCCAAACTCCGTCGGGTTGAACATAGAGGTCGGGCTAGGACCAAATCGAAACTACTAAGCTAGGAGCTGTAATTTACGCGGTAAGTTCTGCCGCCCCGGGGCTCCAGATGTTATTCCAGTCCGCTGCTTGTCCTTCCGAAAGGGCTTTATTCGAAATCATGTTTAAATTGGAATTTTACAGTAAAAGGTCAACCAGAAACAAAGCCACTCTTTAGCCCGAGAGATTTTCCCATTTCCTTAATTGTTTTCCTTAGCGAGGCTCTCTTCAATTAGTTAAAAGGTGAGTGAATTAAAAAAAAATTAAATAAAGTACTTAACTGAGATTATCACTTCCTTCTCACACGAGGAAAAGTATTTCAAAGAAAAAAATTTTTAATCCCTGTTAATTTACAAGAAATAAATGGTAGCAAAGTACATACAAATTAATATTTAAGACCATATTTCCGATTTTACTATAATCATTTAAAAATATGTAAAATTATGATTAATATGTGGATGAAGATATATTGAATAATTGGAATCTTTGTATGTTGTAGTCTAAAAAGTAGGGATAAAACAAGAAATATTGAATATTTGGGAATTTAAGGATCAGGTCATAAATAGGATACACAAATTAGACACCAACCAGGAAAGCATCTCACACCTTCTCACCTCTTAACTGAGCCAAAAGGAAGGTATATAAAGTATATCAAAAACAATAAAATCTAATAATATTTAAAATAAAGTAAATACTCAAATAAATATAGGAATATGAATGTAAAAAATAGTTGTACCATCATATTTCATGATAGTTATTGGGTTAAGTGAATAGTAGATAGAGTTTAAATTCAAACAGTTGTACAGTTTTTTCTTTCAATTACAGACACTGTGTGAGCTCAAACAGGATCTGCATATCTCACATAGCTATTAAAAGATTAAATAATTTATCTGCCACTGTATGTTTTGAAACCGGGTTATACAGCTCAGTAACATAAAGCTCTACACGCTGATCTAATCCGGTCCAATGAAAAAGTATAATTACTGTTTCATTTTCTTCTAGCAACAGATTTTCTTATGTCGAATATCCAAATTAAAATTTTTTGTTAGGTTTCAAACTAATCGTTTTTTTTTTTAGGAACTATTCTTTTTGAATATGATGCGTTTATAATCAGAAATTATTAAATCCATGTAGCGACATTGAACATCGATTATCGATAAATCTAAGTGTATATGAACGATAAGATAACCTACACACAGGTTTTAAAAGATTGAAGTCGTTTATTATTGTACATTACTGTAAATAATAAATTTCTTATTTCGTACAGCAATTTATTTTGTTTTACTTTCATAATAAATAAAGTGTATTACTCCTCAAAGACACGTAGTGTTAAGATGCTTACTATCTCTACAAAATCTTATCATCCATATTTCAAAAATTGACTTTTTCACATGTTTCACTAGTTTATAATTTATTTTATTTAATTTGTTATTAATTTTTTAATATTTTTATTTGAAAAGGAAAGATATGTCCAGGACCGGGACTCGAACCCGGGTCTTCCAGATTTATTCCATTGATTCCACTAGTTTAGTTTGGCAATGATTTATGTTAATGTTACGATCAGAGCGGGAAGGAGGACCGGCTGAGAGGATTAGGCAAACAATGGGATTAAGCGGAAGGGATTATAGAATGGCGTAGAACCTTCTGGATCGGTCTAGGTGGTCCTCGTCCTTCCGAGAATTGTCCCACCCCGACCTACCTTGCCTATATAAAAAGGCCAGCTGTTCGGCCGGCCGCAGTCAGTAATAAGCAGTGAAGTAATAAGCAGTCGTTAACTAGTGGCAGTGCGTGTGAGTTACAGTGAGTTAGTATCAGTCTGTAATAGGTGCTTAGTGAGCAACAGTGACAATTAGTGGCCGTGTAATAAGTGTAATAAACTGTGGGTCAGTTTGTCATATTTGGAGAGTCTTACGGTCGGTGGACTTTAGTTAGCGAACTGTAAGTGTTAATTTGTAATTGTAAACTATAGTGTAATAGTATTGTATTTGTACAAATTTATATAAATAGTTTAGTTATTTAGTATAAGCAATATCGTATATTATTTGTATATTATCTTAGAAATTAGATAACATTTAGTAGAATATTGTTATTGTAAATTGATATTAGTTTAATAATTTAGTTGTTTTTAATAATCTCATTGTATTCTTTTTAATTTGTTAATAAATATTAGATTCTTGAATTAAGTAATAGTTTAGTCCATTTTACACCCGGTAGCCCGTAACATTAAGAAAAAGTTGAAACACTAAATATATGGAGGCAAAAAGTCGTGTTAGATAAAATTAATTTATTAGTTGAAAATTTGAAAAAGTTAATTATATTAAGTTAATAAATGTGAGTAATCTTGTTTTGATCCCAAACGAGTCTAATGCCTAAATAATATTTATTTATTAAATGGAATTTGAAACTCGGCTTGAGTGTCCATGTGTCTATGATGATCTCAATATGGTTTGTCAAGTACAATATATCTCGAGTTCCGTCACCAATATATATATAATATTTGTTTAATTTATTTAGTAGTACTAATAGTTTTAATATAAAATAAGTAAGCAATAATAGTTTTGAAATTTAAAATAAATACCTTCACCGTAGCAAAAGGTCAAAACGGATTTTCTTCGCATTGTTGAGCCGGAAAGAATGTGAAAGATGATAAATAAAACGTCATGGAAACTAATAAAAGCCTCCGGAAATAGAAATTTCTTCACGGAGACAATATACTTGTATCCTTTTAAACGTTTCTTTCATCGGAAGATATTCATTTGACGTTACTATTGTGATCTTTTGAAGATGCCCCCCTCCTAAAGTTTCATTTATTCCCCCCTCCCCAGGGTCCCTTTGAAAGGGCGTATGGAGGACCTCTTTGGACAATTGGAGCTGGAGTTAAACGAATCATGAAGTCTGGTCTTTGAGATGGTTATATTGCAGGGCTTTTATTTTTATGAAAAGATTCTGTAGTCGGTGTAAGCCGGGTTTTCTTGGCATTTTGTTTATAGAATCTGTATTGCTGCAGTCGGGTCTTAAACATAATGTTTTTTACTTGGATAAAGGAAAAAGGGGATTCATCCGACTTTGTACAAGATTGAACACATCCGTATTTACATAATTATCGTTCCTTGAATCCTGAATATTCTTATTTCTGTTTAGAAAAATAAATTGAAACCATTATATTGTATATTTTAGTATTTATTTCAATTAGAAACGTTTAATTAAAACAAGGTTTTTTTTTAAGCTTTGTAATATTATTGAGGGTGGAGGGGTGTAGTTATTTAAGACACTAGTGACAAAAGTACCATCATCAGTGGCGCAACAGCCCAATTATTGAGTCAGGGCCAAGCCGAGCTGTTTTCGTTATTCCTCTCATTCTTGTACAGTCGCGATCCAATTCCGGAAGCCAAGCGATTACTAAAATTCTTCGCAGTTTCGGTCTTCCAATACTTCTTCAGGTGATCGGCTAGTCCAATGCATCTTAGCCTCCCTCTGCAGGTGACTCTCATAATGTCCGGTTCTCTTGGCAGAGCGTAGAGGTCCAAGTTATTCCTAGCTTTCCAACTCTCTCTAATTTCTCTGGACCATGGAGGAGAAATTTCCTCTCAAACATAAGGATTCTTTCCTCCGACTTAGAGATGGTCCAAGTCTCTGATCCGTAGACAAGGCGTATCAGGGTCTTAAATAGTCTCAACTATGTACTCCAAGTAAAGTGAAGGCATCTGAAGAAATGGCTTGATCTAAAGTACTTCAGTTAGAAAACGCTATCCTCCTTCTTATGTCTTCAACCTTTTCAAAACTGTAAGTTGCTATGGTGATTCATTCTCTGATAGATATAACGCCATTCAACTGCTGGGGTCATTAGCGACGGCTGCTATTCTTATATTTCTTGGATTGACTTGTGAGTTTTAGATACATCAGAGTCCTCTGTAGTTCATTATTATTTTTGAAAGGTCTGCACGTCCAAATTTGTTCTTTATTTTTGATGCTTCTTGTATTCAAATAGATGCTTTGCGGTAATTCCTACATTGTCACAGCTTTGGCAGGTTGGTTGGTACTGTCCTAAAAGTAGGTGGAGATGTGTCAATTTAGTATGACCAACTCTTAATCTGCTTATTACACTGCACTCTTTAGGCGTTAGTCTGTTTGGAGGGTTCCAAGCAGTGTGATCCAAGCTCTTTTATTTGACGGAGGTGGTTTTTCGGAAGGCTCTGACCCAATTTTCTTTAATTTAATTTCCTATCGCTGTGAGCCATTCGAACAAAAAGTTGGATCCTAAAAAGGGAACGTCATCACTTTTTGCATCTGCTTTACTCCCCACATCAGCTCGTTCGTTGCCTGCATGCGAAGGGACCCATAGTAGTGTTACTGTTTTATTATTCATTTTATTGTGAGAAGGAATTATTATTATTTTTTTTTAAGGGCGTATTCATTATTTGAATTTTCTGTAAAACTGAGTTTCTTGTCCAAAGTTGTTTTAATGCATTTATCACTGAAAGTAAGTCAGTTATTATGACAGATTTCAATAGTTTACTACGACAGATTGTTAAAGTCTTAATTCAATTAAAATAAAATACTTTCTAAAATGCTTTCTCTGCTAATTATTTAAATAAATATTGAAGCAGATTATGTTTTTTCTTGTAGAATTTGGTAGTATCTACGGGATGATTGGTGATCATCTGCATATTATTTAAATATAATTATTATAAAATATAATTAATCGATCAATATTACCCATTTTTTTTATTATAAAATTGTCTCAGCAGCTAACAGAATGGATAGTTTAAATTTTTGAGTATAAATTTCGTTTGTTTTCGACAGCCCGAGGCGGGAAACAAGTGAAGCGAGTCCTTTGCGATACGACTGAAAAAAACGGAAACCAATTACCGTAGGATACACAAGCCTCCAGGTAAATAACCATTGGATAACACGGTCTGCAGTTTCTTTTTTTTTTTTTTTTCTATCGTGGACCGTGCTTTTGCGATTGGTATTCCATTAGAAGTTTCAAACGATAATAAAAAAAAAGAGTTGATCAAAATAGTGATGTAATCTTTTTAAATTAGTGTAATGCTTTTCTTATCTGGTGCCAATCATTTTTCCAAAAAAAAACTTCTAAAAATAAAAAAAACTATATTTTTCTCCATACTTCATAACGAATTTATTTAACATGTATTGGCATTTTTATGTTCAAAATTCACTTTATAAAAAATGAAATAACATTATTAATTTAATTCATAATTTCTGACGGTGTTACGGAGATAGCAAAGAGTATTAAGATTAATTTAATCTTATCTCTAATGAAAATTATTACTAGCAAGAATGGTTTGTATTAAAAAACTATCATAAACGAAAATCCATAAATGAACGTACCAGCTTTATTAGAATTAAGTCCGAAGCTCGAATGAAGAAGTAAAAAATATATAAATCCCTAAAACTACGTTGTTTCACTTGATTAATGTAATTTAACATGGCGTAGCATAGCACCATTACACCAGCACTGAAAAGCGAAAACAAATATGTTAAAATGAGAAAATTTCGGCTACTTCTTGGTCAAATAAAAAATAAATTGAGGTAAGGTATACATCCACTGTAACGGCAGCATGTCTTTAGCCATTGAAAGATTGAGCACCGGGCCGTCGAGGAAAAATAAATTGGCTCGGTTAGGTATGATTGAATAAAAAAAAAATGATTTACCATAAACAAAAATTAATATGTGAAATGTATTAGGTTTTTAATCCCGTTGCGGGGAGTCAGCCCTAGTGCAGGATTTGTCCCCTTCTCACCCGAGGCACTGAGGGGGTCCTGTAGGCCCTCCAGGATTGCGCTGCGGTGCGATTGTTTCATATCAAGAAGTGGCTCAAGAAGAAAGCAATGCTTGCAGTACGCCTACCTTCCTTCTAACTATTCTCCACTAGCTCTCATGACTGACTGAGATATCATATACAAACGTCTGCCAATCTCCAACGAACAACACGCGATCACCAGCGTGTGTAAAAATGCAAAATAAATAAACAAATTTTACAATGTCGAACTCGACATCAACATTTAATGATAGTTCACCGCATAATTAATAAGGCTTCCAATCCCTTCGGTCTACACCGATAGGTAGCAGCACCGGACAGACGTGATAAGCGATAAAAATAATGTTATGGTATAATTCATGATTTGAAGAATGATATCGTTTAATTAGGTGTTAAGAGGAACTTAAGTGGTATATGTTAACATATTATACTGATAAGGCGAGAACATTTGTGCGCGCAGATAAGAACGTAGAATATTGTTGGTATCAAATTGTTAACACAATGTATGTGCTCATAAAATGTAAAATAATAATTATCTTATCTTAGAGTAAAAATTGTTTAAAAAAATTAAATTTAAAGGGTCCTTAGATGATAGGTACTGTACTGGCCCTTAGCCAATAGAAGTGCAATAATGTATATTGACTGACGACCATTCTCAACTACCAGTTTTCTCCAAACAATATTCTCCAGGAAGGGTGAAATCCAGGAAACTACAGACCACACAAGATCGATCCTTCACTAATCAACTATTTATCTGTCATAGCATTTCTATAGGTTAGTACCACGAAAAGCATCTTCTATCTAAAAATAGTTATTAATTATCCTAAATGATCACCCTTCATTCACTTTTATGCTTAAAAAACTAGCTGTAATTCGAATATAATATAAGTTTAAATATTTTTATTTTGAAGAAAAAAGATTTGTCCTGGCCGGGATTTATTGAACACTACTTTAATTAGGATCTTGTTGACTTACGTCAATTTTATATTTATAATTTATTTTTATTTATTGTTCTTTTGATGGTGATTATTTTCAAGAGAAAAGATTTGTCCTGGCTGAGATTCGAATCAATAACCATTCTTCCTCGTGTATACATCTCAAAAATTGCGAGCACACGGGGATATATGATCGGTGTAGAGAATGGATTTGTCTGGCTTGGATACGACCCCTGGTAGCTCAGTGGTTAGGGGTGGTTATAGCACCGCACTAGAGATGCAGACGACCCGGGTTCGAATCCCGGCCAAGACAAATCTTTTCTCTTCAAAATAAAAATATTCACCAACAAAAGAACAATACATAAAAATAATATAAGTTTGTTCTGATAGGTACAAATTGTAGTTAAGATATTTGAAATTATACAAGGGAGCAAACAAAAAATAAAAAAAGCCCTAGGTGCGCAGGTTATTGCATGTATATTATTTAATATATTTACAAATATAGACCGAGGTTAAGGAATCTGCAGATCCTCTTGGGGTTCATCCTGCTTTATTTAAGGGGAGAAAACCTGGTTTTGAGTGTCATCTTGGCATAATTGTTTACTCTGCACGACTTTTGTCGACTTAGAGCCCTAAAACTTTCCTTAGTAATATTGATACAGGTTTTATTATTCTTTATTTTCTGTTTATTTATTTTTTTTTTAGTAAGACTTTATACATGTCATCAACTATTTCTCTAAGTGATAATTATATTAGATACTCCTTGGCTGCTTAATGATTTCGATAACTATCTCAAAAGGTTTACTTTCAATAATCTGGAGTAATAACGTTTTACTGCTCGGGTCCATGTTGGAATAACAACAGATCGTAATCAGGAGAGTGCACTTTTAGAAAAAGCTACATAAAGAAGGTGCAATAAAGTGGTCCCTTCTTTATGCGCGGGAGGTAGTTCCCTCAGGTGTGGAAGGCCTCTCCCAAGTTCTGTTTGTTAAAAAGAAATAAAGGTAAACTCTGCTTTGAAACTTACCCGACAAAATCAAATAGCTGTTTCTTGTTTTAATTCTTTTGTAAGTAATTATAAGCCGTCGCGGGACGCCTAGTAGATGTGAAACATAGAAGTTGGATGTTATTGGGAAAGAATTAATTATTTAAGTATAAGAAAAAGATATAATGGAAGGGAATACATATTTTCTTTTAGATTTATGTGATTAAAAAAATATTATTTTCATTGAAAAATATACATAAAGACCATTATAATCCAAATAAAATAGTACAATTCAGTATCATCAGTTATTTCCGTAATATTAACACTCGGTGATGTTTCTGATGATATCAATGTTACAATAGGCCGATGGAAACTAAAATAAGCAACGAAAGTGTTACTTTAAACGTTATGGAGGTGTCTTGTAAATACTCCATCTATCGTTGTGCCGTATAACGTTGTAGATTCCCTTGGATTGAAATAAATATACAACTGATAACATTAATCTACAATATACAACTAATTAATGCAACTAGTTTATATACAACTGCGAATCAAGACTTAGCATCACGCTACACACACATGGAGCTGCTCAAAGTGTTCGAAACTCGGTGTACAAACTAGCAGCTGCTCGGAGTGTCGCATCACGCTATATACACACACAAGCAAAGCGGTATAGAACACATAGAGAATTGCCGTAGTGGTGAGAGGCAGAGTCGGCCGGGGGGTTGAGGGGGGTGTGGAGCCTAAGCGACGGGGAGAACCGAGGGGCCACGGGGCTACTCGAAGTTTTCGCATCACGGCATCACTACATCAACAGCTGCTCTCACTAGCCAAACGCCCCATTAGATGTTTCACATCAAAAAAGAAAATATATTAAAAATATTCGAAAAATATTCGCCGAGCCAGAAATCTTGCAAGTAACAGACAACACTGGAAATCCTGGTTAGACACTCCTCTACGCTGAAAGGCACTGAAGAGTGATGCATAAGAAGAAGAAGAAGTCAACTAGTAGGCGGCAGCTGGTATAGGTGGAGGATGGATCTAAAAGAGGTGCGAAGTTAGGAAGCCAAGGAGAATTAGATTTAAAAAAATAGTAAATTACTGTAATAATCTCTTAAGTTCTGAATCATTCTTCAAAGGTTTCTTCGGGTTTTGATTCTTTCATTCTTCGAAATTCTTCACCAACAACAAAGATTTTTTTGACTCCCTTTTAAAATCCTACTGCCGCTTGCCGGGCTGCGTACCCGCAAGCTTAAAAGGTTGCTGATCAGGAAATTTATCACTTGTATTTAATTTATTGACCTTGTTATTCAACTCCCATCTTTGAGTATGGCTCTTTGTGCCACAAAATACAGGTACTTTGTAGAGACTGTTTCTAGGACAACGGTTGTGCAGAGAGGTGATTTGTCCGAGTTCGCTCTCTATTACCATTCCAGGAAGGAAATTCCTGATATATTATTGTTATATCTCTCAAGAATGGATCATTTATGTGGGTTTTTTTTGTTTTGTGTTTTATTGTTTCCATGGACTTCTTTTTTGTTTTGGGTTTTTAATAATTCTGTATAGAATTTTTAGGAGGCATGTGGCGTTCTCGGCCGTTGGTCTCACGTTCTTAATATAGGCGAAGCTGATTACGGTAGAAATTGTCGTTCTCCTTGGGTAATTCTTTTTTCATCAGAGCTGGCTTGGAAAATGAAGCGGTAAGAAAATAGGCAGGAAGGCCGAGGATGAAAGAGCCCCTTCCTTCAATTTTGTTACGAAAAGACAATCTCTAGAACCTTATTTGCATAAATGAATATTTCTATATTGTGTTTTTCCACTCCCTCGCACCTTTCACTCAGCGAAACATTACATAAAAGATGAACGTAGTAGACAGTTCTTCCTTCGCAGTGGCGTGTTTTGATTACGATCAGACTTATTAATAAATAATCGAAAAAAGAAAACCATTCATTCCCTCATTCGAATTTCAAGACAAAAAAAATTAAAAGAAACATAAATAATTAATAGTCTTCACATCTTGTGAGAAGAGAGGTCCGACAATCGGATATTAATAAGTTGTTGTTTTTTAAATTTGGATAAATACTGTCTTAACATGTTCCATGAAAAATATAAATCATAAGTGATGGCTATAAACAGGATAAAGGAAGTTGTAAAGGAAATCTTGAAAATAAATCAATAAAAGGAATCTTAGAATCGGAAAAAATAGAAGATAATCATGGGATAATTTTCGAAACAAATCAAACCAGGATCACAGGGATTTCAATATTGGAAGGGAGGATCAAACAAGGTGACAATTTGAATCCGTTGCTAATTCTATTTTATATTGATGATATAGCAGTAACATGTACTGGTAGGACGTTCCTGGGACGAAGAAGCCTCCTGCCTTTGATGATCCAGCTTTTCCTGTATGCAGATGACAACTCGTCGTCAT
Source organism: Troilus luridus (assembly GCA_964056705.1). Lineage (NCBI taxonomy): Eukaryota > Metazoa > Arthropoda > Insecta > Hemiptera > Pentatomidae > Troilus > Troilus luridus. Next base: position 15,233,785 of record OZ057416.1, on the reverse strand, counting down.
AGCAAACTCTGAAGATAAGTTGCATTAAGTAGTGACTGAATAGAACGAAGAGGTATAAAAGGTATGCAAGACAACACCAATAAAATCAAGAACCAATAAGAAGGAAGTGTAACGTTTATACTGCAACGGATAAGAGATGGAAACAGTCGAGGACTCGACCTAGCTCGGAACAGTTTTGGATAGGAATGGGGTTACACAAATTTCAAACAGAATGAGTAAAGATGGTCTACAACCAGGTCTGCAATACCGTGAACTGGAAATGTGAAGCTCCACATTTTCAAAACCGAGGAGTTTGTAACCTGGGTAGAACCAAGAAAGAATCGCAATCATGGCTAAGCGATTCCCTAAGATGAAAGACACAAAAGTGTGTCGCAAAAGAAGTAGCAGGAGAGCAAAAAAATTGAATTTTTTTTATTTTTTATAATCAGCTGGCAAAAGATGGAGAGTTCGATTTTGAGTATTCTTGTATGTGTATCACGACAAGGTTAGATGTTAACATTAAAGATTTAAAACATTCTATAAAAAAAAATCAAGGTACTCAGGTTTGAAAAAAAGGAGCTAATGTATACATTTGTTTTATTATTACATTAATTTTTCTTCTGTTCTATTTTTTTCCTCCTATGTAATTAATTTTAGGACCTTTTTATAAATTTAAATATAATTTAGAATTATCATTTCTACAAAATTAAACTGCTGTTTTAGCCCGGTGACCTAGTATTTTTGAACATGGCCTTTTGAATACTGGTGAGCCCGAGAAGCCATTACAAGGAGGGCGGCACCCGCTAATTGGTGTCATTATAATTTAATTGAAACACCACCCCCACCTCAAGCCGCACAAAAGGAGGCACCGAAATTGCTCAAGGTCTTCCCATCATCCTCATAGCTTCAATTTAATTACAACTTTGGATCAAGTGGTTAACGGTCAGCAACTTACAGTCATACTCGTTTTACAGTCATTTTCAATTAATAATTTAATATCTGATTTATATATATATATATATATATATATATATATATATATATATACACACACATATACATACATAAACATAAAAAACAAGTACTACTACAACCCGTGAAGTGTGTTGGGTTCAGCACATAGTAGATACTGTACTTTCTTTAACAACGGTTGTCCAGGGAGATGATTGGTCCTAGTTAACGCTCGACTAGATTATCCTTCTATTTTGGGTATCATTAATATAGACGCTGGGTGAGCCCAAAAAGGGTTAAAGATCCAAATAATCCATTTACAGTTGTTAACAGATTTTATAAATCTGAATAAATCCTAATATAAATTCGAACTCAGCTCGTACGAGCAACTCAGTGCTCTACACAATGGCCACTCCGCTCCTCCTGAATCTCGCCAAAACCTAGATAATAATCACTATGTATCATCAATATCAACAAACATCAAGAAAAATCAAAATGTGAACTTATTGTAAACGATAATACATGAAGCTACTAAAAATAAACTGAATCAAAACGAAAATGCATAGAAAATACAAAAAGTAATTAAGTTACAAGAAGCTTCGCCATTAATCAATAAAAACATTATTTATTTTGAATCGTTATTATATACCAATATACAATCAATATATAATTAATTGATTAGTGAGTATCAATAGGGGCATTGAGATATTAGGAAATCAGGAATTAGAATTGTGATAGAAAAAACCATGGCGGATATTAGAAGGTGATGATGATGTTGCGGGTGAGGTTGCTTTTATGGATATCAACTAGCAATCGAAATATACATATCAATAATATATAAGTAGATTCCTAATAATCTACATAATTATTATATATAGACTGTAGACAATGACCCAATAGAATGTAGATTTTGTCCAAAGCTATGTGGTCTTCCTGCAGACATGGAGGTCGTCACCCAACCTTTCACGTATTTAAGTTTACTTCTCACCGACGCACATTCCATAATGTTACCTTAAACCATTTTAAGGTAAGTGATAAATCAGTTTAGATCCAAGGATTACGGCTGTTCAAGGCCAACAGGAGCACGAGGACTTAAATTCCTTTCACTGAAGAAAGCCATCCATGAACCTAACTTAAGCTCAAGGTTGTTTCATATTGTGAATCAATGAAGAGGGAGTAAAGGATTTTGACATGAATACAAAATATTCCATTGTAACGCGTCCTACACAAGTCCTTATGAAGAATTTATCAATACATCATACGTGACGGTGACTAAATACTTCACCGTTCGTTCTGTTTAATAACGAGAAAGAGTTACACTGTTTTTTCTCCAGTACTTTTTATCTATTTTAGTGTTGCTTTCTTCCAAATTGAAGTACCCAGATTCATTTTTCGTACCTTTTACTAGATAAATGCTCTTCTCATTCCACTTAGCGTATACTGAAACTACTTAGATAAGTATGTATAGATATACATCTTGTAAGTAAGTATAGAATTAAACCTACCATTTCAATGAACGATATAAGTGCTTTTTTATTAAAAAGAAGTTATGTTATGTTATTCATTAGGGGGATAAAACGCTTTAGAGGTACAAGGGCCTCGATTCCAACTCTAGAGAGGGAATTAGTACAAACTCGAATGGGGTAGAGTTGGATACCACATTCAGTATTATACTAGGTGAAACAATGAAGCCGTTACTGTATAGATACTCTACGTAGAGTTAAAGAGATGGAGAAAAGGATTTGTTGCCCTGCATTCTAATTCTTGATAGGCTAACCTCTTTTTTTTCCGTCTACATGCAAGAAAAGGGTTTAAAAGACAATGAATTTATTAAACAAATTTTGGAATCAATCACCAGTTTAAGCATTTTGCATAATGTACACAGTTCTGGCAAGAGGTGTCATTAATGGATCCATCACCCATGAATAAGTTTTATAAACGAAATATACAACCAGAGAAATGATAATGTTAAATGAGCTCATAGTAACTTCTGTAATTGTACAACTAACCAATGTCTAAATACCCAGGATAATTGATTAATGTAGGATCCACTTTTTATGTGTACCTTGTGATGGGTCGTGAAGTTCTTATACAGGATGTCTTTAGTAAACAATTCCGACGAATTTCAGATGTATTTTCGTAAAATTACCCGTTGTCCTGTAGATGCGTTAGATGAACTTCACTGCAGTCGACAAACGGCAGTAATAATGATGCAAATATAGACCGTATAGGTCAGACACTCAAACAACAACAAAAAATGAAAGTTTTAAATATGGACCACACTGGTCGCACTAAGAAACAAAAATGATGGAGTATGGACCGTTAGGGTCGCACTCGTGAACGTATGAAAGACGGACCGCACTGACAAACACAAATAGGTAATTGGTCTAGGGTAGGACCGCACAGTCACTTTCAAAGACAGTTAATTATAGTATGGACCATCTCTTGAATTGTCAAAGTTATAAAATGGACCACAATGATGGTGACTGATGTTAGGTAGGACCGCATGGGCCGCATTCCAAGACATAAATGAGATGGCTAGCGACTTATGCTAGAAACAATAGGCTCGCAACAGCTGTTTCCAGCTACTTCACTATTATACAAAACAAATATAACTGTTACATAGCTTATTTTACAAATAATTTACTTTTAATGAAATTAATAATAACAAAGTTATTTAATCAATTAATGCAAAAAATTGCAAATCGTGGTCATACAATCTATTTATAAATACAAACTGAGTAGCCTTAACACAATGTATATATTTATATACATCATTATCGTGATTTGTATAATTTGTGTTTGACGTTTCCAACTGCTTGGAACATCATGAATGATACATAGTAAAAACAAGCATTATACCGGTATCATTGCGGCTCATATTCGCAACCCGTTTTCATTCGGAAACGAGAGAAAAACGTTTTTGATTCCCAATTACACAATAAATACCTGAGCGTGTATCGAGGGCCAGAAAACAAAAGGATTTGAATAAAAAGAGAGATTTATCCCATTGAGTCGGGATTTGTTTGCCATGGCGTCAATCCAATTTATTGAACAATAGGGTTTTGTCCCCCGTCGCTCACTCTCTCTCTCTGTCAATCCCTCCCTCCATTGTTTATTTTATTCCCCTCAAGGGCTCGTTGAATAATTAGTTTATTATTTTTGAATTGAATAAAGTTAGTGAGAGGGGATTCCTTTGAGCGGCGAGAAAAATAATTTATTTCGTTTGTCGTTATAATTTAGTTCTCTATGCTATTCCCAGTTTTAACTTGATTGCAATAGATAAGAGATACAGAAATTATACCATATCTTTTCGCATGATTCAAATATAAACTATTGTTTAATTTGTTATAGTTTATTATCCTTAAAAGAATATTTTTCTATTATGTTATGATCTTCGTTGGTTGGAGCGAAGCGGAGTGTTAGTTTAACAGTTTAATTAAGCTTATATTATATATGATATTGTAGTATATATTTGCTACCGGCGTATCTTCTTTTGGACTTCGTGGACACTAGAAAAGGGTTGCTATGTAAACTTGAGAAAGAAACAAACCCAAAATATCCTCATATTAAAAAAAAAAATAGATACACCCAATAAATAATAATAATAATCATCCTGGAGCTAATAACTACAGCATTTTAAAAGATCTGTTTATTGATCGAGTCGTTACAACCCCAAAAAAAAGAGAATATAATATATAAATGTCATAATTGATTAGTTCTATCATCAATTTAAACTACATCTGGCCCAGAATCTAGTCAGGCATTTACAAGAAAGATTCTTACCTTCAGAGATCATCTTCTGGTCAGATCACTACCTTTCTGCTTGTTGTTCTGGGAGTACCAGTCTTCGAACTCCGACTGATCGGGAAAAATCTACTCATTAAAAAGGTTAATTCCCGCCAGCGGAAACATTTTCAGTTCTCTCCTGGAAAGTGCTGCGCCCTGGCGGACACATTTGGCTAATTTCTTTCTAGCGAGTGCTAATTATTTTACAAAACCTGAACGAATGTGCAACATGTATAGACAGGGTTGGAATGCCTTTATCACTGATCAGATTTTTTCTCCTAAGCAATACAACTTGTTAATCCAATTACAAATTTCGTTTTTACTGCATTGCATAAGATAATAAATACTTTAAAAATAAATATTATTAAAAAAAAATCATATTAAGGGATAACATTAGCAATCAAGACAAGGGTAGGAAACAAGATTTGTGGGCTGGAAAGCGCTCAGAAGATTTCTGTGAATTTTTTATTACCGCGGCAATGACATTAAAATCATACGGATTTTAAATGAGAAACATTTTTTGTAAATATTCTTTAATATTAATAATAAGTTCCACTGATGCAAGCAGAGAGACAACCACGCGAAAAATATGAAGTGGTAGTGGGAGATTCATCCTTCTAATTCTTATATATTTTAAGGGTTTGTCTCATTTTTTCAAAATATTAATTTTCTCTCAACTGATTTAAATCGAATATCTTGTCATTTTTAATAGGCTATAAAATGATGCGATCGGGTTAAAAATAATCAGGAAATCGGTTAGTAGTAATTTTATAATACAAATTTTTAAAATTATTGAATAAAAAATGAATTAATTTAATTTCATGAGTTTTAGGGAAAATTCATTTTAAAATTAAAATAAATTGTAATAGTATAATTTTTGGCTTATAATAAGATTATAAAAGCTTTTGAAAAACATTTTATTTGCACTCTGTATTTATAATCACACTACTGTTTCTTAAAAAAAAATAAAGAAACTTTTTCACTACATAGCTTCTTACATTCTTATATATGATAATTCATTTGCAAATTTTGAATAAATATAAATATTACATTATAAATAATTTATTTATAATGAATATCTATTTATCATTATGTTACTGAAGTAAAGACATAAGAATTTATATTACTGTTTCAGGTAAGTGTTGCAGACCTCCCTCCATTCACCCTGTTGGCTGGTGATATTAACATATTATTTTTTCAGCATGCTATATTTTATTATTTTTAATTCATCTTTTGGGGCTAAGATTTCGGTTCTATGGATTGTTTTGTAGACACATTTAAGGTTGTAATTGTATTAATTAGTTTTTGGTAAATTTACAATGACAGTATATTGAATATATATTATTCCAATGTCAATAATGCCACACATATTTTAATTTCCATATTGTTTGGTATTGTTTACCAATGAAGAATTGTAACAAGGCTAGAAATAATAGAACATTTTAATAATTTAATTATTAAATTGTTATGATATAATTTACATTAAATTATGTTAATGTATTAAAATTATATTAAAATTTAATTGAATACATTAATATTTGCAGACTTTCTATAATTTTCTATTTGGAATAAACTCAAATCTATTTTTCTGATTATCATTGGATACAATATAATTTTTTTTGAAACTCGTAAGAATTATTTATAAATTTATTGTAAAAAAAATACAAATTTAAATGACAAGACAAATAAAGCATTCATTATTATTGTTGTAAAAACTGTGATTTGATAATTATTTTAATCATAAAATAATTTTCACAATGCAATATTTACTGTGCCATATTAGAGTGAAAACTTGATACAATTTACCTCAACAGATAAATTAGATTTTACGCTACGTTGTCGGTCTCCACCGACTCGTTCAACATTCATTTTCCTCCGAGCGCTATCCGACGAATTGTAATAACAAACTGCCTCCAGTTCAAATATTTGCTTTACGTTATTCAAATCGTTGAAAATCGATAGTGTGATTAGAGCTCTAGGATAAACCTGGCCAGCCCAACTCCTCTTTAGGAATAATTTTCCCTTTCTTTTGGTAATGGATAATAATTACAGTTTAAGTTCATGACTAATGGAAATTATAGCAATAAGTATATATTTAATTAAAAGAGAATCATCATTATTATTCGACCATCGACCATAAATAAATATTTTTTATATTAGAAAGATTATAATCAGAGGGAAATATCTGTATGTATTCTATCCAATTTATGATTGAATTTGCTAACCCGCCAAAATGTAGATACCTATACTACTAACGACCCGTGAACTGTATGGGGTTCAGTTCGTGGTAGAGACTGTACTGCTTCTTGGTCAATGGTTGCTCAGAGAGATGATTTGTCCTAGATCACGCACAGCCGTTAGATTTCCCCCCCTATTTTGGGTACCCATACACCGCTGGGTGAGGATTGAGAGGATCCGAAATCCCACAGGATCCATTACCAGCCGTTAACAGATCAAATAAAAGTCTGCCAGCGAGCGGGATTTGAACCCAGTCTCAATTTTTTCTTCGCTTCTTACTGCTGGCGATATAAAATTAATCGATGCATTAATTTTATAACTACTCTTCTACCTAACCACTTCTCATTTGATGCAGGAGAAAGTTAAAGAGCCGTTTAAGCGGCAAAAATACAGCGGGACTAAAAGAGGCAGGCATTAGGAAGAGGATTTAGTAGAGAGTGGCTATAAAGAACAAATATCCTAAGCTGCCGTCTTACCCATTTCACAAAACTGGGGCATTACCTAAAGCCCAGATTATGGGCGGTCACTTACATCTGTGATATATTCAGATTGCCCAGTGCGCCCAGTTTAATATTTAAAACATCCAACCTTATATATTATACTAATGTCCAATCTCCGCCAGGAATTCATAATAGCAGTTTCTGCTAAAATATTAGCAGTTTTCAAATGGACTTTAAAATACGTCCGGTTGTATATTGTTGGACCTCATAAATCAAAAGTTAAGTTAGGAGAAATGTGTATATGGATATAGGGGATGAAGGCGTAACGCTTCATTTACAACAAATTACATGGAATACATATAACGGAATAAGAAATTATGGCAATATTTATTGAATTCTAAATTCTCTACAAAGTCATAGCTGTGACGAAACTTATATATCAATTAATCTCAATTAAAAAAACTAGTATGATCATTATTACATTAGTACCTACCAGTCAACAAATTTCTTTCCTACATAATTTATTATATTATAGTAGGTATCTAGGTAGGTTTATAGATCGGTATATATCGAATCATATAACTAAACCTGCTTAAAGAGCATATGTTTGGAAATTGAGAAGCTATTGGAAAAGCAAGGATTGAATTGAGGATAAGGAAGAAGCATGGAAGATATTAGGAGGCATTGAGCAATTGTGGAATTGAGCTGACGAGTATAAAAATTGGTGAATATTCCGTTGTAGTTACTATGCTAAACAAATCGAATCACTAAAATATCTTTTTTTTGGTTTCAGAGCAAAAGTTTAATACCAGATAAAGAATAACAGTTATTGGATATAAACGGAAAGTTTCCAAGCACAATGATTTAACTTGAACTAAAGTAAACGAATAGCCAATTTATGAGGAATTTTGATATATCAGCAGTACAAGAATCAATAGTGAATCGACCAACTTCATTTGAAAAAAAAAAAAACACAATCCTTTTATTTAATTATTTGGTTTTGTAGAAGCATAGAGTTTTAGGATGAATATTTATTTATTAGTAAATAATTTTAATGTTCTTTTGTTATTAGTATGTCAGCACATTCTTCTGAGAATCACTTTTGTGCACAAAAATCTAAAATAAATGTTTAAACGATTCTTATGGTTTCGAAAGAGGAATTTTCAGAGACAATTTTAGTAATGAAGTTTCCTTCGCTATTTGACGAAATATATTTCAAAAAATCCTTTCCCTGAAAATCGAAAGATACTATTCAGGTTGGAATGAGTCCAATTCTATTATGTGTACGCCTAGATAAGGTGAAAGAGCAACTGTCAGAGGCACCTATCTGCCTTTTTATTCTATAGATACTCCATTGATCTAGCTTATCTCGGATCTGAGGAAAGTGAATGCGCATTATAGGAATCTAATGAAAGGAACACTGATCGATATCTTTAGTATCTGTTAACACTGCACTTAACTTTAGATTCATCATCATTAAGTGATTGGAGCCTATACCATGACTCAATATTCTGTAACTACCGAACAAAGTCTCAATTTTATTAATACAAAATGAAATTTTAATTAATTTAGGTACCACTACTTTCTAAAACTACTCAAAATAATCAAAACAGATAAGGACTGAGCTACAACCATTGCCATACCAAACTGGATGTATTGACATTTCATCGAATTTCTGCTACCTCTTTTTTTTATATGCGTTCCGAAACGAAAGTAAAAACAAATTTACTGTTTTGAGAATTTTGAATTTTGTTTCATAAATATAAATTTTGACATGACAAACGTTCCGACAAACGTTTAATAACGAAATCATTTTTATTATACTTTTAAATGAAAACGATCAAATAGTTCATCCTTTTGATCTTAATTAGAGAGTTGAAAAAAAAAATAGTAACGTGATTCAGTATGCAAACAATAACATTCGTACAGCGTGCTCAATATGCAACGTTGGTAGTGTATAGGGTGCTGAACCACTCATTCGTTAAAATGGATACAAGACTACCTATTGCAGAAAATAATGTTTTGTATTACAAATGTAGCTTACCTGGTGGATTCTTTGATTCTCTCAAGGCTTATCCAGTCTCTATGAAGTAGCCACTTTTGATTGGAGGGTAAACCTGGCGGATAATCTTGGCCAAATTATCTTCCTTTAAGATCGTTGGCTTAGAAACCTTACGATCTTTATCATGCATATACAGATCCAAGGAGCTCATCATGGATTATTGTTTAAGATTTATATTACATAATTCCCTGGCTCCTTTTCAAACTCCGAAAATTCCTACCTCCTACATACTTTCTCATTATCCAATCCTATCCAACAGGTCATTCACAGTAAATCATAATAATGTCTACTCATTCCTCTTTCCTCAATCTGCGGGAATTTTACAGCTGGCAACCCAACACATCCTAATACTATCCTTACCACATATGCAGATGACACATATCTATTATAAGTCAACACTGATCCAATTTCAGCATGTCGTACTCTTCAATCCCATATCAGTTACCTTAAAAATTTGTGTCAAAACTGGAGGATTAAAATAAATTCCCACAAATCTCATCAAATGAGAGGAAGGTTTACCCTCCGTCGTAAACCAACAAGTTCCTGCCCCCTTGTATCGTTTAATAACATCCAACTGATTCTTGTACAACAGGTTCGGCACATAGGACTACACCTTGACTAACGCTTAACTTGGAATCCTCATACCAGACTGAAACGGCACGCCGTTTCAAGCTACTTCAACATTTACTAGACTAACCCTCTAAACTCCCAATTAATTACAAGAGACTCATACTTTTCATATACATGACAGTCATTAGACCCATCTGGACTTACGGAGTAGAGTTTTTGGGATCCACTAAGCCATCGAATTCCTCTCGTATTCAATACTTACAATCCAAAATTCTAGGTAAAATCCTCAATGCTCCTTACTTTGTTACGAACCAAGTAATCCATAATGACCTTAATGTGCCATTTCTTGCTGATTTGGCCCAATGCCGATATCAATCTTTCCATGACAAACTTCATTTCCACTCAAAACCACTAGTTTCAAACCTAGCAACCTCCTTCCTGATAATCCTCCGAGGCGTCTGAAAAGAAGATGGTCTCGTGACCTTCTAAGTTGTCTTTTTTCATGCCAATATGTACAATTCATCCTATTTACTTGTTTTATAGGTATAATACAGTTGTAAATTCCATTGAATAATAAACAAAAATATTATATGATTGTTTAAATGTATTCATAACAAATAGTATACGATTATTTGGTTACTGAAATTATTATTTTAATTGCCAATTTAATTCACTGGAAATTTATAGTTTTACTCCAGGATCACATTTATTTTGATGAAACTGTGAACATTCATTAAGCTCTTGGCAGTAATAATTGATACAAGATGTGGCAATAATACTTCGTTTTATTTCTGCTAATACGATGTAGTGACAGGGCAATATTTTGTTAGTTTATAAACTTCTACCCCGGGTTACTAAATGTAATGATATAATTCCCAGCTGTTGTTAATTAGGCCTTGGCACTCAGGTATATTGATATTTGTTCATTGAATTATATTGTACTAATTAATAACGAACCACTCCTAATTATTCACTGAAAATGTCTCGAATAATTAAAGCCTGCGTATTATAGAAATAATGAGGGCGTTCCGCAAGTTCAAAAGAACTCTTTTTTTTTAGCGTAGTCTCGACCAAGTGAATTAATTCTTTCAGGAAGGGATAAAAGGGAGCATAATGATAATAAAAAACTAGTAATGCGTAAATTATTTCAACTATAATTAAGATTAATAAAGGATAGAATTGATGAGGGGGTGCAGTCAAAGATAACACAAAGATAAGAATAACTTTTAATAGTGCCAACCTTTCGGCCTAGGGCATAGACCATCTTCAGGGCTAAGAAATAAAACAAAAAATAACTATAAAACATTGCAGTACCAAGTAAGAATTACAGAATAACATAATATAATTTATAGATCATTATCACCTTTCTGTACACATACCTACTCTGTTATTCATAAATATCATTTATATTCTATCCGACGCTCTGTATTTCTTTACTTTTCTATAAACTCTATATGTTATTCTGTAATTCTCACTTGGTACTGAAATATTTGTATAGTTATTTTCGTTTTTCTTTCTTAGCCCTGAGGATGGCCTACACCGAAGGCCGAAACGTTGACATTATTAAAAATAAGTTATTCTTATCTTTGTGTTATCATTGACTCGACCCCCTGACCAATTCTAACCTTCGTTAGAATCATCAAGTCAACTATATTCCTCTATATACTGATTAATATTGTTTCAGTTTGCAACAACCGTGGAATAATCATTAATCTATCCAAAATATATTTTTTTAAACTTGTACCTCTAAAAACAAACAAGGACCCTTGAAGTCAGAACATACCTGCTCCCAGGAGGTGGGAGGTGACTTAGTCGGCATCATACTCAACTGCCAGGTTATCTCCCAACTAAAGGTACCCACTTTACAGAAGCTGGGCTAGACCCTGAACGATCTGTGGATCTGGATTCATCCATCTGTGGCTTTTAACAGATAGAAGAAGTTATCTGCCACAGTATTGAACGTAGGACCATCGTAACAGCAACTCTGCACTCTATCACCGACCACTCTGCACCACTGAGCCACCTCGCACCTAAAGTAAATATATGCAATTATCAATGTTTTGATTCTTCTATTAATGCTTGTGAAATATTTTTTTTATTCGTTTCCAGGCCAAAATTTGAAAATTTAACACATAAAATGTCTCATTAGTACCAAACACTATTATAAATTTCAGATTTTAAATTTTAATCGAATCTGCCTTTTTATTATTACTGATTATATTTTGTATTTATATATTTATATTAATCGTTATATTTTTATTGAGTAATATTAGTTGACCTTATATGTACGACGAAGAAAATGGTCTAGGTGGAGGTCAAAAAAGTTCATATTCTTCCTATATAGGGAGAACTGTTCATTGGAAAGCCGAGGTTTCGACCCACATTGCAGTTCTTTTTCAGGGCTAAATATACAAGATATTATTAAATTAAAATCTGTATCTTGTATATTTACCCCAGAAGAAGACCTGAAATGTGGGTCGAAACTTTAGCTTTCCATTAAATAGTTCTTCCTGTATAAGAGATTATTTTTTATCTCTACCTAGACCATATTCTCTCTCTTTATATTTTTATATTAAAAAAACCTGTAACACTACATCCCATGAATGGGTCTGGGGTTCAGTACATGGTAGATACTGTACTGTTTCATGGAAACGGTTCTGCAAGGAGATGACTTGTCCTGGGTCACGCTCAACCGGCAGATTTTAGGTACCCTATTTTTATAATATTTTATAGAGGCAGAGTGAGGCCCATGGCTGTCCTAGTTCCTATATGATCCATCTCCGGCTGCAAACAGACTTATTAAAAGTCTTGCCCATAGCTGGATTTGAACCAGGATTTCAGCCCTGGCATATCAGTGCTCCGCTCCCTATATTTTTATAAATACATCTTAATTTTATTGTTATTAAAGTATCCTTTATTTATTATCGATTATAAATTAAGGATTAAGTTGAAAGTGAATTATTTAGTAACCATTATAAAGTTTTGATTATATTAGTCTGTTATTATTGAACCATTGGATCATATTTTTTTTTAATTTAATTTCTTTAATATGAGTGCTCAGTATCCACTTTGACACAACAGAACTTTGAAAATTTTCAATATAAATCGCCATAATTATTCCCCCCCTAACGACTCCATTAGGAAGAAGGCTGGAGGAGAGAGAAGTAGCAAGTAAGGGCTGATTTATACCGGCCGCAGTGCAGTCCACTTCTACACAAAGAGTCGAGTCATTAAATGTGCACGCTCCTGTATTTGTCATATCTAACAACTTTATTCCGAATTATTCATTGAATAACGACGGCTGTATAAAGGGAAAAATATATATTCCCTTTTTAGGCTATTTAAATTTAAAATTGTTTCCATGTTATTATACAAAGCTAATGATTCACAGTGTCATAAAAGTATAAATATGACAATTAAGGAATTCATATAGTTAGAATATTTCATACCAGCACTTATTTCACAAAGCAATACTAATAGCACACTAATACATAATTAAAATGATTATAAATAAAAGTGTGAGTTTAATATTTAACATTGATTTGAGTTCCTAGCATTCTAAAAAGAATTATAAAAATATATTACTATTATTACTATGTAGTAAGTGTCCTTGTTTTTGTATGGGGTATAGAAGTATTATCCCCAAAACAAAAACAAAAATATATACAACAGTATATTACTAAGCATTAAGACATAAAAAAGAAAAAACACCTAACCACAGAAATGGATGACTGGAGACGAGCGTCGGGAATATCCAGAACAGACACAGTAGGAAATGATACCATCAGAGAAAAGATTGAGGCTGAAAGAACCATTCTGGAAGATAATGAGAAAACACACCTGTAATGGTATGGACATACCTCAAGGAAGACTCCCCAAAGTAGTCCACCTATAGAAAATTAGGGAAACCAAGAAGACGAGAAAGAACAAGGTAGACCTGGGATAACGAAGTGGAGGAATCCATGATGGGCCATGGTCTAAGGGAAGAATGGACCTTAGGTAGAACATTATGGAAGGGATCCATCCAATCTATAGGTTGAGGAACCCACTATTAGTGGAATCCTGTTAAAAAAAAATACTATGAAAAATATCCGTGGTTGGGTTTACGGACGAATCGGTACTGTTGGATGAAGATGCTGAAACTATAAAACAAAATACAAAAACATTAATAAATTCTTTTAAGGAACCAGTGTTGGAATTAAAGTTGGAAAGACTATGTAAATTGTTTGTGATGCTTTTGAAGGAGGAAATTAGTTTGAACATGCCGAGAAGTTAGTGTAATTAAGGCCCATGGTAACCAGAAAAAACAAAATTCAAGAGGAAATGCCCGATTAATGGCAGAAAATATTAGTTATTATTCGGTCTCCACATAAATAACCTCTTGTCTTTTGTCCCGGAATCTAAAAATCAAAATTCATATAACTGTCATGAATATAAAGCTAACTCTTTTATAAGGAAGAAAAACTTCTTAAGGTGTTCGAAAATAAGGTGTTGCGTAGAATATTCTATCCAAAAAAGGATAAGAAGATTGTAGAATTAAGTAGATAACACAATGCGGAATCGCTAAGCATGCATCCGGTTAATATTATCGAAGATACAGCAGAACGAAGAGTTAGATGGATTGTAAAGCTGCTGGGTTTAGTAGCCAACGAATCCCTAAAAATTTAATAACCGCTGTCCCGACTGATAAACTCTGTGATCAACACCAAGGCGTAGGTATGAGGATTGCGTTAAGTGTGATCAGGCGGATTTTAGTTTGGGTAGTGGCTCGTATACGGAAGTTTGTAAGAAGAGAATGGAGGTGAGAAAAAAGGAAAAAAAAGTATATCGACAGATATATTTGTTATCTGTTATTAGTTATCTGTTATTAGGTTAGAATTCTTATCCTTGACAAACAAATACTTTGGTTATAAAAAAATAAAAATCTTACATTTAGATATTCTATTCCGGGATACATAAGTATAAAATTTACTTATCCAGTCTAAGATAGAAATAAAAAATAACAAACAACAAAACTATAAGAAAAAAAACTGTTGCAATTTAATTCTTGAAAACATATTCGTAGTATAAATATATAAAAAATTTATTATCTCTGAGTCTTATTCCTTAAAATCTATTTTGAAATTCTTAGCATCTATTATTCTTCATAGTTAAATAGATACCATAATCATTTTATATAACTGGAATAGTTCAAAGTAAAGTATTAAAGAAATTTGACGTAATATTTCATCTCGAGTTAATATCTCAAAGGAATTTATATTTCTCTCTTCCTTCTGCTCTATTCTCATTTTTATATTACATTTTTCTGTTCGCGAAAGTTGTTCAATATCGACTTTTATTAATTATTATACTCATTGTCTTAAAGAGATGAATACAATTCTTGAAATTCAAGGTCGGTATGGAATAATTGCGCGACTTATGATCGGTGGACATGAAATAATTCTTAGTAACCTTGTCTCCTAAAGAAGAAAATTTCAATAATCACAATTTTATGATTACACAAAACGTGGAATTTCGGAGTATAAAAAGTGAATATCAATAAAACTTTTGAAAATCCAAGTAATACAAAATCCTTTAATGGCCTTCTGAAGGTGGTTCAATATTTTGAACTGATGGCATATGCCACAACTTAAGGTTAAACACATTTTTGCAAATTTTTTTCTTAAATAACGTCAGCTTATTATTAGAGATTATTTTTTTTTGATCCGTGGCCAGAACTCGTTGGTGCATACTCTCTACAAGAATATTTACCAATGATCTATACTTAGCTCATGCTATGGGTTTACTGGGTTTGTTATGTCAACTTCCTACTTTCTGAGATGTAAATATGAAGTAGTTGTTTTAAAACGTTATTTTTTAAAGAAAGTAGAAAGTTCAGGTCTTAGTAGCCAAGTCCCCCCCCTCTCAATATGATGATTTTTTTAACCTTGTTTTGTTTTTTACTGCTTTAAAATTCCACTAATAGTCTGCTTGTTTGTTTTGTTTAACATCGCTTTATACTGCATAGCATATATCATTCATTTTAATACAAAGGGAGTCCTAAATTTTGCTTATTCAGGTGTAATTAGAATATCGAACTTTAACGTGTACCTTGCATCGCGCCAATATTCAACATCCCATCCGAAGGATGGCATAACGAAAGATTTTTTACTCCCTTTAAAATCTTGGACAAAATAGGTTGTTATGCTAATCACAACACCTAGTAGTAACAGGATACAGAGTAGTAGAACATAGTCTTTAGCCCTTTGAAGGTAGTCCGAATGTCCGCGAATTTACTGGACACGATTACAGTTCCCATATGAAAACAGCCATTCGCTTTCTTTATTCGTGTCTTCTGTTAACTAACACGATAACGCATCTTATTACAGAATGCACTAATATACTTACTTTTAAATCTTATAATATTGCATGTTAAAATAAAAAAAACAATTGTAATCTTATATAGTTTTTTCTTTTTTCAAAATTTGAAAGGGCCATTTATTATTCTGCTCATTCCATACACATATATAAATGTCACGTACCTTATAATTAATTATTCACAATATAAAATCGATCGTTTTTCATATGAGTCAATGACCGAGTTTTTCTTCCTATCGTTGTTAATTTGATATCTAAACATGCATATATGAAATCATTTTTGTAAAGTATGTATTACAGTTATGTATATATGAGGTATTATTGTATTTACTATCAATTAAAATTTTATTTGTAATAATATTTTATTGAAGCAGTAGTTATCTTATCTTTCGTTTTCCATATTAAAATATAAGGCGAGTCGATAAATAATTAAGAACTGTAAAGGCTGTCCAAAGCATAAAGAAGAAGCGAAATAGATAATTGAATAAAATTCTCTCTCTCAATATTTTGATAAAATCAGAGAGCTCGGGAGGGTGACGCCTGTAACTAAAGCAGAAGCAGATCTGAAAAAGGATTCCCTCCCGTGATAAGGATCTTCTAAATTTTCAACGATTCATTGTTCCGGAGATGCTCGGTAGATAGCTCCACCTAAATTATCTCTTGCCCGTTTCGTCGTTAGAGCAATTTGCATTAATTTAAACAACCTCTTTGCAGTCCACTAAATGTTTCTTAATGGCTTTTGATAAATATTCCTACAAATCCGGATGTTTCGAAAGGCCTCTCAGCATTATGCTCTATAAGCCGGTCTCAATTAATATTTGCTTCGTCAACAGAAACGCGAAACCAACTTTTAATATTTCCTATTATAGTCTCTTTTATTTTATTATTAATATTGCTAATGTATCTATTTTTAAAATTATTATACGATCTTTATCTATTTGATTAGTAGTATAATTTCTGATGTTCCGTCCGTATTATATGTGTCTTCCAGTACTTGTGTATTAGCTGGTACCCAGGGACTGTTACAGTTTTTTAACAGGTAATTCTGATACTGACTACCCCTACCTTGGAAATTTTTAAGACACAAATGTAATAATAAAATGGTAGTACTAGAATCCTTTAGCTTCGTTCCTCTTCTTATACAAATGATTTTTATAAATTTTTGATGAAAAAATCTTCATTTCTATCTTTGTCAAAATCAATTTCATCACCTTTTTTACCTTATTTCGTCTTTGGAATTATTCCGAACTTCCGACATTATTTCACAGCTTCTTCTTTTAACGACGGGCATTTCCATAGTGTTATTCTGTTCATTTTAACACAAAATAACAAAAGGTATAAATAAAATCGACAAGATAAAAACAAAAAATTAAATTGAATCAGCAATACAGGAACAGACAATAAACAAAATTAACACTAATAACTCAAATCAGACGAGTGATAAAAACAGGTTACACGAGATAACGAAGTATGTTTTAAGGGTACCGGCTAATACTTAAGGCTACGGAATATATATATATATATATATATATATATATATATATATATATATATATATATATATATACCTCACGACTCTGCCTCGTGCAATTTCATCGGAAATCTCGTTGTGGTTATCCTGGATTCTAGAATAGCCAAATAGCCACCCCAATGTTTGGTCCATGAACAGTCCGCTTCAGAGAGAGAAATATAGGTCTTCGTGCGCCTACTGATTCCGACCAGCCATAATCCTCGGATCTAGTCTGATTTGTAACTATCATTGAACCCGAGTAAACGTCTATGGGAAGAACACTGGTGATCCGCCCCCAAAAGACTGGTTATGGGACTATGGGCAATCCGGCTGTCTGAATATCTTCAAGCTTGGCTTATCCATTTCTATCCATAATCGTTACTGTTTCTGAGCCAACTATTGTGCAAAGAGGTGATTTGGTCGTGTTCACACCCAACAGCCAGTTTTTTTCTCAAATTGGGTACCAAATTCAAACAGGCTGAATAATCACAGTAGCTTATATCGATCCACGGCTTCTAAGAAAATATATCTACGTGGTTATAATCTAAAAATATGTATTCGTATACATAGGATGTGTATGCCTATATCCAGAACATATGTTAGAACACCTAGTTTAGTTAATTGAATATTTATATAACTGTTGATCTAATTGGAGTATTGAAATTTTAATCTCAATTTCTGTAGTATTTTTTAAATCTATTACTAAATAAAACTAGTTCGGTGACAGCTGAAATATATAAAGAACTTAAAAATACCAAGGTATTTTCATTCAAAGATTTAAAAAATAAACTTCCTTTAGTTTTATTCTCTACTAGTTCCTCCGCATTTTTGTTCTATTTTTATTCACATTCCAGCGAGGAGAGGGAAGACTAGAAGATAATTAAATACCTCGGATAAGATGGGCATTCCTAGCTCTCATTTGATTATTCTCAACTCGACCGGATAAGTTACCTCTCTAAGGAGGGATAGTTATCTATAGTCAAACTTTAGCTTTGTTTCTTTCTAGGATTTTATTCTTTTTATAGAATAGTTAGATTTTCAGAAAAATAAGTTAAAATTGTGGTATCATTTCCTCATGTTATAGCTTCGAGTTAAGTCACAACAATTTTTAATTTCATTTTAATTACATAAGAATTCTTTTAAGTCTATTTCATCAAGAAGTACGTCATATATCATCATCTATACATCGAAATATTAGTTGTAAAGTTTATATCTTGATATAATAAATACAGAAATACGCCAATTTCCTTTAATTAAGTCCTTTTTTCATACTGAAACTCAAAATTATTTTTGTTTTCGAGAATATCAAAAAATAATCGAATGAAAAGTTAAAACTTTTTGTGACAACTCGAAAGCGACAACTCCCAGAAATGATACCAAAATAGTATTAGTTTTAATTATATACATATTATTTTATTCTCTCACTTTTAGGGAGGATATGGAATCTAGATTAGTTTTCAGTTCTATAGGTGTTATTGAAGATTGTTTTCCGTCAGGATTCCAATCGCGGTAGAAAATAAGTCTTACCTTCCACATTTGAATATAATTCTATCGAGAATCGTTTACGAAATGCAAGTGATCCCGGAAATCAGTTTCGAACCAGCGCAGCTTCAGACTCGAGGTGTCACAACGCCCTAGGACTTCAATGGTCTTATTTTAAAATTCAGGAGATTTAGGACACACTCTTTGTAGGGAATTGCAGGGGATCGAGTTATAGACAAAGCTGTACTTTCATGTATCAATTATTATATTTTCTAAATTCAGAGTCTCTTAATTTTTGGCTTTAGAATAATTTATTTAATATTTAATTATTTATAACTAGCTAATATCAGTAACCTGTTATACATTTGTTATAGTTTTTTGGTTTGATAATTACTTATTATTATAAGTTCTGATAGTCAAAACAAAATGATTAATGAAATATTACGAAGGGGAATAGGCCTAAGAACAGACTTAAAAATTTTGCGAAATGCTTTTGAAAATTAAAATTACTTTAAGGAAGAAAAATCTAATAGTTGTCAAATAATAACAACTAAATAAAAACCTCAGACGCGTTATTATGAAACGTTTGAATGGTGTATGTGTTTTACTGTAAACTTTATTTTACAGGGAAAGTTAAAAATACTGTTTTTAATATTTTTCCAACATCCTTTATAAAATTCCTCAGCCGCAGAAGCCGAATTCACTGGTTTCAAATCCCATCAGGCTTGTGATCAAAAGTCTTTTTTAACGTCCTTTTAACTCGTACAGCGAAAAATTCTCATGTACAAAGGCATTCCCATTTATTCCTTAATCCAGTCCACTGTTTTAATCTTGACGATATTTATTTATTTAATATGTCCCCACTAAACTCGGAACCCATAAGTGTAATAATCTTATCGGAAGAAATTGCAATAACTACATAAAACAATAAAAAAAACAATCATTCAAACAATCAAAACAAACCTGTCTTCCACTCACTTTCAACCAACAATCATACGATCCCGTACTAAATGGGCTGAAATCTATTTAACAGTGAACCTAAGGAATTGATCTTATCATTCCACTGCTGTATAGAATTGGTTAACATACTGGTAACTTATTGAAATAACCTTTCTTGGTATTTTTAGTACGAGTTGGAAGAGATATTAGACATCAATAAGAAAATATCACACTGTATGTGAACCACTGTAACGTTGTAGGCTAGAAAAATTATCATACTTTGGTGAAAAAAAAATTCTTTGTAGTTCTCTTGGAACATTTGTTCAAATCTTATTGATGTGGACTTTAACAAAACCAATACTACAATTATTTTAGGAAAAAATGGTCAGGGTGGAGATCAAGAAAAGAACAGGGAGAAATGTTTATTGGTAAGCCAACGTTTCGACCCACATTGCAGGTCATCTCCAGGACTAGTAGGATCGGCGGGGGTTGATACTAGACTAGCTACCACCGTCTTGTTAAATACATGTTAAATAATATTAGTTGACCTTGTATATATGAGGGGAAAAAATGCCCCGGGTGGTCAAGTCAAGATAATTCTCTTATATACGGATAACTGTTTATTGGTAACCCACATATCATAGCAAGTATAGTGTCAACACCCGCCGATCCTACTAGCCCTGAAGAAGGCATGCAATGTGGTTGGAAACGTCGAAACCAATAAACAGTTCTCCCTGTATATGAAAATTGTATTGACCTCCACCCGGATTCAATTCACTCATCATATATACAAGGTCGACTAATATTATTCAAATAGTATAGTAGTGCTTAGGTTTGTTGAATATATATCTACTCTGAACGGATACAATTTCCCAAACGTATTTCAGGCGTATACCTCTTGCAACACGCCCATGAAACTCTAAACAACTCGAGCTCACAATACTCCTAACCTTGGATAAATATCAGCTCTAGAAAAAAAATCCACAAAAAAGTTCTGAAACGGTCCCGAAAAAAACACAATGGCGAAATAACCCTGGCAATGGTTACTCCATTTTTTTCAGGAGACACTGAACAGTCTACCATAGCCTGGGAAATGTTTTTCTTTTATTTTCCGTTACAAATCCCAAGAAGATTCAGTTATCCTCGGCCCTGTGTTTAATTTTCGGAGAAATTTTCTGTGTTGTCCAGGAAAGCACTGGTTTCTATTCCTTTTGTCCCTTTTACGACCCATGGGGTCCTACAAGCCTAGATGTGCTTTCTTTATTAACTTTCGGGATTTAGGACTGTTCTTATTCTCCTCAGAGTCTCGAGGGTCAACAGAATTCGATAATAGTTGTTCTATGTCTTAGGGGGATGATATATTTTATCAATTTTGGGATGCCATGAGTTATTAATTATTACAATTATTCAACTTTTTGATTCAATTTTCTTTGTTATATGAATTCAACTCTATAACAGAGTTATATGAAGATAACTCTATATAAGACCCTTATTCATCCAGTGCTTACCTACGGCTCCGAAACCTGATCAAGTTGGAAGACAAAAAGTTACAAATTATCGACAGAAAATTATTCCGACGAATCTTCGGTCCCATTAATATATCACCAAAGTGATAAAACTAAATCGTCTTCGATGATCAGGTCATGTCGTTAGGATGCAAATAAGTGTCTGTCCAATGATGGTGCTGACAAGACAGTACCAGGGACGTCAAGCGGTCGGTAGGACAAGATTAATACGCACATTTCGTAGAGAATTACGCGAAGAAAGCTAAAGTTAACAGTCGGATGACAACGGCCAGTGATAGAAGAGCATGCGATTGGTGTAAGAGGAGACCAGGACTCGATTGCGGGTTGTAGCGCCAGTAAAATAATAATAATTGTCCTAACATTATTTTAAACTAGCTGTCCCGGCAGACGTTGTTTTGCCCTATTTCCCTGAAACAAAGGGCTTCCAAATTTTCTCCAACCATTTGAATGGCAACTTCATCGATTGTTAGTGCATTGAAACATCTCCCATGTTTTCCTACAGGAGTATTATCAGCTCTGATTACAATTTTATTTATTTTCTGGCAATCAGATGACATAAGATCCAGTTTAGTTTTAAACAATGAATTAAATTGATTTTGTTGATGAAACAAAGTTTGTAATTGTTCTACAATAGAACTCCTCAATGAACTGTTATTTGCACAACGCTGATCAATTTCTTCTGGTGTATTGCCCATTTATTCCATTTGCAGGAATTTATGGTCACCATCTGTCACCAGCAACAGCAAATCTGCTTTATGATATATTTATCCTTGTATCAGCAAATTAAACAGGCAATTTTTATCTTTACACAAAAACTGATAATTATATTATATGATAGGGACTGAACCCCAATAAACTTTTACTTCTCACTAACGCGCCTTTGTTTTACTTTGACAGACGTCAAATGTTTGACAGCTGGGAACAGAGTGGTTTGTATGGGAAAAGAAAAGTGTTGTTTTAATTATTTCCCTCGTCATTTTTACGGTTTTTCTCTCTATTAGAACCTTCTTTGCGCCTTAAAAAAATATGAAAAAAAAATAGCCGAATTGGCCGTTCTCGAGTTTTGCGGTTAGCAAGGAAATGGCGATTCATTTTTATTATATGCGTAGATTGCATTATTTTCTTGAGGTTGGTTTTGGGTTCTCCAATTTACTTATTAATAAGGCAAAATGAATTTATGATGAGTAAGGAATTAGGAATTGACACTATTGACCCTCCTCCCATACCCCATTTATCCTATGACAAATTTGCTACTCCTGAGTCGTCTAGGACCCATGGCCTTGAAGTTCACCTTGCCATTCAAAAATCAATCATTTAGGGTTTAAAATAAAAATTACAAAACTTTTAATTATAGAAACACGCTCACGACCCACGGGAAGAGGTTTAATGTAAGCATTGAGAAATTATGATTAACCATTCATATACATAGAGGATTCCCATAAGCTACGTACATATATTAAATTAAGACTTATCTGGCAAAACAGGGATACAACTAGGCTACGTCTGTGGCCTGGCCTCCTTCGGAATCTCTTCTGTTCAGCCTTTTTCTTCAGGAAGTATCTCGCGACCTTTTTGTGCAAATGTTCATATGCTTGAAACTACTTTTTTAAAATTATAATTCTGAAACATACGTATCTCTTCAAAGTATACATTTTCTACTCTACACCGTAAACAGTATATTAAAAATAGTCATAAACACTGGTCTTAAAAATTGTCGTTACTTGTTGGCGATGTACTACCATTTTACTACCGCCTTTTTTTACAACTTCTCCTGCTGTTGGATGGCCTTCTGAGCTTCAGTACTTCACTTTTTCTTCAGACATTTACTTCCGTTTATATAATAATAAGTTTAATACAAATACAACGTTATTTCTACGTTTGTGTTTCCTTGGTGGTTGTGAAATTCAATGAAAAGTTATTAATTATTATATCGTATTTTCCATTTATATTTTGTTATCAAATAAATGTATTTCAATTTTCATAACATTCATTATTAGCAATGATTTTCTACCTATTCATGAAACCTCAAATGTTCATGTAATGCAGTATCGATGATCTTAGTTGGAAGTTTTGGAAATTTAGACATTAATGTTTAAATTCCTGTACGGTTGATTTTCAATTTTCGAATAAAATCCATTATCACCAGTTTAGTCTGAATTTCTACATGCCAGTGCTCGTAGCTCGCATGACTTAAACGGGTTTTTTTTTCATTTATTGAAATTTACAAATGTATTATATAAATGCAAAAAGTAAATGTTAAGGCTGAAATAATAATATGAAAAAAAGGGAAGTAGAAAAACAACCTACTGATGTTACTCCTTTGTTAAATCAAGATGTAGTTTTAATTTTCTATTGCGTTGTGGGCTTTTTTATTTAACTAAGTTGTTTTTTTTTTAAAGAGGTAGGAAATGTTTTTAATTGGACTAGGTAGTTTCCGATATATCAAGATTCGAGTTTACCTAAAACGTTGATTATTTATTTATAGAACTTTAAATTGTGAACCTAGTTCCAAAGATATTATAGAGATAACAGATAAGTGGGTACCCGAAATAAGGGTGAGATCTGTTGGTTGAGCGTAATCTCGACCGAATCGCCTCACTGCACAGTCGGGATAGAGAATTTACTGTAGTACTGAACCCAAGACTCATCATGGGTTGTAGTGGTACAGTTTTTTTGTATAGATGACAGGGCATAAAATTGATAAGCTTGCTTTTTTCATTTTATAATTAAATCCGTTTATGAAATCGTTATTATAATGAATTAAGGGGACTTATAATTAATTAAGGGGAAAAAACTTTAAGATTTAATTTAAAGCTAATTTCCTTGTCCTGGAATAATGTTGTAAGATGCCATAAGTAGCCATTTTGGTTCAATCTTATTCAGAACAGCTGTTATGTTAATATAGAAGGCATTGAAATGGCGGGGGTTTCTATAAGGCAGTATGTCACTGAGTGAGGGGCGGATGGGGGGGGGGGAGGTTATGAATGATTTAACCGCTAAATGGAGGCTCTAATGACGCCTCTATTATGTTCCAATCTCCTTAATTTCCTGTTTCTTTGCTCTCCTCTTCTTATAGTCTCTTGTCAAATGGATATTGAGGACGGTGGCGTACTGTGGTTATTGTTATGATGTGTATTAGCATCAATATATCCATAATCAGTAATAAAGGGTTTATATCAAATAGCATATTATCGACTAAATACATAACAAAGGACATGATTTGTTTACTTTTTTATTGTTCTTATATCATTCTAAAATAAAAAATAATTGTCCAGTACCTGTTACAAAATTCGAACATTTAAAATAAAAAATAAATGACTTATCTGTTTATGTTGGAACGAACATTCAAGATACAATCTATTGAAACTCGATACTTCAGTCAAAACTTTTGATCCAATTAACAAGATAAATATAATATACACGGTCAGTAGCAATACAAAAGTTATGATAAAGCTCGTATTTTACTGTTGCTAAACTTTCAACTCCAATGATTTGATTTCACTTTTTCAAATTTAAAATATCCCATAATATTTTCTCAACTTATTCTAAATCATCCGAAATTATTAGTCATTAATTAAAATGAAACACAGAATTTTAATTTTGTAATTTATATCACATTTTGAGATATTTTTATTTATTTAACTATTTATTTATCCATTTCTTTTAGTTTTACAGTGTTTTCCTGAGTTTACATTATTTTAATTTTAATTTATACCTGAATCATAAACTATCATTTATATCATTGATGTCAATTGGTTATCGTTTATCACCATGTCGATGGTCGATTCACGCTTACCGAACTACAGACAATAATTGCATTTTGGATATGCAATAATTATCTGTAGTTCGCACGTTAGGGACGAAACTTAAAAATATTAAAATGGCAAAACTCTCACTGTTCATTCAAGGTATACCTAGATCACAGATATAAAACTAAAATTAATATCTGCTTAGATTCTATAAGATATTTGAATACAGGTCTTACATTTTATAAGATTATTCGTTACAATAATAATAATCATATGTAATAAAGTCAAGTACCATAATACAGAAATACGGATAACATGAAAATGAAATGATGTGATTATGTCAAATCTGTGTAGGAATGGAGATAGTCCAATCAGATAATCGATAGCTTGGGTAATTTCGACTCCCATTTATCGATTATACTATAACATTCGATATGTTATAATGTTCGAACTTGAAGTGAATTGGTATGGAGGTGGGGCTTACGTTCTCTTTATATTAATCGGTAAGCATTGGTATGGTCCCTTATCTTGTATGGTAAATTATGTTTTGGACTTCTTTCTATATGAATAATTAATTATATTTTTATAATGACACTTAGGATCACGTTACAAATTTATTTGGCTTTCTTCCGCTAGAGTTTTTTAGTGTCCAACATTCCTTCATCCATTCACCGGGGGACGTTTCCATTGAGCCTCTGCCCAGCTTTATCCAGCTTGTTCATCCCGAAACCCTTTCAGATTGTTCACTATGCTTCCAAATTCTTACTGTGTAAGGCTCTGTAATTTTCAATGTTTTTTTACTTATTTAGTCCACCTTGTCGTTGTGTTATTGTTCCAAAAATAGTCAAATATGTACTTACTCAACCTCTTTAGGAGCGCCTTCGGTTCAGTACATGGTATTGACTATAATGGTTCTATGACAACGGAGGTGTTTTGTCCTAGATATCGCACAACCACCAGATACCCCCCCCTTGTTTTGGATACCCATTTTATAAGGGCTGGTTGACCACAAGGAGGGTCCTAGTTCCCATCGGGTTCATCTCCGGCCGCTAACATATTAAGTAAAAGTCTGCCAGCGAGCGGGATTTGAACCCAGGACCTTCAGACTGAACCTCCTCTTCTACCGCTTAGCCACTACAAATATTATATTTTATATTTGTGTTAATTATTTCCTGATATCGTATCCACTGTTGCTTTCCTAATTAATGTCATTATTACTTCTTTTGTAGTAACTGCATGTGGAAAAGTTCTATTGAGGTCAGGAGATTCTATTTCCAAGGGGCTTCCCGTGAACTGTATTTTTTACTTTAAACTATTTTCTTTGAGCTTGTTAGCAAGTTGGAGCAGATGAAATTTTCTTCTGGAGCGGTTGCATTATTAACGCTAACCTCTTTGCCTTTCCCTTCATCAGATCTTAATAATTTCTCCACTCCCCCCCCCCCACCGAAAAGACTTTTAATATTCTGATGGCACTGAAGAGGCAATTATTAATTGGACCCTCTAGTGACTGAAGGTTAAGGAGGTATTTAAATAATTAAATATGTTTAAGTTCAAGTATAAAAAAAGTTTTCATTTCTCGGATCAGTGATTCTGTATCAATAACTTAACAATAACAATATTAATTCTGGTAATTAATACACACATTTCTATGAATTTACTGACTATTTTCACATGTCATCTATAATTATCTATATACTGGCAATTATCAGACATTCAATTGGTCAATTAATGAGCTTTTGAAAGAAGGAATTTATGAAACTTGCTTAAATCAATCATACGTCGATAATTTCAATTATATGTAGAATAAAATATAAAAATAATTTTACTGTGGTAGCAGGGCCCTTTTTGGAAAACAAATGTGTATGGCAATAATTGCATAAATACTTAAAAAGTAAATGAAAACCAAAGAGTAAGTTCTTTTTTGAAAAATAAAAAAAAACTCAAAAAATAAAAACAATTTAACAAATAATGTGCATAAAATACTAAACGTTGAAAAATATTAGTTGACCTCATGTATGTCTGAGGAACAAAAAATTGTTGGTACCTCATGTAGAGGTAACAAAAATCTCTTATATAGGGAGAACTTTTTATTGGTAAGCCAATGTTGCTACCCACATTACAGGTCTTCTTCAGGGTTAGTTGATGGGCAGGAGGTGAACACTTTCTTGACCTCGACCCGGACCATTTTCTTCCTCATAAAATAATAAAGTTATTAGAGAAGATGTACACATTTATATTTTTCTAATGAAATGTTGTACTCCATGGGTTTTCGTGAATATTATTCTTTAACATTCAGATACTATATTTCACCATATTGCTGTAATCTGAGAATTTGCTTGAATAAGTAAGCAGTTTGAGAAACGTCCTTATTTTAGGAATTCCTACCATGTTCTCAGTAGAAAACATAACTCCAAAGACCCTCATCATTTTAAAAATCTGAAATGGACTGTTTGAGATGAGATCGTAGTCTCAGATGTTGTTAAGTCTACCTCAACGACCTACTAACTTTAACGGCGCCAATTTCGAATCTGGCAAATTTAATTTATTTAACCTCTAGTAATAAACTTTCCTGCCTGTCCTCAAAATATTTTTTTGTATAAATTAAAATGTTTGCATAACATCCTTATAGTTTTTGGTTCTAAATACCATAAATCCATCCATTACTCTCATTTCCTTATGAAGATTTAATGCGGAAGCTAAACAAAGATCCTGATTACAGGATATTGTTCACTACATCTTTACTTGGGCCTTAATCCTGCAATAGCGGTCAACCCCGAGGAAGGACTTATTTAGAGGTTACCGTCCTTTTCAATTTGCCCTGGAGAGGTTGGCAGCCCTGCTTTATTCGGCCCCTCTATTTCACTTACGCTAGGAGAGCCGGGGGCCCCCCAATGAGAATTTATGTCCTTGCTTCCCGCAATCCTTTCACGAGCTTCTGAGGGCCGTCAATGAAGACATCCTGGCTCCTGATCAACAGGGGTAATGGTTCACTCCTGGAGGAGGGTGTGCCTTTTGTTGCTTTCTTCTGTTCCAATACTTTTAGGATTAATTTAAGGTGAATAAAACGAAACCAGTACTACTACAATCATGAAAGGGCTTAGCTTCAGAACATGTTAGAGACTTTCGTGTTTCTACCCCAAAGATTGTGCATAGAGATGATTTGGTAGAGATCAGAAAAAAACGGCAGGTTTTCCTCATCAGGGTCTCCCCAATTCTTCCGGAAGGTTAAAACACAAGGTAGGGTTTGCATATACCACAGGCTCCATCCATAGCTGTTAACAGATTAAATAATTTTTCTGCACATACCTTCCACACAGCAACTCAGTCATCTACAAACAGATATTTCTCGATCCCTTATATCAAATGATTAAACTAGGATTAATATCCAGGTATTTGGATTAAATTAAAATTGGGTCCAAATTATGGTATGAAAAACCTCAGACAATGGAAATTTATCTAACATCGGTAGACCTGTTTCGCGCAGAGATCTGTAAAATAAAGTAGGCCACAATAATCATCAACATAAAAAGACCATTGACACTTTTAGAATAAATTCTAAAATAATGTAGATAAGTCAGTTATTATATTTTTTTACAAGCCAAATCAAAAAGAACAAGTTTATCCTTTAGGAACTGCTATCCTTAAAGTTTAGTAACCATCTACTTTGTCTTTCCATTCATTCATGTTATATAAAGTATCATTAAACATATTATAGAAAAAAAAATTTCCACCATTGTTCTTATTTAATTCAAACGTGTATAGTGAAAAAGCACAATTATGTTAACTTGTAATTGAAATTTTCTAATTGCATTTCCTACAAGAACCTATTGAAACTTTCCAGAATTGCACATTGTAGAATCTTATGATATTCTGAAAAAAAATTTAATGATGAATACAGACCCTATTTCATCAATGGAAGCGTAGCTGCATATTTATTAAAAATTCCAACTTTTTATAAACAATTAAATAAAGATAATGATTCCCTAGCCTTACTACTGGTAACAGCCGTAAGGATATTTAAACAATTACATCTTTTTTTTTAATCTAACTTACCTACTATTACCACTATTCGTATAACATTTCTTAAGGTTTCTTTCAAGCTCTGGGTTTTGTTGTCAAAGTAGTATTGTGTCTAATTATATTCGTTTCTGGCTAAAAAATTAATATAAAAATGGCTACATTTTGGAGGAAAATTGTGTATAAATATGAAAAAGAAGAAGTAAAAATATATTCAAAAAGGTTTCCAGCCTGGTCATTATGCCCGAATTTTTAAGATATTCTTTAGCTTAAAAGCCCCACAACTTTGCTCATTAGAACGATACTTCATTTCCATTCTCGAATATTCTAAACTTTCAGGGGATGTTAAGAAGGTATCGCATTTAAAACAGGGCACGCAGATAGTCTTCCAGTCTTGCCATGTATGTAAATTCGAAAATAATATATTAAATAATTTTTTGGTAAAAATAAATTATAATTTATGGTTATTAAACTCAAATTTATGTTTTGTAGAATGATTTTCAACGGGCAAGTTGAAAATACAAAAGATAACACCAGCCCTCACTTAAAAAAATAATAGATAAAATTGGTTTACATGGAAATTCCATACTGTTTTCATATAAAAAAGTATTCCATAAGTTAATTCTATCTTGATCTTCGATTTGAAATTTCATTGGCGTAGATAATGTTTTATCCATATTGCTGGAGTGATATATATTTATATTCATATCCATGTTTATGTGTATATATTGTAGTAGTTGATGGTGGTCGTCAGCGTATATATTATAGACGTTGAGATAATTAAATAAAATCGGAAGACAAAGAAAAAAATACACGATCAGTAAATTAAAATTTAATAAAAGTAAATGAATCTGATTTCTCAATGTTTGAATTCGAGCACTCATTTGAATTTTTTCCTTCTTTTAACCCACTAATGTGTATCATATTTATATTTCAATTCGTTTTTTTTTAAGTATATCGTTTTAATTATTTGTCTCTAGTTTTTTGACAAGTTATAATCTAACAAAGATATATTAATAAATTATGTAAACCAAGGTTCAGTACATGGTAGAGACAGTACTGTTTCATTGACAACAGTCGTGCGGGGAGGCGGTTTGTCCTAGATTACTCTCAACCATCAGATTTTCCCCTTATTTTGGGTACCCAATTTATAGGGGCTGATAACTCACCCCTATCGGGTGATCCTAGATCACATAGGATCCATCTTTAATAAGATTAATCTAAATAAAAGTCTGCTACCGAGCGGGATTTGAACCCAGGACCTTCGGGATGACAACTGAGCGCTCTACTCCTGAGCCACCCCGCACCCTAATTAGTTATTAGCAGGTATTACATTTTTTCCACAAATTCGTGATCTATAAATTATAGGAAATGTGGTCCATTAAAGTATTTTTGAAAGATTTCTTTTCGTCATTTATTTTAGCTAATGTTTATTGTTTATTTCAATACCTTTTCTTTAATCTCATGTGAATGGCTATTATATAGTTTTGTTTTAATTTTTAGTTTTCTTAGAACAAAAATATATTTAAAAAATTAAGTTTTTATAGCACAAAATAAAATAAAATTTATGTCAAATGACGGCAGTAACTGCCAGCCACTGCCACGGGTAGTATCAGAAAGATATAGCCAGACATAGCAATTACACAAAATGTGTTCTAGTTGAGCAGTTAACTTTGGCTACGTCATGATACTCATGTCAGAGCATTCTTATCACCAACAAACAACTTTGGCTACGTACCATCCTCCGACTGGCCCTGAAAATAACTCTCACAACTTGCAGTATTAAATGATTATATACAAAAGTCATAGTGACATACGTTTCTGTCATGATTTAGCTTGAACTAATAATTTTATAAGATTAAACAAGTGAAATTTTAGGGACAAACTGACACGATCCAGGATTTTAATATTGCATGGAGTTAGTTCAAGAGTCCGCTACACTTCTCATTTCAAATATTATGGCAGTCCTTTACTTTTTAATCTGATTCAATGAAGCCTCTATACGCTGCTCTGGCCTAAGCTGTATGAAATGTATAAATAAATAATTGTAAGGAAGGGAAAAATGCGATGAAGTATATTTTAGTAATGTCAAAAATATTATTATTATGGTATAATCGCACCTGCCCAGTATCGCAACTGACAAATTTTATCTGAATAAAGTTTAATTCGCAGGATCTAAACCATTGTCATTTTAATATTCTCATAGGTCTTCCAGATAACAGAGAGGATGATAAAAGAAAGAACAAAAGGATTTTGGTGTTGATGAGGGAAGTGTTTGAATAATGATGTGAATAACTGCTTTTACAGAGAGAATGTACATGTCGTTATGTATAATGTGATTCCAAATAAAATAAATGCCACTTACAATTTTTTGTTGAATGGTGGTTTGTGTTGTTAGTTTCTAGCTTAAATGGATGTGTTTTCCAGAACTTCAAGTTTCTGCTCCATACCTACATAATGGTCTTAAATTATCTTGAATCTGTATATAACTTCAAAATAAAATTAGTTAAACTATTTTATAATCCTTATTTGAAATTTGTATTTTTTAATAAACGGGCGGGATAGTAGAATATGTGAGGACACTGTCTACTAATATAAATGTCCCACCTTCCTGATTGGCTGAAGTGCATAAACTGATTTTATATGTTTTATGTTTTTAAGGTTCATTTTTTAAGTTTCAAAAACATACAACCTATTTTTCTATTAACATAAACTTAAATGCGATAAACTGATAATATATTCAATGCCTATTAAAAGTGTTAAATACTAATAACTTTATAACAAACATTAACCTAGCTTGAATCAGCCTTATATACCTAGAAGAACCATACACCCCTTAAAATAACATAATTATTGGCATAATAATTAATTTATATATGTATATATATATATATATATATATATATATATAATTAAACATTCTTTGTCAGTATAATAATTTAATATTTGAAAATTAGAGATTTATTCTTTAAAAATTTATTTTAAGAATATTACTTGGGTTTGTTAAAACCTAAGGTTAAAAAGCTTTAATAAAATCCATAAAATATTCAAATTTATCTAAGGGTTTCCTTTTGAGCAAATTTTGATAGTAGCTTAAACAATTTTGAGTACAAGTAACCGGCAAGCATTTTATTTAAAAAATATCCCTTAAATATTCAAGGACGATAAAGGAAACAGAATAAATCTACTCTGGTTAAAAACAGAAGCACTTAGCTAAAAAAAAAAACTAATAAAAATAATTAAAACCCCTAAATTAAAATACTTCGCAATTCGTAATTTTCAAGGTGGTTGGGGAAAATTAAAAAAAAATTATCTTTAATGTAGCAGGCCGGCACTAAAACATGTTTAATAGCGGGAAAATTGGTTGTGAAAAATAAAACATCAGATAAAAAGTGGCTTATAAAAAAAAAAGAAGAAAAACACCACAAAAGCCAAGACCGCATTTTTTTTTGGCGGGAAGCAATTACCGATCGGAGCGCCAAAAGGTAATTCGTTTCCCGCCAATTATTCAGGAGGCTAGGCAATAATTCAGGAGGCCTTGTCTTGCTTCTCCCGGGAGATCAGTCTTCATTACTCCACTTCCCGCCCGATCGGGGCAACTTTTCATTTTTCATTTCTTATCAAGGATTTAATATAATTCTGGCTTGTTAGCACTTCTCTCCGGCATCATCCCTTAATTACATTACACTTTCACTTAATCTTCTTGATTTCTCTATTTATTCATCCGAATTCGGTTTCACAAAGCCAATGAGGAATTTAGTAATAGTATAAATATAATACAGGATAAATTTAAATATATAAATAAATAACAAGTTATGTAGGAATCAATAAAAACAGAAAATACCGAGTTAAATATTGGTATATATGTAGCTATAGTTTATGTAAAGTACTTATTTGATTATTTCTTTTCAAAAAAATATTCCTTTCAATGACCCTCACCTAGTCGCCTTCATTTATCCATTAGTAGTGCTTATTTCCTAACAACTAAACTTACTGTATAAACTACTTAATTAGACATAAATATCATGTACTCAGATTGTTCTAAGCTGATTGGTGAGAAAAACTTTTTTCATAATTGTGTTCCGTTAGTTACTGTAGCTGTGGGGTGGTAAATAACGGGACAGTTTAGTGCAGAAGAACTTTCTTTATAATTTAACCTGTCATAATTTCTCTTTTAGAATATACAGAGCTATGTGGTATTGGAAAGGGTTATATCCTATATCAAGGTTAATAATGTAATTCCTAGGAAAAACGATTGTCTACAGATTTGTCCAATTAGTTACATCACACTAATTATTCACGCCAGGTCTGGAGTAGATAAGATGCCACCATGGCTCAAGAAGTTAGGACCACTCATAATGTGCACGAGCTTTGAGTTGTCTAACAGCTCTTCTGTTTGCTTACCAACAGCGTTCGTTGTTCTATAGCCACATCTGGTTTAATGGGCATTGAAATCTCCTAGAATGATCGTGTTGCGGTGACTGGCTATAGCCGCAAGGTCAACGAAGTTTGGACAATTAATTAGGTGGGTTGTAAAGGCTTAACTACATTAACCCACAATTTTAGGCATATGGCCTCGAGCTTGTCTTGTTCTTCCATCTCATGGATTACGGAGAATTGACTTGCATGCTTCTTCTTTGCTCCAAAAATTATTCTGGAGGCAACTTGCCTAAACCATTTCAAAATATAATTCTTATAATCCGTCAATTCATAAAAATGTGGATTGTCTGTGGATCCTCCTGCTTCGACAACTACGAAAGCATCAGCGTCGTCGTGTAAGGATAAAATCGTTTTAAACTCGTTGAATTTTGCGTTGCTCAGGCCTCCAGCATTCCAAAAAATTACGCTGAGGCCGTTGTTCGGGCTTTGAGAAAAGCCATTTGATATGGGTCTTTGCATGTCTTTTATGACTCGTGGGTCGCAAAAAGGCTGTCGATCGTTTAGACTATGCAGCGGGTACCACGTAAAATATTGATAGAGTATTCGCATCACGTGAAACGGCGGGAAAAGTGCTAGGCCTCATCAAGTTAGTGTATCGTTTAACCTCTATTTTTATTTTGAGGTGCAAAATGTCTGCTGCTGTGTCCTTGGATTATCCTTTAAAAATATATGACATGGTATGTTTTTTTATTCTCTGCTTGTTATCATTGTTGCCATATAAACTTTCATTATCCTTGAGGCTAATCAAGTTCTCGTTTCGTGATTGTGATTAGCTGTTGTAAGTAGTTTTGTGGCTCTCTTACTACCAGTCCTAAAAAAATTGAAAGTAGAATTAAGTAAGTAGAGTTAAAAGAAGGAATAGCTAAACAAAGAGTCAGGTTAGTTACTTTAGCAGGTGGAAGATGATATTTTGTTCTTAATGACTCCTTCATTATTATTATGATTACAATTGAACAGTTTATACACACGTTCGTACAGTGAAGTTGTTAAAATTATATTTAAATTTTTGTATTTTTGATGTATAATAAAGACTTAGGTGAACCCATAACCAATTTAAACTGATGGCTATGTATCGTAGAGGCAAGAAATCAGAAATCGGATAAGAAAATATCCAATTTCGTATAAATCAACTACCTGTAACCAATACAACCCGTGAACGAGTTTGGGGTTCAGTACATGGTGAAGACTGTACTGTTTCATGGACAACGGTTCTGCAAGGAGGTGACTTGTCCTACGTCACGCTCAACAGCCAGCTTTTCCCCCTTATTTTGGGTACCCTATTTTTTAATAATATTTCATAGAGGATGGGTGAGCCCCAGGTGGGTCCTAGATCCCATATGATCCATCTCCCGCTGCAAACAGACTAAATAAAAGTAACTTCCTGCAGCGGGATTTGAACCAGGATTTCCGTCATGGGGACTCAGTGCTCTACCACTGAGCCACTCCGCTCCCAAACCACCTTATACTTATATTAAATAAGGAGTTTAGCCTATATTATTGTTTTGTTTTTTTGGGAAACATTTTAAAATTTTGCATAATCTGATGTCTTTTAAGGTCTTCGAGGTATTCTTCAACTTCTACCTGGTCTAAAAGCATTATCTTCTTCTGGCACCTGCTCCTATCCAATAGACAATACCTTTAGTCTTCTTAATGAATACCTCGAGTTCTTGACAATACTCAAGCAGTTTGGAAATACGCCAATCCTTTCTCCTATCCTTATCCTGCAGAGGTTTTCTGGCCAGAAATCTTTTTTGGTGTCATTTTTACTTCAATGGCACTTGCTAGTTCTTGGTTGTTACTTTCCTGTATAGCTTACTCTAAAAAAACTGAAAAAAAAACTATATCCAACGAAGAGTCATGGGCTCAGTAGATGTTACTAGTGGTCACACTCAACCGCCAGATTAAGGATTAGAGATTGGGTGAGCACCAAGTGTGTCTTCAAATCCCACAGGATTCATTCATGGTTTTAGTTAATCATAAGAAGCAATTCAATTTTACATACTTATTCATATGAATGATTTAATATTATGACCCTGATTTGGGGTTTAATTATTAAGCTACCAAATGGAGCTTCAGGACAGGCATATACTCAGCCCTTTTTGAAATGAATTAAACGAAAAATTTATAAAATCGATAATTATGCATGAAAGATAAATTAATCATTTTTCAAATCTAACAATAATTTGTTTAAAAAAAATAATAACTCTTGAGTAATAATCAAATTGAATACTTTTCAAAATTAAAATAGCAACAAATATTTCATAATCTTCTTGAGATCGGAACTAGGAATGGCATCGATAATTAGGGAAAAGAGTAAAATTTCTTCAATTACAGTCAGATTGAGATGGTTATCAAGCTATTGAAGGATAGTGGCTTTAATGGAGTTTTTGAAACTTTAGTGCTGTTGTGATATTTAGTTTTTACAATATGCAACGTTTATTTAATGTTTTATAGATTTCTAAACTGTTTCAGTTTTTATAAAATATTAATAACATTAGCATTATTTTGTTTATTGTATTGATTGGCATCCTAATTATGCCTATCACAATAAAGAAAGATACATTCACCTGTAGCTACGCCCAAGAGGAAGTCCTTTTCGAGAAATGGTGCAGAGAAATGGGAGTTTCTCGTATTTGGTCCTTCATTAAAATCACATTAGCCTCGGTAACAAAAGGTTGACCTGGTCCTCAAGACTTGGCGGGAGGGGGAGTTAAGGACTGTGACCTTAATCTCACCTTGAATAAGACATTGCTAGGTCATTAATCCTTTATTACAGGTAAATCACACATTTCCTTATCGAATCCTATTTATAATCCTTATATAAGCATTCAAATATTTTTTTTTTGGTAAAATATAAATATATGTGATCTTTTGATAACTGAAGTGTAACCTTCCAGTAAAAAATTATAGACATTGGCAATCTTATTGGGTATCCTATCGTACTGTAATTGTGAGTGATGTAGTGAGTTGCTGTGCCGAAGTTATTCTATTCAAAGCCTGCTGCGGAAAATAAATTTAATAAATTAATTAAGCTTATAACAGCCAAGGATGAGTACCTATAAAATGGGTACCCTTAATTGGAGGAATAACCTCTCTGAACAACCGTTGTCCCGGAAACAGTTCAGTCTCAACAATTTACTGTAGAGGTAGTACATGGTAGTAGTAAGAGTTATAGTGGTGCAGTCATTTTTTTGTAATATTACTGTAAACCTCAATTGAGAATAATTACTGTAAACTATACTATGATATATTTATTTTTTTATATTTTTAATAAAGAGGCAGTAAATGGCTCTGTAACTTTTCTTATCTTTTCAGTTGGCTTGTATCTAATTTATTTAAGTAGATATTACTTTTTATTATTACTTTTTTTTTGTATTCGCAATGCCTTAAAAAAAAGGAAAGTAAGATTATATGAACGTTTTCTATATGAATATTACTTTAAACATTCTTATAGTAAGTATGTAGCTGTTAGTAACGAAGTCATAGAGGACTGTTATGTACTGTGTTGACCTTAATACTAATTATTGATTGTAAGCTGACGATTCGGCCTATATTTTAGGCGATCATCAGAACTGAGATAACACTAATACGGATAAGAATGTCGGCCTAAATTTAGAGCGAGACGATATAAAAAAAAAAGTAATATGCATTATTGTAACGATTTTAATTTAGTATAACTTATGATTATTCTACAAACAATAATTTTGTCTGTAAAACCCAAAAACTTAACACATTTTGAAACATTGGAGCGGATAAACATAGGCCGGATTATTTACCGCCTTACTAGAATTTAGAACACAACACATGGCCTACTGTTGGACTAGTTTTCTAATTCTTTCTATTACAGATACTTGCCTAATAGCGAAATAGTACGAAACAGCATGCTATTTGAGATGATTTTGAGTACTACATGTATATAAAAAAACCTGTATGTTATGAAAAACAATGTAATAAAATAATTTAATCCGCTTCTAGCAAAGCATTTACTCATAATTCAATAATTATACACATATAAGGACATTTTGTATGAAAAGCTATATGCTAGAGAGCTTTATAACGCAATATGTATCTTCCCAAACATGGGCTAAAGAAACTTCGCTCCATTCAACTTTATTCAAATCCTCTACATCACATTCCATTCCACGTGGTACCAATCCACTCCACCCTAATCCACTTTAATTACAACCCACTTCGTTCCATTCCTCTTCATTACTCAAATTATATGTCAAATCTTTTGTTTACTTCAAATGTTAGTTTTTGAAGTTGAATAACTCTATTTTACTTGGTTTGCATACAATAAATTCATCATATTTATAATAAGCTTAATTTTGTATTATTCTTCAAAGTGTATTTTTATTTATATGTCGAATAATTCTGTTTATTTTTCATAAATACGCACACACACACACAATAAAACATTTTATGATACTATAGACTATCACAGACACACCGGAGGGGGTCAACTAATCTCATATTCCTATGAACCATGGATTCCATTTTCTCAAGTTCCTTTTAGACCAATTCATCAGTCCCTACCCTCTTACTCCTTCGCTAGTTCGAGGACACTAAACGGTCGAGTTCCAAGGATAATGGCTGTTCAGGGTCAGCAAGCCCATAAGGGCTTCTATTCATTTCCTAGAGGCAGATCATCGGTTCATCAATTCTTCGCCCGGTCGTTGTACTTTGTCTCGAGTAGCCCAAAGGGCTTCACATACCCGGAAAGTAGAAAGATGCTTGAGAAATCCCGAAACCTAATTTGGAACTCACAGCCTTTCGTTTTGTAAGCAGGTGCCCTTTTTATTTAATCCGCTAATATATGTATAATGTTGATAGATTCAAATACTGATGTTTCGTGTATGTTTTTAGATCACCAACAGTTTTCACTACAAATTAAAATTTTAGATTATCCGTTGTTCTTTTCTGTAATGCTGAATAAAATATCGTTTTATAATATTTACAGATTAAAATACTGACTTTGGTGTTTTGAAATAAAAACTGAACTGAGTCTCTCTGTAAAATAAGAAAATTAATTTTTATTACAAAAATATTTTTCTTTAACTGATTTTTATAAATCATGTTATTATACATTCTTACCTGCAGAACAAGCAACTACATTTTAAAACGAATATTTCACACACTACTTACAAAACTATTTTCTTTGAACTGATCAATGTAAAACACTGAGAGTAACCTCCCCGGTTTTTATATCCCAGCTGTTACCATAGTGACCGTATACATTCAAATGAAATAGGTTTGGTGTACGTTGGTATGATATAGATATGTATAAGCAATCATTCCATTTTTCAGAATTTTTGTTAGAATTAAAAAAAGTATTTTAAATCTCATTGCTTCGATGGATCATGATTTAATAAATTTCAGTTAGTAGAGTAAATAGAACTATTTAATTATTAATAGTTATATTTAATATTTAATGATATTTAATTAATTAGTTATTCTATTGCCTGGAGAAGGAATAGAAATATAATGCGGCCAAGAGAGAATGCTGATTGAGCACGTGGTATTGTTATTAAATTCCCTCCTCACTCTTAGGGCTTTGATATCTCAACTATTACTCCATAGTTATGGTATTCATTGTAATACATCCATCTTTGTGCCCATGATATGTGTGTTATGTTGCAATGTTGTTAATACTTCAATCAACCAAAGTTCCTGTTCAAAAATTTCATGTATTTTGTTAATAATGTTCCAGATTAGTTGAAATGTGCAATGTTAGATTGTTCTATTACATATATAAACTACTGTTAGAGCATGATTATGAGAACAATATAGCCTCGAATTGTCGCCAAAAACGAATAGACAATAAGTAAAATATGAAGACTGTAAGTAAATCTTATTTTTTTACAGTCAAGAAAAGTAGATACCTACTTCGTGTATTTTCCTACGATTACTTTTGTAGGCATGGAGTATTAATTCACTGGTTGTTACTGTTAGTATTACATACATATATATTGTTACGGGCTACTGGGTGTAAATAGAATTAAACTTCTCCTAAATTCAAGATATTAATATTTATTAACAAATTAAAAAGAATACAATGAAATTACTTAAAACAATTAAATTATTAAACTAATATTAATTTGAATAGCATTATTCTAAAGATTATAACCCAGGCCTAACTCCTATTTGATCACTAAAATAATATACAAATAATCTAAGATATCGCTAATACTAAATAACTTAACTACTTACATAAATTTGTTCAAATACAATAAAATGACACTAGAGTTTATAACTACAAAATATCACTTACAGTCCTCTAATTAAAGTCCACCGACAAAAAATAATAAACAGAAACAGTTTATTACACTCACTTATCACTTATCACTGACTAGTTCATCACACTGACAATGACTTAGTACTAACGGTTCCTAATTCCTTAAGCGGGCGGCATATAAAGGCCCATCGAATGTTCTAGGCTGCAGGGGGTGGGGAGCCCTAGAAGGTTCCAGGAATTGTCTCGCCTCGTTCTAAGTCGTCTTAAACCTTCCAGCTCGTCTTAATCCCATCAGCCGGTCTTTCTCTCTCTCTGACCGTAACAATGTGCTTAAGTGAAAACCATATAGATCGATTTGTAATTTGTAATATAAGTCTTAATTTAGTAAAATTCTTACGTGTTTTATTAAATAATAAATATAATAAAAACAATTAAAGCAATGGATTTTGAGAGAAAAAAATATTGTAGTCCAGAAAGTCTTAAATTTTAAAGAGAACAAATGTCTCTGTGACGTAGGAAACATTAGTCGTGTGAAAGCAATTCTGAGACAGTCAGTTTGTAATCCGCCAGACCCCCGGACACAATCTTCGAATTGCCATCTTAAACCCAAGAAGTACTCCGAACCGGCGCCAGGGGTCACTGCAATCGGTATTAGTCGTGGGCTTTATCTTAGTCCTTCCATTAAGATTTTCTTTTATTTAGTAGGTCCTGTTTTAATTTTAATGTATTCATAATTTGCGAAAACATTATTCAGAATAATTTCATTCTGGCCGTTGTCTCGTAGCCCCCTTTTTTTTTTTTGTAAATTTTCATTTCCTATTCTTTTATTCAAGGCGTGTTTCATTGAATTATCTAAGTAGCTGGTCACCTTAGAGCGTAATATTCAGAGAGGTCGTTTTGTAAAAAGAATTATAATAGTAATAAGTCTTTGCAAACCCGAAGGCTCAATGCCGACACCGCCAATTTGTGCTTACTAACTTCATTTGTGCCTACATGAACCACTACCCAAACCCAAAGCCGCCAGATCACTCTTAGCAAAATCTTCCCACCTACGCTTCGTTCTACACTTCATACTTTCCCTAAAGGCGTAGTGCTTTTAATGTAACTTTTCAGGAATTCGTTCGTTACTAAGCTCAGCAACTTGGCTTCAATAATATTAACCGTTTGCATGATTTTTAATTCCGCATTTTTAACGGAAAAAAATCGTAAAATAAAAGATAGCTTCAAAATACATTATTCAAGCCGTGAGATAATAAAAAAAATGGTTTTTGGAACATGTATGAACAATGTAAAATTATATATTCACTATAAATACACAACATTCCATTCTTCAACACCAAATCCATTTCTTCTTTCTTTTTCCCACTTCCTGTTAACCGCACTTGCAGGGAGAAAATTAAAAAGACAGCGGCCAATAGCTGCTCAAGAACTATCGATCATTTCCAAAAATTTATTGCGAAATTGCGCAGGTGCAAATGAAGAATAAAAGAATAAGAATAAAATAAAATAATTTTTTTTTATTAATTTACTATAATTGAAATAATTAGATGTATGCTTATAATATGAACGGTTTTATTCATTTTAATTTTTAAAACAAAGTCCTAATAGAACTCTTATTAATTCTAAGTCTAGGAAAGAGGAGTGATAAATAAATTAACGGCGGGACTAAGACTGGTCGTCGTTAATAAATAATTAATTAAAAGCTGCCTCTAAATTAAAGTGGGTAAGACAGATGGAAATGAATTAGCCGCTCGAATATAGGCGGCGCTACTGTTCATCTTCAAGACCGCCTTTTTTTTTTCTTTTTTTTATCTTAAGCGAGCCGTCAGTGGAAGTAATAAGAAAAGAGTAAAAAATTGCTTCGCCATCAGCGACACAGTGTAAAACTGATTTGACTCCTCGAGAGGCGGAAGTCGAGAGGGAGTATTTCTAATTAAATCGGAAGTTGATAAATACACCCGGGCCTGGTTGAAGATTGCTTTGATCAATAGGGCCGCGGTGTATGGACTCGGGTGCAATTAGCCGTATTAATCACGTAGTCTAATGTGTCTCTTCTAATTAGAGGCAGACAGATAGGCAGTCTCTCCCGGGCTAAATTACCCGCGAGAAATATTCCCGCCAAGATAATCAACTTAACGCCTTCACATTTTGGCGCCAACTCCTTCTTATTACCCCCCCCCCCCCGAACCTTTTCGGTATTTACCTGCTATTCAACCTTCAGGTTCCTTCTCACTTCAAATTATTTCTTCTGATTTCGTCAATCCCTTTCCAGAATGCTTAATGGAGGGTATTGGTTAAACAAATTAAAAATGTGCTAATTTTAAACTCTTATACAAAAAACTCTTGTTGATTACGTGCTACTCATTCTCCAGAAGAATATTTTAATCAATTTCCTAATTCTTCGACCGTCCAGGGACTTATTTTCAGAAATGAGAATTCATAAGAAAAGTTCAAAATCTGTTTTTATGATCAACGAATAACCCTTATTTAAATAAGGTATTCCTAAAGAAGGATCAGCTGCAGACTACTTATTATCGATGTACGAATACAATATGGATTTGCACCACCTATTTATTCAATTCCATCAGGCGTATGGCAGTGTGGACAGAGGAAAACTATTAAAGGCCCTGCAGTCACTAGGAATACCATGCAAGCTAATAAGACTGACGATGATGACCCTGAAAAGTTGCAAAGTTAATACAAGTTTGGGCATCTCAAGTAACTTTCAGGTCAACAGGGGCTTAAGACAGATTATCACCGGTACTATTCAACCTCTCACTAGAAGTTGCCATTAGGAGCATAAGGACGAACCCGCAAGGACCAATTATAATAGGATCACACATGAGATGGGAGCAAAGATTTGGAAGTTGAAAATAAGGGCAGAGTGGTGGTAGGTACCGGATGTTTCTATGCCCTGTAAAGCAAAGCTTCTGTTATAAAACGCAATAGTTCAGCCAGTATAAATGTATGACAGTGAGACGTGGACTCTGACAGAGGAAAACAGAAGGACCCTTCTGGTTTGGGAGAATCAGAAGCAATGCCAAATCTTCTGTGCTATTAAGAAGATCTGGCTAAGATGGCTAGGGCACATGGAATGGATGGAACCCTAAGCTGCATTAACCCAGGCGTCAGTGGATGGATGACTTCAATGATGATTTGAAAGGGATAAGGACGAGAAATTGGAGGAGCTTTGCTGGTGACCGCGAGGAGTAGAGAAGAATGGTGGCAGAGGCTCAAGTCTAACAAGGTCTGTAGCACTCAATTGTGTGTGAGTGATTGGTAAAGAAAATAATAACAAAACAAAATTAATCTTTGCCACTACCACCCATGAAGCCCCTTGGGTTCCTTACGTTGTAGAGATCTTACTGTTTCTAAAAAAACAGCTATGCTGGCAGGTGAATTCTCCGAGCTCAAGCTTAATCTCCAAGCTCCCCCCCATATTTTGGGTATTTACGTTATAGAGCCTAATTGAGCCCCAGATCCCAAAGGATCCATCCTTCACAGATTAAATAACTTGTTTTCCAATCCTCATGTACACGGGACGTTCGGAACAAAACTCAGCGCTCTGCCAAATAATATAAAAAAGATTACAATTTTCATTATTAAAACTACTATGTATTAACCGTCTCACTCCTTTTTTTTTTTTTCAATAGTACCTATATTTTCTCATTTATATTTTCGAGTTATAATTGATAATATAGTACTTCTTGATGCTCCACTGACAACTTTTAATTTTAATTTATTTCAGAAACACTTTTAAAACACCTATTCATGGATAAGTATTTTTACTAGAAAAATAAGATTTTTTTTTTAAATTTATTTATTGGTATTTACAACTGTATTACAATAATACATCAAGTAAATAGGCTATATGATACATAATGACATGAGTTAATGGCAAGTAGAGAAACTACCCACTGGTAGTACTCAAATCATTAGTTCAACTAAGAAGGTCACGTGGCCATCGGAAAAGATTATCGGAAATTGAAGAGGAAGCTAGGTTT
Source organism: Troilus luridus (assembly GCA_964056705.1). Lineage (NCBI taxonomy): Eukaryota > Metazoa > Arthropoda > Insecta > Hemiptera > Pentatomidae > Troilus > Troilus luridus. The sequence continues at coordinate 15,189,497 of OZ057416.1, read as the reverse complement.
GAAACTAGAGGGTTTGAGTGGGAATGAAGTTTGTTATGAAAGGATAGATATCGGGTTCGGGCCAAATCAGCAACAAATGGGACATTAAGGTCGTTATGGATGATTTTATTCATAACAAAATAAGGAGCGTTGAGGATTTTATGAAGGATTTTGGATTGTAGGGATTAGATATGAGAGGAATTCGATGGCTTAGTGGAGCCCAAAGCTCTACTCCGTAAGTCCAAATAGGCGTTTGATGAGTCTTTTGTAGTTGGGAGCTTAGTGTTTGTCTAGTAAGTGTTAAAGTTGCCTGAAAAGTCGAGCGGTTTCTTGTCTTTTCAGTCTAGTATGAGGATTCCAGGTTAATCGTTTGTCGAGATGCAACCCTAAGTATCGGATCTGTTCTACAGGCACCAGTGGGATATTATTAAACGATACTGAAGGGCAGGAAGTCATTGGTTTACGACGTGAGGTAAAAGTGATTTGATCCAATTTTTGAGAATTTTTTTTAATTCTCCAGTTTTGACACAATTCTTCAAGATCAGTGATATGGGATTTGAGGCTTTGGGATGCACTGGATTGGTGTTGACTGATAATACACATGTATCATCAGCATACGTGGTAAGGATAGTATTAGGATGAGTTGGGATGTTAAGATAATTTTAGTACTCAAATATTAGTTATAAAGTTTCTCATATCCGTGAATATTGCGGCCAACTATGTTTGTATATGGAATACAACGAAAGCAAAGGGAGTATTATATTATTTATTCACTTCCTTTGGAGTGAGCCAGTGCCTAGAAATTACTTTTTTGTCAAAACAAGAGGTGAGAATTCTCATAACAAACATAAAGATACAGCGGCAACATTGATAAAGAAAACTTGCTGAAAGTTTAGATCTTGATGACAACTTCAGCTTGAGATTTCTGTTGAAACCTTCCAGGATGCTCCTTATTTATTTATGTATTTTTTATATTTTGTTTTATTTTAACTAACAGATATTCTGGCCACAGTGAAGGGGGCGTATTATTTCCTCCAAATAATAACTCTAACATGGGAGGTAAAATAAACCCCTCTTCATTTTGAACTCTGAAACTTTTCCTCATGTTTCATTAGTAATATATTTACAATCCAATGCTTAATTTTGGCTAATCACAAACGTCAAAAAAGCTATTGATAAAATATTGAGTATTGGTTGTCCGTTAGATTATATGGTGGAGAACAAGGGATTCTAAAATTGTATATTTGGTATAACTTCATTGGCCAGCTCCTAATGTTTATCACTTCTAACGAATCTAAGAATCGAGCATGGAAGTTTTTATCAATTAATGTTTAATGTCTATAAATTATCATCAGACTTCTCTGAATCTTTTATGAGGTCATGATTCTTCCAAAGTATATTTAAAATCTCCTATTCTTATCTAGGAGGCCATCCACTGGGTAGATTTTTTTTTTATAAGAATTCTCTCGAGGGAAAGCTGTGTGGTATTCTTATTGATGGTCAATGAAACTAGTTTGACTCATAAAAATCGAAAAATAGGGCGCTTCTATTGTCAGATTTGAAATGAAACTCGAATCTCTAAAACTATTTCGTAAAAATGAAAACCCTTAGTAAATCGAAAATCGGGCCATTGTTTGCCATATACTGAATATTTTCTTAATACACTGTACAACTATCATCAATGTTTAATAGTAGAGACTGTACTGGGTCTAAGACAACGGTTGTGCAGGACAGTGTATTGTCCGAGGTCACACTCAACAGTCAGATTTTGATTGATTAAATAATCCTGATTGATTAAATAATCATTCTGCCCCTGCCGGATTTGACCTCGGAACCTTGAGCACTCTACGAGCTGAGCTACCTCACACCCAAAAAAAATATAGTAACTATTTTGCTGAAAATCAACATCTCTTGAATTCTCTATAAACTTTAAAACTACCTAAAACATCTCCAAACAAGTACCAACACCTCACATCCGTAGGATCACCCTATAAAAAATCTTCCCAACTACTCCACGGCCTACTCCTTCTCTAAACAGTTAACATTCCTGTCTCATGTGATTTTTTACATGATAGAGTTTTAATATGGTTCTAGAAAATAAATCTTTTGTGTACTTACCTTACATATTAGTATCCAGCTACCAAATTTTCTTAATTAGTTTTTATTTCTGAAGTATAGCTTTGTTGGTAGCTCGCCGTTTAGCGTAATCTCCCTTAGGGAGTTAAGGCTAATCCTCCTAGATGTCGATGTTATTCATTGAGATCGTGCCGCGGTTAAGATACGACTAATTATACTTGCGACAGGTAACTTCGCTAATTAATACAACATAAGGTATCCCGGTAAGTTGGCCGAAGCAACGAGGGCATTTAGCCGCCCTCTCTCTAGATCCCATCCTTAAACGCTGCTAAGTTTCCCCGACTATGGAACTAGCTAATATTGACTTGTTATTCCCCGAGTTTATCTCTTCTCTGTATTATTTCTTCCCGGTGAGTGGCTACCACCTACCGTCATTGCCGAAGGCCCACTTGTAATGGTTACAGAATGGTAATAAAGTTTGTCAATCGGTCCCGAGTCCTTACGCTCATTAAATAGGGGAGTTTCCATTCATCAACTTCGTTAGCAGCGTACATTTTCGAGATTTGGAATCGATTGATCTCCTCAATCGAAAGAAATATTGAAATTCCATCACGCTTATAGGGCCACAGATTTCTTTAAGATGGTTTTGAAAGTAAATACTAATTTCGTCCCAATTCTTTAATAAACAATTGGTATAATTTTATATTTTAACTCTGATTACATAGTTTGAATGTCTAAATAATAGATCCAATTAATATTTATGCCAATTAATATTTTCACGAGCTTTTTATTAATGTTCAACAAATATGCAGAACATTTAAAAAAATGAATAAATAAAAGCTGTCACACACCAGAGGAACAAATATTACAATCTTAAAATATATAATTATTGTTGAGAAAGAATACACCGAATCACTAAGGACGTTCAGAATGTAAGGTTACAATGTCCGTACAGGACGTGGAAATTTTTTCTAGTTGGTACCACTGACGGGTTGATAAATTCCTAAATGTGGAAACAATTCATCGAACGCCTCAGTCCGTCGCATCATATCGTCGCATCAACAAGTTTGTTTTACGTTCGCTCCAGCCATATCAGGTAAATATTTTCTTTACTCGAGGTAACATCGTCATCTAGGTAACTCGAAACAGGAGTATAGTGATACTCCTGAGTCAAAAAGGGCAGTCTCTACAGTGGTATCATACTTACGAGTATTCAACATCAAAATTCTGTATTCAGACAGATATTTGTGGAATTTGTCATTTATGACCGTAAAGGAATCTTATTGGAAGATTATATAGCTCAATGAAACACTTTCAAGGCAGCAGCGTACTGTAAAACACTCTAAAGGTTTTTAAAAAAATTAAGGACAAAAAGAGAGGTATGTTGACTCGTGGCGCGTCACATCTTCACGACAACTCTGCTAGGACCTGCTTGTCTCTTTTTGACGATGTCCTATGTTGATCAACCATTCTACTCTCCGGACCTGGCACCATCAGATTACCATATTTTCAAAAAATTGCAGGGGGTAGGAGGAAAACGATTCGTAAATGACGAGGAGATCTACGAAGCTGTCGAAAATTGTTTTGGAAGGTGCATCCCTTAATGGTGATCATTTAGAAAAATAATGACATGTTTTTACTCATTTCTTGTTAATTTCATTATAATCTATGAAATTTTCATTTTTTAACACGTTTTGTAACCTTACTTTCTGGACTTTCATCGTATATATAACTTTAATCTTGATAAAACTGTTATGCAGAGAATAAATTAAGTATAATATTTAGAAACAATGTACACAAAACTGATGAGCTTTGCTATTCATATTTTATTTCTATTCTCTTTACAAAAAATATATACAGAATAAAACTTACACTGTAATAAATAATATTTCAAACCCTCGGAAATATGAATCACGTGTGACGTTTTTTATTGAAAACGTTTTTTTAGCAGAGTAAGCGAGGTAATCGATGTTACGAAGAAAAAAATGCACTAAAAAATTTATATTTTCTTGGCCATGTTTAAACATCTTCCTTCCGGGACAAGGACTATCGATAAAGCGGAAAGCCGCCAAGAAGAGGAGGGTGTCGGTGGGCTTTATTGTAGAGAAAATAATATGGCTGCGAGACCATTAATCTGCCGAGACAGGCCCTGGTCTAAGGTCTCACCGCGCCTTGTCCTTTATAAAATTTGCACCGACTGATACAGGCCTTGTGAATAAATAATAGCAAGAGCCACTCCTCCCCTTCTCACAACATTCCTTGTCACAAAATATTTTTTGAATGTAATAATGAAAGCACCTCATCAAGGTCAATCAGTATTCCTTTGAAGACATTTCAACAACTTAATAAAAAGAATATAATTTAAAGTAGAAAATCAACTTGATTTAGTGGCTTAGTTAATAATCATGAAAAGAATTTATGAAATTTAATATTTCTGTCTTATTACTGATGTGAATACATTGACTAATTTAAATTGAAACAAAAAAATACATTTTGGTAGCTTATCGACAATGACAGATTCAGCAAGCTTGTTCTAAATAAATATTTAGGTCAAAATACAATAGACATCTATGGAGTTTTTATTTTATTAATAATTAATGAATGATCTCCCAGTTATCTGTTATTTTTTGCATTATTGTCAAATCTAGAGTAAAAATGAGAGCATTTAAAATTTTAGTTATAAAATTTATTACAGAATTCTTCAACATTCACTTTTCATTAATATCATTGTGTTTATCCGATATATAAAATTGGATTTGACCGATTTTTAAGCTTATTTAGGCATTTGTATATTAGCCGGACTCCACGACTGTTATCCACCAATCCTTGCTAATGCATTTAGGTTTGTATTAGTTTATTTATTCTCTTTAATTAGTAAGTTTCATGATTTGTTTCTACTTTTTTGACACTTTATATATACTTTGCGATTTCGCCTTCTGGTCATTATATATTATGTTTCTTTTTCTGTCCATGTTTGTAATTCTTAATGGATTTTGTCCCAGGCTGAAGTTAATTTTCTGTTCTATTCTATTTATTACCTGAACACTGATAATTCTTATACTGATAACACCTACCTCCTTATTCATAAATTATAAATTAAAGAAGATTGTAATGATAAAGTGATAAATTCTAGACCACTTTGTACAGGTTCCTCTTTTAATATAAATGCTTTTTTAGCCTCACTCTATCCTGCTATGGCTAATCGGACGATGCTACAGTGGGAGCTCTAAATTTTGCCTATCCAGCTTTAATTAAGACAGAGATTTTCAACGGGTACCTGACATCGTGCAGATACGTGACCCCCGTATAGACTACTAGGACCCCCTTTAGAAACTGCCTTTTTACTCACGAGTATCACTATACTCCTTTTTATTTATTATCTAGATTACGATGATACCTACGTTACTTTCAAATTCTGTCTCAATCGAGTAAAGAAAATATTTACCTGATATGGCTGGAGCGAACGGAAAACAAACTTGTTGATGCGACGGACTGAGGCGTTCCATGAATTGTTTCCACATTTAGGAATTTATCAACCCGTCAGTGGTGCCAACTAGAAAAAATGCCCATGTACTGTACGGACATTGTAACTTTACAATCTGGACGTTCTTAGTGATTCGGCGTATTCTTTCTCAACAATAAATATGTATTTTAAGATTATAATATTTGTTGCTCTGGTGTGTGACAGCTTTTATTTATTCATTTTTTTAAATGCTCGCCATATTTGTTGAACATTAATAAAAAGGGCATAAAAACAGACATAAATATGAATTGGGTCTATTATTTAGACATCCAAACTATATAATCAGAGATAAAATATAAAATTATACAAATTGTTTATTAAAGAACTTAACGTACCTTCCGAAGGACGGCATAGCCAAGGATTTTTTACTCCCTTTAAAAATATTGTGTACTGTATATTCTATAATCAATTAAAATTATTTTTTTCATAAGAGAACATGACTATAATGAGCTTTTTCGATCGTTATTTTATTATGTTTTGGTTATAAATTATTTTAAACAATTTTTGTTTTAATTTTCTGAGACATTAGCTTTGAGGAGAATACCTTGGACAATGACAAAAATCGGAAAAGGTTTCGAAAGACAATTTTGTAGAAAACCTTGGTCCTTAACCTAAACCTAAACTTCCACATTCCTGTACAGAAAGCGTTCTCTCTATCTACCGTGGCTTAACAAAGGGTAACGATAACAACCTTTTGCGGTTGAGTTGAATGGGAAGGGGGAGGTTGCGGGGATGTAGGGGAATGGAAGAGGATTCAGGACGGTTAAGATGACTCTATGTTGCTGGTACATGAGAGGTTGAAGAGGCCCACAGCCAGGCAGTCTCAATACCATCCACCTTAAGTATCATCGGGCGTTCTTATAGTGTACAAAAGAATCGATGGGCCTAAGGAAATATTTTCGAAAGGACAGGAAAAAAAAAAGGAAAGGTTAGCTGCTCACTTCGTATAATTTGTACACCATGTAAATCACCAGTAAGCAGTCATGAAAATATTTACAATTTTTTGCTGAACCAATTAATCCAGAAGTTATAATAAAATGCTGTTCCTCCTTTTTAAACCTTTTAGTGACTAATAATAATAAACGGCTATTATTCACTACGAAAATAACACCATTCCACTTCCCAATGTACAAAAAATCATTTTGGAGAAAAATCGACTTGACCACTTATTCACAGGGGCTGCATTAGATTACTGTTATGATTATTAAATAGCTAAACATATTAATAATAATAAAAACTCAGTAATAGAGTTCAGAAAAGATAAGTTAAAAGTAGCCTTCCAACTCACCAAAAACATCTATAGTAAGAAGTCCCTCCCTATGAACTAAAAAAATAATGCATTATGTGATTAGACCGGAAGACCTCCTTGCAGCGGAAACGCTATACACTACCAATAACGGCCTAATTGAAAGGTTAGATATCAAAGAACGAAATATTATTAAGAATATTTTTAGGCCCTAAATTTTCAAACGAAAAATTAGTCTGCACGCGAAATTACTCACTTTATAAAATAACAGAATGCATATTCGGGCCAATGAGGAAAACAAGGGTTAATTTCTATGGGCGTATCCTGCGAACCAATGCAAGTAGGCTATCAAAATCTCCGAAGAATACGAGTTCAGAAAGGATGAAGAAATACCGACAGGAGAGAAAATCGCGGATTATTGAATGATCCAGAGTATCCTCCAAGGTTGGGCCATATAATAATAAAAATAAATAAAAACTCATGAAGTGAGTAGACCAATTCGGAAATATATTATATAGAAACATTAATTTGCAAAAAATAGAAAAGATATATATATTAGTTATATTTCATCCAAGTTAGGCCTCTTTGTATTCAATGGGCGAATATCGCCAATGTACATCACAAAATAAATAACGGGATCTGATTTAGCCTCGGGGGGCCCTAACCCAGAACGACCCGTCCTTTATAGCCATTATAACAGAGAGCCACTTCCCTTCAACAGAACTATCCTCACACAATGACGAGAGAGACGTAAAGAATAGCGCGTCTGGGACAATTAAGTTGAGCGAGTTTAATGCCCGTCCAGTTTTAATATCTCCTTGGAACGGAGAGGGCTTTATTGGCCGCGTTCTAATGGAACTCCTCTCCATTGTCCGCTCTTAATACTACGAGCTAATACTAGTCGCTAATATCCTGCTTTGACTTTGTTCCTGGTAAGTACCACAGCGCATTAGCACCGCCATTGTGTACACTGCTATGGTCAAGGGATGGACAGGATTGAAAAGATGATTTATACCTTGATGGATACGTATGCCATACCCTCATTCATTTAAATTTTATCTTGTATCTTATTCTGTATGTATCTATAGGGTAACTTCAAATTAAATGCGAAAGGTAATATAAAAAAAAAACAGCTTTAAGAAATAAGAACATTTTTCATCTAAACATCAAAGGATCTGCATACAAGATTGGACGATACCTCAAAGTACTGTTCATAAGTATGTTGGAGTTGCAATACACCGGTTAGTATTTATAGAAACAAAAAGGAAAATATACTCCTTCATTTTGGTTGAGAATATTGGACAATAACACAGCGATTGGCAGCTAAGTGATGTAGCTTACATTTGTAGATAGCATCGGGCGTGACAAAGGCACAACCTGCTGAAGTATCCGATTTAGAACCATCAGTCAATAAGTGCTCAACTTAGCTGTATATATTCCACAGAAATCAATGCCTTCAGAATGATTCTCCGATTCTTTTATTGCCTTAAAATCCATGAGTAACATGCATCCATACCAGCCTGGGATAGAATGTATTTTAAACCTTACGAAACAGCTACATGATGTTGGAAAATCGATCAATTTTATCTGTTCACCGGAGCGTGTAGGTATTACAGATAATGAACTGGCTGATAGGGCAGCAAAAGAAGCTCTTGCTCTTCGAGGGCATGGTAAAGCTGTCTTGACCCCATCCGAGTTAGGGGGACCACTAAGACAGAACGAAATTATTAGAAATAGAATAGGAGCTATACCCAAAATTCTCAATGGCAAAAAAGAAGCGATGACCCCTTCGAGCACTTAATTTAACCCTGAGATGAGAAGATGTGGGAGACCTCAAAAACAGTGTATTGAGGAGGTGAGAGAAGACATGGCAGCAAGAGGTCTGGTAGAAGATGATTGCAAGGACAGGAGATGGATGATTGGAGGGAAGGTGTCTTGGGGTACGGGATGTGATAAATATTGCGAAAATGCGATTAAATTTTTTTTAAATTCAAAATATTGTGTTGTCCGAAAAAATAAATAAGGATTTTTTGTTTTCTTTAAAAGTCCCCTCCAAATAGTAAATTGTGTATGATTACACTTTCGACTTTTAAAAATACAAATATTTATTAATCATCTTTCGAATAAAAATGTTTATTTACCTCTGTAACATTGGAAATAATTCACTCTTTACTAAGATATAAATGCATTCTTTTCCCATTATTTCGTTTATCGATTTCAAAATTGGCCCGAACGGGAACCAAACGGCCAGAAGTACCAGTATCATTCAAGACAGAGGCAAAGGCGGTATAAATGAGTCCACTGTGGTTATCAAAAATAGTTCCTATCCAACTAGAGAAGACTAACATCCTTAACGCTCAATGAAAGTCTATACGAGGGATTTTCGATTCATAGGATAGATTGAAGGATTTGGATATAATGAAGTATGCGTATCGAATAGAATCTGGTTAGAAAAAGCTTGGTTACTTACCAGGAAGGGAATAAACCAATTTTTAAAAAACTCAAACAGCTCGCCTTTTCAGGTTACTTCAGCATTTACTAGACAAACGCTCTAAGCTCCCAATTAATTACAAAAGATTTATATACATGACAATCATTAGAACTATCTGGACCGACGGAGTAGAGCTTTGGGGCTCCACTAAGCCATCGAATTCCTCTCGTATTCAATCCTTACAATCCGAAATCCTTCGTAAAATCCTTAATGCTCCTTACTTTGTTACGAACAAAGTAATCCAAGATGACCCTAATGTTTATTCAACTTTCTTCCCATTCAAACTCACAAGTTTCAACCCTAGAAACCTCTTCAATTCCCGGTAATCCTCCGAGGCGTCTGAAAAGATTTTGGCCTGTGACCTTAGTTGAATTTGTTAGTTTAGTACTATTACTGGTTAGTTTCTCTATTTATTTTTATCCATGCCGTTATGTATCGTTCCTGCCATTTATTTGCTATATTGTTATAAGACAGTTGTACTTTCAATGAATAAAATAATTTAAAAAAATCAAGGTGCAATCAATATAAATCATAAATTTAGGGATCAAAAGTTTGAGTTGAAACTAATCAGAGGTGCAAAAACAGGGCTCAAAGAAGGTAAATATTCTGTAATACTATATCTTCTTTACTATTCCTAACGCTTGCTGGGATTAGTTCAATAACAACCTCGTAATCGATAGTTGAAGATTCGATATGAGCTAATATGGAGTTTGATGCCGGGAAGGAACATTAGTCGATTATTGGTTGTTGCTGGGGCGGTGGTGGAGGTCCCGGAGGTCGGGTAAGTTGGGCTATTAGCGCATTCTCCTACCAACAGTGGACCAACTTTGCTGATTCAATCTCTTCATGTTGAATGCTCGTTCAAGACTCCTATCGTTCCTACTAAGTTCAATGTATCATCGATATAATACAAATCTGGTAGGGGTGTTCTTGGTATTCAAACAGACTAATTACAGTTTTGATAATCTGTGGATATATGTATAATATGGTATACCCCAAACTTCCAAAATGTTCTAGTTGGTGCTATGCTGTCCTCACTTGACCAAACAATGTTCTCTGAATAAATTATGATCCATTGATATAATTCGTTTTCAATATATACGGGATACCACCCTCAGTTCGCCACAACAGATGTACAGGATACTAGCAATTGCTTGCATTATTGCAGTTCATAACAATACTAAAATATTATAAATTTTAATACTTTTTCCAAAGGTTTGTTTGATTGTTTAATAAATGAGTATTCATTCATAACTTTACTTTTATTACATGCTGATCATGGTTACATAAAAATACATGTCTACTTGAAAAAATGCTCCTTTCGGTCGTATTTTAGTGTTATGTGTCTGCAAATTCTTACATGAAATCCTACATTCTTCATTCTTTAAGTATGATCAAGATGATTGCAAGAGGAATGAAAAAAAAAGTAAACATCTCCTTCTTCTCTTCTCCACTTATTGAATATTTCTGGCGCAATTGATCGTGGTGGCTCAGTGAGTAAGCGCGCAATGCTATTATCTGTAAGTGAGAAGTTCTTTACTCTGTGGACTCAGTAAAATAGGAAAACCATTATGGGGCTCACCCAATCATCATAATCATAAAAATAAATGGCACATAGCAATATCGAAATCGGAGGATCCTCTTGACGATGACCGGTGACGTTGGTGAAAAATCTATTGTAGTCAAGATAAAAACGTAAAAAAAAAAGGAGGGATGGGTGATTATATTTTTTTTCAGACCGAAATACGAACGTTGTGAAGGATATATATTTAGTATTTATTATTATTTCTTTATTATAAAATCATCATAAATATAATCCATATTAGCTACAATTTTTACCGATTATATGAAGAATAAATGTTTCAATTATTAAAAAATATTTTCAACATGATTACTAAAATAACATTAAGGCTAAATATCATAAAATATACTCACTTTTATATAGGTCCATTATCTACTTTTTTTCATTTCTCTAATTACATATTTTTAAATTAAATATTAAATTTAAATTAGTTGTTTGTCTCTGTGAACCTCGAAGGAATTTAATTATGTATGGGTTTTTTTTTCTATTAAAAAATAGTTTAGGAATCATGATATGAATTACAACGTAGTTCCTCATGTTAGTTTTATTTAAATTTATTTTCCGATGTTTTACCCATACGAACTATTAAACAACACTTCTACCATATCTTTTGCATCGTCGATCCATATTTCTCTCATTCATCGACTTGCTTATATTTATTACTCATTCCAAATGATTGCTTACAACTCAGAACGAAACGTAGACTCACAAAAAAAGACGCTTTACACTCCACGATATGTACGGATGATGCATTTGATGGCATTCGGAAAAAAAATTCAAATCAAGAAGATTTTCATTAATCCTCTTTGAATTTCTCGCCCACGCCAGATCAGCGATAGATTGTTAAGTTTTATTTTGCGATGCTGGAGTCAATCACTGTGAGTGCCTCTGAGGCTATTGATCAAGCTCCAATACTTCAATGTTACATCTAATAGATTACCTTCATTTTTCTTGTACTTGCAATATCAGTTTAGAAGAGAGCCTTATTTATTCTTCTTTAAACTCAAATAGTTTTTTTTTTAATTTATTACTCAAAATTGTATTTGGTTTTATTCTTATTATGCCTAGTCATTCACTATTATTGATACGAGCTTGTATTTCCTTGGTAATTCTGTCTGTACTTCTTTGCATGCAATCTAGTTTCGTTCGTACAGTTAAAAAAGGTGGACAATAGATATATAATATGGTGTAAGAGAAATATAGATTTATTGAAATATTGAACAAAGATACAAGAGATATTCCTATGAACTAGCTCGATGACTTATTGCTATTGATTATCATTATAACTTATTGACTACGGACTACATCGAACATAGAGCTACTCTCGTACATACGCTAAACTATGTACTACATTTCTACGGAAGCATCGATAAAACTTCCTTGTTAAAAATTCAATTTATTTAGAAATTACTTCAGGTCGTTGCCATGACTACTCTGTTATAACATAACATAACTGTATATACATTCCTCTTCTAACTTCAGATTAGTATTTACAAATTAACATTAAATAATAAATATTAATATAAACACTAATTCAAACTAGAAAAAAAAACTAATTTTTGATTAAAATAAACAAACCAGGAGTTTCATTTAATTTTACATAAAGCTTTAAATTTTAGAAAATATTTATAATAAAATATAATGCAATTTATTTTAAAATGGACAATGCTATTAAATGGAATATTGGAAAATTTCAGTGGCAAGCAGCATTTTGTAATACTTCTAACGAATATTGATCCAATAAATTTAAGTAAATTTTTATTTATTTATTTATTAATGGGCTCTGCAGTCCTTGGAGAACCTTGCCCTCTGCTAATTTCTTCTGCCACTCGCTGCAAGGCGCCTCCAGCGGTTCATACCGATCGCCTTCAGGTCACCCTCCACATCGCCGAGCCACCTGAGATGGGGCCTCTTTCTTAATCTTGAACCATATTTCGGTATCTCTTACATCATCCTTCTTGGAGTTCTCGTTGGGTCCATCCGTAGTCTTTTGAGTTGGATGTCTTTCACTATATCGTGCTCTTCGTGTAGGTCCCTTAACTTTTTATTGGACCTGATTCTCCACTTCTCCACTCTGATAGGTCCAAAAATTTTACGCAGGGCTTTTCTTTCCCATACTTCAAGGATCCTTTTGCGATCTTTTGTCAGTGACCAGGCATACGTTTTTATACGTATTTCACAATTATTATTATTTTAAGTAAATAAATACAAATAAAAAGGCTTAGCGAACCCGAAGGCTCGATGCTGATACTACCAATCTCTGCTTACTAACCTAACCCAAAACTCTAAACGCAATCTTCCCATCTACGTATCGGTCTACCCCTCAGGCGCTTCCCAGTCGGCCCAGCGCTTATTAACTTTTTAGGAATTCGTTCGTTACTCAGTCCAACAACTTTACAAGCCCATCTTAATCTTCACTACAATATGACTTGAATATTATTAACTAGGTTCATGCCTCGCAATTTCGATACATATTTATTTAACCAATATATTTAAACATATTATTTAAACTTTAGACTTCGCCTGGAAAAACTATTTTTTTCTCATTTACGGACAGTTTAAGCCGTTTTGACCCGTTTGAACTCGGTTTTATACTGATTTCATCACACCATCGTCTTCTATCAGAAACTGCATTTGGAGAAAAAAAATCGAGTTACCTCGTTTTTCCACTGTAGTCAAACGGATATGGTCATTTGTTTGATTTCTAAATTGCTATTTATCTTCATCCAAAAGTTATGAGGTGCAGAAATCGTGCTGAAAGCACAATTTGGATTTCCTCTATTGATTGTAACAACTTTTTTTCAAAATGTACTCTGCTTTATTTACTGTAATAAATAATACGGTATCTGGTGCACTGATAATTTAATTTTAATTTCGTTTTTGTTAATTTAAATCACTTTTTGGATAGCTATTTTTACTCCATAGAAATATAGGTCATGATATAAGATATTTTATTAATATTATTTTGAATATACTGTTTTTAAAATTATTTACATACAGTTTCCTATCACTAAGTGCTAAATTCTTATGCTGACGGTGTCCGGTTTTAATACAGATGTGGCAGATGAATTATTTAATTTGTTAAAAGCCACGGATCGACCCTGAGGGATCTACATACCCTCTACTCACCCAACGTCTAAAAGGAGGTTATCCCTTAAAAGGGGGTGGTTATAATGGACAGCCATTGTCCCAGAAACAGTGCAGTCTCTACCATGTGCTGAACCCAAGACTTAATGAGTCGTAGACCTACAGGTTTATTTAATTTAATTTATTTTTTCTTAGTTACTAAATTATAAAAGTTATAAAAGTTTGTGGAAGCCCAAAATTTAATTTATGATATTTACATTAGTACAGGAAATGAATTGGAATGCATTAGAATCTGCTTAATTGAGACTACTAATAATTGGGGCAATTTCTGTGGAATCGAATCTGAATGGGCCGAGTAATGCAAATGTCGCTTTATTGAATTGAATCATCATTTCATTGGGCTACAATAATCTAGTCTTTGCCCGCAAATATTTCTATCTCTCTAAAGGAAGTTACGACTGTTGAGAATTGATACCCAACACAGGATAACTCAAACAATGCTTACTTAACATATAAAATCTCAGTTAAAAATATAGGGTCTATTGCTAAATAAAGAATCTAATAACAAATTCGTTGATTCTCCGTGGAACACACTGTTCACTGATAGTTCTTTGTCAAAACTCATCATAGGTACGATCTGAAAAAAGAATCAATACAATTAGCTAGCCTACTAAGTAAGATAATTGGTGTGATTGAGTAATATTAAAGTTTTTTTCATTTTATTAATACAATAAATAATTGTGCCGTGATCTATAGCCTTCTGTGTCTGTTTTATGAAGGATGAGGAAAATAAAAAAATTCATCTTTAATATGTTACGGTTAATTTATTTTACGTATATCGTTAAAAAAAATTTGTTAATGATATCAAATGTTTTTTTATATTAAATAAATAATTATATTTATTTTCATTTGAGGTTTAAAAAACAAAAAAAAAAATCCTTAACCACTACAACCCGTGGAGGGTCTGGGGTTCTGTACATGGTAGATATTGTACTGTTTCATGGACAACGGTTGTGCAGGGAGGTGATTTGTCCTAGATCTAAGTTTATTTATGAATTTCATAAAATATAAACTGATTTAATTGTTTTTCCTAAATCATAAAAACTAAATTTGCCCACTGTAACTGTTTACAAGCAAATGTTAAACAGTTTTTAAAAGGATGTAAACTGGACTGAATTTATCTAATAATTCCGTCTCCCAATGAAAACCTTTTTCCAGTCATTTATGAAATACAACTTTATTATATGAAACGTTTCGACAACATGTCATTTTCAATCCATCTAAGAACTTATTTTTTTATCATTTCATCTTTATCATCATCTTGAAAAGAGTTACAAGTCACTTATCTTTTTATTATTTAAAAAAAGTTACAATATTTTAAAGTATAACTTTTGTTGTCAGCGTACCAGTTTATTTTATTTGTAATATAATATAATTAATTATTGTTAGTAGACGAAAAAAAAAACCTGTACCACTACAAGTCGTGAACGGGTCTAGGGTTCAGTACATGGTAGAGAATGTACTGTTATTGGACATCGAATCTGCAAGGAGGTGCCTTAGACGAAAATACTCATATAAAATATTATAGAATTTTATTTCGATTATATATTGTTATTGTTAAAATTATCGATTGGATTATTCTTTTTGAATTAAGTATTTCTTAATTAGGTATTCGTTTCGGTAGAATCCAAGCTACTTGCCTAAACGTTGAATCAATTATAAAAACATCAAATGTAAATGCGGGTGCCCACATGAATTTTTTTTAATCAAAAGTTCTTTTCAAGAGCTGTTCGATCTAGGTTGAGAGGAAGGGACGTGGGAGTTGTACATTTCATATTGTCCGAAATAATTGTTTATATATTTGTTTTCAATTACATCCCACCGTCCGATCAGTTTTCCTCTCCCTTTATTGTATTGGAATACCATTTAATTATTTCGGTTATTTCTAATTGCCTGCTTGTGAATGTTATTGGGTATTTAGGGGAGTAGGGGGGACTGTAGCTTATTACGTTTATTTAAAAACTTCACCCATCTGTACTGTATATATATATATATGTATGTGTGTTAATAAAAAGAAGAAAGAATTCTAATATAGAGATAGGCAAAGACCTCTTTAATACTATGTCCACATAATGAGGCTTCCCGATCACAGACTTAGAAAAAGAACAGTAAAATTAGGAATATCCCTTGTTAATGGAGGAGAATGGATTCAAAATATTAAGAAAGAATTGGAATTAGTCATTATTACTAATGAAGACATGAACTTTAGAAACAATTTTAAACCTAAGTTGAAAAATGGGATGTTGATCCTGAGAAAAAAGCGCCGAGGACAGGAGCGAAATGGAGCGAAGAAAGAAAAACTGAATTCTCGCAAAGAATGAAATACTGAAGGGCCATATAGCGTCATCTTAACCAACTTTACTTAGCGTCTTCCAATTTGGAAGCATTACGACTAATGACAAAAAATAATAACCGTATCACTATTATTGATGACTGGTTTGAACCTACGTTTATTAAATGGCAAGGACTTATCCTTCTAAGAACGTAAAGGAATGCACTTTTGCGAGTTTTGGTGACGTAACATTCCTTCGTAACAACAAAATGGCCCAAGTAAGCCTACATTAATTTTAATATGTTGATGTAACATTGACCTTAATGTCCTTTAGAAACCCCTTTTACAATAAATTTAAAATTACTTTTCTCTTTTAACAGGGAATTTCCCGTATTTCTCAATGAATTTTCGTACAAAAATATATATAAATAATTAGTATTAATACATAAATATATTCCACTCTCTTAGCAACCACTTAAGGCGAATTGTATTAAATGGACTGATTACGTTTAGTTATTCCGACACGCGATGCTGCAGCCTTCAACTGCAAACCAACTTGGGCCTGGCGTGAACCAGTACACGAACACTAGGAATCGAAAATTTTCCAAAAAAAAAAAGATCAGATGAAAAAAAGTAAAATGTAAAATAAAAGTGTTAATTAAGCAACTAATTATATGAGACGTTGAACACATGTTGCCTGGAGTGTATTCATGATGTTGATTAGCAGGCCACTCTCACGCGAGGCGAACTCCTTTCGGCTTTGATAATTTCGCCCCTCCATCTTGTTTCATTTTAATTACTTCCTCTCTTTGTCTTACGTCATTATTCATTTTTATTACCCATCATAAACTCTTGTTAATAAAGTCATTCATGATTGTTTTAGATTGACAATTATGATATAATTACACACATATACTTCGAAAGGTGATTTGTTTTCGATTAACAACATCCTTTAACCATTTTCGCATTAAATTTCTTTCACAGTTTTTTTATTTTTTCATTATTTTTTTTAGTTTTCCATAAATTAAAAAAATCGGTACTACTCGAATGGAGAAATGTAGATTTACCTTCATGTTTTCAAATATTTGTTAAATAAGAAGACAATGACAAGATTTAAACAGAAAGAAAAAAAGTTCTGTATCGAACAAGTCATATTGGAGTTTTATTTTGGTTGATTATAACAACAAATAAAAATTATCACAGTTTTAGGGCTGCAATCCAATTCAAGTACCTGTGAAGTGTGGTTACAGTTGATAACAAAGTAGAGAGTGAGATACAAGCCATAATAACATCAGGAAATAGATGTTATTCCTCACTGCAAAGTGTGTTGCAGTTTAAATCGCTCTCTAAAATAATGCAACTAAAAACATACAAAACCATAGTAAGACTACAACTACAGGTCAACTCCTGGGAAATATAAATATTTAGAAAATATGGGGCGGATTGGCCGAAAATGGGATATGGAGAAGAATAAGAAGGAATGAGGAGGTGATGATCTGTACGACGAGTCTGATATGGTGGTGTTGATTAGGAAAGCCAGAACAAGATGGATGGGGCATGTAAAAAGAATGCCAGACCACAGACTACCGAAGAGAATAGTCTATGCAGAATGGTAAACAATCACGCAGAGCATATCCTCGAATCAAATGGCTAGACAATATGGAGGAGGATTTAAAGCTGGGTACAAGACTGGATGAACATAGCGCAAGATTGCAGAGATTGGTTACTCCTAGCTGTGGTGGTTGAGGCCTGGGTTCTTGCAGGACTGTTGAGCCAGAGTAATAATAATGCCAATTTTAAGATGATATGTCCTAATATAATATAATATACGAATAATAACAGCCAAGAATAATTTAGAAAATGGCGGTTACAATAAATAGGTACCAAATAGTCTCGCAGGCGGATAGCAGTAGAACGTAAGAGGGGGAGATGTACCAGCTAAAAAATGAGAGGCCCCAAGGGATCAATTTATCTATACATTATAATTGCAGATAAGTTTTAATTGAATTATATGTATTGTGATAAGACTAACTGAATAATTCAAGATCATGGTTGCATGAGCATATTAACCCTTAAATGCATGAGTTTTGATTCTTGTTTAAAAAATAATTTTTTTAGGTGGCTTGAGGCTCAATGTTTTTTATATTGTATTTAAAAAGTTTATATATTTTTTAATCAATACTTTTTTATTTGTCGTATGTAATACGAACATGTCGAAACCAGCGAGCAGAACTCGGGTTAGTGCGTTAGAGTATGCCGACCGCAAGCGAGCGCTACTCGTATAAAATCATTAAACGGTTAAAGAAAGTGTTACAGCTGAGTTACAGAATCCATTTGGGGGTTAATTGTATCCAAAATACTATCTATAGACTCGTATTATATTTGTTTACCTTTAGTTGTGTTCTTATTACTCAGTCACCGGATATTCTTTATCACCACATGATTCCACTATGTTCTCCACACGTGGAGGGTTGAGCTTGGCTCGGAGATCCCTAGATCAGAGTGTAAATAATGTATATATGTCCCTAGATTCATACTTAATACTTCCTGGCCTTTATCGTGGAAGATTACATATCTATCATATAGACTGTTGCATAGTCTTCGTAAAAAAAAAATTACTAAACACAGAGACCATTTGGGTTCAGAGGATTCTCCAATGAAAACTAGGTTTCAACATTGTTCTTTAGTTCAAAAAACTTCTCCTAATTTCATGCAAGGACAACCAACTAAAAAAAATACTAATAAAAACATGATGCTGTTGGGGATCTGCACAGCTCGCTTTTCTTTTTCTTTAGATGTAAATTTCTATTACTAGACTCGTTGATTTTACAGTAAACAAGACTCCCCCCCCCCCAGCAATGTAAATAATCATCTGAGTTAAACTGTCAATTGGTGGTGGAGTGTTGTTGTCCCATCGTGACAAAGAGAATATCAGACGGATTCTAACCCAATTATCTTGTCCGATCCTCTTTCATCAATAGTTCATCGCCCATCTTAGGTCATTGCGCTTCTCTTTGCTTCCTCATTATCTTGAGTCCTCTCTATCCGAATTTTCCAAGTGTCCATTTTAATAATAATTCAATAAAAATTATCATAAAGATATGAAGTAAGGATTAGGATGGATTTTAAAAAAAAATCAAAAAGTAAAGTCTTAAATCTCTAAAATACTGGGAAACTAATTGACCGGTCGACGTTTCGGTGATTCAGAAAACAGCTTAAAGACATACACCAAAGGAAAAAAAACTTAATATATATACAATGGATACAATAAAGTATTTCATTGAATATCTTAGTGTGAGTATGCCGTCTCTGTCTGGTGAATCTGGTTGACTTTTATGTAAGATGTCCTGCATTTCATCTTCAATGATTTGAATTTCTTCGTGTGCCTAATTAGGATGTCTGAATTGACAAAACATTGACTGGTTAGTAATTTTACAGTATTTTAGACACTCAAGCCTTTGTTACTTGGAGTTTTCCAGCTGCGTTTAAGGTGTGAATTGATCCTGAATATTCTGGACCCCTTCCTAAGACTAACAATTTTTTTTTTTTGTCCACTTCTTTTTATGTGAAAAAATAAACGAAGTGACTTAACGCACATGAGGGGCTTAGGATGAAGAGTAGGTTATTCCAAATCTCAAACATTGACTATTTTTATTTTTTCGCTTGTTTAATTAACACTATACTTTATGCTCCCGAAACATCACGTTCAGAGCTTAACTAAAACTACGAGAAATAAGGTGGCTAAGTGACTTTCTCTACAAAATTACTTGACTATACAAGCGAAAAAAGTAAAAAAACACATTAATTTTAGAATGTTTAGAGTTATCTGATTTTGCTCCTGTAAGTCTTACACCAATAATGGAAGCAAATTACGGGCCATAATAATTTTGCTTGTATTTATTTTCTCTTGATTTGTCACACTACCGACATTGCTTAGAAACATAATAATATACTGTGACACTAGAAATTGTATACTATATTGTACATTAAAAATATCGTTTTAAAGTCACTTTTTCTGTGGCTGTGACGAATTGGCGTATTAACAAGGTTTGCTGTTATTGGTTTGGCGTAGAGAGTTGGTGACCTCATCGCCCAGTCATCCGAGTGCAATTAGACACCGGTTCTCCAGTTTGGGGGAAACCTCGGTGTATAGTCCAGTCACCCTTTCTCCTTAGGGGACATAAATATTCAAAAGACCAGTTGTTCCGAAACAAAGTGGTCCCAAATCACAAAAACCTGGCCAAAACCTCCAAAAAGGAAACTTTAAGTTCGGAATTTTTTACCTTTGGGTTGGGTACACTAATAGTTTAAGCATTGAACGGTTAAGGAGAAACGGGCCAGCGGCTTCTACCTGAGTTTATATTTCGGTGCAAACGCGACCTTCATTCGTGCAATACCCGCACCTGACGTAACAGCAACAAAGAACGCTCGCTTCATATGTTAATAACTTTGCTCAGAGTGCATCGATTTTAATTTTTCAAAATATAATATACTCAAAATATATAAGTTTATGAGTTACGTGGAGTTACATTACAAAACCAATTTCGGTATTTAGTTAATACTATAATTTAACAAAATCAAGAAAAAATTACTGTCATTAGGCACCACTCTAATTGTAGTGAAAGTTTGTATACTAGCTGGTAAGTTACGTGCATACCTAAAAAAATCCTAAATACCAAATTTCGGCTAAATCTAAATGTTAATATATATATATATATATATATATATATATAGTTATGATTAGACTGAACACTTACATTTAAACATAGGGAAAAGTATGGAATAGACACACTCGAGCTATTAGTAGTAATCTAACCTTTATTTCCCTCAACTCGCGTAATAATCAAACATGTGTTTTTATCGATAATAGAACAAAAAATATCTTTAATATTAGACCTTATTATTACACCAAAATCTTTCTTATATACTCTTAACTTATATATATATATATATCCATAGTAAAGTTGCCATTTTGTGTTTTTAACTTTTGATTCGTAATATGCGATCTCGAAAAGCCATATATACAAAGTTTCGGCTAAATTTAATATTTTTTAATATATATGTCCGCCATATTAGATGCGGAATGGTTTTCATAATTTTAACTTTTGATACGTAATCAGCGACCTCGGAAACTTTAGTATACCAATTTTCATTTAAATTGAAGAACGCCTTCATATTTTGGCCAGGTTTTTGGAATTTGGGACCAGTGTGCGAGGATACGGGGCCTCTATCGCTAGGCTAATAACCCGCATGGTAGAAAATACTATTCAAAGTAAACAAAATAGCCTCGCTTGAGGATCCTCGACGCTAAAAATGGTATAAGAGGAAGCAAAAGAAGAAGAAGCTGTTTTTGGAATGTTGCTATTGCCTCCTCAATCCTAAAAATAACAAACATAATAATCCAGTGAATAATTAAGAAATCGAAATAAAGCAGAACTAATTAAGGAATGATCTACATTAGTTTCCAACCAAAATTCACACTTAACGGTTGATTGTCAATGAGGAGAACTTTTTTTTTCATATCAATAAATGAATATTCTTTCTTATTGTTTTTATGTTGAATAATTATGAATTCATTAATATTCCAGGAAAGAATTGGGATAAACAGACTCGATCAATCTTCAAAGAGGTCGGTTATTTGTGCTTTCTGCGGCCGATGGAGAAATGAGCCTGAATAAACCCTCTTGATAAAGCCGTGAAGAGAAAAAGAAAGGCTAAGTAGATTATCCCAGAAAAAGAACAAAAAAAAATCTGAGATAAAAGAAGAAAACAGAGAAAGAAAAGCCCCCCTCCCATTGCCCTTAGATTAGCAATTAAATTTGATTCAAATGGCAGATGAAGTATCCTTTTTCCCCACTCCCCGACTTAACAACCAATCTGCTTTGTCTTATTTCAAAGATGGCCGACCAGCCTATTGGAATTTTCCACGCGTTTTGCGTTAACTATATAGTCTCTTTTCTTTTTTTTAGTCTTTTGTTTTTCAAATTTTGGTTTTACATAATCCGTCTATTGACGCTTTAATTTTATTTTTATTTATTAAACATTTTAACATATTACTTCTTAAAGGAAAGCTGTTGATATGATATTACTTAAATGAAAGCTTGAAATAAATCGATGAGGATTGAACCCACAACATTCCTAGAGGTTGATCTAGTGCGTTCATAATGACGGGTTTCGTTAAAAAATAAAAAAAAAAACACCGAATCTCTAGGAAATATCATTTTGTTTTAGAATCTATAATCATAATAATAAATAATCATTTATATACTCTAAGCATAGAAAAGTATTGAGAAAATGTATGTGAGTGGTTGAAGAACATTATCAGTTTATATAAAATATTATCTCTTCTCGAGAAAAAAAATGATGTTTTTTAAATTTAATTTTTAACATATAAAACTTCAAATATAGTCAATCACCGGAATCACTACTTTACTTTAAGCTCGAATCTGATTTTAACCATGCTTAAGTTTAATAGAGTTGACCTTTTATATTATTGTATTTCCTAAAATAATTCTGTTCTGATGATCTATTCGAAAGAATAGAGATGTCGGAATTAGCGGTATGTACAGAATCAATTAGTCCCACACAATACTACATTTTTCATATAAAAGATAGATATCAAGTAATAGAAAAAACCTGGGAAAGAAAGGAATTGAGTGGTGGAGTATCTGAGAACGGAATATGGAGAACAAGAAGAAATGAGGAGCTAATATGTCGTATGGAGAACCCGACTTGATGACATTAATAAAGAGTCGAATAGGATGGATGCGTTACGTGGATGGAATTCGATACCATCATAGAATACCAAATAAGATGTTCTATAGGAAACCGGACAGTAAGTCAAGTAGAAGAGGACCTCAAGTGGCTGGGTCTTCGGGTTCTTGTAAGTCAGTTATTTATAATAATAATAATAATAGTAGACGATCAGTAATTGTGTTGAATAATGTTGAGCTATCGTCAGGGAATACGCGTTTTTGTAGTAGGAGATTTAGAGTTTAAAACAGAAATGGTGAAATTCCTTTATTTATTTGACCTCTGTAGTATTGGAAAATAAATTCATTCCAGCAGTAAGGTTATATTTGAGAATAAAAACAAACGAACTAATTTTGAATTGTCTATACATTTTCCGACATTAGAGTCGGAGTTAATCTTCAAACCAATGCATAAATCATAATTTATTTAGCCACTCTCTGTGGCTTTTCTCCATGTTCTCATCCCTGGAAGCTTCTTCCTCTTTATCCATTCGGGCGTCCATCCAAGACCTGCTTAGGGGGCCTCCTTCTATCATCAGAAGCATACATCAAATCCAAAAATATCTATCCCATAACATGGAAGAACATTAAGATATTAACGGTACTATAATTTAACCGGATACAAGAAGAATAGAGAGCGTATATACCACTGCGATGGAATAACGAGGGCCGTAGAATAGAAAAATATTTCATAACCAAAGTAATATTTGACTAGGCATATCCAGCCCGAAGCTGTAAGAGTTATCCAATATTCTGTTACCCCATTCCTATGCCAAAGGCAAAAACAAGTTTCCATTAGAGTGATGAAAAGTTGAAAAGGAGTTTCTGCTTCGGCTATATTAAAGGCTGAAATAATATCTAGGATGGAGAAACTCAGGCGAAATATCAGCGGGGGGATGAAGAGAGAGGGAGGGAGTAGTGAATGACTCGAAAAAGCTTAAAACTTTTCGTAGTATATTATTATCTTTTATCCTTTATTGTTCTTCCTTTATCATATAAGTACACATATATTGTTCAGGGACTTTGTCATTACAGAATACTAGGGAATCCAGTTTAGAAACAAATTAGTCGAATTGTTGTATAGAAATAATGTGTTGTTCTCAGTATTTGTTTTATTATATAACGCTACTTCCAAAGAACAACGGAAAAATCTAATTATTTCAACAGAGGAATTTAAAAGATCCATGTCTATAAACAAATAAATATTTTGGTATAGGTAAAGCAATTCATTCTTATTGTCATAATAGTACTTAAATTCATTCATTAACCATATGTCTATGTTTCCCCTTAACACACTTAAATCATCAAAATATAAGTTTATAAAAAAAAATGGAATATCAGATATGCCGTTCATGTATCAAAAAGCTTCAACCAATATAACTGCTACTTAAGGATTAACTATCAATTGCCATTATATTTAGAATATACTGTTCTTTTGAAAGAGCGATATATGAAACTTAAGAGTTGAAACATATTAAAAAAAAAAAACTGTACCACTACAACCCGTGAATGCGTCTGTGGTTCAGTACTTTGTAGAGACTGTACTGTTTCATTTACAATGGTTGTGTAGGAAGGTGATTAGTTCTAGATCACGTTCAACCATCAGATTTCTCCCGTATTACGGGTACCTACTTTACGGAAGCTGGGTGATCCCTAGGTGAGATCCTATATGATCCATCTCCAGCCACTAACAGACTGAATAAAAGTCTTGCCAGCAACGGGATTTGAACCAGGATTCTCGCCATGGCAACAAACATATTAAACCTAAATTTGATGATCTAGATGTGATCCTCGTTATATCAGTTGCTTTAAAAGTGTCACTTCATAAACATTAAGGATTGATAAAGCTTATGCCACTACAGCTTAAGGTCTTGTGTTATATTACATGGTAGGGACTGTTATGTTTCTAGGAGGACGGTTGTGCATGGAGGTAATTTCTCGGAGATCACGCCCAACGGGAACCCACTTTTGAGGCTGAAGGATTCCCAAGAGGCTCTGTAGATCCCACGGTATCTTTATATGGCTGTTAAAGGATAAAATAATAAGTATTAATAAATTAGTACTTATTAAACAATAGAGCGAAATATATTCTAGAAAGATGGATGGTACGTAATATTAATAAAGAAAATACTCTACAATACTAATATAAAGCAAGATATAGCTTTTAGAGCTTCCTGTGAAGTATCACTTCCATTACATTTTCTTAAATATATCTATTAACTCAGAATGGTATATTTTTGGAATGTATTAATTGTATCTCTTTATATTTAAAAGTTAAGAGCTCGGATTGAATATTAAGATTTTAAAAAGTAGATTGTTTTTGTCTATTTATTAATATTATTAGCATTATATATAATAATAATAATGTCTTCTGGGACATGTCCCTTTAGAATAACAATACAGGTTTCTTATACAGGGTATTATAATGTCTTAGAGTATAATGTGATTGCATTTAATTAATTAATAAAATTAAATTAATGAAGGAAAAAAATAAAATGTTACCATTTAAAGAATAAAAAAAAATTAAGATAACAATAATTATAGAAAGAGAAAGAATAGAAAATTACATATGTATGCAATGTCGAGTAGAAAAAAACATGGCAAATAATGGAACAATATCGAATAAGCTAACTTCTTTTGAAAATATCTAACTGGATGAGTGAAGCGTCAATGATATAAATAAAACGCACTTATATATAAATAAAAAACACATGATTTATCAGTTAGAAAATTTTAATCTGAAAACTGAGTATGTTATTTCCGATTTTTTGGGCATTGTGAGGATATAAGGTGATTGAATATACGGGATTTGAAGATTAAAAGATTATTGGAACGACGAATGGAAGAAGGAAAAGAGTTACAAAGGGACGCGGATCGGATAAGGAAAGTTCTATCTAAAGCAATTGTTCAAATATATTATTGAATAGTCTATATATTAACTTTTGTAAAAATATAATAAGAATCAAGCCACTATCAATCTTCTCAATATAATAAGACTTAGAAGTTTAGCGCATAAGAAATCCTAAATTAACTAATTAAACGTACGTCATGAAGTCAAGACGAATGTCCAAACGCAGAAATTTCTTTTTTAACCTTTAATCCAAATTTCCTTTAAAACCTGAGAAAAATTTTTCGCGTTTACAGTTGCGAAAATTCCTGTAACCTTGGATTGAATAAAGTAATTATACAGTTTTATTAATTCTTTGCAAATTGCTAGCCTAACCATTAAGGGATTCCTGTTGAAATGTACCTCATGCAATCCTCAAATGGATTATCATCCACTAGAGTCTAGACTCAGCTTAGGAGTGTCCGAGAATCTATATTGGACGCGGTTGCATGCAAAAGGAATTTGCTTGTTCAGCTGGCTATATTAAGATTCTAGCCGCTTTCACTGATATAGTTAATAGAATTCTGGACCAATCAACCATTGCTCTATAATCTAAATTATAATATTAAATCTAATCATAGTAGTAAATACTCATGTAAAATACTTTAAGCACGGTAGAAGAAACAAAAATACTAACCTCGAAGGGTCTCCACTCCAATACATGTTAGAGACTATACAGTCTCTAGTACCTCGTCTGTTGTGCGGGTGATTAGGCCGAGATCGTACCGACCACTTGGTTTCAACCATTTACCTCAAGAACATTATTCATTTATAATTGCCGTAACACATATTCTTAAAACTCCCTGTTTTCTTTTGAGGTGTGGAAATGAGACTTTATATAGAGATCAGGTTTGAGGAGTTTTCATCCAGAAACGTAGAAATATATTAAGGAGAGGAGTGGCTCAGTGATTAAGCGCTGAGTTGGCGTGCCGAAGGTCCTGGGTTCAAATTAAGATATGGCAATTTTTTTTTAATACGTCAAAAGCCGGAGATGGATTCCATGGGATCTATGAACCTCTTGGGGCTCCCCCCATCCTCCACGAATTTCCTAGTGGGAAACCTGGCGGCTAGCCTGATCTATGACAAATCGCCTCTCTGCACTGCCTTTGTCCAAGAATCATTACGTTCCCATACCACGTACTGAAACCAAGACCCAATACTTTGGGTTGTAGTGGTACATTTTAAAAAAATAAAATTATTTTGAAATTTGTAGTATTAGATTAATAAATATACCTTCATTTTGCTTTGATTGCTAAGTAATATATTGATTAATGAATAATTAATTTACAAATTGAACTATAATTAAAATCTTAACATATATTGATATGTGTTTAGTATAATTGAATTTTTTGTACATAACGTGTTAACATGTGTACTCTGATGAGCATTAGCCTTTTACATTAAGCATCGGCTATAAACAGATAATGAAAATTCCTTTTTTCAGAATTTCAATCATTAGCTTTAATTCCCCCTTTTGTTAATCACTTCCAAGAACTGAATATGATCATATAGCAGGCTCAATTTTTAATTGAGATTTAAATTTCAATCAATACTTAATAACGTTGAAAATTCACACATTGCTAGAATAAATTGTATCAAGGTAAATAATATGATACCTTATCATTATAAGGTCATTACGATATCGTATCATTATACATTAATGAATTACTGTTGATGTATTTTTTATACCCTGCTATGTATTTTTCAATATATACCGGGCTATATTGGGAAAATAAAACATGAATTTAGAAAATTTAAGGATTAGAAATTGCGGTTACAAAAACGTAACTGTTTTAACAAAAAAAAAGGTCTCATAGGCAGGTAGCAATAGGCAAGAGGGGAGCGGGGGGGGGGGGTGATATACCTGTAGAAGAAGGATAATAAGCTGTATGATAATTATCCTGTGTTTTATGTAAAGACTATCAATCTGATCATTAACGGTAATTTCTCAATATATGTACTTCTCGATAATATCTATACATTTTTCTTGGTTTTATGATCGAACTATGTGATTAATTCTTATTCAACATAGAAAAATTATTTTATTTTGAAGAGAAACGATTTGTCCTGGTCGAGATTCGAACCCGGGTCCTCCGCATCTCTAGCGCAGTACTCTACCAACTAAGCTGCCAGGGCTCGTAACCAGGACAGAAAAAATCCATTCTCTTCACCGCTCCCACATCTCCAGCACTGTACATATGGGGAAGAATGTTCATAGAACATTACTTTAAAAGGGATCTGGTTGACGTACGTCCATTTTATATTTATATATATATTTTTTTATTGTGATTATTTAAATATTTAAAAAATTAAAAATTATAATGATTATTATAACTGGTATTTCTATCATATTTAGATAAGATATTATGTTTGACTGATTAGTAAATTGGTTAACTCACAAACCATTTCTGGAAAAGAAACCAGTGTAGAACATTTAAGAACTCTAAAATGAATAATAAATTTGAGTAATTATTACAGATAATTACTCATTGGATCTCAAAATAAAAAAAGGGACAGAACATAGCATTTATAGAATGACAAATATTTATTAAGAAAAACAAAATATATGTTTGATCAACAAAATTAATAGATTTTTATTCTAAGAAAACTAACGATCTTCGAAACAATTACAACGAATTAATCACTTAAGTTAAGTTATTTTTTGAGTGCTGTAAAATGGACAGGGCGTGCAATCAATGATTACACAAATTAAGAATCATTTATTTTATAATGACTACGTTTCGGCCTAAAATTTAGGCCACCTTCGAAGGCAGTGAGATGAAGAATCCAGTTCCAACCGAGTTTCACTTTGCACCACTCTTAGAATTATCCATTGGACTACTTCCTATTTAAATGAGTTATCTCTAGTAATATTATTTAGTATTTACTGATTTGTTCAGCTTTCATGAACATATTGCATATACTTTAATTTAAATATCTTCTACCGTTGAATTAACATAAATAGAATCAAGGATCAGAGCAATAGATTACATAGTAGAAACTAGAAAACTATCTTTTTTCAATAGAAGTGATTCAGGGAAACTCGAGATGACAGAAGTAATACTTAGGATAAAGGGAAAGCAGTAGAAAAAGGCTAGACATAAAGAAAAGAGAAATGGCCTCATAGATAGAGCAACAAAGAGGACCAGCAAAATTGGAATCTACTGTAGCCAGGATCTGGCAAATTGGAACCGTTATTCTGCCAGTTGTGATTTCCACAAAGGACATCTTCTTCAGATCTCTTCGCAGGTTACTGTCCTTATCCTTCCTGTAATAACATTACCATCGGAGTATTTTTTACTTTAGTCCCTTGTTTGAAGTGTGGATGCCTGTTCATACTTTAACGTAGGTTATTGAAATATCCTTATAGCCGTCTAATACTTGGACAAATTTAATAAATATTTACGTTGCTCTCTAAATCCCAATGATAGTTATTTGTTTGATTTCTAATCTTTGTCTTTGTATCAACCATTGGTTTCAGATGAGAGTCATCCCACGAATCTGTACTTAAGAATACTGTGGATTGTAAAACATATTAGAGCTTCGTGTTGAGTTACAACAAGTTTTAACCATTCATTTAATTTTTAATATTTTCCAAAAATAAAAACTAGTGACCGCGTGCTTTAGTAAGGAAGATAGAATGTAATTATGGGTAATTGGTAGATTTCGGTAATCATTACTTCAAGTAATGAAAGTTTCAACATTTTTGGAAACTATTATAAGGGAAACGAATGAAAAGTTAAAACTTGTTGTGACTCAACTCGAAGCGACAACCTGCGGAATAATTACCGCCAAGAGTGTTAAAGGTGGCACCATAGCAATATCGAAACTGATACAGCACCCTATCCAATCAAATCCCACCTGAGCTTGTATACTTTGTAGTGGACCGTTGGAATATTATTTCGAAATCTTTAGTATGGTTGATTGATAACTTTAGGTATGTCAAAATAGAAAAAAAACGAATACAAATTTTTAAAAAAAGGTAACAATTAAGGAAAACATATGTATTACACTTATGAAGGATATAATTGGTCAGGGGGTGCAGTTGATAATAACATTAAAATGAAGTTATTTTAGTGTTATTATTGACTGCACCCGCTGGCCAATTCTATCCTTCGCTGTAATATTCCAGTCAAAATTTTCTCCTCTATTACACTAATGTGCAGCTTGGAGAAATTGCTAGGAGCTAAGAGAGTACCTGTTGAGAATTTAAGCTATCATTATATATTAAATATACAATATGCATACTTACATTACATATACAATCTATATACCAGACATGTAGTTTAACCCATTCACCATGTATTTCTTCTGTTATTTCTTTAATTATTCTCTTATTTTCTTTAACTATACATTAATGTTATTTCGATTTAACTATTTTCAACTTAGGTCAATAACCTATAATTAATGGCTTTATAATAAAAAACTATACACATACTTACTGTAATAGTTACAATCTATCAAAACACAATTTAATTCATGGGACGACTGTACAATACCCTACCAAGTAGTAGTGGGGTTATGAACCAGCTAAATAAATAATGAATATTTATTTAAAATTATGGAAATGTTATTAAGCCTCATAAGATAGAAATTAAAGCCGGGGTATAATAATTCTTTTCACAAAGAGAGTAAATGTTTATTTTATTCATGTACAGCTAACGAGATGTCTGATCTTTAACTGCTTTGAGTCCTTTTATATAATAACCTTTTTCTTTAACTTTAAGCATTCGTTCAACTGTGTACGTTTCAATCGAATTTATAATTTTATTTATCGTTTAATGATATACTATATATGTACATGTAAGTTTGAATATTGACGCCAAACTTAACATACGTTAAGATAACCTTCAGGAACAGGTGTGAGTAAAGTTATAATAGATATTGCTTACTGAGGGACTCGCTCGAGTGAACATTTGTTAAATTATATTATGTGTGTTGATTCAGGTTTGTAAATAAAGATACCTGGAGTTATTTAGTTATTTAAGTTTGTAAATATATTTTTTTTAAATTACAGTTCTTCACTGCATCCACAAGTGTTTTATTCCATTGACCTTCTTTGTTAAGTCGTTGAATTCACGACTTACATATATTTTATATGTGTACTTTATATATTTTCTAGTTCAAATATACTCGCTAGGGAGAGACATCGTACAAGAGGTATACATCAAGTCATATTACACCTTTGTTATTTTTATTGAAAAACATAATGTAACAAGGTGTCATACTCAACGGTAATAATAAGCATACCATATATACAAAGTAAAAGAAAAATAGACTCTCACATAAAAATAATGAATATATAAAAGCATACATAAATAAAATAAAAAATTTAAAACTATATTTAAAATACAAGTCCACATACACAATATACAAACAGCACAGTCCCAAATTCTCAGAAAAATTGTTAATGCAACATGGTATATTTCGGATCATTCCGTACACAACGACAAGAACATTCCCACTACAAAATAATTTATTCATAACAAATACATAACATTCCACAAATCATCACAAAATCGCCCAAACAACTCGTTCTTCCACTTTCCAACTCCCTGTTACCTGGATTTGATAGGAAAAGATTAAAAAGACATTTGCCCAAGAGACCTTATCAACTATTGACATTTCCATTCAAAAACTTGATGTTCCAGAAGAATAAAACTTGGATCAAATTTGCTGGATGCGCAATTGCGCAGGTGCAAATGAAAATTAAATAAATAAATATTTAAAATAGTAGTTAAAATTATGTAAACCTTAAATGAAAAGAAATATAATTAATTATTTAATATTAAAAAAACAATCGATATCATAAAAAAAAACATGTCAACGATATTGATAAAATAAATCAACCTTAACATATCGAAGATTAATTATTTTTTCTCATCATCCTTCAGTTAATTATTTATTTTATTCAGAAAAAACATTAATTATACTCGATCACACCAATTATC
This sequence comes from Troilus luridus, assembly GCA_964056705.1. Classification (NCBI taxonomy): domain Eukaryota; kingdom Metazoa; phylum Arthropoda; class Insecta; order Hemiptera; family Pentatomidae; genus Troilus; species Troilus luridus. Next base: position 15,157,591 of record OZ057416.1, on the reverse strand, counting down.
ATACTTAGTAGGCTAGCTAATTTTAAGGATTCTTTTTCCAGGATCGTACCTATGATGAGTTTTGACGAAGAAGTATATTAATGCTCCATGGAACATTAACGAATTTGTTTTTAGATTCTTTATATTATTAGGTTCTTTTAGCACATTAAAATTCCTAGGGCCACCTATCAGGCTGCGAATCCGCAACTTTGGACATAAATGGTTGATATGCTAATTATTACACCACAGGTGATCCCTGTTATATCATGTAGTTTGTATAAATGAACATGTTTATCTAATGTCGCTTATAGTTTTAAAATATTAGGAAGGACAAATAATCAATAGTTCTCACAAGTGACCTAAAGATCCTGAAGAAGTAACCGTATTTTGGAATCTCCTTAACATCTATCAATTAATATAATTAATTAGTTTTGCCTCTTAAATAGAAAAGTTATACTTAACCTTTTGGAAACTTGATGACGGGTATTTATCAGGCCAGCATTCCGGAACCAGCTTGATTGACATCTAATGTTAGTCCAACTATGTCGGAAGTTTACATGTCCCGTAAGCACTCAGTTGTTAATTGGCTGTCTCTTCTGACGAGGGTTCCGTTCTTTCAACCTTAGTTCGATGACGAAAGTTAAGGATGTTTTCACTTCGGGAAATTCCGAGGAGTTTTGAAGTTATAAGGGCCAAGGGAGCACCTAAAAACATCCTAGTTTTTAAACTTTTGCTTAATTTTCACGTTAGTAAGTTATTATTTCATCTCAGAAACTGTAATAATTTACCTTTCCTCGAGCTTCCCATTTGTCGTATCTCTTTTAGAATGTTCATTTAGAACGACATGGAGTTCTAGAGATAAAAAATTAAGGGTGTTATATAATTGAATAATTCATCGTCCAGATACATGGACGACAAGCGCTGTTCTAGCACTTCCTACTGAGATAGACTGGAGAAGAGCTGCCGGGGTATCCAGATTAGAAATAAGAGAGCTGATGCAAACTCAACAAAATGTATTCTAAAATATAGAGAATTGAAATGGTATGGTCATCTCAGAAGAATGAAGAATGGAAGACAGACCAATTTAAATTTCTATTGGCCCTACAGTCCAAAATCCTTCGTAAAATCCTCAACGCTCCTTATTTTGTTAAGAATAAAGTCATCCATAACGACCTTAATGTCCCATTTGTTGCTGATTTGGCCCGAACTCGGTATCTATCCTTTCATAACAAACTTCATTTCCACTCAAACCCTCTAGTTTCAAACCTAGCTTCCTCTTCTATTCCCGATAATCCTCCGAGGCGTCTGAGAAGAAGATGGCCACGTTACCTTCTTAGTTGAACATGCGATTTGAGTACTACCAGTGGGCAGTTTCTCTACTTGTCATTATGTATCACTCAGCCAATTTACTTGTTATATTACTGTAATATAGTTGTAAATATCAATAAATAAATAATTTAAAAAAAAAATTTCTATTGGAGTGCTAAAGGAAGGAAACGGCTTGGAAGACCAGGAAAGGGATGGATAGAAGGCATTGAGGAAAGTATACACGGCCATGGTCTGAGGAAGGAAGATATACAAGATATAAAAAATGGAAAAATGAATTAAAGGAAATTTTTGGTTGAAGGAAACCTCAATCTGAGGAAAGAAAAAATATAATGTGATCCTCGAGACAAAAAATAAGTATGTTTAGGTGATGTATAGGCTAGTGGAGTCCCAGATTAAAGAGACCTAGAAAATGAAAATAAAATGTTTCGAAAAACAAAGCCGCATGCTTTCTAAATGCTGAATAGCTTCTTCAATCCATGCGTCATCAGGAGACGCATTAATAAATTTAAAATATATGTTATATGCCAGCGAAATGTTGACACAACAGAAAAAACAGATAACTAAAATCTAAAGAAGAGGAAAGGAAAATAACTAGGAAAATTATGGGATCAACATGTACAGAAGAAGGGCATAGATTACAGTAAACACTTTAAAAAAAGTGAAGAATACTCTAACATAGAGATAGACATGAGTAAAAAACGTCTTAAATTTGGTGGTCACATAATGAGGTTTCCCGATCACGGAATTACAAAAAGAAATTAAAATGGAGGGGGGTGGATCGGAAATATTAAGAAAGGATCCAAAATAAATCCAAAATACTAATGAAGACATGAACACATAAAACAATTTTAAACTTAAAGTTGAAAAATGAGAGGTTAGCACAGAGACAAACGCGCCGAGAACTGGAACAAAATGGAGAGAAGAAAGAAAAGAATGAATTCTCGCAAAGAATGAAAACCTGGTTGGCAAATAAGTAGAACAAGAAACACCAAACGTGAACCATATTTACTTAGTGTCTTGCACTTTGCGAGCTTTACGACTAATAATAATTTAAAATATAGTACATCACCCTTATTTAGGGGTTCAATAGCATCCTTAAAAAAGTATGTTGATTTAGATTCTCCCTCGCTGGAGATGTTTTTACCTTATATACGACTAACCGCGTGATTACCGATTAGCCATAGCAGCATAAAGTGACGTTAAATGAACAAACAAACAAACCGCGTGATTATTCGTCTCAAACACTAGGGCAGTAGCTGCTTGAAGTTACACTTTGTAAGGTAGGTGGGTGTACCTACAGCCAACAGCGCCCCTTGGACAGAGCGCCTTGGGATCCGCCGTAGAATCCTTTGAAGGGTCCGGGATAATTAGGCTAGTTTGGTCAAACAGGACCCGAGGCTTTGTTCCGACAAATTGGATCAGTGACCAGTTAGCAAGGTGCCCCGCTTCCGGCTAACTTGGATACTATTGGCAATTTACTTGAAAGCAGGCAGCTGATCTAACGGGTAATGGCGGATCACCGACTAGGAGGCTGTTCTAGAAGAGGGTAATTGAAGTAGGAACATAGAGATTGTCTCCATAACATAAATACCTTCGGATTTCAATTTCAATGAAAATATAGGAAATTAAGACAGGTTTTTTATTTGAAGAACATAGAATTGAATAAATGTATGCGTTACTGGTGAAACTCAGGAGCTGATTACATTAGTAGAGTGCAGAATTGATATGTTGTAAGTTACAGGTTCAAATCCCAATGTGACAGATATATTATGTAACCAGTTGAACAATTCTTAACAATTGGCTTAGAAAGAGTATATAGCTTCTAGTTTCGTGAATCTTATCGGCTATACTGGAAAGTAGGTCCAAATGTTCGTAATTCGTAACCAGAAGTGACGGATGAGAATGCATCCAAAGTGTTTAATAAATCATCGGATAATAAATCGCCAGCAGGAAAAACGAGACTGTTTTTCATCCCCAACATTTTTACCTTCGAGTAAGCTTTGTAAACGGCTACACTCGGATTCAGTATGGAATGAAATAATCCTGTCTTAGATGTCCTCAAACTAAATCTGAAATCTGTTTAATGGAAGTGGTCTGTTGATTATCTTTCAGCTCGAAAAAAATGGCCTCGACTCTGATGAACAAGAGTTCAGGTTCTGACCTTCAAAACGGCGGAATCTTTCTCTCCGTTGCAATCGGTTCGCTTACCTCGAGTTGTATCAATCCCATCTTCTGTCAATTAAAAAAAAAAATCTTAAGAAATTCCACAAATATTGGTAAAGGTTGAGAAATTATATATATATATCGGGGTCACCGATGTTACCTCGTGGGGCGAAATAATATCAATTATAAGTTTACAACTTAAAAAAAAAAAAAAGAAACTTTATTTTCAACTTTACATATACAATCAGTATAAGTGTGAATACATGTAAAGGAAGTCCGGCCTTTACATGTTTAAAGAACAGTGGTTTTAATTAATTAAAGTTATCTTTTATAAATAAGTCTTACAATAGCAGAATACATGTAGAAAAACCCCGCTTAAAAAATAAAATAATAATAATGAATAAATAAACAAATAATAATAATAGTAATAATAAATGAATAATTAAAAGTTACAATAATAAAGTAAATAAATATAATAGTAATAATTGAATAGAAAATAAAGAAACAATTAAAAATAACTATAAAATAAATACAGATAACTAGATTACAATATCTGCAAATAGTAATTTGTTAAGAAAGAAGTATATGTTTTGTTCTTTTGTGGGCGTACCGTCGAAGCAAATGTTTATCATAGTTACCGATTTCTCGGATTAATGGGTTCTCGGAAACGGGAGTTTTTTTGAAGTATGCTTTTCTTTGGGCTGAAACTTATTGTTTTATAGTAGGAAGTTCAAGATCTCAAAGCATAGTCGATATTTCGATTTAGTAGATAATTATTGATAATCCGATGCATATGTTTCAGTGTTAATGCACTTCTTATACAATTCACTACTTCAAAATATCTGTAATAAACTGTACACGCACATAACATAACATTCCCAATGTTACCTCTAACATATGGTCAGGTTGGTAATCGCGGTTATTTAATGACTGCATGCAGGTAATAATGGTTATTAGCACCGCTACAAGCACAGCCCTACTACTCCTAAGGTAGATTTTTATTGGCATTAGCCAGGTGTGCTAGGCTCTCTTACCAATACTAGCACAAATAATTTCATATTGATACAATTATAGTAGAACAATTGTAGCAACCCTTTCTTATATCCTTCCTTAGTTTTATTCCTCCTTAGGTACAGACCCTAATCCTAGTCTGCTACAGTTTATTTGGATTCTAATCAATCAATAACATTCATTCATATATCGATGAACTGAGAATACTCAATATCAAAATGCACACAATGAACACCCTTTGCAGATTATCAATGCATAGCCAGTTCAGATTTAATTATGCTGACAAAATGGTTATATGTCGTAATGAAAAATAAACATTAAGGTTGAAAATTTGTAATGCTCTTTTATTCACAATTCGACTAACTAAAATCCCCATATTTAAGCTTTAAAGCGTGTGTGTATTTATACTGATCACGCTATTATCATATTCACAATTTTATCAAACATATCCAATACTAACCTTAAGTTGTTGGGCAGTCGACTTCGCAAATAAATTTTCTTGATAGACCTATAGAAATGATCAACCAAATTCATTTCCTATTAGTTTTACAAATCAAACAGTTTTTCTTCTCGTACTTGGTGCAACATCATTTGTGGAATACAGTTTTCTTCTTAAATACAATGCGTACCAATTTTTGAAAATTATAAGCTCATTTACTTAACGAAAATTTTTACTGCCTTTTTCGTGTCATTCATTGAAGCAAGAATACATGGTTGATATTTCAGATATTTATTAATGCAATTCCAATAACTATTACAAGCCTACCAGTATTATTTATATCGGATACACTGTAGTGTTAATTGTGCATGAAATATATGATCATATTTATAAGAATACCTGTAATATTTATGATGTTATATGGTCAACCAAATGGATTCAAGATGGATTCATATGTTTAGCCAACATCTGAAAAAGCGGGGAAAGGACTAATAATCCTGGTAACTCTATTGGTACCAACTCCTTCAAAGGACACTAATCCTATCTCTCTCTGTTCCTTCCTTTATCCTTTAGTCTCTTCCTTTAATCACCGAATCCTTAACAAATCCAATTGGCCAATCCCCTCCTCCACCTCTCTCATATACAACTTCCATTTTCCTTGAGGAATTGAATGAATGGTCTTGTTTGTATTATGTCTTCCTATTGGTGCTGTTCAGTCACGAATCAATCATAAATTAAAATTAGAATCTAGCAGAGCTGGTTCACATTTGTTACCATGGCGACAGATAAAATGGACTTTGTTTCCCCCACTCCGTCATCTCGCACTTCACTTCTCTTCGCATCCAGACTCCAAGCAACCCACCAGATCGCTGAAGGAGGAAGTTGAATATAAGAAGAAGAATAATGACCGTGGAAGCCTACGTGAACATCATTATAATTGTTTACTTTTTTTTTTGTTCTATTCAGTCTAATCACGCCCGTACAGGTGTCTTACAGTATTTATATTTATAATAGATAGCATAAAATTCTGTATAATATAATAGGTCACCAATGATCTGAAAATATTTAATGAAAAAATTCGTTTATAGGGTCACTGCTTATAGTTTAAATTGAACCAAAAGAAAACATTGAACTATAAAATCATTTATCCATTATTAGTCCTACTATAACTGCAAAATATATTTTCAAAGAAATGGGGAAATATAATTAATAATATAATATAATAACAAAGAAATATAATTTTGTGAATTACACGTCTTTGAGGAGAATATTTTTTTCTTATTTTAAACAAAGTGACACGGTACTTTTTATGAGTCTGAATAAAAACAGGTAATAATGGGTACATAAGTAAAAAGCCATTAAACTGAGGAAGGTGCAAATACAAGGGAAACGACTAAGACATGACTCAAAGAAAGTGAAAAGAAAAGAGATAAAAAAGACGGTTCATCAGTTAACAGACTTTGGAATCCGGAGACCATTCGGGTTCACCCAGCTTAGAAAGAGTATGTAGCTTCTAGTTTCGTGAATCTTATCGGCTATACTGGAAAGTAGATCCAAATGTTCGTGATTCGTAACCAGAAGTGACGGAAGAGAATGCATCAAAGTATTTTTTTCATAAATGATGATTATTTTTTTATTTAGAATTTATATTTATACTATTTTATTAAGTATTTATCTTCAACCATTGGACATAACGTAAATAGAATTTATATTTTCCTGTCATTATACTATTTAGTATTTAGTACTATTGTAATACAATCTGTTGAATGCAAGAATTTGTATACTTGTATACAAATATATAGTATACTTTGTTTGTTTATCCACCTTGACAAGGCGAGCAAGCAATGCCTACGAGGCAGCACTAATTAAAGCAGAGAGAGGAGTCGAACTATTGTTTTTCGGCTCCTAGAAGCGTAACAATGGACCGCGGCAAGACGACGAGAGGTTCGGGCTATAGAGGACGGCTCTTTCAGATGTAAAACATGGCCGGTGAGGAGAGATAGAGAGAGATAGAGAGGGATGAAGAGGGAGATGCTGTTGATGATTTATGAGCGACCGGTGGCTAATAGAATCCAGAGTTGATAAATTGAAGACACTGCTCGCAATTATTAGTGTGTCCAGGGCCTCTTCCACAAAGCCTCGGATATAGCGATCCATTTCCGGTTGGAGGGAAGCTCGTGTCCGGTCGTTACCACGGTGTTGCCTGCTCTCGAAAGGGTGAGCTCTATCCGATAGATAGAGCTGTCAACATCCGGTGTGGTACAAAACTACTGCAACATTTTATTACAATCGATCCATTTTTTTATAATTCAAAATCGTAAAAAAAATTTAAATAAATTTCTCTTAATAAAATACCAGATATTGTTTGTTTATTTTTTGGGTCAGGTTTCCCAGGACACAGGAAGGCTATAGGTTGAGATGTAATAAGGAAATTTAGAAAAAAAAGAATGATTTGGAAACGGACACAAGAATACGAAGATACAATAGGAAAGAATAAGGAAAAGGTGGGAAGAAAGAAGGAAGGAGAGAATGAAGTGAAAATTATGAAATTCGCGTAGTCTCCAAGGCCGTTCCGTGGAAAAAAAAATACTAGATAGTTATCACACTATCTAGTATTTTATTAGGGAGTAGCGCGATGAGCAGCTCTCCCGAAGGTTCCGGGTCCAAATCCGGCTGTCGCAGATAAATTATTTAATTCGTGACTGTCATGCTTTTGTGGCATTTGACGACACTCATCGAATTAAAAAAAAAAAAAAAAAATAAGTATCATTTTAAAAAGGATGTAAACTGGGCTGAAATTTATCTAATATTTCATTAACACAATAAAACGCCTTTATCCAGTCATGTATGCTTTTAATAAGACGTTTCGACATTAAGTCATTTTCCATTATTTATATAAAAAATTCTTGTATCCTTTCATCTTATTTAATAACTTGAAAAAGTAACAATTCATAAATATCTGTAAATTATCAAATACAACAATAATACTATAATAAATACAAATTTATAAATACATACATACATGACTGGATAAAGGTTTTTTATTGTGTTAATGAAATAATAGATGAAAGAAATATCTTTCCATCATTACTTACCTCCTAGTACTTATAACGCTATGTTAAATCAGTATTAATACATAAGTGGAAAAATTCCAACTAAAAACCTTAAGTCTCTAAACTAAAACAGGAAATTAAAAATACCTGATCTTTTTGTGGAATAACCATAAGTCCACTGGTTTATTATAAATCCTCTTTTTTTCTTGCACTTTTATTGGACAGGTATTTTTAATTTCCTGTTTTAGTTTAGAGACTTAAGGTTTTTAGTTGGAATTTTTCTACTGATGTATTAACATTTATTTGATGTCTCTGTTGAGCGTTCCCTTTTTCAATTAAATCAGTATGTTACAGGGAGTAAAAATACAAATAAAGTTTCAGTTTTTAATTCATAATCACTAGTAAAATAATAACAGCAGAGTGATTTACAGTTTTGATTTTAGTTTTAAAATATGTATGTACATAAAAGAGGCATAAAGGCCTGATAATAATGAAAAATGAACAAATAACAAATTGTTTAATGCATATAATTTTTTATTACAAACTCATACTAAATATATAACAAACGAGATTTTAATAAGCACATTAAAACCTTCCTATCTATCAATCTATTTACAAATTTTGGTTTTTATCTTGATTGGTTATTAGTTGGTTGATATTGTTCACTATACAATCAAAACTTGCATTACTATATTGAATTCTTTGTTATTCATTTCTATCTAGGGAAAGAGGGAGAGAGATAGAGAGGGACTGAGGGATAGAGAGTAATCAGTACCATTTTTAGCAAAGTATTACAACCAAAATCTCCTTTCAAATTTTACTTTACTTCATAATGATTATTTAAATCAATAATTTTGTCTTAGATTTCTTAAATATTAATTTATTTTGCACTTTTTTTTTTTAATGAACAGTTAAAAATTACGACTTATTTAATAATTTACGTTACATTTGATATAAATAATTAGCTAGGTATGTTTTTCCATTTGTCATTGTTAAGATAGTTTTTTTTTTGTATTATTGTACATGTTTTACCCATTGTTTAAGTATAATTAATCAATGTCGTAAACTCCACATTGTTGTGTCATTATGTTAAATGTGCGGATTGAGGAGTATCGAGGAAACCAACAACTACTTTTGACGCTAGATTAACAATTTTGTAACCCGTTACACGCAAAATGTTCCGGAAAATTATGTACTAAAGCGGAGATATAAAATATTATGCCGGTGACTACCTCCCGAAACTCGCTACACTGGCGTTAGTCCAGGAAGGCACCATAATCGTTTCTCGGATCAGTGAACGCTTTTACGTCACTACATAAAAATAAGATCCCCTGAAAATCAGGAATAAAACTTTAGCGAAATAAACAAAACAAAAAAAAAGCCTGTACCTCTACAACCCATGAACGGTCTGGGGTTCAGTACATGGTAGAGACTGTACTGTTTCATGGACAACGGTTCTTCAAGGAGGTGACTTGTCCTAGGTCACGCTCAACCGCCAGATTTTCCCCCAATTATTTTGGGTACCCTACTTTTATTATATTTTATAGAGGCTAGGATGGCCCCTGGAGGGTCCTAGATTCTATATGATCCATCTCCCGCTTCGAACAGACACGCCTGGAGCGTGATTTGAACCACTACTGAGCCACTCCGCTCCCTAGCAAAATAAACAAAGACGAAAAAGTATAGAATGAAAAAGAGATGGAGACAGAACACTAATTATTTTAGCCTTATGGTTATGATTTGACACATCCCATAAAGGATCTTGGGTTCAGCACGTGGTTGAGACTGTACTTTCTTAGACAGCGGTTGTGCACGGAGGTGATTAGGCCTGGATCATGCTCAACCTCCTGAATACCAACAAATATATTAAATATAAATAATATTTTTCTTTTTTTTTTACAATTGGAGAAAGCTAGCCAACTGATATAATTCCAATGACGGAGGGAAAATAAAAAAGGATTTATTCATTTTCATAGAAATAATTATTTATTTATGCCTCCTTTACAATAAACTTGGCTTCAGGTGTATTTATTTTATACCACAAGTAATTCTTATACAATACTTTACTGGTAATACAGGTGTATATTTGATAAATAAGTTTTTAAACATATTTATAAATTACTTTATGTATTATTATTTATTTATTGTGAGTGGACCAAGGAATATCACGCAAAGCATTCAGACGTTATCTTTTCCATACATCTTTCATTGTATCTCCATGCATTCTTTTTTCATCTTTTTGCATTCATTTTGTTCCTGGTTTCTTCATTGCTTCCTTCTCCGGCATTTCAATTCACTTTTCTTCTTCGTTTCCAAAAAATTTGTTGTCTATTACTTCACTTTGTTCTATTTTCGCTTTTTGTAAATTAATCTAAACTTAGCTAATCTACTAGATTTGATTTTTTGTCAGTAAGTGACATTTCTATTAGTGAGTCTTGCTCTCTGCTTGGGGAGGTCTAGAGTATTTTTATAAAATTTCATTGTCGTTTTGTTATTTATGCTGTAAGGCTAGATGTATTTTATGATGTGTGTTTTTTCTAAATTGTAATTCGTATTCTTCTATAATCATTCTCAAAATTTGGGGTTCTTCATTCTGTTTTTTTCTCATTTCATATTTAGTGTAGAGTATTAGTTTTTCACTTGTCTTTTTCACTCTTATCTTATTCTAAAAAAATAAATAATATTATATCCACACTTAAATATATAAGTGACTATGCATGTCATGCACATTTATATATATATATATATATATATATATATATATATATATATATATATATATATATATATATATATATATATGTAAACACACACTATTATTGAAGCAATGTTACATCCCTCTTGCATATTTCTTCAAGTTGTATCATTATTTTCAAACTTATATTATTATTTCTTCTGTTTGTAAAATGTCCATACTTTATAAGTTAACTGAAAATAGAGAGTAATCCTGACATTGTCTGAAAGTTTTGCCCTGAGACGATCAGAGACTTTTATTAGAAAAACATTCTAAATAGGGACTATAACCCCCCCCCCTCCTTTGCAGTTGTTGGAAGGGAGGGGAGATGATGGTTATTTGTTTTATCCTTGCTTTCATTCCGTCCAGTTTTCTTATTTCTCTTGTTCCTTGAAGCTTGTAAAACTTGCTTAAGCTCATTTCAACTCGGTGTCCGTTTTGCTTTGCAATCACCAACTTAAAAAGAAACTTTGCTTTCCAAGTCAACTCTGGCATATCTTTTCCTATTTTTGTGTCTTTTGTATTAGACTTATTTTTAAATAATATCTCATCCAATCAGATATTGAGTAAGAAGTTCATTAAATTGATTATTAAAACAAAGTAATTTTTAAAAAAAATTTAATTTTAATTTACAAATATATTTTGTTCTGGGGCGTGAAATGCCTTTAAGTCCAAAATTTATTTCATTTCTTTTTTTTGTTAGACCTTTTTACCCTAGAACAATATATAAAATTAAAGTCCATAACCCTTGACGCTAAATTTACAAATGTATTAAAATAATTAAGTAAATAGAATGAATGTTACATAAAGTACATAGGATAAAGGCAAGTTGAAAAACTAGCCAATTACAAATTCAACTTATAAGGCCATCTTCTTAACATACAAATCGGAGTACAATTATTGCTAATCTTTGCAACCATCGGTAATTGAAAAGGTGGCGTTCGAAACTACTGGGTTTGACTAGATGTAAAGTTTGTTATGAAATGATTGATTTCGGGTTCGGCCAAATCAACAACAAATGGGACATTAATGTTACTATGATGAGGACTTTGGATTGTAAAAATTTGATAGAGAGGGAATCCAGCTGTGGGAGGTAATTTATTTAACCTGTTAGCCGGTGATGGATCCTGTCGGATATGAAGAATCTTCCGGGGTTCACCTAGCCACTATAGAATGAGTATCCTTAATATGGTAGAAAACCTGGCGGTTAAGCTCAATCTCAGACAGATTACCTCCCGATAACTGTTGTCCTAAAAATTCTCCACCACAAACTGAACCAAAATCCTTCAAGGGGTTTTGGAGGTACCGGTTTCATTTTTGGTTTTTAACATATTTGTTAAATGTTTTTACATTTAACTTAATACATTACATAGATGGCTCTACATCCCACGTGGGGACATTGTCTCCCGCAACATCAACCGCCACCCATCCCTGTTCATTGCTGCTGCTCTCCAGTACCGGATGTGTAGGATGGTCCGAGCGTCTTCAGCCACACACACCATCCACCCATCGTAGGATTTTTCAAGGAGTTTTTTAGGGAGCTCATTTGTTCTCATACGTGCAATGTATCCCGCCCTTCGTAGGCTGTTTACTTTTATAACCCTAAAAATAAAGCTCAGGTGCCAGAGCACCACGACGGAAACGTGGGAGATCTGGGTACGAATCCCGGCCCTGGGCATATCTTTTCTCTTCAAAATAAATTAATGTAATGTTTACTTTTTTTTTAAATGTACATGATGATATAGATAGCTTATAAGTACAAACATGCTGATATAGTGTACAAGTACAAAATGTTCTAAGTTAGCATTATTTTATTTTTGCTTTAATTTGTTCCCCAAATTAAAAGCAAATTTTAACTTTAATGTATTTATTAATCAACTAGTTTCATTATTATCATAGAATGGCTGAAAATTTGTTGATTATATTTTGTAATAATGGTTTTCATCAAACAGGATTTCATTCTTCATTGCGTGGAATGGTTGTATTGAAGTGATTGTTCAGTTGATTAACTAAATAATGACAATATTTTCTATTTGATTTGAATAAAATTAGTTTTCTTTTATTTGTACAATTTATGATATTTTGATTTCTAATGAATTAGGCAAAAAATTAAAATTTCATTTGTTGGTTTTCTGTCTAATTTTTTTTTTTTTAATGTCTTCTTCTTTAAATAGTCTAATTATTTCTGTGCTCGACCCAATACTGCCCTACATATAATATTTTTCGCTCAAAACTCATTATGACGAGCTCTTGTGTTTATTCTGAAGCGTATGATTCAACGAGCCTTATTAGGATTTAGTATATTCTTATCAGTGTGGTCCGTGTAAGGGCATTACTTCTGAGGTGCCACTATGCCATCTATTTTCCGCCATTATTCCATAAAATTTAATGGAATATGTTATTTGACCACTGTACCAAATATCTGTATTTTCTCAGTTTCGATGTAGCTTGACAAGTATATCGTTGTGTAAAAAAACCTCTAGAAGGAGAACAAATGGGCCTGACTTCTGTAACTGGAAGTAATACGGAGCAAAGCGTCCGTTGTAGAGAGAAGCGAAATGTCCATTCGACTTTTTTCGTTTTTGTCGAACCAAGGCAAACATGACTGTCTTTGTTTTGTATGCCCTTGTCCGTGTCGGTCTCGGCGATCCCATCTTCTCTTATTTGTTCTTATTCCCCTTCCCTTTATATTTATTTATTTTTGTGGGTCGAAATGATCGGAGGAAAAAGATTCGTTTGAACAATGTACTCGTTTTTTTTTTGTAAATCGTACTCGGAAGGCTTCTGTATTTTTGGGAGCGAAGAGAGCAGAGAGAACGGCGACGGGAATGGAATAAATAAATACATAAATAATATTGATAACGTAAAAATTACTGAGACTTTATCAGTTTTTTAATTAACTGATTTGTCATTAACTATAATTAAATTATAAATAGAGAGAAACGAAAAAATAGGAAAAATATTCTTTATAAAATAAAATCCAAAATTATAACAACAATTATAAAAGATTAAACAACTGAAATTATATTTGTTTAATTTCTCGCCCTTTTAAACGTCAACCACATTAATAACGAAAAATGCCAGTATTTAAAACACATCTATGTTGCCATCACAGGCGAAACCATGATCTCAGAGAAAGTTTAGGTTCTTTTGAGTTGAATTCTTTTTAAACAACATGGGATGCCACCCTGAGATCGTTACAGCGTGGCTGGTTGAGTGTGAGTTTTTGAGTAAATGAAAATCCTTTTACACGAGTTTGAATAACATTACTTTTATTGTTAATATGGTTACACACATATATATATATATATATATATAATATATATATATATATATATATATATATATATATATATATATATATATATAATTACAAAAAAGGAAGCCTTTCGCTTTAATAAAAATTATAAAAAAAGCCTTTATAAGTCCCTTTAGAATAACAATACAAATAATAATATATAGACTGTAATGTTTTAAAGTAGAGTATAATTAATTATTATGATTAAATTAATAACTAGAACATAAAAATAAATTACGAGTTAGCTCTAAAAACAATATTTTTAACTTCTTTTTTTTAATCAGGAGTTTCCACTAATAGTTGGGTTTCCTTAACTTAGTGTTTGGATGGCTTCCTTACATAATGTCCTATGGTCCATTCTTCCCGTAGACCACGACCCATCATGGAATCCTTCACTTCGTTATCCCAGAAGTTCCTCGTCTTCTTGTTGCCCTATTTTCCATTGGTGACTACTTTAGGTAGTCTTCCTTCAGGCATTCTTTTCAAATGTCCAAACCATTTCAGGCGTTTTTTCTCAATATTTTCCAGAATGGTTCTTTCAGCTTCCATCTTTTCTCTGATGACCTCACATCTTACTTTGTCCATTCTGGATCCCTCCGCTCGTCTCCCGTAGTCCATTTCTGTAGTTAGGAGTTCTTTCCTGAGGTTGCTTTTCAACGTCCAAGATTTCTGATCTATGTGTCGTAATGCTCAGTAATATACTATTGTATATATCTATATATATATTTTAGTTTTTTTAGTGTTCAGCTTTTTATTCCTTCACTTCATTTTAGTTCAGTTCTCGGCTCTTTTGTATCTGGCTTAACCTCCCATTTTTCAACTTGAAGTTTTTTTGTTTGTTTTTTAATTATTTTATTGAATTGTACAACTGTAATATGTAGGTACATCTAGTACAAATGCTGTATGAATAAATAAATACATGAAAGGACGTGTAGAGGCACTACCCATTGGCAGCACTCTAATTACATTTCTATTATAGAACGTCCCGAGGCCATCTTCTCTTCAGACGCCTAGGAGGATTGTCCGGGATGGAATTGGATGCAAGGATGGAAACTAGTGGGTTTGGATGGGCCTGGAGTTTATTATGGAATGATAGGTATCTGGAATAGCCTAAATCGGTAACATATGGAACGTTAAGGTCATTATGGATGGCTTTATTTGTGACAAAATAAGGAATGTTTAGGATTTTGCGAAGGATTTTTGATTTCAAGGAATGAATACGAGAGGAATTTGATGGTTTGGTGGAGGCCCTAGTTCAATTCCGTAAGTCCATATAGGTCTTATAACAGTCACATAAATAAGCCTTTTGTAATTGATCTGAAGCTTTAAGCGTTTGTCTAGTATGTGTTGATGTAGTCGGAAGCGTCTAGCTGTTTCTTGTCTTTTCAGTCTTGTGTGAGGGTTCCAAGTAAGACGTTTGTCTAAGTTGAGTCCTAGGTAGCGAATCTGTTCAACAGGGATAAGCGGAGTACTATTAAAGGATACAGTAGGACAGGAAGTCATGGGTTTTGGCGAAGGGTAAAGGTAATTTGATGGGACTTGTTGAAATTGATTTTAATTCTCCAATTCCGACACCATTCTTCGAGGCCAACTTGAAGTTTAAAATTATATATTGTGTTCATGTCTTCATTATAGATTTTGGAAAAATTCTTATTTATTTATTATATATTTTTTCTGCTATATTCTTCAAAAATATACCACTAAGAATAACCTTTCCTGGAGTCTTCCAGTAGGATCCCAGGATGTGATAGAATAATCCAGTTACACCCCGCTGACTAATCCTACGAATGACACATCCCCGGAGTGGCAGATGCATTATTCAGGACTACCTCTCCGGTATTAGGCCGCTTCGCGATATTTATTTCACGGTTAATGCTTATTTTTCCCTAAGGGGGCTCATCAGGATGCAGGCAGCTGGTCCGTGATTTGCATTCCCTTGTCGTACCTGAATCATAAGCAGCCCTTCCCCGGCAATCATACTTACTCCTCGACCTTCCGGGGTAGCGATATTGACTACTTGAGGGTATTCAATAATGCCCCACACCATCATTGAGGCTTCAGTATCACAAATGGTCCTACGCCAAAAAAAGAGAATGAAAGAGGGAAAGTAATTGTAAAAAGGGAAAGGAGAGTGGATTTAATTCTAAAACCAAAGGTGAAAATGATCTTTCTATTATATAAACAAGTTTTTAGTTATGTAATATTTTTGTAAAGCTAGACGGACTACACATATACTCTAACACATCACTTCTAATTCCTAGAATTATGTCTCCCTTGGATGGTTTGGTATTGAATTTGTATCCTTAAATTTCCCTCTGCTTTTCTATAGTAAATAAGTAAGTAGGGAGAAGAAAGATAATACAAGGATATAATAAAGCAGAGGAAAACCTCTATTGTACGAAGGAGAAAAAATTTTCAGGAAGTAATAGAGAGAATTCGGTAGAAAAAACTTCAATCCAGAAAAAAAAATTAAAAAAGAAACAAATTAAGTTTCTTGAAAAGGAGACCAAAATAATAGCATAAAATATGAAATATAAAAAGTTGTTTCACTTTCACTTATAACTTTTTCCAGGATATTTACATAAGTAATCATTTTTTAAATTTATATCCTGGCCCTTTGCGTTTTATTATTTTTAGATAATAAAATAGTAATAGGATATTTGGGATCTCTTTTACTGCACCGTGTGCATTTTAAGAGAGCGATGTGAAAAGGATTTTCTGCATTTCAATTATATGTTTGGAGTGGGGATCCTGTGTTGGGGCCCACTAGTTCTTTTTGAAGTAATAAATTCCTTATTTATTTTTTTTTTTTTCGAAATCTCCGTTTATTCAAAATAATATTTACATTACAATATATATATATATATATATATATATATATATATATATATATATATTTATATATATATAATACTAACAATAATATAATACATATATACAACAATTAACAACAATAATTTTCTACCCGTACGTATTTTAAGTGTTTACAATACATGTGTCCGCTGAAGGCGGGTTCTCTAAACCGGCACAAGGCCGCTGATTTTACACAAACGAAGCAGGGAGAGACCGCTTTACGAGATTAATAAATAATAAATTAATATAGTAATAAATTCCGGACATGCTATTTATTAATATTTGAGTATGCTAGACAAATGGTGCGGGAATATATTACTTACATACGTATATCAACAGCTGCTAGTCGGTATGTTCTTAAAGTCATAGCTACGTTACATTGCACTGATTCGTCTTAAATTTTGAAATTCTGAAAATATCAGTGGTCTTTGCTTGAAACTTTAAATCTGTGTATTCATCTGGACTGATGTATAGAAACAAATTTTCTTGAATAACCATACTGTCTTTCTATAATGAATCATAATTGAGGTTATATTGTTGTTTTTAATCAATTTTTTTTATAATATATCTTGACTGAATTTATGTTATCCTGAATTGTATTTATTATACTTGAATTCGTTCAAAAATCATTAGTAATATCTAGAGAATAAATTCAAATATAAGAAAAACAAAGGTCAAGACACGTGTATAACGTTGTTTCAGAGATGAAGAAGTGGAAGCAAGAATAGGAACTGAAGGGCTGTTTAATCTTTCAAATGAAGTGGTCTTTGGCTTTACAGAGAATGCCATTTCAATGCTCTTTTCCTTTTCAGAACCATTTCTTCAGGAAGCACTTAGACCTTTCTGTTTGCCCAACACTTTAACCTTCAAATCGGTTTTCAGTTCACGACCATAAATATATTAATAGCAACGTCAAAACGTTAAATTAATAATATTGTGAAATTTTATTCTAGCTTGCGATATACATTTTCATTACACAACTATGAGTAATCGGCTGGTATGTTGTTGTTTTTTTCATTTTATGTTTAAACTTTATGAAAACAAAAAAAGTATATTTATCAATAACACAAATGACGCAGTGAACAACGATTAATATTAGTATTTCCTTATCACACAAGTATTTCAAAAGTAACATAAGTCAAAAACATACATTTTCGGGAAAACGCGAAGAACTATTAGTGAGCTTGGAAGTTTGACACAAGTGCCATCTAGCAGACATGCTCTAAAGCTATGTTGATACAGTTTTGATGAATCGTAAAGTTCACTCATTTATTTCATGGTCATAACTCACCACCGCAAAAAACACCAATTATTAAGTCACCTTTGAAATACTAATGCGATATGATTAATATGATTATGTAAAACATATAAAATATATAGTTTAAGATAGTACTGTTATCTTTAATATGCATTAGTATATTTTATGATGCACTGGTTTAAGTCTATTGTGACTTATCAGAGCAAGATTCCACTCATCACAGATTTAAAAACAATATATAAATCGAACAAGACCTACATCTTCTTATCCTTTCATCTTTTGCGCCTCTCAGCGTTGAGCTGCCTGGCCGTATCATATTTTTTAAGCTCATAATCTGTGAATCTATATTGTGAGTGATTATCCCAGCAAAATAGGTTACGTTATATCGGGAAAACCGGCCTCCAGAGTACTTTGAACCCTCTGGAGGAAGGGTGTCCAAGCTATAGGCGCCCCCGGTGCTGGGTTTTCCCCAGCCTGGAGGACCAATGGCTGATTGCAGCCAGAAGACTTGGTGATGGGCCGCCAATTCCCTACCCCAATCTAAAGACCTAGTCATAATTTTTCAAGGACAATTAATATTTTCTATTTAGTTTAATTTTTAATGGTATTACTAAAACTATTTTGAGATGATACAGTTGTTGAAAATTATTAATATTTTGTGTTATTATTTTTTATCGGATGAAAAAAATTTCGTTCATATGATCATAAAGAGGATTCATTTTTATTGATTTCTATTTAATTTTTTAATGTTAGACTTATTACATATTATTTGTTATGGATCGTACTTAGAAAACCTCAACTATATTCTAGAAACAAAAATACCTGCACCACTAAAACCAATTAATCTGGTGTTAATTATATGGTAGACACTAAATTGTTTCTTGGAGAACGGTTGTAGATGGAGTGAATTTGTTATAGAACACCCGCCAGATTTTTCCCTATATTTTGTAAACACAATTTATAGAGGCTGGGTGAGCCCCAGGAGGGTCCTAGATTCTATAGGATCCATCGTGTGCCGCTGGAAGATTAAATAAAAGCACCTACGGCACGGCAACTCAGCGCATTTCTACTGAGCTCCCTTTATTGTAGAATACAATAAAATATGATATAACTATTTGTTCTATAATGACATATTAGCTTAGGAAGAAGTCAGAACCGCAACTAACGAAGAACATAAGGATCAAGAGATACTGAAGGCCCCGAAAGCGAAGGCCTAAGGACCTGCCCTCGGCCCCCGAATTGCAAAGGACCGCTGCAATATTGAGGAGGCAATGAGCATCTTTTCAGGACCGCTCCTTAAAGTGGCCTCCGAGCCTTTATCATTAGAGCTTTCTGAAGAAGAAAGGACGGAGATATGGTGTGGTCATCAGCTCCTCTCTTAGCTGGAGGGCCACTTCATCCATAAGTAATCATCTCATTCCCGCGCTTCCGCGATCAACCTCGAGAAAAAGAAACGTTAAACGGCCCCCCCCCCAAAAAAAATCGTTTTTATGCCACCGAAAAGCCTAAAGCTCATTATTCAGAGATTCTAACCTTCTTGAAGGAAAATACTTGAAGCATTCTTAGCAGATATATAGAATCGGGACGTATTTGTGCATACTGATTCAAGGGTATTTAAATGCGTAAAACTATCTATATTCCATGAGCATTACAAAAAAAAATATAAAAGCACTACATAGCATCTAAATAACATCTTGTATCAAAATTCACCAAGTTTGTTCATTCTAATAAAATGTGAGGATGTCTACAGAACATTTAAAAGTAATAACTATAATCGCATAGTTTACATTATATGTAGAGTCTAAAATCGAAAATTATTTTACCAATTACCGGTTATGAAGTTGAAATTAAACTTTAATTGAAATTTGAATGTTAACGAAATCATAAAAATTGCTCAAATATTCAATGCAGTCACAATATATATATATATATATATATATATATATATATATATATATATATATATATATATATATATATAATATATGACGTAGGCATTTGATAAGAAAGGATCTTCCCAAACTCTACCCCTAAGGAAGTGAAAAAGGGGGGGGAAGTTTGTATGGGACAACGTGATTCCTTGGTTCAATCTACTTCAAATTTTGCATAAACTTTTTTTAAACAGAATTGATGGAATACTTGTTTCGTATTTTATTGATATTCATCCCCTAACGGGGTTAGAAAGGGGTACAAAGCTATTTTGGCGGTGATTTGCTTCGAAGTTGATATCAATACTCCTTAGTTCTTTTGATTTTTTATGATTATTATTTATATATTATATATATTATGATTCTAGCTCCGGAAGGAAAAACAAAAATATTTCTTACAAAGAAACACTGCGGTAGGTGTGTAGTATTTCGATTTCGTTGTAAAAAGATAATACCTCCGTGTAACTTTCACCAGATCATAGGCCGAGCTTCGTGTTCACAAAATATAACAAAATTTTATTTTATTTTTATGTTTATTTAACCTTTAAATCCCTACACTATAATAAACATGGATATATTTTATAAGTATTCAAACATTTTAACATAATAATTTATATGTTATAACAAAATTAATAACGTAAAAAACCAATTAAAAATCCCATTAGAACCATTTTCGACTTCTACGTGGACGAAGTTGCGGGCAAAATCTAGTACAATATAAAGAGAATCGTCGCTAATGCTCTCAGCATTCGAAGCGACTACGAAATAATAAAGATATAACAATTCTAACATTCAAGCATTTATAGATGCGTAAAATTTAAGATGTATTTTTAGTTTAAAAATGTTTTACTGAAACTGACTCTATTTTATCAAATTGCCAAAACTAAAAATTATACAGAAACTACACAGTACTGCTCATTATCATAGGATTGATGATTCGGAGATCTATTAATCTTCGTTCTTCTATTAATTTGGGATATAATTATTGATATAATCAATAATTATATCCCAAATAGTTCAACAACAAAACTATTGCAGTAACCGAAACTTGCGTAATCTGAACTTCCATAATGAACCTTAACTACACAAAAACTGCCGTTAAGACAGATAAGGTTTCCACGACCAAAATAAAAAAAAATATGAGAGACCTTCTGTCGTATCAAATCTGTTCCTGTTTGTGTAGATGTGTATCTGAAAATCTATCCAAATAATTCTTTGTAATATTAGTTCAAATGAGAATTGTTATTAATGCCCGTACAACTGCTAATGGGTCAGTAAAATAACTTGGAAACGTCGTTATATAACATCATTTCGATCTCTATAAGTCCAAACCCGTTTCCCAAACGTTTTATGGAATTCAACTTGCAATCTTACCGAGGAGTAAAGAATATGCGACGTATTTTTCTTCTCTTAGTGAATGCTGCGCACGCCTAAGGCTACACCTACATTGGATCCGGTGTGATACGATGAGAAGTCGCTAGCAAACCAAATGGCTGAAATATATCGATAGTTATAACATTTGGTTCTTTAAATTTATAAAATTAAAATTATTTATTAATTATTTTTAATACATTTATATTTTACTATAATGTATAGTAAAATATGTATAATGTATACACCCCAGCATCGTATGTGATAGAATCACGTCGCACCGAATCGGATCCAATGTAGGTGTACCCTAAGAAGCCAACCCTATGTATTTGGCTCAGCCTGTAAATTAAGCACTTTTCTCTAAGATCTTCGTTTAATGTAGTTAAAAACACTTTTTTAGGAAGAGAAGGGTTAAATTCTCCTTAAAGAAGAGACTTCCTTCTTTAGAGTCTTCTATTAAATGAAGGCTTTCTTTATTAATTTATCCGTTGAATAGCCTGATGAAGAAGATTTCCTCAAATAATTCGACGAAAGACGAGCCTAATCAACAGCCTCTTCTCAATCCACTTTTAGCTAATTGCATATTACTCCTTGTTTGTATAATACAATAAAATACACGCCCGAGACAACTCTATATCATATCTAAAATATTCCAGAAATATTATGTGTATTATCTGTATTTTTCATCGGTTTTAAACAGATGTAAGTCAGTATCATCAGAAGCGAAATGTAAGAAATATCGGTAGTATTGGTCGGTTTAAGCTATAAAAGTCAGTCGGAAAATGTTGCCTTATATTTTTTGTAAATAGAGGTGTAAAGTCTGCTTTCTGAGAGATTTGTGGTTGAGGGTGGCGTATGGTAGAAATACACATTACTAATCTTCTTCAATTCAGGCTAGTAGTTTCCAACCCTACAGGCAAACCGCTTTGTTACATCATATACAAAATTATGATTAGATCAATGGTGTCTTATTATTTTGATATCTGGATATTTCAGTAATAAAGCGAAAGAATATTGAAGATAGGATAAATTATAAGTGAAAACTGCTTAGAACAAAAATGGAAAGATTTGAATGAAGATATGCTTAAAGCAATGTTGCGGTAACCTAATCTATTCCTTAGGCTATAAAAAACTTCTTAAGGTGACTCGTTCATGTTGGAGCGGATAACTACAGATAGGAAGACACATAAAAAGGCTCTGGAAGGTATTCTAAGATAAAGAAGGACAAAGTGATGTCTACGCTTAGGAAGGATGGCTTACTAAAATTGTTTGTGAAGTGGAGGATAATATAAGTTGAAATGACAGATTAGATATGACACCTGAATTAGAGAAGGTTTGAGTAAGATTGATTTAAAGGCCCAGATCCTCGTAGTGCTGTTGCATCATGAGTAGTAAGTCGAAAATATATCTCTGTGGGGATCTGTGAGACCCGATACATGCGCAAAAGAAAACCAGATAGGTATAAAAATACATAAATTAGAAAGAATGGATGCAAGTTTCCGATGGTTAAAAAATTACTAGTTTAGAAGAAAACGGTTTTTATTTTAAACCAAGGATTTAGAATTTTTTCTAGTACAGATTATTTGGTATTCTGTATTTTAATGATGTTGTAATATTATTGACGTAGTAATTGGGGATTTGATATGTATTAACAAAAAGATATGTTGTAATAAACAGGAACATTTAATTCAGCAATATAGAAACCATTATTTCTTCTCTGATATACTCTCAGATCTAGTAACTCACTTCAAGGATAGCTTGAACGATCAAGGGATTTGACTGCTAATTAATTTAAAACAGTTTTAAATATTTTTTATTTGAAAAGAAAATTTTTCGAATAAAAAATGACCACGACATGACAAAAATGATATGACCAGGACCGAGAAGCGTGCTTGATTGGGGCCAGGATAGCTCAAATGTTAGAGTTCCAGACAAGCGATCTGGACGACCCGGGTTCGAGTCCCGGTCCTGGACATACCTTTTCTTTTCAAATAAAAATTAATAACACACAAATAGAATAAATTATAATAATTATAATGACGTAAGTCAACAAGATCCAAATTAAAATAATGTTCAAAGAATATTCTTCCCCTCGTATACATAGCAAAAATGCGAGATCGCGGGGGGTTGGGATCAGTGAAAAGAAAGGATATGACCACGACCGAGAAGTGTGCTTGATTGGGGCCAGGATAGCTCAAATGGTAGAGTGCCAGACTAGCGATATGGACGACCCGGGTTCGAGTCCCGGTCCTGGACATATCTTTTCAAATAAAAATATTTAAAAATTAATAACAAATAAAATACAATAAAACAGTTTTAATGCGATTGTTTTATCATAAAGTCTAAAGGATCATAACAGAGATAACCTTTAAAAAATATAGATATTCCACCTTAATCTGGATTTTTTAAAATTATTAGCACCAAAAAAATAAATACTGAAAGTCGTCTTTGCGAAGTAATCTAAAAAACTATATCTAAAGAGAGTCATAACTAACCTGTTAGGTAAGTCACATTTACAATCCGTCGTAAAATTAAATTGCCTTATTCTCCTTCGTCTATTGATAGAATGATCCGCCTTCTACATCGTCAACCCGACCAATCGTAAACCCCATGGATCACCGGGGACCTGATAAGAATGAAACGAGCAAAATTGAAAATTTACACTGATCATGTTGATTTTTAAATTTATCTGACTTTTAAATAAACTTCAGGAAGATGTAGTAACAATAAAAATGATTGAACGTTATGATGCAAATCAGTTAATGGGTATAAACATTGAATGATTATATATTGTATGACAAACATGACACCATCAAAGAAAAAATTACAATTCACGTCTTTTTTTTTTTTACAAAAAATACAATATATCACAATAAAGGCAATAAGTGATAGTGATCTATGAAAACAACAAACTATAAAAACCAGTACTAGTACAACCCGTGTATGGGTCTCGAGTTCATTTATTTGAAATATTTTTATTTGAAAAGAAAATTTTTCGAATAAAAAATGACCACGACATGATGAAAATGATATGACCAGGACCGAGAAGCGTGCTTGATTGGGGCCAGGATAGCTCAAATGTTAGAGTTCCAGACTAGCGATCTGGACGACCCGATTTCGAGTCCCGGTCCTGGACATACCTTTTCTTTTCAAATAAAAATATTTTAAAATTAATAACAAATAAAATACAATAAACTATAATAATTATAATGACGTAAGTCAACAAGATCCAAATTAAAATAATGTTCAAAGAACATTCTTCCCCTTGTATACATAGCAAAATTGCGAGATCGCGGGGGCTTGGGATCAGTGAAATCAATATATAATAAAGAAAATATAATCAAAAATACAATATATCACAATAAAGGCAATAAGTGATAGTGATCTATGAAAACAACAAACTATAAAAGCCAGTACTAGTACAACCCGTGTATGGGTCTCGAGTTCAGTACATGATAGAGACTGTGCTGTTTCATGGAACACTGTTGTAAAAAGAGGTGATTTGTCCTAGATCACGCTAAACAACCTGATTTTCCCACTTATTCTGGGTACCCACTTTATAGAGGCCGGGTAAGCCCCGGGAAGATCCTAGATCCTATATGATCCATCTCCGGCTACAAACAGACTTAATAAAAGTCTTGCCAGCAGGGGGATATGAACCAGGATTTTCGGCATGGCAACTTAGTGCTCTTGAGCCAATCTGCTACCTACAACAAACTATATACAATAATAATTACTTTAAGATAAATAAATTGTCATAGGTATTATATTTTAATTTATATCATTAAAAAATAATGGTATAAAACCCACTAGAATGAAAATAAATCAATGGGGAAAAAAATTGACGTAAATTTCTAAATACTTCACGCTCGGTGTTAACCAAGACTACACAGTTATGTAGCATGATTTTAAGAAAAAAACATTTAAGTTTTTAAACCATAATGGTTACTGGTTCGTATAAAAGAGCTCTCCTGTTTGAAAATAATTAATTAACTACATATACTAACTTAACAAAGATTTAAACCCGGAATTAACAATTCAGGGCTATCTAACATGGTTTTTTTAGGTTTTATAGCAGTAGTTGAATTAGTAATAAATACATCTAGTTTATTATTACTATTGTATCTTTTACATACATTTATACATATAATTTCTAAAAATTATAATTTATTTAATATATATAAATAAGTGTCTGGATTAAAAATTATAATTTTTAATGTGACAAGAGGCGCTTACAAGACGAGTTTCAGTACTCAACAGTTCAAGCACTTTGCCCTAGCATCCACTTCTGTAATTGGAGTGTTCGCACTTAGAACGGACTTATGTTGCATCCACATTCCGGTCTCCTCTGCCTCCACGATCTGGTACATTAATATTATGATCCGAAATGATTATTTTAAAAAAGGTTCTAAAAACTGATTTTATTAGCATTAGTTTTATGCCATCATGTATACAAACATAAATTTTGATTACTCTTGACTTTAAAAGTAAAAACTCATAGATATAGATGTGTAATGTTTCGCCTCTTACATCTGATAGTCACTCTCTAATTGAAATTGTTAAAACAATTTACTAATTACCTCTAGTAGTATATGAAGTTCTGTTTATTAAATACATCAAATTACTTCAATAAAAACCTTTTTATTCCGTTAAAATATGGTGTCAGAATAATATGTATTTTTTTAATAAGTATAATTATGCATTTTAATTTACTATATTTTACTGTTTCAGGTATGACTTACGATCTAACATTTCGTACTGAAATTCAGAAATGAGCTGTAAGTCCAAAATCTTATTTAATCATTTTAGAAACAGATTAGTTTATAGACTATTGAAATGTTTTAGCTAAAATAACAAATGAAAATTTTAGTTTTGTATTCCAATTATAGACTGGATCACTCGATTTCCAAATTTTTATCACTGCAATTATTTAATAATAGATTGAAATGGTCAGGGGGTGCAGTCAAAAAATACACAAAATAATAAAAACTTACACTATTGTTCCAATGTTTCGGGCTAAAATGTAGGCCTGAGCGTCGCTTCAACAGTTCAGTCGATAGTTGAAACTTATCAAAGTTCGGAATCACGTCGGGCCCCACCCGGCAGCCCTGAAGATGGTCTACATCTTAGGTTGAAACGTTGGCACAATAACATTTTTTTTTACATGCTTCGTATTTTAATAGAGTCTATATAGCAAAATAAAATATATATTAGTCATAATTACCGGAAACCTTATCGAGTAGAATTAATCTGGCAAATGAGGATTGGTTGGTTGAGCGACTGAGTGCTGATTGACTTGGCAAGATGTTCGTGATAGCGCCGGGCCTTTTAACTGCCACAGTTCGCTGATACTTTCGAACCAATCAGCCAAAATTACCGAAACCAACACTTAGTTCCCGACATGCTTTAGGCTCGATGTCTCGGCACGGAATAAACCTACAATCGCAATGGATTTGTTTTATATATATATATATATATATATATATATATATATATATATATATATATATATAGAGAGAGAGAGAGAGAGAGAGAGAAAGAATTATAGGAAAACAATCATAACAAATAATTTATTTTTAATTAAAAAAATAATATTTTGTATAAATTGGTTATTGATTTACATTTAGATTGTTTTCCTTATTTAAATTATTATATTGTTATAAAATGGTTATTATGTTTTCCTATAATTTGTTTTCCTAGTTTCTAATTACTATTTTACATTTTGTACATTTACAATTCCCTTTATGTTAAAGTATTATTTTTATATGCTATATCCAGTCCGTTGGCATAGGATTTAAAGCTCAGCTTGTTGTATTTTTTAAGTCATTACCAAAACCCTTTTGCTATGACAATGTATTAGAGATTCCATTTTATGTTTTCAGGGAAGCCATTGCAGAAACAATTGATTTTCTTCAAGTGTTTTTTAAAAAGATATTATTTCCATGTCTGGTATATTCTAACTTTTATTACTTATATATTAATTGTATTTGACATTTTTTTCAATCTTGTTATTTTTAAAGTACATATCGTTGGGTTACAAGTGGAATATACTAAGTCAAAAAGATGATTTTGAAAAAAAACTGATCAAAGGATAGAGTAGATGTGAGAGTGTGAGATGTTTCTGCTGATGAAACATACTTTGTCTTTATTGATTTTTGTTTTCAAATTTCTTAATAAAACTAATTACTCTAGCCTTTTCATTAGGGCTTTTCTCAAAATTGTGTCTTTGAATTAGTATATCTCCCAACAATATATGGTCCCAATAAAGGGTTTGTTTCTATTCTTTTTTAATTACTTTTCTAATCTAGTTGTGTATAGTATCATAAAGTTTTCCTCCTTTTTACAGCTCACTATAATAATATAAAATCTATGGAATGCAATAGACGTAAAAATAAAACCTGAACCACTACAACCGTTAAAGTGTCGATATTTTAATTTCAAAACCCGTATTCACAAAATTATAAATACTCCTTCATTTGTAACTATTGGATTCTGACCAACTCGTATCATAATCAAGTTAGCCAAAGATTTTTGAAATGTGGTAGAATTTCGAGTTATATTTAACATACTTAAATCACTTAAATAAATTATTAAACTTAAAGAGTGTTATATCAAACTATTTAAAAAAATACCATTACAATCCATAAACAGACTAGGGTTCAGTACGTGGTAGAGACTGATCTTTGACAACGGTTGTGCATGGAGGTGATTTGTCCTAGATAACTCCCCACCGCTATATTTCCCCCCTTATTTTGGGTACCCGTTTTATAGTGGTTGAGTGAGCCATAGGAGGGTCTTAGATCCCAGGGAATCCATCTCTGGCCTCTAACAAGATGCAGGATTTGAATCCAGGACCTTCGGCATGGCAATTGAGCGCTCCACTGGCGCTACTCTAGTGGCGCTTAGCCACTCCGCTCCCCATAAAGAACTTTGAAAATCAATTCTATACTTTGTAATTTAAATATTACTTGTATGAATTCTGTCTTTAAAATTTGTAGTATGTCATTAATGTTTCACCAGTACCTTAATATAAAGCTAACCTCTGCCTCGGATGGAGACCATAAAAAGAAGACTATGATCGAAAACAGAAACGGGTTGTATCGAGGCGGCAGTTGTTTTCGGATCCTTTGTTCCTCCACAAAGGCTGGGGCTAACTTCCTACAGTCTTATTTCCTCTTCCTTTATTTCCGGTCTAAATACCCGAAGACATTCCCTGTCAGTTGTGTTTCACCACCTCCCTTATTCTCTAAAGCCTAGCCGGAGCAAACCTGTTTATATTTTATTCCCTTTTTTCCCCACCCTTCCCTTTTTTTTCCCGACCGACTCCCTCTTTGAGAGCCTTCCCCTTCGCCCGTCATTAATCCGTTGTTTACATCGATTACTGTCCCTTTCGAGGTATCGAGTTTTCTTAGTATCGGCTCTGATTTCGTTATCTTCAGAGTAGGCTTCCCGGATAGTTAAATTGTTTTTTCTTTCTATTTCCTTCGATACAAAGCTTTTTGTAGCCTTTCTCTTATTTTATTTGTTTTCAATTCGATACGTCATTCAGTTTCTTCAGTCCACAATAAGGAAATTTGAACGTGTTTGTTCATTTATTTAACGTCACTTTATGCCGATATGACTAGTCGGAAGATAATACAGTGGCAGTTCTAAATTTTGCCTATCCAGTTTTTGATAGGGATTTTTAACGAATAATGGCCTCCGTTCGACGTCCCTTTCGTAGGGGTAGGATTGATGATTTTGATGATGACCAAGGATTTTTGATTTTCCTTAAAAATCTAATGCCGCCTGCCGGGCTAAGAATGGACTTCGTAGGTTATTATGTAAACCACTACAACGCAAGTCAGCCAAATTTGAACATAGATACGTTTATATAGTTTAAAATAAAACCTTTTCTCTCTCTCTCTCTCTATATATATATATATATATATATACTGCGTTTCTTCAAGTTCATTGCTTTAATTTCTATAGTTTTTAATGCCATTAGTTTTTTTTAAATTAATTGTCTAATATATTCATAATACTGAATAATTTTACTTTGAAATGTAAAGACCCTTGGTGGGAATTACATACTTTTCTATATAGAAGAAGTATATGGTATAATGAAATTAAAATGTTAAGTTTGATATAACAGTCTTTATACATACTAATTTTTAGGTGATTTCAACCTTAAATATACTTTTAATTGTTTAAATATTAATTACTGCTTTGAAAACAACTATTTAACTTTAAAGTAAGCTACTTTTTTTTAAAGAAATATCACTTGCACCTTTTTGCTTGTCTCGTCATTCGCTTAGTGACCCAAAAAGGTATATAAATCTTGTGACATTAAAACAGAACAATATATAACAATCAAATAAAAAATTTACATACCGCAAGCGTATTAAAGTCTTGTTTTATGTTTAACATTTGTTATGCCACTAAGGAGAATATATAAACTCAAAGAGTTCTGAAATTAGTCAAAAACTAATAATAAAATAACCACTGGGTTACTTATATTTTTATATTCTAATCTCGGTCCTTATAATAAATCTATTGTGAAAATCTAATATTTATTTCAAAGATTCTGTGTCACCAATTTGTCTCCTCATTCCATAACTGAATTATGTTCTTGTCGCAACACACCCTCATGAATTATTAATCCTTGAAATAAACCGCGCCTGGACAAGCTTATTAAGTTAGGATGCGAACCTGCAACACATTATGGTCATGGCGGATAGGTACACTCTAGCCCCTGGCAGCTTTCCTATTATTTTTTATTTAATATGAAATGATCAATTTTATATAATATTAATAATATATATTCACTAATACTTAGTGAATAAATATTCCAAAGTTTGTAATAGAAAAAACCTTTTATAGAACGAATTAAAAAAATCCTATACTAATGTAAGTGCATACGTACATTATATTAAAAATCACTTTTTATAGCACAGTTTTTTATGTATCAACTTCGGCAAAATATATTTTTTTAATTTTCATTAAAACTAAAAATTTATATTAAAACAAACATAAATTTTATTTATTATATTAAAAATAACTGAAAAAAATCGTCTTATCGACTATTAGCTGTAATACAAAAAAATAAATGGACTAGGCAAAGAAATATTCAAGAACTATTGTTATAAAAAAAAAAAAAATTCAGTACTTTTTTCATGAAAACATTTATAACATATTTTAACAAACAGATATTCGGTACAAGAAATTCCCCAATTTTTTTTGTTAACCAGATTTCTGTTGCCGAACATTATCAGTACAGTTTTTCATTGTATTTTTTCGCAAATATATGAGATGCTATAAAATAACCAACATTGGATTTTTCCAGACTTTTAAAATAGAACGAAATTTTGCTCACTACAGCTGTATGTCCAAATAAAAATAATTGTTCCAAAGTATTTGTCTTTAAAGTATGATCCGCAAGCTATCGATTGAGAATCAATGAAATGGAATTTTCATTGGATGCATAATAGTTTTTTTTTTGTTATTTGGCATATAAGTAAACTTACTTGTCTAACATATCAGTCGTGATTTACCTAACCTTCAAAAAATAAGCTCTTTCAAATATTGTTTTATACTTTTTTTTTTATAATATCCCACTGGTGCCTGTAGAACAGATCCGATACTTGGGGTTGCATCTCGGACAAACAATTAACCTGGAATCCTCATACTAGACTGAAAAGACAAGAAACCGCTTGACGTTTCAGGCTACTTCAACACTTATAGACAAACGCTCTAACCTCCCAATTAACTACAAAAGACTACATGACCATCATACGACTTATTTTGACTTACGGAGTAGAGCTTTGGGGCTCCACTAAGCCATCGAATTCCTCTCGTATCCAATCCCTACAATCCAAAATCCTTCGTAAAATCCTCAACGCTCCTTATTTTGTTAAGAATAAAGTCACCCGTAACGACCTTAATGTCCCATTTATTGCTGATTTGGCCCGAACCCGGTATCTATTCTTTCATAACAAACTTCATTCCCACTCAAACCCTCTAGTTTCAAACCTAGTTTCCTCTTCAATTTCCGATAATCCTCTGAGGCGTCTGAAAAGAAGATGGCCACGTGACCTCCTTAGTTGAACTAGTGAGTTGAGTACTACCAGCGGGTAGTTTCTCTACTTGCCATTAACCCATGTCATTATGTATCACATAACCTATTTACTGGATGTATTATTGCAACAGAGTTGTATATATCCATAAATAAAAAAAAAAAAAAAGATTTTAGATTCAAATGAATTTCATATATTAGAAAAAGGTGTTCAACATTTGTAAGCACGTAGAACGTTTTTAAAGCATTAAACTTCTTTGTAAATTTCAAGATTAAGATTCAACTAAGTAAATAGTAACAATTAGTTATTATTGTGAAAAATAGATTGTTTTTTCTCATTTCGGTTTTCCATTAGCAATATCTATTTTGAGGGTCTTACAAAAAGTTGGAAATTCAATACATAAGATGTCTGTAGTAATAAACCTCATTATGACTTTCAGATCTTTATTTAAATCGAATATTAGTCATAAATAGGTCCTAAAGTGATAAATTGGTAGGTATAGCAGAAAGATATGTTTGATGAAATAGTCTATAACATTTTCTAATCAACGTATGTTATTTTCACAATTCTTCTTTACAGTTCTACAAAATCTGTATTGTGACATTAAGCCTTGAAATGTCCGTATCAATATCCCTTTTTTACTTCTTAAATCACTGATACTGGATTTATTTCAAAGGCCCCGCGGAGTATTCTGGTCCATAACTTTAACCGGGAGGCTTCTGTAGTAATTCTGCAAGTTAATGAAGGCCCTTTGAAAGAGGGGCAATCGCCTTAGCCCTTTCAATAGGCGCCCCTCCCCGCTCAATAAAATTCAATATTAATTTTCAAGTTTTCTAAAGTCGCTCCTTTCAAGTTTACAGGTGGTTAACGGAATTGAAGGGGGGGGGTGTAAGAAGAGAAGAAGGAGGGGGGTTAATGGCGCCACCGGAACGCATTACCTTATCAATTTTATCCCACGCCATCTTTCGGCAGGATCCATCAACGAGGTGTTAATGTATAGTATAGAATATAATAGAAAAATAAGTTTATTCTGTGACTAAGTCCCTTTAGAATAACAAACATGAACAGAAGGTTACATGATACAAATCATAAAGCGTATAAAAAGTGACAGAAAGCAACACAAAAAATTTATATAAACAAATAATAGTAATAAGTAAAAAGTACGAATCCTGACAAGATCTTAAAGAGAATAGGTGTATCAATAACTTTTGTTAAATGCATGAGCTATCATGCAATAATTTATTTACATGATGTATATCTGCTTAAAAAACCAAATTAAAACGACCTGACAACAAAATAAATAATTCAATACATTTCAATCTAAGAAAATTACTAATCCGCTAAGAGAGCATCTTTTTGGGAAGCCAGGAGATGTTGGAAAAGCAAGGATTTAAATGAGGATAATAGTGGGAATAAAATCTGCCGTGAAAATATTGAAAGCGGATTCGGGCCAAATCAGTAACCAATGGGACATTTAGGTCATTATGGATTACTTTGTTCGAAATAGCAGGAAAAGGAATGTTAAAAGGATTTAAGAAATTTTAAAATTATCGAATTTGTTCGGCTTAAATATTTTATCCATACTATAAAGTAGATGTCATTATAATTGATGCCAAGAAACCCTTTACAAATTCATTCCACGTTGTTCCAGATTCTCCCCAATTTTTTTCAGGTCGTTTAAGTTCCGCAACTTTTACTTCAGAAAATATCCCTTTCAAATACTGGAAACCATTGTTTTTCTATTCAAGTTAAATTTTATAAGTGAATTTGTATAATATTTTAGCAAAGCTGTGATTCTTCGAAAAAAAATCTGCAGTTACTTCATTGTACAATATAGTGTCTCTATATTGTACAATATAGAGACAAATTTGTAAACACTTATCTCAGTAAATTTAGGTTATAGTACTGAAAAAATATTGAAATATTAATTATTCGAAATTCAGCAAAAAACAAATTATTATTTTTAATCTTGAATGATAATGGTTGGTCTTGATTATATATGTTGAACAAAATGGTCCGGGTGGAAGTAAAAAAATTTCTCTTAGATATTGAGTAAACATTTTAAATTTAATAGCCACAAAAAATAATAAATAAAGTCACAAGAAATAATAAAAATTTCTCCATATCTAAGAGAAATTTATTAACCTACCCGATTTTCACGACCATTTTCTTCCACGATTATTTTTATTTTAAAACCCCAATCTAGAAAATCCCACATTGAGTAAATCAATGCTTTCATTTCACAACCCAAAAAAGTATTAAAATGAAGCTTTTAATGGGTAAAGCATATTAAAAAACATTGATGTAAACTTAAAAGGAAACACAACAATTTAATATCCCCACCAAATATTCTGTATAATTAAGCCTAAATATTTATTTCTGTTATAAAGTTGGTATTAAATAACATGAGAGTTGAACAAATATTTTATGAGACAAATGAAATTCATTGGAAAACCTATTCATTATTATACTCATCTCTTATAACATGAAATTTTAGAGAGCCAAATATAAAACAGACAGGATGGAACATTAAAATTCATTGCGTAATTAATTTGTATTCATACGCTCTCTCTTGACACATAAATTTAATTAATTTGATATTATTAGTGGATTTAATTACGAATTGTTTGAGAATAATAAATTAAATTATAAATAAGCTCAGTCAATAATAAAACATTAGGTTGGCTTTTGAAAAGTTTAATTTTTTTTTAATTTTCATAATATTTCGTATCAACTTAAGCCAGCACTTGCACTAAGAGAATTTTTTGACATATACCAGAACCATTTTCTTCCTCTTAATTTAAAAATACTTCTGTTCTTAACTATTTTTTGTACATTTAATTGGTTATGTATTGTAGTAAATATATATTTTTTATTATATTTCTGTATCATAATGCTACAGATTCAAGAATAGATTTTGTATTGTTTGGTTTCGAATTTTAAGTTGATCTAAAAATAAATTTAGTATCTTTTTAAAAACATCAGTTATCTAGGTTAGTAAGAAGGTTTTTATCGAAATACTACATTTTAATTTCCATATTTTTAGAATTCGGAGCTGAAATCACATGAAAAATAAAAATAATAAATTATCAATATACACTTAGTAAATAAAAGGTATCGCTAATTGTCTTAATAATATATATATATATATATATATATATATATACACATATATATACACACACACCTCTATTCCTCAAATCAAAACGGTCCTATGTCACCTTATTATTGCAACCTCGACGGAGGGGGCAGAGATCTGAAACAGAAACCCCCCGGAGGTAACTTTGAGGTGACTTGTAAACCAATACCACTGTTTCCTCGACTTCGGGAGAACCGTCGTTCCCGGAGGTCGGGTATCAAACAGTCCTTCGAGGTGTAGCGTTCCGCAAACTATACCTCTGTCTGTTTCATGAGGTCGCCGAATAAACTTAATCTAGAAAGGTATAGGCTTACTCCGTATTCAATTATATTAATTTCAATTGTTCTTTGCATTCCAAATTCAGATCAAATTTATTTATTAACCTAAATGCAAATGGCCTTCCCTGTGACGATAGTTGTTATATGCATTAACCTAATGTATTTAATTTTTTTTAAATAATTTATTTATTGAAATTTACAACTGTATTATAGCAATTTAACAAATAAATGGCAGGAATGATACATAGTGCATGGATAAAGACAAGTAGAGAAACTACCCATAAGTAAGTACTGTAATATATAATTCAACTAAGAAGGCCATCTTCTTTTTATATGCCTCGTAGGATTATCAGGAATTGAAGAGATTGCTAGGTTTGAAACGAGTGGGAACAAAGTTTGTCATGAAAATATTGATATCAGATTCTGGCCAAATCAGTAACAAATGGGATTAAATGGGAATTAAGGTCATTATGGATTACACTGTTCGTAACAAAGCATTGTGTATTTTTATTTAAGGATAGTGAAGGCCCAAAGATCTACTCCGTTAGTCCAAATGTGTCTAATGATTTTCATTTATATGAGTCTTTTGTAATTAATTGAGAGCTTGAAGCGTTTGTCTAGTAAATGTTAAAGTAGCCTGAAACGGCGAGCTATTTCATGTCGTTTCATTCTAGTATGAGGATTCCAGGTTAAGCGTTTGTCAATGTGTAGTTCTAAGTACCGGACCTGTTCTACAGGGGGGTGTTATTAAACGGTTTACGACGTAGGATAAAGATGATTTGACGGGATTTGTGGGAATTTGTTTTAATAATCCAGTTTTGACACCATTTTTCAAGGTTAGTGATAAGGGATTGAAGAGTATGGTATTTTAAATTAAAATATATAAAGAATTGTTTGTAATGGACACTGCGGATAACGTTATAACTTTATTTTGCTTCTTCTGGAATCGGCAATATGCCGTCATGCGTTAACTGACACCTGGTAGTTTTTGATCGTCTATCTAGCTTCATCAAACCTTACCTGGTCTTTCTTCATCATGAAACTGTTCCAGATTTTTCTCTCTTATTCTGAATTCACTCCCTTGAAGCATGCGGTACTCTGCAATGTTCAACGCATCCAATGATTTATTTACTTAGTTAGCCCACGTTTGAATGGTAATTTTTTTTAAAATGGTTAAAAATTTTTTAGGTCAAACTGGTTCATTTTATACAGCCTCCTCTTCCACATAGTATTTAAGAATCTTTCCGTCATATTTCCTATTACGTTTTAACATATTATATTTTCAAAAAAACTATATTAAACGTTAAGTATTCCTATTTAGATGACTTTCCTTTTCACCTCGATATATAGTCCGAAAAATTCAGTTATCATTCAAATGAATATCAGGAGCGCTTCTGGAGATACTTAGATTTCCAGTTTTTAAAAAATTAAACCAAATTGAACCTGATTACATAAATACATCTATTAGACTATATATTTACAAACACAACGAGACTATAAAAGGTAAGGTTTAAGTCGAAATTTAGGTAAATTTAAGTACGATTTCGTTGATAATGGTTAGAGCACTTCTACAGAACAACCAGCTCAAGTTATTGGTTGGAAAATCTGCTTTCGAACTGGATTAGTGTTAAGGAGTTGTCTTTTGTAGTTCTTATTTTGTTACTTCAATTTCCTGAAGTTGTATGTAGATTTTATTGACTTCTGCGAATATAGACCTCTCCTGATTAAGTTATATTTGAATTTAAAAAAATAATAACAGGAATGATTTGAAAAAAATACTGCTGCCAGACAAAAAAATGGGAGTCATTGCTCTTAACTTAAATTCAAACAGTGGTATGTATCGAAAAATTAGGGCTTCATTGATTTTCTGTACACGAAATGTTATTTTACGATTGTAATTGAACTTTAACCTTACTACAAATAAACTTTATATATTATATATGATTAGGTCTCTCATATTTTTTTTTTGTGTTTTGAATCGGGGTAGCTCAGAGGGTAAATCATTGAGCTGCCAAGCCATAGGTTCCGGGTTCATATCCGGCTGTGGCAGAAAATTAATTTAATCTTACACAGTCATCTGGACGGACCTTGTGAGATCTACAGACTATACTGGGGCTAACCTAGCCTCAGTAAAGTGTGTAACCCTAATTGAAGGAAACCTGGCGGTTGAGGGTGATTTCGGACTAATCACCTGCTTACTTAACAGTTTTCCTGGAAATAGTAATGTCTCTACTGTTTACTGAACGCAAGAAACTTCAACAAAGTTTTGGTTTGGCTTTCTTCGTATTCTTTGACAATACTCAGCAACCAACTTCCCCTGGATTCTTATTAATTTTCAGTTACATCAGCATTACACTTCTGGAACCTTGTACAAACAATCTTGATTATTCCAGAGCTGGAAGTAAATCTGATTGTATGATTTATTCCATTCAATTGCCCGCTGGCCATGAATGGTCCAACTAAAGTCTCATTAATATCAGCATTGTCGGGAACAGAAGCTGTAATGGTTCAACTTGTTCTCAAGTTGTTCCGCATTGTCCTTCTCTAGCCAGCTTCTTCGCTTCCCGTTCTAGCTCAACCTGTACTCCATGGCCATTCTAGTTCTCAGTAATGTCTCTTAAAACTATCTAACTTCTTGACATGTAATCCTTACTAAATAGTAAGATCCTTTTTCCAGCTCTTAGGAACGATGAGAAATGAATGACTTTATTTCGATGCTCAAATTCCTTTTTAGAATGTCTACTTTCATAATAATGCCCAAAAATCACTGGATGGTTTCAAACATTTGACGGTAGCTACTTAACGTGAAAACAAAACGTCACATAACGTTTTTCAGATGTAAAACCTACCTTACCGCACGTTATTATGTCGCATGGGTCCAATTGCATCTTTACGTGTCAATGTCATGCTGACATATGAACTCTGAGAGAATAATAGCTAGATAGACTAGGATAGCTCCAAGAAGGTCCATTCGTGGCGGTTACCAGATTAAATAATTGATCTGCTACGGCCGGATTCGAATCAGGGACCGTAGGCTTGGAACTCAGCACTCTACACACTCAGTTACCTTCTTTCACTATAGTCCAAACATTCACCAAGTTGTAAAAAAAGTAGTGTAGTTATGGGAAATATCTATATTTCAGTAATCATTTCATCTAGAAATAAACTTGTCTACTAACATTTCGTAGATTAGATGATGATATAAACTAAACACTACAGTCCTTGTAGGACCTGGACCTCCTCCACTCCGATCTATCTGAAGCTAACCTCCTTCATCTCCGCACTCCCATCCTACGCAGATCCTCTTCAACATCTTCCATCCATCTCAATCGGGGTCTCCCGCGTTTCTTCTTCCTCCCGGACCATTTTTCGAGGAAGTCTTTACGGATCCATGCGTTCAATATGACCTAACCAGCCAAGCCTTCTCTTTCTAATTACCGTGACTAAGTCTGGCTCCGCTAGCAATTCCATCAATTCTGCATTACTTCTCATTCTGAATTGCTCACCATCCTTAATAGAGCCATATATTGCTCTGCTTTTGTTATAACCCGTGTCTCGCTGCAATATGTAACAACGGGGCGTATGATTGTCTTGTAGATTAAGATTTTATTTTTACGAGAGAGTCCTGAATTTCAAGTCCTCCCGTAGAGGATAAAAGCACTTGTTGCCTGCTGTGATTCTAGCCCCTACTTCCATTGTCATGTCGTTGTTTCTTGACAACATCCTTCCCAGGTATCTGAAGGACTCTCATCCAGGGAATTCCCGGTCTCTGATCTTTACTCCATGCCTATATGTCCCTTCTCGTAGTTATCATATATTTTTTTTGGCATTGTTTACAACGAGGCCAAGTCTCCTTGCTGCCCCCTCAAACTCCTGCATATCCCCCGATTAAGCTGACATTTTTCTGGCCGATATAAGCACATTGTCGGCATATGCTAGATGCTGGGTCAATCGATTATAAATTTGTGCCGGTTCGGCTCGTCTTTATAGATCTGATTGCTACTTCCAGAATCAGGTTGAATATCTCAGGTGGGAGAGGATCCCCTTGTATTAGTCCCTTATTTACCTTGAATTCTTCTGAAAGCTTAAAACCTGGATCTTTACTCTACTCTTGGTATCGATATACAGATAACTAATAAAAATTATTTTTATTTTCGAAAATATTATTAAAAAGGTAACGAATAAAAACTCAAAACTTGCGGAGCAGATAGCACTATGTCTACTCATAACTGGTTCTAAATCACAATCTACTATTCTATCCCATGTAATTTGTTTTATAATTGAATGAATAATAAATTTCGCCTTAATGAGAAATACAGATATACTAAGTGACTCAACTTCTGAATATATGCGCCAGTATTTTTACTTTTAAAATATTAATTGTTTTAATTGCTCATATTCAACATTTATTTTAGGTATGGCGTTTTAAATCATAGTCCCTAGTTTTATTCGGAGGTCCAGGCTGTACTAATTTAGACGAAGGTAATGTATTCTACTAAGTCACTACGTTCAGTAACTTATTCTACATAAAGATGGATTGAGATGCAGTCCTGTAAACATTGTATGTCCTTTTTTTTTTTTTTCCTCAAGTATTTGGGAAAAATTTAATATAAGTCCTTCCCTGCTGCCAACGTCTATTCTGACGCTGTTAAGTGACAGCTACAATAGTTGCCCTGAAGAGACAAGCTGGAAGCTAGAACTAATGAAAAGACAGGTCATTGGCTGGGATGAGATGATGGAGCGGCGTCCTATATGAGCTTCCCCTTACAGCTCTATGCCATCCTGTTATATGATATGTTTCTCAGCTCTTCATCTTTCTTTTTATTATTCTTCTCCTAATATGTGGATGTGTACATACGAGTATATATATAATAGGTCGTTTCATATGAAATATCTCTTGTCAAAGATATATCTCAGGAAAAATTATTTAGTAAAACAAATTTTTTTAAAATATTGGCATCATTTTCATAAACTTTTCTCAACATCTTATCACTTCTACAATTCCAGAACTGAAAAATTCACAGTTTTGTGATGAAATAATTTCTTTAAATGCGTTTTTAACTTGAGAATCCCTTTTACAAACCTTACCCATTAGGAAGATGTCCAAATTTCTGAACAGATGGATATCTATTGGGGATAAGTGTGGTGAATATGGTGGGTGTGAGAGGACTTCGTAACTCACCTCGTTTAGTTCTCCCCTCACTGTCGTCAAACATGAGGTCTGCCCGTGTAAGAGTATAGAGTCTCTTGCTATTAACCAATGCAGGCTGTTTTTTGATAAATTTTGTTGTATTATGTAAACATTCTGCAATGTATTAAATCTTTTGTTAATTATATTAATTTTTGGGTACCAGAGTAATTATTTATGATTATTACTCAACATATTATTTACTTTAATGCCCTAACTTTATTGAAGTTAGATTCTTTTCCAGCGGTCGGTTGTATATTTACTAATTTTCTAATCAATCAACTTAATACCTTAATTAGACCATCAATATAGTATTCATAAATATATAGTGCATCTGTGGTTAAATAGGCACCAAAATAATTAAAATGAATATACTTTATTAATACAATTTCTTATATAAAACAATCATTTTTACATGAACAATAATGATTCAGATGTATTAGATGAAAATTTAATACATACAGAACTTAAATTAAAACTTATCTGTTATAACAGATGTGCATTTAGAGTTCTTGGTGAGTTATGTCTTCACCGGGTCTGGCCGTTTCTGTCCACGCCAACTTATCGATCTCCGATTACCACCGCCGATCTTCCTTCAGAAGTCAAACTACTAATTTTGCTTCTTCGGAGTCCTTTCAGAGTGTGCCTATCTCAAAAGAGACGTATACCTCCCTCAAAGGCTTTGCACCATTTTATCTTACCTCGAGTGAGAGTTATTAACTACCCCATATGTTTACACACTAGCTGAGTACGCGGCCTAGTTTTTATAGCAGTATTTTTTTTGCTATTCTTATTTTCTTCATTAATATTGCTTTATTTAGTAATAACTAATAATTGTGTGGCACGTAGCAATATATTAATTAATCTGTAGCATAGATGGTGGTAAAAGTCCATTATTAA
Source organism: Troilus luridus (assembly GCA_964056705.1). Lineage (NCBI taxonomy): Eukaryota > Metazoa > Arthropoda > Insecta > Hemiptera > Pentatomidae > Troilus > Troilus luridus. The sequence continues at coordinate 15,116,615 of OZ057416.1, read as the reverse complement.
GTAGAATACACGTTGCCTATGAAGTAGCCTTTAGCCACGAAGGGCTTCCACGAATTGACTGACCGAACACAAATGGGATAATCCCCTCGCGTTTCCTGACTCGGGCAAAGTCAGCGAATTAAGTCCTGGCTTTCGATTCGTGGCCCGAATTTACAATTACTCCTCATCTTTGGGTTTATAAATAGCCTCTATTATAGCGATATATATTCAAATAAGTATTATTGAATTTCAGTAGGAACATTTTTGATGCAGTTTATTAAATAAAATTTTGTTAAAACAGTAATATAACTAATAATAATAATAATCATAATATAACTTATTATTTAGAGCATGGTTTTCTAAATATTGAAGAACCTTGGCATAAACAGGAAGTGGCCCTACGCCGATATTTTCTCACAAAGATTGGATTTATCTCACCATCGCAAGTATGAATTCTGGCTTAACTGCACCTATAAAACCTATCGATGAATGCCCTCGTCATGACCAAAAAATAGTTTTGGGAGACCTCAATGCACAGATCGGTGGAGATTTAGTTCTTTGGCCCCTAGCTGGAAGACATAGCCTAAACAATATGTCCAATGATAATGAAACTAAGTTGGCCAATTTTGCAGCATCACACAATATGGTTGTTAGTAGTACCATGTTTGACAGGAAATATATCTATAAGGGAACATGGGTTTCTCCAGACAACTCCAGGGACCAGATTGGCCATGTTCTTATCAGCAGAAGACAGCGTTTTGTGCTTATGGCTGTCAGAACGTACAGAGGTGCAAATGTAGATAGCGATCATTACCCGATAACGATGCCAAATTTAGCAACGTACAGAAGACTAGAAGTACCCGCTCAAGGAGAATAAATACTCGAAAGCTGCAGGAGCCAGAGTATAAGACACGGATCGCCCAAGACTGGATGTAGCTTTGGAACGTGAGTTTGAGGAGAATAGCGGTGATAAAACATGGTGCCAGTGTAGGGATGCTGTTAAAAAAAATGCTGTAGTAATTGAAGAAGTACTGGGCTTAGAGGGGCCACCTCAGAGGTCTGAATGGTTTGATCAAGAATGTCAAGAGGCTAAATACAGGAAAAACAAGGCATATAGGAATATGATAGATGTGCATAGGACCCGTCAGGCTGTTTCTCATTAGAGGAGAAACACCTGCATAGGAGAAAAAATAGGGAAAAAGAAGAGGAAAGAATAAAAGAGATTGAGGTCCTGAGTAGACAAGCTAATAGTAGAACTTTCTACATGACAATCAATGCCCTGCGAAAGGGATTAAACCAAGATCCAATGCTTGTAGAGGTAAGGACGGACAATCATTTGCAGATAAAGAAGGAATCCTGGAAAGATGGTCCAAGCAAGAATAGCGGAATGCTCAGAATTTTATCATGCACCTTCCTGGGGTGAGTGGGGCTGCGAGATATGTGAAAACTGTTCTAGATGCATGAAGCCCACTGTTTGATGATCATATGTTGGCTGTGACTCTGGAATATACCAATAAATATATTTACAAAATTCAACACATTTCCTAAACCTAAGGATGCGAAAAAGGTCACAGATATCTTAGAACTGAAAGCTTTTGCACAATATTTTTATGTGGCTATGTATGTTTTTAACAATATCTTTTTACATGGTTTTGTTATTATTAGAGTTCTCTAGTCATACTTATGTTATTATTAGAGTTCATTAAAAGAATATATATTGATAAATGAAGAAAATATTAGAGGTTATCAAGAAGAAAACAAATTTATCGTTCCAGGAATTATCTCGCTTGAGTCCTAAATATACTTAATGCAAATGCTATTTCATCATTAAATTCTACGTCCCAAACCTCTTTGTACTTAGTTTGAGCATATAACCTCAAATTTCAACAAAAATGCTAGTTTTCATGAATATGATCTGTCAGATCGTCACGACCACGCGTTTTAGAGCCGCAACTAATGGAAGGTTAAAAATGTTTAATATTTAATAAACAATTTCAATGCCATCATTACAATAGGAATCCTTTGCTTTACCAATACCGAAATTAAGGTACTTAACTCACATGGAACTTTCATATAATTCTATTGAAAATTTAGGTTTTTAGAATTATGACATTTTTATTTTACAGGAGCGATATGTCGTCGATACATATAGATAAGTATTGATAGTGAAAAACGCCACTTTTCATAAAAATGAAAAGTCTGTTTGAGGGCTTATTCAAAATTATGAAACATGTTTTTTTTCAAATTCGATACTTACATCTGTATCAATGATATGAAATAAATTTTATACAATATAAACAAACAAATAGTCCAGTGCGTATGAGTAAGTTATAGCCCCCAAGGGCCTATTATATGTAATAAATATTTATTGCTAGCTCAAATAAATATACATATTTAGATAAATATACATATTAAATAAATACCCTATATTGCTACAAAAAATAAATAAAATAATGATCGATGATCACGGGAAAAGAAATTTATTTCTGCAGCAAGAAATTTCAGTGTCTCGTTAGTCTGGAGTGGATTTGAAGTAACGAGTGCACTTCCTCAAGTCCATAGTCAAGGTCAGGCTAGTTACTTTTCCCGGGAACGGGGAAATCAGAAAGTAATTTCCTGCGATTTAATTGGTGGAGAGGAACCCCCCTCAATTGAAATCCTCCAATAACAAGGCCTAGTAATGACTGCGTCCTAAACCCCGCTCCCCCACCCCTGCTTCCGTTGTTGTCTTTAAGTTGCCCCGGTTCCTGAGTGGTATTAGTTAATTCCCGCTTAAACTGGAAGATTTAATCTGCTTCGAGGGGGGAAGTCTCTTCAGCTACACTTCGCCTAGATCCTCCTTCATTACGGTATTTGTCCTCCTCCTGTTTTATCCGAGTAATATAGAGGGAAAATAAAATTAATAAAAATAAAAAAAGAACGCTTGTCTTTTCATTACCTGCATACAAAGACACACACACACACCCTCACTCATATATCCACAGTAAGCGAGAGATTATCAAATATTTTCCTCGAAGAATAAAACTTCGTCTTGATAATCTTTATTACAATAATTGGGGCGTATGGTTTCAAAATCTGGTACATCCATTTTTTCCCAAATTATTTTTTTATAGGTTTTTAATGCAAGAAATGATTTATTCGATCTGTTTCACAACTGTATTATTAGGTCCTTCAAAAACTAATGCCAAAAGATTAAATTTCCAATCAAAAGTGGTTACATCCATTATTGATTAAGGTGATTTGTTTTTAAAAATGTCTACTTTATTTATTTACTTTTTATCAACCATAAATTAACCAGATATCGACATTTTCTGATCAAAGTATATCCAAAATATTTTTATATCACATATAATTAAAAAAAGAGAAGATCATAAAAATTTGTCAGTAATTATTGTTTGAAGCGTATTAATAAAAAAATAACGAAAAATAATAATATCGATGTATTAAATTAATTTTTTTTTATTAAATCTTTTTTTACTAGTCCTGGAAATTTTTTGAAAATGTAACCGGTTTTGAAACTAAATGCCTCAATTGTCCTATGTTAGAATTATATAATAAAAAAATATCAGAAAACACGGAGACAGCGATCATATTAATCAACTGCTTAGAAAATATCAAGAGCGCTAGCCAACATAGACAAACGTAGGCCAAAATTCCTTCAAACGGAGATTGGTCGGTTTTAAAGGGTCCTAGAATTCAGGTACCTGGGAAAGACTATAGAGGAAAATGGTTTAGAGGAAGCAGCTGTTGGAAATAAGATTCTATAAATGGAAAGGCTCATGATTAAACAAATAGTACATACTACAAGAAGTGGATCTCCTGGAGTGCCAAAATAAGGCATTACAACACTATCTAATAAACGGAATACTAAAAATTTTGATGTCCTGGAAAGAAAATTTCTAAGAAAAATCATGAATACAGACTACTGACTTCTGACATACGAAGGATGAAAACTGCGAAGTGACAGAGAAATCTACCAAAAATGGAAAGAATCTCATATACTATGCCGAAGAGAAAGCTGACGTCCCCAAACATATGTATTTATTATAACAGTACTGTACAGAAGTATAGATTAACTAACTATTTTAACAAAAAGAAGACCACGACTAAAGAAGTAAGGAAAGCTTTGAAAAAGTAGAACATTACAGAGACACATATGCCTGGAAGAAGTAAATCTGGAATCGTTGCTAGAGAGTGAACAGTCTGTGAGTGTTGCGGAATGAAGAAAACATGAAGGGATAATGGAAACAGAAACAAATCCTGCAGAAGAAAGGAAAATAATGTTGTAACGTGATCCAAATTCGTAAATACCGTTTCCTACAATGAAACTTTGAAGCAAATTAATCATTCATAAAATTCATTCTTAATGTTTATCTTGCTTAGAGAAGATATCCCAATACCTTAAAGCAGGGTAAACACACAAATTGTAAATTTTACGCTATAAAATTTAATATACTGTTACGGTCAGAGAGGGAAGAAGGACCGGCTGAGAGGATTAGACGAGCTGTGGGATTAAGCGGAAGGGATCAAAGTAGAGCTTTCTGGATCGGCCTGGATGGGGCCTGGACGGTTCTCGATCTTGTTCCGAGAAATGCCCCACCCCGACCTACCTTGCCTGTATAAAAAGGCCAGCTGTTTCGGCCAGTGAGGATCAGTCTGAAGTAAGTGAGTGAGTATCAGTCTGTAATAAGTCCTAAGTGCGTAACAGTGACAGTTAGTGGCCGTGTAATAAGTGTAATAAACTGTGTGTCAGTTTGTGATATTTGGAGAGTCTTACGGTCGGTGGACTTTAATTAGCGAACTGTAAGTGTTAATTTGTAGTTATAAACTATAGTGTAATTTTATTATAATTGTACAAATTTAGGTAAATAGTTAAAATATTTAGTTGTAGTAATATCTTATAGTATTTGCATATTATTTTAGTAATTAGATAACAGTTAGGCCTAGGTAATAATCTGTTGAATATTGTTATTGTAAATTTATATTAGTCTAATAATTTAATTGTTTTAAACAATCTCATTGTATTCTTTTTAATTTGTTAATAAACATTAGTATCTTGAATTAAGTAATAGTTTAGTCCATTTTACACCCAGTAGCCCGTAACAATACTTTTAGTACTTTCTGGTAAATCAATTTTTCTAGAATACAGGTATGGTTATAACAATATTTTATAGCACATTAACAAGCAGTTGTACTAAGAAATATTGTAAATATAAACCTGTAAGTATAGTACGACTATAAGCGTCAGCTTTATTTCTAAACCCAATAAAAGTGTCCACGTTTGAAAAGTATGGCATTGCCATTTTAATTAACCTTAAATTTGCGTAAAAATACTTCATTTTAATAATAAATACTCACAAGGAGAAAAGGCACTGGGTTTATCCGATACAGTTGTCCGATCACGATTTCCAACGTAGTGTTATTACCTACACCGCATTTTATAATTCTAATAAATGACAATAATCGACGTTGCCTGTTGATGGAGAGTGGCCTAAGTGAGTATCGATTACAGATTGAGATATCTGATCTAAATAACTGGTAATTATCTACCACCGTTTAATATAAGCACGCAATGTCACAAGGCTTTATCGTCTAATCAGTTTGCGTCATTTATTTAACATTATTTTGTCCTTGTTTTCGAGTGAATATTAAAAAAAAAATTAGTTTACTGTGTCATATTTCTTATAATGGTTCTATAGAAGTTGTTTTATTTCATAAAAGACCTCGCTTTTTATGAAAAAAAACAACAGGGAATGTCTTTTTACTATTAAAAGGATTAAAATTTGTTTGAAATCATTCATAAATAACATTTATTTGATAAATGTAACATATATTCAGTATCATAAAAACATAGAATGTAACATAAACAACATATATCATTATAAATATTTTAATTTAAAAAGAAAAGATATGTCCAGGGCCGGACATAAATAATTTCATTTCAAAAGTGAAACACCTTTAGAGAAATGGCAGGAGTTATTTCAAACTTTTTTTTTTTTATATAAACCTAACAAAGATCTATCTATACCCCGACCCTAGGCATATCTTTTCTTTTCAAATTACAATATTTTAAAATTATAACAATTAATAAAAAATAAAATAAATTACATCATTAAAAGTATTTAAAAGATCCCAATGGTCTTATACCACTTTCAGAAATAACAGCTCTTATAAAATACCTTTTATATATGTATTAGGTATAAAAAAAAAACCTGTACCACTACGACCCGTGAACGAGTCTGGGGCTTCAGTACATGGTTGAGACTGTACTGTTTCATGGACAACGGTTCTGCAAGGAGGTGACTTATCCAAGGTCACGCTCAACCGCCAGGTTTTTCCCCCTTATTATGGGTACCCTATTTTTATAATATTTTGAGCCCCAGGAGGGTCCTAGATCCTATGTGATCCATCTCCGGCCGCAAACAGACTAAATAAAAGTAACTGCCCGCAGCGGGATTTGAACCAGGATTTTCGGCATGGGAACTCAGTGCTCAACCACTGAGCCACTCCGCTCCTATCTATTAGGTATAGCAGCAGTTAATTTGTTTTTCAAAAGTTTATACATAGACATTAAAGAACATATTCAAGTATTCTAAAAGAATTAATTTAAAAACATATTTACTATTTTAATAATTAGCTATCTTGATGACTTACTACCGATATTTAAAAAAAATGAAAACTCTATTTGTTTCCTGGTGTGATACTTTTGAAGTTTTAAATTTTTATATTATTAAAAAAAATTCCTTTCCAGTTTATACTTATTTAAGTTAATGGTGTGTTTTTATTAAAAAAATGATAATATTTAGTAATTAACGTTGCGGACAAAATTAAATCATTTCATTTCAAAAGTGTACTACCGTTAGAGAAATGGCACGAAATATTTCAAACTTTTTTTATTTATTTATTTCATATAAATCTAACAAAGATTAATTTTCAATCAAAATTATCAAAACAAAATACTTGAATGCAAAATTTAAACAATAATGATCAAAGAATAAAATGTACGAAATCAACTTAAGAGCCGAAATCTGATTAAATATTACTTTTTTTTATTATATGGTGCTATAAAAAATAGGAATATGTAAGCTCGTATTATGAAGTTATTTTTAATAAGAACAAGGAAAGATTCATAAAAATAAATAATTTGTTTATAACTTATCCTGTGATAAAAAAAGGATTAATTGATAAGTTAGTGATGAATTAGACTAGCACGGGGCAGGATACAGTACTGGCAAGACTGAACGGTCGTGCGGGTTTAGTAGGTCTGAAGGACGACAGGCGTCAAGCATAATCAGTATTCAACATCGTAGGGCTACTCTCGTAAAAAATAAAATATAAATACATAAACAAAAAGTAAAGTTTTAAATACCTTAAATATTTTTCTATAACAAGGTTCATACGTGAATACCAAATAAAGGTTAGTTATTACAGGCATGTGAAATAAAAATTAAGTCAGAGATAAACACTTCTATAAAAAAGTATATAGGAGAGAAGTTTAGGGCTCTCCTAGACAAGGATGGAATACATTTTAACCAAACAAAAATTATTCATTATTTATAAATTTTGAAAAAAATATTTATTGTAAATTATATATTTAAACTGTAAAGATGATGCGATAGGAAAAATCCCAATAGACGAATCCTTAAGTCTCTAAAATACTGAAAAAAAAACCAACAAGTCAACATTCCAACAATACAAGCCTCGCACAAACAGGAAATAAGATCTAAAAGAAAAAGTAACACAAATCTCACAGCAACAATCCAGACTCATCAGATAGAGACAGCTGGTGTCTATTTGGATTCTTGCTATATCTCATATCCTGCACTTTGTATTTTTTATGCCATTTTCTTTTAGTATGGGTCCTAATGATGCCTGAATTTGAAAAAACGTTGACCATTTTTTAGCAACTTTGACTAGCAAAACGTTTCAAGTATTTTAGAGTTTAATGCTTTGTTTTTTTGTGATTTTTTTGTTATGGCATCTTATTCGTAATTTATAGCTCATTTTAAGTTTTTCTCAATTTAATTGATCAAAAAATAAAAATAAATTTGAAAAAAGTGTTGTAAAATGGAACTTACATTTCCCCCTTTTTTTCTACTTGCCTTTTTTTATTCATTTCCTTTCTCGTCACACAACACGGATGTTTAAACGACAGACTCTTGTAGATTAATATGATGGAACTACGTACTTTATATAGACTTGAACTCGATTCATCATTCGTCACCAGTCTCATATATTGTTTTAAGCTTTAGATTGATTGTTCGCTTCAACATTGATGAAAATTAGCATCCAGCCTCTATTTGATTCGATTACTGTTAGTTTTTAGAGGATAACGCTCCGAAATCAGAATAAAAAACCTATTTTGTGTATTCTTTAGTGTACTTATTACTATTTTTATGACTGAGCATTGTCATTAGCATTAATAATTAGCATTTTTTTTCTCATTCCTGCTATCCATTATGAATAATTACTTTCCCGATCCGTGATTAGCCCTTCCACTTCTTCCCGATGATTTTTTCCGTGATTGTATAAATGACCCCGAAGAGGTCAAAAGGACACGAGGCCGCGTAAAGGAAGAGAGTGTTGACAACGGCATGAAAATTTTATTTAGTTGGTAATAATATCACTTCCAGGCACGCTTTGTATTATTAGAACATTTAATTAATTACTTCGTTAATTAATTTGACTTTTACACCTATATCTGCTCATTATTATATCATTTAATTAATTTCTAAGTGCGTTAAGTTGACATCAATCGTCACTTCTGCTTGGCATCCATCCTCTTTATCGCGACAGTAATTATTATGATTGTTAAACAAAAAAAAAGTAAGATTTACATCGCATAAATGACCGTTTGTTTCGTTAAATGACCGTTACCCACACACACACACAACAATTATCATACAATATACATTTGACTCTTCATAAAGATCTAAATAATATATGAAAATTAAAAAAAAGTTAAGATACAATAAAAATAGACCGAAAAACAATGTAATTGTAGTAAGTATAATTCAAGAAAAAAACCTGTACTACTACAACCCATGAAGGGGCCTGGGGTTCAGTAAATGGTAGAGACTGTACTGTTTCATGGACTACGGTCCTGCAAGGAGGTGACTTGTCCTAGATCACGCTCAACTGTCAGATCCCCCCCTTTAGGGGGTGCATTTTGGGGCCTCAGGTACCCGGCAACGATGACCATATATAAAAGCGTGGTCCTGGGTATCCTGAGGTATGAATCCCCAATGTGGAGCCGAAACCTCACCCAGCTACAGAGGAGGAGATTGGCCACCATCCAGAGACTGGCTCTGCTGCGAGTCACGAAGGCGTACCGAACGGTGTCGCACGAGGCGGTGCAGGTGCTGGCGGGAGCGATGCCCCTGGACCTCGTCCTTAAGGAGGACGCGATGGTATACGAGGTGAAGAGACAGGGGCTAGCGGCGCTCCCGGAGGGACTCCGATCAAGGATCGGCGAGACCCCCAACAGATGGAGGAGGATTGTTAGGGAGGACTCGATCGAGGGGTGGAACGGACGGTGGGTGGGAAGCCAGAAAGGCTCCACCTTGAGGAAGTTCTTCCCCACCGTCCAGTCGAGAATGACCGCGACATGGGTCCTCCCGGACTACTCAACAGGACAGATGTTGACAGGACATGGCGGGTTCCGGGGAAAGCTCAGCGAGCATAAGAGAGAAATCGACCACCGGTGCCCTGCCTGTGGAGTCCCTGAGACAGCGGAGCACGTTATTGTTTCCTGCACCGCGATGGAAGGACACCGTGCCAGGTTGTCGCGGAAAACCGGGATTTTCGCCCTCGCCGAGGAGGACTTCCCCCGTTTGATGGAGGAAGAGAATTACCCCTTCTTCAAGGAGTTTGTCTACGGGTGGAAGGAAGTGGTCGGGCCTGCGCATTTCACCATTAGCAGGGTCCGGCCCCTCGGCGAGCCACCAGACGAGGAGCCACCAGATGAGGAGCCAGACGGGGAACCACCCCCGGAGGAGAGAGATGGAGCTGAGGACCGGACGGATGCGGACCAGGAGGGCTGGACGGCATCCGGACGGATGGAGACCGGCCAGGAGGCCTAAAGGTGCTGCCCCAACAGTAAGGTGCACATCCGTGCACCGGGCAGCACCACAGATTAACAAAAAAAATTTACCCACAAAATTAAATGGTACCCCCCATCTAATGTAGTTATAGTTTGATGAAATAAAGATTAAAAAAAAAAAAAGTCGATTTATTGGCAGTGGCGGGCGTGCGTAAACCCAACGCATCAACCCGTCACTGCCGAGAACCCCGTATGCCAGCAATGGCAGGAAGGGGGCCCTAAAAAAAAAAAAAAAAAAAAAAAAAAAAAAAAAAAAAAAAAAAAAAAAAAAAAAAAAAAAAAAAAGATCCCCCCCCTTATTTTGGGTACCCTATTTTTATAACATTTTATAGAGGCTGGGTGAACGCCAGGAGGTTCCTAGATCCTATATGATCCATCTCCGGCTGCAAACAGACTAAATAAACGTCTTGCCTGCAGCGGGATTTGAACTAGGATTTCCAGCATGGCAACACAGTGCTCTACTACTGAGCCATTCTACTCCCTATAATTCAATAATAAGATACAAATTGTGTAGACAAATTTTTGTATTTAAGCATTAAAGGATAACGAATAGTACCTACTAGGTCGTTGAACATGAAATGTCTGTTTTCAACATTCAGTATTTTGTAATGAAATAAAGTCTGAAAATGCGTTTTGACTTGAGAATAATCTCACTCTCCTAGCTCGTTTAGTTTCTTCACTGTCAGTTGAAAAACATAAGGTCTGACTTTGTCATGTTAAAGTATAGGACCTTTCAGATTTACTTGGTTTATTTTTGCATTATGCCGATTTCCATGCAGTACAATGTGGATGCGTTTAAAGGAGAAATGAATTATTCCAGCTATTTACTATTTGCAGAAATCTATATATTTTGCTGTTGAAAAATTGGGTATTACGGACCATGATCCGTTGGTGGCACAAAGTGGTGGTAAAAGCTTGAGCTGCCTTAATTAGAAAAATAATTCACGAAAATCACGTGTTTCTACGTTATTTCATGGAATACGAAACAAATTTTGTTCAATTATAGTGATAGTATGCATAATGCCACTTTGAATTTTTTGTAGTAATAAATGCGGATATTTCATATGAAATGATCCAATATTTAAGAAATTCGTCATTTTATGTTTAAATTTTCACTGATGATAAACTTAATTACAGCTACTAAAATATAAAAGTTTATTGCTTTTGTTATGTTGAACAGCTAATAGTAAAGTCAGTAAAACGCAGGGAAGGAGTAGTGTTGATTTTATAAACTGGAGAGCGATTATGTAGAATGAAGGAAGAGGATTAGGGGACGAGCTTAGTGGATCAGAATTGCAGATGGGGCTATCACAACAACCGGGGTCTTTTTGGGGGGCCCCTCCTAGGCCCGATTAGGAAAACCAATCCCTACACTCTATTGACTCTTCCTATACACACACTACTTCAGGGTCCCTCTGGCTTTTGGGGACGGAGGTAGAAATTTATTTTATTTCAAATAAATGCTTATGTGTATATATTTCGGTCTTCGATACATGGGAATTTTAGTAGCTGATTTAATTAAAATATTGTTGAGACCCCGAAAGAAAACTCTACATAAACTAGTAGTCAGATATTTGCTAGTCTAGGCAAAATGTATCTGAAAATAATATTATTTTTCTCTATCAAAGATACCCATACTAGTGGGTCAGTAGCAGTATTGGTCTGGAAATACCACAGGGTATATCCACGGTTGTTAATATATAAATTAATTAACTGTCACAGCGGGAATCGAACCCAAGACGGTAGGCATAGAAACTTAACACTCTCCATACAGTGCTACCCCTCCCTTCATATCTGTCAAACAGGCAGAAGGAAATTTTTTAAATCCAATGCCTCAAAGAGATATTTTTTATGATGAATAAGTCGCAATTAATAAATTACTTATTTATTTTATTTTCGGTAGATTAGGTTCATTTATAAAAAAAAATCTTCCCGTATTTCAATATTATTTATTTAAACAATCCTTATTATCATACGCATCGGAACAATTTATTAACGTATACCAGTTATTTTTACTCAAATTGTCAAATTCCTCATTACATTAATTTTTTAAACCGATATGGATGCATGCTACAACGTGGGGGCTCATGAAAATATCCCCCTTACAGACCATTCAAATCCTTTAGTCGAAATTTCTTTTTTATATTACTCACTCTCCCTTTTACATAACTAATAAATCATTACACAAAGACCTGAACATACTAATTATGTTGCTGGACATTTACTGGTTCAAACATTACTGACAAGGACACTTTTTCCGACAAGGAGATTGACACGTCTCTGGAGCAGGGATCTACTTCAGAGAGATGAACCGCGCTTGGAGTGCCTTCAATGGCAAGTTTCTCCATCCTCGCTTCCACCTGAATCCCTTAGGGGAGCTTTAAAAAACAAAAAAACGAAACATATACAATATGCATGGTATTTGTATAATTTCTAAATTAAATATTAGTATTGTTATTAACTTCAGCTGTTCTTTCGAAACAGAAGTTTAAAACTGTGTAAACAGTGTGTTTTGTATATAGATAGTAACAGGCAAAAACCATAACTGGTTTTAGTTCATTAATTCTAAATAGTGTTTTTATTATCTTTATGTTGTTTATAAAAGAGATTATTACGGTCGTAAGCAAGGATGCTTCACATTTAATATATAAACCAACCTTATGAATTAAATATAATAATTACCTTACCCTAGCCCATTACATTATAATGGATCTGATGTGTAAACATTTTATCCCCACGGGTATTACTGATGGGGGTAGTAATAAACTAGATAGAGTTTCCCCGGAGAGACTACTATTATATCCAAACTTTTCGGGAGAAATCCCCATCAAGCCTCCGTATTAAATAGCAAACATCATTGGATTCACTTAGGATATTTTAAAGCACAACTAATTATTTTAATGAAGTTAAACAAAAAGAATTTATGTTAATACACTCAGTTCTCTAAGAATAACAAAGTGAATATTGTAGGCAGTGCTTTTAAATAAAACATAAAAATAATAAATAGTACAAGTAATATAAAAATTAAAAAAAAAAAATATATATATATATATATATATATATATATATATATATATTATTTACGAAGAAGGTAAATTGACATACACATTTTACATTCTTCATTCTATCATTACGGAAGATAGGAAATTCAAAGGGCAATGGAATATATTTAAAATGATAATTTGGAGTTTACGTATGAAGATATGAAGGAAAACCCCCAAAAAATCAGGAGGAATGATATAGAAATAGAGCTGTTCTAAGAAAATGTAATTAAATACGACACTTTGAGATCATATTAGAGAATGGTTGATGAGGTCATGAAAATATTAACGTTTTTGGTTCTTAAAGTTTTGATTTTAAGAAGGGAGAAAGATAACTAAATAAGCAGGATGGTCATTCCATCAGGGAGATCCATGTCCCTTTTGCGACCAGTTGTGGAAGTTTATTTATTTATTCTATTAAATATCATGATTTTTTTTAAAATTTAGAATATAAAAAAAAAATAAAACAAGAAGTTAATGTTGTAGTAAGTTCGTCGCCATAAGTCTCCATTGTACAAAATTCCAATGAGAAATGTGCGAAATGGAAACTCAAAAATGAATAACGTTTTTAGTTCTATCAGATCTTCACCAAACAGGCCTCCATTCACTGAGCATATGTTAAGTAGAGCCCAAAGAGAGTGGATTACAGGAAATTACGAGTATTTTGGAAGAATGAAACACTTAATCTGAGGAGCTCATTTGAGAAATACTTTTCCCAATTCATGTTAAATAATGGTCGAAGGGTTTTCTTAATAAAAAACTAAATAAAAATTGAGATATAGCATTTCATATTGAAGAAGGGCGTTAACAAAAGTTTTTTAACAACCACTATGGCCTTAGGTTTCATGCTGAATTAATTTTTTAAAGTCTAACTGTCGATACCGTCCTTTGACATCAGGAAAGCCTCGAACATACGGAATGGATTCAAGAAAATGTCAAATTTTACAACCGCTGCTTACAAATTGTATTGGAAGTGTTCCATATTGTCTCGAAGACCACAAAGATGAAAAATTATATTAGAAAATTGGCAACTCTCTGCGGGATAACTCAGGAATGAAGTAGCCATGATGAAATGTAGCATTATTATTACAATAAAATTAATTTCCCATCCATCTAATATCAAAATAAGTAAATCATTTTAGCTCGTTATTTTTTTTTAACATCGCTTCGACTGCTGGGGCCATTAGCGACGAGTGCTCTTCTTATATTTCTTAGATTAACATTGCGAGTTTCCTGTACATCAGAGCCCTCTGTAGTTCATTATCTCTTTTCGAAGGTTGGCACGTTTCAATGTCCAACTTTGTTCTTACTATTTGGAGCTTCTTGCATTCAAGTAGGTGCTTTACGGTAATTTGTACATTATTGCAGCTTTGGCAGGTTGGTTGGTACTGCCCTAAAAGTATGACCAATTCTCAACCTCCTTATTACACTGCACTCTTTAGGCGTTAGGCCCATTGGAGGGATACAAGCACTGTTTTTTCTTTTATTTGACAGAGGTGGATTTGCGGAAGCCTCTCCCACTCCTCATCCAATTGTCGTTAATTTTATTTCTGATGGCTGGCATTCCATTCGGACAAAATGTGGATCTTAACAGGGGAGCATCACTTTTTTGCAGGTGCTTTAGCCCCCACATCAGCTCGTTATTTAGTAAGCGAAATTTTATAAATGTATAGATGTTGATTATTTGGCAACAAGACCCATAAATGTATGATTTAACACAAAATTTATGCAAATATATTGATGCTTTATCGTTATTGCTATTCTTAGCTGACCCAATGTTCTGTCAAATAAGACCAGAAAACAAATGTCAGCGAATGTTATTTCTGCAGACCCAAGTGAATACTTTTAACGAAACATTTTATTTATATTAATATTCATTTATATGAGTCTCGAACGTTTGAATATTTCCAATTTTATAGAGTACCGTTTTTACAAACATCGTGAGCAATATGTTTTTATTAACTGTTCACATTTATTTGAATAGTGTTTACAAATGAAAAAAATGGTGTAAAAAGCAAAATATTTCTGTAAATAAAAATTATACTATTCCTTTTTGGGTAAAAAAAAGTGCTGAATTGAAACATCTTTTTTTTGTTTTGTTTTTTTGAAGAGGAACCAGCCTTTTCAAGAAACACCTGACATTATCTAAAAGGAAAGATCAAACACTTTCAACTCAGGGTGTGAAAAAGTTCTCTGGGATGTGTTGATTTATTTAGATATCATAATTATTTGGATATAAATAAATAATAGCTCATTTAAAACGAAATTACAGTATTTGAAAGATGGTGTTTAAGGTATTGATCTGGATGGAGTCTAATTTAGGGTACTTCAAAGGAACGGTCGATGTTGGACTAGTTTTGGTATCAGTTTATAAAATGATTTTGACGAAGCCTTTCTTCCGGAAAACAAAATCGTAAATTTATATTCTGATATTCTTTAAAGTATATTTGCTAGATGAACTCACAATGGGAAAGTAGACAGGAGAACTCTCCGTGAGATAGCTGTGTGTATCTGAAATCATTCATCCTTTTCCCGTCCCCCTTCGAATGATCCCATCCAATTGTACTTAAATAATGAAATAAATCTTAATCACCCCACATATTGTATTATATAAATATATTATCGGTGAGTCTTACTTGGGGAACTCTACTGATATGTTCATAATATAGATATAATATTATGTGTGTATAAATATATATATACATTAAAGATATATATAATAGAGAGGGAAGAGAGAGAGAGTGACAGAGAGAATAGAGTAGACAAATAATTTTGTTCTGGGACCAGGTCCCTAAAGAATAACAGATATGTACAAAATTAATTGAATATATATATGTAACTAAGGGGCTACATTAAAAGAATGATGCAATATTTACATTAGTACTTGAAAATAAATATTTTATAAAAGGTATGTTGTGGTAAAAAAACAAACAATAAAATAAAAATCTAAAATAACAAGAATTGAGTTAAAAGAAGAAATTAAATAAAAACACATAACATTATAAAAAATAATGTCGTTTTATGTAAGAAAAATTGTATATGAGCTGTTGAACACAACAGATTAGAGAGCATCTTTTTGGGAGCATGACGGATACTATGTGGGGGTGAGTTTTAACACATATCATTATTTATTTAATATTTTTATCTATACGATAAATTTATTGTTCTACCAGTTAGGAACAAATCCATCGCCTAAACAACTATCTAGGATAGCAGTGCATTACAGGAGAACGAGTTGGAGACTAAGGAATGGACTGGGAAAAATCCCCACCACTACAGCCTTCCTCCCCCCCCCCCGAAGAGGAAGTTGCTAATTGGAGACAGGAGACCGTACAACTCTCACTGACCGGCGATATTTCAAGCTGAGCTAAGGTCCCTCCTCTCTCGGAGGCTAATAGCCAAAGTTGGAATAGAGGGCGCTCCTATCGCGCTCTCTCCTCCAGCACCTAATTCCGAATTCTTCTCCCCTCCACCTCCGTAATGGCCGACTTTTATCGGGCCCTCTTTATTGCTTCATTATCCCCTGCGGTTCCCCTTCATTTATAAATAGCCCATTAATGATGCTGCGTTTTAACTTAGCCATAAGAAGGATAAAAAGAAGATCAGACAACCTTCATAAAATAAAATAAAATATTTGAAGATCAACTAAAAATATCGAAACTCGATAAAAAAATTATTTCGTATGCCAGAGTATCATTTAAGATGATTACTCGAATTATTATTTCGTTAAACGTCTTAACTTTATTCTGAATTGGATTATTTACCAGAAGTTGGTTGTGAGTTTTCCAATTTACTAAATAATCAAACCATGAATATAGTATTCATCAATATACAGTCCATCGGAGTTATGTAATTACCTCTACTGCTTCGCGCCATATCTCCTGTCCTAAGTTCGCTTCTGCTTTGGCTTCTCTACGAGTTCTGCTTCTTCCTTGGAATCTTTTCAGAGATTACTTTTCCAAAGGACTCCAATCTTGTACCCCAGCTTTGGTATCTAGACCCACTTGGCCATGGGCGTCACCTACCTGAATGACCTATTTCTTAAAAAAGGACATTTGCTCATTATGCAAATTGATATTTATTTTATAATAAAGCCCAGTACAATAAATATCAGGACCATATATGTAATTAACATACTCTTCCAAAAAAACAACAAAGTATATTACTGTAATCCCTAAAAGGCTTTAGGCTCAGTACTTGGTACGATTTGTTTAGCTGATTTGGCCGAGTCACGATCAACCCCAGGTTTTTTCCTTACTAAAGGTAAAGGCCTTATGGAGGGCTCGATGAGCTCTAGATGTTCCCACAGAATCGATATACGGCTCAATAGAATAAGTAATTTATACCACATTCGGGTTTCGATCTAGTACTGGTCTAACGGCTTGTTTGCTATAATGTTATTTTTAAACTACTACATAAAAACCATATTTGAGATAGACATTATTTTTATTAGAATATTGTTAAGTGTTTTCAATATTTTAGTTAAGAGTACCACGTTCTTGGTAGAGACTGTACTGTTTCTTGAACAAAAGTTTGAACCCGGTACCTTTGCCGCGGTCACTCGGTTGTCTACCACTGAGCTCCGATTCAGAAGCTTTTCAAAATTGTAAAGGATTATACATGTATTGTGTCTATATTAATAAAAATGAGTAACTGTTCTGATAATAGAGTCCCTTCTTTCAACCAGATATTTTTATCAATGCCTTGGTAGCATACTGAAATACAGACTGAAATATGAGTTAGATAAGGCCAGTATTCGAATTAACTAAAGAATAGACTTCCTCTAACATGTTATTATTGTCCTTTTATATCATATTAGCATGTTGTTACTCTTCTGACAGGCTCGAATAAGGATTTTAAATCATTAAAAATAGATTTATTTACAATACATATAATATTTGAAATTTCTGTTTAAATATAATTTTGAATTTAATGTTTCTTTGAACATGTGCATTATCAATATACTAATCTAAAATTTCGAATTTTACCAATAGCCATAACAATTTTTTCAAACTGCTACTGTTCCTCCAAGTAGTATATACGGCCTAATCATTTACACAGTTTATACAGCTAACATCCCAACCCATCCGAATACATTCCATACCACGTATTTTGATGCATGTAACACGTATAGTTGATTATAAATGTACGCTATCAGTCAAAACGAATCCAAAATTGAAGAATAGTGTCAAAACTGGGGTAGTAAAATGAATCCTAATAAATTCCGTGATTACAGATACGATTTTACCCTTAGTCGTAAACTAATGGCTTCCTATTATCCACTACCCTTCTATAATATCTAATGGATTCCTAATTGAACACTTCCGGTAGTTAGAACTACACCATGACAAATGAATAACTTTTAATCCTCAAGCTCGACTTAAAATACAATCCCTACTATCCAAAATCCTTAATTTCCCTTACTTTGTTGCTAATAAAGTCACCTATAATCACCTCAATGCCCTATTTGTTGCTGATTAGGCTCGAATCCGACACCAGTCCTTTCATTACAAACTTTAATCCCAATCGAACTCACTAGCTTCAACCTAGATTCTTCTTCGATTCCTGACAATCCTCCTTGACGTATGAAAAGAAGGACTCGTGATCGTCTGAGTTGAATACGTTAAGTATCAAAGGGCAGTTTCTAAACTTGCCTTTATATATCTTGACATTATGTATCATTCGTTCTATTTGTTTTTTTATAACAATATAGACGCAAATTTCAATGCATATACATTTTTTAAACAGTTCGAATATTAGTGATAATGTCTTCTAACGGTGTTTCACCCTCGAGAAGTAGTATATTCAGATAGCATTATATTTTTTAATACTCCGACAAAGGAACTAGGGCCAAGGTTCACAGAAGTTCGTTATCAGGCTCTTTCCTATTGTGTTCTCTCAGAACAAAAAGAAAGCGGAAGATAGTGGACAGTGGTGCAGTTTTCTTTAAATGAGGGAGCGGTGGATTCTTGCCAATTTATTTGATGAATGTTGCTCTGCTCAAAGTTTGCCGTGTTTTTGCTCCGAACGCCCCCTGAAGGCCGGAAACGAGGCGACAAGGCAGACAAGGGCGCTGACAGGGCGCTGCGCCCCGACCCCGCGATATTCTGGCCTCTCTAATTCAGTTGCTATCTTCTCTCTTGTCACTTTTATCTCCTCTTCTCGCTTATCCACGACGATCTCTTCTGACATATTCTTGCGGTGACCCGTCCTTCGGCACTAAAATGTAGGACAAGGCACGTCCAAAGAAAATCATCCTGGCTGACCACACAAGAAAACTATTATTAACGAAAAAATATTTGAAAATAATTGATATATATAGCAATATATTACAATCATTTTTACTGGTTTAACGGACGGTGTTTTGTAACAAAGGAAACCTAAACAATCACGAAATGAAATCAGGTATTGTTGTATGAAATCAAAGTCAAGCAACATACGGATTATGAACTTGTATCCGTAAAACTTCGAGAAGAAACTTCCAAGAGTTTTTATTTAGAGAAATTGAAGAACCCTCCTATTCGGAAACAGTACGAGCTAGAGGCCTAAAAATTCTGAACCCTCAATGGAAGACCATAAAGACATAGACAAGGCATGGATAATTCTAAAGATTTTTTTTTTTTTAAGTTTGGACAAGGAAGAGTAAAAATAGCAAACGTTAATTCGATAGCGATTGTCAAAACATCAAAAGCAAATGCACATTTAATTGTACAAAATAAACCTTGTCGTAAACGAACAACATTGAACATTCAGTTAGTATAAATATAAACTCAAAAATACACACCGGCCAGAGGGAGCTAAAAACTCGCCAAAACTCTAGTGAGAATGTGCCAAATAAGTAAATAAAAATATTTTTAATTTAACCGTTAAGTTGGTACAAATATAACCCATGTTAACCCCAACAGTATATTTTTGCTTTGAAAAGGTCACAACTATTTTCTAATAATTTAATAAAGCGTTAATATATAATAACATTATAAGGAGCAGACATGTGCAAAAGATGTTATAAGGTGTTAACAAACCTTGTAAAATCAAGCAGTAGTGTTGAATTTTTTTAGGAACATTTATGACAATTTTTACATTATATTATTTTAAAAATGAATCATTATAATTAGTTATCTGTAATAAATGTATATGTTTATACAATAGTAATAGGAGGAGGAGTTATGAAAATAAGGGTGTAATAATATTTATTCTCTAAAAGTGTAAATAGGTCGAGGAGATGACAACCGATAGGAACCAGCTGGAGGGTTCCAGGAGATAAGGAATAATAGACTTGACACTAATAGTAAAGTTATTTATCTACTAGCTAATATAGATATATATTCTTTTTTGAAATTCTAAATCAATTATGGTCTGAATTACTTAAATTACAATTTTGAAAACTTAAATTATAATATTTTGTAGCATAAGTCTGGTTTTCACATATACTGACACTCCGAACAATATTTACTCACATTTTCAAGTATTTTATTTCTTTAATAATTAGTATATAGCTTTTTATACCTATTATTGAATTTTAATAGATGTAAGAACAATAGCTAGATCATTTGCTTTCAATAATTTTATAAAACAATAACTTTAACTATGAATATAAAATCTTTTAGGGTGAACGATAAGTTCAAACAGGGAGAAATGTTCAAAGTGTTAGAGCTGTACAAAGATTATTTTATCCAAGTTTGCCATGCAAAAGCAGCAGAGGGCACACACCACGGCCTCTATAGCTCATTAAATAAAACAATAGATTACCATTGACATTTTAAAGCAACAAAAAAAAAATTAGCGTAGTTATGAAATGCAGAGGGGAACTTCTGAATCTATGCTCACTGTGTAATTTGAATGAAATTGAAAACAGTTTTCACATCCTGGCAGTGTGTCCCGTCTTAAAATTGTATAGAAAAAAATTCTTAAAACATGAGCTGATCTCAAAACAAAAATTAGTAGATATTCTGAATGGAGAGAATTTTATAGGTTTATATAATTTTGTAAGTAATGCAGGTCGTTATAGAAAATGTTTAATTTCAGAATTTAATTATTAGTGTCAAAAAGAAATTTAATTTATTTTTTAGTTTTGTTGTTGTTTAGTAGTTTAATAAAACTCCCGGCAGACGGTATAAAGTACCATGCTGTGGTTGCTATTGTGGAAAATTAAATTAAAAAGAACAGCTGTAAATAATTTAATAATAAAGAGCATTTTATATCTATATCTATATCTATCTATAAGTTCAAACAGTTATTGATGTTTTAATTTAATATTAGTACGAATTGCACAACTATTAAACGGTCTTTTAATTAAATATAATTATTCTTATATCTATTGAATTCTAACCTTTAAGCTGAAGTTGATTAAAACAAATTGTATAACTCCTACAGAGGGGAAGGTATAGCCAGTCTACAATCATGTCGGTGACACGAACGCATACGTTTTCACCTACCAAAAATCGCTAAACGCGGTAATAGAAGTGTCCAGTTCAAACATTTTTTTTATTTATCCTGATATTAGATTTTCCAAATATAAATTTAGACAAATAGTTTATCTAAAAATCAAAAGCCAATTTAAATTTGAACTAGTATTTTTACGTCAGTACATAATATGTAAAAAGGAACTTTAGATAAGGACGTGAATTATTCCTGAGTCGACTGAGAGCTAAGAGTCCTTCCCGAGAGAGGAAGTGGGGGAGGGGGTTATATATGCTCGGGAATAAACCTTATAATTTAATTAATGGCGGGGGGATCCAGGTCTAGGCAGGATTTGGTTATAGAAAAGCACAATTTGCCCTCGGGACCTCGTCCTCCTGGGTTAATCCTCGCTCCCATATATCTCTCCTCACTCCCTATCTCTCCCTCTCACTCCCTATATCTTCCTCTCTCTCCCTATCTCCCTCCCTCAGCCATTCTCCGCCCCTCTTACAGTCTTCCTATACCAGCAATTTCCTTGACGCAATCTTATTTCTATTACCCCGAGAGTTGAGAGAACATCTTCCTTGCGCTGAATACAACACAGCAATGCTGTTGTTAGTGGATGATAGTCAGAATTGTAGGAAAAGAATCCATTCGTTTTAATAAATATTTAATCCACTTGTTTATGAACATTTAGTTTATAATAGGACGATGCTAGTGTGGCAATCCTAAATTTTTCCTATCTACTTATAATTAGGATCGGGTTCTTTAACGAGTACAAGCTAGGGATCCCTCATTAAATCCCTTCCAAAGGGCGTCATAACTAAAGATCCTTATTATTTAATATATATGTTGTAAATGAGAGGAAAATGATAAGGCATAGAAGTATCTCTTTCTGAATTTTTCAAAGTAAATGGATTAAGTACACGTTAGGGACTGTTCCGACTTCAAACAATGGTTCTGCTTGGAGGAGGATTTGGCCTAGATGGCATTCAACAGCCTAGATTTTCCTTAATTAAAAGAAACCACTTTATGGAGGCTGAGTGATCCCCAGCAGCATCTGCAGATCCCACAAGGTTCATATATGGTTGTTAAGGGATTAAATAATTTATCTAACTAGGCCGGTCTTGAACTCAGGAGCTTGATCTCAGCAACAAAACGACCCTACACAATGATTTTTTTTTTTAATGTACTGAAATTATTTACAAATAATTTTTGAGTGGGAAAAGTATTTAAAACGTTTTCTTCTCTGCCTTTTTCAAACTAAAATTAAAAAGTAATGATAGAATATCTCAAAAAAGACCTGGCACTGCGCACAATGAAATATAATCTGTTTATTGCATAATAGGAGCTATATGCATTCCTAATGACGCTTTCAGGATCAAATGCAAATAACTCAAAAGTTAAAATAATAATAACCAACAAAAAACCAAATACTATAAATTATACAAAGAGAACAGATTTGTCCAAGGTAGGGAGCGACCCCAGTGGCTCAAATGGTTAGACCGTTGCTAGGGTGAGGCGGAGATCCGGGTTCGAATCCCGGCTGGGGGTAAATCTTTTCTCTTCAAAATAAAAATATTTAAAAATTATAATAAAATACTATATAACTCTTCCAACGTATTTAGAGAACGGAATTTTTCAGATACATGTCAAAATATTGTTCACTTACTGCTTGAACAGAAGTTTAGAAAAAATAAATATTTATTGAGGTAGAACAATGCGCTTTTGACAAGTAGTACATAAATAAATATATGAAATATAACCCTTACATTAAACATTAATATTGGTAAAACATAAACATGATATTCACTTCAATGTGTATAATCCCATGTATTAATCATGGATTTTATGTATTCAATTCTACTAATCAACTAAAGTTGAAACGAGTATTGATTACTTATAGTAATTAAATGAAACTCTCTCATGTTATTGTTTTGTGAAATTATTAACTAGATATAAATGACAGATAGGTTTATGAATAATTAATTCCATCTCTAATGAAATAGGTATTTCAAATGCCATTTATTTCGTTTTATTTTTTTCAAACATGGGAATAATTATTTTAACTGGATCAAGTATAATTATTTACTGGTTCCATTTACCTTTAAAGGCTAAATATTTTAACATATATTTTTTTACCAATTTATATGTATATGTATTTATTTATTGACTTAAGGCAAATACTACAAATAATTGATTATTCATCATCAATCTTTTTAGTAATTATACAGTCAATAATATAGAAATCGAAAATAAAACAAGAGTAAGTTATATGAAACTGGACTTTACATTATATGTTAAAAGCAATAAAGCATTAAATTTCGGCTAAAACCAATAAACCAGAAGTGATGCTTCGTTTACAGCATAAAAACCTTTATCTCCTGATTTTCCTCAAAAGTACTTTAATTTTTTTTTTTTTTTCAAAATTGTCCTCCCATTTTTAATGAAACATTATTAAACATATAATATGAATGAATTCGATATTTAAATGTATGGGAGAAAAAAGAGATATAATAGCTTTTAAGCGCACGGACATACACGTGTGTGACAGTGATTATACATAATACCCTACACAATTAGGAATATTTAAGATTTTTAAGATCTTTGGAGATCTATAAGAGAAAACGGCTATCCTAATCGTATTTGTAAAATGCTTCTAGAAGTTCGTAATAGTTCAAAAGATGAATTTATTTGAAAAAAGGTCATCAAATGGTTTTTGACAAGGATAGAAATGGAGTTGTTGAGGCGAAAGTGTAGAGAAAACATTTTTATAAGAAGATGATTGTGACTAAAGGGGACTAGAATTAGCATTTAATTATTTCATTCTGTATTTTTCAATTCCTATTGTGATCAGGTTTTAGACTTAAGGTCCAAATAAAGAAATAAAAACACAAAAGTCCATAGAAAACCAAGTTGAATAACTCGATCAACGTAACCTAGCATAGCGTTGCATAACGCTGAGCCGCAAAGAAAAAGTTAAGATAAAGGAAATTTGTTGCTACTTCTTGGCCAAATAAAAAAACAAATAAGTTGAGGAAAGGTATCCATCCGCAGATGACGTTAGTCCACAACCTAATGCGTTAGTGTTTAAAGGTCTATACAGATAAGTAGCAGCACCGGACGGACTATATAAGCTACGAAAAAAAGAAAGTCGTAACACCATTAATATGAATAAAAAAGTAGGTATTGTCAGTTTCTAAATTATCAGTGTTCATGTTACAAACTATGACAGATAACAGTCCATGCAGACCGGCTAATACACAAGTTCCAAAACCTGAAATGTATTGACATTCAGCCAGGCGGTGAGACTTTTGTAACAAAACCAGGCGTTTGATTACTTTGGACGACGTTCAAATTTTGTCCTCTTCCACTACCCCAATGATGCCTAACTTTATTAGTTAGTGGTTGGTGATTCGATTTGTTAAAATTATAATATGATTCATTCATGAGTGAAAATGTATAGATAAAATAGTTATTTATTTGACAAGTGAGGAAAGTGCCGGTTTGTTACACCAGAGTGAATTTTACCACTCTAGCCGAAGGCGAAACACCGAAGTGGTGTTATAAGCACTTTTCTCACGTGTTAAATATTACATTTTTCCTGCAACCATTTAAGAATAAAGAAATCAAAGGTAAAACTTCAGATTTGCTAAAAGTATACTAGCGCTATCTTTAACAATTTTCTATTACTAACCATGCAAATTATAACTCTAAGACGATATACTCTTGTTTTAATGCTAGATCTCCAAATTTCTGATGTGTGAAGGTTCTAATACAGTTAAGGCTATATTAAATATTTCTATAAAATAGCTTCAAATTAAATTAAATCTATCTTGAATTAAATATAAAATAGTTCCAAAATTATTTATTTTAACATTTTAGGAATATAAAATGAATAATATTCAAATTAAAAATAACAGAGTGCTAATTGTCAAATTCGACCTAGGTGGCTGTTACTTTTCCTCAAGTGGCTGGGACTTTCTACACTAGTTTTAGTTGAGCAATGGATAGCATTACTCAATGGTTGCAGGGAATTAATTTTTTTAAATTACTTGAGAGACAAAATTTATATTTAATTTACGATTAATTGAATTAACTTTCCAGATTTAAATAAATTATTTATGGGAAGTATTTGTATTTCTTACATAGTAAAACGAGAACACTTTTGTCGTGCAAAAAAAAGAAAACATAAATTTGGATTAATAAACATTTTATTATTTGAAAATAGAAATTTTATTGAATTCTTTATTAAAAGAAATATGTTTAAAAGAGGAAGCACGTTATTGGGATATAATTAAGTAACAGTTTAGCTAAGTTTTATGTTTCCTGAAACATATTGTGTCCGAATTATCTGACAGTCGTCCGACGTACGGCATAGCGCCTAGCAAAGGGTTAAAAGTAGTAATTTTTTTTATGGATAGAAAAAAGCCGGTTTTAGGAAATTGCCCCGTTGAAAATTATACCGTTCCCACTCGAATTAGCGCAATACATTAAATACAACAACAAAAACAAAAATAAAAAACAAAAGCCATCACAAATTCTCAGAGCGACCATTTAGCGCGGGCCAGTTTCCATCTATGAAAATTAAAACGATGATTCATTTTGCCTTTTCCCAGTTGGAAAACTGAGCGGATGCCAAGGCCCTTTCCAAATGGCACAACTTTAGCCACCGCCCCCCTCCAAAATATTTCATCTACTTCGGGGCATTCTGCCCATCCAACAAATCTTCATATTGCCATCGCTATCAGCTCGGGGGAGAGGGGTACACCTCTGTCATTGCGAATATAGTGAAACCTCTCTGCAACGGACACCTCTTTTATTAAATCCCATCGAAGTATGGGGTCAATCACTTGGATGCATGTAAAAAGCAACATTTTCCTTACTGTTTGTTTATCCATTTAACGTCACTGCATGCTGCTATGACTAATTTGATGATGTTACAATGGAGTCCTTAATTTAGCCCAACTAGGTATAATAATCTGCCATCTTACAGTCTCGAAACCCACATTTTACGTTCCTTCCGAAGGGCACCTACATCTACCGGGCTGAGAAGCCCCTGGTCGATTAATAGATCTGCGAACCACGACCGGTCTCGAACTTAGGATCTATAGATCAGTAATTCAGAAACCTACGCCACTCTTAAAGTTTTAACTATGTATCTTATAAAACAGATCTCTACAGTGACCTTACATACTGGGTAATTTCGTTCTCTATTATACCAAAATGTATATAAATTATCGCCGTGTAATACTTTCTTTTAAATATTAGTTGGAATAATAAAATGGGTCGGAAAAAATTAGTTTAGCTGATGAAGAACGCATTTTGTGAATGAATAAAGATATATAAAAATAAATTAAAAAGATGTATGAAAAATTAAGAAGAAAACTGTTGAAAACTTTTACCCTTCACAGTCAGAAAAAAAATGGAGTATAAATAGAATTGAAAAAATAAAGCCTGCACAGTTAGAAAATCTTCGAAGCAAACAGAGAATCGGAAACTAAAGTGAAATAGTTGTTTATTTGACAAATGAGGAAAGTGCCACTTTATTACACCCGAGTGAATTTCATCACACGAGCCCAAGGCGAGTCTGCTAATTAAACGAGGGTGTTATAAGCACTTTTCTCACGTGTTAAATATTACATTTTTCATGCAACCATTTAAAAATTAAGAAATAGAAGGTGAAACTTTGTTAAAACTACACTAGCGCTATCTCTTACAATTTTCTATTACTAACCATGCAAATTATAACTCTAGGGCCGTTTACTCATTGAAACATTTATTTACTATTATTTTAAAAATAATATTCCGATAACACATACAAAAATAAAATAAACGTATATTATTATATCTTAATTTATATTTATATTTCTGTTCATATCTGACTTTAGATGTTTTGGATAAAAGTTTATTTATTGCCTGTCCAGCCTGTTCTTTTATGGATGGAGCAGTAAATTCTACGAATTCATCACTATCTATTCCATTTTTTATTTTGTTTGTGGTCTCATCACTGTTTTAATGCTAGATCTCTAAAGTTCTGATATGTGAAGGTTCTAATGCATTTAAGGTTATATTTAAAATAAATAAAATCTATCTTGAATTAAATATAAAATTATTTATTTTAACATTTTAGGAATATAAAATGAATATTATAATACCGGCATTTAACATTTAAAATAAAAGAGTGACGATCGTCAAATTCGATCTTGGTGGCTGTTACTTTCCACATCAGTTTTAGTTCAGTAATGGATAGCATTACTCAATGGTTGCAGGAAATAAAAATGTATTCCAATTTAGAGGTAAAAGTTTTTACGAACTTTATTTTTCACCTAATACTAAATTTACGTAAAACTTAAATAATAATGGGATAATGACTTAAAATGTTTCTCCTAGTTACACTTTATTAGAAAAACCAATACAATCTAAGCTGGTGAATACAGTTTTATAATTCGAGCAATGAGTAGTACAAATGAATTTGTAAAATAATTTTTGGTGTGTCATTAAGCGGATAGTGGGTACCCCCTTGTATTTAATGAATGACTTAAGTAAGCTAATCCTGAACGAATAAATTATACGCTCTATCATGGACACAAACATTGTTTATTTCAACATTTGTATTATTTTATAAATATTCCAAACTGAACACATACGACCATATTACAAACACATTCAATAAAAAGACAACATGTACATCCAAATACATTATAGAACATGGCCACGACTCGCATGCCTGAGAAGACTAGGAGAAGACTATGAAGAACGTAGATGAGTGATATATAATCGTAGGAAATTAAATCAAGCCACGGGAGAGCTACAGCTGGGTACTGTTCTTCTTCATCCCTCTCATGCCATTTTGTTTTATTATACTGTCAGAAAATCTGCAGATTGTCAATTATTTGTTCTTGATAGATACGGATACAAATATAAAGAGGAAAATGTATGTATTATTTTAACGAAAACATAAATTTTGTATAAATGCGTTCGTAAAATAAATTAATAAATACTTTTTTTCCACCACAATTCTGACCATGTATCTGACTCATGCGCTCAGTAAGAAGGTGCCAGGTTTTCTTTTTGATCGGATTGTACACAGCTACGTTGCTTACCATTGTATTCATGTTTCCCCCATCCCCTATAAATCGATATACCACTACAGAAGTCGAACACCGATACTACACACAAGTACCCAGACCCTCCATCCAGACCCGACATACCCTCCAGCGGAACACCAGTGACTCCGCGGGCGGATCGGATACGGCCTGAGAGAGGCTGGAGAAACAATAGAGGTGGAGGGGGGCCCTGACAGTGAGCGATGGAAGAGCCAGCCACTAACTGAAGCCCTCTTCTCTTTTAGAAATAAAACAATTCTTTCCAGTCACAACCAAATCTCAACCGCGCTATCTCACGTCTATTTCTCATAACTCAGTCGTTTGTTTAAGTGACAAAGGGGATTCCTTCGGCAAGAAAAAGAAATACAAACACTTCTATTATTCAATATAATGTATCCACCTTTGTTTCCGAATGTATAAATATTGGAGACCAAAAGCTAAAAAAGTAGTACAAAAATTCCAATCTAAAAGTCCAAAGTTTCTAAACTGAAACCGGAAACGAAATAGCCCTCAATATTTCGCCCTTTCAGGCATTTTATATATATATATATATTGCTCAAATTGAACTTCTTCAACGTATTGGATTATTTTTTTAAGCTAGATTAATAAAAAGAATTTAAAAATAACAATTAACGGAAGTAGGATGTTATTTTGTCAGATTACCATGAAAAAATCAATAGGCAATCATTAGGACTGCCGACAGATGTGGAAACCCAAGACGTTCTAATAACTGAATTCGTTTTTTGAATTTATTAATCAGTTATTGTCTGAATTATTTAAATTTCAAATTTGTAAATTTAAATTTTTAACATTAGTATGATTTTCATATACAATGACACTCCGTAAAATTATTAAATAAATTTTTAAGTAGTTTATTTATTAATCAAAACATGCGATGGGCTGGACAAGCTCTATACAAAATATCAATAATTTAATTTAATTAATTAATTAATTAATTAGTATGTAGTTCTGGTTAAGCTCCATCTGTACTAAACAGTAGTCCGCCCTAAATAGTAGTTTTGTTGTATGGATCGGAGACATAGAAAATGGCCAAGCTGATTGAGTCTTCGAAAGAAAGATCCTCCGGAATAATCTTCGGTGGTGTATATCTAGATGGAAACTGGCGAAGGAGAATAGACAACGAAGTTTACTCAATGTTCAACGAAGCAGATGTTGTTTACTCCTTAAAAATTAGAAGATTGCTGTGGGCTGGTCATGATGCTAGAATGGAGGAAGAGGACATTCCTAAAAATACTTTAACAGAACCTATGTACGACATGAGAAGAAGTGGAGACCAAAGCTGAGGTTATCGGATGGTGTAGAGAGAGACGCGAAGAATATCCTGGGAGTCACAAGCTGGATGAAAGCTGCGAGAAATAGAGACGACTGGAAAAAGCTGGTAGAGGAGCCCAGGACTCGTCTCCGAGCTGTAGCGTCATGGAATAAATAAATAAAAATGTAGTTATATTATTTATACCTTGCATTTGTATTACGAATACAAATCAAATCCTTTAGGGAAAAGGAGGGGGGTGGGGTGAAAAGTTCAATCAGTTATTGATGCTGTCATTTATTATTAATATCAGTTGCACAACTGTTTAAAGACTTTTTGATTAGTATAATAATTCTTAATAATTATTACTTAATAATTAAGTATAATAATTACTCATGCACTGGCAGCTAGGTGTCGCCAATTTCGAACATGATACTGACGCGAGCCCCCAAGTGTATCCCCTAAATAAAGTCACTAAGTTCTTCTAAACGTTTTCACTTCAAAAATAATAAAAACAAGATGGATAAATACAGTGGAATAACATGGAAGAATACGAGTAAAATGAATTTTATTCGTGTACGTAATAAATAAAATATGCAAAAAAAACCTTTCCTTTTTATTTTTCTGTTAGTATTCCCATTCTAATATTTCGCTGCGTTACCGTTTACAACTTTAATCCCCCTTACGCACCCTTACTCCCTCCATTACTATGAGGATTAGGTTGGAACGGTTACCAGACGTAAAGCAAAGTTAAGTAGAAAATGCTTATTAGTACAGGCTAGTGGAAATTTCTTAACAAGAATTTTTTTTTTAAATTTTACTAACGAACGTTTGCACCGGCACACAGTGGAACGAATCAACGCATTTGTTGGACATTGGACCAATTCTCAAATAACTAAATTTGTCCTTCATTTTGATCTTAAATTATACTTTATACTTCTTCTCAACAAAATCCATAGATAAATTAATTGTGAAATTAAATCTTATATGAAAAATTCTGAATTGAAATATACATTTTTCTAAAAACTCAAATTGTTAAAGCAATCTACTGTTTGAGGTAATGCATTAAATTAATCAAGCATCTATCAATTATGAGGAGTATGATGTCGTTTCGGTCTTACACAAGGATTCCAAGCGTTTTTACAAATGATATTTACCACCATACTACCATAAATCGCAAACATCCCTGGCAGGCCTTCCTGAGTTGACTGGACCCGCCCCTATCCACTCTTCATCGGGCAACAGAAACCTCGGAGGATCGTGCTTTATCTCCCGAAGAACGGAGTATGGCAGGTGGAGTAGGTATTTGGCACGGCAAGTGCTGAACTGAGCCAAAGAACTGCCTATATATCGAAGGGTGTGGCGGACCAATCAGTGGGCCCGTTCCAACAGTGAACCCAATACGGTGGGTACGTCCGTTCATTTCTCGCTTTCTGTTGGTCTAAATCATGATGAAGAAGAAACGTGAATCCTTATACCACCAATCGCTTTTTGTTTATACATGTAAGGTCACTATATCCTGCTATGGCTAATCGGACGGTGCGACAATGGGAGTCCTAAATTTTGTCTATCCATTTACAATTAGGATAGGAGTCTTTAACCCCATTTTATGTGTTTTCCGAAGGACAGCATAAACTAGGATTTTTTACTCCCCTTGAAAAAATCCTATGCCCACATGCCGGGCTTCGAGCCCACGATTCAGGGCATAGTAGGTTGTTATGCTAACCACTAGACTACAGATGCCCCCGTTATCATATACGCAAACTTATTTATAGAAATCATTAATTATCTTTTATTATTATGCATTCCCTCTCTTGTTGTCTCATTTATATGGAATAGGATCCTCAATTTCTCTCTCCTCAACGCCAGAAATGGTCCCTTCATTAAGACGAAAATTCCACCTCTTCTTGCTAGTATCCTATTATATTATTTCTATTGAATTAAATCTACATTAATCTTTTGTGCAACGATACCTTTTAGATAAGATAGATAATTTAAACTATGATTGAATATATTAGTTTGTAAAATATCTAAAAAAAAAACGTATACAACTTTAACGAAAATCCTTCTTAATATTTCCTGTGTCCTAAAAAAAATTACAATAGGACAATCATAACGATTTTTTTTTGCATACATAACTGCATTCAGAATCACAAATACTCCTTTCACATGTTCCTAATTTCAATTTTTATAACAATCTTTATAAAATTCACAAAATACGTATCACAATGGCTTATATAATCTTAAGAACAAGACTAAAAAGATGACAGATCTCTTCAAATAAAGGCTCAATTTTATTATTATTAACAGTTATATTATTAATTATTATTCATTACCACCCTTCTGACTTCTCTAAATATAGAAGTGGCAGTTAAAACGATATAAAAATAATTAAGAGATAATTAAATTGTAATATTGCGCCGCGCATAGACCGACTATACCATCATTACCGTTCAGTCTTGCGGGCTTTGTATAACCTGCCCCGTGTTAAAGCTTCACTTATACAATAGAAAATTTATGTTGGACTAATAGGGAATACATGTAGACAACTTTATGATGGCGGAGCTAATAAAAAATTGTGAGAGATAATAAATAAGGCTTAATGGATAATATATTAAGCCTAAGTGAATATTATGTTGTATCTATTCTTTTCTAAATAATTACAGCAGTGCGGAGGGAAAACCCCCTTCCTCGGATTATTTGTATAAAACAATTTTGAGATGGAAGTTATAAAATGATTTTTATAACTATAAAAAACATTATTCACAAAAAAATTGTAAATAACCGTTTATGAAAATAAACACGAAATTCTTAAAAGTAGAATTTCTAAAAATGATAATAAATTAATTGCAAAAATATTATGTAACTAATATTGAATTGAAAATTTCGACGTTCGTAAAAACTTGGGCATATTAATCTCAGTCAGTTTTAAAGTAATTTTTGTTCAATTAAAATTCTAGCCTTATATAATGTACAATGCATCCGAAGTTGTAAAAAAGGTAACCCCCTCAAGTGTTAACACTACGTGAGGAATTCTAATTACACTAAACATTCTTTATTAAGGTCATAGAGCCCTTATTGGTATATCGCTAAAGCAACTAATATTAAATTTTAATTATTACAAAAATAAGAATTGATTAACTCAAATATTTTATTAGTTAATATTATCAATTATCAATCATAGCTCACTTATCAATTAATCTAGCCGTATGTTACATCGTAGAACAATATTTAAAAAATCCAAACAGATCGTATGGCTCCTGTAACTGGAGCTAGTGTTCTAGCTTATGTCTCGATGAAGATCGAGAAATAGAGTTATTACAATATATACAATAGATTGGCACCCGTAGGTGTACAATTATATATACATATATATATATATATATATATATATATATATATAAGTTAAGATGAGACTAATACCTGTATATCCACTAATACCAAACCATTGTAAACACACATTGTAAATAGTATATATAGAGGATTAATAGACGAATAAAGTCAGTGTTTAAACAGCCTTCGTGAGAGTTATTCTTAACCCAACTTCTTCTTTTTTTTTACATTCTGTGTCCGGAAGCTCTTAAGTGGTGCCGAAACCCGGGAACGTTTTAGCAGTACAGTAAGACTATTTTTTTTTTCTTTCTTTTCTCTCTCTTTCTTTCTCTCTGTTCTTCACGGAAAAACAGTTAGAGCTTTTCTTCTTCTATTTTTTTTTAAAGAAAATCTAAGTTAAGCTACAAACATGAATGAACAGGGACAGAGTATCCTCAGACCGGCAACGTTGACATTGGAGCCAGCACAAACGGAACAGACGAACCCCGAGTTCCCACCTTATCCATCGACTACTCTAGCAATGGCGCGAGCGGACATGGCCGCACAAGAGGCAAACAGGATCGCTCAAGAAACGAACGAACTAGAAAAGATGAAGCTAAAAAAAGCGAACGCGCAAGACATCAGAAGAGAGATCTCCGACCTGGATAAGTTTAATGGTGATATCGGGGAACTGAACCACTTCATTAAAGGCGGGGACGGAATAATGAACAGCATCCAATCCCAGGTGGCCGTGGATCTTTTAGAAGAAACGGACGCCAGAAGATTACGAGTGGCCCTGGCACGTCGGGTCAGAAGGAGCGTCCTGAATTTAATCCAGGCCGATGAAGAGACGTCATGGCCGGTGATCAAGGAGAGGCTAAAGAAGACCTATGGAGGAGGGCGATGGGCCCCCGAAGAGGATATGCTGCAGATGTTTAGGGAAGTAAAGAGGACGAACCAGTCGAACGGCCAGTACGCCGCGGGACTCCTGGCGAAGTTGAATAAAATTAATGATAAACTGCGGGAAATAATGGAAACCAGCGCAGTTGAGGGCTGGATGGTGTTCATGACCACAGTCCTCAAAGTACAATTGGCCAGGGATACGGGGAAAAAGGATGGTCTCCCCAGGGACAAGACATTCGTGGAATGCGCTCAGGAGATGATGGACGTAAGTGCCCGAGACGAGGAGGAAAGGGAAGTGTTCGAACCAGGGTGGAGCAGAGTGTCGTATCGGAGAAACGAAGTTGGAAGGAATCGAACCAGACCAGACCCGGAGAGAAGAAGAGATAGAGATTTTGGCAGGAGAGAAAGGGCACCGAGAGAGAAGAGACAATTCACAGATAGGAGGAATGTGAAGAAAGAGGATAGGAGATGTCACGAATGTGGCAAGACAGGGCATTTGATAGCCCAGTGCCCACGCACGCGCTGCTACGAGTGTAACACGGAAGGGCATATGGCACGGCAATGCCCATACATAAGACGGAGGGAACATGATAGGGGAGAACCGATGGAGGTTAATACGCAAAGGATATGGAGGAGGAACAGAGGGCCATCTGAATCATCTGGAGCTTCCGAGGCTTCAGGATCCGAGACGGACGGCAGCGACCCTGGCGGCAGAGCAACCCCCGGAGGAAAAAGCAGGCAGCGGAGTGCAGGGTGGAGAACCGAGGAGGTAAGGAGAGAATGAGGATGGTGTGAACGGAGGGGCAACCTTTTAAGAGTAAATACTATTGTGAAAAAGTGTGAGCGGTTGCCTATAATAGAGTTTTGTAAGGGGTGGAGATGTCTAGTGGACACGGGAAGTTCGTGTAGTTTAGTAAGTAGGAGTAGCTTAAGAACAATATTCAAAGGGAAGGGTGAACCAGAGTTTAGGAAGTGCCTGTGCAAATTAATCACTTTGAGTGGTCCCTGTACAGTGGAGGGAGAAGTAGAATGGGCATTGGATAGATGGGGAAAGAAGGGGGAGGTAACAACCTTGCATGTGGTAGAGAACATGGCGCGGGAATACGGGGGGATTCTGGGGTGTGACATACTTAGAAAACTAGGGGCTAAATTGCGTAATTCAGGGGGTGAATGGGTAATAAAAATCGGGAAAAAGAAATATAAAACCGTGGGGGACGTGAGGAGTGATGTGAGATGTGTAGGGGCGATTACCCAGGACAGGGAGTGGCGGACAAGGGTTATGCAGGAATATGCGAACATCTTTTTTCGCGAAGGAGAATCTCTGAGCGTGACAGGAGAAACACTGCATGAAATCAACCTAAAGTCAGAAAAGGTTACGTACGTCAAGGAAAGAAGATACCCGCAGGCATTAAGAACACACATCCGGGAGGAGCTGGAGGAGTTGAAGAGACAGGGTATTATTGTCGATAGTAAATCGCCCTTTAATAGCCCCTTATGGGCTGTGAGGAAGAAGACCATGGAGGGCGAGACTGAGGGACGCTATAGGGTAGTGATCGACTATCGACAACTAAATGACAATACGCTTGACGAAAAGTACCCCATCCCGCGGTTAGAGGATATCCTGGATAGGTTAGGTGGGGCGGCGATTTTTAGCACGTTGGACTTGAAATCTGGGTACCATCAGATACGTATGCACCCTAGAGACCAGTGCAAGACAGCATTTACGTTCGAAAGGGGGCACTACGAATTCACACGCATGCCTTTTGGTCTTAAAAACGCGCCCATAACGTTCCAGAAACTAATGGACGAGTTCTTACGCGGACTGGATGAGAATATGTGCCAAGTATACATGGACGATCTACTGGTTTTCAGTAGAACTGAAGCACAACATGTCGAGGACCTGAGACGGGTTTTTAATCGAATCCAACAGTTCGGGTTAAAACTTTCAAGAGAGAAGTCGGTTTTAGGGCAAAGAAAGATCAACTTTCTAGGACACACGATATCAGAGGAAGGTGTGCGGCCGGATAGTAAGAAAGTCGAGGCAATCGGCAAAATGGCGGTTCCAAGCGACGTTAAAGGAATCAGACGGCTCTTAGGAACGCTCAACTATTATCGACGCTTTGTACCGGAGATGGCTGAGAACTTGGTGCCTTTGAATGAACTGTTGCGAAAGGGGCGCACAGTTAAGATCACGCCAGAAATCGAAGAAAAGGTCAGAAGATGCATGCTACAGTTGCAAACCGAGCCAATCCTTGCATTCCCAGACTTCACTAAGCCGTTCGCGATCACCACAGACGCCAGCGAATATGCACTG
Source organism: Troilus luridus (assembly GCA_964056705.1). Taxonomy (NCBI): domain Eukaryota; kingdom Metazoa; phylum Arthropoda; class Insecta; order Hemiptera; family Pentatomidae; genus Troilus; species Troilus luridus. The sequence continues at coordinate 15,080,185 of OZ057416.1, read as the reverse complement.
GGGGCGGTTTTATCGCAGGATAGTGAAAAGGGGGACCGACCCGTGGCATACGCGAGTAGGAGACTCACGGACGCGGAATCTCGCTACAGTGCACTCGAACGAGAATTATTAGGGATCGTATGGGCAGTGCAACACTTTCGGCCATATGTATTTGGCAGGAAGTTTAAGGTACATACAGATCACCGTCCGTTGCTCTGGGTGGGCAATCTGAAGGAGTCTTCGGCTAGAGTCACAAGATGGAAGGAGATCCTAAGCCAGTACAACCTGGAAGTGGTGTATAAACCGGGAAAAGACAACGTTGTGGCTGACTGGCTCTCTCGTGCCTTACAGGTTAATGTGCTAGAGACGGAGGGTGGCGAAGCGTCGGGTGAGCTGCAACGGTTCGTGAGGGAATGGACACCAGATGGAGAAGGAGGACGTGTAGACGACCCCCAAGGCGAGGAGGAAACCTCGGATGACGAGTCAGGAGACGAGAGACCGGCTGAGATGGAGGAAGTTGATGACATAGTCAACAACAAATCCCGGCAGGTCATTTGGAAGACAAGGACGACAGGGCTCGTAAAAATGGAGTTTTCCAAATACGACAAGCACTCCATAATCACTATTTGGTCACAACCTGGAGTTCAGGAAGAGCAAATATGTCGCGCGCTGAAGGATGCCTCTAAAGCGGGAGCGACCCAGTACCTGTACGTTGGCAATGCGACGGTGTGGGAGAAAATTCGCAACTTGTGGCGACTTGAGAAGATAGGTATAGATCGGATGTTTATCCGATGCCGATCGATGGTGGAGACTATTCGTGATCAAGACCACCAAAAGGAGGTAACGACAGCTTATCACCAAGGGAAGACCAACCACAGAGGTATTAATGAGACGTTGGCGGCTCTGAAAAGGAAGTACTACTGGGTGGGGATGCGGAAGACGGTGGAAGAGGTAATGAAGGACTGCCACGTTTGCCATACGGCTAAATATGACCGCCACCCTCCCGTAGGTTTACAGACCGAGACGCGAACACCGACGGTACCGCTGACAGACCTCCAGATAGATACCTTTACGTGGAGAGGGTATAAATGGGTTACGATACTGGACACCTTCAGCAAGACGGCCATGGCCCATCCGGTAAAAGAGAAGTCGGCAGCGGCGGTGAATGGCGCCCTACAGACATGGTACCAGTTTTATGGAGTGCCGAACACGATCTCCTCGGACGGGGGCAGGGAGTTCGATAACGCGCTCCTGCGACAGGAGACGAAACGGTTGGGAATAGAGTGGCACTGGAACACGCCCGGACATCCAAAAAGTAGGGGAGGGGTCGAACGCCTCCATAATACGCTGGGGGAACATCTCCGGGTATTCCACGTAGATAAAGGGTTGGAAGCGGACGACGCGATGCCTCGAGCGATAGCGGCATACAACCACTCCATCCACATGGCGACTGGGTTTTCCCCGTTTGAAGCTCTCTTTGGGTTACGCGCACGACGGAGAAACGAGGGAGATACAGTTGTGGACGAGGGCATGGCCGAACAACTAAATATAAACAGATTAGAGCTCGAAAGATGTTGGGGTAAAGCCCACGGACGAATGACCGCGGAAAAGAGTAGGAGAATAGCCCGTGAGAATGCGGGGGTGAAGGATATCATGGGGACGATCAGGATAGGAACGATTGTTTATAGGAAGATCGTGTCGAATCGCGCGAAGGAGGTCCTTAGGTACGAGGGTCCATTCAAAGTGATTACGATTAGGGAGCACAATCTGGTCACTATTCAGAGTCTGGTTGAGCCCAGGAAGCGGAGAACTGTTCATATCGAGCAACTGAAGGTTCCGGCGGGGGAGGCCCGCTCCTGAAATTGTATATAGTTCTTTTTGTTATTAGATACTTCTTTTTTTATATATATCGATATGTAGAAGTATAATTTTTGGTTTTGTTTTCTGTTTGATTTTGTTTTGTTGTCAGTGTAAATAAAGTTTAGGTATAAGACTTATATTGTGTATATCCATTATATAGTGATGTTATAGATTAAGGTAATATTAAGTTAGTTTTGTAAGTGACCAATTTTTGTTTTGTTTTGTAGGTTGTTGCTATGTGGTTGTAAGAAAAATATTTTGTTTATTTTTTTTTATTTTTTTTATTTTTTGAGTTTACGAAGGTGTTCGTAAACTGGCAGGGGGGAGTTAAGATGAGACTAATACCTGTATATCCACTAATACCAAACCATTGTAAACACACATTGTAAATAGTATATATAGAGGATTAATAGACGAATAAAGTCAGTGTTTAAACAGCCTTCGTGAGAGTTATTCTTAACCCAACTTCTTCTTTTTTTTTACATTCTGTGTCCGGAAGCTCTTAAGTTATATATATATATATATATATATATATATATATATATATATATATATATATATTAAACATTTTATTTACTTGTTCGGCATTTTATAAATGCTTTATGACTTGTATTATGTAGCCATCTGGCCAGATGTATGATATGTTTCTTTTTCTTTTCATGTTAGTCCCAGAATAAAGTTGCTTTTCTATTCAATTCTATCTACAAAATTACAAATAAAAAAAAAACAATTATTTAATACACTTACACAACACACCATAAGAAAGTGATCGGAATATAATTCTCAAGTGTTACCTTTGTAGTGATATTGCCAATATATATATTTATTTTATCAATGTATTATGTAATATAATTTTATTAAGTAATATGAAGCTCTACATCAAGACTGACGATGACACTCGTCCTCTAAATATCGTCACTTAAGTTCTCAATTTATATTGAGTTGGTTATTAAATCCGATGGCGATGATGGGGCAATCATAAATTAAGTAAAATAATTCCTAACTCAATTATCGTTCAAGTTAATTAATCATTTGCCTAATTGTTACATTGATACCCCGACACCATTTTATTGCCGCATAAAATTTATTGACAGAGCTACTTCAGTTTTATTATTAAATTATACACCAATTATATTTAATTATATAGTTGCTAAGTGAACATATATAAGTTTTTATTGATCCTAAATATGGACCTGTTAGGACTTTTGTAGTTATTATCAATACATAATATTTAGAGTATAACATAAAAATAAATTTAAAGGGACGAATAAAGAATTTTCCTGAAGAACCATAAACAAAATAAAGATGTGTTATTAAAGGAAGAAACAACTAAAAACATGTGAAAAAACTCAAACATTTGCTAGTTGTTCAAATATATTGAGTTAACAAACTACACAGCCTACTAAATTAGTCGGGTGGTAATATTGTAACAAATCACTTCCCTACACAACCGTTGTCCTATAAAGTGACCAGTGCAATCTTTACGCCAAAAACCTTCATGGGTTGTAGTGGTACAATTTTTATTAATGAATACACATATAATAACTCTTGTGGAGATTCTCTTGATGTTCCTCAATAGGTTGCCCTTTAATGTTCTTTACTGTTTCCTAAATATTCACTTTGCCGCTACTCATATAATAATTTATTATATATCAGAGCCCGTATTTTTATATCAATATTATAGAGCAATGTCTTCTTTGAGATTGGGGTTTTGGACTTCAACGGTTGTATAACAAAAACGAGTTATATCATCTATGAATGTCATCGTGTGGTGGATGTAGTCTCCTCTGCATTATAACGTGGATCATATTGTTTGGGCGTCTTTCTTGACGTGGAACAGGCTTTTGACCGAGTCTTGTATCCGGGATTGCTCTACAAAGTCCGTAAATTTCTACCGTCAAATCAATCCTATCTCACAAACAGAACTTTCCTAGTAAATCATAATAATATCTATTCATCCCTCTTTACCCAATCTGCTGGTGTTCCTCAAGTTAGTGTCCTTGGCCCAATCCTTTATACAGTTTATACAGCTGACATCCCAACTCATACTACTACTATCCATGCCACGTATGCTGATGATACATATGTATTAAGTTATCAACACCAATCCAATTTTTGCATCCCAAAGCCTCCAATCCCAAATCACTGATCTTGAAGAATGGTGTTAATACTGGAGGATTAAAATAAACTCTCAAAAATCGCATCAAATCACTTTTACTTTACGTCGTAAACCAATGACTTTCTGCCCTTCAGTATCCTTTAATAACATCCCAGTTATGCCTGTAGAACAGATCCGATACTTAGGATTGCTCTTGACAAACGATTAACCTGGAATCCTCATACGAGACAGAAAAGACAAGAAACCGTTCGACGTTTCAGGCTACTTCAACACTTACTAGACAAACGCTCTAAGCTCCCAATTAATTACAAAAGACTAACCTACATGACCATCATACGACCAATTTAAACCTACGGAGTAGATAGAGCTTTGGGGCTCCATTAAGCCATTGAATTATTCTCGTATCAAATCCCTACAATCCAAAATCCTTCGTAAAATCCTCAATCCTCCTTATTTTGTTAAGAATATTGCCATCCATAGTGACCTTAATGTCCCATTTGTTGCTAATTTGGCCCGAACCAGGTATCTATCCTTTCATAACAAACTTCATTCCCACTCAAACCCTCTAGTTTCAAACCTAGCTTCCTCTTCAATTCCCGATAATCCTCCGAGGCGTCTGAAAAAAAGATGCCCCCGTGACCTTCTTAGTTGAACTTGTGGTTTGAGTACTACCAGAGGGTATTTTCTCTACTTGTCATTTTCACATGTCATTATGTATCGCTTAGCCTATTTACTTGATGTATTATTGTAATACGGTTGTAAATATCAATAAATAAATAAAATAAAAAAATTAATAATCTATTTTCTCCACTCTAGATGTAGACATCTAAGAATAATAATAGGTTTGAGTGGGGATAAAGATTAATATGAAAAGACTGTTATATTTTTCGTGCCAAATTAGCAACATATGAGGTCACCATGGATCTCATTCTTCTCAAAGTGAGGAGTACTAAGGATTTTGCGAAAGATTTTGGCTTGTATTGGATTTTGGATAGTCATTTATATGAGAGTCTTGTAATTAACTGGGGCCTTAGAGCGTTTGTATAGTGAGTGAAGTCTAGTTTTGAAGTCGCTTGAAAAAGAGATAATTTTATATTAAACTTATTTTTATTTCATTTTATTTATTGATATTGATTACAATAATACATCAATGACATGTGAAAATGGCAAGTAGAGAAACTACTTTTTTTTTCAGTCTCGTGTGAGGATTCCAGGTTAATCGTTTGTCAAGATGCAACCTCAAGTATCGGATCTGTTCTACAGACATAAGTGGGATATTATTAAAGTATACTGAAGGGCAGGAAGTCATTGGTTTACGACTTAAGGTAATTTGATGTGATTTTTGATAATTTTTTTTAATTCTCCAGTTTTGACACCATTCTTCAAGATAAGTGATATAGGATTGGAGGCTTTAGGATACATTAACTGGATTGGTGTTGACTGATAATACATATGTATCATCAGCATACATGGTAAGGGTAGTTTTAGGATGAGTTGGGATGTCAGCTGTATTAACTGTATAAAGGATTGGGCCAAGGATACTACCTTGAGGAATATATATTAAATTTAAAATTTGTATATTTATATTTGTATAGATATGCTATATTTTTTATATATTATGCTATATACTAATACAAAACAAGAATGATGCTGCTGTATATACTTTTATAAATATATACTAATAAATAGTAATTGTAACTAATTGTATAGTAGAGTATACTGAATATATAGTTACTGTAATTTTACAATAGAGAAAATAGGATTTATTATAGAGATGAAAGGTTTATAAGTGTGTAGTAGGAAGAAAAGGGGAAGAAGAAATCGAAGAATTCTCCGGAAAAGTTGTATAATAGAAGAAGCTAAAGTTTGATGGGGCAGGGAGAACCAAGGACTTGAGATAGAAAAAATATGAAACGAAATAGTTCAACTTATTGCGCATTGGGATTTATATTTATTAATAGCGCTTCCTTAAGTACATAAAGTATGGTTATTTCTTTTATAAATTTAAATATTTTACAAGATTCAATTAATTTTTTCGAGCGTTTTCTTCCTAGTATAATTTCGTTTTTATTTATTCACCAGTCCTAGTCTCGCAGTAACATGGATTTTGACGAATTTAATTCTTTCTTCTTCCACGTATAACTGAACTGGCAACTTCTGTTTAATTTCTTTTGTATTTTTTTTCTAAATCTCTGGTAGTTACTGCTTTAGTTTAGTTAGCCCCTCATTTTGAGGTATTGATTCACCAATTGAAAAACGATGGGCATCCTTCAATTGTAATCAAAATGATTTTGAACAAATCAGAGCGTCCCTCCACTTTTCTCTATCTCACCAGTCATCCTCCTCAAGTCCCCAGCCGGCCATCTCCTCCTCCACGCAGTCCTTCCACCGGGTTCGGGGCCTTCCATTTCTTCATCTGCCTGACTGTTCCCACAGCAAAAGTATCTTCGGGCACCTACATTCTGGCATCCACTGGCAGTGTCCTTACCATCGCAGCCTGTTCCTTCCAATCCTCTCCGGAACTCTTTCGGTCACGCCCAGCCTGTCTCTACCGTCTTTATTTCTGACTCTATCCAGGCGAGTGATCTTCAGACATCTCCTCCAAAAGTACATCTCTGCAGCTTGTAATCTAGAGTAGAGTTCCGGGTAAAGTTTCCAGGTCTCTGAGGCGTAGCTGAGGGAGGGCTCAACAATACTTCTGAAAATACGCCTTTTATTGTACGTTGAGATAACCTTGTTCCAAAGAACTGGGTGCAACATTCTAGTCATCCTTCTTGCCAGACTAACTCTCTTTCTAACTTCGGGTTCCGACTTGCCGGTCCCATCTAAGTACTTGAAGGAGTCCACCCGCTTGCATATTTTCCCGCTGATATGAAGGTTTGTGGCTTCTCTGCAGTTCACTGCCAGGTAATCGGTCTTATCAAAATTTATTCGTAGACCCTATTCCTTTTCCAGACCATCTCTGCTATATGTGACCACTGCCTTAGACTCAACTTAGAAGGTCACGACGTATTCTTCTTTTCAGATCCCTTAGAGGATTTTATATGGAAACGAAAAAGTAGCAAGGTTAAAAACTAGTGGGTTAAAATATAAAGTTTGTCATGAGAGGATTTCTATCGGATTCGGGCCAAATCAGCGACAAATGGGACATTAAGGTCATTATGGATGAATTTAGTAAAGTAAAGATTAATGAGGATTTTAAGAAGGATTTTAGATTGTATGGATTGGATACGAGAGGAATTCGATAACTTCGTGGAGCCACAAAGGTCACTAAATAGGTCTTACAATAATCATATTTATGAGTCGTTTGTAACTAATTGAGAGGTTAGAGCGTTTGTCTACTAAGTGTTTAAGTAGCCTGGAATGGCGATAATATTTTATTAAATTCAGAATATACTAAATTCTTATAAATTATGCTTACATAAGGTGCTAACTTCATTTCAATCCACGTGGGTTCAGAATTCTTTTTTTTCTTTTTTTTATAATTTTCATATGTCAGGTATGAAGAATTCAAATTCCAGTTTTGTAGCCTGTCTTGGGTAAAAAATCTGACAGCAACGAAAGAAAGAAAAAAAAAGAAGGTAATATAGGGTTGGGATCGTAGGCCATTATCATTTTTCTTATTACCTGTATCGGAATGCTTTTGATCCTCCGGATAGGGCCCCAACGAATGGGGGTAATTTTTTGCCTCTCCGACATATGAGAGAACGGACGGGAAATGATGAGGGAAATATTCTCCGGGAAATTCCCGTCTCGGCGAGATCAGCCCCCTCCGGATGAATAAATCAGACCGAACTCTGGTGGTTCGAACACTCTTTGAACTGAGGCCGTGTCTCGATTATTTATAAATTTTAAAGACCTTTTCCCCTGTTTATTTTTCTATATATATTTCTCGCACGTAGGGCGAGAAGCTACTAAATGTTTCCACGAGGTTGGGATCACTTTACAACCGCTGTGTAGGATGCTAAGGAAGGAGAAGTTTTCATTAGAAGTGTATAGGAATATGTTTTAAATATTTTTTAAAAATTTGGTAACATTTAGACTTATGAAGAGTCTTGGGTTAAGTTGGTAACATAAGTGGAATGGAGGGAAGTGCCTTGTCCGAGATCACAGACAGGTTTTTCCCTTTTATAATTATTGACCAGGTTTATGGTTATAGGTCCCAGATTCTAAATGAAGAAATAATAAAAAAAGTCCAAAGAAACTATTTTGTATAACCTCATTAATACGACATAACACTACCGATCGTAAAACCATAACACCAACGCTGATCTGCAAATTAAACATTAAATCGAGGTTAAGTAAACGTCTAGTTGTAAAGATCACAACATGAGCTCACAGTTGATGGGCTTCAAAATCACTTCTCTCTACAGCGATATGTAGCAGCTACTGACGGACTTAGTAAGCGATAAATAAAGAAACTCGTTACAATAGATATTAGGTACTCACTTAATGAGCCTCAGGAGGTTCTGCACATCCTACAGGATTGTTAACTGAAAAAAAAAATTACCTACCATAATCAGATTCGAATCCGGAACCCTCTGCGCTCGACAAACTGAGCCATCTAACTACTACCCTCACCTTATTGTTACTATTGAGCTTCGATTCTAACCTGGTAAGAATTTCTTGTTACCAGGAGAAAATACTTACATCTAGTTGTATGAGACGTAGTGCTTAAGTATTATTTTTTTCATAATATAATGCAAACGGAAAAAAACAACAAGCAAAGCCTTAAGTTTCAAAAATCTGGAGTAAAACAAACACTTACCAGTCTACGTTTCACCTTAGAGGCATTATCAAGACACAAAAAATAAATAAATAAATAAAGACAGAGTTTTATCAATCACATCTCAAAGAAGAAAGGGCAATACATCGCAACAATCAACCGCCCAAACAGGATCATAACCTGAGACAGCATCTCCAACCCAAGACGTTCAACATATAACTGAAAGGAAGGTAACAGGCAACCAGCTGGGAAGGTTATAGAATCAGCTGATCCTTTCCAAATAATACTAATACCAAGTAATCAAGTAATACAAACCCATACAAATTTATACACATTAGCGATTTAACTTTTAAAATATTCAACGTTTCAGAATAAAATTGGTTCAAATTTCAACAATCAGGATATGAGCCTGTTTGGACGGTTGATTGTTGAGATGTATTGCACTCTCTTCTTCGATATGTGATTTATATAACTCTTTTTTTTTTGTTTTGATAATGCCTGAATGGGTGAAACGTCGACTGGCTTGTGTTTTTTTCCATTTGCATTATAACAAATTTTAGTGTTTCTTTTTGAGTTTTGGCTCTATTTTATTGATATAATTGTTTTCTTATGAGACCTTTTTATGGTAATTCTATAATTACAAAATCATAAAAAAAAAAAATTTAGGTTAATTAAATTGAAAAAATTATCTTATCATTTCCAAGACTCTCTCATTTCCAAAAAAATAAAAAAGATCTTTTCCTATAAAATTCACGAAATACGATGGTATCACAATGAAATAGACTGAAAATATGACAGATCTCTTCAAATAAAGGCTCAATATTCAATAGAATATTTTTTTATAACTATTATATTATATTATTATTATTATTATTATAAACAGTTATATTATTAATTATTATTCATTACCACCTTCCTGGCAGCTCTAAATACAGAATTGCCAGTTAAAACGATATAAAAAATAATTAAAAGGAAATTAAATTGATATTGCGCCGCGCATAGACCAGCTATACCCTCATTACCGTTCAGTATTGCGGGCTATGTATAACCTGCCCCGTGTTATTGCTTAACGTATACATAGAAAATTTATAATGGCCGTTGCCAGTGACCGTGTAATAAGTGTAATAAACTGTGTGGCAGTTTGTCATATTTGAAGAGTCTTACGGTCGGTGGACTTTAGTTAGCGAACTGTAAGTGTTAATTTGTAATTGTAAACTATAGTGTAATATTATTGTATTTGTACAAATTTATATAAATAGTTTAGTTACTTAGTATAAACAATATCTTATATTATTTGTATATTATCTTAGAAATTAGATAACATTTAGTAGAATATTATTATTGTATATTGATATTAGTTTAATAATTTAACTGTTTTAAATAATCTCATTGTATTCTTGTTAATTTGTTAATAAATATTAGATTCTTGAATTAAATAATAGTTTAGTCCATTTTACACCCAGTAGCCCGTAACAAATTGGTGTCAGAAGTGGGATCGAGCGCCTTCAAGAGTACGACTTTGAATCTGCTCATCGTTCTGGAACGAGCCACAGGAATGCGGATGCGCTGTCAAGAAGACCATGTGAAGATGAAGAATGCAGGCATTGTTCCCGACAAGAAGAGAGGCAGGGGACAGTATTGAGGACAACGGTTGTTATCGACAGTTGGCGGGACACAGAGGTGTCAAAGGAACAGGACGAGGACCCGGACTTAAAACAAATAAAGGAATGGAAAATATCGGGGCGAGGAAGACCGACCTGGCAGGATGTGGCTCCAATGTCGAAGAATGTAAAAACGTACTGGGCCCAATGGAACTCCATTGTAGTGGACAACGGGCTGCTGAAACGGGCATTGGAGAACGCGGAAGGAGATCAGCGTAGGCTACAGCTCATCGTTCCAAGGAATAAAGTGCCCGAAGTGCTTAGGGAACTACATGACGGTGTAACTGGCGGCCATCTTGGAGTTCACCGGACATTGGAAAAAGTTCGTGAACGCTTTTACTGGGCAAACCTTAAGGACGATGTGTTGGACTGGTGCAGGCGTTGTGCGGCTTGTGCGGCTTCTAACGGGCCAACAAGAAGAAAGAGGGCCCCTATGAAGAAGTACAACGTGGGAGCACCGTTCGAGAGGATAGCAATCGACATCGCTGGCCCTTTCCCTGTGACGGACGAAGGCAACCGATATATTCTCGTGGCCATGGACTATTTTTCTAAGTGGGTGGAAGCGTATGCCCTTCCGAATCAAGAGGCAGTCACGGTTGCAGACGTACTTGTGAAACACCTCGTCAGCCGGTTTGGAGTACCCATGGAACTTCACGCTGACCAGGGAAGAAACTTTGAGTCTGCAGTCTTCTCCGGGATGTGCGAAGCACTGGGAATACGGAAAACCAGGACGACACCTCTTCACCCTCAATCGGATGGCATGGTGGAGCGCATGAACAGGACAATGGGTCGATATTTGTCTAAAGTGGTTTCCGACCATCAGCGAGACTGGGACCAGTATCTTCACTTGTTCTTGTTAGCCTACCGGAGTTCAGTCCATGAAGCAACGGGGCAGACCCCCGCAAATGTGGTGTTCGGCCGAGAACTTCGTTTGCCTTGTGATCTGAAATTCGGGTTCAAGCCAGGCGAGGAAGTTAACGGAGAGGAATACGTCACGAATCTACGGAAGCGGATGGATAATATCCACGAGAAGGTTCGTGCAAACATCCAGGGAGCCAGTGACAGAATGAAGGAGCGTTACGACATCAGGGCAGAGAAAGGTGGATTCCAACCTGGAGATTTGGTCTGGCTACATGATCCTCGAAGAAGGCGAGGCTACTCACCTAAACTTCAGAACGCCTGGGATGGCCCGTTTGAGATCATCAATAGGATAAACGACGTCATCTATAGGATCAGGAAGCAGCCAAAAGGAAAACCCAGGGTAGTCCATTTTAATAGACTGGCCCCATACAAAGGAGACCATGGCCCGACAAAAGACCAGCAAGTCAGGTATCTCAACAACGTGGAGACCAGTAAGGTATCAGTTGCACAACCTAAGGTACAAGGTTCCCGTGGAATAACTCAGACAGTATACAGAGATATCTTCTCGTTACCCGCGGACTATTCTCTGGCCCATTGTGTCGCCGAAGATCTGAGGACTTCCCGAGGCATTGCAACGGTCTTCAGGAAGAAGTTTGCTGGAACTGAGGAACTGGAACGCCAAGGACCAAGCGTCGGGAAAACACTCCACCATACGCACGAAGGACGACACCTGTTCTACTTAGTTACCAAGTGTGCTACTGATCAGAAGCCCACATATGACGCACTGCGGCGAAGCCTCGACGACTTGCGGAGTAAGCTTCTGAGACTGCGTGTCACCAAGCTCGCGATCCCTAAGTTGGGCTGTGGATATGACGGCCTGGAGTGGAAGGTTGTTAGGAACATGCTTGAACAGACATTCGCCAACTCTGGAGTCGCCATATTGGTGTGCACGTTCAACCCCTGGAAAGGAAATACGTCTCCATCGAGGGAAGCTCATAACCGCCCGATTTCTCCGGACTATGCTCTGGGGCAGAGCACTTTTAAGGAGGGGGCAGTGTTACGGTCAGAGCGGGGACGAGAACCGGCTGAGAAGATTAGGCAAACAATGGGATTAAGCGGAAGGGATTATAGAATGGCGTAGAAGCTTCTGGATCGGGCTCGATGGGACTAGGTGGTCCTTCCGAGTAATGCCCCACCACGACCTACCTTGCCTATATAAAAAGGACAGCGTTTTCGGCCGCGGCGGTAGTAATAAGACGAGTCTGTAATAAGCCAGTGAGTAGCAGTCGTTAACTAGTGGCAGTGTGTGTGAGTTAGTTAGTATTAGTATCAGTCTGTAATAAGTGCTTAGTGAGCAACAGTGACAATTAGTGACCGTGTAATAAGTGTAATAAACTGTGTGGCAGTTTGTCATATTTGAAGAGTCTTACGGTCGGTGGACTTTAGTTAGCGAACTGTAAGTGTTAATTTGTAATTGTAAACTATAGTGTAATATTATTGTATTTGTACAAATTTATATAAATAGTTTAGTTACTTAGTATAAACAATATCTTATATTATTTGTATATTATCTTAGAAATTAGATAACATTTAGTAGAATATTATTATTGTATATTGATATTAGTTTAATAATTTAACTAAACTATTTATATAAATTTGTACAAATACAATAATATTACACTATAGTTTACAATTACAAATTAACACTTACAGTTCGCTAACTAAAGTCCACCGACCGTAAGACTCTTCAAATATGACAAACTGCCACACAGTTTATTACACTTATTACACGGTCACTAATTGTCACTGTTGCTCACTAAGCACTTATTACAGACTGATACTAATACTAACTAACTCACACACACTGCCACTAGTTAACGACTGCTACTCACTGGCTTATTACAGACTCGTCTTATTACTACCGCCGCGGCCGAAAACGCTGTCCTTTTTATATAGGCAAGGTAGGTCGTGGTGGGGCATTACTCGGAAGGACCACCTAGTCCCATCGAGCCCGATCCAGAAGCTTCTACGCCATTCTATAATCCCTTCCGCTTAATCCCATTGTTTGCCTAATCTTCTCAGCCGGTTCTCGTCCCCGCTCTGACCGTAACACTATTATATTATATTATTATTATTATTATTATAAACAGTTATATTATTAATTATTATTCATTACCACCTTCCTGACAGCTCTAAATACAGAATTGCCAGTTAAAACGATATAAAAAATAATTAAAAGGAAATTAAATTGATATTGCGCCGCGCATAGACCAGCTATACCCTCATTACCGTTCAGTATTGCGGGCTATGTATAACCTGCCCCGTGTTATTGCTTAACGTATACATAGAAAATTTATAATGGCCTAATACATACATGTAGAAAACATTATGGTTGTGGAGCTAATAAATGACTGTGAGAGATAATAAATTAGGCCTAAGTGAATATTATATTGTATCCATTCTTTACCGAATAATACAGTAGTGCTTAGAGCAAACCTCAGTAAGAGTAGTAACTCTATAATTACAAAATCATACTAAAAAATTAATTTCGGATAATTAATTTGAAATATTTATCTTTTCATTTCTAAGACTCTCCCATTACCAAAAAAATAAAAGAGATGTTTTCCTCATAAGAAAAACCACATCATTTAAATGAATTAAAAAATTAAACGTTCTATAATAAAATTCCATCTAAGGGGGAAATATGCATTCAATAAAAACTCCTATTGAATTGAACATTGGATGTTTTCCCAAATGATCCATCTCCGGCTGTTAACAGATCAAATAAATTATTTCCCACATCCGGGTTTGAACCAGGGACCTTCTACACAGCAACTCAGCACTCTAACATTAGGTACTCCGTCCTTTAAAAATATTTTTTTAAATGTTGACCATCGTTTCCTTCTACTGTTAAAGCAAATACAAATGGTTATTCCTACTAGGCACAAGCCTTCCTGACCAGAGTGGGATGGTAGAGATTCCGTTGGTTCACCACCAAATAAATTTCAGCCTGACCTAATCCTAACCTGAGCGCTGCAGTATTTACAAGATTGTTCCAAAAAAAGTGGCCACAATATGTTAGTTTATGTCAGTGTATAAAATACCCATTATTACTAATTTTACACTGCTTTTAGGATTAGGATACTCAAGAGATTTATCATATATCATGAAGAATATTATTAATTATTGCCGGGCCAAAACTTAACTTTATGAGTGAGGAACTAATATTATTTGTAAAATAAAATGCCCGTACATGAATGTTATGGTATCACCATTTTATAATTTAATAGAATTTATTGAATTTCATGGTATTTATATTGTATTCATCGAATTGGTATTTATGTGGTTTTTACACAGTGAGGACGAATCCGTCCGCAGCAATGGGTGTTCGGAGGGATCTCCAGGGAGACAAATTAATGTTTCTAAGAATTGGTGCTGGATATATTGGAAGGCATAATAGAACAGTAATAAAAAGAAGAATCCGTCTTGGAGTTATTGTAGTGTCTGACAGCTGGGAGGAAAACATGAATCTGTACAAGCTGGGTTATGTTCCTACGTAAAACTGTGAACCACAACCGTTACAATTCTGTTGACCCAAGAACGTTGGCAAATATGCAGAAGATTGGACGATTATGGGGATCTCCCAAGTGGGGTAACAAACGAAAAAGAGGAATAAACCACACATTATTGACTTCCTATCTTGCTGAATTTATGTGGTGTACACAACTCAAGGATTAGGATTAGAGATTTTTGGATTGATGTAAACAATAAAAAATAGTTTAATAAAACACTTATTTATTTTTTATTTCAAATTAAATCAATTATTTAAAATTATAAAGTGGTGATACCATAACATACAAGTACCAAAATACCAATTATTTAAACTCAGAATAACTCAGTTTTTTTTAGGTAAATTAAAAAAAAAATGTCACTTTCAATATCCCTCAACAAGTCACCTTCATTTCTTCTATAATATAATAGCACTTATTTCCAAACAAAAAACTTCCTGAATAAATTATATATCTGTTTTTTTAAAATTTATTTATTGATATTTACAACTGTATTACAATGATACATCAAGTAAATAGGCTATGTGATACATAATGACATGAGTTATTGGCAAGTAGAGAAACTACCCACTGGTAGTACTCAAATTACAAGTTCAGCTAAGAAGGTCACGTGGCCTTCTTCTTTTCAGACGCCTCGGTGAGGATAAGAAAAGAAAAGAAATGTAGACTCGGTGGGGAGTACTTACTCAAATTTTGCTTGAAGGTCCTGTAGAAGTTCCGTGCATTATTCTACTGGAAGTATTGTTCGATTTGAGCTAAATGTTTTTTGCCGAAGGCACGTTTTACTCCACGGATAGCTTTCGCAGCATGCTTTCTCACCTCTTGGAATTTCTCCCAGTTATCTTGTGTGTGTCTTTGTGTGTACATATATATCTTAAATACTGATTCGATAATAAACTTATTTTTATAACCTGATAGGGCGAATCTACGTGGCTCGCCATCGTGTATGAAGTGGCTGGAAGACAATAGACCACAAGAGTACCCCCTTCTTTAGGGATCCCTCTTCAATGGGAGCGTATCAAGAGAGAGGTGTTCAGTTTGGATCAACTTCTCCTGGCGCTTTCTTTGTTTAGCCTCCTAGTATTAGACTGTCTCTAGTTTTCCATACGAACTTTTGAATATAGCTTCTATTGTAGAATTATGGCTACTGTTATCTAAGTAAACCTTGATTAATAAATTTTAAAAAAAATAAGCAGTCCTGAGGACTGCCGACAGAAGTGAAAAACTCAAAACCTATCAAAATCAATTATAGTCTGAACTATTTTAATTCTGTCTGGTTTTCACACCTTTTGACACTTCGAGCAATAATTATATAAATTTTCAAGTATAATATTTAGTTTAAAAATATATGATGGGCTGCACTAGCTCAATACGAATTTCAATACTATTTAATTTAAATTGTATGGTGTATAAAAAAAAAATGACCGTTTTTCAACCAAATATTTGAAAACCGCAGAATTTACCAGTAAACACACTTTTCATCGCAGGTAAAAATCATCCCATAAAGCTTATATCAGTACGGTTTTTCAATAGATTTTATCTCTTAGTTGATTGCTGAGGAGTAAGTTCGTGAGGGACAGTTCGTAAGTTCGTGAGTCAACAGTTTTTTTTCACCTTCCCAATGGAGCGTAGATGGCGACTAACACTATCTTTCGACAAACCACACTCTCTTGCAAGCTCGCGAGTTCATTTGAATGAATTTGGCTCAACAGCTTCCTTCAGAACCTTATCGATATCCACTAATGGTCTCCCGAAGCCCTTCTTCCTTTCCAACGTCATATTTCCACTAAATTTTTCAATCCAACGCCGAGCAGTTTCTTTAGCGGCTGTGAAATTTGTTTTCCAGTAATGTCTTAAAATTACGAAAATTTCGTAGAGCACTGTCATGTTTCTTCTATGAAATAAATAACTAAACCGAAGTTTTCAACAGTCCATTGAAATATTGACTACAACTTCAAAAATTCGACTAAAAATATTATGTAATTATATCACTTAGTAGATCAATTCTTTAAATGGCAAGAACTTTGATTTTTTTTATTTATTATTCTAGCTATTCTTGATATGTGAGTAGAAAACGATACACCCATTTAATATTTTAAATACTTTTTTCAATTGAAGAATTGCAGAAACTTTTTATTTTTTCTCTAACTACATTGATATTTATTTTACTTTATTACTTTAGACATTTAATGAGTCCTTTATTTTAAACATAGTTTTTTTTTTTATACAATTAGGGGATATATAATATAAAATTCAAAAAATTAATATATTTGTGCACTAATGATATAATTTAATAGAAGATTTTAGTCTTATTTAATTATTTTACATTTTTAGACTTATACACATCTTCCATTTGATGCATAAAGCTTTTTCCCCAAATGTCAGATTTTTTATTTTTCTGGGTAATAATTGATAACTACTGTCATTGTTTTCTGGCAGAACCTTAATAAATATGGCTGTGATCAAACACACCAATAGGCTTAACACTACACTCTGTCATGTGCTAATTTTTCATATGCTGCAATATTTAAAAAAATTTAATTGATTGATATTTACAACTATATTAATATTACAACAAGTAAATCTGCTAATCTGTTGCAATATACCAATCCAAGGGCAATGCTTTGTTACTTTAAGCATTTTTATCAGTATTTTCTCTTAAAAACCGGAAAGAAGGATCAGCATATACGGGTGATAGTATATTTTATATTGGTTTCATAAGCAATATATAGTGGTGAAGAGCATAATCAACATAGGGGAAGAGCGGCGGAAGAACGATCAAAGTTGAGGAAAACAGTCGAGGAGGCCAATGTCATCCATGGATCATATGATGAAATAATTATATGGAGAGTTATTGAAGATTTTTGTGCATGGGAGCACTCTACGTGGTCACCTATGGGGCACATAAGTTAAAATCGGCAGGTGTTTTAATACTATAAATGAATGGACGAATTTCAACATCATATTTTGAAAATGTGATAGATGGACATTTTACGATTTTTAGAGTTAGTGCATCTCAACAGCCTTACCAAATTAGATATGAAAGATTTTGAAAATGAGTAGTGATAGTTTTAACAAAAAATACCCTTTTGGAGATCCCTGCTTTTCATGAAGCTCTTCTAAAGTGCTTCAATATGCAATTCGAGGAAGAGAGAGAGTTAGAATGCGATGGCTGGACGATGTGGAAGCAGACCTTAGGCTCCAAGGGGTAAGAACATGGGGGAAGAGCAGCGAAAGATCGGTCAAGGTGGAGGAGAATTGTTGAGGAGGCCAAGGCCCTCCGTGGACCATAGCGCCGTGTGATAATGATGATGATGATGAGGAGAAGGTAATTCGAGGGACGAAACGTGCTTATGTCCACAAAAATTGAAAACTACACTATTAATTTTTTATAACAACGAAACAATACTCCTGCTTTAAGCATAATAAATTTTAAACAGCTATTCAAAATCTAAAAGAAAATGTATAGCAAATACTTATAGCCAACAATATGAAATGGAACCATAGGCAGATTTAATAATTAAATTGATAAAAAAATTTAGTATGAGCTAGATTATGTATCTGACTTTATTATAGTTGATAACTTTAATCATCCAGAAACTTGTATTTGTGAACTTAGTTTTGAAGCAACAAAAGGAAAAAAATTAAACACATTATTTACATTCCTTGCTAATCGGATTGAACAGACTTAAAGTTCATTGACTTGTAGAAAGAGGAAGAGTTGGTTGTGAGGCGAGCCAAGTTGTGTTATTTGCAAAGCAGAAGTAAAACAAACCCAACTAGCGCTAACTTATTAGACTCTGCGTAAGGGCAACTTAACTTCTGATTAAATACTCACTTTCGATTTCGGTTGTTTTTACAAACTCAGTATTTGAAGATCTTAGAGTTGAATTCGAAGAAATACTCAACTATAAACGAAGGTAATTTATTTTTAACTTTGTAGCATTTATTGATTGAGCCCGATGTCATATCCCTTGAGCTTGGCAATTTATTTCATAGCTGTCTAAAAAAAATAAAAGCATCAGTGTGTCTCTTAGATCTTAGGAAACAGAGATAAAGGAGACAAACATTGGTTTCTCTGAAACGGTTTAAATTTGATTCCGAAAGTCAATAGATCCAGAAACTGCTAATTTAACCTCAAAAGCCCTAGTGGATGTCCTACCAGAAAAAATCCTAACCGATAATTGAGGACTTATATCCCCCCACGCTCAAGGTATGTAAAATGTAGTACACAGGAGGGAAATTATAGAAGAGACATATGTATACAGATATATATTAATTATTTGAGGCGTTGAGTAAGAACAGCGGATAGCTCTAAATTTCAGAAATTATTCTTTTCACATGTTTCACTATTTCAGCCAAGCAATACCGGATTTAAGCCACGAGACATATGAGCCGTTCACTGCACACTTTGGCTAACTCCACTTTTTGAAAAATCTTAAATTTATGTGTAAAAACATTTTGTATAGTCATAACTTTATATATTAATAAAATCATTCCCAAACAAAAAAGGTTAACATTTTCTTGGCCACTGAATAATTAATAATTTTCTTCAAAGGTCATTTTGATTAACTCCATACTCTAATGCAAATCATTGCAATAATACCATTTAAAGGCACTGGCAAGCGCTTAATGATGAATTTTATCTTGTTAGAAAGATCCAAACCACACCTTTTCCAATTTAAATATGACTACAGTGAAAATTCAAAATTTAATGCAATATAAGGAAATCAGGTAGGCCACAGGCAGATAGATCACAAAGTTTGATAAATGTGGATCAGCCTTTATTATATCTTAAAGGTAGATCTGTAACAAGGCAAAAAAGGAGAGATACGATGGATCTGCTGAAATTCATTCCTCCTGTTAAACAGGTTACTTTAAAAACTTGCGAAAAAATCGGAATGATGAGTCCTCATATACAGCTGATGAAGAAGACATCATTTATACAGCTGATGAAGAAGACATCATTTATACAGCTGATGTCGAAAATATTTATATTACAAAAAAAACTTTTATGGAAAATTTGTAATAAAAACATCTAATAATTAACTTTTTCTGCGATAAGAAAATTTAAAATTGAAATACAGAATTTAAGTTTATTACTTTTCACTAAGCAAATCGATTAACTCAACCGATCACATAAAAATTGTAACATTTCTGACGATAGCTTTTTGGCTAGTCTTTCTTATTAATCTTATTTACTTTTAGATGACAGCTACATCTTTTTTTATGCATTTTACAATATTTGAATTTACATTATAAAGGGAATCTCAAAAAACATTGCAAACTATTTTCTCGCATTTCACCACTTTTTGTTTTATACAGTTAATCAATTAGTGGATTGAAAGGCTCATATGATGACCAAGTGTCGATTGAAACAGAATTGCTTGACTAAAAACATGAAATTTCGGAGTTATTTGCTTATGATATAAATGCTATAAATATAATAGAATATATACAGTAATTACTTGTAGTAAAAATTATAGTACCTACTTTCATATAATATTTTCTCACAAAAATTGATTATAATACCAAAATTATCGTTATGCTGAATTATTCATATAAACGTTAGTATATATTAATTTAGTCATTTTATGTCATGCTTAATTAAGATCCAATGCTTGGTTGATTTCTGAACTAAAAGAGACTAAATTGGCTGATTTTCGTTAAACTACATTTATTTTCGCCCGTTCCACTACACTTCGGAATTCACTCTCACCTGATATCCGACATGCGTCTTTCTTATCCACATCAAATCCAAGCTTTTCCTACATCTCATAAAACAGATGCTCTCTAATCAGTAATAAGTAATTGCTAATAGCTGTTAATTTTCGTCACTTATAACGATATTATTTTTTCCAATGTTAGGTAATTTTATTTATTTATTAAAACATTTAGTTTATATCTATTTTGATGTACTTTTGTAAATATTGTACAATTTTTGTAATGCAGCCCTTTGGGCAGAATTATTCATATAAATTTCTACACATCTGTTATTCTTAAGGTCCCTGGTCCCAGAATTAAAATATTTTTCTATTCTATATTTTACAAAACTTCCATCTTTTTTTTATAATATATTTTTCAGATTATATAACAAATGTCATAGATACCCACTCAGCCTTCTATTCTAGTATCATCCAATGCATATTATAAAGATTTATCCTATAAATGTAAGGAGATATAGAACAGATGATCCTAGGTCGTTGAACCTCCGAGACATCCAATTTCCTCAGATATTCGGAGGATGAACAGGGGGGGAGCGCGTTTCGCATGAATGACTAATTACGAAGGTGCCTGATCTACCTGACATTCGCCAGATTATAACCTCCTACTCACAAACAACTAATGCTTCCAAATTATCGAGGCGTTAGGATATTTAGTTGGAAGGATGAGGCACAACAAGGATGGTGTATTGGGAAAATTTATTAATCTTGTCTTAATTATTAAATAATACTTATCGTGCAAAGCTACTAAGCCTTCTGAACCAATTCTTAATCAAGTTAAAGGTGTAAAAGCTAAATCATTATATAATTTGTTATAGCGATTATAAATATTATAGATTATAAAATAACGTTAACTCTAATCGATAAGTGATACTGCTTTAAAAGGTTGCTATAGCGACATTACCAATGATATATATTATATATATATATACATATATATATATATATATATATATATATATATATACACACACAAGGTTAAATATAATTAAACGATAAATGACATAAACTAGGGGGAAATGGCTGAGATACCTAAACCCCAAGAATGAGAGAATTTAATAATAGTGCCACGTGTTCAATCCGCATTTCCCCAAAGGATCTAAACCTTTCCCGGAATAGGTATGGAATGGCTGATGAATTAATAAAACAGCTCTAGAGACTCTACTAACTGAATTTTATTATATCATATTCCTTGATAACAATCATTTTTAAAACTAAGATCCTCGAAAAACTTCTTATAATTAGGGGGTAAAAATTGTATCATGTATTGATTGTAACATTTATACTTAGACATTCAGACTGCACCTCAATAATACCTTATGATACATCATTCCCCGGACATATACATCGAAATACTAGGGCCTTACAATGGACAGAAGACTGAAATGGAAATCACGTAATTTTAGAAAAAAATGAATCACCAACTCTTACTCCTGAGACAACTACTTCACTACAAAAAGTAAATTATCACTAACAAACAAAATTATAATGCATAAAATGATACTTAAACCAATGTTGACCTATACCTCGCAAGTGTGGCGCTCATACAAAAAAATCCCACTTACAGACCATTCAAATCTTTCAATCAAATCCCTTCCTTATATTTCACATTATCCCTTTTACATTACTAATAAATTATTACATAAAGGTTTAAAAATACGACGTGACTGACACAGTCAAGAAAAACTACAAAAAAATTCATGACTCACTTGGTGGACACCCAAATTTACTGTTACAATCATCACTGGCAGACACATCACAGAATCAAACAAGGAGACTGAAACGTCACTGGAGCAGAGATTTACTACAATGAGATGAACTATGCTAGGAGTGCCTTCAATAGGAAGTTTCTACAAACACGCTTCCACAATGATCCCTTAGAGTAGGTTTACCAAAAAAAGATCGAAAATACAATGTGCGCCAAACGGAATTTGAATAATTTCTGAAATAAATATTTTTATTATTATTATTATGCATTGATTGTTAACACTCTAGCGAAAGTCCACATTCTTCTAAAACAGAAAAGCTTTGAGTTCCAAAATTAGGATTTCTCAAGCGTCTACTTACTTTGGTATATTTCGAGGGAAGAAATATAGGTCCTTGTGCGCCTGCTGTCCCTAAAAGTCTTATTGCCCGGGTCTAAACCGAATTGCCAATGATCTTGAATCCGAGTCTACGTCGTTGGGAAGGCTTTGGTGCAAAATATTGTTCATAGCAGCGTGAGGTGACCACATCCTGTCTCCTTTGACCACTTTACTTTGAGAAAGATCTACAAGTTCTATAATTATACTAATTATTCACTCAAAAAATACATATAATTTATTACACACGTGTGTGTGCAAACAGTAATTTGTATTAGGTTAGCTCAATTTATATTCAAATGAAGTTTTATGAAATTTGATTCCATGTAAATATTTGTCATTAAATAATGCGAGAGGTATTTGGTGTTCGTATCAAGAAATACAAGATTACAAAATAAAATATAAATATTTACGTGGAAAATAGTTCTATACAATCCTTTTACAAATAAAAATCATAAATAGTGTTAATATAAATTAATATTTATAAAACTTTTCTATCTGTATCATCAATTGTAATTTTACTGATCACGCGCTAATCGTTATATTTCAATATGAAAAATAGTTTCATATCATTACCTACATTTTAATTATGTCTTCCATTCTTATTAATTCTCACTAGCTATTACAAAGTGTAACTGTAATTATCCATTCTGTACATAAATTCTGTTTTTCTTTCTTGGTACTACTATGTTTTATATAGATATTGACTAGCCCTGAAGATGACCTACATCTTTGGCCGAAACGTTGGCACAATAAAATAAGTTACGCTTATTTGTGTTATCATTCACTGCACCCCTTGACTAATACTCAATACATTTCTATTTAGTTGAATGTACCTGAAGGTAAACAAATCGAAAATATTTTCCTAAACCCTTGAAGTGAATTAGTTTGTAATGAGAAACTTAAGCATAAAGACTTGTATTTTCCCTCTTAATTCCTACCTTTTCGTTTCTCCTTTTAAAACATAAAAACTACAGGTGAAGCCGTTGGAAATATAGCGCTGTAAAGGTAAAATGTGCCGGAGAGGGTACCTTCTTTTCTTTAGATTTGTCTCAGATTCATTAGCCGAAACTTGGCTAACTAGGGGCAGAGTAATAAAAGACTCCACTGAGTCAAAAGTTTTAAAGATATTGGCTTCCTCCTTCTCCCTCGCTTCTTTTCGTCTAATACCGGCTCGCTATCTTTCCAAAACCTCTCCCTCTTTTCCTCCTTCTTCACTCCTAGTATCATTAGGAGATTTTCGCAATATAACCAAGTAAAAATTATATTTGGTATATATATTTGGTTATTTACCAACGATTAGGTTTCACAGAAGAAAATTTAAAATAATTATAAAATATATTTATGAGCCATTAATAATTCACTTGTTTAATATGTATTTATATATATTATAGATAGAATTTATCATAATACAAACCGATACAATTATATGTGTACACTTATTTCTTAATTTCATCACAATGGTTATAATGTTGGTGTAACATGGGTGTACGGGCGTGATTAGACTGAATAGAAAAAGGGATAAATAATAAAATATGATATATTAGTAGAATAGAGTCGGGGTTTTAAATAAAGTGGCTAGATACTGAAACATGTAGTTTATTAATTTTAAATATAATTACAGGTTATGCTTACACTTAAGAAAATATAGAAATTATCATTTTTACAAAGAAAGAGAAAATAGAAGAAACATGAACAAATTAGAATATGAAAGAAATATTAATTAAGTTTTGAACTTAATGAATAGTTATAGGAGCACACTGACACTGGGCGATGTAGGCCACATGGTGATTGATTATAGAGTCTTGAACGGTGATGTTATATTGTATTGTCTTTTGATGATTTAATGAAAGAGGATTTACAGTTGGAGATGGAGACTTACTACCTTTGTTCTGGCAATATCTGGTTACTCGGCGATCAGTGGTATTATAAGGGGCATGGATCTTGTGTCTGGTGATAGGAGTCTCTTGGTCATGGGCGAATATGATTAATGTACCGTCTCCTTGCGGTGATGGAAGGCGAGCAGAGTGGAGAGGTGTTGTTAGCTTGCAGTCTGGATGCGAAGCGAAGTGAATTGCTTGATGAAGGAGTGGGGGGAAACAAAGTCCCTTTTTATCTGTCGCCAAGGTAACAAAATGTGAACTAGATCTGCGAGATTCTAATTTAATTTATGAGATGATTCGCGACTGAAAAATGGGTCTTATCCAAAGTATGTGGGGAAAGAGGAATGTTAATGAAAATATATGGTCCTTTCAAGGGAAGCGAGCAATTCAGAACTGATGAGAACGTAGTTAGTTCTAGTGGAGTCAGAATTCGTCACAGTTATAAGACAGAGAAGGCTTGGCTGGTTAGGACATAATTACAGCCTCAGAAATGAATACCTCCATATGTGTACCAAATTCCTAGAAGAAGGAGAAAACTTAGGAGACTAAGATTAAGATGAATGGAAGAAGTGGAAGTGTAGAAACGGAGATCGGGTGTAGTGGAGCTAGCTGTTGGAAGAGGCCTAGGTTCATGTAGTGGAGCTAGCTGTTGGAAGAGGCCTAGGTTCATAGGGACTGTCATCAGAAATTGTGGAGGGTATTTTAATAAGTAACGAAGTCTTTGCTAATTGGTTGCAGAACATACGAGTAAACTCGATTCCCACTGTAGCCCTAATGAATGAAATTGTTATTGTGTGCTTCTGTTTCACTATAACTATGCTTCATATAACATAATTAACCTATAAAATATTTAATAAAACAACATGAA
This sequence comes from Troilus luridus, assembly GCA_964056705.1. NCBI lineage: Eukaryota > Metazoa > Arthropoda > Insecta > Hemiptera > Pentatomidae > Troilus > Troilus luridus. The sequence continues at coordinate 15,054,855 of OZ057416.1, read as the reverse complement.
GAGGTGGACAAGTTTACTCGTACTAACATTGTCTTACTGCGTTTGTACAAAATTCATACCTATTTCAATTAATATTCGCTGTTTAGTAAGTCTCTAACCGAAACAAAACTCGAATTCTCTTATAGTGATATATATTGTTCAGCCCCGAATCAATCTAATAAATTCAAACTTAAATCTCGCGTTCTTGTTCATAATTGTTACCTTGGCAACAGATAGAAGGGACATTTTTTTCCCCCACTACGTCATCTCACGCTTCACTTGACTTCCGATTCAGACTGGAAGCTATCCATATCTCTCCGCTCTTCTCGACTAAAGCTTACCTCGCCCTTCACCGCATGGAGGACATTGATGATATTCGACCATAGCCCTAAATCGCCTAGCACCAGAAGACACAAGAAGTATACCCTTGTTGATACCACCAGATCGCAATCTGAGCTCAGGAAACGAATCCTTCGCTTCAATTGTAAGTTCACCTTTTTCATTCAATTAGTAAGAGGGGACTGTTCACCGGTCATCATCAATCTCAAAGACAATATCATTTCATTCACAGTACAAAATAACGACTATAAATTCCACACCATATGGCCCTGTCGCCACTGTTAAGATTCGTTCATATGAATCATCATTGCAATATAATAATTAAGATTTAATAATTTCCTTTTCATCACATTGTTCAAGTCATTCTTCTGTAAAATAACCATTTCCTATGTACATACTTATAAGTGATAATTTATTTTTTTTCTTTAATTGTAAAAAATGCATAACCTGTAATTATATTTAGACTTAATAAAACACATGTTTCAGTATCTGACTTCATCATTTTATTCCCCGAATCTATTCTACTAATATATTTTATTATTTAACTTTTCTATTCAGTCTAATCACGCCCGTGCATACATTATATGTATACATACAAATGGAGGATACACAGAATAATGTGAGCTAAGAAGAAGAGATGTGAACTACTGTCAGTGTGCCTTGTCCCTCGTTATGGAAATACGATCCACACTCACAAGTCGAGGAGGTTCACCTTACCATCTCACCTCCCTCAAATATAGAACCACTTCTGGAGGGAAGATCGAAATAACAAGAACCATGTTCTCTGTTGCCAATTCAACCTTCAATATTAGTCCCAGTTTACTGAGGAAAATTACGTATAGGAAAAAAGTGATCCCTTTCCATTATAAGAATAAAATAGAAAAAAATCTTTACCCCGGGGCAACTTCCTTAACAATAACAAAGTTGTATTATTTATTATTCTTTAATATTATTATACAAATGTCTCTGCGTAGCACCGCTTCGAACTAATAATTCTGATTAATACTTCCTCAGCTTTGTGGTTTTAAACTATTACTACATGTAGTAGATAAGAAAATAGAGAAATAACAAGATTCTTATAATGATATATGATTTTACTGTTGGAGTGTTCACTCTGTTATGTATAAAGTAATTCGAAATAAACCTAGAAATATTTTAAACTTTTTTTAGAGTTTTGGATTGTGCCATAAGTATCTTGTTTATATAGACTTGCTCTGTTGAACCCCAAAGTTCTGTTTCATACGTCATTATATAATTGTCGATTAGTTGTTCCCTTTTTTAAAATTTATTTATTAAAATTTACAACTTTATAATAATAATAATACATCAAGTAAATAGAATGTAATATATATATATATATATATATATATATATATATATATATATATATATATATATATATATATGTAATGGCATGGATAAAGGCAAGTAGAAAAACGACCCACTGGTAGTACACAAATAATCAATTTAATTTAGTAGGTCACGAGGCCATCTTCTTTTTAAACGCTTCAGAGGATTATCGGTTAAAGGTTGCTAGGTTTGTAACTAGTGGGTTTGAGTAGAAATGAAGCTTGTTATGAAAGGATTGATATCGGATTCGCGCCAAATCAGCAACAAATGAGACATTAAGGTCATTATGGATGACTTTTTCGTAAAAAAAGTAAGTCTCATTAAGGATTTTGCATTGTAAGAATTGGATACGAGAGGAATTCGACGGCTTAGTGGAGCCCAGAAGCTCTACTCTGTAAGTCCAAATGGGTCTATAATAGTCATTGGTATTTAAATGTATATGTGTGTTTGAAAATTAATTGGGAACTTTCGTCGTATGTCTAGTAAATGTAGAAACGGCGAGCAGATTCTTGTTGTTTCAGTCTGGAATGAGGATTCCATGATAAACGTTTGGCTATATGTCCTAGGTACCAGATCGTTCTACAGTAATCAGTGGGATTGTATTAAAAGAAACAAGGGGGCTGGAAGTCATTGACTTATGACCGTTTGTTTCTTATGTCTAGTTAATTTTGTAACAGAATATTTTAAAACCACAGCAACTATGTCATTAAGTAGAATTCTCTTTTATAATTTTACTTCTCGAGAACAGATATTAGTTACTAATTGTCTGATTTATGAATGATAGTATGCTCCTATACACTTGCCATTAAAACCACGTAAAAAATCCTGTAATGAAAATGATACGGCAAGATATCGATCATAAATATCGTGAGGACCCTCCGGGGAGAAGAGAACGCCAATATGGAAAGGATTGGGGGAGACCTAGATCAGGGGGGGCTAATGTGTTTATTTCTATTTATGAGGCAGGGGCTCGATATGACACTCTGTCAGGACCAGGCCTCTTTATTATACCGTCCTTCGTCCTGGTCAATATTATCCCCGATATGATGAATTAATTTTTTCTATATCCTCTGTCACCCAAGGGGTTGGGTGGGAAGAAGGTCCGTCTCAGCAAAAGGGATAATAAAATAAGGTAATAGAGCATCTTTAAAAAAATATTGATTTTCAAGAATGCAATTATCGTTTCCTTTTGAATATTTTCCTTAATAAAGTAGAAGAGCTCAGGAAGCAGAATAGCCCATTGCGTAGAGCGCTGAATTATTTAGCTGTAAGTCCTGTGTCCGAGGAAGGCTATAGCAGATAGATTAGTTATTCTGTTGACATGTTTTTGGTCACTGAAAACTTTCGTCTACTGATGAATGAAGTCGTGTTCGTGAAGGAGTGTTAGGCATAGACGTATACATATATTGCTATTTTTTTTTTCTCTGGCTTCTTGGAATGCAGATCGTCTTCAACCATGTTGAAAGCTAAAAGCGTTTATTTACATTTTGAAAACGAATACACAGCTCTTTTACTGTTCCGAGTGTATTTCAAGAGGTGGTTGAGGATACGGTAGGATAAGGTCTTTAACCAACACTGATGGTACTTGAACAGGCAGTAGGTCCTGAAGTGTTAAACAGTGAGTTAGTGCAAAACTGGAGACTATTAAAGAATCGATATGCGTCCCTTAGAAAATTCTTTCGCCGTCAGAATTCCAATAGTTTCGTTTAATTTGTCTGATTTCGTACTTTTTAGCGTCTGTCTATTGTACCTTTCGATATAAAAAAGATCATAATAACATTAGTTTTATATTTATGGTGACAAGCAACTAAAAACTGCGCTAAACTCTACTCAACTTCGCGTTGGTGCCCGGGAATCCTAACGATTATATGAAAAGGCAATAATGTGATTAATATGTTTTATATCTATAATAAAAACCAACTGAAGATTTTAAAAATAGCATACAAATATTCGTTTAATCACTGGAATTATTTAAAAATGAAATGAAATTAGAAATTTGACCTAAGGCGAATTTTGGAAGCTATCCAGTTCGGAGTTTCGTTTTAAAATGTTTTTTTGAATTCCATCATTCATTTATATTAGTGGATTAATTTTCCCATTCCACAGACATAATTTAAAAAAATATAAAAGAACCTGTTTCGTCCTGAGTTATTTGTTCGTGAAACCTCTAAAAAAAAAAAAATTACTGGAATACTTATTGGTTGACCGTATAAATTCTTATAGAGGAGGAAACGGTCCGAGTAAAAGTCGAAATAAGATCTCAAATAGAAAGAAATTATTTATATTAAACCTAATAATAATATTAATTGGCTTATTTAACCATTTCAGTGCGAAACTTCGAATCTCTATTAATGTGTATAAATTGCGGAGCGTCGGAATATCGACTATTGCGTTTGATTTTAGGCATCGATCTGTGCGGACGTGTGTGAAAATTAGCTCAGAACTAAAAGGGTTAAACATGTCAAAATTTTTAATATTAAACGGCATAAACAGAACATCAGTCTTTAAGATGTTCATGAAACTTAGGTAGGACAAAATTATTAATTTTTTTATGAGTCCAGTATATATCAAGACTCAGATCTACTGTGTGAAATCTAAACGGTTGGTTATAAACCGCCCTTTATCGCTCCCAAGCTTCTATAAATAATGCTTCCTTGTTCCCGGTTTCTTAGGGTCTTACTAACACTCGATTTCCCACCCCTCCTGGATTTGTAGAGCTATACGCCTTGTCTGGATGAGGAGAGCTACACTAGTCAACTGTTAATGGCTTCTTCTTTTTTTTCTGTACATTCTGATGAGAAATGAAGAGTGAAGCAAACAGAGCCTCTTGGGACTCACCAAACCTATAAGAAGTCTGTTCCCTTAATCGGTGGAAATATATCGATTCAGCGTCATCTCGAACGATCACCTCCCTGCCCAGCTGTTGTCTTCGAAGTAGTATTGTCTACCATGTATTGAGCCGAAGAAATACGCTTCACGGGTTGTAGCACAAAGCGGGTTTTCTTTAAATATTCTGCTAATTTTATTTTTTATAGTACAAGTATAAAAACCCTAATATTGTAATATAATACTCAATACTTCTCTCAAGAAAAATACCATCAAGATATAACCATTTCCTTATCAAAACATACTTAAAACTTTTAAAATGCTACCTTAGTTAATCTTGAAAAAAATTATAATGCACATTATACTTTAGTTAAAAGTTCACTTTAGTATAAATCCAGAATAGATCTAGATCCAGAAAATCCTGAGAATAGAACTTGCACTTCAGGTTAAGGAAGCTTCCAAATTCAAATCATAGGCGTACCATTGTTCAATAATTGGTGTAAGAAACAGTACCTGTACTGGCATAATTAAATAAGAAAAACACACAACAAAGGTACTCTTTTATGTATTAAAATACTTGGCTTTGCCACTTAACGAATTCAAATTTACTAATCCAATCTAGTACATTTTTATTATAATTATTTTCGTATTTTTATTGTTTTATGTTAGACTAACCCTGATTATTTTTAATAATAACGCATATGCAACAAATTTTATTTTTAAATAAATCTCTGTATGAATAAAAATATTTCTGATAATTATTTTCGTCCATTCCACTTTCATGTATAGACCTCATGGTTTAGGGATGAATGTACTCATGGATCGGAAATTCCTTTGACAATAAATATATAAAATGAAACGTGAAATAGGAACAAGAATCAACTGACTGACGTTAACGAAATGCAATTTTAGCGTTGTCGTTCACCTGTCAATCGGGATGTCGAGAATCATTTTTGATAATATTTCCTAGAATATTAATTTTAGAGCTATACATTTTTCGTAAATGATTGTTTACAAAAAAATAACGAAAATATTATATTCAGTCTGACTTTGTACATTCGTTCGTGCACCGACTCATCAAAGATAGTACTCCGGAGATAATGCAATTGTATACTTTGGATTTTAAAATTGACTTGTGTACTGGACTTTTAGAACACTGCCTGATCATTGGAAATGGTACTTTGTACTTGATGGTCAATTTCCTCTTATTGCAGAATAGATTAATATTAGAATATGTATTGGCCTAGTGGCTACATTATAAGAATCACAAAAATGATACTAAAGTACATAAATATGAATACAAACTAAAAAGTATTTTCTAGTCAAGAAAAACAAAACAAAAAAAACTTAAAATAACCAGAATTAAGAAGAAATAATAATAAATAAATAAACGCACATAAAATAAGTAAAAAACATATCGTAATAAGGGAATAAAATTAACAGTCGGTTATTTAATCTCCTGTAGATGAAGTAATAATGTAACAGATTAGAGAGGATCTGTTGGGGAATCAAGGAGATGTAGGAAAAGCATAGGTTTTAATGAGGATAGGGAAGAATTGTGGCAGATATTAGGCATGAGGGATTTCCAGACTGTAGTGGAACGGGAGAGAATGGAACACTAAAATGTTTGGTTCTGTGGGAAGGAGTGTAAGGTATGATCTTATGGCCAGGGATTGGATAAAGGATTTGAATCGTAAGATAGTACAGATGGATATTGTGAGTTCACGTTCTGGTGTAAGAATGAACCTAGGAAATATTGTCTACGGATGGAGTCACATTATCTCGCTGTAGAGTTAAATTAAATATAATTAATTACTCTTAAATTTGGTATTTATTACTTTCAATTTAATGGAAATAATTTATTGTGTTGTAACCTGAAGCTCCAAACCAGAAGTGATAATTTACTGGAAACATTCAATATATGTGTATCTACAATATATTCAAAGCATATTCAATTTTAGTAATAAATGGTAAACCAGAAGTTACACATTACTTTGAATTCTAAACAGTTTTTAATTTAAAAAAGATCTGCACTGTCATTAGGCAGGTGATCTTAAATTACTCTTCTAATTGTCTAGTACTCGATTTCTGTTTATTACACATTTCGCTATGTTTTTTAATTATTGTTGAATGCGAGCTTAATGTAGTTGAAGACATTATTTTAAAAAACCGTTCCTGAAATTACTATCTAAAACAACCCTGATATATCTGCCTGCTTACTCAAACGATTGTTTTTGTTGGTCAGGTGTCCTCAGCGTTGACGGATCTCACCAACAAACAAAGAGGTTCAGCGGTTTGTACACAGGCCCCTACTTCGACACGACTACAACAACAAACATCACAACCCAGCTTGGCACGCATGCGTATCTTCCTTGCAGGGTTAAGCAGCTTGGAAACAAATCAGTGAGTATATTCCAATATAATAGAAATTTACTTATTGTATTTTGGCTGAATCGTTCAATTAGAATAAGTATGTCATAGTATATTTGTATTATTATTTTATGCTTGAAGGCATACAGAGACATATGTAGTATTTCTATAATTGACATGGGAAAAACTATTAGTGAGCTTGGATTAGCATTAAGATACTGAAAGTGACACACTAGCCTTCAGTCTAACAAGCTCTGATGCGATGTTGATGTAGTTTTTATAAGTGATAAAGATATTTACTCATTTTATTCACGGTCATTACTCACTACCGAAAAAACACTGAGCTGTTTCACTTTATAAATACTAGTGTGATACAATTTTTAAGAATGGATTTGAGACTTTTATCTTGAATATTTACCGGTATTAAAAATTATTAATAAATCGACTATTCCGTCCCGTACAAATCCATTTGCAGACCATTCACGTATCTTCTATGAACATTATTGTTTCCCCCTTCTACGTAATTAATAAATCATTATACGGTAACATGGGAATACCACTGACTGAATAAAGAAACAATGCAATATTTTATTATATTAGTTATTGATTTTATAAATTTTTTAATATTTTTATTTGAAAAGAAAAGATATGTCCAGGACCGGGAAAGGAACCCGGGTCGTCCAGATCGCTAGTCTGGAACTCTACTAATTGAGCTATCCTGGCTACATCTGGCTCGTTCCCCGCCCATGGTCATATCCTTTCTTTTCACTGATCCGACGTCCCCGCGTTCTTGCAAGTTTGGGATGTATACGAGGGGAAGAGTAAATAAAATATTTTTTTTTTTTTTTTTTTTTTTCGGTTGGCTCTACAGACCTTGTAGATCTTTCGCCGCCTTTACCAGCCTTCTCCACCTCTGTCTATCCTGGGCCGCTGATTTCCAGTCTGCTACATGTAGCTCCGCAGCATCTTTGTTGACCCTGTCAATCCATCTGGTCTTTGGCCTCCCACGTGGTCTCTTGCCAACTATTCTGGCATTCATAGTTGTGTAGAGGCGTCCTGACGGATCACTTCGAGCTACATGCCCCGCCCATCTTAGCCTTCTTGCTTTCATATCCTGAGATATCGCCTGACCAGTTTCCGTGTGCAATTCTTTATTGGTCCTTCTCCTCCATGAGTTAAGAGTCTCATCCCATACCGCTCCCGTTATCGTGCGAAGTATTTTTCTTTCGCATCTCTCGATTTAGCTTTCTAGGGTGCTGGTGAGAGCCCACGTTTCACAGCCGTATATCAGAATCGGCTTTATTACAGCATTATACACCCTTAATTTTAAATTTCTAGAGATGCTTCGGGATTTCAATACTCTTGAAAGAGCGAAGCATGCTCTATTTGCACTTGTTATTCGCTGGTCTATCTCAGTTAGTAGGGCATTAGTTGAGGTTATTGTGGAGTCGAGGTATTTGAAGGTATCTACTTTCGGGAACGATTTGCGATCCACGCAGATGCTGTTTCTGGGGTGGACTTTACGGCTTACTATCATGTATTTTGTTTTTTCCTCATTTACCTGTAAGCCGATTTGGTTTGCCTCTTTCATAAGCACCTTAGCGAGTCTCTCGATATCGCTTTCATTACTTCCGAGGACTGCTATGTCATCGGCGTATGCAAGAATTTTATGTACCTTCCCGACGTGCACCCCACCATTCTCTCTTGATGTTGCTCTTATCACCTTTTCAAGGGCTATATTGAACAGTAAAGGTGAGAGTCCGTCTCCCTGTCTCAAACCAGTTCCAACTTCAAAGGCCTCAGACACATCTCCCTGTATCAGGACTCTGCATAGGGGGTCGTCTGCACACGCCTTCGTCAATCTCACCAACTTGCCGGGAATACCCAGCTCCGTCATGATCTTCCATAAACAGCTTCTGTCCAAGGAATCGTATGCTGCTTTGAAATCCACGAATAACGCATGTACATCTTGATCTACTTCCCATCGTTTTTCGAGTACCTGTTTCAGAATGAATATCTGGTCTAGCGTACTCCTTCCTATTCTGAATCCTGCTTGCTGGTCGCCTGCCGTGTTTTCATAATACGGATATATTCGATTATGCAATATGTTGGTCATTATCTTATAGACCACAGGAAGGAGCGCTATGCCTCTGTAATTCCCACACTCGTATATGGACCCCTTCTTTAGGATAGGGCATATTAGACCTGTTTTCCAAGCCTCTGGTATTTTCTCTTTCTCCCATATCTTCTGGATTAGATCTAATAGTTTGGCTCTTATGATTTCTCCTCCATCTTTGAACAACTCTGATGGAAGATTGTCCAATCCAGGAGCCTTTCTTCTTTTAAGCCTGTCAATTGCTATTTCTAAGTCCAGAATGTCAGGTTTTTCAACCTCTTGTGGGTCAAGATCCTCCTCGTGGTCCATGTCCTCTTCGTCCGTGTGTTCTACTTGGTTTAGAAGTTTCTGGAAATGTTCTCTCCAGATATTTAATACTTCTGCTTTGGATGCCGTCAGTTTTCCATCTTTCCCTCGCATTTGAGTGCTTCTAGCTCTAAATCCAGCCTTTTCCTTCCTGATATCTGCGTATAGTTCGCTTATATTTCCAGCCTGCCAGTTATCCTCAATGTTTTTTAGTTTTTCATTGAGGAATTCTCTTTTCGCTTTTCTTATTATTTTATTTGCTTTCGTCCTAGCAGCTGAGTATTTTTCAAGAGTAGCTGGACCAGCTTTTACTGCATAGAGGATCTTCGATCTTCTTCTTTCTTCGACTGCTTTTTCGCATTCCTCCGTGAACCATATTTTGGGTTTCCGTTTTTCCTGAATCCCTATTATTTCCTTTGCTGTTTCTTTTAACTTGGACTCTATTGTCTCCCAATGTTGATCAATTGTGAGATTCTCTAAGTCCAAGGGTTCAAATTTATTTTTCAGCTCGATTTGGAATTTGTCTTTTAGCACAGGGTTTTTCAGGTTTTGGACTTCAAACTTTCTTCTTTCCATTTGGTACCCTATTTTATGGATTTGTTTCAGTCTCTGACATACTTTGATCCTGATCAGAGAATGGTCCGTATCACAGTCTGCTCCACGATAGCTTCTTACGTCTTGTATAGAGCTCCGATGCCTCTTATCTATCAGCACGTGGTCAATTTGGTTTCTCGCCCCTTTCGGGCTAACCCATGTATATTTGTGGATGTCCTTGTGTGGGAACATCGTGCTACTAACCACTAATCCCTTGCTTGCTGCCAGACTAATACATCGCACTCCATTGTCATTACTTGTATTGTGGAGACTTTGGCTCCCGATAACGGGCCTAAAATGTGATTCACGACCTATTTTAGCGTTGAAGTCTCCTATAACTAATTTGATGTCATGCTTTTGAGACTGGTCCACTGCATTTTCTAGCTGATCGTAGAACTCATCCTTCACCTCATCATCCTTGTCTTCTGTTGGTGCATATACGTTGATAATCGTGGTGTTAAACCATCGACCTCTGATTCGTAGAACACTAATTCTTTCATTAATCGGGGTGAAGTTAATCACTGATTTCCTTGCTGCTGGGCTAACTATAAACCCAGTGCCAGCTGTACCGTTTTTGGTGTTTCTTCCGGTGTGAAACATTGTGTGACCATCAATTTTGGTTTCTCCACCTTCTGGCCATCTTACCTCCTGTATTGCTGTTATTGGTATATTGTAATTTTTGAAAAAAATTTAGGCGTAGGGAGTTGGCGGCCCCATCGCCCAGTCTTCTGACTGCAATCAGCCACTGGTCCTTCAGGTTGGGGGTTGGGCATAGGGTCAATAACCCTACCCCGTAAAAAAAATAATTATTTTGAAACCTAATAGCAGCCTCGGAAATAAAATATATAATAAAATATAATTATTTAAATATAAAAAATAGTTCTAAAATTATTTATTTTAACATTTTAGAAATATAAAATGATTAATATTATAATACCGCCATTTAACATTTAAAATAACAGAGTGCTGATTGTCAAATTCGATCTAGATGGCTGTTACTGTGACTTTCCACACCAGTTTGAGTTGATTAATGGATAGCATTACTCAATGATTGCAGAAAAAAGAAATATATTGTTATAACTATGAAATAGGTTGTATTATCCCAGGAAACTGCTACATTGATATTGCATTGTCAGTTATCAGCATAAAATACTCCTACCTTCAGAATTCGTCTTACTTCAGGTGCGATCGGGATACTTCGCTCCTGGAATAACAATCTTAAAACTCTACCTTGTTGGAAAAAAAAAATCGCCTCATTATAAATGTTAGTTCTAGCTAGCGTAAACAGATCCTAGCAAGTTTAACCATACCTTACTTTAAGATTTTATTAGTCTCTGTCCGCTGCTGCGCTCTATCGGAGCCAGTGGACTTTCGAGTGAATTTTTTTTTTAAACAAGGAAAAAGTATCTTGGTTTCCCTAACACAGTGATAAGGTTTCGTTTACCTACTTGTCTATTAATATTAATATTACTATCTTAATTATAGTGCTTAATATCCATCCCGGACAATCCTCCTAGGCGTCTGAAGAGAAGATGGCCTCGAGACCTTCTATAATAGAAATGTAATTAGAGTGCTGCCAATGGGTAGTGCCTCTACACGTCCTTTCATGCATTTGTTTATTCATACAGCCTTTGTACTAGATGTATAATATTACAGTTGTACAATTCAATAAAATCATTTAAAAAAAAAAAAAAATTATAGTGCCATCTTATACAGCATAACATATCTGAACATTTGCCTATCGGCCTTAAACGTTACATTTACTTATAACCGTCACATTGATTTTTTTTTTTATTCTAAAAATTATCATTATTGATATTGAAGTTCACTTTTCCAGTGTTATTTGCAACATTTTCCCCCTGGAGAGAGGTACAAGGGCTGGTTGAAATCTGTTTAGCCGAATCTAATCGGGAGAGGAATGCAGGCGGTAGAGGAACTTTGCCAATAAGTCTACCTCGGGACGATAGGGAGCGCTGATAGGCCTATCTCTCCCTCCCCCTAACCGTCTCTCCCTCCCTCCCGCACTCTCTCTCTCTCTCTCCTACCTCTGCCCTCTCTGTCACCAATACTGTTCCAGAAGTCTTCTTTACCCTTCTGTTCCTCCTACCTTACTGTGTCCTATTTATGTCTATTTACTCAGATAAATATTTCTTTAAACATTAAATCAAGTTTATAAATTTTTTCTGGAATAGATATTTCAATTCCATAGAACACATAAAAAGCTGGTTTATAAAGATAATTTTTTACATTACTTTTTCAATGTAAATATGGCAATAAAGAAGATGGGAGTAGAGTAGAGAGCTGAATAGGTGTGCTGAAGGTCCCGAATTCTCTTTCAGCTGTGGCAGGTACATTAATGTTAACAGTTACGAATGGACACTGTGGGGTCACATACCCTCCTGGGGCTCACCCAGCCTCTACCAATTAATTGGAGAAAAAGCTGGCGGTTGAGAGTAATCTCGAGAAATCAACGACCTGCACAGCAGTTGTTAAAACAGTCCAGTCTCTACTGAGTTCTGAGCCAAAGACCTTCATGGGTTTGTAGAGGTATACGTTTCTATGAAACAGAGTAGATATTTTTTTTCGAAAATCCTAATATTTATAATTTTATTTTTTTATAATTATTACAATTTTACATATTTGATTTGTCTGACCGAGATACGGCCAGGATAGCTCAAGTGGCAGAGTACCATGATGGAAACAGGGGAGGCCCGAGTTCGAATCCCGGTCCTGGACAAATCTATTCTCTGCAAAATAAAAATATTTAAAATTGTAAGAATTAAAATAAATTATAAATAATAAAAGGTTAGGGAAAAAGAAATCCATTATTTTTGAGTGAAATTCGAAACTTCATTTAAGATGTTTAGGATTGTCCGATTTGGGTCAAATATCCACCGTTTTGTTGTATAATTGTTTGCCATTTTAAAGGTAGCTTCATAATGCCTCTCCCATAGAAGTCTTGGTCATTAATGGCGAAAAACTCTATTAATAGATTTTCACAATCTTCTCGTGATCCCAATTTCTTATCACTCAGGAAGTTTTTAAATTCAAGAAAAAGGTGATAATCGCTTGGTGCCTGGTCCGGACTGCATGGTCCGGCTGGCGAGTCACTAGAGACGTGTGTGGCCTTGCGTTGTCCTGATGGAACACAACAAATCTTCTGTAGGCCAATTCTGACCGTTTCTGGTCAATCGCTAACATCAAAAGGTCCAGTTGTTGCCAGTAGAGATCTGGATTTAGTGTTTGGCCTTACTGGAGCAACTCATAATAAATGATTCCTTTCAAGTCCCACCAAATTGACAGTAGAACCTTCCTGTGCGTTGGTCCTGGTTGGCCACCGTTTGAGCTCCTTCAACACGCTTTGACCATGATCGTTTTCGCATAATATTGTTGTATGTGACCCATTTCTCATCCCCAGTCAGCATCCTTTCAAGAAATGGGTCAATTTCATGGAAATTCGATCCATCGTGTTTTTTTGTGTTAATCTGTGTTGCACCCAAACATCGAGCTTCTTTTTGAATCTCTGAATCTCTTGAAGCTTTGCGTAAATGGTTGAAAACGGTTTTATGGTCGATATTTACCTTTAGCTGGGCGATGCTACGACTACTGACATACCGGTCTGTGATTTTATCGACATTTTCGACGACGGACCTGTGCGAGGTGCATCTTTAACATAAAAAATGCCTGAGCGGAATCGACGAAACCAAAATAGCACGTAATTAGCTGTTACAGTATCGGCACTATAAACACCATTCACAATTTCAGCGGCCTGGCTTGCATTTTCACCTTTATCAAAGAAAAACTGTAAAATGTACTGAATTTTCTCTTTGTTGAGTTCCATTGGTGACACCCTGTAACTCACAACTGAATGGAACAAACAAAAAACAGTCAAAGAATTTTTGTAGTGTGAAATGTCACCTTGACAATCAGCATAAACTTGCAATTTTTTTTCTCCATATTTTACGAGATATCGATCACTACAGCCATCTACCGAGAAAATAATGGATTTCTTTTTCCCCAACCTATTATAATGACGTAAGTCAACAAGATCCTAATTAAAGTAATGTTCAATGAACATTCTTCCCCCTATGTACATCGCAAATTGCGAGAACACGGGGATAAGGGTTCAGTTAAGACAGTGGATTTGTCTGACCGAGATACGGCCAGGATAGCTACCCGAGTTCGAATCCCAGTCCTGGACAAATCTTTTCTCTTAAAAAAAAAACTAAAAATTTTTAAACTTCGAATTGATCATAAGCATAAAACTACTGAAACAATAATCTTTCATGGATTGTAGCACTAATAAAAAAGATGTCTGCCATCAACTCTTTTAAAGTCATTCAAGTACAGTTTTTCAATCACCTAACCCTCAAACAACACAATCTAAATATGTGTACATGGTTATGGTAGATTGCTGTAAAACTGGTGGCTCAATAACAGAAGTGGTACATTATTAAAATATTGTTTGGATTTTCTAGGATTTGTCAATCCAAATCTGATAACATACTCCAAATTGTAGAACGGTTCTTGATACATAGATGGTCCTCCCCACTAAAAAGTGTGTTTCAAATTGTTACAAATCTTTAACTCGATTCGATGACTTTGGTTTAAAAAATCTCACCAGTTCTTTAGCTGTTTAAAACATTTGTATTTTTAATTCGAAAGTTATGTAACCATAAATTATCTGATTTCATGTAAGTATATTTTTCCATGGTAGCTTCTTCCAAGACAAAACAAGCAAGACCTTTTGCATTGATCCAGAAGCTAATTTATTAATGTTACAACAGTTCAATCCTGTATCTTTTAGCTTAAACCTAACAGCAAATCATGGTTGAAATGAAAAGTATAGAGAGAAAGAGATAGATAATATCCTATTTCCTTTAATCACACGATGCTATTTTAGATTATTCCATTTATATAAATACATTTCTATATTCGTCCAAAGGCTTGAATATTCCGAGAATTGATATCTGCCTTAGTTTGTCCGTTTCATGAAAACAGAAAACTCTCCCTTCGGAAAAAAAACCGCTCTGACAGAGAGAGAAAGAGAGGTTTTCTGTGTTGGCCTTTCCAAAGGGGTTCCAAGTCGACAGCACATTTCCATATTCCCGGATCAATGTCGTTGAGACATCTTTGATATGCATATTTCTCGATCCACTCCTTTCACGGTATTATAGGAGAAAATTCCGTATGCTCCTAAGGTATCTATCTCGAGGGGAAAAGGGGTATTTTTAGCGGCATTTCTTCTCACAAATTATGCAAAGTGTGGCTTATGCTAAACCTTTTCATTCGTTATCATTTTCAATATTACGTCTCATTTTCATACAAACCTTTTTTTAAATTAAGTGTAATTGTGAATGTCTAACCTTGAGGTTTTATAAAAATCCAATGGTTCAAAACTTCTTTTTACTTCTTCACGTCTAGAGAGATTCAGTTATCTTGGATAATGGAATCACTAAGTAAGGTTACTACTCCGTCTCTGAGGAAGGAATATTTGTTTATTTATTTGCTGTTATTTGCAGATTAAATTCCCCAGCTGGCCCGGTAAACTCGAACTTACTCCAGGGTGAGTTAATTTTATTGAGAAAAGTGATTTGTTTTGTTTTGTTGGCTCTAAATGGAGTTGTAATATAAGCATTAACTCCATTTCAAGGCAATGTCTGACTATGCCCATTCGTCACTATGAAAATAACACGATTCCGCTAAGAAAATAATCTCGTTTTGGAGAAAATTAACCGCTTAAACACTTATACACTAGAATTGTAAATATATAATTTAAGTTTATTTCTCTTCATAAAGTTCCACAATTTTCTAGTCACTGGTCAATGACACAAAATCAATTTATTAATAAAATGGTTTTGTAACCAGGAAGTTCCATCAATCCGTTTTGAGCAATGTAACTTCCTTGACCTCCTCTTCTTTTGCATCTATACATACTACCTGAGAGAGAGAGAGAGAGAGAGAGAGAGAGAGAGAGAGAGAGAGAGAGAGAGAGAGAGCTTTAGTTTATAGAATGTAAGGAGAGTAGTCAATAAGTTATAATGTCATTTTGTTCATATAAGAAGTCTCTTGTATATCAAAGTTATAATGATGACCGATTTGTTTATTTTTTCATCAAGGATATTCTAGTTTCCGTTCGATTCTTAAAGGATACTAAAAGACAGCTGGCGGATCAACACAGGTTTAAAACCAGTCTATGCGCATGTGCAAATTCAGCTATTCAATTAATTCAAACTGTTTGGATTACTATAAATTACTTATTTACAAGTACTTAACACTTATACGCATATTTTATGTATACATTGTTTGGCAGGTCTATGAAATGAAATCTCTCAGATCACGCCATCCATGCGTCTTTAATCATGAATCCCTACTATCACTATCCTTTTTTTTCAACCTTCCTAGAGCGTGGGGATGTTATTATCCTCTTGGAATACTAGAAAATCTCCTGGGCAGAGCCTGCTAAATATTCTCTTAAAATCATTTCCAGTTAGTTGCTTTATCCCTTCTCGGATTTTTTATATTTTATTCATCTTATATCTAACTATAGTAAATAATAATTAATAATTAACATAGGAGTATGGAAAAAAGTTTACATCCTATTCTCAGACATACTGAATATACACAATAAATTTCATTAGAATCGGTCAACTCGTTTCGGAGGAGTTTTGTGACAAACACTCTGACACGACAATTTTATATAGAATAGAATAGAATAGAAATAGAATAGAAAAGTAACTTTATTCTGGGACAAAGTCCCTTTAGAATAACAGATATGAACAGGAATAAAAACATAATATATATATCTGGCCAGAAGGCTAAATGTTACAAATCATAAAGCGTGAAAACATGACAGAAAACAATTTAAAAAGAAATATATAAACAAAAATAATACTAAGTAAATAAATAGTACAGATCTTGACAGGATATTAAGCAATTACAGAGAGTAGATAAAAACCATAGCTTTTGAAATTGAATGCATGAGCTAGCATTCAATAATTTGTTTACATGATGTACAGCTTTTCAAAGAGCAGAATTAAAAGAACTAGATAACACAATGAGTTATTATATACATTGTATTCTAAGCAAATGACTAACCTACCTAGAGACTATCCTTTTGGGAAGCTAATAGATGTTGATACAGCAAGGATTTGAATAATGATAGAGAGGGAGTATGACGGATATTAGGGGGGATTGAGTTCCACATTGTGGTGGAGCGGGCGAGAAAGGAACGTTCGAATGCTTTAGTTCTGTGTGAACGTATATAGAGATCAGAAAGGCGGGATCTTGTTTTATGGTGTTGAACTGATGATTTGAATTGGAGTAGACTGTAGATATATGAAGGGTGTTGAGAGTGAATGGATTGGTATAAGAATGAACAGAGGAAATATTGTCTTCGGAAGGGAGGGAAGAGCCACTTTAACCCATCATAGAGGTGGGAGACGCGCGATCGCTTCGGAGTACCAAGCACAAATCTTAGAGAGCAGTTCATTATTCTCTTTAATCTGTCTTCAAGCATTTTAGAGAGGCCTCCATATACCACGCTACAATAGTCAAAGTGGGGGAAGATGAGAGAAGATACGAGAAGCTTGCGGGAAGATTGTGTAAGGAGATGACGAGAACGATGGAACAACTTCAGGGAACTAATTGCCCGTCGGGATATTTGGGCGATGTGGGATTTCCAGGAAAGGTTTTGGTCGATGGTGATGCCTAGGTTTTTCACCGATGAGGTAATCGTGATAGGATTATCGTTTAGGAGTAATGTTGGGAGGGTGTGGATGGATGTAAGGAGGGAATTGGAACCTAAAACAATGGCCTGAGTTTTCAATGCGTTCAATTCCAGTTTGTTCAGCTTTGCCCAGGCACAGATCCTATCTAGGTCTTCCTGAATACTAGCGAACGCAAAAAATAGCTCGGAAGGGGGAAAGGACAGATATATTTGGAAATCGTCAGCATACAGATGATGGGAACAGTGGTGAACAGATTTAGGGAGATCATTGATATAGCAGTTGAAAAGAAGAGGAGAGATACTTGAGCCCTGCGCCACGCCTGAGGAAAGAGTGAGGAAAGAGGAAAGGGGATGATTAGGTATAGAAACTGCTTGAGATCTATCAGAGAGGAAGGATTGGAACCATCGGATGGAACTGTTGGAAAAGGACATTGATTTGAGTTTGCTAAAAAGGATAGAATGGTCCAAGGAATCAAAAGCTTTAGTAAAATCAAGAAGGATAAGGACAGTTAGTTTTTTGTCATCCATAGCGGTATGTATGTCATTGGTGATTTTGGTAAGTGCCGATTGTGTGGAGAAACCGGGACGGAAACCAGATTGAAGTGGGTCAGGGAGGTTGGACTGTTCGAGGAAATTTGACATTTGTGACTGGACTATTCTTTCTAGAGGCTTGGAAAGGTTGGAGAGGATTGAGATTGGGCGGTAGTCTTTGAGTGAGACAGGGTTAGAGGATTTATTAATAGGATGGACTATGGCTTTTTTCCAGGAGGCTGGGAATACTCCGTTTTGCAGTGAAAAATTGTATATAAAGAGTAGGACAGGTATAATATCGATAAGGCAGGATTTTAGCAGTTTGACAGGAATCCCATCGAAGCCTGTGGAGTTGGAGTGGGATTTCAGAACAGAGGAAATAATGTCGTTGGGTGAAATGTCAGCAAAGTAAAAGTTGTCAGGGTTGAAAGATGGTGGTAGGGAATATACGGGAGAGGATGATTTAGAAGTATTAACTGAGGTGGACAAAAAATATGAGTTTATTTCATTGGGAGAGGCTGGAAAGGGCCTAGAACAAGATGAATTAAGAAGAGAAAGCTTTCGAAGGAGATGCCATTTGGATTTAGAATCGGGAGCAGATGAAAGGGCTTCGTGGAAGTATTTGGTTTTTGCCTGCCTGATTGTCGACTGTGTCAGATTGCGGAGAGCCCTAAACGCTTGATAGTCGTCAGTTAACCTTGTCCGTCTAAAGCGCCTTCGGGCCGCATCACGCTTCCTTTGAAGATCTTTAATTTTTTGACACAACCAGGGAGCAGGCTGGTGACGGAAGGTTGAGGTTTTCAGTGGGGCATGGGTGTCAAGGATATATTTGAGATTGGAAGTAAGTATGTCCACCATCGAATCAATAGAGGCACAAGAATAAATCTCTCTCCAATCCAGGGCTTCAAGAGAGGGTGAGATGTTCTCTGGGGTGAGAGCATCTAAGTTGCGAAAGGTTACGGTTTTAGGTAGTATAACAGGAGTTTGGATATTGTATGAAATATGGATGAGATCATGAGAGGACAGAAATGGAACGGGTAATTGAGAGGAAGAAAGGAGGTTCTGCCGTGAATCAATGACAAACAGGTCTAACCATGTGTCGGATTGAAAGGTGTGATGGGTGGGAGAA
Source organism: Troilus luridus (assembly GCA_964056705.1). NCBI lineage: Eukaryota > Metazoa > Arthropoda > Insecta > Hemiptera > Pentatomidae > Troilus > Troilus luridus. The sequence continues at coordinate 15,035,586 of OZ057416.1, read as the reverse complement.
AATGGGACAATGGAAAGGTGTAGAGAGTAAAAGAGATTTTCCAGGTATAGTTGATCGTAGGATTGGACAAGGAGATTGGCATTAAAATCACCGGAGATAATGATATGGTTATAGAGAGGAATGTAGTCGTAAAGGGTAGATTCAAAAATTGAATCAAGAGGGGCCAAAGTAGGGCGATATACTACGACATACAGGAGAGGGTTTGGGTTAAAAGAGATTTCAACCAGAAGGAATTCTGTGTGAGGATAACCGGTTGCGGGTGAGGAATCAAGGATACGTGATTTTAGGGAGTTGTGTACGTAAAGACCTACTCCTCCACCAGTCCGGTCTACCCGGTCGTGGCGGAGGAATGAATAGTCTGGTAGGGCTATTGCAGAGGAGGGGATGTGGGGTTTTAGCCATGTTTCGGAAATTCCAATGGTATGGTAAAAGTTTTGGGTAAAATATTGAAGGAATTCGTCAAAATGGGCAGGCAAGGATTGGGTGTTGACGTGACAGGATGTCAGGATACTGGACATGATGGTGAGGTAGGAGAGAAGATCTCAGTATAAGAGGATAAGATGCTGTGTGCAATTAATTTTAGCAGGTAGATTAGGTAAAAAGCTATGAACTGTTCCAGATAGTTGAAGACATGCAAGATAAAACAAATAACAGATAAGAATATTAATAGTATAGAAATGATAATACTGTTAAAATATGTAAAAAGAGAAAATAATGAATTAATAATGAGAGAAGTAAAGTAATAGAATATATGTAGCTGCTTGAACATGCACAAACTTAAAAATATAGAACATAAGATCCTAAGAACTAAAAATATGGACCAATAAAAAGAAATTAACTGTATAGAGAGGGCATGGGCAAAATCCAAAATTCCGTGGTGCGCGCCATAGGTAACGGGGAAACAAAACTTTAGTAGTCACTAAATATAGATAGAGCTGAGATAGATAGTAGTCATATTAGATAGAGCTGAGATTCCGGTTAACAATTAGTATATTGGAACTTAACTGACGATCTGTTTGACCTAATCAGCTGCATTTTGGCTCAAATTGTAGAAAATTTAATCCACTTTAAAAAAGATAACACAGATTTTTTTCCAAAATCTTTATTTTGGATTAGGAGATAAAGCCAAAAACTGAAATAAGTCCTAAAATTTAGAGGCTTTTCATCCACCAAAAGTTTTCCCATCCATTTTTTCTGATGCAAATTTGGATTTACACTACTCAGACATGCCTTTACAACATATCGGAAATGCAGCAGGTTAGAAAAAAATAGAATTCAGAAAAAAAAATATCGCGGTCATTAACCGAAATAAAACATAGCCTATATTTTAAGTTGGACAATGTTACATATCTGTGCGAAATTTCATTAAAATCGGTCCAGTAGTTTCGGAGATTAGCCCGAACAAACATCGTGACAGGAGATTTATATATATTTATATATATATATATTTATATATATATATATATTTATATATATATATATATTTATATATATATATATATATATATATATATATATATATATTTATTTATATGTGTGTGTGTAAAATAGTTTATGGATCCATGGGCTATTTAGGAGTAATAATGTAACCTACGCCTATTTTTGAAGTACAAGATTTCCTTTATGTAACATATGTTTTATTTATATTTAGTATTTTGTTTTATTTTTCAATGGTCACTTCATTGAATTCCGATATTCTAAGGAAACATCATTAATTCAGATAATTCAGGTATTTTTAATTGTATTTTTGTATTAATTTTTCTTACCTTTAACTGACTTTTTGTTTTGTTTAATAAATTTTTAGAAATTGTGATACTTAAACTAAAATTACTCCTCATATATTAGAATAACATATAGAATATAGAATTACAACATTACATACATATATATAAGTGTATTTTCAGAAGACTAACATTAATTTAACACTCTCAAACTGCTATTAGTCTGGATTTTAGCATATATAGAAAGCTTAGCTAAAAAATTCCATATTTTCAGTCATGTTCTAGTTTGTTTTAAAAATTAACGTTCCTTAGACGTTTATTGTTCCTATAAAAAATTTTGAGGAAAATGAGGGGAAAAAATCCTGATAGCAACTAAATGAAATTGATTAAACGCATGTAATAAATTAAATATATACATAGAATATTATCGTCATCAATCAAAACGTTTTTTATTCAGCAATATTTTTATATTCCTTATGAGCCTCCTCGTGGCAAGTTCTGAGAAGGGCCTTTTAACAAAAGAGGACAGGAACGTGGTCTCACGATTCTCTCTCTGCAACAAAGGAAAAGGGATCTGTTGTTTTAGACTCGCACGGAATGCAAAAAGCTCTTCTCTCTTCAAACTTTCACGAATGTCTCAACGCAATTATTACACCTAGTTATGGAACTTGTTTTGTTAAAGTTAAAAATAGTTGAAGCACAGAAGAACTAAATGTTTTGTTATATTTTTTAGTTTTTTTTTAAACCATACTTAGCTTTTGTTTATATTTTTTATCCCAGTTGGGGTCAGATAGACAAATCCTAGAAAAATTAACAGTTTCATTGACAGTTGTTATAAATGAAATGCTCTACTATAGTAAAAAGCCACTATTTGTCCCCCAAAAGCCAATTAGAACAAATTTTGAGACATTGTTTTTAATTTTCTGTATACAAAAATAAAAAATCTGTTAAGAAGCGAGGGGATGGGTGACTGGAAGATAGACGTAAGGAAGAAAATAGTTGGGGGTGCAGTCAAATAAAAAACGTCGGCACATAATTAAATAAGTAACCACTTATTTAGTGTTTTTATTTGACTGCACCCCCAACTATTTTCTTCCTTAAAAAATCTGTTATTCAACAATTTTGTACAACTTGGTTGTTTTTTGTATCAAAAAGGTCGCGCCATAGATGTCTCTCCAGCCAGTGTCCTTCTCTAATACCCCTCGCTGCCATGGTATTCTCCACATCCAACAACCATCTATTTTTGCGTCGTCCTCTATTCCTCCTTTCCTCAGGGCAATATTCGAAGATTATTTTTGGGCATCGGTACTCTGCCATTCTTTTTAAGTGGCCATACCATTTCAATCTTCTTGTTTCATTTGCGAAGAGGATCGTTGTTTCCTGATCAACCAATTGCCTATTGTTCTATTAGGGACATGCTGAATTCTGGAAATAACACGTCTCCAGAAGTCCATTTCAACGGACAACAACTTCGTTTCTTCCTTTTTCGTAATCGTCCATGTTTCGGATCCGTAGACCATAACCATTTCAACCAACGAGTGGAATATTATTTTTTTTTTGTTTTGAGGCCAACCTTTCTACTCCACAGGACAGAGTTAAGACACCCAATATTTTTTCTGCCTTTTACAATTTTATCTTTTATGTCTTTATTGGAGCTTCCATCGTCTGTTAGACATCTGCCTAGATATTTGCATTCATGGGTTTTTCCAATTTCCCGATTTTCGAGGGATAAGGTTGTATTCACATGTATTGCCATGTACTCTGTTTTATTTCTGTTCAATTCCAGACAAAATAAAATATAAAATAAAATTTATCAAAAAAACCGTATCACTTCACAGTTGTGACCACCCTGTATCACAAGGGGTATTGGGTTCAAAACGTTGCAAAGACTGAACTGTTATCGGCAATATCAGCGAGGGAGGAATTCCTTCTCTGCATTTACTTTATTTATTTTTTTAATTTATTTATTGATATTTACAACTGTATTAAAAAATACATCAAATAAATAGGCCATGTGATACAAAATGACATGAGTTAATGGCAGGTTGAGAAACTACCCACTGGTAGTACTCAAATCACTAGTTCAACTAAGAAGGTCACGTGGCCATCTTCTTTTCAGACGCCTCGGAGGATTATCGGGAATCGAAGAGGAAGCTAGGTTTGAAAATAGAGGGTTTGAGTGGGAATGAAGTTTGTTATGAAAGGATAGATACCGGGTTCGGGCTAATTCAGCAACAAATGGGACATTAAGGTCGTTATTGATGACTTTATTCTTAACAAAATAAGGAGCGTTGAGGATTTTACGAAGGATTTTGGTTTGTAGGGATTGGATACGAGAGGAATTCGATGGCTTAGTGGAGCCCCAAAGCTCTACTCCGCAAGTCCAAATAGGTCGTATGATGGTCATGTAGATGAGTCTTTTATAGTTAATTGGGAGGTTAGAGCGTTTGTCTAGTAAGTGTTGAAGTAGCCTGAAACATCGAGCGGTTTCTTGTCTTTTCAGTCTAGTATGAGGATTCCAAGTTAATCGTTTGTCGAGGTGCAACCCTAAGTATCGGATCTGTTCTACAGACACCAGAGGGATGATAATAAAGGATAATGAAGGGCAGGAAGTCATTGATTTACGACGTAAGGTAAAAGTGATTTGATGTGATTTTTGAGAATTTATTTTAATTCTCCAGTTTTTACACCATTCATCAAGATCTGGATTGGTGTTGACTGATAATGCACATGTATCATCAGCATACGTGGTAAGGATAGTATTAGCATGAGTTGGGATGTTCGCTGTATAAACTGTATAAAGGATTGGGCCAAGGATACCACCTCGAGGAGCATTTACTTTTCGAACAGTCTTCTTTCATTACAACACATTTTCATCCTCCAATTTTAAATAATTTCAATACGTTTTACTGAGCTTTTTACAACCACTCTCAAATGTCTTCAGGGGTAAGTTAAAAAAAAAAAAGCCACTATACCATTTGTACCCATGAAGTGTCTTGGTTTCAGCAAATGATAGAGACTAAACTTTTTTGAGGACAACTGTTGTGCAGAGAGGTGATTTGTCCGTTATCAGGCTCATTTTGTAGGTTTTCCCCGAATTAAGGGTACCAATGTAATAGAGGCTGGGTGAGCTCCGGAAGGGTGATCAGATCCCACAGAGTCTAATCTCGACTGCTATCAAATTAAATAATTTATCTACCCAGGGATTTGAACCCGTAACCTTCAACATAGGACTGGTTCCATCCACTGAGCTATCCCGCTCCCAATTAGTGAATGTAATAAAAGGGAAAAAAACAAGTACCACTACGACCCGTGAATGAGTCTGGGGGTTCAGTACATGGTAGATACTGTACTGTTTCGTGGACAACGGTTCTGCTAGGAGGTTACTAGTCCTAGGTCACGCTCAACCACCAGGTTTTTCCCCCTTATTTTGGGCACCCTTTTTTAATAATATTTTATAGAGCCCCAGGAGGGTCTTAGATCCCATCTGATCCATCTCCCGCCACAAACAGACTAAATAAAAGTAACTGTCTGCAACGGGATTTGAACCAGGATTTCCGGCATGCCTACTCAGTGCTTTACCACTGAGCCACTCCGCTCCCTATAATAAAAGGAAAATGTTAATAACCCCGTATTGTGTGAAAACGTTGAGAATTGTTTAGTTTTCAAGTCTCACTTTACGCTTTAGTTTTTAAGGTTTTCATAATATTTTTTAACGTTTACTTTGCCTATTAACTATTACGAATGACATACTAAATAAAATAAAAAAGTATGAATATTCTTGTTAATAAACTTATTGCCAGTTATAACTGCACATCTAACTGGAAGTAGTTCCTCAACGGATGCCTGGAGCATACCGGTGCCCTCAGAGTGAAGTTATGTCGGTGGCAAAAACTTAGACTTCGATAGTGCTTTGGTATGAGCAGGCTCGTTGTGAATTTACTACCTCAGTGTGGTTATTGTTCCTAACTTTTACTTTATGGCGCTCCCAGAAACATATAAACTTATCGCAAACTATTTGATTTACTATCTACTATTTTACTATAGGAGTGTTAAATGCCTGGGGGGGGGGGGGTATTCGTACATATGGAACAGCTATTGAAATGGTTTTTGTTATATCTGATATGAGAAAAAGGGTTTTGAATTAAATATTTTAGTTATATCTGATGATAGAAAGATAGAAAATTATTGATAACATAATAGGTATACTTCCATATTTTGCTAACGGTATTTTTTATCAATTTTTTCCTTGTCTTCCAGCTATCTGTCATATGAATATATATATATATATATATATATATATATATATATATATATATTTCTATTTATTTCTTGAATTCACAAAATAAAATCCTGTAACAAATTTTATCTGTGCAGAATCATAATTTATAACGAAAGAAAAAATTTATAAAAAAACTTCCAACAGAGAAAAAAAATTAATAATAAAATAAACATAATTGGTACTTATATACATATATTTAAACAATAACAATGAAAAAAAAGAAATTGTTATCCTACAATAATAAATGTTATGTTCTTTTATGTACATGCCGCTTTGTACAATTTTTGTATAGGTCCCAATATTTTTTATGAGTGGGATCATGCTTATTTAAAATAGTTCTCTGTCTCTGATAGGTATAAAAAAAATAACTGCACCACTACACCACGTAAACGGGTCTGGGTTTCAGTACATGGTAGAGATTGTACTGTTTCATGGACAACGGTTGTGCAGGGAGGTGATTTGTTCTAGCCACCGCCATTTTTCCCCCTTATTTTGAGTACCCACTTTAAGGAGGCTGGGTGAGCCCCAGGAAAGTCCTAGATCCCATATGATCGTTTTTCGGGGGTTATCCGATTAAATAAAAGACTAGCCAGTAGCGGGATTAGAACCAAAGACCTTCGCCATGGCGACTCAGCGCTCTACCACTGAGCCACGCCCCTGATAGGTAGTAGTAATAAAAAATTGATAAATACTAACTTGTAAAGAATTTAATAAATAACTAATATAGTAAATCTGGGAAATAATTGTACTAGTAATAACAATATAAAAAATATATATACTTAAGTTATTTTTTGAAATAATAATTTCCATTATGTTATTATTAGACATAGATTAAATATATAAAGCCTTCACCCTTCCCTCTGATCTGAATTGGTCTCGAATGTGGTCACTAACTTGGAAGAATGAAGAATATCTTAAGGTATTCAAAAATTCCTTAGAAAATTCGTCCCGAAAAGAGTCCAAAAGAGAATTTAGAAGGTTACACAACACAGAATGCAGAATATACACTGAGTCAATTTAAATTTAGTGATAGCATCGCTAAGGTAGGGACAGTATTGTAAATTTTGTTGGCCTTAGAAAACAACGAATTCGTAAAAAGTTAATAAGCTCTGAAGAGACTGGTAAATCATCTGAGGTTGGACCAAGGCGTTGATGCGAGTAGTGCTTAAAGAGCGAACTTAAGGATTCTGTTTCCGGTGGTAATCTGTGTATGGAAATTTGTATCCTTTGAGTTCATCACAGGTCTTTTGTTATTAATATTAAACTTAATATTATTATTCAAAATGAAACGTTTTATATCTGTTTAATATTTAATAGCTTTGTGATATACCAACGAAATATTCTGGGTCCTTGATGTCCATCCTCTCCTATTTGGCGAAGCCCAATTGCTTTCCCAATAATGATTGTATTAGCTAATAAGATTCGATCAAAATTAATGGAGTACTCAAGCTATCAATAAATCGATAAACTATCACAGGCAGATTTTTGGATCTGGGTTATATAAAAGTAATTGTTTTGGACGAGAAAATTCATCGCATATAAATATTGTTGTTTATATAAATAAAATAATTTAAATTACTTTTTCATTTTATTCTGAAGAAATTGTAAAAACATATTAATTATTTTTTTAATTAGTCAGTAATCGCGTCTTCAACGTTTGAATTTCAGATTTTAAAGACAGTTTGAGAATACCAAAAAAGTGTGATTAGATTTTGTTTTATTTAATTTAGTAATAAAACCTGGCATATATTTATTTATATTCATTGTAAAAAACAAACCCAAACCACAGATTATTAATAACTGTCATTATCTTTTATAATTTAAAAAAGGTAAATATAATATGACTCTTGTCAATTTGGTTTAAACTTTTTTTTTTTGAATTTGAAGTTTATCTGCTGATTGTCAATTGTTTTCACTTGTCTGGTGTGGATAAATAATGAGAAGAAAAAAAGCAGACTATGATCTTTTCTTAATTACTAGCGGCCAGCCCCGGCTATGAACGGGTCATAAGACATATTATGCCTACATATTTTGTCTGTCTAATGTATTTTATTATGCAAATATTATAACCATTAAAAAAAAAATTTCTTATATACGAATTTATTTTCATGCGCGTTAAGTTTTTGCGATAACTCATTTAAATTTAAAGGTATAAAATATTTTAATAATGGGCATAAAATGTTTAAGGTAGCTAAAGTATATAAGTTGATAAGGATTAATATTGTAGTCGTCTAAATAGCTTTCTAAATACCGCATTGTCCCTGATCAATTTGGTAGGAGATAAAATAAGCTATCTCTGACTTTTTGTAGATGTATAAAAGAGGAATATTTCACCATGCATTGTTTCGTGGATCTGACAAAGGCATTCGATGAAACCTCCCAGGCGGCTATACTTTTTCTAATATTTCTGACAATTATTATTATACAACCGTTATATAATATATTACACAAAACCTCGACAAATTATATATCTAAATATTCTTGGTGAATGACTTTAGAATTAGTGAAAACCGCATAAAAAGTGTTAGATAAAAAAAAATGTAAATTCAAAATAATGTTTTGCCCTAAATCAAGAATAATTACAAATGCATGTGTTTCTTAGATCATTAAAAAATAAATGTAACTTTTTTTTATCAACAATTCGTTGATAATTATAATTTTCAAGTGGGGAGAGATAAAATTTGACAAATTATCTACTATTAAAAAAAACAAAAACGAATGCAACATTTAAATTTGCAAATATTATTTTCTGTAATTTATTATTAATAACTATATGCCTAACTAAATAATACTAAGCTAATATTTTGCATTTGCTGAGGCAATCGAAACATATTGACTTATGCATGAAATTCACCGTAAACAATATTTGTTTATTTTCTCTAACATTATTACTCAAATTATTCAATCAATGGCAGTTGAGGGTTGATAGGAACCATTATCATTTCCTAATTGCTTAGGCAATTAGAATTTGTAATCGAGGTAAGGTTATTAATACAAATTGAATTCGTTCTCCATATAAATTGTGAATGTATGTTTAATTTGCTTTCATGCCAATGACGAAAACGGTTTTATTTATTATTTATAGGTTGCATTTATATATTAGATTAAATACTATAACAAATATATATTTAAGATTATTTTCGACTATATAAAAATTAAAAATGGTATTCATTCTAAAAGCAATTGATTGTTATGTAAAAGTAACTAAAACCTGGTACTGCAAAATTTAAAAACAATGTACTAATTATGAATTAAATAATTTATTATGGAATTAATTTTAATTTTTTTAATTTATTTATTTATTTTATTTATTTAGCAAGTTGTATACCCGCAGTAATTTAAACAACAATTTAAAAATACGCTTGTAATTAATTCTAAATACATTAGCTAAACTGCTAAACAGACACTATGTTTTCAATAGTAACATAAAGATATATATATTTTTTAATATTATTATATTTACTAAAAATATTTATTTTTACCTGTACCACTACCACCCATGAAGGGTTTGGTGTTAAGTACATGGTAGAGACTGTAATGTTTCTTGGACTACGGTTGTGTAGGGAGGTGATTTGTCCTAGATCACGCTTAAACGTTTAGTTCATAGAGTTCTGTTTTAATTCAACATCATACATTCCCCTTTTTAACAAAATATGAATTTTGAAGAAGTAATATCTTTTTTAAAAACACGTCTTCCTTTATAATAACACCAGAACTTAAAATATCTATTTGAAATGAGCTATTGTGAATTTTTATGTGGTAAGTAATTCAAAATTAAAATTTGTACAAAACTGAATTTAGTATTTAAGATAGATATAGGCCCCTACAACGTTTTTATCAAAATAGAGTTATTACAACTAACGATTTATTGCTGTAAAATAAAATGTAATTTCATGTCAGCTAGATTTTATCCTAGTTTACTAGATAACAAATTTAGTTTGTATTACATTTCTTTCGACAAAAAAAAAAATCAGTTAAAAATATCTCATTCTAAGTTTTAAAAAACATTGATAAATATCTTGGCAAACTGTAAATTGCAAAAGAAATGATAGTTTTTTTTCTCTATGGAAACTGAAAATCTGAAAATTAGTCTAGCTATTTATAAAAAGTATATAAGGTTAAATATTTTAGAGAACATAATCTACAACTCAAAAAACTTTACAACTTTCAAGATATTGGGGAATAACAAAAATCCCTAAGTTTAATTGATATAGTGGATAATTTCTATTGTTATATTATTTAAAGAAAAATAAATAGCTTTATGGAAACTAGAAAGGAAATCTAAAAATTAATTTTAAGTAGCTCGGAAAATTTAACGCTGTGCAATATTCCCATGATAATATTCAGTCACAAGGGATAAAAATAATAAGTTTCACACATCCTTTTTTAGGCTGTTATGTGAAAAAGTTCAGAAATGATATTCACTGAAATATTAATTGTTTTTTTTATGCATCTCGGAATGCAGAAACAAGGGCGGAAAGTGAAGTACTGGCAAATACTGCAATAATAATGAGGGTGAAAAAAAAGAAATAAAGATGTGAATAAATAATGACTTTTACAAAGAAAAAAAAGAATGGAAAAAATTTAGCAGTCTCGACAGGACGATAATTTACTGCCTAGCTTCCCCCCACCTCTTTTCCTCTTTCCACTAACCCCTTTCCACCATTTTCCTCTAACCTTCAATTCTACTGCATTTATCAGAGCTTTCTTTCTCTTTAAGTTATTCCTCTAAATCTGTACTTTTCCGAATTTTCTTCTATTTACAAGTTATATAAAACAGAATGCTATGAATACCCAAAAAATATGTTTTACGTGAAAACTCCTAGAAATGAGGTCAAAATATTATACTTTTTCCTAAAATGAATATCGAAAAAATGAAAAGCGAAGGTAGAATTTACACATTTTATCAGGTTATTATTTATTTACACCGTATTTCGTGGAATTATATTTTGTTTTATTTAAAAAATGTATAAGATTACTTCCATTTTAGCCCTAGGGACCATTAAAAAAATAAAACTGTGCCGCTACAATCTAAAAGGGTTCTTGGGTTCAGTATATGGTAGAAACTATACCATTACTAAGAAAAGGTTTGTACACGAGGTGATTTTTCAAGGACGATCAACCGCCCGGTGTTTCCCCCAATAAAGGGTATCCACTTTTTAGAGGCTGGGTAAGCCGCAGGAAGGTCTGTAGGGTTCAACAGGATTCTTCCGTGGCAGTTATGATATTGAATCTGCCACACGGGATTTGAGCCCGGGACCTTAAGCGCTCTACTCTCTGCCCCACCCTACTCTCTAATGGCCTTTAACAAAGCTATTACTTTTATATTTTTATTTTGAAGATTATTAAAGTAATGTTCAATAAACATCCTTCCTCTTGTATGAATCGCAAATTGCGAGAGCGCGGAGATGTGGGATCGGTGAAGAGAATGGATTTGTCTGACCGAAGTACGAACCAGGCTATCTCAGGTGACACAGCACTATGACGGATACGTGTGAGACCCGGGTTCGAGTCTCGGTCCTGAACAAATCTTTTCTCCTCAAAATAAAATATTTAAAAATTATATCAATTAATAAAAAAATAAAATATATTACTTTTATAAATTATTATCTGTTAATTATCCTTGATGAACGGATTATTAAATTAATCATCAGCCAAGTCCTTTCTGTTGTAAGAGTAGGTAAGGTACTAATTATCTGACTACCGAAAGGTTTATATGAATGCTTTTATTTTATACGCAATTACCTACCTTAATATCTGATCAAAATCATTGATTTAACCCCCATTTCAAATGTTACATTGCCCTATAAAAAAAAATTGAGAAAGAAATTAATCCTGTGATATAAATATGTATCAGAAAACCTGCTGTTGAACTTTAAAACCATAAATATACTTTTCTTCCTATACTAAGTAAAGGATAATGATTTTTATCTTGAATGGTAATAGTTGACCTTATATGTATAAGTGAAAGAAAATGGTCCGGGTGGAGTCAATAAATTTTTCAAAAGTAGGAAGAAATGTTTATTCAAGAGCCAACGTTTTGCAGGTCTTCCTTCTTCTGGGGTAAATATGTACAATACAGACAAATAAAAATTACTAAATGATTCAAAATTAATGAATTATGGTAAATATTAAAGTTAATATGTATAAGTATCAAGAGTATTAACAATAAAGTGACAGAAGGTTGTACAAAAAGTAATAAAGAATAAAATAAGTAATACGGAGTAATAAAAATGAAGGTATAACAAATTACAAAATACGGTAATAAAGATAAAAATTATAATTATAATGGTAAATATTAAAATTAAAAAACATAAGTATCAAGGTGGGAAATAAAGATGGGGGAGAACCTGAGATAATATACAGAGCAAGGATAATGAATGTAGAGTATTAATTACAAAGTGTATAAGGTAATAAAAATGAAAATGAAGAAATATGTGAAAATAAGGAAAGTAATACAGATAAATCTGATAAGAATACCAAAATAAATATAGGCGATGGTAGACATGAATAATTAACTTAATTAATTCAGAAGTATGTTAAGTAACATTTATCCTCTAACTACTGTCGATTCACATATTATTAGTATTCAAACAATAAGCTTTCAATAATTTAACGCCATTTTAACTCATTTTGGTTATCTATAATTTATAATATTTTTTTAATTTAATCAATAATAATTAATTTAAAATCTAATTACTATTTACTCACAATAATACCCCAACATATGTTCACACACTGATAATTGAGAATAAAATGATAATTTATTTTATGTTAAGGACTGAAATGTATTGAGTTTTAAGTAATATTTTATCCTTTCAAGTTTCCACGGCCACTATTTATACAAAAAACTTCATTTGTTTCTTCTGGTTTAGACCGTGTCGGTGAATTTTCTGCCAACGTTTCGCCAGACATGCTGCTGACTTCCTCAAGGCTTAATTGAGACTGAAGATGTCCAGCTAACCCGCGGCCTTATATAGTAGCCATTCGGGTCCACTCGGGTCCACTCGTAATTCATCTGATGGCTGCAATCAGAAAGTAGCCAATCACAGGCATGGAAAAACAGACTCCGCCCCCGGACCCGAAGAAACCCGATCGACTAACGGAAGGAGCCGATGAATTACGAGTGGACCCGAGTGGACCCGAATGGCTACTATATAAGGCCGCGGGTTAGCTGGACATCTTCAGTCTCAATTAAGCCTTGAGGAAGTCAGCAGCATGTCTGGCGAAACGTTGGCAGAAAATTCACCGACACGGTCTAAACCAGAAGAAACAAATGAAGTTTTTTGTATAATATTTTATCGTTTTTATTTGGCATTGGTAAATCATTAATTTAGTGAATAAGCAGTATATGGTAGGAAATAGGTTCAAAACATACTACATAACAATAAAAATTACTCATTTATTTTCTCAGGCTTGTCAAACCTTTTAACAACTGTTGGTAAATTCTATTATTTTTGTCCTCAGGTATCCTGGATCAGAAGAAGGGACGCTCACATCCTTACAGTGGACCGCTACACCTTCATCGCCGACGACAGGTTCCAGGCCTTCCTCGTCGACAAGACGGACACTTGGACCCTCCAGATCAAATACGTCCAAGATCGTGACGGGGGTCAGTACGAGTGCCAGGTCAGCACAGAGCCCAAGATGAGCCACTTCATCACCCTCAACGTTGTAGGTCAGTCAAATCGTTCCTTTATTTGTTTTATTATTACAAATTAATTGTTATATTTAAGAACTGTTATCTAAATCTTAAATTAATTGTATTCACTATTTTAAAAAAAAAATCAAATTAGATATAAGAAAAAATTAAAAAAAGTTACTTGCTTACTAAAACCAGCGTGGACACACACATTACATACTTATGGCATTGCTTAACAGACTCAAATAAAAACTTATCAATCACAAATGCAATCATGATTTACAAAAAAAAAATACCTCAACATCCTAACCCATTGGTAGAACAAATGCCCACATTCCTGAGAACACCAGGAGTAGACTAAAAAGAAGGTAAATGAGGGATCTGTTAACATTGGAATATTAAATCAAACCATGGGAGAGTTCTTCTTCAACCCTCTCATGTCATTATGGTTTATTTTACTGACAGCCAATCTGCTGATTGTCAATTGTTTGCATCTGACAGGTGTAGATGAAAAAAAAAAGCACAGTTATTAACATCAAACGTGTTCCATTTGAACATTTGGTATAGATCAAAGGTCCTAAACAACTCTATGTGACTACTATATACACTTGGTCATATCATTTCGTGAAGAACCAAAATCGAGCGATTAATTGCTTTTTGATGAAATAAAACAATTCAGCATCATATAGTACTCCACATTACTATTAAACCTTTTCATTCTTATAAGTTAGTTTAATTATTTATGGAACAAAATGGTCCGGGTGGAGGTAAAAAAAAATTATCTTATATAGGGAGAACTGTTTATTTGAAAGCCGTCGTTTCGACCCACATGTCAGGTCTTCATCAGGGCTACTACAGTAGGATCACACTTGACACTACACTGGTTTATTAAACGTCAATATTTGCTAATCGGCCTATCCTACCGTGGTATTCTTCAGCTTTCTCTATCCAGGTGATAATTAGGATAGCAATTTTTAAAGAGTATCTGACACCGCTAAGGCTTGGGACCACTATTTTCTGCCCCAACGACAGTCCGCACAACGAAGGTTTTTTTCTTATTTGTATAAAAACAAGAGTATACGACTTAAAAGACAATATACATATTTATGTATATATGATGTCCGATCGCTTTAATCTAGGGAAAATATCGCTATTATAATTATAAAAAAAAATAAAAAGTATTCAGTGATTAAGGAGACATAAAGAGATTTTTTTTTAATTATAAACTTCTGTAGATTACATGTAAACAAATAGCTTAATAATAATAAAAAAACAAAAAAATAAGAGTAAAGCTTAATTTGCACCAATAAGCGTATTAAAAGTATAATAATTTTTAAAGTTTCATTTTCCATTAATATTTGAAATCCACAAGTACTGAAAAGTATAACTTAAGATTTTTAGGAATTTTATTACTTTGTAGTTTTATTTTTTGCTAGACAATATGGCTGCTATTAAAACATTCAATGCAGTTAGCTTGTTTTTTATATCGATTCTACAACACTCTCTTTAACTGATCGAGTTATAGTGAATAAAATACCTAATTGTTTAAAAAAACTATTAGAATGAAAAAGCACGTAGTTTCGAGAAAATTTAATTTTAATTTTAATTATAGTCTAGCATTTCTGAGGGGGTTTAATAGCTTTCGCCGATTTCATAAATTGATTCATCTAAAAATTTTCCAATTACTTTAAATATGAACCAATGGGGTTACCTGACATTTAAAAATCTATCTTTTAAAAACGTTTATAGTATTACATTACGAAATTATTTCCTAATATTTAAATAATGAAAAAAAAAACTGCGCTATTACGGCACTTGAAGTCTTTTGAGCTCAGTAGGTGGTACAGACTGTACCGTATCTTGGACAAAAGTTGTGCAGGAAGGTGATTTGTCCTAGATCACGCTCAACCGCCAAGGTTTCTCCCAATTTTGGGTACCCACTTTTAAGAGGCTACAAGAGCCCCAGGGAGGTTTTAGGTCCCTGGGGATCCATCCCCAGCTAGATAAAATCCGCTCCCATATTTGAATATTAAGTATTCAAAAATAATAAATAAAAAGAAAAATATAAAAAAGGAATATCCGGTGAATATCGCACTACTTTCTTTATCGCTTCTGTTTAGAAATCAAACAGATAGATTACATTGCAAATATTCATCAATAAAGTTTCGGAAAAATTGACCTTTCATGAAAAATAAGAAGTAAGTCGCTCTAATGGTCTTAAAAAAATTCTACGGATGGCAGACGGACGATTTATTTTTTATAAACTATGATTCTTGAAAACTATTCTCTCAAATTTCGAGATCTTAATTTTTTTTTTATTCTTTAGAAATTCATTAGTAATAAAAACGAAACTACAACAATAATTTTGTTTTTTTATGACCTCCATCTGGACCATTTTCTTCCACATTTATATTTATATGAGGTTAACTAATATTGTTCAAGATTAATAAAGTTTGTTTGTTTTTATGTTCTGAAATACAGATACCTCGATAAATGCCCGAGTTATGAACAATAACCCCTCCAATGTTTTAAACTCATTTTAAAATGAAAATATTCTTAGTAATGTTGAGTTCCGAGAATACTGTATCCTGTTATAATACATTTCATTGCTACTCTGTGGATCCTTTGGGGAAATTCAGCTGAAATCGGTTTTTCTATTCTGCTTTTTGAAATTTTACTGTTTACGTCTTATTTTATTTTTTAAACATATATAAATCACACAGTATTTCTTTTTTAATTAATTTTTTATACGATTTTTGTTATAACACAGTTTCCTATTCAGTTATATCACAGGAAAATCCTTTCTGTTACTTAAATCAGGTTCCTCAAAGATTTTGAACCTAAAACTCTCTTCGTGAAATCGACACCTCTAATGAGCTCCCTCCCCCCTCCCAGAAGCCAAAGGAATCGATTCCTATGTAAACTGATCCAGGGCTTCGAAGCCACCCTAAATAATTCTTTGGCACATGCTCCCTCTCTGCTTCATAAAGTGCATCCTTGATACCTTCGATTCAACTCGTGTTGGACCAGTTCAACATGCAATCTATTTGAACTAGACATCGCTTCATATTGCCAAAACTCCGTCTAGATATTGAAGTTAACAATATGATGAAAGGTAAAATTCACAAAAGAATATTTAGTAAAACTATGAATACCCTCTGTACTCCTAGAGGCGGAGGAATCCTCACTGTTCCAAATCTATGGTGGTATAAGTCACTCTAAGTTCCTTTTTTTTCACTAAATGTTTCACTGTTGAAAAGTAATTATTTTTTTTAAGGCTTTTAAGGTACTTTTTTGGGTGGGGGGTTGTGGTGCGTTTATTGGTTATTTCCTGTCTAATAATTCATTTTCTAATTATTCTTATAACCATACTTGAGTACACTATGCATCCAATTAATTGTCGGTACAATATTCTAAAAGAATTATATATAATATTCAATACAATAATATGAAATATTCCAACACAATTTTAGTACAATAATCCTCCAGTTCATTGTCAATACAATATTCCAACAAAATTATATACAATATTCAATACATATATATATTAATATACATTAATATACATCAATATTCCAACAAAATTATATATAATATTCAATACATATATATATATATATATATATATATATATATATATATATATATATATTAATATACATTAATATACATCAATATACATAATTGATATTAAAATAATTGAAATTAACTAAATGAAAAAAACAAAATTGATCCTTCATACAAATATTTTCATTACAACTTTCTACCTAATATCAAATTTTTCTTATTTTAGACGATATCTTAATTATATTACAATATCTTTCATAATTTTGATTCTTACTTTTTTTTTAATAAAGATTAGCAAAGGGTTTAGTCTGCGAGACTATTCTTAATTACTAAACCTCTACTACGCGGAGCTACCAAAACTTATACGTAAATACCCGACTCTCGATACTCAGCAAATAAAATTAATTAATATTAAATATTTTAGAATTACATTAAATTCTTACAGACATTACTATACAGTAATCACTACCATTATTTTTGAACAACGCTAAAAAAGCTTTTTATCTATAGCTAAATATCCAATATGTCTTCTTGTTGACATGCTAAAAACTGGAGATTGATATGGACGATCATCAAAGTAGAGCTTGAATCATTTTAAAGTCCAATATTCAATGAAAATAAATTTGTTTAAATTATCGGAGTTCAAATAACCAAGTAATACAAAATATCTTAACGTCAGTATTATAGCATTTACTAGGAGTCAAACGATACTACAATAACGAATATACCAAGTATGGTAGAAATAGGCACGTAGTATACTCATGTATGGAATGTGCCAATAAATAACCGGTACCTTCATAGTACCGTTGAAGTTCTATGAGTATTCATAGAATTACTCAGGCACCTGGAGAACACTGCGAAGTCTGGTTAGCCCTCCTAGGGCTAACCCAGCATTTAAAGGATTGAGGGGAAAGCTCGCGATTGTGTATGATCTCAGGCTAATACATTTTTAGCAAAACTACAGTTTTTATCATGTATTAAACCCTAAACCCTACGTATGTTTTGTGGTGTATTTTTTTTTGTTTGCTTCGTTAGTGTTAGGTATGATTATTAGCTTATATGGAAAAAGATTAATTAATTAAATTATCTATAATAGATCTATTCTATTAATTATAATTATTATTAGTTTAGAAATATCATTATATCTATTTATAAAAAAAAATGTTAAGCCGACAAAACTAAATAAATTCGTCCCGCGATTCTATGAAAATATTCAGCGGAGAGGTGTTTTGTGTTGAACCTCATTGTGTTTGTTCTTCCAACTTATCTCCTTTTCTTTTGTGTGTTCCTTGTTTTCTTTGACTTGTGTCAACATATTTGTCATGGCTTTGGACTTTAAGCTTCTTTCCGGCTTTCTTTAAGCTGCAACTTCGCCATCTTTTGAAATTCTTGACTTATTTCATAGGCAGCTTTTTGCGCAATCCAACAAAAAAGTGTTAAAGAAACACGAATAGCTAACAATGTTAATATTTTAAATAGAAATAGAATGCACAATGTTAATAACTTCCATTTTCAATGAACCAGTAATACAACTTTATACGGTATTTGTACTATTTTTTTCACGAAGAAGTAAATATATGACTTTTACTCGTTTTTTACACATTGTTCTTTTTTTCTCTCATGGATAGATGCAAAAATTGAATGATAAAAAATATTAATTATAATTAATAATAGTTATTAGGGACTCAGAAATAGTTATGGGAAAAATGAGAATTTGTTTTTCCCATGTTTCATGGAGCTTGCTAAAATATTTCAATCATGATATGCGTGATTTATGATCTTTGTTAAATATTAAGGATAAAAGTATTCCACAAAACATTAACAAAAACGTAATTTGAAAAACAAAAGTTTTTTTCATGCAGACTTTGCTAACAAAAAATATATATAAACGTCTTCATTTCGGTATATAATAATGAGGACGTTCAGGATAAAAAGCGGATTACTTCAAACTTAGCAACATTGACTTTTTTAAATTTTTATACTCCCAAAACTTCAGGTTCATAACCGGACTAAAGCGAAGTGAAATAAGCCGAAGGGCCGAGTTAAATAATTTGGCTTAGTGGTCAAGTCGATTTTTTTTTCTAACGAGTTTCTTTTATTTTGGGAAGCAGGATCCTGTAATTTTCATTGTGAATAAGAGGCTAAGTCGGGAATTGTCTTGAAATGGAGTCATTGCTTATATTATTAAAGCCAAAACAAAGAGTATGGCACGTTTTCGCTAACCACAATACAGTAAACTCACTCTGGACAAAATTCGACTTAACCACCGGGGCTGCATATAGTCTTTGTTCTGTATTATGGCCTCATACTAGAGGTTTACCCAAAGATAACAAAATTACATCTTAATCCATTCCAAATCAATTAAGCTTAACATTAAAATTAATAAACATAAATTAATCCGAATAATGTCACTTTATATACTCGAATTAAAATATTTAGTTCAGTTAAGACACATATAACATACTCTCTCTATTTTGTTTACTCTCTCGTATTTAATATCTCTCATTAATAAATATTTTATAGATATAGTTATTAAGACACATTACATTCGGGTATGGAATAAAGAAACCCATCCTCCATGTCGCGCTAGGATCCTACATTCGTTATTCCAGGGTCTCTAATAATATCCAGGCTGGAGCCGTCCCCAGCCGTCTCTTATTACTATACTGGAAGGAAATACACAAGGTCGAACCCGATGCTGTATCCTACGATCTGTGCTTTTCTATAAAAAAAATGTAAGAACAAAACGTATACAATACAATGCTAAAATTACAAGTATAAAGCGAATTAAAAACCATTAAAATACACAATATAAAGCTCAAATTATGTTTAAATTATGTCTTTTTCTACCAAAAAAAAAATGTAAGAGCATACAGAAGTAATTTTTTTAAATCAAAATTATATAATAAACAGATGAAATCTAATTTATACTTTGCTTTTCTTGTTTAAAAATTAATTTAGTCATTGAAATTTACGACTTTATCATAACAATACGACAAGTAAATAGCAGGAGAGATACATAATTCAACTTATAACGTCATCCATCTTCTATTCAGACGCCTCGTAGGATTGTCAGGAATCGAAGGGGTTCTAGGCTTGAAAATAGTGGGTTTGAGCGGGAATAAAAATTGTTATGAAAAGATTGATTTGGGATTCGGGCCAACTCAGTGACAAATGAGGCATTAAGTTCATTATGGATGACTTTATTAGTAACAAAATAAGGAGCATTGAGGATTTTACTAAGGATATTGGATTGTAAAGATTGGATTCGATGGATTAGTGGAGCCCCAAAGCTCTACTCTCTGAGTCCAGATGATTTTCATGTATTAGAAAATGAAAGAATAAAATAGTGTCCTGTAATGTCGTTTTCAACTTTTCATACATTATAAGCACTCTGAGAAGACTTTTACATATATTAAAAAATAATGAATATCCTCGAACTAAAAAGCCTTGTTTTAGATAACTTTTAGGAAAATATTGTATTGCTTGCGTTTTACACAGTTCATCTGGCTTAAAATCCATAAAAAAAAAACCCGGACGACTACAATCCGTGAAGTGTCTGGAGTACAGTACATGGTAGAGACAGTACTGTTTCTTAGACAATGGTTGTGCAGGGAGGTGAATTGTCCTATATTAGGCTCAACCGCCATATTTCCCCCCCAGTAGGGTGCTAAATCCTATAACTCCATCGCCTCTCGCTAAAAGAACAAATTCTGCCTTTCTAGATATTTGGCATAGCAACTCAATGCTCTACCACTAAGCCACTCCGCTCCCTACTATTGACGAATAGAACAAGGTACACAATTTATTGTTCACGTTAGAGGCTGGGTGAGATTCTAGATCATATAGGATCCCTCTCCGGGTGCTAACAGATTAAATAAAAGCCTTCCCAGCAGCCGGATCCGAACCCAGTACTTTCGGGACGGCAACTCAAACGCGCTACCACTGAGCCTCTCCGCTCCCTAAAATAAATATTATATAGCTCCAGTTTTCTGGTTAAATTTCATCGATGAACTTTTTTGACAATTCTCCACCAATTTTTCCAGGAAACGTCTTTTTCAAGACAGAGTCCAGAGGAAATGAGGCAAAATGGCAAACGATACGTGTTTAGTCGAGCGAAGCGACTCTTTGAAAACTGAGGCTGAGGGAGTGAGAACTTGGTTTCTACAAGAGGAGTCTCGAGGCAACACTAAACTCCCCCTTTCAAGAGGTCTTTGCCAACGTTATATTCATATCAGTTTTAACGTAATTTTCAACTGAAATAGTCCTCTATGAATTGTTGAGATCGAAACATTAATAAAATTGGTTGAAAAAGTTATGAAATTCACTGAAAAAAACTATATACTGACACTCCAAATAGTGATTATATACATTTCAAAGTATTTTATTTATTAATCAAAACATTTGATGGGCTGCAAAAGCTCAATGCAAAATATCAATAATTTAATTGAAATAATAATTAGTAAATATTTTTATTATTTATACTTTGGTATTTACATAGATTTTATTTTCAATGAGCATTATTACCATCGTTCATTACAACAATACTTATATCATCTGTAATTTTAAAAAATTCATAAAACAAGACATTTAAAAAACAAAATATTTTAGGGGAAATGAAAGCTTTAACTAGCTAGTGATATTTTTAGTTATTATTAGTATCATTTGCACAAATACAAAACAAATTTTTCCCCTACCCAAAAGTCGTTAAGCGCAGCTAATGAAGATTTTCACTTCAAAAATGATTATTATTTGTAACATTAATATGGAAAGGGAAAAAGAGACCTTAAATAAATGTTAAGGTAGTGGAAACATTCCAACAAAAAGCCGTTAAGTCCCCAAACTAATACAGAAATTGAAAATATCTGTCCAATATTTCGCCCTTTCAGGTATCCTCAGGGTAGAAAGAGAATAAAAGCAAAGAAAAGCATGAATAATGCATCCAAGAAACATCCCACCACCTCCAAGGCTCAAATACAATTACTGAATCATAAGCAAGGTTACTAGACCCAGGCTGGTTAAGGTTAGATAAAAACAGCTGATAAATACTCCAGAATTTTGAAACTTCAATATACACTGACCAAATTTCAAAAAACACACCAGGAAAATAAAATGAAATAAAATAAATAATATTAATAAACAACACAAAAACATAAGATAAAAGACCATATGAAAAAATGAAAGTAAAAGTGCAAGAAAAAAAGAACATTATCAAGAAACCAGTGGACTTATGGCTATTCCACAAAATATATTAATATGAAAAGGGAAAAAGAGACCTTAAATAAATGTTAAGGTAGTGGAAACATTCCAACAAAAAGCCGTTTAGTCTCAAAACTAAAACAGGAATTGAAAATATCTGTCTTAAAAATATCTGGAGATGTGATGTGAGTATAGCTTGTACACGGACATAGTTTGGGCTCACGCCCCTCCGCCCCCCGCGGCAGCCCTGAAGAAGACCTATAAAGTAGGTCGGAAACGTTGGCTAATTAATAAACACTTCTCCATATCAAAGAGAAATTTATGGACCTCTACCCGGACCATTTCCTTCCACAAATAAAATATGTGGTAAGGACTAAACATGATTTCCTTGTACACCTACTAAAATGTAAATCATAAGTTGAAAAAAATCATCCTAAATCGAATTAAAATCTATGTTTACAAGCATCGATTATTTTTAATTATCGCATTTTATTTTTACAAATATATAAAAAATAGTTGGGTGGTGCGATTACAATAAATTGTACACATCCATGTATGTTTTTGGTTCCAAGATTACAATCTAACTTCATCATCAGGCCATCAACCAGGCAGAGGGATGTACAGTCTTTTTGTTTTTAGTTGACGTTATTCCGAAGTTAAATTAATTATTTTGCATCTTGACAAATGCTTATCCCTGAATCCTCATACTAGACTAAAAGGCAAGATACTGCTCACCGTTTAAGGCTACAGCAACACTTACTAGATAAACGCTATAAGCTCCCAATCAAATACGAAAGACTCACATACTCTCTTAAATTGTCACGGGCAATATTTTTAATCTATTCATCAGGTGTTTCATGGCAAAGAATTTTAATACACGGTCGAAACCAGAAAAACGCCTGCTGAATAGATTAAAGACTTACATGACTATTATAGGACCTATTTGGACTTATGGAGTAGAACTTTGGCGCTCCACTAAGCCATCGAATTCTTCTCGAATCCAATCCTTACAATCTAAAATCCTTAATGATCCTTACTTTGTTACGAATAAAGTCATCCATAATGGTCTGAATGTCACACTGTAATGACATTTGTTGCGCAACCCGATACCTGTTTCTTCATGACAAAGTTTATTCCCACTCAAGTAACAAACTACTAAGCCCAAGATCGCGGGTTCGTAGCCCGGCTCTAGGATTTTTTAATGGGAGAAAAATCCTTAGATGCGCCGTCCTTCGGAAGGGACGTTAAACGGGGGTCCCGAGCCTGTACGATGTCAGGTAATCATTAATAATCCCTATCCTAATTAAACCTGGATATACAAAATTTAGGACTTCTACTGTAGCATTGTCCGTTAGCCATAGCACCATAAAGTGACGTTAAATGAACAAACAACATCAATCCACTAGTTTCAAAGCTACTTCTTTAATTCCTGATAATCCTCCGAGGCGCCTGAAAAGAAGATGACCTTGCGACCTTCTAAATTGAGATTGTTAGTTGAGTACTACCTCTGGAAAGTTTCTCTACTTGTCTTTATCCATTATGCATCATTCCTGCCATTATATTTACTTGTTGTATTGTTATAATTCAGCTGTAAATTTCAATGAATCTATTATTTTAAATTAATTATTTTGGGTCCATTATTAACTAATAGAGAAGCTATATTTGTTTTAAATCTGCCCAAGCTTGATAAAAGGATTCAATTTTAAATACCGTTTTGGGGCGGATTCGAACCCACACCACTCGCCTTGAAAGGCTTCCGTGGGGTATAATTTGGAAATAGGAGGCTCTCCTCTCCATTACTATTCCGCTTAGGATTCTTCAACTACTCTTCTATTCCTTTGAAGAAGCGTCTGAAGTAAGAGATACTTCTCGGTCTGGGGCAGATGAAGATTGCTTTTAAAAAGGCCTTTAAACTTCCTTCTGGTGAGTTCTCAGATTAGTTTCCACTTGGCTGTTCACGTTTGACAACTACCGCCGTCTCCTTAAACGCTGCCAATCCCAACCTTCCAGGCATCAAGATGTCATTTCGAATATCCTTTATGACTTTGCATTCCTAGAAATATTTCTATTTTCCGACTTACAGACCTCGCGGATAAAGCCGCTCTGTCATTGGGTATATAACGCAGGTTCAGCGAACAGAAGAGAGTGAGCAACAATTTAAGCATTTCCGTTTTATTTTATTTCTGCCTATTTCGATCATAGAACACATCATCTGAACAAGAATATAACTCTCCACAAACTAGTTTCGCTTCAGTTTATAATTTCCCCTTATAATATCTTTGGTATTAAAAATAAATTTGTATTACAATCCCAAAGAACTCAATCACATTTAGATGTATCAAGAGACACCTAAGACTTCTAATATATAATTAACTATATAGGAGGCGTTTAGGATGAAAAGCTGATAACTCTATAATTTCAAAATTTTACCTTTTCACATTTTTCGCTACTTTTGCAAAGTAGTTTTGTCTTGCAGATACATGGTCGCCTTATTTCTCAAGGTTTTAGTCCGGTTCTGAACCCGAAGTTTCTGGAGCATAAATTACTCTTTAACTATGCATGAATCACTGTACGCTATTGGTTAGTCTTATTGGGGGTTATATATTGCTCCTACAAAAGAACAATGTCATAACTCAAAAGAACTAATTTTTCGGTACTTGTGTGTTAACGCCACCGCTGCTACAGATTTTGCGGTTATTAAGTACCGTCAGTCTACACCTAAAATTTTTGCGACAAATCGTAAAATAAAACACTTTATTAATGTTGTTGTTAAGAATGTTATTCATGAAATATATTTATTGGGGTTAGAATTTTAATTATTTTAAATAATCATCAACAATTTAAAAGAACAACAATAAATTGTGCTACCATCTGCAATAATTTTATCAAATTAGGAACGGTGACAACAAACGAATCTTTTGTTTCTCAACATATATAACTAAACACTCACTGTTCGGGTAATACTCGACCACAATTATTTATAAGTTTAGTAAACAAACTTTCATCAATTTCCACAATGCAATTTGGTCTACATACCTTCTTCTTTGGTTTATTCTCCGTATCCAAGACGCATAATTCACGCACGTAATTGGTACTTTACGTAATATAAAATTCTAACCCCAATAAATATATTTCATGGATAACATTCTTAACAACAACATTAATAAGGTGTTTTATTTTATGATTCGTCGCAAAAATTTAAAAAAAATGGCGTTAATACACAATTATCAATTTTCTAAAGAGGCATTTTAAAGTTCCATGCCTTAAGTAATGAGAAGCAATGTCAAAAGTAAACCAGAAGAGTTTAAAAGATAAATTTTTTGGGTATTGGTAAAGCAAAGCTAACTATTGTAATGATGGCATTGAAATTATTTTGTTAATCATTAGCCAATTTTTAAAAGATTGAAACATTTTTGGTTTTAATTTATTATTTCCATAAAATAAATTCCAACATGACACAACATTCATTTTCCTTATAAGATATTTCTTATATACTGGACTAATCTTCTTGGTCTATATAATTTAATAATGAAGAAAAAACCTTATTCCAGTTAAAAATTGTTATTAAAAATTAACAAATGATTAAAAAACTTTTCGACACTTATTTGTCATTTTCAATTTTAGTAGTTCTTCATACAACTTCCTTTAAAATTTACAAATCCAATCATTACTTGAGGTCAAACAGTTTAAAAGTCAAATATATACAAACTACTGGAACTTAACTTTCTTCCATGGTCATATATAATAGCTTATAAAATATTCCAAAAAAAAATTTTTTGGAAATGGAATACTAAGTATGTCGTTCCTGAATTAAAAACCTTGAACCAATAGAATTGCGATTGAAGAGCTAGCTCAAAAATGCCAATTTTTTAGTTATTTCGTTGTTCTTCTAAAGGTACATGTATGAATATGTATATTCGTATTATCTGTATGTTCCCTTACAAAAATACTGAATAAATGTAATCAATTATTTGTGGTTTATCACCGTTGGAAAAAAGCTACCTAAAAAAAAGCTAGTAGACTAACAAGTTAGCAAAATATAAATAAAATTCTTGATCTTTTAGTATTTTGAGCTTATTTGAGTTTATGATTTTGGCTTAATTAAAATTTAAATTCTTTGGAACAAGGCGATTTGAATTCAAATCAGAATTTCTTTTAAAAAAACGTAGTAGATAATGAAATAAATAAATGATATATAAATAAAAAGAGAAACAATAGCTCACCTAAAGCAAAAAAAGAAAAAAAAAGAAACTCAAAGCAGAAAAAAAATACTGAATTATTTTTGTGGGTTTTTTACCTGGGTATTCTTTGTGACAGGTGGGCATCGCTCAAATCGTCCGGTTACGATCGTTGCCTACACGGACACTTGAAAAAATAGAGAGTTTTAAAATAACAAGTCCAACCTCGTAAAACAACCAACCATATATTTCTTTCCTGAACAGGTTCAATTAAAATCCTATTTTTTTAAATATTTATTTTGTTGTTGTACTTTAATGGCTAAATTGTAGTCAAGTTTTATGGCTACAGCTATAAAACCTGTACCAAGGGTCTTAGGTTCAATACGTGGTAGAGACTACAATAATAGCTATAAAAAGTAATAATAATTATTCCTTCCACCAAGGCTCTTACTATTGCTTATTTTAGTTTTAATTTTGTTTTTATCATAATCATCTCTGAAAATACTCCTAGGGTCATCCGGCGTCTATAAAGTGGGTACCTTTGATTAGGTTTGTTGGTTCGTTGTTTTGAGGCGCAAAACCGATTGCTCATCAACGCCTTAGTTAAGTATGGTTTTAATATATATATTGATATATATTACTTATAATCGTTTTGGAAATATTTTTTATAAAACCGGAATAAAAGTAAATAAAATAAAAAATTAAAAAAAGATAATACAAAAGTAATAAAACTAAATAAAAAATAATGAACAATTAAATTAAATAAATATATATATATATATATATAAATAAATAAAATAAAATAAAAATAGGAGATAACTGTACTAGAAGGTATAGCTTCAAAGATATGGAGTATTGTTAAGCTCTCGTTGCACTTCTCGCGTGTTGGCGGATGTTCTCTTGTGATTAGGTTTGATTACATGATTAGGTCTTTGATTAGGGTAAACCTGGCGGTTGAGCGTGATCTCGGGAAAATCTACTCTGTGATTAAACGTTGTGGCTTAGAAACTCTCTCTCTCGCACCATACATAGATAAATACACACACTCAAACACATATAAATATATATATTTGTATTTTGTTACTTGTTTCTATAATTCATTCTTCTCTGACATTACCTTCCACTATCTACCTTATTTTTAATCATTTTCAGCCTATGACATCAATTTGGTTCTATTTTCACTTTTTATAAATCTATTTCAACTTCAATAATCCCCGGTGTGGTTAACTTGACTTTTTTTATATAAGCAAGAATTCTTATACTAATCCTATTGGTTAGTCTTATTTAGGGTTACAACAATAGCTATAAAAGTAATAATAAATATTCCTTGCGATCCTCTTATTATTGCTGTTTTTAATTTCAATTTTCTTATTATCATTATTATATATTTGTATTATTACCCTAGATAATGGTAATAATTGATATTATAAGGTAAATTCAATTTTGAACATGTTATCCCTTACCAATCTTGGGCACGTTCCCCCGATGGGGTCTGGAGCCGCCAACTAACTTCAATTACTGTATCCAAACCATTAAACTTTAATTAATTTAAGGCCTCGGTGGTTATACTCGCAATTTATCGAAGGGGGCTCGAAAACTTTTTAATTTCTGTAACAATTAATCTTTCAAATGGAAAAAAAAATTCTTAATTTGCCATTTTAGAAACAGAATAATAGTTAAGAGATATCAGTTCAAGCTGACTCACAGAAAAAAAACTAGATCTCATAGAAACAGTTTATTTAACATGATAACCGTTTACTATACCGTATTGAAGTTGTACCGTATTATGCTAAATAGATACGAAATCACTGGTATTATGTTGAAACTTAATTTTATGTTAATACCACCGTTATTATGAAACCATTAGGTTTATGTGTTAACAAATAACCACTTGACACTTTGAAACTTCATTACATCTGTGACTAAAAAAAAAAATAATGTATAGCTTCAGCATCCAACTATCAAACTGAACCTATAATTTGACTTCTTTTTTTAGTAGTAAATTAAAGCATTCTTCAAGTTTTAAGTAAAAAATCGTCGTCACAGGCTACTTAAAGACTTACCATGCAAACACTCTAAGTTATTTAATCCCGAATTAATTACAAAAGAATCATCTACATGGCTATTTTAAGACCGATGTACCGGAGTTAAACTTAGTAGATCGTTGGGGCTCCACTAAGCCATCGAATTCTTCTCGTATCTAATCCTTACAATCCAATATTCTTAGTAAAATCCTCAATGCTCCTTATTTTGTTACTAATAAAGTCATCCATAATGAACTTAATGTCCCATTCGTTGCTGATTGGGTCCGAATCCGATCATAATCCTTTCATAGCAAACTTTATTCCCACTCAAACCCACTAGTTTTAAACCTAACAACTTCAATTCTCGATAATCCTCCTTGGCGTTTTTTGCAAATAAGAAAGACCAAATAAGTTGGATTGGTTACTTCACTTATCTCAATGAGTAGTTTCTCTACTTGCCTTTACCTCATGCCATTCCTTATTGTTCATTATATTTCTTTGTAGCTTTACTATAATACAGTTGTAAATTTCAATAAACATATTAAAAATTAAAATGTAAAGCTTGAAATTTATGATAACATGAAAATTTGGTGTTTGCTTAGCAATCAGAGAGAACTGTTACTTTTAAATAACAGTTACTTTTTTTAATAACCGAATTGTGCATTAAACGAAAAAGACCCAAAACCCCGGTTAATTTATACTACGATCACATATTAAATTTTTCTAATAAACATTTTTTTTTTCCATTATTAAGCTTCAGTCCAAATAAATTGACGATCCCTATATACTTAAATTGTATCTAAATAAAACTCATTTCCTTTAAATCTTCATACTCAAAACCCGGACAATAGTTCTTAATTAAAGTACAAACATATTTAATGTAGTTATGAATCTGTACCACTACAACCCATGAAGGGTATTGGTGTCAATGCATAGTAGTTATCGTTCTGCATTCAACAGAGATGCCCGAGATCACGCTCAACCTTTGTCCCTCATTAAGGTTACATACCTTATAGGACTCGGTGAGCTCTAGGAAGGTCTCCAGATCCAACACTGTCGATTCACTGTTAAAGTAAGAACAAATAATTTATGAATCACAGTAACCAGTCGCATTTGGTACTCCCTAGTTATAAATCTGTATTACCTAAATGTCAAGAACAACTGCAATCCCCGATCCTTCGCAAAGAAGGCCAAGTTAAAATCCGAGACAGATGCTTGTTAGGGGAGGATTATCTTCGCCCTGCGCTCCCTCCCTGGAGTATCCTTGGCCGGCTCTAGAACGGGGGAATATTCTACTATCCTTCTATCCTTCTATCCTCCAAGCGAAGGATTTTCATCTTCCACGGCCGTATCTTGAAGAACGGAACTAAGATAGCCTTGGTGGCCTAAAGAAACCACTTCACTTCCTAGAAGCCATTTAAGCTTCTTTTCTGATTTTTTTTTTCAGAATTTTCTTACTCGTAACCTAAAACGTGGTAGTATGTATACATATATACTGAATTCTTTGAAGTGGAGTCTCAGATTTATTTTTTCAACTTATCTAAGGTTATTAACAAAAAAAAATGTTTACTACAACTCATGAAGAGATTGGGTTCAGTAAGCGGTAAAGACGTTTCCTTAGACAACGGTTATGCCCTGAGGTGGTACGTTCTAGATGAAGCTCGAATGCAAGATTCATTTCCCAGATCCCAAAAGATCAAACCTCATATTTTATATTAAATATTTAGATTATCTTCACTAATGTATTAAATAAATCAAATAAATAAGAGAGCGTAATATTAGAAAAGAAAACTTATTTAGTGGAGAAAAGTCAGCAAAAACAGGCATTATATTGCTTTTCCATCTTATTTCCAATATCTGAATGGTATATAATGTCCACATGCTTACATATTTGTAACTGCTGATTATTATAAAATATTTTAGTTAGTGGTTTGTTATTATTAATATCAATTTTGCATTTCTTAGGTTTTGCCGGATAAATAAACCTCAGACCTTGATAAATGGTATGGTTCAATTAATTATTAATTTGATCAATGATTTTGGGACTTACCAGCATTCCAGCTTTCTGGACTTCTTCAAGTCCCAAGCTTATTTCAAGTCTCTTCAGGAATCTAACTGTGAATGGATACAATAACCGGTAGTACTTTTACGTCAGCTTGTCGGTACAAATGCCTCAATTATTATATTTGTTTATTGTTTTTAATTTATAAAGTTATTTGTATTATTTATAGTCTCTTCACCACTATCACTGGTGGGTGGTATTAAAAAGTGGTATGGGACTATTTTTGTGCCTGGTCAAACTAACTTTATTTATTTTAACTTCAAACTAATGGTTCTTCCGATACTACATATATACCCCATTCTTTATGGCACTCGAAAATATTAGACTATCTTACACACGGTGAGGTGACTTAATGTAGTTTGGCTAAAGCACTTTTAATTAGGGCAAGCTAACTAAAACTAGAAAAAAAAATGGTTTTGCCTTTAATTAAAAACAATTTCCTATTCATATACTGTAATAAAATATATAAAGTTTAATAATAATATGTATACAAATGAGGGGCAAACTGAGCGTTATAAATCGAGCTAATAGAGCCCTGCACAGGCGGCCCCTGCACGCCACGCTCTCAACTAGAGATAAGAGATAAGAATTAACAACTGTTACAATGAGCCACTAATCAACTCTGAGCCTTTATTAATTTACTCCTGTAAGTGAGTAGGAGGTGGGGGGTTATTAACACTCTTACCCCCTTTCTCGTCCGCAACAGAAAACTGGTCATTTTTATTTTCATGTATTAATTACCATGTTTGGCCGTGATTAAATATATTTTAAGCATTGTATTAATTTTGGGTTGCCATAGTGATCATTAAAGATAATTACTCAAATTATTATTTCTTTAAACGTCCTAACTTTATTCTGAATTAGATTCTTTTCCAGCGGTTGGTTGGGTGTTTACCAATTTACTAATCAGTCAACTTCTTCTTCTTCTCATTCTGTCATCTCTTCTAGCTTGAGGTGTAGAGATTTTGCTTAGGGAAGGCAACCTGCCTCTGTCAAGGGCTTCTCTCCTGGCTGCCGCCCATCCAATCCCTTTTTCTTTATGCATATTTTGGAGGTTATTTTACAGGTCATTCTTCCCCTCCTTATTTTTCCTGTTGGTGTACCCTCCATAGCTTTCTTCGCTATCCGGCAGTCATCCATCCTCATTACATGTCCGAACCATCGAAGCTGTCCTTTCTCGATTATCTGATTAAGAGGTTCAATTTTTAATGCAGTCCTTATCTATCCGGTCCCTCTTGGTCTTCCTCTCTATTTTCTTCAGGTACCGCATTTCCATGATTTGGAGTCGGCTTCGATCACAGTGGTTTAGGGCCCAGGATTAACTTTCATAAGTGAGAATAGGAACGTGAGCGGTAAATAGCAAATTTTGTTTCTTTTGTGACTTATTTCTTACTTAAAAACTTTTTATTTATAACAGTCAACTTAATACCTTAAATAAACTATCAATATAGTATTCATAGATATATAATGCATCTGCGTTAAGTAAGCACGAAAAGCATTATAATTAATATTTGTTTGGACTATCATTGAATAAGTACATTAAGAAATTACGATTAATGATTCAGATTTAATATAAGGATTGCCATAAAATATATACAGAACATAAGTCATTAAAACTTTTTTTTTAAATTTATTTATTGATATTTACAACAGTATTAAAAAAAAATACATCCAGTAAATAGGCCATGTGATACAAAATGACATGAGTAATGGCAAGTTGAGAAACTACCCACTGGTAGTACTCAAATCACTAGTTCAACTAAGAAGGTCACGTGGCCATCTTCTTTTTAGACGCCTCGGAGGATTATCGGGAATCGAAGAGGAAGCTAAGTTCGAAACTAGAGGGTTTGAGTGGGAATGAAGTTTGTTTTGAAAGGAAAGATACCGGGTTCGAGCCAAATCAGCAACAAATGGGACATTAAGGTCGTTATGGATGACGGTATTTTAAACAAAATAAGGAGCGTTGAGGATTTTACAAAGGATTTTGGATTGTAGGGATTGGATACGAGAGGAATTCGATGGCTTACTGGAGTCCCAAATCATTAAAACTTATTTGGTAAACCAGTAGGACTTCTTTGGGAAGGGCCCCGGTCTAGCCACCTTCGAGTTCTTCCAGCTGCTCTTCAAGAAACCCTTCAGTTCATGTTCTTGACTACCGATTCGTCAGAGAGTCCATGGAGTCTTGCAAGCTTCCTACATTTTTTTGTGTTTTCCTCATTTTGAAATTCATATTTGTTTTTATAATAACACCCAGTACGATAATTAGCATAATATACCTGGAAATCTTTTGACTTTATGAGTTATAACATTCGTAGTTCGACCCTATGAGATATGCAGCCCGTGGATCACCCATCCCCTATAAAATTAGGATGAATCCTGGGGGTTGAACTTTATCTGGGCCAAATCGATTTTTTATACAACCGTTCATTTTGAAACATTAAAGTCTCTATCATTTACTGTACCCAAGACCCTTCTTGGGTTATAAAGTTGTAGTTAATTTTTTAAAGTTGCGATAGTATGATAGAAGACCGTTTGATTTCTCTAAAATGACAACAGAGCATAAAATATCAGCAAACAGAGCAAACTTCTGTTATATCCTTCTAAGAGAGCCTTCAAGATTATAGGTTTTTACCATGTCTTTTAGGTCATATTTAATTTTTATAACTTTATTTAGCGGGTTATTACCGTTTAACCAATATCGAGCATTAACACCCATTTGACAAATAAGGGTTAGCTAAGCGATCCAGAAACCTCAACTAAATCCATAACCAACCTTCCGTAAGTTTACCTCTAGGAGCAGACAAACTATTTGGGTTAGATTATAAGGATAGTACTTAGATTATAAGGATATTACAAAAAGACATTAATGTGATTCATAAACCTCCATCTCATTCTTAAAATGAAATTACAACGAAATCAGATCAAGAAATAATCAGGGTTAGTGCTTATAATCAATCTGATTTTTTATCAATATTCAGATTTACGAGAGTATTAGTTTCTGTTCGACAGAGTTATTTAATATTGTAAATACTTTATTTAATAATAAATAAATAAATTATTAAAAGCTCTTTATTTATGCCAGGCAGGGGTATCATCCATCTGCTATATACCTGCTATATATCCACCTGCATGTATATATAGCATAGTGGAACAGAACAGCTCCAGCTATGGCAGATAAATTTATTTGATCTACAAACATTCACGAATGGACTCCGGGAACCTGCAGACCGCAAGGCTCACCCAGGCTGTATAAAATCGGTAATTGGAAGATAAACCTGGCGGTTGGGCATCGTTTCGGACGTCACTTCCAACCACACCTCTTGTTCATAGTTCATTGTAGTCTCTATCACGTACTGAGCACAGTACTCTATCCAAAGGAGCCATCCTTCCCAGTCTTTTCTTCTTTGTATGCGTTCTTGATAAAAGATCCTTGCTCTACCTCGACGCCTTCTTCTCAGTGGTCGGGATTGCTTCCTTGGTTGCCGTGATTTGTCCATGCGACAGACATTTCTGCAGTACTTCATTTCTGCACTTGTAATGCGGTATATGTTTTGTCAAGCATGGCCCAACTTTCACTACCATTTGTTAGGTAATATAATGTAGTTATACATGTATTATTATTTAAGTACGTAACCTATGTTGTTGTTTTTTATTATAAAGATGGATTTTTTTTATTATATGGTAGTATGTAGAATTATTCCATTTATAACGCGAAACAAAATCATTATAATTAACTAAAATACCTGAACTAGCAGAATATGAACAGATTTCTTCAAGCTTTGGTATTTTTAAAGTTCAACCTTCGGATGGTTATAAAGTTACAATGAAGGTGGCGTCATACGTTAACCCTTGTTAACTAACTCAGTTTAAAAACTACTTCTAGCAACTGCAGGCCAACTTTAACGATGTTTAAATCTTAACTTGAGTTAACAGGAGAAGTTAACCTTAATCATGGTTGTTGCTACAACCGGATACATGAGTGAGTTAGGATATCCGTGTAAGTTATCCTAAAATCGTTTGTAGTGAGTAAGTCTGTGTTCGTGAACTGTTAGTGCTGGGTGTTCTGTAATGTAGTTAATGTCCAATAGTGCTTGGTTTACAGAACATGGGTCGGTTGTACCATTTATCATTACGTAGGATAATTAACTTTAATTAAAATTTTAATACAATAATAAAAATAAATATTTAAGCAAATGCCATTTGGCTCATATTGTATCAGTTATCTTCTTTCACGTGGACGCATATATGGAGAAATCTGTCATTGAAGGCACTCCTAGTTTGTTTCTTCACTAGTAGATGACAGCTCCAGAGACGTTTCTGATTCTGAAGTAACGTTTCTATCAGTAATTATTGTACCAGTATGTTTGGGATTTCAGCAAGTGAGTTATGTAACGATGGGACTTCGACTAAATAATTTGAATAGCCTGAAATGGGATTTTTTTTTAGGTATCCCACACGGATGTGACATAAGTCTATATGAGTTCTAATGTAATGTCTATATGTAATGAGTCTATATAGTTTTAAATAATAATTTTGTCAATAAATAACAGTTTAACTTTATTATTAATTAAGAGGGAGAGCCAGTGATTTAACTTTTTCTTCAAATTAGTCACATGTGATTTCCATGTCAGTCTTCTGTCCATTGTAAGACCCAAGTATTTTGTCTGTGTTTGTTTTGATAAAGGGATATTGCAAAGTGCAAGTGGAGTGAGGCAGTCTGAACCTCAAAGTGTAAAGGGTATTAGTTCGATTTTTGTACAATTGTTATTTTCCATTTATCAAGTTAATTTTTTAATTTATTTAAATGTGTATGTGCATTGCGAGAAGCTATCTTCGGGTTAGAATATGTAGAAAGTATGACAGTATCGTCCACATATGTTGCAAGTAGTGTTTGCAGCGTCTGTGGGACATCATACCGGTATATACAGTACAGAACTGGGCCAGTAATACTTCCTGGGACACTCCTGCATTAATCTGGTAATTGTCGAAAAGTTCTTCATCCTTATAACAATAAAAATCTGTCCTCAAGCTTTAATGGTTATTTAATATATCTGAAGAACTATTTTCAGTTTGCTCACAAGGCCATCTTACCACAATTTGCCGAATGCTTGTGAAACGTCCAAGAAAGCTACCCTTTAATAAAAATTTTTAATATAGTTAATATTTTTGGATTACAATTTTTGATTCATTTTTATTGTCAAATAGTAACATGAGATACATTTTTTTACATATTATATGCACATGCTTATGAGATGAATATTTATATGTCAACTATACTTATTGTTTTATCATATACTCGGGGATACTGATCCTTTGTTAGATATTATATCAGATTGTTCAACAATAAATTTATTCCCTTCACAGCTTAAAAACACGACGAGCTCAAACGATACCCTATAGCGGTACAGGTTTATATACATACACATATACAATGTATATGTATGTATTATGTATATATGTAGTATTACATATATGTATGTATATTATACATACATATATGTAATACTATATTCTATATCTTATTCTAATAAATAAGTAGTAATCTCAGTTTAAATATACAAATCTCTGAAAATTTATTTTTTTAAAAAGTCAGTGGCATGTAACAAAAATACAATTAGAGAAAATTCCTGAATAAATAGAATTAATGATGCTTCTTTAGACTATCGGGACGAAATTAAGTGACAATTGAAAAAATTAAATAAAATACTAGACATATTTTACACAAAGCTTGCACTTCACTATTAGGTGTGGGTTATCCAAAAGGTTACATTATTACTCATACATAGCCAACCTATTTATAAACTATTTAACATGAAGTGGGACAAAAAATTATTGGCACACCCTAAATATTTTAGAACCCAAATCAGTCTTTTTGAAAGCAATTAAAAGCTATTCCATTAATGTTACAATTGTTAAGAAAAAAAAGTAGGAAAATCGACGGTCAAAAAAGTATTGGCACAGTTGTCCATAGTTAACATTTATAGAAAAACATCTAAAGGAGATCCCTTTGATATTACATTAAGCCCCTGTTAATTCTTCAGTCTAGATTTATTTCTCACCCGAATTGGTGCATTAAAATGACAAAACCAAATAGCACAGTGTGCAATCCAGAAATCAGGTAGTGAAATTACATTCTCGCGGACTAAGTTACTATAAAATTGGCGAAAAAGTAGGGATGAGTTTTAGCACCAGTTCAGTTTTAACCCGTCAGTTCCCATAAGTTATTCGGTACAGAATTTAAAAAAATATATATTCATATTCCCTAACCTTAATTTAATTTAATTCTTGTAATGTTTACCTGCAAATTTTGACCATACTTCCTAAAATAATGAGTATGTACCTCTAGGTGCTAATGGGCTCCCGAGGTTTCGCAGGGGTTTGAGGTTGAAAATGTTCTCTAATTTACAAATTAAATTTATTGAAAATGGTAACAAAAGTTTTTACAAAAATATCACTGTAAGAATTAGCTTGTCAATTATTCGAAAAAAAATTATTATTATTATTACTACATGCTCACAAAGCTGAACTCCAGGCGGAAACCTCTCTGTTCTAAACCGATTAGAGAGTGATTATCATCCACACATTTTGTAAGAGAGGCATGAAAACTAAAGTTAATATGTTTTTAACAAGAAGATGGTGGTGGAAGAGCAGAAACTGAGACAGAACCATAATTAAATGATGCACCTGCAGGTTCTTATGGGAACTGACTGGTTAAATAAAGTGCGTTCAGAGCGACCTCAAAAGTTTTCTGCAAGAGAAAAACGGAAAATAAGAACAATCGTTAAACATAATCCGACATCCTCGGCCTCCTCCATAGCAAGAGAGATGGTAACAACTTCCAACACAACTTTCTGCCTCCAGAGGGTAAGAAATCTAATACACAGTTTTAATTAATTATTATGGGAGAGTTCAAAGAAAAAAGCCATTTATCTGTGAGGCAAATCGCATTAAAAGACTCGATTTTGCCAAAATACGCATAAACAAGTCAATTGAATTTTGGAAAACGATAATTTTCTCTGATGAGAGTAAATTTAGTATTTTCGGACCTGATGGTCGCAAATAAGCGTGGAGAAAACCAAACACCGAGTTTCAGCTGCAAAATGTCAGACCGACAGTGAAACACAGTGGTGGAAGTGTCCTAGTCTAGGAATGGGATTGAAAATTTGAGTTTCATTGAGGGGATTATGAATGCTGAAAAGTATGTCGACATTTTGCGGCATAACTTGAAGAGCAGTGCTGAAAAATTGGGAATTCAGGATACATTCATGTTCCTGCAAAATAACGACCCTAAACATACCGCCAATAAAACAAAACAATGGATGCTGTGAAATAATAGAATACAGCTTAAAACACCGTCGCAGTCCCCAGATATAAATCCCATATTTCCTCGACTTGAAGTGCAAAAGAAAAAAAAATCATAAAAAAATGACCTCAGATGAATTTTAACTGAGGAGTGGGTTAAGATCAGACTGGAAATCACCCAAAATCTTTTATAATCACTGCTATCAATACTCCAGGCTATTATCGATGCAAAAGGGATAATAAAAAAAACATTAGGATTTCTGCACAGCGCAAAAGCAGAAGGGCGTGCCAATACTTTTTTGACTTGTCATTTTTTAATTAATTTAATTTTCCATGTTAATTAAATAAATGTTTCTCTTAATTTACTTTTACTTTCTATGTATACATTTAATAAAATTATTGTCACAGTTATATCAGGCTTTTCCTTTCCATAATTCAAGAAAATGAGGGTGTGCCAATAGTTTTTTGATCTACTGTATATATAAATATATATATATATATATATATATATATATATATATATATATATATATATAAAGATAGACTCGCCTTCAAAGATGTCAATTAGGGAAAGATTTGCTGATGTTGGCCTTAGGCTGATAAAGTTAATGATTGATCCTTTAATGAGCTCGGCAATTAGTAGATATCAGCCGAGTGTTGTGGAACTGCTGAATCTGTACTAATACTACCAAGTACTAGGGCTCTTTTATTAGTTATTCCGTAATCAGTTCAACTTATATTTAACAGAAATTGTTTTAAAAATCTGTTGCACTTATGACAAAACTAATTATATTAAGCTGAAAAATAATTTTACTCCCTGCACAAACGTTTATCTGCGCAAAAGCTAAGACTTCTCAACCATGAGTTGTAGTCGTACAGTTATTTTTTTTTTTCATTTTACTATGGTCTAAATTCAGCAAGTCATATAAAAGATAAATTCTCCCCTACATGTCTTCTATTCATTTCTATCTTCTTCCATCTTTTCTTTCTATACCTTGTGAAGATTGCAAAGCTCTCTCCAACTCAAGCTTTCCTAATGTATTCTTATTCTATTATGTGTAGTATTCTTCTCATCCACTTTGAATCCCACCTGAAGTTGTCTTTTAGAATTATCTGTACTAACTGAATACTTTATGTATGCTTTTTCAAAACTATATACAAAAGTATCATCCCCCATCTCATTTTTTAAAAATGCTTTAGTTTCTTATGAAATATTCTATTCATATCGTACATACACACATCGGTCCTTCAAAAGAACAACGACATAACTAAAAATTTGGCATTTTTGAGTTGAGCCTTCATTAGGAATTATGTTGGTTGAAGCTTTTTAATGCAGGAATGCCTTATTTTATATTCCAATTCCAATATGTTTTTTGTTTTTAATAAAGTCATATTTTGAGATGTATCGTGTTTGAATTTCAATTTTTAAGGGAATAGTGACATAAGTTAAAATCAAAAATGTTTAAAGCTTTTTAAAATTTCCTAATGGTTAATAAAAGAATATTTATTTTCTTAACTCACATGGAACTTTTAAATAATTATTGAAAGTTCCTATTGTGAAAAAAGTTTTTTTCTTAGTTTGACGTAGTTCTTTTGAAGTAGTGACATATATATTATTAGCAAAGGAATCGATGTCACATTTTTGTATTTGTTCAGGAGAGGTAATTTCCCATAATTTCGAACTATTAAAACTTCTTTCTTCTATAATTATAGAAACAGCTTTAAGAACATGATTCACATAGTTATTGGCTTTGATAAATAATTGAAAGTATAGCTTTTTTCACTAAATTTCATAATTTTTTCAACCGGTTTCATAATTTGTATGATTGTCAGGAAATCATATAACTCTAAAAAAGAGAGGTGGTACCCAGCGTATAAAATTGACACTTGAAACTCTTGCTGCGATCGAGGAAGTAATTGAAGTAAACACCGTACAAAAAATGAAAGAGAAACTCTCTCATTGTCTTTCAAATTATGAATTGGATTGGTAAAATTATGAAATTGGTTGAAAAAATTATGAAATTCACTAAATAAAGCTATACTGATCATATTATTTATATATGAGAATTTATATAATATATTACTTATTATGTGGGTATGGTGTCCTTTATTTCAGATATATTGGAACAGATATACCTCATTTAGTTTAGGAGTTTTTTTTCTGATCATTAGAAGCTTCGGAAAAAAATGAATGTGGCTAAGTATTTAATTGTATTTTTATTTCTATGGTTTATAAGTTGTCGGCTAAACTTTCAGTCAAAAGTTTATAAGTATCTTTAATGTTAGCTTTATTATTTTACATCTCGTCTTTTAGGTTGAATAATTATCCCGAAACTACTGTTTAATATCATAGTGTTAAAAACTAGCCATTAGAAATTCATATTTCAGCTGTTTCTTAGGGAAAAGAAGTGGGTGCCGCGACTCAATTATTTCGGTTGAGAACATAATCCTCTTAGATATTTACATATTGAGCGCTACTCCAGAACCTCCTGGAAGGGGAGTTATAACGCAGCCATTACAGAGAATCCTATTCAACCAACAGCGCAATTATATCTCGGTTCAGTTCTCGTCCTTTTCATAGTTACAGTATTGTATTGCGCTAGGCCTGTTCACAACGGAATGGATCGATTAGTATAGTTAATATTAAAAAATAATTAAATTAAATAATGCATATATATGAAACCAAAAACATATCCCCATTTAAATCTGACGGGCGTTATTTTCGTCATCTACTAATTTTTAACAACGTTTCTCGAGTTATTCCCCGTATTCAGGTTATTATATGATAAATAAATATAGTAATTGTTAAAATATAATTTCAACCACTCCAGTTTCTATTTAACCATTAAAGGAGTGAGGAACAATATTTTACAATAAAAATACTAATATTTAATAACCATTGAAAAAATAAGTTTTTAAAAAACAACAACACACGAAGATTTGTCCTCGATCTCGATAAACCCCCAGATTTTCCCCCTAACTTCGGCTACCTAATTTATTGATGTTGGGTGAGCCCAGAAGGGTCTGTATATCGAATTTGTACTGTTCACAGATTCATAATTCAGGCTGGTAAAAAAAACTGTACGACTACAACCCGTGAAAATGTTTACAAAATAGTTTAATTATATAATAAATATCAATTAACTTTAATAGAGATTCAATTTCTATAAAACATGATGAGAAAATACAAAATAATGATTCATTGTTATTGTACAAAATAATATGTTTACTTTCAAGGAAACCAAATTAAAGGAATAATTTTGAGAATAGTGCGAAGTCTCCTGTATTAACAATGTAGATGATAAAAGAACTTTATCTTAAAACAGAATATTTTTTAAGATATTTAAGATTCACCCTCTTTTTCCATTATTTTTTCCCTCACTTTTTTCTTTTATTATTCCCTTTAAAAAAAAAAAGTAGAAGTGGCTGATAAGTTACTTATAAGAGCCGATACCCGGGCTGAAAGACACGGTTTGGGATGTGAGAGACATACGAGATACGAGATACGAGCCTTCTCTCTGGAAATATTTATGTTCCCACCTCGTATTCATGGAATAAAAGGATATACATTCCCTTTCACAAAGCCAACAACTTTACAAACCTTTTTGTAAATATATTTATTCGGAAAAACTGGATAGACTCCTCCATGTTATATAAAATAACTATATTACAGTTTTAACAGCTTAGTGCGTGCTATTACCAAATTATTATATGAAGGTTTATGATTTGTATATCCCCT
Source organism: Troilus luridus (assembly GCA_964056705.1). Lineage (NCBI taxonomy): Eukaryota > Metazoa > Arthropoda > Insecta > Hemiptera > Pentatomidae > Troilus > Troilus luridus. Next base: position 14,993,870 of record OZ057416.1, on the reverse strand, counting down.
AAAAAACCTGTACAACTACAACACGTGAAGGGTCTGGGGTTCAGTGGATGGTAGAGACTGTACTATTTCTTGGACAACGGTTGTGCAGGGAAGTGAACTGATCTAGATCACGCTCAACCGCCAGATTTCCCCCTTATATAGGGTACCCACTTTATAGAGGCAGGGTGGCCACGGTATGGTACTAGATTCTATGGGAACCGCCTCAGCTGCTAACAGAATAAATAAAGTCTGCCAGTGACCGGAATTTGAAACCAGGACCTTCGGCTTGACAACTCTGCACGGTACCTCTGAGCCACTCCGCTCCCATTTCGTTGAACGCTCACACTATTTCAGGTGCAATGTTGTATCGTGAAGACAGCTGATTTCCGACTCCATGCAAACCAAAATGATATTTCTAATTGTTTCCTTATTTTATTTCATTTAGAACTCTAAGTAGTTGATAGGCTCAGTGAAATGCTAAGCTGAAAGTCTCGGGTTCTAATCCAGGTGTCTCAATTAAACTTCTAATTTTAATTTAATTAGCCACGGGTTGACCGTGTGGGACCTCCAGACTCTCTGTGGCTCACCCTGCCAACGTGAGTACTCTTAATTGGGAAAAACCTTACGGTTGAGCGTGTTGTGTGGGACGAATTTCCTATATGCACAACAGCTTTCTTAGATGCAGTAAGGTCTCTCAGGTTTGAAACCGGCTGTAGCAGATAAATTATTTAATCTATTAACAGTACTTGTTCAGTACTGTGGAATCAATAGCCCTTCCTGGATTCACACTGGAAAATAAATTTGGGTAAAAATAAGTCGCAGGCAAATTACCTTCCAGCTTAGATACAATATAGACTACCATGTTCTGAACCCTTGAGCTGGGCCTCTGGGTTGTCATGGTATAGGTTTTTCTTTTAATGTTCAATACTAAAATAATAATATCTCACTAAAAGAAGAATTTATTATCTTTATTAATTTTATTGAAAGATAGCAGAAAATAAATAGTATACAATTGATATACTTTATTGCCACTCAAACTCACTACTTTCAAAAATAGCTACTTTTTCAAACCCTGATAATTATCCGAGTCTGAAAAGAAGATGGCCTCGAGACCTTATAAGTTGAATTTGTCATTCGAGTATTACCACTTCTTCTCTACTTGCCTTTATCCGTGCCATTATGTATAATTTCTGCCATTATATTTAATAGTTATACTGTAATAATAGGTTTGTGAATTTCTAAAAAAAAATTTGATTTATAATGGATTTTATTTTATATACTTAGCCACTAAAACCCCGTAAAAAACAGCCTGTAAAATAGTTATAGCTAGGTCTCGACCTCTACCATGTATTGGACTCAAGGCACTTTGTGATTTTATCAGGTGTAAGTATTTTTTTGTTGGGAGGGGGATTAAAATGATTCTGAGCCGTAACGCATTGAATATTAATAATTGTGGATACAGCTCGAACCCAGTCGTATTGCTGATGTAGTGCACCATTATCGACATCAGACATCGGAGCCACGAATCAATTGTAATATGATGGAATATGTATTAACAGTTGATCTGATCTGCATAAATTATTATATCTATTCCCGATCCCTGATGATTGAGATCTCTCTCGGGAATAGATTCACTCCCTGCTCTGTCTTTGTTGTAGATTGTATGTATAACTTGTTTGTATTTGTTTTGAATTCGTTCGATAAATTATAAATTCGTTTGCAAATGGTCAATAATGATACAAATCGTTTCTTGGTGCAAACAAATTATTGTAAAAAACGTTTGAAAGTAATGTGTGATATTTTTTCTTATTATTCTTTCGGGTTGTTGCAATTACTGTACCTCAATTCCAAGAAGTTTTTCTTTCCATTTTTTCCTGTCATTCTACTCTCCCTCTTGCAATCCTCATTCCATCCCTTCCTTGGTCACCTCCACTTTTTCCTATATTCTAGTTTATATAAGAAAGTCCTATCTTTTGATCATTGAATTATGTAATATTCTATTCTATATATATGTGTGTATATATATATTACATATCCCCCTGCATAAAATGGTTCCTAATGATATTAGATATGTGCTGGAGCCTTTAGATGTCTATGTTCTTCCAAGGAAATTCATCTCAGAGAGCAGTATATTTTGGGAATCTTGATGCAACGCAAGAAAAAAAATAATAATATTTTTCATTATTCCAAAACACCCGTTTGCAATAGTCGAAACAATTTAAACTATTACTACTTCAATGTGTACAGAGTGTGGATGGTGAAACTGGATCTTTATTAACCAACAAAAATTAAATAAACAAATAAATATAAAACTCCTACCATTCAGTAATAAATATTATTATAGAGAAACACCACTTATGTTAAAGTAAATATCTGCCTGAGGGCGAAAATACAGTTTCCTATATTTTAATTATTGTCTTGAATAGATTTTGATTCAATCGTAAAAATTGAAAATAAGACAGACGCTAATTACCTATGTAAACCAATATGGAGGTATGGCTCACAGACCTGTAGTTCAGCAAAAATGACTCTCATATAAAAAACGTTTTTTGCAGGATTTTAGTGCTAATAACCGATAATTCTTGGTACGAAAACACAATAACTCTTCATTCTAGCTAACAAAAACACACTCAACAACCAGAGAATTCTGATTGTTCCCGTTGCCATAGTAATCTTTATGGACATCATAATAAACGATATGGCTGATGATACCATTCAAAATAAACTGGATGAGAGATCGAATGAGGTACTGAATTAAAATCGGAAATAGGTACTACTGAGTAAAAAATGTTATGATTATGTTTACCTGTGTATTTTATAGATTATTGTCCTCATTTCGATTGGTAATATATTTTTTTTAAATAATTTATTCAATGAAATTTACAACTTTATTATACTAATACAACAGGTAAATAGAATGAATGTACATATTGGCATGAATAAAGACAAGTAGAGAAATTAGCCAGTGGTAGTATTCAAAGTTAACATTAAATATAAATTTAAGAGTTGAAAAATAAAATGGTCTAATTCTATAAATTTGTAAGATTGCTGTTTTTTTGTAAAATAATTCTGATAAAAGTACATAATACGGTAAGAATTAGTACTCCTCCAATGCTAGTGCATTCACTCGGTATTAACCAATAAACTCTATTTTAATATGTAATAAGCAATAATAAGTAATTATAACGCTGATTGATGCACAGAAATTTTACTTACTTTAAAATATTCATATATCATTACTTATCGAAATTATATGTTACCAACAAGTCGACTGAGGAGTTTTTTGCTCCAGCAACCGATACTAATACTGCATGACAAACTCGCCTTTTCTATAAGTCTTGCGGTATAGTCTACTCTCACTTGAAGGGGCTAAAGCTATAACTACAAGTTTAAGTCCATACACCAATTAATAACTGAATAGATGTTAAATTTCTGTCTAAGTTAACGTCTCTAGTTCGTGGTAGTTCGTAACTTCTTTGCAGTAGGAATGATCCAGAACTAGTTATGGTATGTGTATAGTGCACTTTTTATTAACTTTAATTTGCTCATTCCAATTTAATTTGCAAAAAAGTCCCGCTACCATTTTGATTCCCTATAACTTTCTTCAAAGAAAAGATAAGTAAGTTTGGTTTTCATAAAAAGTTTGCATGGTCTTTACATTTGTTTCCGATCTGATTGGAAAATTATATCGGCTAAATGGTAACCGCGATTCGCTATGCAACTTCCGGTTCTTTTTAAGGCATTTTTCATGACATCCTGCAACATGTCAATCTGAATTTCTTCAATTTCGTGACGAATATTGTCTTTTAGATGTTGAATCGTTTTGGGCATATTCACATAAACATTTGATTTTTAAAAAAACCCATAAGAAAAAGTCTGGTTCTGTTAAATCCGGAGATCTAGCTGGCCATGCTAAATCGGCATTTCGCGAAATTAGTCTTCGTGGAAAAACGTCGTTCAATAATTGAATTGTTGAACGAGCTGTGTGTGCTGTGGCCCCATCTTCCTGAAACCACGTGTCCTCTAGTCCTTGCTCTTCCATTTCAGGCACAAGAAAATTCCGAATCATGTATTGGTACCGTTCAAAGCAGTAACTCCTACACCTTGATAATTTTCAAAAATTTGGACGTCTACACAACACAATACTTAAAGCTAAACTGAGCTAAACGTCACATAACCAAAATCGCAATCAAAATGGCAGCGGGGCTTTCCCCTCCTTGCCCCATCCGTTACAACTACAGGAAAATTAATTGTACACATACGTATTCGTTCAAGTATGCAAATCCCTTTGTTCTTATAACTTGGGGATGTAAAATAAACTGGATATTTCCCCATTGTTTATTAAAAGTGAAAAAAAAAAGGAAACGGAGTAGTTAATAATCAATGACAATTTACTCGTTCTAATAATTTACTTCAATTGTTATTTTTAATCAAAGTATTGATGATCAATATTTGATTTAACAATAACTTTTGTTACCTTCTTATTGTGTTTTATTATTCTATTCTGTTAGTAGCATAATATTTTTAATCATTGAATTGTGTTTTTTCTTATGTATCGTAATTCCAAGTTTTTTTCTTCTTTTTGATATAGTTAATATTTATGGGTATTAAAGGTACATATCTAAATAAAGAATGTCATGAAACATTACTATAGGACAAGCTAAGGTTAGTACAATCATTAAGAAAAAAGAAATATTTTTTAGTTAACCTTAAAAAATTGGTTAGATCGGAATTTTTGGAAGTTCTAAATTCTGCCGCCTAAGGTCGATGTCTCATTTTTCCCCGGCCTACTATCAGCGTGAACAACATAATGTGGAAAGCTCATAGAGAAGGCTATGAGTTACTGTATTTTTTTATCCATTTTTTAATGTTCGTGTGAATTACTTCAATGAAACAACATTCGTAAAAATGCAATACACATTAATCATGGAATATGGGATGGATAGTCGGCTATGTTACTATGTAGGCAGGATATCACGGTATTTAAGAAACCAATTTTAAATGATACAGTAAGAACGAATTAAAATCTATTTCATCCTCGTTAAGTATCTATTTAAATGAGTTCAGTGGCTTAGTTACGCTTTAGTTAAGATTTGAATTTTTATCAAGCTAGAATAATAACACCATATGTTTGATTTACTAAAAATCTATTTCTACTAGTTTTTACTATCAATCGGAAATCTATGATCAAAATGTTTTGATTTTTTTTGGCTAGAAATAGAGTTGTGATAAAGTTAATAGCTCTACTTCAAATAAAGTCCTTCCTCAGCTTCTTATTTAATTCAAAAAATGATACAATCCCCTCCCCTGTGTACAAGAAACTCGTTTTGTAGAAAATTCGACATACCTAGTTATTCATCGGGCTATAGATATATTAGGAGTTCTCTCTGTGTATATCGTATAATACTAGTAAGAATTGAAATTATTTTTTAAAAATATTAACATTATTGATTGTTTTCGGCTTTGTGGTTCCAGTTCCAAAGGTGGAGATACTCGGAGAGGCGGACATCTACGTGAAGGCCGGGAGTACAGTGAACCTCAAGTGCTTGATCACCCAGAGCCTGGAGGAACCAGCTTACATCTTCTGGTACCACGACGGGCAGCGAGTCCTCGACTACGACAAGAATCAGATCGACATCAGGATGGAGCGCGTCGGTTCGGACACGACGGTGGGTACCCTCACCATCTTCGAGGCGAGGAGGCAGAACTCTGGAAACTACACCTGTCATCCTTCCAACCTCGACTCTGCGAGCGTCCTTCTACATGTACTTAACGGTTAGTGAACCAACATTTTACTCTTGGACAGTACTATAGTATCTTTGACAGTACTGTTATATGATGTAAAATGGTTTAAAAATATTTACTAAACTCAAAAACTTAACTCTCCGTGTTATTAAGTACAAAAGGTTAAAACATTTTGCACTCAAATATCAAAACTTTTAACTATTTATTAGGAATAATCGATAATTGTGAATTGTGAAGAATGCATCAAAAGTATTTCGAAAATCCCGTGGCTGTTTGTGCCAAAAAATACCAATATAATATCCCGTAACCTCTAATTATTATACCAATCAATCAATAGTAAATAATGTACATTATATCACATACATTTGAAAATAGCTCAAATCATTGAATTGTACCAATTCCACCAAAAATAAATGGTTCAAAACTGAATAACAAGGAGTACCCCCACTCCCATGGGAAATAATTATAATATTATATAGTCATCTTCTCATCCAACGGGATTATAACGTCATCATGAACATCTGATAATGTCAACAAAAAAAAAAAATTATCGAAAAACACATAACTTCTTAGTCCACCTATTAAACTATTTCAAATTACTTTTGAAATTATTGTCAAAAATTCTGATCCAAATTAAGATCTGCGTGTACTTCATCAAGTATTACTAAATTATCACTTAATACTTATTACATAATACTACTATTATTATAATGTTGATGCTACAACCCTTAAAGGGATCCTGGCGTCCTCCATCACCAATCGCCACTCTCTTCCGTCGCTGATGTTAACTGCATTACTATATACTCTGTATGATTTACACTATGTATATGTGATATGAATAGGGATATTGCTAATTTTGTATTATATACTTTACCTGCCATTGATATTATTATGGACATTGTTACACTTTACAATATTATATTTCATGTAAGGAAGGAAATAGTTGGGGGTGCAGTCAAATTAAACACTAAATAAGTGGGTACTTATTTTATTTTGTACCGACGTTTCGACCCACTTTGTGGGTCATCTTCAGGGCTAATGGAAGCTGAGGCTAGGCTAGAAGCGGTCTATTATATTTCATGTAGTGTTTTTCTAGTGTATATTTCTAATAAATATTAATGCTTTTAACAATAAAATTATTATATACTAGACACTGTAAATACAACAAAATTAGTGGTATCCCAATTCATTCTTTCCCTGCAGCTTATGTTAAATCTTTTAAGTACAATAATTAAAGAAAAAAAACTGATAAATGATTTCACTACGATTCCTGTACCTCCATTTTGCCAATTTGCTGCTTCTAATAAACGGTGTCTAGTTTCAAGTATCACTTCCCGTATATAAAACAGTTAAATAATTAATTTAGAAGAATTCTATAATTTTTTTTTATTTTCGAGAAGTATAATTTTTGAAGCGTTTCGGGTAATCATAACAGTTTTGGGTTTTGAAAAAGAGCTTGTATGGTAAAAATGGATGTCATAAAATACTTTGTTTTTGCTTCATATTAGGAAGTACAAGCTATAGTAATATTAGCTTATAAATATTTTCATCAAATAATAATTTAAAAAGGGAACGGTCAACAGAGACATTAAGTAAATGTTAATAAATTAGTGGAAAAATTCCAACTGAAAACCTTAAGTCTCTACACTAAAACAAGAAATTGAAAATTAGGACTGGTAGTTTCAATTTCCTGTTTTAGTTTAGAGACTTAAGGTTTTTAGTTGAAATTTTTCCTCTAATGTATAATCAAATAATAATTATCTAGATAGTAGGCACATTAAAACGTGAATATGAGTATTTAAACAAAAAAAAACAATCAATAAAATGACAACAAATAAACTAAACCTAACCATAATTTATAACATATGCATATTCTATAAAATAATAGTTATGGACATAAAGGCATAAATTATGTCTGAATAAAATTTTACGTGCAGAGGTGTTTAAAGGAATTTTAAAGAACGGTTGCATAATTGACAAAGAATTTGTAAAAGTAGGAAAACCTATGAAGAAAGTAGAAGGTATATATAAAATTGCGGGTTGGGATTTGGAATGAATAGGTTGGCGCAAGAAGCACAGTGTAAACAGATTTGTGGAGGATTTAGTATTGGAAAAGATGGCTACCTCAGAGTCTTGTCATCAGAAATTCAGTTAAAGTTATTTTAACAAGGCATACTAACTGAAGAAATGGAAATATAGCCTTTATTTATCTTTAAAAGTTAATCATTTCAATTTAATTTGCTTAATAATCGCACCTGGTTTGTGGGACCATAATTTTTTGTCATAAAATATATAACAGAGGTATAAATATATATAAGACCGATGAACAAACTATAAAAAATTATAAATAATATGTTAATTTATATTAACATATATAATTTATATTATCAGTACATTTTTAATACTCATATCTTCTCCTCACCCCTTTCCTTCTCCATTTTGCACACCTTTTTTTCTCATATTAGCTTTTTGGCATCCATCATATGTTATTATTATTTGAGATTTCATTAGCATTGAACATCACTTTTTCATCATATTTTATTCTATTTCCATGCTCATACCATATTTTTACTTATATTTCTATACGTTCCTTGTATATTTATGCCATATATTTATACCACTTCATACTATATGTATGCATTTTAAAAACTGTTTACTCTATATTTATATCTTGACTCGCTACTGTTATTTTTCCTTTATTTACTCTTTAATATCATTTTGGCTATACCTTCTTTTATTTTACTTATGTAAACTCCCCAGGAGTCTATTATCTTACATTTTATAGTTTTTATATATATTCTACTACCTTTTTCATAATTTTACTTCTCACCTCTGATTTTTATACTTTTTCTTTTTTTAAATAACTTTCTGTTTACTTCCGTCTTTTATCTTTGTAAAAAAATCTTTTTGGCATCACCACCGTTCTGTAGATTTTCTCTGTAATTTTTTTATTCATCTATATCCCTCACTTTTGTTCTAAATTTCTACCTCTCTACATATATATTTTTTCTCATTTATCATATACTTAGTCTGCAATGTATTTTTATGGTTCTGTTATTTTGTCTGTTTTTCTTTCTTAGCCCTGAAGATGACCCACAAAGTGGGTCAAAACGTCGGCACATAATTAAATAAGTAACCACTTATTTAGTGTTTTTATTTGACTGCACCCCCAACTATTTTCTTCCTTACGACTATCTTCCAGTCAACCATCCCCTCGCTTCTCATGTTAATTTATAATTAATAATATTGGCTTATGTTCGGCCTTATCACGAAGAACTGACTAATGACGAAATGAATAAACCATTAGAGATATATTCATTGAATAATAATGCTTGTAATAATATAATTAATGATCTAAAAGGGTGGAATAAATTAAGATATGTTTACTAATTAGCTCCTGAACTCAATTAGGGTAGATATTAATCAGCCTAATCCTGATACACTATTTATTAAATCTATAATTATGGAATATTTTGTAAAATATAAATTAATAGGATTTGATAGGATACTAATATTTATTTATAAATTTATACAAGAATAGCTACCTTCTTTTTTATCACGTAGCGGGCAATAAGGACCACACGAATATCATTGGATAGGCATCTTTGGGAGTCATGATTTTCTTTCTTCCCACCTCAGCTTCATGATTTCGACTGCATTTCTTTTATTTCTTCGGACCACTATGTACCCCTCCTTTTTTCTCTTCCAACAACGTAATATAAGAACAACGTAACAACTCAAAAAATATAACTTTTTTTTATAAAATATAAATCATATATATATATTTTAAAGTTCCATGTGAGATAAAAAAAATAAAAATTCGGGCATTGGTAAAGTAAGCATTCCTATTGTAATGATGGTATTGAAATTATTTTATTAACTAATAGAACATTTTTAATAGCTTGAAACTTTTTTGACTTTAACTCATGTCATTAATCCCATAAAACTTCAAGTTCAGACAAGATACAACTCAAAATATGACTTTATTAAAAAAAAATGTTGAAGAAGGAATATTAGATATCTTTCCCAAATTAAAAAACTTCAACCAATACAATTACTAATAAACGCTTAACTAAAAAATGCAAATTTTCATTATGTCGTTGTCCTCAACACAATTAAGAAAAATTGCAAAAATGTTCATGACTCACTTGCTGGACACCCAAACAATGGTACAATCACTATTGACTGACACGTTGCCACAGAATCCGACAAGGAGACTCTCTGGAGTAGGGATCTACTACAGTGAGATGAACCACGCCAGGAGTGGATTCAATGGGAGGTTTCTCCATAAACGCTTCCACGAGAATCCCGTAGGGGAGGTTTGCAATAGATATGTGCCAAAGGAAACTTGTATAATTTCTTAAAGAAATATTGTTTTTTATTTATTTATTTACGTCCTTTTGAAGTCGCGATATTTCTGGTTGAAAGGGGTCTATTTCCTTGCGAATAAAGCTCACACACCTTCTCTTTTTGTTCTAAATTATTTTAATGCTCATATATTATAATCTTGAATTACAAAGTTGACGATCCTGTCCTTTTCCTTACGATCGTTGAATTATTGCTGAGTTATGGAGCAGAAATATTTCGAATTCCGGTCAGAGAACCCCGAATTGAAGAAATACTTTTCCCCCTAAAAGGCCCGCTTCAAAGTAAATAATAGCACCAACAAAAGTTGAGTAACATCCTGCGTATGTTTTGCATTATGGCCAATCTAAAGTTGTTGTTGCGAGTTGTAGCATATTTTATGGAAGTGGTAGAGCGCGCTCCGCGTTTCCGGTGGCAGAAAGGATTCCTTCCTGTCGATCCAGTCCTTCAGGGCTCTGCTGTTGGAGTTGAATGTTTCATGTAATTATCTCCCCAAGCCTATTCCAAATTTTACTCCTCATGCTTCAAATTAAATTCTTCACAGTCAGCTTTTGTGAAGACTTTTCAAATTAGTTTGTTCTATTCAGAATTTAATATCCGAAATACTGGCCTTCGGATGGCGAGGGGTAACTTTACTGCGTCCATAAACTTTTATTACCCAACTTCCCTTAGTTATACAATTAATTAGAGCGGTATTAAAGTCAAAGAAATTCTCCCGGTGAGTTATAATCAGGAATAGCCAATTTTGTCTTTCGTATTAGAAGTTAGCAAAAAAAAGTTTAATTGAAGTGTTTTCGGTTAGTAAGTTTTTTCTTCAAGGTTTTAATTATTTAGCCTAGTTTTAGGATCTCTCTAGTCTCTCAAGACAAAGAAAGTTACTTTTTGTTCTATTTGTACAAGTTCCAGCAAAAAAATAATACTATGTAATATGTATGCATAAGCGGATTCCAGATTTAATTTTGGGGAAGCAAACCCTGCGGATCTAGAGATACAGTCGAACCTGAATATGTGTAATCTCTTGGTGACAGGATTTCGATTCCACTTAAAAAGGTATTCCACTTAAACAAGGTTTCACTTAACCAGGCCATTAAGGTTGCAAGAACCATTAAAAGAGGTTCTCAAAAACCTCCAATTTTTATAAATGTAAAAATTGATTACCTCTGAATGTAGTACACAGTTAAAAAAACAAATATACAAAAAACCATGACAGAGGGGAGATTAGAGTGTAGCAACAATATAGAACAACAATAGGTTAGAGTGTACAATGTGCTTAATGGTTACAGTTTAGGTACCAATAAAAACAAAAAAAACCTATCTATCCCTTCACCTATTCTTAGTATGTAGTAATTTAAATTCCACTTATGGAGGTAAATAAAAAAATTGTCTCATTTACAGAGGTAATTTCCACAAAAATTGATTCCACTTTTTTCATTCCACATTCCAGTTTTTGTGTATTTAAGGGAAAATGATGGGACAACAAGTTTTGTACCTCTTATAAAGGTATTCCACTTATGCAGGTACCACTTATCCAGGTTCGACTGTATATGTACATACAAATTAATAACGTCGGTTGTAGGGAACAGTTTGTAGAGTGCTGAGTTGCTATACTGAACATTCCGGATTCAAATTCAGCTGTGGCAAATAAATTATTCAATCTGCTAACAGCCATCGATGGACCCTGTGGGGGGTCTTACCCGGTCTTTTAAATTAGTTGTAGTTTATTTTTTAAGCGTATTTAGTTCAGGGGAGGGGGCTGTTCCCCTTTCCAATAGACCCGCTTATAATTTATTTTTCCATACGTTTCATATGGGTACACATATAATTTTCTGTTTTTTTTTTGTATTATAATATATTTTTTACTTAATTTTATTTTAGGAAGGGGAGAAGCTCAGAGGCAAAGCACTGAGTTGGTGTGCCGAAGGTCCCATGCTCAAACCCGACTGTGGGAGATAATTTATTTTATTTGTTAACAGCCGAGGATGGATCCTGTGAGATGTGGAGAGCCACCTGTGGCTCACGCAGTCTGTAAAAAGTGGGCACCCTCAACTAGAGAAAAACCCTGCCTATTGATCGTGATCTTAGACAAATATTATTGGACAAAGACTCTCTACATAACCATTGCTATCGAAAAAGTACAATCTCTACCACTCTTGCATTCAATTTGTTTTTCTAACATTCAAACATACATTGAAAACGTTCTAATTATGTACAAACAATTATTTTTTAAACTCAATCGCTATTCTTCAATAACTGCCACAATAAATAGAGGGAGATGGGCATAAGAATAGAAAATTAAAAGCGAAGATTTCTCAGATTTTGTTGAAAGGTTTGTGCCGGGTATCAATAGCTATTTTTTTCTTACTTCCAAACGAATATTTGATCACATTAAAAACCAGATATATTTTTTTGTTTTATATAATTCTCACAATAATAAAATTTATTAAAAGGAAAAAAAAAATCTGTGGGTAATTTTCAAAATATATGTTTTAATATTAAGTGCGATGTTTGAAAAAACCAAACAAGATCTGTATCAAGACAATTGTGTGAAAGGTTGCTTGCTACTCAACATTTGATTTTGTCGCCACTCTCTCCCATCTTCTTCAGCTTGAATTTTGTCAAATCTCGCCAGTAAAACCTCTCGCTATTTACACCTCACTTTGAACTTACCGGTCAGAGACATTTAGTTATTTTCTCCTCCTCAACATTTCGAAGCATCAACTCATCGCTATCAAGAGCTCAACACTTTTCAAGAACTCAGTTCATTTCTTAGTTTCTTATTGATTCACAGACTATTAATATTTTTGTTTTAAGACTCATACCTTTTAGTAAATAAGTTCATTTCATTTTTTATGTAAATAATTAATTGTAGATGCTAGCTTAGTGCATTTTCTTTTTCATAATTCTTGCTTTAATTTTTAAATAAGTTTTCTTGTAATTCCCTAGGTTTAGTTGTATACATAATTATTTTTCTAATTGCTCTTTTCCTATTTTTCTGTTACATATTTATCTTTTACTCATTTTTGGATGTTTTTATTTGTATTACTTGATGAAGTTCTTTCCTTTCCTCTTATAGCTTCAATTCTATGTACTTGGGGAAATTGCCACCCAATCAAAATTATCTGTTTTTTTTTTTATTGAATTCACAACCGGCAAATTCGCTCGGTTAGGAGGTTGGCGAATAATTATTAGGAGCTGTTTGACTTACTGACTGTAACGATCACTCATTTCATTTTTTTTTTTTTATTCTCTTTATTTCCAGATCTGCTATTCCTAGCCTTACATGTTTATTTTAATAATGAATTTTAAACGTTAGCACAAGGTGAAAGTGTGGGTTTCGCCTCATGCAAAAGACACCCCTAACTGTACATTATCAGATTATTTACAGAGAAGATTTTTCATATAAAAGAATGATAGTAGTTTAAATATAAAATATGTAAAAAAGTAAACAAAATTAAAATTAATGTAATAATAAACAGAACTATTGTACTATAAAACGGAAAACTAAAAAGAAAACAGCATTATATTACATTTTGTTAATATGATTGGTGAGACACATTATCTATTGAGATCACATCAGAATATCTTTCAAGAGTCTTGGTTTTAGTCTTGGGGATGAAATAGGTTCGCCTATGTTGAATGCTACAGCTCCTTGGACTGCTGGTAATCCGCTCTTAAATCTGCTGTAACGGTTTATAATAAATTCATCAATCGACTCTAGGTTTAGCTCTCGTTGAAGTTGACTGTTTCGTACAAACCAAGGTGCGTTTACTGCGATCCGTAGGATTTTATTTTGGAAAGTTTGCAATTTTTTTCTCTTTGTTGTAGACACTGCACGCCACACTTCACAACCGTACATTAGTAGAGGTCTAAGTATGGTTTTATAAATTAATAAGGCTGTTTCTGGTTTTAATCTGGATTTTCTATTAATTATGGGATAAAGTAGAGCTAGTCTTGCGTAGGCCTGTGTTAATTTAGTGTTGATATGCTGGTTCCAGGTAAGGCGACGATCTAAATAATCTCCGAGATATTTTACAGCTTCTTTATTTCACGGGAGGTTGCTGCCATTGAGCACTAGCTCAGGTGGGCACGAATAAAAACTTAACGATTGTTTTTAAATAGATCAAGCCTAGTTGAGGATCTAGGACAAATTACCTTCTGCAGACCCGTCGTCCAAGAAACAGTACAGTATCTACCACGTGCTGAACCTAAGTTCCTTCATGGTTTATAGTGGTACAGGTCATGATTATTTTTTTAGAAGTAATTTTAATTTTAATTTTTAATTTTTTAAAAATGATTAAAATTAATATTAGTATTCGAGATTTTGTCTTTTATCCTTACTAACCGGTTCCAAGACTGATAATCGGTGCTATATTATAGTATCAAATAAAGAAAATATTTATATATAAAATATATTTTTAAAAATTCGTGATAAAACAAAGAAAATCTGCTCACTGGTTTTAATTAATTTTAATTAAAAGAAAAAGTGAAAATTAAGGCCAAATAGCAATAAAAATAATTAACAACCATCTTATTTCTGCTAGTATAATATCTGAAATTAAATCTGAGGAGGGAATGGCTTCAACCATCATCATCATCATCATCATTACCACAATCACACTTATCCGAGCCTTAGCGCCTTATTAAGGGGGTGGATTGAAATTTTACCCAGAGGGGGGCGTCATAAAGTATAATAGTTATTTTATTTCTTTTTTTTTTTTAGATATAAATTTATTCCAAGCCTAAAAATAGGGCTGCCTCATTAGCAGATATTTAGAATTTGTTACGATTGCCCAGAAAGTGCTCCATAAAATTATAATGAATTCAGTTTTCTTACCTCCGTAACGAGTTAGGGCCAGGTCTCTCTGCGGGGGCAATTAGTCGGGAATTTTTTTATTTTTTTTTAGTTTCTTTAACGAGTCTGTTTAATTGTATATTCAAAGTGATGATCTACTTAGCTTTGGAAATGAGGGGTTCTTCTAGTCCGCTCTGAAAGGAACAGAAGCGTTTTGCATAATTCCGATCTCGCAGTTCTTTTCTTTTCAGATTCAGGTCGATCGAGAAAACGGAGAAACCTCGGCATCCTGAGATTAACGAACTAACAGGGATAAATTAATTTATCCGTACCAATGAGTTGAATCACGGAAATATATCATGGAATAATTGGAGTATTTTAACATGGAATCAGATAGAAAACCAATTTTCTATGTAGGAGAAATCTTTATTCAAAATGTAATTAATAAGAAATAAAATAAAGATTCCAACCTCATAAATATACTAAATATAAATAGACCAAAACTCGTTAAATATATTTGAACATATAAACCAAAATAAGTAAATTTATTCTTTTCTCTTCAAAATAAAAATATTTAAGTAAGTTTATAGCTTGGAACCTTGATTAGAAATATAAAATAAATAGAATATATGACTTCCCCGTTTGTGCCTAGTTGACAAACGCTAAGATAATAAGAAAAAACAAATGAAATAAAAAATAAAAAATATGAGAATCGATAAGAGAAGGCATAAACAAACTTAATAACATTTGAAATAAATTATGCGATAGGGATCTTTAACCAGCGTCCGATTAGGATATGAACAAGAAATTTAACATGATACAAGATGCGTTCAGGATCAAAAGAGGATTTTCAAAATATTTTTTTTTCTAAAGCGACACTTTTCCGCCTTATTTCTCATGGTTTTAGTCCCGTTCTGAACCTAAAGTAGCGAGATCATAAAATTTCTCGACTCAACGAGCAAATAATGTAAAAAAAGTCAATTGTTGAAATATCTGAGTTATCGTTTTTTTATACCAAACTCTCAGGCGTGTATATTAACTAACCAATCAATGTTTCTAAAATTGATACTCCATATCATTTTAGCAATTTTTTTTGTTATATATATACACTTTATTGAGATATTACTATCTGCCACTTATAGGCAATAAGTAATAGCTATACAATCATTCAATAAAAAAGAGTTAATAAATAAATTATAAATTAGCGAATTATATTTCATAAATAAACGAAAAGGTCTCTACATCTAACATCAACAGTCCAAATAAGATCAATCAACAAGACGACAGTATATGAGTCACATAGTTGTATAAAAATCTTTCAGATTTTTGATTCCAGAAAGAACCCTCAAGATTTCTTATATATTCAAATCGAAATGTGATCAATACATTGTAATATATATTGATTTATAATATAATAGGAAAAAACGTTGAAGGATTTTTTTTTCTAATTACATGGTACTGTTCTTTCCAACATAACAAATAGCAGAAAGATAGGCCGAAAGTGGGCGCTGAAGTAAACGAGAATAGATTTAGTGGTAAAATTTATATCGGACAACCCCAAAATTTCCATTAATGTTCTATGCATTATGAAATGCATTCCTGCCCTTCTTGGCCAACCTTAGACCGAGAACGATCTAAATTTTTTTTTGGTGAAAATATAACTAAAGGGATATACTATTTTTGTCTATGATAACTTTAAGTATTTTAAAGTATTAGTAGAAAAATATTTTTGTCTGATAGCACACTCAATTTACCAAGTTGATGGGTATCAAGAAACCTCTCCCGACCGGAATATCTTCCGTGGTAGCAATACTTGGAGTGAGAAGGAACGCGAAGGATCATATCCTAGGAGGGTCAATAATCGGGAAAGGAGTAATTGCCGAGAGACGGAGGACACAGAAGGAGCTGTGGAGAGCACGTGCTTCCCTTCTCGATGTTAGTAAAGGAGCCTTCCTATGAAACTGCCCCAACTTAATCTAAGTTAACAAACTCCAGTTCTCAAAGTGAATCCCTTCCAGCCTACCAACTAGCCCTAGGTTAGCGGCTATTACGATTCAATCAAACATTTTATAGTAGAGGAGAAATGAGCTCATAATTTAATAATTACAATATCAAATTAGATAATAAAATAAATTCAAATTCAAAAGAAATCACGAAAGCTCTAGTGCTATGTTGCAATCTTGATTGTTAACTGTGTTGGCTGATATAATTTCTTGATGGAAAATGAGAACAAATATTTCTTATATAATTTTATTAAATTTCTCAAGACTTATTCCGCAGATTGTCAGCTTGATGGTAGGGTTAGTTTACGTCCTATTAAGTGATGTTACCTTACGTAATTTCTATGTCAAAATCTTATCTCTATAGGCAGTGTTCCCACATTTTCTTTCCAAAAAAGAAACAATAAGCTAGGATATTTAACGTAGACAATATATATATTTTTATTTTGGCATTAGACTCTAGCATAATTTTCTGTTCCTTTAAGTATAATGATGGCTATAGCTAACAAAACATATAAGAACTTCGAGGTCATATCACTTGATAAGACTTCGAGGGAACTACTTGGGCGAAAAGTACAGTCTCCACCGTGTACTAAATCCAAGACCCTTCAAGAGTTGTATAGGTTTGTTTTTCAATAGACCATGAAGATATTTGACAGCGTTATGTAGTAAACTTGCAGATATATTTTACTTAAGGGAGAACCGACAACCTGGAGTAGGTTAACCAGGCTAACGTTGTCTCTATAGCGCTTAAGCAGACTATCCGTAGCTGCATAATCTGTCTCTTTGGCCCCAATTCAGGAATGACCTGTCCGCGGATGTTCACTCGGGTTCAAGGCTGTGACCCAAATGTTATTATTCGGGGTCATCAGAAATCCGAGGACCTATATTTCTTTCCCGGGGGGAAATATTCCCCTGTCTTCGGGCCAAACCTCCGGGCTACTATTTGACATCATGGAAAACCACAACGCGATTCCTGATTGAAGTTCACGGGTCATTCCTGTGCCGGTGGTCGGTCGTTGTGAATTGCATCCAGTAATCTGACGGACATCGTGTACCTCAGGGATGAGAAGATGCCTGAGGAATCCCAACATCCTGCTCGAACTCGCAACCTTCTACTGATTCCCAGAAATCCCTTAAAATAGCAAAATATTAGGAGTATACGTGAGATCTTATAAGATAAATATGATTGGAGCGTAAGTTTCTAATTGATATCATATTTAAAAGGGAAAGTGTTTTTTATTAACTTTATTCACCTTAAAGAATGAAAATTCTACACCCCAACTTTGATTGGTAAGTATATTAGGTATATAGTCACTTTGGGGTGTAAGAGGAACTTCACATCGTTAGCGACTTATTGACTCTCCCTGTTTCAACAACCGTTCGCGACTAGTTCGTTTGCACTTGAACATGTAAATTTATTCTGAATTAGTTGTGAATGCCGCACGACCGGCGTCTACTTAATGATATGTCATGCACTCACTACCTTCAGTCTTATTTATATACTCTCGTTTCCTTTATCAGAAATACAAAAAAAAAAATAATAATAAATAAAGAAAAAATATTGGCATGACACACCTATTCCGGTAGGGAAAAAATATCATATTACAGTTGAAATGGATTTTATTTAAGGTCCGTTCGTTACAACACCCTTTCCCGAACGCGGTGGTGTCGTAACTTGCGCTGCCGAGTGCCTAAGTTTAAATTCATAAAAAAATTTCACGAAAATTGCATGTTTCCTTGGTCATATTTGATGGTATACTAAACAATGTTCGTTAAATTGTAGTGATAGTACATATATAGAAAAAAAAGGGAGGATTAATATCAGCTCATTACAACATGTAAACATAAACATTTTTAACACCAGAAGTCCAATATTTCTACTTTGAATTTTAGAAATTTGCACCTGCACGGAAAAACGCATTCTTCTTCAAAATTCCTTTAACTTATAGCTAGAATTCCTGTTTTTAGAGCTAAAGTTCAACATAACAAAAGAAAATATATTAAGTAATTTCAATATTTTATTTTGTCCACCAAATTCAGACTTGATCATCAAACAAACACACTCATGTAGACATAACAACTACAGAAACTTGGGGCTCAGAGGGCTTTGAAACGCATAGATACATATATGTTTTGGTTGGTTGTTCCAAATTTGAGGCGTAAAACCGATTGGTCATCAACGCCTTAGTAGTATAATAATTTTTTAGTAACAATTTTTCTAAAACAAAAATAAACTGCATCAGGTATTCTTAATAAGTCCTTCTTTTGATAGAAACGTGATGACCTTATTAATGTATTCTTCCTCATTTCCCAATATCATGGATACATTGGTAGGTAGTCCTATTTTATCCATTGTTCATTTATAAAAGGCACAGCCTTCGAAGATATGGGCTATTGACAAGCTCTCGTTGCACTTCTCACATCTTGGCGGGTGTTCTTTAGTAATCAGGTGAGCGTGGGTAAGCCTTGAATGTCCTATCCTAAGTCGTGTAAGGACCACTTCCACTCTTCGAGTGCTACGACAGGAGCTGCTCCATGCTTTGATTAGTTTGATGTTTTGATTAGTACTGTCATTACATGGTAGTCATATGAAAGATTTTTTGAGTTTTTAACAAATTAAATCTTTACTCCATCTTTATACATAGCCGAGTTATGGAAATGATGGGCATAGAGAATCTCTATTTTACCTCCATTTCGAATCGAAAAGGTGGTGTTGATGAGTACTGAAGTTCACCTTGGGATGACATTAATGTTGAATTTAACGAAAATATAAAGCAATGAATAGTAGAATTAAAACAAACAGCTGAGAAGACAGGGATACAAGTCTCAATCCAGAAAAAAGAAATAATAACTACCAAAAAACATTATACAAAGAAAACAGTAAAGAACCTTATATCTGCTTGGTCCTTTGTTGGTAGGTTGGCAAAAAAAAAAATTTATAAATAAAAATTTGGTCCAAAGACGGACAGACAGATATAGTTTTTAATTCAATTTTTGGATTCTAGATACAAATCTTGAACCAGAGAACATCAAATTATGAAGAGTAGGATTAATTTATTTTCCTGATCAATTTCAAAGGTTATAATCATTGAAAATAATTATAAACATCTCTGCTGAATCCTGTCCAATGATTTTTTTTTTTTATACCTTAGAGTTAGCTTCCTTTATAAAAAATCATATAATATGATGATGATGATCATGACTCTGATTGTTTTGAATCTTAAGGGGATATGTAACTTACTATAAATTGATAACGGTAATTTTTGCTTGATTGATATCTCTTAATTTTTACCTACTAAGGTAGAATTTCAGATTTGTTAAAAAATTTACTTTTATAAATAAATACAGTTAACTAAGAATAATAATAATAATTATATCCACCCCTAATTCCATGTTAATAACCTTGCCAGCTAGCAGCGAAGTAAATAAACAACTCAATACCTTGTGAGTAGGAGGTGATCCAATTACACCTCAGAAGTTGGGAGTGGGTTGTGGTAAGAAGTTGTGTATGAAGGGTGGAGCGAGGGCTCCCACAACTTGAAGATTATGCTAACACTTCTCATTAAATTAACTACTACAATCCTTACTTGAAATTTGGTTAATTTTTAAACAAATACTTATTAATATTTTTAAAAGTGGTTAAGTCATTTTTATCAGTAAATTTAACTAAAATTAGTAAATTTAATGAAATTAGGTCA
The DNA here is from genome assembly GCA_964056705.1 of Troilus luridus. Taxonomy (NCBI): domain Eukaryota; kingdom Metazoa; phylum Arthropoda; class Insecta; order Hemiptera; family Pentatomidae; genus Troilus; species Troilus luridus. The sequence continues at coordinate 14,973,288 of OZ057416.1, read as the reverse complement.
CTATTAAATATATCAATAGTTTGAGGGATGATTTTTGGTCGGAATATTTGAAATTTTATTGTGATTCTTGATATTTTATAGTTGTAGCGAAATCTTCTCAGACTTTAATTTTTACAATAAAAAGAGTAATAATATGCATTAAAAATTGTTTTCATAAAAAAAGTATCAGTTAGAACAGAATCACCCATTTATTTTTATTTTTTAAAAGTTTAAAGGAATTCTAGCGTGGATCAGGTGTTAATGACATCATAAACACCATAATCATGTGTGTTCATAATCAATCAATTATTTTTTATTTTTAATATTGCATTCTTTAAAGGTAATCTTTATCACAAATATTTATATAGTTTTATAAATTTGTACGATTACCTAACAAATTAGGTGTATAACTATCTGTTACATCTTCATTATCATGGGAAACAGATAAATTTTCATTGGAAGCTAATGTTCGGTAAATAAATTCATCAAGTAAGCAACCTCTACGATAGGGCCAGTGTTAGGTTTTTCAGCACCACAGTTGAAATAAAAATTCTACACTTCCTGATCATAATTCCAATTCTAAAATATCCAAAAATCCCTCAGACTTAACTTTCAGCCAAATTGGGGACTGTTATATTTTAGGCTTGTGCTGACATATATTACATAGGTTCATGTTAAGAAGTCTTGAACTATCACATATTTTGGAAGTATAATATCAAGAAACTATTATAAATAATCACAATGATTAAAACATTTTGAATTGAATACTGGTCAGCTACTTTTTCACCAAAACATAGAATCAATGTGATGTAAAACTTAAAGAAAATTATATTATGTATAAATACAAAAACATCTTTGACGATTTTAAATAACAAATTTAGACATTCTTTCCTTCAGGTAAAAATATACCTATTGTAGCTATAACAAAGCTAATTCCTGCCATGTTTAATCCCATTGTCCCAGCGGACAGGGGTTGAGATAGAATATACAATATGTTTCAAAAAGAATCCAATCAAAGTTAAATTTATTTATCAGTGATAGTCATCCTTTGTGTATACGTATATCTCTCTTTGATAAATTTTAATGACTACCTTCCTTTGTGTGTTCATATTTGTATTTTTATTTATTTTTGAAGACTAAAAAGTTATAAAATCTTATTTTCACCAAATAAGTTTAAAAATTAATATTTGAAACGATCTTGAGTTAACAATTTACTTTACAAGTAAGTAATATTTTATCTCAAAAACTCCATACGAAAAATGTATGTAGGTTAACTATATATGTGAGATGTGTAACTATTATTTATTTATTCTGCACTATTCCCCATTTAAATAAACCCTTGTTTCTGGATTGCTTCTTCTTCTATTATAAAGAGGTATTGATCTCTAAGTAGTTCAAAATCTATGTGTTCTTAAGAAGCAACCATAAATTTAAATTATTAATTTTGTCCTTAATCATAGTTTCCTAATGGGACCAGAAATTGGTGATACTTTGTTCCACTAAACATTACAATATTATAAAGAATTTATTATCAAGGCTTAATTAATTTAGGCCCCACGTTGGGGGGCAAATATAATGAATTGATATCGTGACTTAATTAAAAATTTATATTAATTATATATTTATTTTATTACAGAAAATTGAAATTATTACACATAACAATTTATCAATCTTTGGATATTTTATTGAACATGAAATCTTAATCTCCGTGGTTTCAATGACAATTAGTTTTAATTCAGGATAAATAAAACAAATTTAACAATAAACACAATTTTTACAGCACAATGATTCAAATAAAACACTTACATGCATTATCCTCAAACTTCAGAGCCAATATATAATCTAATTCCTCTTGAGAATCCGTCTGCCATTCGTAGAGTTGATAACATGAAGATCCTTGCACACAGAGTCCCACAGAGCGACAAAATATGGAGATCCTATCTCCGGGACTTCCACTAGTAGAGTAGTAACTTGGGAGATGCTTTCACACAGGCTTCCACTGGTAGAGTCTCAATAACTGGGGAGGTCCTCACTCCGGGACACCCATTCACAGGGTAGAGAGTAGAATAACTTGGGGAGGCCCTGTCTCCTGGACCCCCCGTTGCAGAATAGCATGAAATATGGCGGAAAACACCGGTAGTGGGCGGCAATACCATTTGTATAATATTTAAATCAGCCATACATATAAAAATTGTGTTATATTTGAATAAACTCAAATATTAGATTATTAAATAAGTATTTAATAAGTTTTAGAATTATTTTTATTTACTTAAATAAATTCCTCATAAATTTACGTTAACTTTATGGTGGTCTGATTGATATGCTAAATTTCTATAATTACTTTGATTTATTACTTAACCCATTTTGAACCTCAACAATATATTGACCAGTATACTATATGGTATCCTCCACCAGAAACGTTATGGCTCCTCACGATTTTAACATAATATGACAATTTTAACGTAGTAAATAAATATTTATTTCAGTTTTAATATACCGTCAAAATTGAAATAAATATTTTCTAGATTTATATTGAATTAAAATTAAAATTTTTATATTTTTGATTATATTACAATTGCAAGAATAAACATATATTAATTTTGTAAAAAGAAGCATTTGTTTTGTAATGGAACCTTCACAAACAAACAAAAAACTTTATATTGTATTCTTCATCTAAATATATTATTCTCATTATTAGAAACAACCATAAATTTGCATTAGCTATTGATTCCAAATTTTTTAATTAAAAATGGTCCAAAACCTCCCAACTCACCCAGAAATGTTGTATTACTTTTTGTTAATAAAAATACAATATGCAACTATCGACGCAGTTAAGAAGAGAGCATCTAAGTTTATCAATACAGTAAATTTTAGAATTTTTATTTGTATCTTCAGTCTGGATTACAAACTTTTTTTACACTTGTAAGAAGGTCAAAAATGCAAATTTATCAAAATAAATACAACTCACTTTTGAGGCATCTTAGAAAAAGTTGACCAAATTAAAGGAATGAATATGAATTTTATTAAATTATGCAACTTTAATTAAATGAATAGCATTTAGCAAAAAAGTAACAGAATAATAAAATATGCATAACAATATACTTATTCTTAACCATATATTATTTTAATTTATATGCATCTTGTTTATTTAGAACTGAAGAACAACTCCTATGTGGGTTGAAACATTTGCTCTAAAATAAACAGTTCTTCTTACTAAAGAGAATTTTTTCTGGACTCCTCCCAGACCATTTTCTTCCTCTTTTAAAATTAAATTAGTTTTGTAAACAAAAAATTAAATATTTTTTTGTGAAAGATTTTCCAAAGCTATTTAACTTTTTTTTTAGTTTACTCAAATATATGAAATCAGGATTATTTATTTTATGCTAATGTTGTCCAATTATTAATATAAATATATATATTTTATACAGTAACAGAGTGTTTAGTGTTGTTTTGTTTGGGCCAGGAGAGCACCCAGCAGCAATGCAGCGTGGCAAGAATTCTGCCTCCCCAATCCCAGGGAGGTGGTGGGGTCCGTTGTCCGCCGGCCTTGGCCTCTCTGCCTGCTTCCCTCCGAGGACAGCAACAGCGGCGGTCATCTTCATCGGCATCCTCGGCCACATCATCTTCACATGAGGAGCTGACCAGCAGGCCTCTCCCACTTGCTCACAGACTGACAGTCCCATCGCACTTCCCAGTCAAGGGCCTGTCCTTGTATAATGCAAAATTATATCAATCTGTAAAGTTGCACAGTATAAACCCAGCAGAAACTATTATTGATATCTGAAAAACAAAAAAAACCCAAAAAAAATACCCTCTAAACTTCAGAACATTACATATCTTAAATGGAGAAATAATAATGAAACAATAATTATGCATTATACATGACAAAGTTAGTTTGCTGGGAATGTAAACTATAAGTTATACAATAAGCTAGGATAGTTTAAATGTGGGTATACTTCCAAATTTAAATATGGTATATATTTTTTGTGTCACACAATAATATTTTGTGGCCGAATAATTTGAACTTATTTTGTTGATTTTATTATATATAATTCCACAGTTCTCTAAAAGAAAAAAATTAAAAAAAAAAAAGTGGGATTAATGTTGTCCTTGAATTTATTATAAATGTGTAAATAAAATTAATATTAATAATAAAGATTAGATTTTAACTTTAAGAATTTATCAAAATCAAAATTTATTCCCCATTTTTTGAAAATGTATAATATAATTTTAGGGTGTTTTATACTATTAATTAGGAAAACCCGAGTCACCCTATCCCAAAGTAAAAAAAAATACACTATGTTTAACGTAATTCAGCTATCGATGTTTTTCACATACTTTTATCTTTCGAATCAATATATATTTTTGTGTCTTAAATATTCATGTAGTTTATTTATGTCGATATGAATTCATATGTAACACGTCATGGCATTTGGACAAAAATGAATCAAAAAGGTGAGAAAACTTTAAATTTATAAAGGGACAAGAATAAAAGTTTCAAGTGATTTCATTCAACTAGTATAAGCACAGTAATAGAATTATGAAACTACCACGATAGAGTAAGTTCAATAAAGTTGACATCTCAGTCTTTACCTATTTTAACTATCAGTGTGCACAGAATTTTAAATAATGAACAGAAACAGAAAAAAAAAAAAACCAAGAAGAATGAAATCGGTCAGAAGTAAGATCATAGGAAATCCATTCATGGGAATTTTAGGTGTTGTGATATTTTGATATGATGGGGAGTTCGGAAGTGGAGAGTAGATGAGTTCAGAAAATGAAAAAAAGAAAAAGATTAAAATTAAAATATAAATATAAAAGCATTTTAAGATGAACTTAAGTGCATAAAGGACATGACTCAGTGATATTTAAAATATTTTAGATGGAATGAATGAACTGAATTTTAAAAGATGAATTTATTCCCTAGTTGTGAAAATGTAAATAGTTACTTGTTTTAATCCTGTTTAAAATATTATGCACTTTTAGCATTCCTAAGTTGCTACAGTTTAAAATTTATTGTACAGTACATTAATATATTATAATTTTTGTCAATTTTTTACTTCTTTTTTTTTCACAGTCGTTTTAGAAAAAAAAAACCATATCTATCCTTAGATCAGCCTTCAAAATTTATTTTGTCTTTTCTTTAGATGAATGGCCTATTTACATTATGCTGTTAAATGCCTGTTGTTAAATTATTGTTTTTTAATTTCGGATAGTTGAGACTATTTCTTTGAAAAATTGTTATAATATTAAAAAAAAAATCTAGAATTTCATTTTCTACTATATGTGATTATATCTGCAAATGTGTATATTGAGCTAAATTTCAATTTGCAATATACTTCTACAAGTGAATGTATAATAAAATAAAGAACAAAAAAAAATTAAAAAACAATAAAATCAGAAAAAAAATGAAAAGTATTATTAAATTTATATTGATGATTGATTGAGCAGGAGAAATGTTTATGTTTTGTTATTCAAGAAGATATGTGGGGGTTTGATTTATGAAGTGTATATTTATGGACGATAAATGTTACTCACTGTTCTGTTGTCATTCATTGCTGTTTTCAAACAATGATATAATAATGAATGAGTTTTGAATACATCCTTCTCATTTTTCCTTTTCCTTTTCAAAAACAACTTAAATATATTTTTATATATTGTTTTAAAAATGAGGCAAGTTATTAATGAACATCAGCAATTTTGGTTGCCTCACTTATTGACCTAGTATTTGTTTTTACAGCAAATAACTAAGTAATTCTCATATATTTTAATCAGCCAACTGCCTTAAGAAATAATAAACAAACTATGAAAGCTAAATTGTTTAGGAAATAGTGAGAGTGCAGACTGCAGACTTGTTTAGTTGGCCTATAGCTTCTGAATATGGCTTCCAAGTCTATATTAAACTGTATTTTAGGCTCAAAACTTTTGAAAAATGTTTTAAAAATAAAGTGCTATCATTATTAAAAATAATATTGAAGAAAAGCAACTTCTAAATCAGTTTTTATGTAGTATTTCTAAGTAAAAGGGATAAATTATATATTGAGATTGGGTTCATTAAAATGTTATAAATAATGAAAAATAATTAAATGATTTATTGACCTCCATCCGGACCATTTTCTTTCACTTACTGAAAAATAATTATCTAGCATACATTGAAGTAATTATTATTAATGTCCCAAAAAGTGATTAGTGTATTTATACTTCATGTGCATATAGTCCAGGATACATGGTCCATTTTTGCACTTGATTACTATCAAGCTGAATCTTCGTTAATAGCTTCGTCTCGATGAGACACCCAACAATTTCCTGTGCAAAAATTCTCGATTGTGGTAGCTAACAGAGGTAGCAAGAATAAATTATTACTAACTGTTTTTTTTTTTTTTTTTGTTAAATCTCAAGATAATTATCTAAATTATTTGAAAAAATATTTGTCCTACAAAATGTATGGTTTGATCAAAGAGTCCCCTCCTTCCAACATGTATCGATAACGAGGTCATCAAAAATTATTACTAACCAGCTGATTTTTTTTTTCATTTATATTGGAAGGAGAGGACTCTTTGATCAAACTATTTTGTTGGACAAATATTTATTCAAATAATTTAGATAATTATCTTGAGATTTAACAAAAAAAAAAACAAGTTAGTAATAAATTTTTTAGAATCATCAAATCGACATATTTTATCCTTGCTACCTCTGTTAGCTATCACAATCGAGAATTTTCGCACAGGAAATTGTTGGGCGTCTTATCGAAACAAAGCTATTAACGAAGATTCAGCTTGATAGTAATCAAGTGAAAAAATGGACCATGGATCCTGGACGAATATGTCTGGTTTCTAAAGCTGACCTTAAGAACACTTGTTAATTATCTAATGATCATAATTATTACAATAATACTTAAAGTTTATATAACTCAAGTGGTTAGAGAACAGGTGGATTGACAAATGGAATAAAAATAAGACAGGGTGAATGAAAAAGAATTGGCTGGAGGAAGCTGTTTCAAAAGAAGGATACTATAAATCAATAGGCTGAGAGCAATTAAGAGAATAGAGAAACATGGAGATAGATTATGAATATTTTTGTGAACCGTAATTGCAACTAAGAAAAAGTCACTACAACTCGGTATACCAACAAGACAGACAAGTAAATAAATAAAAGGCTTAACGAACCCGAAGGCTCGATGCCGATACCACCATTTTATGTTTACAAACCTCCTTCCACGGAGCACCACCCAAACCCAAACCCATTAGATCATTCCTAACGCAATCCTCCCACCTACGCCTCGGTCTACCCCTCAGACGCTTCCCAATCGGTACAGCGCCAATTAACATCTTGGGAATTTGTTTGTTACTAAGCCCAGCAACTTTACATCCCCATCTTAATCTTCGCGACGCTATCACCTGAATAATATTTACCGGATGCATGCTTGGCAATTCCGCGTTATGCAATCTCCTATATTCCCCAGTGGTCTCATCGTTTTTTGGACCGAATATTCTGCGTAACACCTTATTTTCGAATACCTGAAGACGTTGTTCATCCTTCAGCGTTAGTGGCCAAGTTTCACAACCATAGAGAAGAGATGGAACGATAATTGTTATATAAATTCTAATTTTTACATTTCTGGACAAAAGACGCGAGCTTAGTAATTTCGAGACCTAATAGTAACAATCATTTCCCACCTTTATTTCCTCTTGAATTTTGTTTTTTCCAGTTACCATTGACCCTAAGTACTTAAACATCTCCACATGTTCGAACTTATTTCCTCCCTTAACATGACAGAAAAGAGCACCTTAAAAACCCAAAGATGAATCTTAATCAACCATTGATGAGCCTCTTCAAACTAATCGTCTATCCAGAAAGGCCTTATACCAAAAACATAACCAGACACAGTTGAAGTGGGGGAAAAAGAAGAGGAAATGGTGGATAAATGACTGATCAGGAAATTATTCTTATTCCAGGTGAGGTGTTGATCAAAGGTCATTTCAAGGAATTTTTTGAGTAAAAATGTCAGGGACAATTAATGAGGTAAGATAGAAGAGAAAGGGGATTGATTTGGTTAAAACTGATAAAGATGATCATGGTTTTTTCAATCCACAGCCTCAATCTAATTTTTATGGCCCATACGATGATATGAATCAATATCTCCTTGTAATTATTTCAATGCCTCAGGCATTTACCCCCAAGCTAGTCGGTTTAGTTCAAATGACTATGAAGAAGATGGAATGTGCAGTTCGGATAAGCGGAGGCCTCTCTAGAAGTTTTCAAATGCATACAGGCCTCAGGCAGGGAGACAGTCTTGCCTGTCTCTTATTTAATATGGCCCTGGAGTGTGCAATAAGAGGCTCAGGTATACAAATTGGGGGCACCTTATTTAACAGATCGGCCCAGATCCTTGCTTTTGCAGACGATCTGGAGATTATTGGAAGAAATATGACGTCTGTGAAGGAGGCATTTCTCCCACTCAAAGAAGCCGCACAAAGAGTAGGTCTCACTGTGAATGAGGCAAAAACCAAGTTTATGCGTACATCTCCGCAAGGACAGGATCAACATGGTACCTATATAAAAATCGGAGACTTCACATTTGAGTGGGTAAATGAATTCATTTATTTGGGCTCTCTGGTGAACTCTGAAAATAATATGCAGCGAGAAATAAATAGAAGGTTATTGGCTGCAAACAAATGTTATTTCGGGCTCCTGAACATTTCAGAAGTAAAAACCTCTCACACAAAACTAAACTACAGCTGTACAAGACCCTCTTAAGGCCTGTTCTCACCTGCATCTGAGTGCTGGACAATATCGCGACCTCAAGAAGTCATGCTAAACAGATTCGAGAGACGGATCCTTAGGAGAATTTTTGGACCAGTTTTCAACAATAATGCTTGGAGACAAAGAACAAATGCCGAAATAGCAATCCTCTATAATGACATAGACGTCGTCAGATTTATAAAGGTTGGAAGGCTTCGCTGGGCGGGGGCATGTTGCTAGATTGAGAGACGATGAAATCCCAAAGAAAATACTAGAAGGAAAGCTTTACGCCAAGAGGAGAATCAGAAGGCCAAGATTGCGGTGGGCCGATGGAGTGGGAGAGGATCCATCTTAGGAATAAGGAACTGGAAACCAGCAGCATTGCACCGATACAACTGGCGGTTGATGCTACAGGAGGCCTTGGCTCGCCACGAGTTGTAGACCCGGAAAAAAGAAGAAGAAGGCATATACCAGGAAACATTTATAACTTTAGAAGTGGAATATTTGGAAGGAGAACTTTGCCAAATTAAAACCCTATAGTCTAAATATGTCAAATATAACCTACATCCTTAGATAAATTTCTTGTTAATTTTTTCTTCGGATATCGGGTAACTCTTCTTAAGCTTTTCTTAGCACAAAATACAGTAGAGTGTTGATTATCCGAACCAATGTTTGTTTGTTAGATGTGGTTTAGATAATCATAAGTTCATGGAATGAACATGTCAAACTATCTCCATGTTTGTATTTTTTTTTAAACTTTATTTTATAGTGTAGTATGCAAGTTAAACAAATAATTATATATTATATATGTTCCTATATAGCAAAATTTAATAAGGTAGTTTTAATAAAAGTTTTCTTCAACCTTGCCTTCCTCTTCATAACAAGCTAAGTCTCTGATTCTTTTATGTATAAAAGTTGTTATTAAATTACTTACATCTGACTACTAAAGAACACCCGCCAACATGGAAGAAGTGCAGGAAGAGCTTGATTAAGGTCATCAAGTAACTATCAAAAGAAGGACTTATTAAGAATATCTGATGGATTTTTTTTGTTTTTTTTAAATAAAAATTGTAACAAAAAAATGATGATACGCTGATGACCAATAATCGGTTTTACGCCTCAAATTTGGAACAACCAATCAATTATTAAAAAATAATAAGCGGAAATCATATTTTAGAGAAAATACTGTTCTAACTTCTTTTCTAGGTATGCCAATGTTTGTATCTGTACCACAAAGCAAGTTTGGATAATCAAATGTCCGGATAATCACCCCTCCCTGTATCTTATTTTAAAAATGGTTTACAGAAGATATTCAAATTACAATATAAATCTTGACTCAATTTCTTTTTATTTAGATTCAAGTTCCTGAAGATTACCTTTTAAAATTTTTAAGTCAGAAACTTACAGAATTATAACTAAACCCATATGGTGCATTAACGATTGAATTTACACACAGATCTTCATATAGCAATGATTAACAAACATAATAGGTATCAACTACAAATGATTTTAAGATACTTATATCCTAACATATTATCATTAATATGCCAGATGTAGATGAGATCCCCTTGACTATCTGGATAACCTAATGAAGACGATATCAAAATAATCAAAAAGAAGCGCTGCTAGGTAACACCCTAAACAATGCCTAACATGTGACAATATCAATTTTCTAGCTAGCATATTCATATGTTCATAACAGATTTGAAAATAAAGACAGCTAAAGAAACATAAAAGTTCCACCAAATAAATAAATAATTTTTAAATATAAATAAAATATTTTTGAGTATGACTTTAATCAATTGAATACATACAAGAAGTTTATACCGTAGAATGTAAGTAGTTTTACTTACATTTTCTCCAGTACAGAAGGATAAGCTGACATCTGAAGACCACCCCCACTAGTTTCAATCAACAGTGTTCTATTTCTCAATTTTTTTACATTTTTAAGTTCATCCGCATAACCATTAAGAAATTTACTAATTAGAAAAGGTGACACTTTAGCAAAATCTTGTTCATCGATTCGCTCTATAAGTAAAAATGTTGGACTTACCGGTTGATTTTCCATTTTGTCCGGCAACGATTTCATGCGACCCCGAGGCCGTTTTCTTTTTGCCTTGGGACTATTAAGGTCTATGGGGTCCCCCATAGATATATAGAAATATAAATTAAGCTTGCACTTATAGTAAGGAAAAATAATAATAATAATAATATAGACAGAAAATTATAGAGTACATATATAATAGAGTGATAGTCTTAGCTGGTTAGAAGCTAGCAGCGCTAGGGACACGTCTTCTCTCCTCGAGGTGTAACGACTGACTCCGTTCGGAAAAAATATATATAATAATTCTTATAATTCTCTGTGGCTTGGTTCTAACAGGGCCAATGTCAATTTTTTCAAATTTTGTGTTATTTATACCAAAGGAGTGGTAAGTCTTTTCTTACTTAATAATGGAATTATATTTTTTAAGTTACACAATGGTAACTTAATTTTAAAAAATGTTCCTTTTTTAATTTTAACTTATTTACTCCATAATAATTGAAATAATTGAACTTCCTTACTCCATAATAGAATTATATAATTTAGTTACCCTTGCGGGTAACTTTTCAAAAAATGGGAAAAGCTTTGTGTTTTATTTATTTAAACTTACAACGTTGATATTGCATTAGCAATATCAACGTTGTAGGCTAACTAAAGTAGAAATTATATTTCAATTTATCATCTGAAAGTTTATAGAGTTAACGGGTATAACAAGGTATTTATGAACAAGTAGTACAATCAAATTAAAAATAGTTTTTTGATTAATTGTTTTAATTTTTAAATATTTTTATTTTGAAGAGAAAAGATTTAAAAATTAATACAATAAAATAAGGCCTTCTGTAACCTCCCTTGTGTCATTAGATGAAATAACCAATTATTTATTATGATTATTATAAATAGTAGTCTGGACGCAAGACGAAGCTAATCCCGCTGCTCCTCGTCCGTTGCTTAGGCGGACTAAGGTTTGTCTCGTCTATTGCCTACCAAACGTCTCAAATGTGGACGTAGCTTAAGACCAGCGATTTTGGTCTGATCGACGAGGACTAGTCTCAGCAGCGGCTCCGCAACCGCCTTGCTAGACCAGCTAGACCATGTCTCTGAGACCAGGTCTAAGCAATGGTCTAGTAGTGTGAACGTAGCTTAAGCAGTCCTCGATTTGGTGAAGATGGAAGAAATCCCTGAGGGGGAGAAGTAAGCTAATACACGTGATGCCAAGGCCCGATCTGTAATCATAGCGTCTGTCACAGATAGCACATTGAATATATCAAGAATGCGAAGACATCATGTCAAATGATGAAATCTCAACAGAACGTATTTGAACGGAAGAGTGCTTTTAGGTATAAATGAATAGTGGATACGTGACAGTCACGGATAGATCCTGTGGGATTTATAAATTGGGTACCCTTAATAGGCAAAAAACGATGTAGTTGAGGGTAATCTCGGGCATATCACTTGTCATCACAGCCATTGGTATAGTATACAGGGTACTGAACCCAAAACACTTAATGGGTTGTAGTGATACGGGTTTCTACATGTATAAATAATAATAATAATAACAAAAGATCCAGCACCACTTAAACCCATGAAAGGTCTGGGGTTCAGTAAAGACTGTATTATTTCTTTGCCAACGGTTGTGCAGGGAGGTGATTTGTTGTAAATCACGCTCAACCGCCAGATGAAAATTAGAAGTAAAATACAAACTCAAATCTTTAATTACATAAGTTCTTAATGAAACAACAATATTTAGGTATATATATATATATATATATATATATATATATATATATATATATATATATATATATATATATATAATATTTTTAACAAATTTTTGTTCAATTGAAGTACAAATTAGTCGCTGTCGAATTTTCTTTTTCTTGACCTTCTGGATGTTCTTTCACCTTCAGAGTCCCTTTTTAGGTTCCAACAGTAATCTGCCATCATGGTGGTATTCTACTTCCCTTGGTATCGTTGCTCGATCACTTTTATATCCTGGTGGAACCTCCTTGTTCTTCACTGTAATCCCCTAAATTTTGGGGGAAATTGTCAATGTGAGAATGAAGAAAATGAACCATTACACTCATGAGGCAGCCGAGGTTCTGGAAAGTTTTCAGCAAGCGTTCCACCAAATTTCGGTAATTGGGGTCCTAGTTATTGCCTAATATTCCTTCCACCACAGCCTTGAGGCTTAGCTAGGCTTGCTTTTCCAAAGAATTCATAGTGTTCTCTACGGATTGATGACATGGGAGCAGGGACTGAAGCTCAAGTGGTTTAATAGGGCTAAACTGGTTGCATTAGCAGGCAGCCATTCTTGCTACTGGATTCAGTGATGCGAACCTTTCCACTATAAAAAATGGGTAACGAAACCACAGGCAGAACCTCATGGGTGGTTTGGAATTCTGCCTATCTCCTAGTTAAGTATTTTCTTCTTCTTTTACCTCCTCGGAGTTCCATTCTGCTTCGAGTTGTTCTACCCCAGGATCTGCATTTTTCTCTGCATCCCCCATCTTTGTCGTCCCCTGGAGTCTTTCCAATAACCAATCGATACACTTGCTGTTCTTCTCTTACATATTTATTTTTTATATTCATGAATATGATGATGAGCAGAGGGCTCAGACTGTCTCATTTGCCCATCGAGAAGTATCCTATCACTTTTAAAAATATCTTACTTAAATAAGCTATTTTATACTTGTTTTTAATTTATAAATAAATATATTTTTTATAATTTTAATTAGCAAGTTTATAATTTAATATTATTCAAGATTCGAACCATTCATTCTTAATTATTCGTTCGAATATATGTTATTTGCCAATTTTGTTTTATTTTCAACCTTCATCATTTTATTTTTAACCTTCTTCATCTTCCTCCTTGTGCCTTTCAGCCTGGAGGTGCCTTCCTCCATTCCAGCCACGCATCCCGGTTCCTGGCCAGGCCCTTCATGGTATTCAGCCCTTGTCCTCTTTGTTCTCCCAGCTTGGAGATGTGGCTAGTCCGTGTTAGCCTAGGTCTGCCCTGGGGACGTCTTCTTGTTGGCTTAGCTTCAAAGAACTTTCTCGGGTACCGATCTTCCTGCATTCGCCAAAGGAAGCCAAACCATTCCAGCTGCCTCATTTCAACCACTACTCTTCTGGTTCGGCCAGCCACTCTCCTCAGGTATCTCATTTCTGCGGCTGTTAATTGCTCCAGTGCTTGTCCAACCAACAAATATATTAGCTTTAATTATTTTTATTTTTTTTTTGAAAGGATGTAAACTGGATTGAATTTATCTAATAATTCTTTCACTCTTAGTCAACAAAAATGTCATATATAACCTTAGTTGCAATAATTAAAAAAATAAATCACATGGTTTTAGGATGGTTATGAACCTGAATTATAGGTAGTATGAAATTGCTCGACTAAACTAGTGAAAAATGTGAGTTAATTTTTTTAATTTTAGAGTTATTCTCTTTTGATCCTGAATACCTCAAATTAATTAATGCCAAATCTCATGGAACACACAATTATATATTTTTTATTAACACATGAGACTACAAGTTCATATTTTTATCATCATATGAATATATAATTCTTTCGAGGCCACCAATTCTCAGTGTTTATTTTAATCTGTAGGTTGAATTATATTTATACTGTGACTATTATAAAATATGTGTTTACCAGAGAACAAAACTATTAATTTTAAAATTAGAAAAGGAACCATAAGGCAGAACGATAATGAATGGGGCCCTTGAAATCTTGAATCTTTACAATCCAATCGGTCTACTCCATTGTTCAAGTTGGATTGTTAAGGTCGGCTACCTATGTCTGAGAGTTGCTGGAGGTAAGTAAAGCTTAGCAACAACATATAGGGAATAAACAATAGTTACTAGAAAAATGCATTTTTAAAACAAACAAATATGTCTATAATTACAATTAAAATATACAAAAAACATTTCAAATGAACAACAATTAATCTATAAAAGACAAAACAAGTATGGCATCAATTCATCAAAATTAATGGAACATTAATTGATAAAATATAATAAATCTTAGAAAGTATTACCCAATCGGTATTTGTATAATCTTACATTTTAAAAATAAATATTAAAAGATATTATAACTAACTAATTAAGGTAAAATAAATACCGTAAACATAAAATCTTAATTAAAATCAGTCATCGAATGTGATTTTTTTCCCTTGAAAGGGTGCGGCTGAAACAGATAACTTCTTCTTAGCCTCCCAGGATGGATGCAGTTTTACATTTGATGGAGGATCTTTATCGATAGTACGTTTTTCACCTCTTCTAAATCCTTTCTTATCAGAAGAATTTTTATCACTGCCTCCTAAATATGTGATCGTCTTTCTACTATCAAATTTTTGGTTATTCTTATTTCTGTTAAAAGAATCATCTTTTGAATAATTTTTTTTTAAATTCGCTTTTTTGAAATCATTTTTAAAATGTTTGTCATCATCGCTGATCTTAGTTTTGTCAGTTTCATTATTTTCTTTTTTAGCATTAGCTTCAATGTTGCAGTAAGTAAGGTATTTACTGTTGTCTGTTGTCATGAAGAATGGATCAATATTTTTCCTTTCTATTGGCTTGTTTTCTAACCTGTCAATTTTTATGTTTTTATCTTTTTGATTATCACTGCTATCTTCACTATTCTTTTTTTCATTATTACTATCAGAATCAGAGGAATTTTGAATATTTTTTTCTTTCTGGGCAGGTTTCATTCTGATATTTTGAGGAACGTCCAAATTATTGTCAATTTCAACCTTTTTATTGACATCATCATTTGTATTATTAATAAGTAAATTGAGTTTTTCATTACTGGATTCTTGATCTGCATCACTTTCTGGAGGTATTAAATCAGGTATCGATTCACTTGATGAGTCCAACGTAGAGTCTGATGTATTATCAAATGCATGATTCAATTCCTCATTTTTCGGCTGTTTTTTCTGTTTCTGATTTTCTTTTTTCACTTTGTGTTGTTGCCTTTCGTCGAGAAGTTCTAATAAACGACTATGTGCTGATCCGATTTCCTTTATAAATTGATCAATTACAGTTCTTAAGTTTTTACGGAGGCAAAGTTTAGCCATAGCCTTAGTTTCTGGAGCAATGACTCGCTGAAAAAAATTACAGAAAATTTTAGAAAACGTAATTTTAGGCAATAACAATAAAATAAATCTAAGAACAGATACATACTTTGCTCATAAAATTTTTAATGTCCACTTCTTCAAAATTGGTCAACCCAAAAACAGAAACGTCATCTGGTTTCATTTTCTGAAAAACATATTTAATATTTTATTTATATTATAGTTTTACACTTTTATTTGATTGAATATATATTTTTTATTAGTGAATATGAAATGAGGTTACATATACTTGTATTTGAAGCACTCAAAAATCATAACACTAAGGCTTTCAATTTTCTACATTTAATGAAAATGGTAAGAAAATAAGACTAGATTAGATAATTTAACATAAATACACCTTCAGAACAGTTATTTCTGCCACCATATTGTCTGCTTTAGTAGCATTTTTTTGTTTCTGCTCTTCTGTACCTTTTTTATTTCTTAACCGTTTCGCTGCAGTTGTCAATCGATGAATTTGATGAACAATTGCTCTTTTCACTTCTTTTCTCATAAAAACAATCTGCAAAAATTAAAAATGTTTTACTGTGTTGTTTTATTAGGAATAAAAAAAATTGAAAAATTCATTTAGTAACTATGTGAGTTAGTTATTCTTACAAACATCCTACAAATTCTGATAGTTGATTGTAAGAAAGATAAAAGATAATTTCACACCTATGCAAAACTTTGGCAAATCATACGTGTAAGCAGATAGTTTGGTTGAACTCGGTTTATCCTCTGTAAGACTGAGACTCATATGTTTTTAGAAGGAAGCTCTATATATGCAATAATGTTGCATCCATCTACTTAATTTAAAATATATATATTAATATATACAAAATATAAAATACTTTTGTTAAACAATTCTAAGATATAGTTATGTTAATAGTTAACATCTTATAATACTGCTATGTAATTAACAAAAGAAAAGTGAATTGTAAAACTATTTGAAACATTTCATAACAAAAACTTACACTAGTTAACATTCAAATAAAAATCCTCAAACTAAGTAGTTTTTGTAGTGATCATAGCGGGTAATACAAAAAATTAAAAATGAGTATCAATAACAGAGATCTCTCATATCATAGAAATAATTACTAGAGCCTATAAGAAAAAAAATAATGAAGATTCAATGCAACAATAGTTATACTAAGTATTCTTAAATGTAATACTGGCATTTACCATAAGCACAAACTAACTACTGTTAATAAGCATTTATAAGATTGAAGTACCATGCATCCAAACAAAAGTCGGTAATAATTAATAGTTATTAGGTTACATTTCAAATATCTGTACAAAAAAAAAAACTGTATAACAACCCATGGAGGGTCTTGGGTTCAAAACATGGTAGAGACTGTACTGTTCCTGGGAAGACAGTTATGCAGGGAGGATATTTGTCCTCGACTGCCAGGCTTTTCCCCCAATTAATGGTACCCACTTTATACATAAATTATCTGCCACAGCCGGATTTGAACCAGGAAACACCTTCGAGTGGCATCTCAGCACTCTACTACTGAGCTGCCCCCTGCCACTAAAACTACCAAATACAATCAGATGCCAAGTAATTCTAATACAAAAATGGATTCAGTTGAATTCAATCTCACTAAGATTTTTCCTATTCATTAAATTAACAAGTAAAAGCTTTTTATCTTGTACAATCTGTATCAAAAAATCAGTCCTGGGTGTCTAATTTAATTGACAGATGGATCAGAATGTATCTACAAAATATTAGGCTCATATGCTATTATTAGTAAAATGATTAATTCGTTATATACAGAATAAAATGCACCTCTAATGCAGTATTGAAGGGGTTTAATTCCGTACTGAAATATTTTAAGAAAACTCACACGGGTATGTTCCGAAAATTATTTGAAATATATTAGGGGATTAACGTGAGATAATTTATAAATAAATATTCCATTTACAAACCTGATCATTCAGCCGTTTTGTCGGGAGTTGATCCATCCTCGTTCATGAAAAACAAAACTGAAATGCGGCGAGTTCGCTTGGCGGTAGATGACAACACGGTCAGCTGATGCGAGCTTGAAGGAGCATAAGATGGCAGGTATGGAAGGTTACTTCGGTCCTCGCGCTTACAATCCCAACTCGTCTTTTAAAGAAATTTACAACGATTTGGAGTATGAGAAGCAAATATTCCGAGAAACGCGGAGACCGAACAGTATAGATTTGCAGCCGACATTCCCAAAGCAGAATCCAAACACAGTGTATGACGATGATGGTGAGGTATTCTTTAATGATTTTTTTAGTTTTGAGATTTGTTATTGATTTTTAAATGTTACATGTCTCATTGAAGCATCAACAATTTCTTTATATTATTCAGCAATGAAACATTTCAAATACCAGTAATTAACCTTGCACCATTCTTATAGAGATGGTGTAATAGGTCATATTTGATAAGTTCATTATAAATAAACTATACTACATATTCCTGATTATAGAATATGTTTTCTATTAAGTTTATGTTTTACATCCAAGAGGCTTTAAGAGAAACATATCATCTTTATCATGTTATATTGATAAATTCCTTCTTTTTTTTCTAAGTCTTATGAATTGAAGTTCATTATCAGATAATGTTGTAAACAACTTTTATTCCTTTCGATAAGTACCCAGTTAATTAAACTTTTGTAACATTTACTAGTTTATCGTAACATCAGTAAGCAATCGTTAAGAAATACTTCTATTTTTATCCTTGTTTTGAATTGTTTTTTTTAACAAAAATTTCACATGAAAAATGAAGATTTATGCTTTCTATTTCTTTTCTGTTAAATCATTCCTATCATGAAATCATTTCGACGATATTCATCGCAGTGATCAGTGATAATCAAATTAAATTTGGACGAGGAAACTAACTTTTAAATCAAACAATTTCATTAAAGGGTATCCTTGATTCAACAATTTTATCATCCTTATTTTGGTACTTAAATCATGTGTCTTAAAATTATTCACTTTAACTTGGGACTTAATCAACTTATTTATCATTTAACGATAGCTAAAAGTTTTAGCTACTTATCATTTCATTTTACCATGATACAAAAAACCAAACATAAAAAAATGCAAAACTTCAATATATTTGTTTATTTTATTTAGATATGAATAAAAATCAAATTATTTTATATTTCTAAACTGTTTATTTTGTTTGCTTAAAATATTTGTATTACAATAATATTAATAATATATTTCATATTTCTAGATGCACAGATACAGAAGTTTATCGGTGTTGGTATTGGTGTAACGACACTTATCACCGAAAATCTGCTTAGTCATCCTTTTCTCGTCTTAAGGAGACAATGTCAGGTAAGCTTTTTTTTTTTTTTCTAGTTGTTTTATTTATTAATATTGTATACCTTACTAATTGTTTTATTATGATAGAATTAATAAAATACATTTTTTTTCTAGGTGAATCACAATGCAAAGAGGTTTCACCTCGTACCTTTTACCCTTTTCCCTGTTATTATACACCTGCATCGAAGCCAGGGTATAACAACTCTGTGGAAGGGTATTGGAAGCGTGCTCCTGATTAGGGGTATGGCCCTCGCTGTAGAAGATGTAGTCTCTAAAATTACCAATTGGCCAAAGTAAGTACTACTAAAAAAAAATTGTCTAGTTTTAGATTTAGGTTAGCTTTATAAGGATCTGTAATCAACTAATAATTTAAAGTATTTCATTTTTCCTTTGAAAATATTTTCTTAGCATTATAAACTCTTGTATGTAAATAATAGGAAATATGTGTATTACTTTCTGTTATCACTCAATTTCAGTTTCTTGATAATATTTTATCAGAAAGAGATTAGTGATTCACTCTAATCATTTCATCTTAACAACACAACTTTTTTTATTACCTTTTAATGAGTAACTTATTTTTTTTTTTTTTTATATCATTGCATAAACATCATGTATATTTTGGTAAAGTTAAATATAAACTGCTAAAAATGAATGGGGATACTACTAATTTTGTTGTTTTTACTTAGCCTAGCACATGAATATTATTTTTGTTATAAAAAGCATTAATATTTATTAGAAATTACACTAAATTAAATATGAATGTAGTTATTTAATATATAATTATAATATAAATGCTAGGTAAACTATATACTTTTAAATTAGCAATATCCCTATTCATTTTTTGCATAGTTTAGAAGCAATTTTAGAAGTTGGTGTGGGTGTGGCGAAGGAATAAGAAAAAATATCTAAACTGAATCCATGAAACGAGTATTAAACATGGAAATGTATAAAATAACATGAATGGACAGATATAGAAAAATAAAGTATTACTAGAAATTAAAAAAAATCAAATTAAATGCGGGATTAATGAGGGAATTAAATCATCTTTCCAATTTAATGATCAACTTAGTAATTGAAATTATTATCTAAAATAGAACATTTAAATAACAAGATTTTGTACTCTATTACAGTAAGATTTAATATTGACATATGTATAGTAAAAACAAATGTGACACTTCATATTACTTTGGAATATGTTACTCATTTTATCATGTACCATTATTAATTCTAGTTCATTACCAGTGTATCTAATAAAGTTCTGTTGGTAAAATATTGTAAAAATATACTAATAAGTAACCTAGTAAATATGTTCAAACAAATTAGTTGTAAATACTTGAGTAATTGTGTGGTACCTATTTATAGATAAAATAATGGTACGGATCTCAGCCTCACCGTGGCAACGCTCTAACCATTTGAGCCACCGGGGTCGCTCCCTACCTAGGACAAATCTGTTCTGATATGGGATAGGAAGACAACAGATTTTTTACTCGCAAAATGGCGATATATTTATATATATGGGATATGGGATCGGTGAAGAGAACAGATTTGTCCTAGGTAGGGAGCGACCCTGGTGGCTCAAATGGTTAGAGCGTTGCCACGGTGAGGCGGAGATCTGGGTTCAAATCCCAGCTGAGGGCAAATCTTTTCTCTTCAAAATAAAAATATTTATAACCATTATAATTCTTTTGGTGTTTACTTACCACAGATGCACTATTTATTTATGAATAATATATTGAAGGTTTAAAAACTGAGTAAATTGGTAAACACAAGAACAGACCTCTGGAAAATATTCCAATTAGGGCTAGGGTATAGAAATAATAATTTGAATAATCATCTTAAATGATACTCTGGCATCCCAAAATCAAATAAGAATATTCAAAATATATTCAAGGGTAGAAACATAGCAATATTCCTCATTTGGAATAATTCCTCATTAGTGATTTGAATTATTGTGTTAGGTGAAGTTAAAATGTATTATTTGATATGAAAAATTCATATAATAAAAAAGTGTGCTATTGAATGTAATATTTGAGAATAGGAACAAACGTATAATTAATGTTACTCAAATGACAGAATGAATTTTAAAGTTTGAATTAAATGTGAGATATGTTATGGAAGACGATTTTGAGACAAAATTAAGGAATCAAATATGAATTTAATTGATTTTAACTTCTGTGTCAGAAATACACTTTAATTACTCTGCAGGCAAAATATATTTTACTAGCAAACATGCAATAGGAATCATCCTTTATGCAGAATAACTTTTATTTTATTCTGTAACAGCCATTTTCTATTTAAAACATATTTATTTCATTTCATTTAACTAAGAATTGATACAATGTCGGGTATTTTTGCAAGAAGCATTATCACATAATTTTTGATTTATATATTCTTTTCAGAGAAATTTCCTGGACTGCAGTCTCCTGGAAAACAATGGGGCAACATATTCTATTGAAGTGGTAAGAATTTATCTGAATATTAATTCAATAATGTAAAGTAAAAATATAAACTAATTTTAAAGTTATAAAAAAACAGAAAAATCTGAACAATTTTCTTCCTAGTAGTTAGCCGATGATCAGTTTTCTGTGAAGTTTTACTGTTTATTTTGTCATAAAGAAACTACGGAGACAAAAGTTGAAGAAAAGTTTACAATTAATGCCTTCCAAAATCAAAAGTCCGTATCATGTATTTATTGGTTCTGGGTTTTTTTTTTTTCTCTCATGATCTCAAGGTTTTTTCTATGTCTTTAGAGATCATTAATATTTATTTCTAGTTTTAGATAAATTTTCTTTAATGTATTCTAAGGATTATATAAATATTAACAGTTCATAATGTTACACTAAGTTTAAGTCAGAATTATTAATTTTAATAATTAACCGTTGTTATCGGTCCGGAAAAAAAAATTGTCTGTTAGACTACTGGGTAGAGTTGACACATAAATCACAGATGATCACATAATAGTTCTCAGAACTTGACATCACCATCTGCCATTTTATTTCAAAATGGAGCCGCTTAAGTTTTTCTAAGAGTTTATGATTATAGTTCTTCACAAAAATTCTACATCTGTTCAGTCCCAACTGATTAAAGAATTTATTAGCCATTTATAGATATAGTTATTTAATATCCATCTATAGAGATAACTAAAATCTTAAGTGTTTTGGAATCATTGATAAATTATTTTCTAACTGTGCCACCTCACCGTCATTGAATTTCTTTTAATTTCAGTATTACATTGGCTGTTGTCACTCCATTCTATTCTGCTAGCCTTGTCGAAACTGTCCAAAGTGAAATCGCCAGTGAGAAACCTGGTGTTTTTGATGTCTTCAGGGAAGGGATCTATCGTCTTATCAATATAAGTAATCCTCAAAAAGGTAATTACATTTCCTCTACAATTGAGATTATCTTCAAAATTTCTAGTGATATACAAAAATATTTTATCTAAACACTTTTTCATTCATTTATTTACGGAACCACCATCATTTATGAAAACTTAATTGTGAATATGAGATCAGGTGCTCTTTGCCATTCTTGGGAATAAAAGAATATTAAGGCTTAATGCTTTCAGATCTTGCTAAAATGCAATTTCTGCTCTCCTTTATATATATATATATATATATATATATATATATATATATATCATCACATTATCAATTATTAGATTGTCCGAAAGTAAACTTGGAATTAATAGATTTTAAAAAATTTAATTTTCATATATTTGTTAGATATGAGAGTATTTTTTTTTTTTTTCAATGGAGTTTATCAATATGTTCATGTCTTGATTAGAATGAGATGATGAAAAGAAACAGACCGGCATAAGGAAGGTTAGTTTGTTAAACATCATATAAACAGGAGAAAGTTTGATTTTTTTTTTAAACTGTATTGTAGTTGACATTGTCCTTTAGGGAAAGTGTTGCATTCATGAAAAACTTTGAATTCTCAATAGGTTTATCATCCTCTGGGATTTTATATAATTACCTTTATTATCTGAAAACCAGATTTTCCCATCATTTATTTTTATAATTGGAAAATAATTATTAAAACAGTGTTGGGCAAATAATGGAGATGATTCATTTGTTTTTTTTTATAATAGAATAACTTTTACGTTGAAAAATTTATTTACAATTACTCAAATGTATTGTATCTGTCTCCAGTATGGATTTATAGTGTTTACATTGGATATCTTAAAAACCTGTACCACAACGACCCGTGAATGGGTCTGGGGTTCAGTACATGGAAAACCGTTCTGCGAGGAGGTGACTTGTTTTAGATAACGCTCAACCACCAGATTTTTCCTCATTATTTTGGGTACCCTATTTTTATAACATTTTATATTGTCTGGGTGAGCCCCAGGAGGGTCCTAGATCCCATATGATCCATCTCTGGCTACAACCAGACTAAATAAAAGTTTTGTCTTCAGCGAGATTTGAACCGGGATTTCCGGCATGGGAACTCAGTGCTCTACCAATGAGCCACTGCGCTCCCCTTTACATTACATATATTAGGTTTATTTATACTTCATGTTTCATTATTTGTGCTAAATTTATATTGTTTTGCTTTTATTTATTTAAATCATTGGAAATTTCTTTTGATTGCAGGTAGGATGTTACTTGTCTGGAGTCTAGTAATACCTACAGTGGTGCATGGAGCTTTCAAGTGTATGTTCCAATCATTAATAAAGAATTTCGCTTCTGCCTGTATGCAGATCAACTGCAGGCAGGATTTTGAAAGAAAGGTACGACTTTGAAATTAATTATTTTTGTTAGTGAAGCCTAAAAACAGTACCAAGTACTGAAGCCCCAAAACTCTTTATGTGTTACTGGCAATAAGTAACAGAGCAGTAAAAAAAATTGTTCGTTCTCATGAATTATTAATAAACAATTTATATAGTTTATCAACAATTTATACCAAGTTTAATAATTATATCGCTATGAGAAGTCTTTCATTTTTCTCTATTGCTACAAAATATTATATATTTATTTATATACATGATTAATTTTTATATATCCAAAGCTAAGTACAAGCAGACCACACCCAATCTCCCGGGCTTTGGTAATTCCTTATAAATATTTTTATTATAATGATTATACCATATGGGGTTCAATTATAAGAGTTTATCTAATTAACATTGTCAATCTTTTAATGTATGATGATAGTTCATAAAATGTTGATGACTATTGTATTTTAATACAAATTTAATAACTAAACATTTATAATAATGTAAGGACGAAAATAGTTGGGGGTGCAGTCAAATGGAAACACTAAATAAGTGGTTGCTTATTTAATCTTAGATTTCATTAGCATTTAACATCACTATTTCATCATATTTTATTCTATTTCCATGCTCATACCATATTGTTACTTATATTTCTATACGTTCCTTGTATATTTATGTCATATATTTATACCACTTCATACTATAGGTATGCATTTTAAAAACTGTTATACTCTATATTTATTATATCTTGACTTTCTACTGTTATTTTTCCTCTATTTACTCTTTAATATCATTTTGGTTATACCTTCTTTCATTTTACTTATGTAAACTCCCTAGGAGTCTATTATCTTACATTCTATAGTTCTTATATATATTCTACTACTTCTTTCATAATTTTACTTCTCACCTCTGATGTTTATTTTTTAAAATATCTTTCTGTTTACTTCCGTCTTTTATCTTTATAAAAAAAATCTTTTTTGGCATCACCACCGTTCTGTACATTTTCTCTGTAATGTTTCTACATATATATTTTTCTCATTTATCATATACTTAGTCCTCAATGTATTTTATTGTATTCATTGTATTTTGTCTGTTTTTCTTTCTTAGCCCTGAAGATGACCCACAAAGTGGGTCGAAACGTCGGCACATAATTAAATAAGCAACCACTTATTTAGTGTTTTCATTTGACTGCACCCCCAACTATTTTCTTCCTTACGTCTACTCTCCAGTCAACCATCCCCTCGCTTCTCATTTATAATAATGGTTTTGTTTACACAGGGAGCTTATCCAAAAGACTGGATGAACCAGTCGCTGTTGCAAGAAATTGAAGTCACTGCTCAGCTGTTATCATTAATAGGCGCTGATGTTTTACTCTACCCGCTTGAGACAATTTTACACAGGTGAGGTTACCAAGAAATAAAAAAAAATGACCTCCATAAAAAATAAGATAAATCTAAAGAATGAAATAGTTCATAGGAAATTCCGGAAATAACATAAAATCAGTTGTGTTATATATCATTAGAAAAGTAAAGAATTCAGAAAAAAATATATAACATTTAAACTCGTTAAACATAATGGGTAGTGAAAAAAATATATAAATTGAAATGATTATTGTACATGATAATTAATGTTGGCATATAATCTAAATTTTTCACTGAAAATAAAATCTTCCATGAAAACTAAATTTAAAATTAATTTTAAGTAGGGAGATAAATAGATATTGTATGATTATACACCGGATTTTTTAAATTTTATTTAGGATGTAAAGTAATCGATGTTAAACCTAAAATTTTATTACCATAGTAGAGTAATCTTATTTTCTTTTCTTTCATCTTTACAGGTTACATTTACAAGGAACGAGGACGATTATTGATAATCTTGACAATGGATTTTCTGTTGTTGCTATTTTGACAAGGTAATATTTAAAATTAAGTAATATATTATTTAGAAGATATTAATCTAAGCTATATTCAGATATATTCCTTAAGTAGTTGTATTGAAATTTTATCTCAAGAGAAATATAAGAAAATTTATATAATAGTGTTGAAACTAATGCACAAATGAATGAAAATAAAATTCACAGTAAGAAATACCTAGTTCAATTATCCGATAATTTAGAAATCCTCCATTTACAAAAGCGGGAGCTAGACCAGGGAGTTGCCATTGGTTACCAATTTTATAAGGTATTGTTAATACAGGTTATATTCCAGTATCAAGAAGTTGGGTGCCATTACTCCTCACTAGCACCAAATTAATTCAAGTATACAATTATAGCTTTATAATCTTTAGCTATATAATATTATAACCTATTATACTATAATTATAGTCACGATAAGGACAAAGGGCAAGTGAAGCGAGCCAACTATTGGAGGAATGGGCGTGGCCTCCCCCGAGCCAAATTCTGCACAGGTTGTTTTCTAAATTTTCGGACTGTAATTTGTGGGGAATATTAATGTTTTTAGAAATTGCTATATAATAAATGTAACCTAGATTCCTTTTGGGGCTTTGAGGACCAGTGGAATTTGATTAATGAGCTATCAAAACAAATAGAATTTCCTGGAGAAGTAACAAACTCTAAAGTTTATTCTTAAATTTTTACAACACTGTATTTAAGGTAATTAAAAAGTATAAGAGATTTCAAATCTATATCAGTGTTAAGTCAGTGAATCGGGAAGGAATGTCCAGGTTTTACAAGTTTCAATGCAGGCATCAAGATCTGGAAACCATTCCATTGAAACGTATTGGACGTTGTTTTTTAAAACATATAAATTCTCACTTTTTTAATGCTGAAGATACTTATAGCACATTATACAAAGTTCTATAAGTGTCATAATGCACAGTCATCTCAAATAAACTATAAATTATTATTTCAAAGGTATTTTTTGTATTTCACATTAATCCAAAATTAACACAGGAGTTACTACAGCTCACATCTTATGATCATGTATTAATTATTTTGAAGCTTAATATTTTATGTAACAAAGCTAAAATATAAATTTAAAAAATAAAAGCAATCATAAGAATTTATTGTTATCCCCTTTACATGTACATTATTTAATATTATAGATATGAAGGAATGGTGGATTGCTATGACACAACTATGGCACAGGAAGGTGGTGCTGGTCTGTTCAAAGGTTTCGGAGCATTGATCCTACAGTTCTCTGCACATTATGCAGTTTTGAAATTGACAAAACTCCTGTTCACACAAGTTGCTACCTTTGTGAAATCTTCTAGTCCTCCACCTCCTCCTTTAGACAAAATCAGGACTCCTGTCAAACCGGAGTGTGTCAAGGAACCTGTTCGGACGCCAATGAGATAATCTGCCATAAATAAATGATATAGAAAATTTTTGTAAATTGTGTATTATTTCATTGCTTGTAAATTGTTACCAGTAGTGTATTTTTTTTTTTTTTTAATGTGTAAATTAAATGTGTATTTTACTGTTGTTATTATTTATTTTGTAACAATAGTAATTGTTACTTTAATATTGTTTATTTATATCGCTTTGCAATTTACATTTAATTTATTTATTTTTAATTCAACTTTTAATTTTTTTATATCCCATAAAATCCAGCATCCATTTTATTTATTTTATATAATCTAAGTACTAGAATTTTAATTATTATTATTTTCATAAATTAATGACATTAACATTTGATGTTTGTTTATGGCTGTTCACTCTATAAATTTTGCTTCAAGTAATTTGACCAATTAAGCTGGATAAAATCTCATTAGATTTATTAAATGCTAGAATAAAATTACTTGTTTGTATTTGCAGCAGCTGTAATAATAATGTTTTATTAGATCAGATGTCTATTTTTTGGATAGAATTTATAAAGCACAGATAGAACAATAATTCAAATTATGTTGAAAATTTGCTTTTCCAAGTTCATTACATGAACACTTTTAACTTCTTTTTAGTAAATTAGTCTTTAAAAAGTGTATACTTGATAAAAAAAACATTTTGTATCATGTTGCTAGTCCAAAATTCTTATTGTTTTAAAAAAATATTTTTAAGGCCTTAAAACAAACAGTAGATAACTTATTAGTTTCTGTATACTTAAGAACTTATTAATTTTGATGCATCAGAAGTTTAGCTTGGTAAATCTTATAGTGAATGATTAAAACCTGGAAGTTTTGGCCCATGATGGACTCTTTAAAATTATTATTTTTTATTTGATTTAAGTTTGAATTCTAAAATAATTTACTGATAAATATTCTAATGTTATATTTACATACATTTTCTAAATTTCACATCTGAAAAGAACATTTCCAGTGATACAGTAAACGTGAGCAAAGAGCAAAAGTGCAAACCTTTTTAGAACTATCATAATATTAATAATGGTGGTATATACAAATTATGTTACGTGAAATTATACTAGACTGGTAATGATGTCCAGCAGCCTTCCAATGCATGAATTATTAAAAGTCCTGATGTTTTTAATACCATTCTAAATTTTTTTAAATAGTTATCTATTACATTATTCTGCCTAAAAGTAAACAGAAAAGATTGTAAAAGATGATTTTATTTCCTTAAACAAAAAATATTTTTGATCATTTGTAATTAATGGTACAAGTTATATGTGTTTTAGCTGTCATGTTAATTCATAAACTTATTTATTTTGTTTATTCAATATATAACTGTATTGTATATCTGTAAAAAAAAATATGTTAGATATTGATTTTACTGTTGTATCTTTGGTTATTTTAAATTGTATAAAAATGTTTTGATAATTGTTAAAGAAAATAAATACCATCATTTGATGTATGTTCGAATATCCTGAGTGTAGTTTACTCTGTATCATAAGCTATTATTTTTTAGATTCCGTTTTTCTTCATTAACTTTAATTTAATTGCTACCTACTCATTTATTTTACTTGTCCCTGATTGCTTTAATTTCTGCTTGGGAAATTAATTTTTGGAGCTCAATTTGGTTTTGTAAGAGTCAAAGGGGAGCTCGAGTTTTGAAGTTAATGAACATTAGGGTACTGATTTCATAATTTACCGATCTATCTACCTACCTATCTATCTATCTATTTACCTTCTAATAATTTTTAATATCTATCAGCAACAAATTACCTATTTTCCTTCCACATGTTTGTATAACTGTCAAAACGGGCACTTCTGTATTGTCAAAAACAAACTTCTATAGTATTACAAACCAGATCTCTGCATTTAGAATCTGATATAAATCACAATATGAATAAAAAGACTAGTTATTTTAGTTGCATTGTTTTATTTCTTAAATTAATTATTTCTCGATAAATATCTATATAATTTTCTGACAGCTAAAATAGAGAAAGGCACTGATCAAGCCAAAATAATAATCATATGTAAGAAATCTAAGTGTCCATGGACATGGATAAGTAATATTTCTACTTCATGAAAGTGATTTTCATAATTTTTTCTTGAGGCTGATCTATCTGCCCAGTTTAATATCTAATTTCTTTCCTCCTATCCCCAACTGTTTCTATAATCTCCTTTGAACATGAATCCTTCTTAGACTGAGCCTCAATTCAGGTGACATATTTAAAAGACTGCTTATGGTGTATTCCCATCAGATTGTATTTCTTCATTCTGCTTAGCTTGGAAGCAAGCACATCCATAAATGGTCATACACCCTACAGTGGAGTGGTGAATACACATAACTGTTGTTTTATGTACCTAGTCATTTCAGCTAAAATAAATTCAAACAGATCATATTGCTGAAACCTTCTGGTAAAACATGTATTATCTGTGAATTTGCTAATGCTGGCAATTTCTAATTCTGAGGATTAGGAGCCATGGTGGTTGAGGTCCTTAAGGCTGAACCTTTGAAGTGCTGCCTGTTCAACTCAACTTGATAGCCTTGAAATTTATTTCGTGGCGGAACCGCAGGAACAGATCTTGGCTTTTCTGTTCTTGTTAAAATGGTCAGTGGCTTGTTTGAATAACACATCATTTTTTCCTTAAAAAGAACAGAAAAGGGCGTTACAACGCAAAATAAATATATTGATATGATGGTAAATTCTTTGAACAAGCATGTCATGTCAATTGTAAGACGAGCGAGCACTTTTTCTCGAAGCATAGGGTGAAATCAAAATCTGGTTTTACTTCCAATAGGTAACGATCCCAAGCAATTATTAATGCAAACAGTTTTATAAAACATAGTTAATGATTTTTCACAAACAAATCATTTTACATTCGAAGTCAGAGTTAAAATTTGTGTAACGGCTTAAAGAAGCCAGGAACAGTGGCTTTTGCGATTTTTAAAAATATTTATAATGAAAATGATCGAGCACAAGAGACAAAACAAACAGTATTTCCTTGATCCTTTCCAAAACTACGCCGATTAAATATTACATTAATAAAAACTAATTTATACAATAGAGAGAAATAAAAACATGAGTTCCCTCCCACTTCATCGGTGGAAACAATTTTACCGTCTCGTTGATAGCCAAGAAATTCCATCAACCCAGTCGATGGAGGGACGAATGTAACTTTATTAAAACTATTATGTTGTTGTTTATGCTTTTTAAAACTATTACAGGGCATGTAAGCTATTAGTACAATCAGTTGAAGTCCGCTTCACTTTAGTCCTCTCTGACTCGTTGTCTTTCGGTAGATTCAACCCATGCTGTTGAATATCATGGATAGATTTCGAGTTAAGTTTAGATAGTTGCCTTGTATATAAAATGTATTAGGTACTTTTCATGCTGATAAATTTTTCTTTCACTTTAAAAAAATATCACACTTGTGAACGTAATAATCGTAATTTATTAACTTAATTAGTTAGCCTTGATGGTGGGTTGAATATAGCCCGAAATGTTATATTTTTTAGATCGTGCATTACTTCTGCACTAACCGAATCCTAAGTTCTTCATAAGTATAATTCATTTGTTTCTTTTTACATACCTCTTTGGTAGTACATGGTTATGTTACCTTCTGATTTAAAAAGTTGGTTTTGTTTATAGTTGTATTCATTTAATTGTGAAAAGTACTTCTATTATTAAAATTATAGTGGTGTGAATACCACTGATTACTCATAATTTGCATATTTAATTAGTTTAAAATATTTGCTTTATTCGGTTTGGCTAAGCAGTATTTTTATGTTTAGAAAAGACTTAGTTTTACGCATTTTTAAAAATAAAGATGCATCTACAATTTTTGATGAATTGTGTGTGTTAATATTATCACCTTGCCCAACAATTATCCTATCTATAACATTCCCTGGTGTACATATTACATTGCCCAAAAAATAGACTATTTATAACATTCC
The DNA here is from genome assembly GCA_964056705.1 of Troilus luridus. Lineage (NCBI taxonomy): Eukaryota > Metazoa > Arthropoda > Insecta > Hemiptera > Pentatomidae > Troilus > Troilus luridus. The sequence goes on along the minus strand of OZ057416.1, from coordinate 14,942,140 downwards.
CTGGTGTACATAGGATTACCTTGCCCAATAAATATCCTATCTATAACATTCCCTGGTGTACATACTACATTGCCCAAAAAATAGAGTATTTATAACATTCCCTGGTGTACATAGGATTACCTTGCCCAATAAATATCCTATCTATAACATTCCCTGGTGTACATACTACATTGCCCAAAAAATAGAGTATTTATAACATTTCCTGGTGTACATACCTTGCCCTACAAATATCCTATTTATAACATTCCCTGGTGTGCATATCATTACCTTGCCCAATAAATAACCTATTTATAACATTCCCTGGTGTACATATCATTATTACTATTACTATACCAGTATATCTTACTAAGTTTTGATTAATGGAGATATGATTTTAATGAATTGATTAATAGCGATTGATTTACAAATTTAATAACATTATCATTTTGTCAACAAATAATAATATTATTGCATTTATATTAATTATTTTTCAAGTCCTCTGGCAGTTGAGGGAAATTGGTGGCTAAGAATAATTATGATGATATTACATATAATATGGTTAAACCTAAATTGATATGTAATTAGTACTATGATCAATGATCCATGATGATACTCGACTTGTCGTATGAGATAATATGTATTCATTATAACTTTTATATTATATTTTATTTGAATAATATTTTATATTTTCTTAAATAGTCTATAAACCTGAAAAACATTATTTTGATATGTCTCTGTATTAATGAAAAATCTTTCAACACTTGGGCAGTTTTCAATATCGTTATTTAAAAGTTTTTTTGGTACTTTGGTAAAGTAATTGTTTTACAATTACGAGGAAATTTCTTTTTGGCACTTGAATTACTAAGATGATCGTTTTGTTAACTTGTAAACAATTTCGCAAGTTTTAATTTTAAAATAACATGCAAACACCTTTACTTAACTGTTATTAAAAATCATACTTACCTCCATTTCTTTGAAACATCAAATGTATAGACCAAGGATAGAAATAAAAAACTTTTACTTCGAAAGATTCAGATTTATTTTAGATAAATTATGGCTGCTAATGATTACATTATCCTTACAAGAGTACGGTTAAACTAAGCATGATCATGATAACCAAAGTAGGGATTTCGATAACATATGTAAACAGAGCAAGCTTTGAGTGAAAACCAAGTGAGGTTCACCTTCCTTAAAATGACTGTTGTATGAACTTTCTTTTTCCACTCTGTCGCAAAGTTCCTTTACGACTGTGTATTCTACAAATATTTACACTTTACAACTTATTGCCATAATTGTCTACACTTTTTTTGAAGTTGGATATTGAAAATTCATTGATAATTAGATTTAAATACACACTATTTACAATAGCTTCTGTACAAGATTAGTTAGATGTTGTCTCATTTGGGTTCATTGTGTCAGGAATGGAAAGATTCTCAACTATCCTAAGTCGAAGCATTGTCTTTGCATTTTTTTTTGTTTTTATTTTTTTAGATAAAATTTTTAAATCATTAATCTATTACACTGCTCTACAAAGACAGTAAGTATAACATGACGAATTTTTTTAAATTGAATTTATTATAAGTGAAAGAAACTATAATAATGAAACATTGCCAAGGCACATGAGATATGTACAGAACTTTTTGTCTCTCTGCTTGACTTTAGTTGAATTATTGAAAATTCCAGGAAAATTTATTAAATATTTTTTGTCAGAAAGGGTACTGGGACCCATACTAGCCAGTAGTAAGTTCAGATGAAGAGATATTTTGTGCAGTTATTTTTATAATACTCATTGTAAAACTATACATTAAATAAATACTTCTTGTTTCAGTAACCCTATAACAGATACTCATGGACATTTCTTTGAAAATGATATGATTCTTTGTAGTTTGTAAACCATCAGTTGAAGACATAAATGGCTAAAACTGTTTTATGAATAAATTTTTAAATCAATATTTTTCTTTGGAATGAATGTGTCATGATCTTGTCTTTACCTTATGGGATTAATTGGTTATTAGATTTGATAAATAATGTTTTAAATTTAATTGAACTAAAGACCAAATCTATAGCTTAACTAAACTGAGTATTTATTGTTTCCAAGAGCTATGATAATATATTGTACTTCAATAAAATTGAGTAAGTTTTCAAGGAAATTAAAATATTCTATAATTATATTTTATTTAATTTGTGAATTTTAATTGCTTTTCAGTACCCAACTAAATGCATAAACTAAAATAAGTAAAATTAACATCTTATCAACTTGATTCTCTATAATGTATAATAATGTGCGGTATTATTGATATCAATTATGTTATAAGTTTTATTTCCAACACTTCGATGTAAGGGTCTTAAATAATATTCAGTTTCAGCTGAATAAAATAACAATTCTCTTTATAATTAAATTTATTCATATTCATTGCGCCAATAGTTACTAACCAAAGAAAAATGTTTCTAAATCCTACAATTTTTAAATAAAAAACTAATTTTGAGGTGATTGTCATACATTTTTTAAAAAACATTTTATTTTTTTTAATTTATTTTTTGTAGAGCAGTGTCACGGTTATAGAACATACCAAACAAACTTAAAAGCACCATTTTAACTTACTCCAGATTTCTGGAATGATCTTTAGTACTTAAATTTATATACAATATTTTCATGTCATTGGAACATCAAATAAATATACAATGTACATATATACTGATAACTAAAATGATCGATGTTCAAAGAATCATATTAATATTAAACAGCAATTCTCAGTTTTTAAAACCGATATTGTTATATACAATTGAAATAAATTTGTAAAAACCAAATCAAACATTATATAAATATATACAGTTTTACTTAATCCATTCCAATGGTAAAAATGTACTAATCAACATTACATACCACAGTTGGTATATTTTTATTTAATTTTAATCTTTTTTTTTTTTTATACAAGAGGTAAATACATATCTACTTAGATTCCATAAAAGTTATCATTCAATCAATTTATATATTTATATACAGAGTATAAAAAAAAAATAAAACGGAGAAAGGACATTACAATACCGAGGTACAATGAAGAACGTGGAGCCAATAGCCGGTACACCTATATTATACTTGCTGTACAAGGTGGGTTTTCGTAGTGACAGTATTTTTTTTTTCCTAGTGCAAGAAGTCGAAAAAAAATCTATTATTCATCAAATTTAGAAAACGTAAAATACATATTCATTTATAATATACTTAAGTCCTGCAAAAGCACTGAAATCTTTGTTCTACTATTTTCTACTAATATTAGAATCATGAAATATACAATGTACAAGGGTTATTATGCTCAGCTGATGAGTTAGATCAGCTGATTACGTTTACATTAGCTAAACCTGGAATCTAGCAGGTTCCACACGATACTAAATGTTCAGTTAAGAAACAATTAAATTTTAAGCACTAGGAAAAAAAAATGTCACCAGGAAATGATACCTTTAACTCACACAGTTCCTATACTAATAGTCACTTAGTTCATTTTTTTTTTTTTTTTTTAATTTTTCCCTATTTCACTTCAATATAATAGGATTTTTAATAACCAAATAAAAACACTAATATTTAAAGTTTTGATATCACAGACCCACTGAAACCGTCGCAGCTTCAATAGCATTAATTCATTAAGATCACTATTTTTATCTTCCTTCGTCACAAAATCGAGCTCAAGCAACAAATAATTAAAAATAATTCTTTTAAACAAACAAAAAGAAAAGTGCCATCTCTTGATATACTCATTACATAGCTAATTACTAATTTTTGATTTATAATATGAAAAATTGAAAGAAAGAAAAAAAGAAGCTAACACAAATCGTAAGAATGAGAAATAACTTATATTTTTAAAAATTATTTTTCTCTTAAATATTAGTGTTATAAAAAGAACTATCAGTCTTCAAGGGACGAAGGGTATCTATGAGTAACCCTCATATATTTTTCTCATAATTATTATTATTATAGTCTGTCGAGGAAGGGTAAACATAAAGTGAGGTTTCATTTTTGTCAACAAGAGCTCGTTAATTACTCTAAGGGTAGAAGAAATTTCACACTAAAGGTGTTCGGTATATTTCATTTGGATGGCTGTTCTGGTTTGCCGAGGCTCCTGTGTCGTTCTGCCGACTGCATTGCTGTAAACAAATAAAACAATAACTAATTAAATTATATAAATATAAAAACTAAAATATGACAATTCACTGTTGTTTGAATGTTGTTATGGTCTTGAATTGGTGAGAGTAGGAAAGAGGAAAAACAAGAAAATTTTGAAGTTGTGAAGAGGAATGGAATGTTTATTTGCTGTGAATATTTGATTTCACAGTAGGAAATATTCATGTTGTTGTGTATTGTGAGATTCGGAATAAACCAAGGAGTATTAACAATTTCTTAGAATTTTGGAATGTGTTAAGATCTAAGAAAATTGTGGTTGTGGATATAAAATAGAGAGAAAGTTTTAACTGCCAATTTTTGTTTATGTATAACAGTTATAAATATTTTAAAAACTTGGCTTATTCAATAAATCAAAAGTATGTTGGCTGCATCCGAAGGATTTCAATATAATTTTAAGTTATATTTGAAAATAGTTATTTCTTACCGCTTGCTTCCTTTCCCAATTTTTCATTGCATTTTTATACTTTTCGAACTCGTGGCACCAGTCAGAATAAATTTTATGATAATCATGTGATTTTCCAGGAGGGGCACATCTGCAATAAAATAGTATATAGGAATTTAATTTCCTTATGTAGTTACATTATAAGTTACATAATATTTGAATATGAAATAATAAATGTCAAAGCTCTATTAAAATCACTAAAATAAGAACTTACAAGAAAATCTGTATACATACCTATGGGTATCTACGGTTATATTGTATGCACAGAGCAGTGAACCACCAAGCCAACAGTCATATCTGCCTGAGTCTGCTTCCGTAACACTGACAATTACTAATCCTCGTTCACATGTTTCGATATATTTATCACCTCTGAAATATGAGTAAATCTTTATTAATAAAATAATTATGTAACATTATTAAATAATATCATTAACACTTTCAAATATATGTTCATGAATTATGAAAGATCAAAATAATAAAATTGCAAGTCCTTTCTTGAGATTTATTATTTCTTATAAAAATTAAGTAATATTAAAACTAGTTACTAGAAAGTGATAATGAAAGCATTTTCATCTATTTATTATTAATTGTGAATTGGAAACAAATAAAAAATTTAATTAGAAAAATTAAAAATCTGATGGAGTGAATCCTCTTACCTGTAGACTATCTGGTATCGACCCTTTTCTTTACTGTAGTGATACCACGTCACTGTCTGCGATGCCAAAACTTGAGGCATTTTTACAAAACAGCCGAGGTGAACACTCTGACCCCATGTTACCGAAAGCTTCTTCTTCACAACAGAACTGTCACAAACACTTGCACTGCTGTTACTGACGTCTTGAAGCAATCTGTAACCGCATTAAGGGAAAATTTGAGTAAAGTATTCAGCATTTTGGTAATTAAAGATGTCTAATTTGTGCTTTAACTTACCCAGGTGTGAAAGGTTTACAGGTATTAGTATCCTTATCCCATCCACAATAAGGATCGTGGACACATCTAAGGCAATTGTCGTACCGGCGATTACACATGACTAAATCTATCTGCCTCACCCTTTCATCAGAGGCAACATAAATTGATTTGTGCTGAAATATTAAAATAAAAATTCTATTAGTTACAAATTTTATTGAAAAATTTAAATGCTTGTTTATAAATATCAGGTCAAATTAAACTACTCTAAATTTGATATTAGTAAATTTTAAATGAATAAATTATTAGTTTATTGTGACTGCCATTTGTTTACTTAGTTTTCACAACAGAATATGAGCATTCATTTTTATTAAGAATTTTTAGGGATTTTAACATATAAATATATATATGTATAGTAGATGACATATTTTCCTATAAAGAATATGAAGAAGAGTATAGTGACAGCTCAGTTGTAAAAAGAAGAGATGGTAGAAAAATAAGTAGACTCCCCTTTTTACAAGTTTATACTTAACTCTGTCGTAATTTTATTTATTTATTAAAAATACATATCTTATGAAAAATAGGAGTGTAAATAATATTTAAAAAATTGAAAAGTAATTTAAGTGATAAACAAATAAATCTATTGAAGAAAGTTTTACATCAATATTAATAAATGAAATTTATGAAGACAAAAAATCAATACCTTCTTTGAAATTTCCATTACTCTAATAGGTTCTCCAGGAGTGACATCGAAGATGTCTAAAAGTACAGACTGAGGTTCTCCTTCTTCATTGTACCATTGCACTATTTTGTATACTCGTCCAAGATCTGATGAAAGAATTATTTTAATATAGTTACACATTTTTTAAATATAGAATATATAAAAAAAATAATAATAATATTTATGTTTCTTACTTGTTCCTGTATAGTAGACTACAAATTCAAGCTTGTCACCAAACACATCGTATCTCAATATATCTACAACAAGATGAGTAAAGAGTAGGTCTCTTTTGTAAAAGACAGGCCTATCGTTCCTATGAGCTACAGCAGCGTCCATTAGCGGGTGTGATCGAATGAAATTCAGCACAGAATCTGAAAAGAAGTTAACTTATTAAACATGATAGATATATGTGTTAGTAATAATTTGTCCCATAATGAGCTACAAAGTAGGTTGAAATATAAGCATGCGTTGAATAATTTTACATCTCCTCAAATTCTACATTCGACAAATTTGTAATAATATGGGATACTTGTGACTTAGTCGGTACCCATGAAACCTACCTCCTTATCATGTAACATGTTCTTATCACTTGTCTCATTTGAGTTATTAGTGTATGCATTTTTAAATTCTTTTTGTCTTGTTAATTTTGTTTATTGTTTATATAAATTTATTTGTTTATTAAATTAAATTTTATGTATTTGTCTCATTTCTTTTGTAATTGCCTGTTTAAAATGAACAGAATAATACTTTGGGAATAACCGCCTTAGAAAGAAGTTCTGTGAAATACTTTCAGAAGTTCCAAACATGAAGTAAGTCATCAAGGGGATTTTGAAAAGGATAGAAATATTGATGTTTTTGTCGAAAGTGTAAGGACAGTTATATAAGAAGAGGAACGTTGCTAGAGGGGTCTACAATTAACATTTCATTATTTAATTTTCTATATTTCAATTTCCAATAATATAAATAAGAAGTTCTGGTAGTTGTTATCAGTATCAGAGTTATTGGTGTTTAGGTTATAATTAATGATGGGTTACAGCCCCTAGGCACTGGCTAAGTCAGAAGTATCTAAAATTGTTATGTAAACATGTACCACATTATAGGGTCATTGAATACTGACCTGGTAAGGTTTCTGTATTATTGACACACTGCCCAGGTCTTGGTTCAGGAACTTTATTCGACAAGACAGGCAACCAGGCAGAACTTGAAGTAGCTTGATCTTTGAATTTGCCCGCAAAGGCTGCCTGAATAGCAGAGAGGTCAAACTCACAAATCGCACTGCCCATGAGACCTGTTGTACTCGTCGTGAATGTGCCATAAAATCTTGTGTTGTCACCTGGAACTTTGTAGATGCTCTCTGCAAAGATAAATTATTTTTTAATAAATTAGACTCATCAATTAACTATAAATCTTTACAGTTTGTTAATTATTTGTATGATTAATTTCCTAACATATAAAAAGGATGTTTTAATACAATATTTAGCATTTATTTTACTTACGTATTTCATTAAAATAGAATGGGAATTCTCCAGGTATGGAACAATTGAGCCTAGCTTTCAGGTAGGTGACCCAGTTCTGGCTGAGGATGTTCTTCCCTCCAGTGTCTCTCTTGCAGACTCTCGCAACTCGAGAGTAGACACTCTTACCACAGTTGATGTATTCTACTGCAGTCTCTCGGAAGAAAAAGAAAACGTACTGGTCAATGTCGAAAGAGCCAACGAAGTCAGGTTCTGAAAAATAAAAAGTAAACACGTTAGTTTATAGTGTAAAATCAGAAATATCATATTTATAAAAATAAATGTGAGCGAAATCTCAAAAAGAGCCATTAATTATAAATAGGATGCATTAAAAAAAAAATCCCTAAAACAGCTTTTTAAAATAGTGAAGAAAGCTAACCAGTTAACCAGCTCTGGCATCATTAGGACACATTACAAATAATAATCACATCCTAGAAGAAAAAGTGCAGCACATTTTACGTCAACAGTCCATCCTCAAACAACCTGGAGCTGCTGTGTGCCTGAATTGGCGTAATATTGATCAGTTAGTTTTTCCAGTTTTTTAGAGACTAAACTCTTTGTTTTGGGGATTTTTCATATTGCATCCAATTTATTATTAAGAAAATAAGAACTTTATTAAAATTAAGAAAATCCGTTGTATAGTGACGGAAGCAAGCACATGCCAATGGCGAAGGAACAAGCTAAACTCTATATTTCTGTGTAAAGCATGGGAAATATTAAAAACATACAACTTTATAACAAATAATAGCATTGAGAAATCTGTCATAGTAACTGACTCTAAGTGATAAGCGCATTAGAATAGCTTTGGACAAGTACCCCCAGTCTTACAGAAAATTCAGAGCATGAATATGGCCTTAAGGGAAAATAATAAAACAGTTTCACTTTTATGGGTCCCTTCGCATGTAGGCATAAGCAGCAACGAACGAGCTGATGCTGGGGCTTAAGCAGCTGCAAAAGTGATGATCCCCTGTTAAGTCCACCATTTTGTCCGAATGGCTGGCAGTGATCAGAAATAAAATTAAAGAAAATTGGGATGAGGAGTGGGATAGCCTTCCACAAATCCGCCTCCGTCAAATAAAAGAAAAACAGTGCTTGGATCCCTCCAATGGGCCTAACGCCTAAAGAGTGCAGTGTAATAAGCAGGTTAAGAATTGGTCATACTAAGCTGACACATCTCCACCTTCTTTTAGGACAGTACCAACCAATCTGCCAAAGCTGTAATAATGTACAAATTACAGAGAAGCATCTATTTGAATGCAAGAAGCATCAAATAGTAAGAACGAATTTTGATATTGCAACTTGCCAACCTTTCAAAAATGATAATAAACTACAGAGGACTCTGACGTACCTGACACTCACAAAGTTAGTCCAAGAAATATAAGAAGAACAGTCATCACTAATGGCCCCAGCAGTCGAAGCGACATTAAAAAAAATCAAATAATAAAAAAAAATATTCTTTTGCAATGATGTTGCTCAGTTATAGGCCCTAGGTTCGATACATATGTGGCATTTAAATTATTTATTTTATTTTCCGTGGATCAACCCAGTTTTCATAAAACTCCCTCCATGCACAACCGCACAGCAAGGTCTTATTAAATTTGTCATCTCTAGTTCCTGGAGTTCAGAATATAGATTTAAAATAAAGGGAGAATATTTGATAATCCAAATATTTTTTTGATGGATAGAATCATCCAGTCAACTATTTTCCTCTCTAATACAATTTTTTTTTTTTTTTTCACCGATAGCTAAAAGGTTTATTTAATATAAAAAATATACACGGCATTTGAAATAAGAACTGACTACCGAAGAATATATCAAAACTTCCAGTCAGTTGCAAAAGCGATCAGGGAGGACGGCAATAAAGGACAGGAGCTGATTAGCGTGGCCTGTGAGGGCCTTTTTAGTTCCTGTCCATTGTCGTCCTCAGCCTGGGGAGTATCCTGGGGCTCTCAAAAAGATCGACACCTGCTCCTGGAGTTCCAAAGGACCAATGTGTCAAATATATCCCAGGGAGGAATACATTAGAAGTCGATGAAAGGTACGAAGGTATGTAGTTTTCGAAAATGGTCGACATTTCTACTACAGGATTTAGAGTCGCATAAGAAACTCTTTTTAGAAACCTAACGTATCCTTTATTTGCGATACGCGATCTCTCCAATGAGGCGGCAAGTATGCTTACGTTTACCAAATTATTAGAGGCGGCTGTGGGATATTATGAGGTGGGATCTAGCTGAAGGCGGCTCATCCGGAATTGAATCAATAAGCACCACTGCAAATTATCCTAGCCCTAGTGTTGCCGCTAAGACTGCCTCCGGGGGCGGTTGCGGTTGACACCACTCTGGGATCATCTCGGATAGGGATAATGGCCGAACAATGGGAGTGCTCATCAGCAAACCGCCTTCTCTGATTGTTTCCCTTGAATAGGCTCGGTTGACTCGTGCATTTTTGATGAGCATGTTGGTCGGAATCATTGGAGAAAATCAACACGCATAAGGGATCCTTGGAATATCCTAAACATGTTTATACTTCATTCTCATTAGAATTCTCTTCATGCACGAATAAGAGATACGTATATACTCATTGTTTCGAAATTTTAAGTTTTAATTTGTTAGACGAAACAATGGTTATTGTTAGACGATTTTGTTTCAACACTCCTATATTTAAAAGAAAAGACAAAATAATACAGGTTATCTATATTACTACCAACATATCGCTCCTCCAAAAGAACACCATAACTCAAGAAACCTAATCTTTCAATAGAGCTATTTTAAAATTCCACGTGAGTTAAGAAAATAAATATTTGAGTATAGGTAAAGGTAAATATGTTAAATTTTCTCAAAAAGGTTCTCCAATTAAGGGCACTCACTTTAAATACGCGGGTTGATCCACCGATGATGCAACAGAATAAATAATTATTTTCTCCAGTTGGACTCTAACCCGGGTTAACCTGGAGATGGGAGCATGGTGCCTTACTAATATTAAAATTAATTAAATTTTTCTCCCCAATAAGAGTGTATTTTTCTTTGATATTTTACTTAATTACAAACAATTTAAAAAAGTGAATCTGTAGAATGTTTTGGGACATGTTTTTTTTATTGCGAATTATCTAATAACTGGCCTGTTATTAATAATGTAATCATCAATGTCTTTAATTGATATTTGCATTGTGTTTTCCCATCTTTTAAGGGAGATTTTGACTCTTCCTGTCTAAAGTTAGTAATATTAACAATGCATCCCATATCGACTTAGGCAGAATAATTGAATTATTCCTAGAATTGTTGTGTATGGTTATTGAAGTTGAGAATATGGCAGACAGTGGTGCTACCTGTTGGGTCTATAGAGTGAGCACCATTCCAACATTGATGGGGATTTGTTGCCGAAGAACAAAGAAACTGATTCCCATGCTAGCATTAACCGAGTCCTTCCCTTCTCCCTTATCTACAAGTTGGCAGTCTTTTGTTCTTGACCGCTCATTGTAGGAGCCCGATCGCTCTTTCTCGATAACTCGATAGCTGCGATCCTCGACAAAGTATCCATTTCAACTAATAGCGATGTGATAAGCCTCGTAGCAATTATCGATATATCTCGAAACACGCGCAACATTCGAGGAACATAACAATAACAGTAATGGAAAAAATGGGGACACCCACCTTCAAGTATTCATCTTCAAATTTCTATTCATTGGAATTATTAAAGATTAATATAAAATTACTTAAATTACAATTAGGCCCGACGTATACTAAATTGCTAATCTGTTTTCCATAGTTATGAAAATTAATAACATACTTAACAATGTTCGTTCAATCGTAGTGATAGTAAACATTATTTAAAAACAGAGGATTAAACATAAACATAGTAAATAATAGAAGTCCAATAATTCCACTTTGGATTTTAGTAATATTAAAAACAAATATTTCATATGAAACTACTCAATATTACGGGACTAGCAGCTCAAATCGCTCAGTTGTAAATTTTTTCTCGTTCTCTCCTGAAGATGCCTGAATAGGCAAAATACTGACAGGTATTTTTTTTGTATTTGCTAGCTTAGAGAAGCGGTTCCCAACCAATGTGACTTGAACTTCATATGACTGGACCGGGTAGAGTAGATAAAAAAAGTTTAGTAAAAATAATTTGAGTCACTCAGTTGCTAGTAACTAATGATAGAACAGCTTAATCCAGGAGTAGATCGAGACAGCAACTTTGATCCTAAAAATAACCTAATTAGCCATGATTAGTGTTCCCTTGCAATATAGTCTATTGGAGTGTATTTATTGCGTATTTATGTTTAGTTAGTATGCCTCGATGTTTTCCTTTCAACAACTAAAAAGGTTGGGAAGCGCTGGATTAGTGACTTTAAGAGTTTCTGGTTGGAACGTTTCCATTAATGTCCTAACAAGTATTTTATGTCCGTTTTGAGCTTTTGCACTTTTATATTTTAAAAGCTGATTTGGCCCGAACCCGGTATCTATCCTTTCATAAAAAACTTCATTCCCACTCAAACCCTCTAGTTTCAAACCTAGCTTCCTCTTCGATTCCCGATAATCCTCCGAGGCGTCTGAAAAGAAGATGGCCTTCTTAGTTGAACTAGTGATTTGAGTACTACCAGTGGGTAGTTTCTCTACTTGCCATTTACTCATATCATTATGTATCACATAGCCTATTTACTTGATGTATTATTGTAATACAGTTGTAAATATCAATAAATAAATTTAAAAAATATATATATTAAAAAAAATGTGAATTAAAAAATGTAAAAAAAAATAATTAAAATGCTTCTTGGTCATGAATCAGGACTGAGGAAAATTAATATAGAGAGAAGAAGGGAAACTTTAAATTGATATAACCAAGAAAAAAAAAATCAGGACACGAAATATAAAATTCTTACAGAAATTAGTCAGGAAGAGTAATCAGATTTAGTTTTAAATATATTCGGACTTGTTCCCTCCCTCCGCTGCGGAAAGACTTATTCATCGGCTAAATTAGCAAAAGATGAATTGAAATTGTAAGCGCTTTATAATTGCAATTGTGTTAAAGAGAAAGGGAAGAACCGGCGATGAGAATAAATCTCCATAATTATGGCTAATCCCAAGAAGGGCTCTGCCATAATTGTACGTCAGGTCGTAAGATGCTTCTGTCGGTGCCTTCCGATGAATACTAATGTGTCTCAGTATTTCCCTCCCTTCGAAACATCCTCGCCTCTTTTATTTTATAGAGTTGAATACAAAAATTAAATATGCATAAAAAATCACTTGCCTATGCCCTAATTTTTCAACCTCAACAAGATATTTTCCAAGATTAGAATTCGTATGCCGTCGAAGAAGCACCCTTTGTTGTTAGTATTAAAATTATCTTCGCCAGATTCGTTTAAAGGGAGAATGATTAAGGCCGGGCGCACATTGAGACGCATAGATTAGGCAGGGCAGATTAGAGCAGTTAAAAAGCTGCGCTACTCATGTGACCGCACATTCAAACACAGTTTCTTGTCATCTATTTATATATCTATCTATCTATCTATATATATATATATATATATATATATATATATATATATATATATATATATATATATATATATATATATATATATATATAAAGAGTTCGTCCCTACTGAAAAGACCATCTCAGAGCCAAAACGGCATAAGCTACAGACTTGAAATTCGGACAGTAGGTACATTTTATAAGGTTGGCGCGCACTAAGATAGGATTTTTGAAAATTCGTCCCTTAAGAGGGTGAAAAAGGTGACAAACGTTTGTAATAATGAAATTTTATACTTAACATGAAATTTTAGACTTAGCTTCAATTAATTTATTATTCATTAAAAATAAAGAAATACGTGTTTTTTTATTTTTTGAAAATCGATCCGTAAATGAGTAAAATACGGGAAATCGTATCAGGTTATCTATCTATATATATTTAAAAGAGTTCGACGAAATTCGCGGACGAAGTCGCGGGCACAGCTAGTCTTTGTATATAATCGGTCGTCGAACGTACAAATGGACGAACTAAACGAACCGTTCTTTAATTCGAGATCATCAGCAATTTTGTCCCATAAACCATTTTAATTTCGATTTCATATAATCAGCATGGCTAGTGTCGCGTTGGACTGCGCCTCAATGAGCGGCCGGCCTAAGTCTCATGTCGTTAAGATGATTTCGTAGGCTCGGGGTAGGCCATGGAATTCTCGCCATTATTCATTCTATCCTCGATAAAATACTTCTCAATCTTCATTAATTTTTAATAGCCTAGTCTTTATCTTTTTTTTTTTTAATGGAATTTTCTTTTCTTTATTACATTACCATCTACGTTTGGTCGTACCAAGAAAAGTTGTTTTATGTTGGTTTTCTCCTCTACCTGATTGAACTATTGAATAATAAACAATATAAAATTATTGCTGAGCCGGCATGTCTCTAGAATGTAATATGTAATTTTGTAAATAAAGGAGGGTCAGAAATAAAACATGTCTCTAGAATATTATATTTTCAACTCCCGAAAAGAGTAACAGCAAAGATGAATTTGAGCACTGATATGAGTTGGAGACATTATAGTAGTAAACATTTTCAATTTTAACGATTCGATTTTTTTTTTTAAGTTTGTTTTGTTGTTTGGAGAAGGAAGTTGAGGTATCGTATTTGGGTTTGATGTAAAACCTGATTGTGCACTCCTGTTATTGGACATTAAATTAGTAAATTTAGCTACTATCTGTAATAATCATTAATAACATATTCTTTATACTTATATTTATATGTTATTTTGTTCATTTTCTACAAAGCTATTGCAATTTTTTTCTCCTCTGTAGCCTGGTATATATGCTATAGGATTTATAATATTTAAATCCGTATTGAATAATCCTCATTTCAGACGTAACAAGCAGCACCGCCTGTAAGGTGGTAAGAAAAGTTTAGTGATCGTGATCACCTCGTAATATTGTGTTTTTTCCACAATGACCCATTTTTATTATTCCATCTGACATGTAAAAATGCAATTAATTAGGAAGAAAAGTTTGAATTTTTTTTTTGTACTTTCAATATATACAAAAATATCCAATAATGCTCTGTTTGTTATTTTAACAACTATACAACAATGGGAGTTCGAGTGATTTGAATAATTTTATTAGAACAAAGGAGGTTATTCCGGGGCTAGACGAACAGGGAGTACCTCCCCTGGATACATAAAATAGAATAGAAAAAACTCATTATTCTAAGAATAATAAAGTTAGATGATAAAGAACACCGTTTATAGCAAGAGACATACACATAAAAACTAACAAATAAATCGAAAGAAATATTAGAACAACACAAAATAGGAAATTATTGTGAAACACTGTTTATACAAATATATCTATATAAACTTGTTAGTTTGTTTTATATTGTCCCTTTAAATGAATCTCGGGTTTTAAATAATATCAAACTTTAAAATGTTAACAGTTGCCTTAAAAAAATAAGGGGTTGAGAAAAAAGTGAATGAAAAATATATTTAAAAAAACTAAACAATTAACTTTGACCTATTGAAATGGCAAACTATTATTTATCCCAAGGTAGACAATTCATCAGATGAAGCTAGCTTCGAGGCAGGTGTTTAAGCTCCATTAGCAGGGGATGATGCCGGACGACGATATGGAAATTGGTAGGATGACAGAGAGATAAGCCAGTAATCCTACTAAGTGCTGCACAGCTCGCTTGTTTTTACAGAAGATAACGGGGGTGGGGGAGGGTCGAGGAAAAGCGCTTCCCCCCACACAGGCGGAAATTTAATCAGGGAACTTTACCCGAACCCGGTGTAGTAACTCCTTAACCTCTTCGAGTGGTCTTTACCTCTACCATGTACCTGCGGGGATTTTACACCAGCTAACATACCACGCAAAGTTTCCCTTAGGATGGAATTTAACAGGGCTTAATTTACCAGCATATCATCAGATATTACGTTTTTAAATAGAAATATGAGTATAAATGTTTCTATCTTTCCTTCAATTAAAATCCAATGCGTTCAGTACATGACTGTACTGTTTCAAAACCAACAGTCTAGCAGGGAAGTAATTTTTCCGAAATCGCACTCAACTCCATTTTTTTCCCAATTAAGGTTAACCACACTTTATAAACGTTGTACTGCAGGATGGTCTGCAGGCATATAATTAAATTATTTAACTGACATATCCGAATTTGAACCAAAGATCTTCAATAGAGCAACTCAGTGCAAAACACTCCGAGCTATCGTGCTAATCTTGTCTAATCCCTAAAAAGTATATTTAAAATTAAGTTAACTAAATTAGGGATTTTATTAAATCATAATTAATATAACCGGTGCTACAGGTTTGAATTTTTATTAAAAGAAATGAACCCGAAGCTTCGATACCGAAACCATCAATCGCTGCTTTCCATTCACGAAGTACCATGCAATAGTTACCTCTCATTGGATAGTCTTTCCGTCTTCTTATATACTAGTTCTAAAATTAGGATATAGAGAAGGTATAAGGTAGGATGATGGAAAGTAGAGAGTAGAGAGTAGATAATAGTTAGCATGTAAGAGAGTAGTCTCTAAGTTAGATGTAACATAGTCAATAAGTTATCATGATAGTCAATAGTCCATAAGCTGCCTAGTTAGTTCATAAGAATATCTCTATTATATCCCATCTTATAAATGTTCTATTTATATATCTTAATAAACCTACATATTTCTTACAAGTCATCACCCGTTTGTTAACTCAAATACGAAGTTAACGTAATACTTCCACATATTCCTCGATCTGCCCCTCCGACGTCATTCGGCTCCTAATTGTCTATTTAGGAATTCGTTTGTTACTAAGCCGAATGGAATCAAAACAAAATCAATAAAATTAAATGTTTCCTACATCCATCTTCCTTCAGCAATTTAGTTTTAAGTTGTCTTATACCTTCTTCAGAAAGTGACTTAAGGCTTGTATGGAACTATTCCAAGTACTAAGATCTTCCTTGGGAATAACTCAATTTGAAATAAAATGATGCATAAGCAGCTCTTCCAATTATATACTAAATACTGCATGAACTGAATCATCCTACATCCATCTCTTCAACAATATACTGTGGTCACCAGGGCTTCTAGATTTGGATTAAGTGGAAAGATACTTGTCCGATTCGATATTTTTTGGCATCCATTTATTCTAGGTTCTTTTTTTTTCTTCACTCAGTTAATTATTTATAGTATTGCAACTAGTGTTGTATCGCAGAGATCGAAGCGAGAGAGGAAACTGATTCCCAGTTCGCCCTCCCTCCTCCCAGCTCACGACAGGAAATGAGAGGCTGGACCCCGTCACATATTATCGATCCGATATAGCATTGTTTGGCAATGGCAGCTCCAGATCCTATCACGGCCATATAGATCCCACTATTTATTTCAATGTCCTAACGATACGGGAGGCGGTGGAAATATAGCCACTTCTTGTTTTGGAAGAGCAACGCTATCAACTCTGGATATATGTTAATGGGGAAGTGAGGGGGAGGATGCTGTCATGATAACACGTGGGGATCGGAGGGATAGGGTGCGGTCAGCCGACCTCATCATTAGATTATACCTCGTGTAGTTAACTCAATAACTGTCATCTGGTCACTAGCAGTGTTCCAACATCACCAATAAACTTTTTTATTGTAAAATAAAGATATATTAAATAGAAAGTAAATGAGAATTTATAAGGCTCCAAAGAGAGACATACTTTTTTTTTTAATTACTGAGTCCTTCATATGCAACGACAGTTTTTTCTAAAATTCGAAGTGGAATCTGTGGTCTTCTGTTGTTAACTATGTTTATGTTTAGAAATTGAAATGGGGTGTTATTAATCCTCTCTTTTCTGGTAATATTTACTACCAATACAATTGAAAGAACATTGTTTAGTGTGCCATTGTGTAATCGGAAGGAACTTATACTCTTACCCGACAACGCCACAGACCTCATGTTTGAACAAAAACTGTAGAAACTGAACGTTGGTTACGAAGTCCTCAACTAAATGCATTTTCAGTTCATCACAAAACTCTGCAGTAGATTTCTGCTCTAGAGACATTTCAGTCCTCTTGTCGAATTCTGTGGTAATGAGTCTGTCAGTAATGAATGAACCATTAAGTTTGGGTGTCCAGCAAGAGAATCATGAATTGTTTTGTAGTCTTTATTGATCGTGTCAGTCATGAGTGGTATGTTCAAGTCTCTGTGTTATGCTTTAGATAAATAGATATGATATAAATTCCTCAGTTCATACCCTTTTGAATTATACTTAAGGTCTTGATTGTCTTTGCACTCCTTTCTATGGTAACCATTCACAATCTTTCGGTTCCTTTCATGACGACACTTCTTAAGTTCTACATCGTGAAAATTATGAGACCCAAATTATTACTCCTTACATTTTCCCCGGAGGGAAGAAAGAGGTTCGGGACGCGTCTTAGGACCTCTTGAATAATTGATGCCAATTGCCGGGAGGCTTCGGGTAGAAGCGGTAATTAAAAAACCCATCTTGAATATTTCACGGGTTCGGTCGAGGAGTGGAAGAAGGGCGCTCAGTTCTTCATAGATTATTTCAGAATTTTAGATCACCTTTCTCGGATACCTTTTTAAATTCTCAGCTCCGGCAATGGACCTGAGAATTTATTATGAGGGAGAAAATTAAACAATTAGGGTCGTTCGATTTTTTAATAAAAAATATGAGGTTTTTCAAGATTATTAAATTCTGTTTGTGATTTGAATTATTGAGTAGTGATTATATTGAGTATAAATATTTCTTTCTAAAGTTCGGTCAGTTTTTGCGAAATGATTCTACCACCAATATTAGTTTTTGTTAGATTAAAAAAATATATATAATTTTCCTAATGCCTGAGGAAATACCTCACCCCCTGGATATACTTTGTATGTACGTTTTTATATTTTTTCAAATATATGAATAAATTATCAAATTGGCAGAATAGTTATTCTAGATTAATACTTCTTGAAATTGGGTCACCTGTGGTAGTAGTGTTTAGCATAACAATATATATGTTTAAATTTTTTTGTCCAATATAACTGGTTTGGAGCACGTCAGTTGGCCTGAAAAGGTTTTAAGAGGGTTTGAAAAATCCTTGGTTATGCCGTTATGAGGGTATGCAATATGGAAGTGACGAGCCTATGCGGTGTCAGGTACTCGTTAAAGATCCGTATCATAATTAAACTTGGATAGGCAAAATTTAGGATACCCACTGTAGCATCATCCGATTAGCATAAAGTGATGTTAAATAACCAATGAACCTCTTGAAATTTAATTTTTGGAAAGATTGTTCGATTTGAGTTGTATAAAAAATAAAATCAAAGAAGTTTTAAGCTACATTGATGCGTATTCATTAAAGCAAGTCTTGATAATTCTTCTCATTGTCAAAAAAACGTTTACCGTTTAGCTATTTTCCATTATTTCAGAGGATTTAGACTTTTCTTAGATTGTATTTGAAAACATCCAAGATCTTTTTTCTTAGATTGTATTTGAAAACATCCAAGAAAACAAAAAGAAATTATTTCTTCTTCTTTCTCTTCCTCCTATTCCTTTCAGCGTGGAGGAGCCTCTAACCACCTTGTCCACACATCTCGGTCTCTCGCCATTTCCTTCAACTGAGTCAGGGTCGTGCTTCTTTTCTGACCTAGTCCTTGGATGTACTCCGAGTATGTTCTCCTAGGCCTACCTCGTGGCCTCCTGCCAATTGGCCTCGCTTCCATACACTTGTTGGTACTCTGTCTTCCTCCATTCTACATAAGAGTCCATATCGAAGTTGTCGACATTCCAGGGTGATTTTCAGTGAAGGTACCTTGAGTTCCTCTCTTATTCTCTCGTTTCTTAATTGGTCTCTCCTGGTTTTACCCAATGTTCTTCGCAGAAATTTCATTTCCGCCGTTATCCTACTTAAGTGCTTGTCTTGGATGACCCAACTTTCGCCGCCATAGAGCAAGATATACTGCTTTGTATATGTGGAGTTTGGCATTTTTCCCTACTTTTCTCTTTCCCACAATGGTGCTGCGAATCTGGTAGTATATATTGTTTGCTTTCTTTATTCTGTTGGAAACTTCTTGATCTATTTTTCCAGATTTGCTGAATATTGTTCCAATATCACTCCTACATCTCTCCCATTTCCTTTATCACTGGCTACTGTCATAACCTTGCTCTTGGGGCTGTTTATACTCATTCCTTTACGAGCGAGTTCTTCTTGCCATTCTATAATGGCCTGTTGCAATTTTTCTTGAGAATCGGTCGCCAGCACGATGTCGTCAGCGTCATCGTATAGGAATGCCTGCACTTGAACCGCCCTTATATTCCACATAAGCCCTTATATTCCACAGCTGCAGTCCAAGCAGTTCTTCTTATGCATACCTTGTGGATTTCGTCCATAAAGACAATGAACAATAATGGGCTCAAGCTATCCCCTTGTTTTACACCTCGTTCCAAGAGAAATGGCTTGGATTCTCAGCCACTTATACGTACTATTCCTTTAGGGCTTTGGTATGTAGATTTGATTGCTGTCAAAAGGTCCTCGGGAATCCCTTTTCCTCTCAATGCTCTTCCATATTTCATTACGGAGTACTGAGTCGAAGGCAGCTTTCAGATCTAGGAAAGCAATGTATAGGCCTCGATTTCTATCGCATGCCTTTTTTATAACATTTCTGAGAGCAAATAGTGATCTTGGATTTGCCTCCCCGGTCGGAAACCAGCCTGATCCTCTTCTAAATCTGGTTCTATCAGTGGCTTTAACCAACCTGCTTTCTAGAATATTGGTGTATAGTTTGTATGTCACTTGGGATACGCAAACAGGCTGTAATTGCCAAATTCAGTTGTGCAATCTTTCTTGTGTATTGGGACTATGATATTGTACTCACAATCCTTCGGAATAATCTTATTGTCCAATATTTTCTGAAAAAGTGCTTGCAATGCCTTTACAATTTCGTTTCCTCCATGTTTAATAAATTATGGGAAAATCCCATCTCTGCCTGCTGCTTGCCTAACTTTAGTTTTTCCAGAGCCCTTTCTATATCTTCCTTCCAGATCGTATCAAATTCAGCGACCTGGTTGGACTCGATCTTTTGTTCTGCAATTTGTCTGTAATCAGAGAATTGCTAAGACACTGGTTACTATATGGAACATTAGGAGTACCTAAAAAAATAGGAGAAGGGGCATTGAGTAGTTAGTTTAAATGTCCCTTAGCGTCGGTACCTTTACTCTTGACAAAGCGACAATGGTAGGCAAGAACCGAGCAACTCAACATGTAGGTTGTCCCATATAGAGAAAGGACTACCTCTTTTTTTCTTTGCAAGTAGATTTATAAGTTAACTTGTAAGTATGATCAGAAAATAATAAATAAAATGTTATTCAATTAAATGAAAAAGGATCTTTATTTAATAAAAAACTCCTAGTCAGTGGAGAAGAGAGGGATATGTTTTTTATTCATTAATGATATAGAATTACTGTATATTAAGTGTAACAATATCAGGGTGGCATCCAATTTTATTAATTAAATATTATTCAGATCAAAGGATCTGACTTTACCTTGAGATCATTGCTTGGGCAGTGAAACCAATATAGCATTGCGGTACATTTTTGTTATACCAATAATTTATTTAATTTATTTATATTAATAGTTTGTTTTAAAATAAAAATAACGACAACGATAATTTATTGAGATAATTCGAGAGGTTTCTGAAACAGTATAAGGACAACTATCTGGATGGAAATAGGAAAGAAAAAACGCGGAAAATGGTGGTGAGAAATGGGTTATTCGGGCGAGAGTATTTTAAGAAATGGGGGAAGAGAGAAGATGGACTGACACCAGATGGAGCGACGATCTGGGCAATGTCCCGGCAAATCGGTCATTACCCCCCAGAACCAAACAACCCCTTTCTTGCTTCCCGCCTATTTATTGTTTAATCCCTCTCACTCCCTCGTCCTATCTCTTTTCTGCCCTAATGTGGTATTTTCCCATTAACGTCTTGTACCGTCTTGTGAGGGAATGTGGACTGAGATACAGTTTAAATTGTTTCGTAGAATCGGAAACATATGCTTGGTATATGTTAATGTAGCTTAAGCGTTAACATTAAAAATGTATGGAAGTAGATTTTTAACTAAATGAGTTATTGCAAATTCAGAACTGAGCACTGTTTTTTTTTAAACTTTGTACATCTTTATATTCATGAAATGTTACATAATATCCAAATGTTGAATTTTAGTAAGAACCCTAGACTATCATTGTTTATTTTGATACATTCCAAGTTAAAATTAAGGAGGGATAGTAAATATAATTCTTTCAATAATCTGGATGCATGCACCAGAAATTTCGCCATGTTTCACAAAAAATTGAGTGAACATTATATAAACTGAAAAGAAAAGTAAAAGTTCATTAGGGACATTTAAATGTTATTATATTCAGATTAAATAATTCCTCGATAAAATCTGTCTAATTAAAGTATGGCGTTATCTTATTCAAAATATGAAAAATTAAATTTTTTATGCGTTATTGGCGTTCTTAGCTGGCTTGATAAATCTATCTTTTCCCTGATGGTTTAATGTAGGTATCAAGGTAATTTTATGGTACAAGATTCCTTTAATTTATTTAAACACCCTAAATTTATGGTTTTGAAAATATCTATATACACATTATATACCCATAAAATGTATATCTTGGTCTTCTTAGGTTAATTGGCAATTCGGACAAGCCTATTAAAAATGTTAATAAAACCTCCTTATGAGGTTGGTACGCAAATGTCCAGGAATATAGAGAATATATCCGGATCGGGCATAATCCGTGGATCTAGACCGATTGGAAATGTTTGAACCGGAGGTCCAATGTTCACCGTTTGGAAGGGTATACAAAATTTAACTGTGTGGGATCGACTCTGCCACTACATTTTCACGATATAATATTTATGATAATAATTATATATATTTAGATAGTCTTCTTCCAAATCTCTCGCTACATCTATCTCATCCCTCCAGCTTCTTCTCGGCTGTCCTCTTTCCTTCGTTCTCGTTGCGTTAATATCATTAATAATATATATTAAGTATATAAATTATTGTCTAATAGAAGAAGCTACCTGGAATACTTTAATATTTAGTTGCCACATTATCATACATCGGCTGTGGAATTGACTCTCCTAGATGGGATCTTTGTGAATACTCGCTAAATGAGATTCCCTTTATCGCGGTATACTTCCTCGACTCCGTGACCTCCCACCCTAAGGAGTATGGGACCTCGTATAATTAAGTCTAGTTAGCGAAATCTTCTAGAGAGGCTTCGTTAAACTTATAATGGGAAATAGAAGCTCCTACGGACATTTTTACCAAGTGCTATTAAAGGTTTTTATTTGATATTTTAAAAATGTAAATTCCCCTACGTCGGAAACTCTTTAAGGTCCATTGCGATTCACGGAGCGATTTGATTCACGTGACACCGATAAGGGCCTTAATAAGATTTTTAACTGCCCTATTAATTAGGACGTGGAGCCAATTCAGGATCGAACTCTTGTAGATCTTGATCCTGCGCTTGCTGGAGGCCCCTGTGTCTTGTAATATCCCACCGCCATAAAGAAAGTAGTTCGCTAACTAGACTTAAGTTAGTTATCGCTAGTGGAATTTATTACCACGTAGTTATTGCAGTAGCTCCGTTGATGGGATGAGAAGAGAACACATTTAAGGTCGCTCCGTTACGACCCAATCAAACTTTAATTTGAGCTGGTGAACTTAACCTTAAATATATTTACCCCTTGCTTTTCTCTAAGCCGGTTTTAACTAAAGTTATACAGAAGGATATAGTTATCTTACTGTAAAGTATATACGAAGGCGACCTTATATGTACGCAAATAATAACTGAAAGATCTAAGTTTAGTGTTTAATCCCAAAATATAAAACAAATATAAAAATATAGATACTGTATTACAGGGTAATCTGTGGTCTAGTGGTGACCATAATTACCTACTATGCCCAAGATCGCGTCTTCGCAGACCGGCAAGTGATCTTAGGACTTTTTAAAGAATAAAATTCTTAATGAAGGATTTAATTATGATTGTGCCGTCCTTTGGAAGAGATGTAAAATAGGGGTCCAGAGCCAGTACGATGTCTAGTAAAATTTAGGATTCCCCGTGTAGCATCGTTTAATTTCCCATAGCAGCTTAAAGTCACGTTAAATTAATGAACAACAACAACATACAGTATTAATACTAAAAAATGTCAGACCTCAACATTCAATGATAATATTTGTTTCTAATGTTCTCCTAAAAACAAAATAGAATAGGGTTCGTAGAGCTCTGTACGTCTCGGGTTCAAGTCCAGCTTAGGCAGATATATTATTTAATCTATTAATAGTCATGGATTGATCCAGTGGGATCTGCAGTATCTCCAATGGTTCACCCAGCCTCTGTAAAGAAGCTACCCTTAATTGGGAAAAATCTGACGTTCGAGAGTGTAGGGACCAGTCATCTCCCTTCATAACCGTTGTCCTAGAAATTGTATAGTCTCTACCGTGTATTGAGCCAAGACCTCAGAATTTTATATATGTATTAAGATATATTTAAGAAATTAAAGGAATATTCCTTAAATTTTGTATACTCGAAAAATAAAAATGAATAAATATCAACTATTCAGAATTTAATATTTAACATAATGAGAGAAAAAACTTCCAATATTCTGATTTTTATTACAAATATCCTGTTATAAGGGTAGAAATATTTTAGACGTATAATATTATAATAATTACAGAAACTAAATATTTTAAAACAAACTATTATGTAGCATATACAATTTTAGAAGGTAAATAGAGTTTAAACTTATCCTTCGCGGATGACCAGGTCATCATTGCAAAAGACGCAATTACATGAGGAAATCCACCAATGGGGTCTAGTTATTAATACTGAGAAAACGGAAGACATGACAGCCAATAATGAGGATATAGAACTGAACTCAGAAGGGGTTCTAAAAGAGTTAGGCATTTTAATTACCTTGGCTCCATAATTGAGATAGACGGAGCATGCGATATGGAAATAAAAAGAATAATTTCAGATGGTAAAAAGACCATATTAATAATAGTATATTACTAAGAATTATGACATATTGATCAGAAACTTGGACGTTGAAGAGCAGCCTTCAGGAAAACACTCCTAACCACAGAAATTGACTACTAGAGACGAGCGGCGGGAATATCCAGAATGGGCTAAGTAAGAAATGCGACCATCAGAGAAATGGTAGAGGCTGAAAGAACCATTCTGGAAGATATTGATAAAAAACGCTAGAAATGGTATGGACATTTGAAAATGCCGAAAGGAAGACTACCCAAAGTAGTCCACCTAAGGAAAATTGGGGGAACAAGAGGACGGGGAAGACCGAGGAAGACCTGGGATAACGAAGTGGAAGAATCCATGATGGGTCATAGTCTACGGGAAGAATGGACCTTAGACAGGACATTATGGAAGGAAGGCATCCTATCACTAGGTTAAGGAAACCCACTATTAGAGGAAACTCCTGTTAAACAAAAACATATATATATATATATACATATTATTAAATAGGAATAATGTTTCTTTATAATTTTTAGAATGTTATTATTATTAAGATAATTAAACGTTAAATAATATGAAAATGGAAAAATAAACAACAATAAAAAGCAGCAATTTTTTTTTTATGATAACCGTTAAGCGAAATAGCGGTGATTATGTGGTGAACTAGATACTGGAACGATAAATAATTTGTTTTCGCTAACGGGAGAAATGCTCACATTTCACACAAATATCCCGAGCTTGTGTGGCTTTTCCTTAACCACTAACACAATTACTCCCCTGCTGCCTTTATATACTGTTCATTCTATCCAATTCCATCGCACTCCATTCTCCTTATGTTTTCCAACTCCCTTCAAATCTGATTCTCATGCCATTACTTACGCTTCATTCTCATTTTATTTTTATTACTGTAACGATATTGTCCGGATACCTTAAACAAAAACTCTTAACTTCCCCTAAATAAATAATCAACTAGACAATGTTAATTAACTAAGCCGTCATTATTAATTAACATGTACCACTACAACCCGTGAACGGGTCTGGGGTTCAGTATATGGTAGAGACTGTACTGTTTCATGGACATCAGTTGTGAAGGGAGGAGGTGATTTGTCTTAGATCACTCTCAACCGCCAGACCCCCCCAAATTTTGAGCACCCACTTTAAGCGCGTGAATTATGAAATTATGAATTGTTTAGTACTTTCACATAAATCGTGCCTTTAGATATTCGTTAAGGACAGTTTTTTAACATTTGATTGTTCAGAATATTTCAGTTGATTTGAACAAATTATTATATGATATTAATATATTTTATATACTCTATAAACCTCTTTAAATGTTAAAACAAAAAAAATGGAGTAAATTCTAATGAAATAACATCTTCCGCCTTTTTTTATATAAGATTTGTTTATGGATTATGAAATATATTATAAACGAACTAAGCTGGAAGCTGTTATTATAATTATTTTATTTATTTATTTTTTATTAGAGATTTATAGAAGAAGATAATTTGTAAATATCAATTATAATAAAAATGATGGGGGAGTGTGGGTGAATAGGGAGGCCTAGAGAAAGAAGGCTAACCACTTGACCCAGGCGACAATAGAGGGCAGGCCGGTCGCCTAAGGGCTCGGATAATCTCCGCGTTAAACTTTGAGTAATTTGTCCGTGAACTTTCCGGAAAGGGTTTTGTTAGTAAGGGCTGTTTCAAGAGAGTCCCTTATTGTCGCCCTATAATTGTCCATCGGCCTCCACCAATAATTTATCAGGGCGGCTAAAAGGGCCGTGAAGGGATTGACAAAATGTCCCCGCCGCTCCAGTCAAGGGTTAACGTCCTAGCGGGGATTTGCTATTTATGGCGGGATTTTTCCCTCCATTTTATTCCCTACTTTCCCCGGAGGCGATAAAAATAAGAGCTTCGGCTTTTAAGGTGACACCGCCTCTAGGATTTGTTATCCCACACATTCCCTCCCCCCCTCCACCGAACCATATACTATATATGATAGTCTGGATCAGATAGCGCATCAGAAACGTTTTATCAAGTATGTTACAAAATGTTATAAAAATATACAAACCAGTATACTATTAACAATTATACAGAATATTAATATTTATAAAAAGTAAATAAACAATTCGATCTTGAGGTTAATGAAAGAAAATTATTTTTTTCAACTAATAAGATATTTTAATAATGAACAGCAAAGCTAAAAAAAATCATATTTTTAGTGACTTTTGTGTAAAAAAAAAATCCTTGTCTCTAAACTAAAACAGGAAACAAATATACCTGTTATACAATGTCATATAAAATATATTGTTTAATTGATTTTCATTCCATTTTATGGGTTAGCTATGCGGTACCTAAGTGTCTTGAATAATATTAGTTGACCTTATATATATATATATATATATATATATATATATATATATATATATATATATATATGCATTTAGGGAAGGAAATGCTTAAGGTGGAGATCAACGAATTAATTACTTAAATAGTGATAAACTATTTATTAGAAAGCTACGTTTCCACCTATTTTGCAAGTATTATTGAGGGCTGGATAAATAACTTACAAATATATTTTAAATTAAATAATTAAAATAGAAAACACTATTAAATAAAATCATACATATTCGTTTATAATGCTATTTATATAAGTTTTAAATTTATATATTTTATATATATATATATATATATATATGGGAGAAAACCACCAAAGTTTATTAAGATATTGAAAATAAAAAAAAGGAGTGCTCAATTATGAATATAGTTACTAAAAACGGGTATCCTATATTAATATTTCAGTGATTTAAATAAATATATTTTTTCATGACTCACTCCATTCGTCGTCTTTTTCATAGGAAAGTAAAAAAAAAAGTAATCATGAAAAATGATTAACCGATGCTTACAACATTTTATAAGCTTGTAGCAATGAATAAACACAGGACATCAATCATTGTAATCAGACATAAAAATGATATCAGTGATATCCAGAATTTTATTATATATAATTTAAATTATATAGGCTATTTTACGCCTCAAGAAATAATAAATAAATGATAAAAATAATCTTATTAAACCTTAGAATATAAAGAGGTACGATAGAGTTTCATTCAAAATGGCTCCGATATTATTTTTACGGAGCTAAAGAGCTTGGACCTATAGGCTAAACAAACTGCTTATGAAAAGGGAAAAAAATAGACTTCTTTATAAGGGACTCGTTGGGAAGAGAGGCAATCAAGAAAATTACGCGATTTTCCCTTATCGCAGGAATTAGCCCCAAACGATCGAGTACTATGGTTAAGGAGTTATTTATAAAACGTGAAAACCTCATTTCACCGCTAAATTTCATTTATAATATTCTCCATGAAAGAGTGGAGATGAAGTCCGTTACTGCCCACGACATTGTGGACCGACAGCCTATAAAGTCCAGCCCAATTATAGGCTATAACTAATAAATTCAGAATAAAGACCGGTTAACTCTTGAGAATATTAAATAAAATCATCATTGTTTGTCGTAAAACATTTATATTCGAATATTTATTATTCATCAGATTAATTCAATACTTTCCCGACAAGAGCCCTGAATTCTCAATCAGACATAAAAAAGTGATATTTACAAGTATAATCGTCAATAAAGTTCAGTTCAAAGGCTCGAGTTATAAAATTATAAATAAAAAGTCAGTAGAAAGCCTTCAATGATCGTAATAATGGGACTTTATGCCCTCCCTGGGACACATTGTGGCCAATACTCTCCTCTAAGTACTCGTTTATTGCTTGAATAAAGTTATATTTTATGAGATATATATTTTATATTTTTTAAAAGGATAAACTGATCCATCACTTTCGGACAAAATATAAATAAATAAGTCACATGTTTGGACAACATAGATATAAGTATCTATAGGTTGTTTAAGTGTAGGAAGTGCATGTCAAGGGTTCAAATCAGGCTTTGACAGATAAATTATTTAATCTCTTAACAACCACGGATGGACACTTTGGTATCTACAGCCCCTACTCGGGCTCACCTATAATCTATAAAGTAGATACGCTTAAATGCGGGGAAATCAAGGCCAAAACATTTCCCTGTATAACTGTGAGTTTACAAACAGTACAGTCGGATGTACCGAGGGTTCATGGGTTGTAGTGGTACAGGTTTCTTTTTTATATAAAAATAAAACGAAATGGTATCAAATTTTCAAGTACGGAAGTTAGTTTTAGTTTTTTTGTGGGGAATGTTAGAGAGACATTAAATGAATAATGAATAATTTTATGTAATAAATAATTTATACCATCGTTAAGATTAAATCTTTTGTCATTTCCAAAAGTTTTCCAAGCACAAATTCTGAATTTTTATTTAATTTCATTATTCGATTTAACAAAAATGTTTATAACTAATTATACAAATTTAAGATTTTTAACAGCACGAATTATTAAGTAAGCAGGGATATATGTATATTTATCATAATTTTTTAAGAAGTTCATAATAGCATAGGGAAATATAAAAAAAAATACCTGCAAAACAACAAATCGTGAAGGGTAGTTCTATACATCTATGACTATACAGTTTTTAACTTAAACTTTGTGCGGGGAGGTGATTTGACAGACACCATGCTCAACCGCTAGATTTTCCATTACTTTTGCATTAAAAAGGCTACAAAAGCTTCGGGAGGTACCATCTACGGTACTGATAACAAAATATATATATATCTTATCTACTACAGCCGAGATCCCGAATCCGGGGCGTTTATGCTCAGTAACTCAGAACTATACACAATGAGCTATCTTACTTCTCTCGATAGTTATATATACAATATTGAAATCATTTTTATCCGCCGTTCAAGGGGACATTTAATATGGAGTAAAATGTAGATACAATATATTTAAAAAGTCGAAATTAAAAAATAAGTTACTCACTGTCAAGCCACTTGGAGTCGTACTTCATCGTCCTCTTGAAGGCGAACTCCTTCTTGCCGGTGGTGAAGTTGTGGAGGTCGGTCCTGAAGATGACGGTGTCGGCTTTGGTGAACTCTGCGTTGGTGCCGGAGTAGAGCGCAGGGAGGCCGCCAGGATTCCCGTTCTCTACCCAAACAGCGGTGCTGTTGTCCGCAGGGTCGTAAGGACACTTGGCTATGCCCATCCCTATCCCGGGTACGTACTGGTTCCTTCCGAGGTGGGTCAGGTTGGACTGAAACAGAAAATGAAGAATAGAAATGACCGATTAATGAAAAATCTGTATTCATAAAAAAATAATAACAAAACTAATCGTGTATAACGTTTGCCTTTTGGACTAGTAAACGGACACGCAAAATTTAACGAAATTATTCAATCAGAAAGTTGATAATATATTTAATTAGTTTCCTCTAGTGTGGGGACTGTTAGGAATTTTACAGAATCTAAACATTTCTGACATAATTAAAAGAGATAAGTGAAAGTGATATATTATGTTTAACAAACAAAATTATAATAAATAAAAGTTTGCAAAATAAACAATTTTATCATTTGTAATTATAAAAAAAGATTATTTAATATGAGGGGCTATTTTAGAACCACTATCAACCCCCCTACGCCCCGAATATTCATTATTTCGTTCTCGTTTCCTCTCCTAATCGTCCGAACGAAGAAAAATTCTAGGGAATTTTTTTCTCTTCCTTTTTTCTTCACTAGAGGGCGAAAACAATTTTCGTCACGTACTCAATTAAAATTCCCCCGACATCCCGGTCTCTAATTATCCCTAATGTACTTTATTTTTATTTATTTTCCAAGCCTGGAATATTATGAGTCTCTTGGGCATAAAAGTGACAAAAAGCTTATCCGGGTTTCATTAAACCGCGACCCTGTTGAAGAGAGGAGGGGGCAAAAATATCTCATTTCGACGGACAAATCGTGTGTCATGCCCCTGCAGGTGTAGTCATTAACGTACCGTCATCGCCGCTTAAACGCCGGCAGATGTAGTTATTAACCTAGTGTCATCGCCGCTAAAGCGCCAGGAGATTAGGTATTTGCCACCGACCGTGGTGCTGACGTAATCGTCCAAGTTGGGTCCGAGCATGGTAATTGGGTTCGGCACAACAGAGGTTAATCCGCCAGGAATGCGAATCCCATCTCAACGCGTTGTTAATATTTCTGATTATCAAACGTCAAAACAAACGCAGAAACATAACTAAAGCTTACATAGGATAGAAAATAACAGTCAGCTGGATAGTAATTTTTTTCCAACACAACATCAAAGGCATAGGTAATTTTACCTGGAAATTAGAAACCCAAAAAGTAATTCATTTTCTTTTTTTTGGCACGGTTTCACAATTTAAAAACATTTTCCGGCTGTGATAGTTAAACTATTTAATTTGGTACAGTCATATATGGGCACTTTGTAATCTGCAGATACTCCTGGGGCTCACCCGGCTTGTATAAAGAGGATATCCTTTATGAGGGAAGGAAACCTGAGGGGTGTATGGGATATAGGACAAGTCACTTCTCTACACAACCGATGTCCTAGAATCAGTACAGTCTCTCCCATATACTGAACCCAATACCTTCTTGGGTCGAAGAAGCATTTTTTTTTTTATGTGCCAATTTTGTTACCTGAAATTTTCCTGGATATATCAATAAATGAAATCCCCACTCCAAAAAAAAATATATTTTCTTATTTTTTCTGTTGTAGCATAATTGTATTTTTTAAAGTAGAGCAGACATATTAAAATCACGTAACATTACAACCCGTGAACGGGTCTGGGGTTCAGCACACGGTAGAGACTGTACTGTTTTAAGGACAATGGTTGTGCAGGGTGGTGTTCTGTCCTAGAGCGCGGTCACCCGCCAGCATTTCCCCCTTTATTTTGGGTACCCACTTTATTGAGGCTGGTGAGCCCAGGAGAGCCCTGGATCCCATTTGATCCATCTCCGGCTGCTAACAGACTAAGCAAAGGCCTTGCCCCCAGGGGTATTTGAAGCAGGATTTTTGGCACGGCAACTCAGTCCTCTACCACTGAGCTACTCAGCTCCCAGAACAGACATATACTAAATTTAAAATAATAAAACATGTACCTTTACGACAAATTAAGTGTCTTAGCTTCGGTACAGTTGTTAAGCACAGTTCTGTGATCGAGATCGACCGCAATTAAGGCAATGAAGTTATTAAAGATTACCCATATTTTTTAATTTTTATTAATTTTCATTCACAGCTACAACTATTAGGGTCTTATAAAATGTAAACCGAAAAATTTTATTACGTATTTCAACTTTGCAACCTTAATCATTTTCCCGGAAATTTGCCATTAACACTCCATGAAATATAATAAAATAAACAAATTTTCAGAAAACTTCACCGAAACCACTTCCTCCGAAATCGTATTTTCACATCACACGTCACAGCTAATCACGAAAGCAAATTAAGTGATTGTAGATTGACGTATTTATATTTTCAAGATAAATTTGTGATAATTATTAGGAATAAGCTGATTTTGAGGAGTTCTAAGCCTTCTGGCAACATTCCCAGTTTGATAGGAATTTAACGAATTTAGACCCTTTTGGATTATAATAAGGGTAAAAATAATAAAACTGTTTTTTTTTAATTGAAAATCCGCTGAAAAAAACTTGCTCCAAAAACATATTTGGACATCCAACGTCTAAACGAACCAGGTAATAAAAACTGAGGGTAGGTTGATGTGTCTAAAAAATGTATGGTGTTTTTTTCATGCAACGTGTTTACATTTTCTTTTTATAGAGAGACTTTTTGCATTTATATATACATTTATATATCAGCAATAAAAAATAGAAAAGAAATAATTAGCAAATGTTGATATTTTTCTGGCTACTTTCTCAATTAAAGTCGATTAGAATTTAACGAATTAACACTCTTTTGAATAATAATTTTGGTGTAAATATTTAAATTAATTTATATTTTGTTAGGTTACTAGGTTTCCTTGTATCGATTTTTAGATCCTCGACTGCTAGATAGGCACTGTTTTATAAAGTTGAAAGGAAAAATCCTAAATCTCGAGATTGTTAGATCTTATTAGGGAATTCCTTAACGAGAAGCAATCAACGACGGGATCGAATGAATCTATTGTTGACAGTTCTACAGCTCCGATTGTAAATAACCGGGCCAATGGGAGACAGTCTCATTCATTGTTCCTAACCAATAACAGATCCAGGAGCCTCATTAAATTTCCGCGCCAATGGAACGGAATGGAGAGATAAAGGCGGAGCTCCGCTAGCATTCCAAGTCCTCCTACAGGACTCCGCTCCGCTGTTTAATTTAGTAAACTTCACCGGATAATATTAAGACAGTTGCGATATTCCAGTTCGTTCTCTCTTGTTCACTTCATTATACGGTAACCGACCGGGAGGTGGTAACTGCGCGGTCGACGATCGGGGAAATATGGTTGGCAATAGCGGAAAGACAATAACCTCGCTTGTAAACTAGCGGAGGTTATGGCCCCGACAATTATGGAACAGCAAGATAGCTAATTACTTGAGGTCTCTGCGGTTATGGTAAATATTCGTGCAAAGCTCTCCCCGTCGCCGGAAACACTGCCAACTGCTAGCCATTCTCCGGGCATAAACGGACAACTGCCTCCTAAATTATTGACAAGGAGGTAAACTGGAGCAGTAAACACCTGCAATGGTCTCCCCGCCAGCAACTGCCTTTATGTTCTCCCACTTCCTTCAATATTCTATCCCAAGCAGTTTACTGTCACTGCCGATAGAGCTGTCCACCCACGAGGCACATTTCTTTTTATTTGTGGAATATATTCTTCTTTTTTATTTTTTTAATTTTGTAATTCAAGGTTGTTCATTTGTGTTTCTACCTTTATGTTTCCAGATTTACAATAGTAAAGAGTCGAAACTGTACAATATATCAAAACATCCCGAGTCGAAAAATGAAATTAAATATCTAAGGAGCAAGAGAGAGAAATGCTTTATTTTTTTTCAGAAGTGCTGCCCAACTACATTGGATTGCCATAATACACAGCATACTTATCAATCCATATGGGACATACTGTACATTACAATTTTAAATTTACAAATATTCGTTTTAATTGTTCCTTATCATACATATTTCATATTTATCCATTTCATACCATTAACAAAAATACATAGTTAAGAACTACGTGCAATTCCTATTTATTTTTTATTTCCCTCTTTCTTCTTTCTTTTTTCTTTTTATATGCGAAAAAGTAATGAAAATATAAAACAAAAAAATTAAGCACACTTATAATTACAATAAAACCTATGAGAAGAAATAAATACTATGCAAATTCATTAAAAAAATGAATAAGAATGCTTCATATACATTATTTTCCCCTAAACACTGAAATTTGTTCAGAGCAGAGTTAGATTTTAAAATGAAACTTATTGTTTTATGCCATTTGGTTTGATTTCATTTTTAACGTTTATATTAAAAGCTCGTATAGTCAGTTGGAGATAGCTTGTCAATTGTCCGGGTTCAAATCCGGGTGGTGCAGATAATTTATTTAATCTGTTAATAGCGTGGATAGCTCCTGTGGGAACTGGAGACCCTCCTAGGGTTTCCCCATCCTCTATAATATAGATACATATTATGTATCCATTACAGGGGCAAAACGGATAATTCGCCTCCCTGTCCAACCGTTGGCCTAGAAACAGCACAGTCTAGCACGTAATCGACCCAAGACCTTTAATGGTTTGCAATCTTACCTTCTTTTTTTTTTATTAATAAAAGCTATCATACATTATGAGGCCTATTTTTTCGGGAAAAGTCGATGATTGGATGTACTGTTTTCAAGAAGAGACCAGATATCACTAACCTATAGCCTTTTTTTTTACCTTTTTTTAAAATTCAACCAGTCAAGGTTTCTGCAATTTAGGTGCCATCATAACAAATATCAAAATCAGAATTTTAAAGATTTTGCGTAATTTAGTATTGCATATAATTTTTGTTTCTTTTTTTCATCTTTATTGTATGATGATTTACATTTTAAAGAAGGTTAAAAAGTTAAACTATATTGACAACTGGAAAAAATCTGTATTACTTGCTAGAGCTATAGTGTTAATGTACAAACAGTTCTTGTGTTAGTTCCTACATTTTTTTCGAAATAATACGAAATCCTTGAAACATCTCCAATTCAGAACTAACCATTTAATATAAATCTTCTGCGATTCTGAACATCTGAAGAGCCGAGGTCCCTAACCTATGTGTTAATAATAGAACTGATACGGACTTCAGAACATCCTGAACTATTATGTCATAAACTTTCCTGATCTATTGACTTGTCTCTTAAATAAATAATGCTATGTGTGAGTCGCCAGATGTCCGCGAACCAGAACTAGCAATTAAACACTCGGCTGAAACGTGTGTGTCGATAGGATCGCTTATCAATATTCACATTTAGTCAACTTGGAACTCGTACAAAATTTATATCGAGTCTTCTGTTCTAGCTGACCTGAAAACGATAGAGGATATAAAAAAATATTTATTCTGGGACTGATCACTCTTCAGAACAATAATTTGCTACCAAACAAATGGTCTCCATATCTCGTTCAATATCATTAACAACAAAACCTACAAAGTAAACTACAACTCCAATATCACACTATGAATTATAACTCAACACAATCTATTAAATATAGACGGAGTTACCTAAATGACATAATAATAAATCATCCACAGACGATTACGATAGAAAATAAAACAATACGTTACTTACTTTTGGGGCAAAAACAAGAGACAGGCAATTAACCGCCATTACATACTTTTAATTTTACTTATTAACCGGTTTGCGAAACTTTAACGCGAAAATGAAACGGATCCAAACAAAAGATAAAGAGGGCGAAAACAAATTCTAGAACCAAGTGCAAAAAAATAAAAATTCGACCAGATAACACCAAAACAGGTTTCAAAGATGTATTGATTCTAATTTATAAAAACAAGAGGAGGACGGAAATTGTCTGGCTAAATAATTTGTAAATAATTAGAAAAACAAGTGAGGTAAAATTATACTGTTATTTATTTCTAATTTTTAATTTGGAATTTATTTAAAACGTTGTTTCTTAAAAACAAAATGAAACGCTGGATTGACAGAAAAAACATTTTTTTATACACATATGTCTTCAGTTTAAGAAATATGTTTAGAAATAAAACAGAAAAAATAAGCATAAAGGTGGATATGTGCAAAAAAAACCATCTGACATTTTTTGGAAAAAAAACAAAAACGATTTATTGAAATTTACTACTGCATTATAATAATATAACAAGATGATTATGGGGAATTAAAGAAGTAGCTAGGTTTGAAACTAGCGGGTTTGAGTATGAATAAAGTTTTTCAATAAAACACTGATATCGAGATCTGACCAAATCAGAAAAATAGGACATTAAAATCATTATGGATGAGTTTTTTCGTAATAAAGTAAGGACCATTGAGGAGTTTACGAAGGATTTTGGATTATAAGAATTGGATACGAGAGGGATGGCTTATTGGAGCACCAATGATTTGCTGCGCAAGTCAAGATGGGTCTTATGATTATCATGTATATGATTCTTTTGTTGGGAGCTTAGAGCATTTATCTAGTAAGTGTTTAAGTAGCCTGAAACGGGTAATTTGTGAAAAATATTTTTTCTGTTTTTTTACTAGTACCTTTTTGATAGTTTTTTTATTATATATATATTTTTTAAACATAATATTTATGTTTGTATTAAATAGGGTTTTTGTATTAAAATACCAGCGCCGTTACATAGATAGGCCCGGATAGCAGCACTGCTGTGCGGGCTTGGTATGCAGCAAACGGAAGGGGCAGAGCCGCGCTTAGCTACGGGCACCATTACCTGTTCGCTTGAGATCAAAGCCAACGGTTATTGGGCAACTAAGCCTACCTTCAGCTTTTATCGCACGTACTCCCTCGACATATTTACACCCGGTTCATTTGCCACGGCATCCTGAACCATCAGCCTTCAGGGCCGATCGGGGTAGTGTCAACAGATCTTTAAGAAAGGAGTCATCTCCACTGGAAGAAAGGGAAGTAATATTTGCCTGTAGGAGGATGTGGGGGTACATGTAACGGATGTCAAAAGGAATATATTGACAGAGAGTATGGAAGAAAAAAAAGAAAAAATATAAGAGGCTACACGTGTTTGACTTTATACACCCACGCTAAAAAAAATATATTAACAATAATATATCACATAATCGATATCGGTAAGTTACAATGTTTCTCAAAAACATTTTTAGTAAATATATGGGGTTTTCTGTCATTTCCATTGTGTAAACAAATATATTTTTTTAGTAATTTATTCAATGAAATTACTATACAATACTATTCAATGAAATAACTGTACAACAAGTAAATATGATGAATGGTACATATTGGCACACATAAAGACAAGTAGAGAAACTATCCAGCAATAGTATTCAAATGACAAGTTCTTAGAAGGTCACAAGGTCATCTTCTTTTCAGACCCCTCGTAGGATTATCAGGTATAAACAAATATTAATTTGAAAACTAAAGTTAACATTTAACAATAAAACCTAATAAAAAAGCCGGTACCACTGCAATCCTTGAAGAGTCTTAGATTGAGTAAATGGTAGAACCTGTACTGCTCACGATCAAACGCCAGATTTTCCTCCTATTTGGGGAACCCACTTAATAGAGGCTGGGTCAGCCCTAGGAAGGTCCTAGATCCCACAGGATCCATCTACGGTCTTTAACAGCTTAAATAAAAGTCTGCCATCAGCGAGATTCGAACCCAGGGCCTTAGGCATGGCAACTCAGCGCTCTACCACTGACCTACTCCACTCCATTAAAAATTACAACATTTAACTAAATTGTTCACAATGAAATATTAAATTAAAAATAAAATTCTTGCGAAGCTCTAATTTGTCGAGGGTTTTCTTCCACGCAATATTTAACTTAAATATACAAAACACTAAGCTAAATCACAACTAAAATTCCGTTTTCAGTTACAAATAAATTTGTAAAATTGAGGAGCTATTAACACAGGAGAACATCTGATAGGAAATAATATTCTGGAGAGTCTGGAAGTCATGGAGGAGGATGAGGTTGAATAAGCCATCGGACAAATTAAAACAGGCAAAGGAGCAGGGAGGGACGGCATAGTTCCAGAACTACAGATATTTGGTGGTCAAGAGCTTATAAAATTTCTGCAACAAATCCTCCAAAAATATGGAATACAAAAAAAAGTCCCAAAGGATTGGGAGTTTAGCATTATTATCCCTGTTCACAAAAAAGGAAGCTCCGCTGAATGCGAGAACTATAGACCAATAAGCTTGCTTTCGGCGGCATACAATCTATACACCTCAATCCTAGGAAGGAAACTAAGGCCTGGAGTTGAGAACCAAATAGAGAGGGGACGGCGGGATTTCGCCCAGGGAGACAGACTCGAGATCACATTATCGAATTACGAAGCATCGCAGAAAAGCATGGGACAGAAATACGCATGTATACATGGCTTTCCTTGATCTAAAAGCAGCATCCGACTCTGTCCCTCGACAAGAAATATGGGATGCTATGGCGGCTAAAAATGTGCCAGAAGATCTGATCACTGCAATTAAATCAGCATACAAGGCAGCGAAAGGAGTAGTGAGTTGATCCTGAAGTGAGTTGATTGGAAGGGAGTCAAAGTTTTTTCTCATAGAGAGAGGCGTGAGGCAGGGCGACAGCTTGAGTCCTCTTCTATTTATATCATAAATAATATAAAATCAACTACAAGAAATCCATAAATTCTGTAAGCCCCATACTGCCTGGACGGTCTTCGGCAAGTGGAACTTAAGAAATGTTATGTTTCAGAGCCTATTGTATGCCGATGATATAATATTGATTGCGGACACGAAAGACAAGCTGCAGCAAGCCCTGGTGGAATGGGAGAAAGAACTCATCCGCAAAGGAATGACAATAAAAGCAAAGTACAGGAAAAAAATTTGTGTGCGGTGCACCAAAAGAAGTTTTCACTTCAAAAAGATCTTCCATGTATGCTACTTATCGTGAGAGCGGACATTGAGTACTGTATACTTAACAGGTTACTCAATATGTAACGCGTTACATTAATAATGAAACGGTTACATTGGAAAAAATATGAGATAATGTTAGTATTACTGCCGATAGATTTAGTAGTGATCGATTGTTGATCACTTTTTTACATGATATATGGCGTTCCGATGTGCGTGGCTTCTCTGGTAATTATTTAAAACTTGGGTTAAAAATCGATTGATCAAGTCAATCGATAAGAAAACAAAGTTAATTGCCCGATTACTGATGCAGAGTAATTTGGAAAAAAAATGAATGGTAGATAAAAACAATAGTAAACAGTTTACATTCCACAGTTAATGTACTTTATGTAAATATATCGTAAAGTAGAAAACCTTAATCTTCTTGTACAAAAACAAATAATAATTGCTTCTGGCTTAATGATTTTCTAAAAATCATAATATCCTAAATTTATTTTGTGTATTAAAATGTTATCCGTATCTTTTCAACAATACATACTTCGCTTGAAGATGGTTATAACAAAACCGAATGAGTTAGTTGAAAAATGAATTCTATTGTACGCGTGCAATTTGAAAGGGCAGTGAAATAAATTCTTATTTCATTTTCATTTACGGTACTTTCATATTTAAAAACAAAATTTAGAATATGGAGCTTTTTATTGCCTAAAATTTTAATCTTAAAAAAAAATATTTTTTCCAGGAATAATAAAAAACCAAAAAACACTCACATATAAGACCCAATCCTTTGGGTTGTGTGCGTTCGTTCCGCAGACATAGAGCCTCTCGCCATCTCCTATAGGTTGGATGACTCGGATGTGGTTCCGGCAGTCAAAATGCTGTAACACAAAACAATTTATTAATATAAATAATAATAATAATATATTCATTATTAATACATAGTTTAAAGAACAAATAAGAGATAAATATATAAATTCCTTATGGAACTAAGCACTTGAAGAGGGAGTCTACATCACATTTTTTTCAAAAATTACAAATACATTTCGGAAGTTAAACTAAATACAATTAAACCAATACCAAACATTCCAATGTTAATATTAAATGTGTAAATATTATACTAAGCGATCATCGTAATACTTATATTAGCACATTCGTGGAAATAGCTTCACCTTTGAAAAATCAGAAGGTAGACGCTTGATTTTCTACTGACTCTGAAATTAACCTGTAGGTTTTTCTTGGTACAAAAATAGTAAACCAAGGAGGGTTGTAAGTGCAGAAAACATTCAGCTGCAAGAACTCCTGAGGCAACATAGTCAATTCTAACCAATGGAATCGAACCCACTCACCGTTTGATGCAACCAAATTATCCTCAGCTGAGGATCGATATAAAGTAGACTCGATTTAGAGAATCGATGTAATAGTCATCAGTGGAGATGGTGTAGCGATATTAATAAGAGAAGAAGCCACAACCGAGAACTGGCGATCTATAATGCAACCAAGTAAACAAATTACTCCTCCTTCTGTATCGATTGTCCCCGAACCAACTACTAGTCCCTTATAGCCTAATTGAAAGTGTGATGATAATTCGCCTCAGAAAACGGAATAATAAAACAAGTGGTAAGAGTTGAGAAGTAGAGGAGCCTTAATAGTGAATAAACAAGATGAAAGTTTCAGCTTACAAAATGGAAGATTAGAAAGTCAAAGCCTTAAGTCTCTCGAATACCGGCAAATGAGAACAGCATAACAATGAGGACAATCGTGAAAACATATCCATTAATAACTTTAAGTGTAAGTTTGTAATGAGATGTAATGAGATCTCTAGTTCATCTGAGAAGTGGTTTGGTCTAAAGCAATATCTGATTTGGCTAAATACTATCCTCTACAAAGCTTTATCCCAGGAATATTCTATAAGAATACTTAAAAAAATATCTATATATCAACATTAATATACAGGGTGTCCCATTTCAAGTGGATCAAAGATTTTTAACTTTTATACCGAACAAAATTCAGGTAAAAGTTGTAGTTATTCAGCCCTAGTTTGAAGAAATAAAAAAAACATTTTTTGGTATTTCACTTTAAATGGTCAATATCGACCTTCGAAAAATGTAGTTTCCTCTTGACCCCCATTTATTTTTATTTTTCTGAAATGTACAATACAAAACATGGAAAAATGTATGTAACATTTGTTTCTATCTTTTATGGGTTAAGTAGAAAAAGCATTCAAAGTTCACTACTTTAGTTAGTATACCTCCTTTACGAGGAAACGTAATGTAGCATTAATTTATTTTATTTAAGTTTTTAGTCGTAATAACTTACTAATCAAGGTATTTTGAATCTTTCAGAAAATGTATGGACATTTAAAAACCTTAATTTTAATTTTTTTTAAATTTCTATAAAAACGTCGAAACAGATTTTTATTAAAATTAAGGCTTTTAAATGTCCAGACAGCAACCTAACCGTCAATTTGTGGTGTCAAATTGTAAAATTGAAAAATACTAACTTACAGCAAAACCAATCGATATGATTGATAATCAACAAATTTATTGTTGGTTATTTCAAAGATAAAGAAACAGTGGATAATTGTTTATTCACTAAACGTCACTAAGTAAAATTTTAATAGTGAAAAGTAAATTTAATTCTCATTAAGTAATGATGAAAGTTTACACTTAGTACAGTTCTTGAAAAATGAACTTAATTTAGGGCTATATTTAAACTTTATTTCTGGCAGATTACTCGGGAAGACTAGATATGGTACAACTATTGATGCAATGTTTTCACGATTCATAACCCATGTAACTGCTAAATACATACATACATAGACACATATGTATTAAATATATAAATACAGGCGTACGTTTCTCGTCGAACTATTATTGTAAGTAAGTAAAATTTGTAGTATTTTACATAAAGTAATTTGCATTAATTTAGATTTTTTTTTTTTAATTTCATTTAGGATAACTTTTTTGAGGTCTTGATTTGTAGTTCAATAGTTGCGCAAGGGAGTCATATGTGAACCCCCATCTGATATTTAAAAAATAACTATGACAGTATACAGATTGCTAAGATCTGGTGAAATCGGAACCATACCAACTTTTTTATGGTGTATGGTACTCGTAGATTCCCGATCTGGGAGAGTGGACTGTATTTTACAATATGAATTTATACTGAGTTAATGAGCAGTGAGGAATGGGAAACATATACTTAAAGTTCATTTGAATGCAATAAAAAAAAAAAAAATGTTAGAATATACTGCATTTACTGAATGATGGTAGGAAAAAAAAATCTTTGCTGCTAATGATTTATGTATTTCATGATAATTGGTTAGCTGGGTTGATCCTTACTCTCCTGTCTGTCTCCTGAGAGTTTTCTACTCTGTCATAGATTTAATTATTATTATTATTAATATTATTAGGCTGGCTCTACGGTCCTACAATAACCCGGGCCTCCTCCATTGCAGCCAACCGATCTTCACGATCCCCTTCTGTTTCTTTCCATTCTTTAACGTCCAAGTTTAAGACCTCCACACCATCCAGGCATCTGATCTGAGGACGTCCTCTAATGCATTCTTTCCACTAGTCCCAACAGTCTAATCTGGGTCTCTTTATAAATGCCACTCTGCCAGGCTCTTCAAACAGCTCCGTTAGCTTCTCCTTCCTTCTTCATACTTTTTAATTACTTTTATTTTAATTACTGACTTGAAATAAACTTCTCAGATGAGTTTGGTGCTTGAATCAGTTTTAATAGGCTATAATTACCAGAGACAGGCCTAGTGTATTTAAGATGATTTGGCCTCTATCGTTTTTATACATTGCTGTTTGTAAAACTCGATTCCTCCAACGACGATTTAAGAAATCGATTTTCATCGGATCTCCTCGCATGGGGAACGACGACGGATACACAGCGAACGAAAACACAATTACCCCTTCGTAATGGGGACCGAATTTTCCGATGAAGGGATGCCATGAAATATGTAGCGAAACAGAAGAGCTAGCGTGACAGGAGCGGCTATAAAACCCCCACCACGGGGACAATTCATCAATAAGAGAAGGCGGTTGAATCAATGGCGGTTCCTCGGCGCTGTCAACAGCCCCGGGTTCTGGGAGGCATCTCATCCGTGAAGCCAAACACCGCTCCGCCTTATCCCGCCATCAGCCTACTTAAATATTATCCCTGCTCTAGTTACACTGTCCACAGCAGACATGAAAATCGAGAATTCTAATACGAAGCAGAAGGGAGAGGTTTTCCTTGATGGAGTAACTGATAATGCTTAAAGACCCGAATCTTACTCCTGCTAAGTTTGAATGTTACAATTTTAAGATCTGAAGCCCTGCTGAATAAGTGGTTAAGTCCAATTTCGTCCAGAATGAGTTAATTGTATTGAGGAAAGCCGAATTCTGTCATTCTCGTAGTTATTGGCTTAAAATGGAGTTATAAATCGTATAAGCAATTAATTACGTTTCCCTCAAAAAAATTAACTTGCTCTGAAAAAACTCGACTTAAATACTTACTCAGGGAGCGGAGTGG
The DNA here is from genome assembly GCA_964056705.1 of Troilus luridus. Lineage (NCBI taxonomy): Eukaryota > Metazoa > Arthropoda > Insecta > Hemiptera > Pentatomidae > Troilus > Troilus luridus. The sequence continues at coordinate 14,898,933 of OZ057416.1, read as the reverse complement.
CTCAGTGGTAGATCAGAGAGTTGCCATGCCAGAAATCCTGGTTCAAATCCCGCTGCGGGCAAGACTTTCATTTAGTCTGTTTGCAGCTGGAGATGGATCATATAGGATCTAGGACCCTCCTGGGGCTCAACCAGCCTCTATAAAATATTATAAAAATAGGGTGCCCAAAATAAGGGGGACAAATCTGGAGGTTGAGGGTGACCTAGGACAAGTCTGGTCCTGAAAAAATATTCTCGGCAACATTTATGGGGAGATTCATAATAATAACTCGCAATACAAGAAAAAATGTATCCATAATCAAAACATATACACATCAATTAATATTAGCAAAAATAAATTTCTTATGTTTACATATCACACTAGTATCTCTATCGTGACACAATTTAAAGTTTCTCAGTCGTTAGTTAGGACCATGAAAGAATCATCACTTTATAAACGTTGTATTATAAATATAGATATGATGAAAAAAATATATCAAACTGTGATGGATAAATAGGCAAGGAGCCAAATTATTTTTTTGAGGAGCCAAGAACTTTTTTGGGACGCAGGGGTTCTTGAAACTACAAAACGAAGTTAGTTGTTCCTGCCTCCTACTTTCCCTACGGTAAAAGTTGTTTACAAAATCACATTTAAACTCCAAACGACTTTTCAAGTTATCGAAAAAAAATAATAACTAGTTCTGAGTTATGAAGTTAAGGATATTGTAGAAGATACATTGGAAAAGTACCAAGAGAGAGGAGAGAGTGCTCAAAAAATGGCCGACTAAATGGTAGCAGTACCCTAATAAAACCAATCGAAATAAAAATTACACAACCGATTTGGCCCGAACCAATCGGAAAGGCTTATTCGTCTCCCCTGCCAATAATATATCAGAAGCGGGCTTAGAAAAAGACAGACGGTCTAGTAACGAACCAATGAGCGAGCGATGCGACAGATCTCCTCGGTAATTGGTCCGCAAATGTTGACTTCCTCCGGACAAGGGTCAGAGATAGCGGCCAAATGTAATAAGTCCACCCCCCCCCCCACCCCCAATCCTAAGAGCCAAAAACCACTCGAGCCGATTTCAAAGACCCCCCGCATCGTCATTGAGGAATAATTCAATTTGTCTAAGTGAGGGGCAGTCTTTCCTCTCAGAGCCAATACTCCGCGCCCTACACCCTCTCATATCACTCCCCTAAAACGAAAAATAGAAAGAGGAACAAAAAAAATCTATAATGGAAGATTGGTAGTAGAATGCAATGAGCGACTTCTGGGGAGCTTTTGAAAAAATATATGACTCAACCCTAACCGGCGACACGAAACTATAACAATAGAAGTAATTGAATTGAAGCATCCCAGTAATTGAAATATTATGAATGTATGCATGTTTAGATACATGAATTGGCCGGGCAAATCATGGAAATTTTTATCGCGAGATGTGGTATACATGAAACATACTTGCGAGAGCGTTGAAAGCCAATTATTACACTACTATAACAATGATAAGAACCACAGTTTTCATTAAGCGGTCCATACCTCCATAACCAGTACATTAGGCTCTTGCACCATTACAATCAATGAAGGATCTTGAATTCATAACGTGGTCGTAACTGTACTGTTTCTTGCACAACGGTTGGCCAGACATGTTATTTGACCTAAATCCCGCTAAACCACCAGATTTTTCCCCTATTACTTACCTTCTAGAGGCATGGTGGACTCTAAAAGGTTCCTATATCTCATAGGATCCTTCACCGGATGCTAATAGATTAAATAAATGTCTGCCAAGAGGTGAGATTTGAACTCTGGTCCTTCGGCACAGTAACTCAAGAGTATTAGGGCCCAACCATTCTTGCCCACTTGGTACATATACTATCTTTTAAGGAGAGTGACTAATTGGTCTAGATCCATAGATTATGGCTGTTTGGGGTCAATAAGCAAGCGAGAGCGTATCGTCGATACAAATGCATCTAAGGTAAAAAAACAAAAAACACATTTTTCAGATTCATGAATGCGAATTCTTGAATCTGAATATGTAAAGAGAAAGAGTAATATCAAAAGGTCGATATGCAACTATCATGATAATGTTCAAAAGTAAAGTAATGAATACAAAATTCGTATTGTGAACATTTTTTTATGAACTGGGAGTTTCAAACTCTTGGCTATACCGCATTCACTTTATTAATATTGTCCAAATATTTACAAAATCAAACTTCTTCCATGGTACAGTTTTGAATAAGTTATATTCGTGTGTTTTATGTTTCAATTTTTCGTAAAACCAACGAGTTGTTTTAAAGCGGACTATCGATTATGGCATATGACATATTGTTAGTCATTGCGATTTTTGGAACTATTTAAAATGATACAATGCGAACTAAAGAAGATGCTACATTCTTACATTACTTACATTCCACATTCTATGTATAGATTACGTTATATACATAATAGAAAACTAATAATCAATTATTAACAATCAATTTAATCTGACTAATTAATATACCTCATTCGATAAAATTCAGTAATGCTATCTATAAGGAACAAAACCACGTAAAATACGTTAGCCTGAAGTAGACCGTTCCTGGACAATGCCTCTGGAGTCTGTTTTACATCCTGAAAACCACAAAGCAATTCCCAATAGGACATATAGGATAGTCTTCCCCCTAAGCCTCCATCCAGTACAGATACAACGGTGCGGGATAGTTGTCTGTAGGATTTGTGTATTATACAACGAGTATAAATTTGTCATTATCCTAAGGAAAAAAATTACAGGTAATCTAATATATATTTATATATAATCTGCAATGTACCACCTTATTTCAGGAATTTCTAGCGCACATAAACCCGACAGTTCGTAAAATCTCATTCCTTTATTTGTGATTAATATTGACAGACAAACCCTTGATAAATTATGACTGGGCCCGAAGGTAAGATGGCATTGTAGGCGCGAGTAAAGGGTTATATTTATTTTATGGAGCGTAATAAACAGGTTTTTATTGACCCTTTGGAGGGATTTTAAAAACAGGGAAGGGTCAATGGCGATTTTACGGAGCTATGAGACAAGGCAGAAACTGGACATTAACATCGGGCGAAGCCTGGCAAATGGCCCAATCCGCTCACTATTTCTTCTACAACGGACGGATTCTCTTCGCTAGTGAATTATTTCCAACGGGTGGTATTTTATCACGTAGAAGTCCGCATTGAAATAAATAATATAAAAGTATATATAAAAAAAGCACATAACAATTTTTTTGATTAATAGAGCCTGTCAATAAATACGATACACACAAAAATATTAGGGTCATTTCATAAAGATATCTAAAACTCAAATTGTAATTAATGGACTTTTGGAAAATAACTTAATATTTTAACATATTATTTATTATAACATTATTATATTAGTTAAAACTAATATTTTTATTCTATTCTGAAGAAGACCTACAATGTGGGTCGAAACGTTGGCTTTAAAATAAAAAGTTCAACCCTATTTAATAACTTATCTCTCTGTTCCCCAACCGAACCATTTTCTTCCACTTTATACGCTTATGATTACAGGTTGTTATTGGAACTGAAATTGAAAGAACATTGTATATAATGCCATGAAATATGTCCATAGAAAAATGCGACTTCCGTCTAATTTTTTAAAAGTTAAAACTTGGGCACTCGGTAGCACAAGCTGCAAGAAACATTACCACCGCATTCGGGAAGGGGTGTTCGGTAGCGAAAGGACCATTCTACACTAGTTTGAGAAATTTTCACGTAGTGAGACAGATTAATTCATAAATAAATGAATTTATTTCTTCTTTTTACCTAGAGGAGAAATCATCACATCGTTCTACAGGGATACTGAAGTAATGCAACACAAAGCTTTCAAAAAACAACTTGCATTGGTTAATCGGAAGGGAAAAATAATCTTTCACGACAACGCCAGACCTCAGGTTTCACGACAGACAGTGAAGAAACTAAACAAGCTGAGTTAGGAAGTCCTCCCACATAACTATATTGTTCCCACATAACCCCAGACTAATCTCCAACAGATTTGCACCTCTTCAGAAATTTGGACGAATTTCTTAAGGGTAATGTTATGGTATTGATTCTCAATTGAAAAACGCATTTTGAGACTTCATTTCATATGAGAATAATTATTTTATAAGGAAAAAAAAAATTAACAGAACCTTTATATACAAAGGAATGTTAATTTATAAACACTACTATTGTTTATATATTTATAATTCCCCATAAATAGACTGATGATCTAATTACGAAATGTCATGTGAAATGTCGCTTTCTAAGTTACTACTGTCCCAAAAGTTCAACCTTAATGTCAGACGATCAACTGTCCTGTTTTAGCTGACGATCTGTCACACATATTATCGGATTTTTTGATACAATGTTTCTAAGGATCTTCTTTAACGTAGCACATCGCAAATACCGTGAATTATGTGAAAGATGTGGAATGAATTTAAAAGAGAATAATTATAATCTACTTATAAAATATTATATTTTTAATCCGAAACATTTTTAATTTCATAACTTTCTTACATAATCACCAAGAACCACGACCCCTCCTTCAACCTCCGACGATTTCTGTTTCAAGGTGTTTCACAAATATTATCATCCACCATATTATTTCAAAATCGAGAAATTAAATTTTCATAAGCCAATGTCTCAGCCATTTAAGGCGAAAGAGGAAAAGTATAAACTTAAAAAAAATATTAGACAGAAACAAAAAAGTACATTTAATTTTTTGTTTTCGTCAATTGAATAATTAATATCATAAGATCTTAGAGATGATCCTTGGTGTTTAAATTAAGACCAGATTCTATCCGTAAATAATTTATACGAGATTATACAATTTATTTTATGTCATTTAAGTATTGCAAACAAATTGAGAATTATAATCTGCGAAATAATTATGTATTCCTATAATATAAGCTGATTGTCTTAAACGATTATTTTCGTGTATAAATAACATACACACATTTATGTTTTTTTATATTCTCTAAAATTAGTGAGGATGAAAAAAGCCTAAAACTGATTATATATATATTTTACAACAGTTACAAGATACATTTTTAAAAAATGTCATATTTCATCAGATAAACTCAGAGAGTTTATCAAGAAGCTACAGATATGAATGATTAAAAAAAAATGTATAACCTAGAAATATTCCGACAAATGGAATAAATTCCATGAATAAATTAAAACATGACATTGTTAAGATTTTTATTTAGATAATCCTTTTATGGATGTACATGTATCCTTGTAATGTAGTATTTTTTAATTATTATTAATCGTTTGAAATAATGGATTTAATTTTTTTCTGACAAAATAAGAAGTCATAAATATAAACCTATGTATTATATATGTTAATTTAACATTTTTTGTGATAAATTGGCAAAACACTTAGTATGTTCATATGGAACATACTACAACTATTCCATGAAAAAATAATTAGACTATTTATCTATATATTGGCATTTATTTATATACGTATATAAATATATATGTTAGAGAGGAAATTAGTTGCATGGCAGATTCTAATGAAGGATAGAATTGGCCAGGGGGTGCAGTCAATAATAACTCAAAAATAAGAAAATCTTATTTTTTTATAGTGCCAACGTTTCAGCCTACAGTGTAGGCCATCTTCAGGGCAAATAGAAGGAGATACGGCTGTGTGAACTGTCAAACTAACTGGCACTATCGTGAACTAGAGTTGACAATTTATAGTTTGACAGTTCACACAGTCGTATCTCCTCCTATTTGCCCTGCAAGATGACCTACACAGCACACCGAAACGTTGGCACTACACAGCACTATTAAGAAATAAGTTTTTCTTATTTTTGTGTTATTATTGACTCCACCCCCTAACCTATACTTCATAAATATATACGTTTTAATTTATAAATATATAAAAAATGCTGATATTTGTAGCAAAGAACCATAAAAGAGAGAGGAGTCTAAAATGGCAGGTATGTCGAATTTCGTTTTGCCATCTCTTTTTTGTTTGTTTTCGCGATTCTTTTTTTTCTTTTTTTTTTGGCTGCATTTAATGACGACAAAATAACGCATTGTTTTTACCCTAAGCGATCCGCCATTGTTAAGCACATATTCGAGAGGTTATTAACTGTTTATCTCTCTTGTTTTTAGCGTCAATTGATCCATTCATTTTTTTTAATCCTGCATAATGCCCTCCGCTATATAATCTCCTATTACTTTTTTTTATTATTGTAAGTTTTCACAACGGTAGCAGATGTAGGATAATATAGTTGTAACATGAACTAATTTTGAACACATTCAATAACTAGGGAAAATAATTTCAACAGGAAAATTGGCGAGGTTAAAGACTAAAATTTTTTCTGGTTGTAAAATTAGGTTAATACAAATACCAAATATAATAAATCTTTTATCACAGAAACATAAGAAAAATCGTTTTATAATATATCTTAACAAAGTTGAGAACTCTGTATTATTACTAACCGTATCCTTGCGGTAAGATTGGAGCGATTTTTTTTCCAGATATTGTTTAAATGTAAAATTTGTAAAAAAAAATGCTCTTGCTGTTATTCTCAAGTAATAAAATTGGCAATTATAGGAGTTACGAAAATAGGAAAACGCGTTTTTAATTTTTTGCACAAGTACGTTGCGATTATGAAAGAAAAAAATAAAGGGAAGCGCAATAACAACACATATTTGATTTAAATTATTTAATTACAAGCCTTTCTAAAAAAAAAAAAAAAAAAAAATGAAAAACACTGTAGCACTACAACCCATCAAGGGTCTTGGGTTCAGTACTAAGTCTGTACTATTAAGACAACGGTTATGCAGGTTGGTGATTTGTCCGAGATCGCACTCCCTAGTTTTTCTTTTTTATAATGTTTTCTCCCTAGTTCCGGGTACTTCATAGGGGCTGGTTGACCCCCAGAAGGTGTAGCTCCCAATCCTTTCAAACACCGAAACAATTATAGGATTTTTGGAATTTTATTTTGTAATATATTTAAGGATTAACTTACTATATAACTAAATTCTGGAACAAAATTAACTTTAAAAAAAAACAACGGAACAAATTAAATAATTCGTAGTAGTGTAATTCTCGAGGGTAACAATCCCTGAGCGAAGGGATTCCTTTAGGGGAAGGAACATCTGAAGAAAACACCTTTTAAAAAAATTAAGATGTAAATCTGCAGGAGTGGCCCCTTAAATAAATTGTCGAGGCGATTTTCGCAAGGAACTAGAAGATGAAGATAACAGCTAAATCAACAAAGAGTCGGAAAAAGGAAGAGAGGAAGAGAGAGAGATGAAGTGAGAGAAAGATAGAGAGGGGGAGAGAGAGAAAGAGAGAGAGAGAGAGAAGAAAAAAAGACGCTCAAGAGTTAGGGAGGCTGTGGCATTAGGAGCGGAAGTCACTCAATGGAGGGGAAACCAACGGCTACAAATCTCGAGCTTCCGCCAATGTTTACAGCCCTCTCTACGTGTAACCGCTACTTCTTTTATAGTTCTGTTTCCCTCTTCTTCGTTCCCGGTGTCCTCCTGGACTTGCAAGATGTTCTTGGAAGGAGGCGTTTGGAACATGGAAAGCAGGAGGCTGTAGTCAACCTCAAGAAGAGCGGAGAAGGATGGATTTTAATCCAAAAGTTTTAAACAATAGCAATGCCTCATTACTGCTATCTTTAGGAATCCATGCTGACTAACTTTTTTTAATTTTTTAAAATTTATTAATTCAACTATACAACTGTATAAACATAATATATCAAGTATATAGAATGCAAGATATATAATGACATAAGTCTAAGGCAAATATAGAAACTATCCACTAATAGTACACGAATAAAAAAAATCGACTTAGAAGGTCAGAAGGACATCTTCTTTTCAGACGCCTCGTAGGATTATCAAGAATTGAAAAGGGTGCTAGGTTTCAAACTAGTTGGTTTGAGTTGGAATAAAGTGAAAAAGGATTGATATCGGGTTCAACCCAAATCAGTAACTAATGGGACATTAATATAATTATGAATGACTTTCTTCTGAACAAAGCAAGAAGATTTTGGATTGAAGGATTGAATACGAAAGGAATTCGATGGCTTAGTAAGTCCAAATGTTGTATACATGTATCTGAGTCTTTTTTAATTAATTGGGAGCATAAACCGTTTAACTAGTAATTATTGAAGTAGCCAGTGACGGCGAGCATTTTATTGTCGTTTTAGTCTAATATGAGGATTCCAAGATAAACGTTTGTCAAGGTGTAGTCTTAAGTACTGGACCTGTTCTACAGGAATCTGTGGGATATTATTAAACAATACAGGAGGACACAAAGTCATTGGTTTACGACGGAGGGTAAAGGTTTTTTGACGGCTTTTGTGTCACTTCTTTGAATTGAACTGCAAAATTTGTAATTATTGGGATTATAATTAGATAATATTTTTAAAAATTATTATATATTATTATCATTATTATATAACTATTATATTATTATAATATGAAATTATTATTATAACTATTGGCGGCCATTCATTAAGATTGCTCAAGAGAAAAACAAAACCCTAAGGATCATTATTAGGTCGGAGCCCAATTATAATTTTAATTATTACTGTTATAATTAGACCACAGATCCTAATCAATGGAGGTCTTGCCCTAACAGTAATTTGAATTATTAAAAGTAATTAGGTACAACTTTTCCAGACCAGAAAAAGTCGTTAGCAACACAAAGTTTAATAATTGCAATGATTAGGACTTTTAGTGTTGGATTTAAAGTAGTTAGTTATCAGGAACTTCAATAGATAGAACTAGTGTGGTACCTCAAATATTCATATTTTAAACAATAGCGATAGAAGAAATTTCGCTTCCCAAAACACCCACAGAGATGATAATAATTAGACGCTTAATTTAAATATACTAGAATGGTAACTGAATAGTATCTGAGATCAGTTATCAATTATTAGGTAGACGAGAAGTTAATCTTGGCTTATGTATGTTATAAATAACTCCTCAAAACTCTCAAATGTAATTATTATGTTTGTCCAATAATAATTAATTATAACAGCTGGAGATAGATCCCGTGGTATCTGGAGACACTTCAGGGGCTCACTCTGACTCTATAATGAGGATAATAACCTTATTAGGGGGGAATCCTTGCGGTTAAGCGTGATTACAGACAAATCAGTTCCCTGCATAAACCTTGTCCTAGAAACAGTAGTCCCTATCACTTACTGGACCCATGACTCTTTATATGTTGTAGATAACGTATATTTAAAATTAGTCCTAGTGTTTTTTTCTGTAAGGAGTGGGATAAAGAGCTGAATGTATAGAGTTTGGTGCGATGAAAGTCTCAGGTACAAGCTGTGACACGACTTAATCTGTTAACTGCTGTAGATGGATCCTAGTGGATCTTCAGAATATTATGAGGCACACCAAGCCTTCTTAAAAGTGGTACTCCTAAATTAGGCAAATCAGAGGCTAAATCGTGCTCTCATACACACTGAAGTCAAAGTAAAGAAAAATGCTGTTCCACGTAATGAACTTCATAAATTTCAAGGGTTGAAATGGTATAGTTTTTTCTTGTCATATTATGCTTATGTTTGAGATTTGAAATTCCCTTCTTTCTCCTCACTTTTCTCAACTGATGATACACCACTATTCCCTATTAGCTATGATGGTAAAAGAGTAGCGATGCGGTAAAATTATATAACGACAAGGATACGGAGTTAAAAGGATATTCAACTAACATACGCCCAGGATAATTACTTACATAAATCAGGAAAGAGAGTGAGAGAGAGAAGGAGAAAGGAGGCATAATTTATAAGCGTTAGTTTTCTACGAAGGATATAGAGGAGAGTTAAGTCGGCTAAGTTTGCCGCAATAGAGTCATCTTATCGTGCACGATAGGAGCCAAGTTTAATAGTTTCCTCGGAGCTTCGTAAACTTAGCAATGACGAGAACTGCGCTGATATTGCGATTTATTGAAGGGAGGGTCTCGAGACCACTTCCAGTTAACCTCCAGTGGACGAGCGCTATTCGCTATCAACTAAGATTAAGTGCCCACATAAGCGAAGCATTCTCCGTGTGTTCATAAAGATTTATTAACTACCTATGATAAAATTAAAAAGTAAAATTACCACTAAAACCCATAAGGGGTCTAGGATTCAGTGCATGGTAGTTTTTGGAGGTGCTTTGTCTCCCAAATAAGTGAACCTACTTTGTAGAGTCTGGTTGAACCCTGACAGATCCTCCAGGGTTCGACTATGGCTATTAAAAGATAAAATAATTAATAATAAAAAGATAATTTATACCACAGCCGGATTCGAACCTAGCAAATCTAGCTACTGAGCTGCAGTGCTCCTATTATTAACGGAATTAATTCCGTCAGAAAAAAATCAGAATTTTACCTAATGAAAAAAAAAACGTTCTTATTCAATTTCAACAGTATAAGGCATAAATTGGGTAATCTTAAATTTATTTTGTGCGGAAAATCTGCCTATCTTGTTCATTTTCACTTGGAATAATTTTATTATGCAAATATAAATATATTACTGTTCATACGAAGAAATAGGTTGAGCATTTCTAAATTATTTAATTTTATTTGTTACTAATTTTTAAATATTTTTATTTGAAAAGAAAAGATATGTCCAGGACCGGGACTCGACAAATAAAAGTATTTAAAAATTAGTAACAAATAAAATAAAATAAATTATAATAATTATAATGACGTAAGTCAACCTCGTATACTTCGCAAAAATGCTAGAACGCGGGGACTTGGGATCAGTGAAAAGAAAAGATATGACCACGACCGAGAAGCCTGCTTCATTAGGGCCCAGGATAGCTCAAATGGTAAAGTCCCAGACTAGTGATCTGGACGACCCGGGTTCGAGCCCCGGTCCTGGACATATCTTTTCTTTTCAAATAAAAACATTTCTAAATAAATTATGAATATTATTTTTGTATTATTTAATGAATATAAATACAGAAGTTACCTTAGTAACCAAACAAAGGATTGAATAAAGAATACTGTAGGTTTAACCATAAATATGGGGGCGACCTGTGGTCTAGTGGTTAGGGTAACAAACTACTAAACCCAAGATAGCGGGTTCGTAGCCCGGCAGGTGGCTCTACGATTTTTTAAAGGGAGTAAAAAATCCTTAGTTACGCCGTCCTTCGGAAGGGACGTTAAACGGGGATCCCGAGCCTGTACGATGTCAGTTACTCGTTAAAAATCCCTATCCTAATTAAACCTGGATAGGCAAAATTTAGAGCTCCCACTGTAGCACGTCCGATTAGCCATAGCAGCAAAAAGTGACGTTAAATGAACAAACAACCATAAATAAAATGTAATAAAATAAATCTGTATCACATACTAAATACTAATTACATAAAGGTTATTGAATTTGGTTTATAGAAAGGATTCTTTTTTTTTTTTTTAAATAACGGTTGAACAGGACAGTGATTTGACCAAAATCCCGTTTAACACTACTCACTTTATAGAGGCTGGTTGAGCCCCAGATGGTATTCTAAACCCATAGGATCGATTCAAGAATGTTAAAAGAATCAAAAAAATTATCTGTCGCAGGTAATGCAGAGTAATGCCTTCCACACTAATTTTCTCAATCCTAGATATATATTAGTGGCCAATGGAAAATAGTTAAGCATTTTCTTTATCCCCAAAAATCGGGTCATAAGAAGGGCAACTCTTTTAATACTTAACGATCCAATTACACCAGACGTAATCCAAAACATCATTAATGAATTATAATTATAATCGATATGAGTCAGATATTCATGGCTGAGACCACTCGGGGATTGGCGCAATACATGATGGCGGGAACGCAATTATATCCCGTATTATTTTTCAATCAGATTTGCAATTACACAACTGAGGACGGGATGCCGTTGACACGTCGATGGGTCGATTTATAGGACACTAATCTATATTGATTTAATTCCATAGAAAACTTGATTGATGTATTCAATAATGAATTGGCTTTGATCTTCCATTTCCTTTCATTGGGATATCCCTACCCCCCCCCCCCCCCCAATTCGTAAATTACTCCGTTTATCCACTTTTGCAGGAATCTCATTCTATTCCAGCAATAACCCGGCAATAGGGACTCCGGAATTCGGAGAGAAATGGTAGAAAAGGGATTTGTTCATTTCACTTTCGGTTATATAAAATTGATACGTTAGGAACGATTTAATTACAAATACATTGTATTATATATTATCATTAAATCAACGTAATTAACATTACAGTAAAAGTATAATATATTATTGTTGTACAGGTTTTACGAATTTCTGAAATGCATTTTTTGGTTTATATGGAAATTAAAAAAAAACATTGAAATTAAAACTCTAAATTACCAATAATGAAATAATTCACAATTTGTTATTATTTTGTGTGTATTTAAAGCCATATTTCTAAATTGAATGTTTTGTCAGAGCAATACAGATATCGAGTAATATTCAATTATGGTAATTCTATCTTTAATAAAATTTCCCAAATATCGTTTTAACTCTGAGGCTTAAAGGGGGAGAAGCGTGTAAAAGCTGAAATAAGAGACAAATAAAATAAAAAAAGTGTCCATTGGCAGGGAAATATAAGAAAGTTTATTCCAGAGGGAGGATCCTATTGACGGCGAGCCTGGACTATAAAAGATTCATCTGGCGGGAATGGACGTGTCCCGGACGATCTGGGAGGCCGTTCCGCCGAAGTGGAAGCCTGAGCCAATATAGCCTAGTAAGCTGGCCCTAGGCCAAGCCTTCATATCCATACTGGCCCCTACATCCTTCCTCCCTTTCTATTTATCCTTCTGTTTAGGGCCGCTATATTAATTTTTTTATGCGTCTTCGGGCGATCCTCGATGGCCACTAATCCTGCGAAGTACTCAGAAGACACGGACTCCGCCGCCGCCTAGGCTACTCCGGGATACTTTTATAACTTTACGATCTAGCAGGAATTTATTGAGCCCAATAACAAACCGAATAGATTTGTTGATTTGGACAGGTGAAAGTACATCGTAAAAGAATAATAAAAAAAACCAAAGACGTAATATAATAGTCGGCATACAAAGGAATCAATAAGTTCATTAAAACTTAAGTATAGATATAAATTTTATTCAAAAATATTCTTGGTTATTCCATCCTTCGGAGAAGATGAAAAGTAGGGGTTCCGAGACAGTGCAGTGTCAGGTAAGAGTTTAAGATCTCTATCCTAAATATTACGATCTAGTTAGGGAAAATTTAGGGCTGTAGGATCGGTCGATTTGCCATAGAAGCATAAATCTACGTTTAATGAATAAACAACAACATGGTAACAAGTTCTGAAGAGATGTGTCAACTTCCACCTTCTGAAAAGCCATTCAGAGTATTATAGCGGGGCTATATTCTATACTCTTATGCAATAGGCCAAGTCATATTCATGGAATAAAGTCAAAATCAGAAAGAAAATGCATTTTCGAAATCTGTTTATCTTGGAAATCGATTTTGGAAATCAGTTCCAGATTGCACGCATCTCATACGCCGCCCCCGTCCCTCGGGGACTAAGGAGCACTCCAAGTAACTAGCCGGGACCGGATTGCGGCCGAAGTGGAGGAGCGCGGGGAGGGAGGAAACAATTCGATAACGGCCCGCTAGCCGGTGGGGGAGTGGGGACAAAAAACGGCCCGTGGGACCTACGGCAAGGGGCAATTGTCCCGATTAGACGTCCCGGTAAATAAAGGGGTGCCAACAGGCCAGTGCCAAATCCCCCGAGTGGCCGGATAAATAGAATCCGGAGTGGAATTCTTGGCAGGGAGCCATCCCTTGTACCTGTACTCCACCGCCCCCTGTACTCGGGGCCCCTCGTGGTACCCTGCCCTTGTCTCACGAAATATCATTCTATATAATACGGATACAGTAACGTTCTCCTTATAGTGTCCGAATTTGTAATCAATGTCAGTACCTCGGAGGAAAACGACTCCATGTCCACAAAATAAATAATATTTTAGGTAAATTGTCATAAATACTATGATCATTACGTATCAATGGCAATAAAAATATAAATAGTTTTCTTTAAGATGTTTCTGTAACTAAAAAAGAAACAAATTTTAATAGTTCAAACAAATTTTACCTGCGGGGTACACAGATATTATCATAGATTTCTAAATTATTTAATTCAGAAAACCTGTACCACTATAACCCACGAAGGGTCTTGGGTTCAATACACAGTAGAGGCTGCACTTTTTCTAAGACAAAGGTTGTGCAGAGAGGTAATTTGTCTGAGATTACGCCCAACCGATTGTATTCCTTCCTAAGAGTAGATCTACTTAAACTCCATCGTTCCTTACTCCCCTCTACTCGGTCCCAAGTTCAAATCCAGCTGTAGCAGATAAATAATTTAATTTGTTAACAGTCATAGACGAACCCTAATAATTAAGGTAATTATTAAGTCTTCACAATAATTGAGAGAAACAATACCATCTCTACCGTTTACTGAACACTAGATCTTCCATGGGTAGTATTAGTACAGACTTTTTAAAAGTTTCTAACTTTTAGTATTAATTTCTATTTAGCATTAATATGTTATTCAACACCGGTTAATAATATTCAATGATGGTGTCACGAAGATTAAAATGAGCATGAAAAGTTGATTCCAAAGATGTTAATAACCGCTTTGACGACTGGAAACCGTCTAGACCGAGGCGTAGGTGGAAATATTGCGCTGAGTGATCTTGCGGATATGCGTTTATGTAATTGACCTTAGACTGAAGTTTATAAGCAGAGAATGGTGATATAGGAATCGTGCCTTCGGATACACTAAACCTTATTATTATTAATAGTAATAAAAAATAGAGCCATTAAACCTTCTCTCTTCGCAAAGTTGTGTCCAGCAGTCATAATTGACGACGAAGTACCTTCCAAAAATTATGTACGTTGTTGTTTGTTTGTTCATTTAACGTCACTTTATGCTGCTATGGCTAATCGGACGATGCTACAGTGGGAGCTCTAAATTTTGCCTATCCAGATTTTATTAGGATAGGGATTTTTAACGAGTACCTGAAATCGTACAGGCTCGGGACCCCCGTTTAACGTCCCTTCCGAAGGACGGCGTAACTAAGGATTTTTTACTCCCTTTAAAAAATCCTAGGGCCACCTGCCGGGCTACGAACCCGCGATCTTGGGCTTAGTAGTTTGTTACGCTAACCACTAGACCACAGGTCGCCCCAAATTATTTACGTTATCTCGGACTGTACTTGGACAAAAGACTTACATGGAACGTATATACAAAATTAAAATGACAAGTACTGACTAGACGATACAAACAACTATCACATCTACTGGACTACAGATCTTCACTTGACTCACGGAACTAACGACTTATCTATAATAGTGTACTAAAACCTATTTGGACATGCAGAGCAGAACTTTGGGGTTCAGGAAATAAAGTCCACATACACAATATTCAAACAACACAGTCCAAAATAAATAAAATTATAACTGAATACTTCTAATTGGGTGAAGAAGAAAAGAAAAGAAATATATTTATACAGATTGAAATTATTCCAGGAAGAAAAATTATTGTTTAGTGTTACTATAAGATGAATATTTACGATAGAGAAGATCCTGAACGAGACAGGTATTGTTTGGGATATTGAACAAGAGAACTAAAACCAATATCCTATAAGGAAGACTTATCCTTTGCGAGGGAAGAACCTATATACACTTATTTACTGTCTGTATTTATTTCACTCTACCCCTTAACCAAGTCTCCTCCCCTCGACTATAGTAAAGTGTAATTGAAAACTTTAAAATTATTATGAGGTTCATTTTTTTTTTAAAGTGAAAACATCTTTAGCCGAATTTAGCGACTTATGGTAGAGGATATACGCGTAGCTTTGGGCCAGCAACATGCATGATATGCACGAGAGTGGCGTCACCTAGCGGCCTGTACATGAGTTTTTTTTTTGTTTTTTTTTATGTTGGCTAAAGACTTCCTTTGAAGTCCTATACAGCCCGATATCTTTAATTAATTAATTAGTATTTTCTTTGATGCCAACAGCACGCGGTCTTCCCAGGCGGTCACCCATCCAAGTACTAACCACGCCCGACGTTGCTTAACTTCGGTGATCGGACGGGAACCGGTGTGTTCAACGTGGTATGGCCGTTGGCCTGTACATGAATTATATAATTAGTACTAATCAACTTTAGTTTAAAGGTTAGAATTCCATAGATAGAAGAATAATTATATTCAACTAAAAGGTCGGTTAATTGCACACCTACAATTGATATTAATAACAACTTAAAATATCAATAGGGAGCGGAGTGGCTCAGTGGTAGAGCACTGAGTTGCCATGCCGGAAATCCTGGTTCAAATCCCGCTGCAGGCCATGATTTTTATTTAGTCTGTTTGCAGCGGGAGATTGTTCATATAGGATCTAGGACCCTCTTGGGGCCCACCCAGCCTCTATAAATTTTTTTATAAAAATAGGGTACCCAAAATAAGGGGGAAAAATCTGGCGGTTGAGCGTGACCTAGGATAAGTCACCTCCTTGCAGAACCGTTGTCCATGAAACAGTAAACTCTCTACCATGTATTGAACCCCAGACACTTCATGAGTTGTAGTGGTACAGGTTTTTTTTTTTTTTAATATCAATAACTGGTTGAACTAAATGGTTAAATCCCTTGTTTTATGAAATGAGAGAAAGTACAAATGATCTAAGTATTGTTGAATTTAACGACGATAATCATGCTAAAAATGAAAGCAAAATCTATGTAAACACAAATACAAGGTATAAATCAGTCCCGCTGAATAAGAGGTTAAGTCATAAAGAGCTAACTCAATTGAGAGAAGCGGAATCGTTTCATTCTCATAGTTTTTGGCTTGAAATGGAGTTGCAATATAATGAATAACTGATTTTCAAGCTAAAACTGGACTTATAGACTCATATTCATTAAGAAAATAACACGATTCTGCTTCCCTCTTAGTACAAGTACAAGAAACACGTTTTGAAGGAAAATCAATTAAACAATTATTCAGCGGAGCTTTAAAAATAATATAGCTATATACTAATAATTATTTTAAGTAAATAGTTGATATTTTGTATAGAGCTTACGCAGCCCATCATATGTTTTGTTTATTAAACAAAATACTTGAAAATGTATATATGTAATTATTGTTCGGAGTGTCAATATCAAAGAACTTGACTAATGTTAATAATTTAAATTTAACAATTTGAAATTTAAATAATTTAGACTAGTAGTTAATTTAGAAATTAAAATAAAAACTAACACAGTTACTCCAAAGTCATCAGTTTTCACTTCTGTCCTGATGGGTGCCTATTTATTTTGCTAAGCTTCTAATTAGCTATGATATCAACTTAATCCGATAATTATTAAGACATAGAATAGACTAATAAATCGGCAATAAAGGCCCTTCCATATCAGCGACTTTATTGGAGGCTTAGACCTTCGGTCGAACCGAGGATTAACCGAGACGTAAACTTTATAGGCGCCCTTTCCCTCTAGTTGAAATTAAACTTACTCTTGCCAATTATACTAACCTCTCCCCTTCCTCCCCACGTTCCCCCGAGCCAATAAATGCTAAGCAAATGACGTTCAGTTTTTCCCTCCGAGAGATGGAAATTGGGGCCCTTTAGGGGAACGATTCCCTCCCTCCAACGTTTGTAACGATTCCGGGAGCAAACCTGTTCAGGTTTGTTCCGAGTAATTCTGATGACACTGTTTAGAATATTCAAACGGTCGTACATCTGTATTTAATTTATGATTGATTCAATTTGGTAAAAATGTAATCTGCAAAATTAAATAGCTCACAAATGGTTGAGAGGGGGAGGAAAGAGAGTGTGTATTAAAGCAGCATATCATATACACATTGTCTAAATAGACATCAGAAAAATAATCATAATTTTTCCTTCTTCCACCGCGGTGCAGTTTGAGGATCCTGCTAATAGATAATTATCTATAATTCTCTCAGGACCACGTTAGGTTATACTCATCTAGAATGGTCTCAGCTGGTTTAACGTAGAGATTAGTCCGTGGCGTGGAGTTTCGTATCCTATTTCTCCGTGTCTTCCTTCCTAATTTTCGGCGACACCTCATTTATATAGCTTGGATCTCCCGATCATCGAGGTGAGAGCCCACAATTCCGAACATGGGATAGAAATAGGTTATCATTGTCAACCCTCTTCTTCCCAGGAAACCTTGTCAGACAATATTAAACATTTTCTCCGTTGCTCCAATTCTTTGTGATGGAAACCCAAGATATTTAAAACTCTCGACCAATTCAAACCTCTATCCTCCAATCCTCATTACCCTTCGAGTTTCTTTCCTTTTCAAATGCCATAGTCTTCATCGGATTATTTTTCGTATTTGTTCCCAAAAATTCCTCTTGGAGTAAATTTATGTTATGTTGGAGGCCTTGCAGACAGAAATATTTGTTTTACTTTTACCATACTTGTAAGCGATGAACTGCCTGAGTCAATGCTGCAATCCTGACACGTGCAGGGGCAATTCTATTCGAATTATACAACAAATTAAGGCAACTCAGCCAAGCGAAAACGTAATTCCACGCTGTCATATCACTAATTTCAAATATTACGACCATAATGATGTTTCGTTACGAAGGGAATGGGATGTGCCATGTTCGGATGAGATGGCTGATATTGAAAAAAGGTAAAAGAAAGTGTGATCCATTAATTATAATAGATTTTACTATAACAATGATCGAATAGAAACAAAATAAATTACTAAAAAAAAAACAACTAAACACACCTGGCCTGATGCGAGTGTGACACCTGTAATAGGCTGGGCTAGTCAGTCACGGTCGGATCGGAGTAATAATGTTATTTGTATGCGGCTATCATTCATGATGGAGCTAGTTCTTATCGTGAGTCGCCCCGGGGAGGAGGCATAAGTTAATTGGAGGAAGAGGAAGGAGAAGGAATGAGATGTACCGGGGGAAAGAGGGAATTAAAAAAAAATCTGAAGAAAAAGAAAGAAAAGGCGTGATCTAAGAACTAAGTCACGACCCGTCTGTAACTTCACGGACAGGTTTCGGATTAGTGGTACCAAAAGGTTCAACGCCGAACAACATGCGCGGCTTGGAGGATTCTGGATTATTAAAATAATTTTTTTTTAAATCATAATTTATTACTTACAATTATAAATTTGTACTTTAAATAACAATCAATAGTAAGTAAAAATTAATTAATAAAAGTGAATATTTACATATTTACGTAAACAAATCAAGTAAAAAAAACATAACTTTGTAAAATGACAGAAAATGTGTGACCCAGGAGGAAGAAACACAGACATTAACATATTTTCCTAATAATTAAAAAAAAAATGTATAAAAATATTGCATACGTAGAACCGATTTTTTTAACCGAAATATTGAAAGCATCTAAACATATCAGTATTATTTTTAACCAAAAACGGATACAGTCACTGTGCTCTGCATTGCCGATTTAAAAAAATAAAAAGACAAATCAAATTGGACAACTATTAAAAAAAAAATGATATACCAAGTGAATGAAGATAGGAGCACTAAGTAACTAAAAATTCAGCTAAGTCAACATACAGAGATTAACAACAAGATAAATAAAATATTAAGATGCAATGCCATTGAGCATGGCGAAAATGTTCATATAACACTGAAAATGGGTTGGATGAATGAATAAGACAAACATTAAAAATAATAATGAACTCTCGAATTTTATGTAAGTATCTTCTTTTTCTTTCGCAACAGCCCTTTGTCCCTTCCCCGGCAAAAGAGCGTTTTGTTTTGTCATGTTAGTGTCAGTTCGAAAACAAAAATTCTTTTTCGTGATAAAGACCGTAATTTCAGTTCTTATACTGGTGTTTTCTAGACAATTTCACAAGAAAAGCATGTGCAAAATGTTTAAGTGAAATTACTTCTATTTAATTAAAATTTATGAAGGGATACGAATGGGAAAGTTCGCAAACCTAAAGCTTTAAGCGAAACAAATTAATTAATTAATATTTTAAATATTTTATTTGAAAAGAAAAGACATGACCAGAACCGGGACTCGAACGCAGGATGGCTGAGGTGGCTCACGACGGTGCCACCGGTCCTGGTCATATCTTTTCATTTTAAATAAAATATGTTTAAAAAATTATAGCATATTAATTATGATAAAAAAATTATAGCTAATAATAATAATTTAATGCGAGTCAAATCTTGAGGCACAGATCTGTTTATTCTTAAATGTGTTAATCTAAAATAAACTAATAGGATAATGTCTATTTCGTGAAGGAAAGTTGTTGTTTAAGTCGAAAATCGGAAACCATCAAGAGAATAATGCAGAGTGACCATTTCGCGGATTGGAGTCCCGCTCATCCCACGTTTCGCGTGACTCTTGAATTACCCTGTCCTCGTCGACTCGAAGCAGTCATCTTCTTGCTAATACAACCCGGACGATCCTGGGTCGTGTCGCCGCACTTTAGGCCAATCGGAGGAATGCCTCCCGAACACTCCGTCCATTCTGGATATTGCCACTCGGACTAAATGGAATCCGATCGCAATGCCTTCGCAGGAAATGGAAAATGCTTCGTCGGGCTAAGATGTTCCTAAAACATGGCATGAGCGGAAAATGGGAGATATCACTTCAGCGATACGTAACTAATTCGAAATAGAAAAATTGTAAAAACGATAAGGTATGTATTCATAGAAAATGAATATAGATAAAACGTTTATTCACGTCTAAGACAGAATACTTAAAAATTATTATAAACATACTTATTTTAATCAGAGAGAGAAACTATGGAGTCACAACAGACCGAACAAGACTTATAAAAATCTCATGTCTTGAGTGAACACATTCAAGATGATAGGAAAAATAACTATAAAAATCTAACTAACGTTTGGAGTCGCTTAAACCGAACTTAGTTTCATTATTTATAACAAAAGTTATATAAATATTTTGAGGAAACAATAATTATTTTTTTCCAGTCACATAATTTACCGTACTGTTGTCAGTGAAAGTCAAATTAAAAAAAAAATCTCTTAGTGAACTTCCTTATGAGAAGTTCCTTTAGAAGTCTGTCAAATCACTATTTAATAATTCGTATTTACCGTGCGAATGTTACAACCACCCACGTTATATTTAAATATTGATATATTCTCCATAAATATAAAAACTCTATATAATGACTCTATATACCTTATACAATATAGAATATAGCTAGCAATTTGTGCATTCCTCAAAAGACCAGGTTTCGTAAAGTTGAGATCAGTAAGAAGCTTAGTTATATTGTAAACTCGTTATTCTTAAAATCGCATGAATTTGTCATTCCAGATATCTCAACATCTGAGATTAACCGTCGTAACTTTTTCCAAGTTTTGAAGGATAGTAAAACGAATTACTCAACTTTTTTTTACACAGTTATACTCGAAAATATGTAATAATACAATACAACCTAATAATCAGTAGAATCCGATTTAGTATAGTTTACCTTAGACCAATTAATTTCACTATATCCTAGATTTGAGCTAATAATATTGTATCTGATACATATGCTTCCGATTAATGGTTCGAATCCGGCTGTGATAGATAAACTATTTGATCTGACATCAGCTATAGATGATATTGTGGGATCTGCAGAACCTCCCTAAGTGGGTACACTTAATTTGGGAAAACCCCTAGGCTGAGCTTGATTTCAGACAAACCACCCTTCTGCACAACCGTTGTCTTAGAAACTGAACAGTTTCTACCATTTACTGAACTCCAGACCCTTCATGGGATCTAGTGAATTTTTTTAAAAATTTAATGTACTCCTTAAATACCTAATGGTAATAAATTATAGGTATTAGTAATATTTGAACATTGAATATTAATTATATATGACATATAATTATATATTTATCTTATAGTATTAAAAAGGGCGCAGTATTGCTTATTTAATATCCAAAGGCAATGTTTACTCACCCAGGGACCGATAATGAAGGGAGTTCTTCTTAGGAAGGAGCTTCTTTCGCGGTTCAAAGGACTTCTTAACAGGTCATAAAGGAGCTCATTAATTAATTAACAGGCGATAAAGGAGAATTTATTAATAAAGTGACAGCCTATAAAGGACTTTATTAATAGACTCACCTACAGGCTAAGGACAATACTAAGCCAGCGGTTTCTGATTAACGGGGAAAATGAATCATCTCCACAATTTGCCTCAAACAGTTGGAGCCTATCTTCGAGATGGGTCTTAGTATGTACTAACGCTAATTACTAAGCATTATTTATATTAGTATATATATATTTATTTGGATTATCTAAAAACAAGTATCATAAGCATTAATGGACGTGTCATAACAGAAAATAATTATCATTAAATATCGTCATAACCCAAACCTTTATAACCGACCTAAGCTCCCATAAAGGAGGTTTTTACATTAAAATTACCCATAATTTTTATCATCTAATAAAATATAAAGTACTGCCCATAGAGTCCCGGGACTGGAGTGGATATTCATGCAAATACACTCCCATTTAATGTTCACATCCCTTTTTAATCTGCTAAATAATAATCTCTACTCTCCATCTTAGATGTCTTTATTTAACCTTTTGCAAGGAATGCATGAGCAAATCATCAATAATAGTTTCTATTATGTTAATATACCTTTAATGAAATACTAAATAAACGAGTTTACAATTTTATTAGAAAAAACCCATATGCTTATTCGAAATAACTGCTAATAATTAATTTCGGTTATTATTATTAATATTAGATTATTTAACTAAATATAAATATATTTATATATATATATATATATATATATATATATATATATATACGCATAAAAATTCGGCTTCTGAACAAAATAAGAATTTGTAAACATTCTTAGTGACGAAGGTGCCTACCGATGTGAATAGATGACAGAAATTATAGAAAACGATTAAATTATTATTATTTTTTGAAGAAATTAATATTAAGGTCGGGGGTTCGCAGCCCAACAGTTGTCCCAAGGATTCTTAAGAGAGGAAAATTATGCCGTTCTTTAGAGGCGACGTAAAAAATGGGTTTGGTACTCGTTAAGGATCCTTATTCTAATTTTACCTGGATTTTTAGGGTTACCATTGTATTAGCGACTTATGAGCCATAAAATTAGATGTATGAGATCTATTAGATAAATAAATAACGTAAGTCGACTTCATGACTTTTAGAGTGAGAAAAGTATGATAAGTATTTCTGTTTGATATCTATTATATAAAAAAAATACCTGGATAGAGAAAATTTAGGGCTCCAATCTGTGCAGACAGTGATGAATAAACAAAAAGTGGGTTGTGCAAACCATTGATGAATAAACACTGTTATAGTTTTTATTCTGTAAGATAAAGTTTCAATGCAGATTTGTGAGCCATAATTAGGCCTTAGGTGTTTTATTAGGATCGAAGTTAGACTCGAATAGAATATTGTGAGCAATCTTCTTTTCTTGTGGTCCCAAGGCTGTTCAAAGCTAAAATTAATTTAAAAGGGGAACTGAATGAGAGAATATTAAAGAATGCAGAGAACACTCCTAGAACGAGGTGTTTCACTCCTGAAAGCGGACGTGGCCCGGACTGGAGATGAAGACCTGGTTCTTCGAGAAGTCCTCCTCGTCGAAGAGCCATCCCATTAAGGAGGTGATCCGGGGGTAAATGTTTGATCAGGAGGGCCCTTGACTGGCAGCCCCGCCGGGTATGAATACTGCAGAGGGACTATACGTGACATGGTGAACCCGGCCATCCATCTCTGCCCGCTGTCCATTAATATATAATCATTCTTCAGTTTTACAATGCTCCATCCTATCCCTTCCTCTCTTCCAATCCTCTATAACTTCTTGTCTCCCCATGTCTTGTTGTTGTAGTTTGTTCATTTAACGCCACTTTATGCTGTTTTGGGTAATCAGACCATAATACCAGGCATAATTATGATAAGGATTTTTAACAAGGTACCTAGGGTCTGTACCCCGTTTTACGTTCCTTCTAAAGGTCGGCATAACCAAGAACTTTTTGCTCCTTTTTAAAAAATCACAGGGTCACCTGCGGGTACTTCAATTCACCATTCCTTTATCCCTTCCCACCCATGAAGGATATCGGAGTCACATTCCTTAGTTGACGTCAAGTGCATTTTTTGATAGATCATAGGCATAATTTTGCATATAATATCTTATGGTATAATTACTTATATATAATCTTATAATATAATAAACAGCTGTTAAGATTCGTTCCTCCGACAAACGCTCGATTACTCCCTCTATCTTGAGGAGGATGAACTACTGTTACAAATAAAAATACTTCTTTATAATTTTTTTATGACATTAAATTATTTTAATTTTTATAATTTCATTTTTATTTGTTTATAACATTATAAAATCTTGAAATAAATTAAGATTAATTAAATTTATTTGATAATACAAGACTAGTATTTTGATCACTTTAAAAAAGACATTATTTCTTCATAAATTTTTAAAGGTTTGTCAAATTAATATTTTTATCAAAGTGATTATAATATTAGTTTTCTATTATTCGGTGAATTTAGTTATTTTTAATTTAACTTATGAGTACCTATGAAGTTTAAATATGATGTATTATTTCTAATACATTCGGATAACAATTTAAATTTCCGAAAATTAATTTTGTTTACATCAGAATAATTCACAAATATAACATAAGGGTGTCACCATTTATTATAAATAAATAATTTTTTTTTTAATACAAATATAATACAGTGATTAAAGATTTATTTGTATTACTGAGTTATTTAGTGAGAATGAAGAGTATCATTTTCTAATTATCTACTAAATCAAATAAATGAGCTCCATTAAGGTTTCATAATGAGTTTTATATATGTATGCATACGGCTATATTTAAAGGAATTCTCAGAGTGAAGGGAAGGACAATGAGTGAGGTTTAACTTTCATTTTACAGCAATTATTGAATATAAAAATAAAATAACAACATAACAAAAGTATTATTTATTTAAAATCTGAAGGATGTAGTGTAGTGGGAATACAGTAACGACACCCTGTTGCGGCTGAGACTACGCCGTGATATAGTGCGCGGCCTACTCCATTACTCGCCTCGGCGGAAGAGAGAAGAGAGGATTGGAGAAGCGGGGTTGAATAATATATGGTGACAGTATTTCTTGAGGAGGATCTGCCGGAGCTAGATCAGGGAGGAGGTTCGCCAGCCATCAAACACCTCCTCTAACTGATGTTCCTCTTCGGGTTTGTCCGCGCTCTTCTATAGTCCACTCCTGTCGATTGTCCTGTGTATTCGGTCAGGATGGACTTTCAAATACCAGCTTCACTTACCGCAAGGTACAAATCACAGGGTTACGAAAAGTTTTAAAGCGAAAACCTCGACTGCGACTTTTGGTTAGGGTAAACATGTGAGTTGGTATAAACAACATACTCAAGACCAGCGACGCCTAGCGGCTTGAACATAATTCGCCAATTCGTTTTAATCAACTTTAGTTTAAAGGTTAGAATTCCATTGATATAAGAATAATTATATTTAATGAAAGATCGATTAATGGTTTTCCAATTGATACTAATTATAAAATAAATCATCAATAACTGGTTGAGCTTTTCGCTTCCTCTAAAAGATTTTCTTTGTCTTTTTTTATGATATGATAGAATGTACAAAGGATCTAAGTATTGTCGAACTTAACAATACTAATAAAAAAATTTAAAAATGAAAATACGAGGTATAAATAATGTAGCTACATACTAATTATCATTAGAATTAAATTGTTTATATTTTGTATTGAGCTTGTTCAGCCCATCATATCTTTTGATCAGGTAATAAATAAACTATTAAAAATGTACATATATATTATTACGAGTGTCAGTATATGTTACGATTGTAACGAGACTAATCTTAAGAAATTATATTAACAATAACAGGCTCATGACTGGCTATTATTATTTCCTTTTCCTGATGACGTTATAGAACATCGAATTCTTCATAACCAGTCTCTCTATGCACGAATCACCAATATACCTGGTGGTTGAACTACTTAAACAAAAGCTGATTTTTTATCTCTAGGGGAATAAAGAAAGACATATAAATAAATTATATATATTTATCTGAAAATGTCAAAAGAGAAATTAAATCTAACAGTTAGAAAACACAAAATTTAGTTTTTAGTGTAGAACTTTCCAGGTAAACCATAATAATGTACTTTCATCCCTCTTCTCCCAATCTGCTGGTGTTCCTCAAGGTAGTTTCTTTGGCCCAATCCTTTATACAGTTTATACAGCTGACATCCCAACTCATCCTAATACTATCCTTACCACGTATGCTGATGATACATGTGTATTATCAGTCAACACCAATCCAGTTATTGTATCCCAAAGCCTCCAATCCCATATCACTGATCTTGAAGAATGGTGTCAAAACTGGAGAATTAAAATAAATTCTAAAAAATCGCATGAAATCACTTTTACCTTACGTCGTAAACCAATGACTTCCTGCCCTTCAGTATCCTTTAATAATATCCCACTGGTGCCTGTAGAACAGTTCCGATACTTAGGGTTGCACCTCGACAAACGATTAACCTAGAATCCTCATACTAGACTGAAAAGACAAGAAATCGCTCGACGTTTCAGGCTACTTCAACACTTACTAGACAAACGCTCTAACCTTACAATTAACTACAAAAGACTCATCTACATGACCATCATACGACCTATTTGGAGTTACGGAGAAGAGCTTTGGGGCTCCAATAAGCCATAGAATTCCTCTCGTATCCAATCCCTACAATCCAAAATCCTTCGTAAAATCCTCAACGCTCCTTATTTTGTTAAAAATACAGTCATCCATAACGACCTTAATGTCCCATTTGTTGCTGATTTGGCCCGAACCTGGTATCTATCCTTACATAACAAGCTTCATTCCCACTCAAACCCTCTAGTTTCAAACCTAGCTTCCTCTTCGATTCCCGATAATCCTCCGAGGCGTCTGAAAAGAAGATGGCCTCGTGACCTTCTAAACTGAACTTTTTAATTTGAGTACTACCAGTGGGTAGTTTCTCAACTTGCTATTAACTCATGTCATTTTGTATCACATAGCCTATTTACTTGATGTATTTTTTTAATACAGTTGTAAATATCAATAAATAAATTTTAAAAAAACAAGTTTTTATTGTCAATATTAATTGATCAATACTGGATGTAAACAACAAACTCAAGTTTTAAGTTTTACAATCTAATGTTTTAATTTAAAGTGTTGAGTGTATCTGTGTCTACTTTGCAATATGGTAATCCATGTTGCTCCCTTAGCTGGTCCCATCTTAAAGATGTTGAACATTAGGTGTTTTTTTAATTTGCTTATATATATTGAGAGAATTGGTGGAAAAAACTTTTATCATTACATATTCGATATAAATATATATATCAAATTCATGTAATTTCGATTTATAATATATAAAATTGGCCTAATTTTGTTGAATTGGATGACTTAGATAGGAAATGAAGATAATCTCCAACAGGAAAATATAGAAAAGATAACCAGAGAACATTATATAATTGGGAGCCTGAAAGTTGGTACGACTTAACTCGTGTTTCATCAAGCTGATTGGTTGAAGGCAGGATGAACGTGGCCAATCAAAACCTGCCCTTCACTCGGCGGCTCAAACGAAATTAAGAGTTGCCAGTAACGAACCAATGGTTGGGTTTGTCAAGTCCCAGAGCAATGGCCAACTTTTGCCTCAACAACATCCAGAAATAATGTTACTCCATTTTCTCAGCAGTTGTAGCAAGTTTTTTTTTCACCTCAAGCTGTAATGATGACCTAACGCTACGTTATAAAATATCTCAGCGAAGGTATCAAAATATTTATAAATGTTTTATTTGGAAGAGAAAACATTAAAGAATATAACAATTAATAAAAAAATAAAATTAAAATAAATTACAAAATATTTATATGTTATTAAAACATTTAAGAAGACTTTTACAGTGGCCAACATTACAATCTACTATGCCCCTGGTAGTTGGCCTTAAGATTTTTTAAAGAGGGAGTAATAAATCCTTAGTTATTCCGTCCTTCGGAAAGTACGTAAAGAGCTAGTGCGATGTCAGGCACTCGTTAAAGATTCCTTTTCCTAATTATACCTGAGTATGCAACATTCACTCCCACTGTAGAATCTTCTTAATAGAACCAAAGTGACGTTTAATGAAAATAAGCAATAAGCAAAATATTTATATTACTGTATTATATAATGCCTTTATAAAGGAAATTAAAAAAAAATATGTATTTTTGTATTGAAGAGAAAATATTTTAAAAAAAATCACAATAAAAAAATAATTAGTAAAAATAAAAAAAATATATATAAATAAAAAAATTGTAACATTAAAGTTAAAACGAGGAATAAAATAAAACCAGACCATTTCATCCATAAAATGTTTGTAAAAATAATTATAATTTTCACTAGTAAGATAGATGACCCTATATATAGCCCCTTGACGTCTCACCCCGAACCGCCATAATACATGGATTTAGACCAATTAGTCACTGTCTTTTAACTCGAGTGTAGTTACCAAAGCCCAATAATAATTATAGTTTTCAAGTCTTCACTTAAGAGGACCAATTCGTCCAAAATCCAAACACGGATATTTTATTTCAAGATTTAAATTCGAGCATTTTCATGGTTTATTATCTTTTTAATGACTCTCTCCAGTGTTCACATAAATAGGACCGAACCACGATAAGTCACAACACATCACTTTTACTCTTAGACGTGAAAAAGTGATACCCTGCCATTCACCTTTATGACTCACCCATTCCAAAGACTGATAAAATGCAATACCTTGGATTAACTTTTGATAGGAGAATGACATAAGGGCCTCACGTTAGGATGTAAGGCCAATCACTAAACCACAAACTCAATTAAATATATTCGCTATTCAGGAAAGATTCCAAATTAGACTAGCCAGAAATTAAACACGTATACTTACTTACTAAAACCAGTTTTGACATATGCATTACAAATTTACGGGATCGCTAAACAGACTCACAGAAAAGGACTGCAAACTTTTCAGTCAAAAGTACTTAGACTCATCACCAAAGCACCATGGTATGTCAATAACAAAATTCTGCTTAATGACTTAAAAATACCAACGGTTGATAAACACATACGAACGTACTATAAACGCTTTCAAGAAAAACTACATGGACACCCAAACCCATTGATACAACAAATGGCCACGACTATCATACCTGAGAATACTAGGCCAAGGGAGAGGTACTGCTGATTACTGTTCTTCTTCATGTCTCTCATGCATTTATTTGACAGGTGTGAATAAATATATAAAAAAGGGGGGGCATAAATAGAACCTGTTGACCGCGAATCTTGTCTTAAATCCGAGCGAACCAAATACGTATCGTTCCGAAATATCTAGCAGCAATGTTGGAAGGTTCGTAACATAAATATTCATATAATTTAGTAATTTTTTCACCAAATATCACAGGTAATATTCACTTTGACAATAATCTTTTAATTTCTTTAGAGGGCATTGAAACACATGTTTTTCCGATCTTGAGTGCGCATTTATTATTTTTGTTTAATTAGGCTTACGATCTTAACTGAGTATACAAACACACCCTTTAATCAGTGAATGGTCCAAAAGAGATACGAAGATAAACGAAGTACTTGATCATATGACAGAACCAATTGCCGTTCCCTCTTCAATCATAATAACTATTTGGTTTCTTTTTTTTGTTGATATCGATAGGGTAATTAGCGATTTGCTTTCTGTTTCTCCACCCGTCCACCGATGAATAGAAAAGTTTGAATGGATCCATTTGATTTCCACTTTTGAAGAGTTAAGTGCTCGTTGAGCCGGGCAAGAGGTCGCCTATGTAGCAGCTTAATAATTTAGGTTTTGAGAGTGGGCGGCCTGAGCTGAATGGAACTGAAGATCGCGGGTTCTTGTTTTACTTGAATGGTACAACTTGGAAGGGGGGGGGGGATGGAGGCACGAATAAAAGTAACGCCACAGAGAAATACTTTATTCATTCCTAGTTATTTGTTCAGGATTTTTTTTAAAAGAACGAACAGGTTGTCTTTATAAAAACAGCATAGGAGCTTTTTTGTACATGAGAAACCTCTCTTCAATTGACAGGAAGGATCTGTGTCATCATTAATTCCACTCCCATATTATTATTTTTAACATAAATAAATAAAAGGCTTAACGAACCCGAAGGCTCGATGCCGATACCACCAATCTATGTTTACAAACCTCCGTCCACGGAGCACCACCCAAACCCAAACCCACTAGATCATTCTAACGCAATCCTCCCACCTACGTTTCGGTCTACCCCTCAGACGCTTCCGAGTCGGTACAGCGCCTATTAATATCTTGGGAATTCGTTTGTTACTAAGCCCAGCAACTTTACATGCCAATCTTAATCTTCGCGACGCTATCACCTGAATAATATTTACCGGATGCATGCTTCGCAATTCCGCGTTATAAAATCTCCTATATTCCCCAGTGATCCCATCCTTTTTTGGACCGAATATTCTACGTCACACCTTATTTTCGAATACCTGAAGACGTTGTTCGTCCTTCAGCGTTAGTGGCCAAGTTTCACATCTATAGAGAAGTGATGGAACGATAGTTGTTATATAAATTCTGATTTTTGATTTCTGGACAAAAGACGCGAGCTTAGTAATTTCGAGACCGAATAGTAACAAGCGTTTCCCGCCTTTATTTCCTCTTGAATTTCGTTTTTTCCAGATACCATTGACTCTAAGTACTTAAACATCTCCACAGTTCGAACTTATTTCCTCCTACAACAATATCACCAAATTTTCGCCCTTTCCTTCTACTGACCATATACTTAGTCTTATCCGAATTTATTTCCAGCCCTAATTCCTTAGCAGCATTCATTAACGTTTGTGTATTTAGCTTTATAGTTTCTTCGTCCTCACCCAACAGTACCAAATCGTCCGCAAACCCAAGCACGGATATTTTACTATTCAAGTTCAAATTCAAACCTCTTTCGTTGTGTATCACCTTTTTAATAACGTACTCGAGTGTTAAATTGCATAGTACAGTTGATAGCGAATAACTTTGTTTTAAACCTGAACAAACCTCAAACTTCTCCGAAAAATTGTTACCCATTCTTGTCGAAAGTTTCGCTCATACACATCCTTACCAGATTTACTAATTTCATTGGTATACCCAGTTCAATCAATATATCATAATCTGACGGTCGATAGAATCATAAGCTTTTTTAAAATCAATACAAAGGTGATGAACGACACCATTGTATTTTTTATCTAGTATTTGGCGTAAGGGAAATATTTGATCGATAGTTAAACGGTTTCGTCTAAAACCGCACTGATAATCCCCGATAATTTCCTCGGCGTATTCCGTAATTTTACTAGTTCGGATTAATGAGAATATTTTATAGCAAGTCGGTAGGAGCATTATTTTTAACATAATAAATATAAAATATAATTTAAATAAGAGTGGGCTATTATTTACTGAAGATGTTGACAAAGCATCCCCGACATGTGGATAATATATTAATTAAAATGATTGAGTTAATAACATCATCTTAATTAATTACATGAACTGGAGGAAAGGTTTCAACATAGAGAAATGCAAAGAAAATACGAATATTAAACCAATGTTCTACATACCAAAAATAGTTGGGCATGTGTTAATGGGATAAATCATAAAGGTGTATATTATATAATGGTAATTAATTTTAAATAAAGTAGTTCAATAAAATGAATATAATGATTAACTGGATTATTGTTTTATTAGGAAGAAATAAAAACATTCCCGAAACGTAAAACATTTATTTATTGAACGGATTTGGCTTTCAATTGTGATCAGGAACTTCCCTATTATTCAAATAACTATAAGATACATTAGTAGATCGGCAAGTTGTTGGTATTAGAACGCTGTTGTTAGTTCATGGTGATTGCAGTGGATATTATGTTCGGTAAAGTGCAATGTTATAGCGAAATCAGGTAACCGAAAAAGTTACACTACATAATAGAGACTGCACTGTTTTCTAGACAACGTTTGTGTTAAGAAGCGATTTGTCCTAGATCACTCTCAAAAATTAGGTTTTTCCCTTTTTAAGATTACCCACCTTATTCAGGTGGTTAGTACTGGGTTAGCACTAAGATTGACACTTTCGTTGACAGAATAAAGTATTTATCAGCAACACCTGGTCTTGAACTCAGGACTAAGAGATTGGCTTCGTACCCTACAAATTGATCTATATTTCTCCTTCTTTATAAAACAACAACTTTGAAATTTGCTAATTGGTCGGAACAGGACTATACGCAGTGCAAAACCTTATATGTGTATATATCTACAACACAGGTGAATAAGTCGTTAAGCCCAATTTTTTCTAAAATCCTTTTTTCCTTAAACAAGCAGAATCATGCTATTTTTGTTGTTAATGGTCTAGGTTAGGCACGGGCTTGAATATGAGTTATTGCTTATATTACAACTCCATTTTTAGTAAAAAAAACAACGAGAATGACATATACAATTAGATCTCTCCAGAAAAAATTCGACTTAATCACTGATTCGCCGGGGCTGCAGATATCATCAGGTCGCTTCTTCTGATCAAACTGGAAAACCTACGAATCCAGCCGAGTTTTCTATCTTGGAAAGATATCTCTCAAATAGTTCCGTTTTATCATATTTAATTCATAGAATCCAGAGGTATTCTCCATTTATTGAAACATTGAGATTCCATATTACAGAACTGGCAAATCGATAATATTATGTTCTGTTAGACTATAAAACTATTTATTTTCTTTTTATGTTGTGCCAATTATAAAAAGATAAATAATTCTTATGGGTATCGAGCAATAAAATCCTGGAAGGAATCGCTATCATCCTGGCGTGCCCTATATAATCCGCCAGTGGCTATAAAACAAATCCTTCTAAAAGGACCTAACTCCCTTCCCCTCCTTCCCAGGACCTCTTGAAGACCCTAATCGATTCGTCATTATAAATACACCGAAGGAAGCCTTTCCGGTTTACGGCCCGGGAGATGGGAACGGCATACCTGAGCTCGGGAGGAGGGCGATAAAGAAGGCAGCGATTAGGAATTGAAGATGGAGGAGATGTTTGATGGGGCTCAAGGCCTGAACCCAGAGCCAGTTAAATTTCAATTAGTACCCCCCCTCACTCGAATTCTTCTCCCTACCTCCACACTTCCAGATTTACTGCTCTAATTTCGTTTTGCTTACAGGACAATAATGCTCTAATTCTTCTTCCTCCTGGTTTGGAATTAATTAAAAATCGCCCCCTTCCCTCGGAAGCAGTGAATTTATCCTTATTGCGAAGGTACACATATCAAAAATTAGCCCCCCCATTCCGAATCCCTCCAACCCAACGGAATAGCTGATCTTCTCCTTTTGTATTCAACGGATTAAGAACCCTCTTTTATCTTTATTACCCACGTTTTCCGACAGTTTTTTTAATTTTCAAACGATTATTTCAGACCTAATAACAAATTAGCTGTTTTATTTTGGTTAAGATCTATTATATATTTTTTTAAATAAACGATGATTGAGTACTAACTGTGGGTAGGTTCTCTACATACCATTGCTTCAGTGTTAATACCATTGTTTAACCCTTATGGCATTTTTATATACAGTAAATGTAAATTTAAATAAATATTTAAAAATATATGAGGTCAGTCACTTTTAAACAATTTCAAAATAAACCACTACTCAATCCCGAGTTGTTCCTCTCCAAACGTTACCTCTTTTATAGAGTCTGTATGAGTTATTAAAATTTGTCCCTAGGTTTAATATTTGGTATTGGAATGCTTAGCTTTAATTTTGTTTGGTGTAAAGCTTATAAATATGGTACCAACTCTACATTGGTTCGCAACCCGGTATTGGAATTTATTCAAGCACTAAAAAATCCTTAGTTATACCGTCCTTCGGAAGGGACGTAAAATGGGTGTTCCGAGCCTGTAGGGATAAGGGACTCTTAAAAGGCCGCCATTATAATTATACCTGGATAGGCTAAACTTAGGACTCTCTCTATAACATCGTCAGATTATTTTTAGTAGCTTAAAGCGGCATTAAATAAAACATACATTTATTTTACTCAATACTAAGTGATTCGACTGTGGAAGGTAATTGAAATGTGGTATGCCATTGAGATTTTTGACGCCATGTATAGACTAATATTGTCTTATAGTAAAATATGTCAATTTTATTTTAAATATGAAGCAAATTATTACATTTATCGAAAATAAAGAATTGAGATAACTTCCCTTAAACAGGTTATCGTGAAAGTCTCGCGTGTTTTGTTCTGTCAATAAAACGTCACATCACGTGTCAGGAGTACCTACCTAGCATGATATATCACGTCTGGTGGAGTTGCAGCAGCAATGAAGGGTATAAGTACTCTTATAATATTGTAGTTGTAGTTGCACATACAATTTAATTAAAAATACAACACATATATTTTTTTGTTCTAAATTCTAATTTCTAAATCACTTTATAATAACAAGAATCTTTATATTTTACATTTGAACGTATTATTCAATAAATAAAATTAATTAAAGAAATACGAATTCATAATTACGTTATAAAAAAATCAGTGTGGCTTAGTTTTAATTAAATTAATATTTTAAAGATATAGACAATATACTTGAATTTTCGCAAGTGTTTAGACTAATTCGTGTATTAAATGTCAAAATAGTAAAAAAAAAAAGAAGTTTTTCAAGAGGGAACAGCGGATTTACGTTGAGAAGCAATCAAATCCGTTTTCAATCCATAAGTTATTTTAAATGCTGTGTTAAACGGCTGTAATAATTAGAACTTAAAAGATAGAAAATGGTATTTAATCTGCAGGTATTTTAATCGCACATTTAATTAGTTGATTAAATCTCATTAAATCTATCCTACCCTGTACCACTACAGCCTTTGAAGAATCTTGGATTCAGTACATGGTAAAGACTACTAGTGCTAGGAAAACGTAGGACGATGTGCAAGGAAGCGATTGGTCCGGGATCACTTTATAGAGGCTGGGTGAACCACAGGAGGGTTGTCACATCCCACAGGGTCCAACCACGGCTTTTAACGGGTTAAATAATGATCTGAAACGGCCGGATTTGATCCCGGAACCTTCGGCACACCACCTCAGCCCTCTACGCACTTTGCGGGGATCATTCAATTTTTCCTTACTATATTATATTCCTAAAATATAAAATAAATTTTAATAAGTGTTATTTTTCATAATTTTTTTCATTTTTCCTGATTCCTTCAGATGAATATCTTCTGGAACAAGGGTGAGTTTATAATGCCTGACTAATCTAATACTCCAGAGACGCCATTAAAGACCGAGGAGTAATCCCGTAGGAAGGACAGGTGTAACTAACTGTTTAAAGTTTATTGGCCCTAAACGGAGGGTGCAATTGGAAGGGATGCTAAAGGTGAAGTTAAACGGCACTTAGGGCAGACAAGAAAGGGCAATAAAAAAAATTATGTAGCGGGCGGGAGACAAACCCGACGCTTAACCGTACAATAAAACCGCTTCAATCATCTCGTTCGCTTCCTCAATAAAATAAAGCGTAACGCGTTTAGGTGGGGGAGAGATAATAAAGTGGGTGCAAGTACCATCGCAATTAAACCATTCACTATAATTAATTTATTCTAATTTCGTCCATAAAACTTAACACAGGGCGTTACTATTTACAAGTAAAAAAAAAAAAGTACCACAATGATCCATGAAGTATCTTGAGGTCAGTATGTGGTACAGACTGTACTATATTTGGAGAACGGTTAAGCAGGGAGATACTACATCAACCGTCATTTATTTTCCCCAATTAAGGCTAATCACTTTATCTAAAGGCTGGGTGAGCCCAGGAGAGTCTACAGATACCACATGGTCCATCTCCAGCTGTTAACTTATTAAATAAAAGCTCCCAGCAGCCGGATTTGAAACCAGGACCTTCGGGACTTCAACCACTGAGCTACCTCGCACCGTACTTATACCATCATTAAAGAAATTTATCTAAAAATCCATTTATAATATATTAAACAAATTTATAGAGAAAGGCTGAGTTAATGGAGTTAAAATAGAAGATCGTAGCTAAATACAAATATTTAAAATAAGATGTTAAGATTTTATTTCATGAAAACAACAACTCTACTCGATATTTTCATATTGCAGGATAACACTATATTTGTGATATAAACGAAATAAGTTAATAAAAATGGCCTAAAAACTCAAAAAACAGTCAAAATAATTATTCGAATCCTAAGCCTAAAACATCCATAATGCTGAGAAAAAAACAAACTTGTCAATTTCGACAATTCAAGATATATAATATAGCAGGACCATCCTGGGGTTCAACCAGTCTCTATGAAGTGGGTACACAAATAAGGGGAGGAATCTTGTGGTTGAGCGTGATCTAGGACAAATCCACAACCGTTGTCCACGAAACAGTACAAACATTACCATGTATTGAAGCCCAGACCCGTTCATAGGTTGTAGTGGTACAGGTTTTTTTAAAAATATATTTTTAATATTCTGATTGCTTTTTTGGGATGCCAGAGTATTCATTTAATATGATTACTCAAATTATTATTTTTAACCTTAATGTTAATTGGATTCTTTTCCAGAGGTCTGTTCTTGTGTTTAATTTACTCAGTATTTAAACCTTCAATATATTATTCATAAATAAATAGTGCATCAGGGGTAAGTAACCACCAAAAGGATTATAATGGTTATAGTTTATTAATTTAATTTTAAACAAGATTAATGATTTAATATACACATTATGAAGTACAGTCAATGATTAAGATGTAGATATACAAATGGGATTGGCATAAAATACATATCAGGAAATAAATTACACTTATTTGTGAAACAGGAGTAGATTGGGTTTATAAGTCGGTCTTCGCCTGGCCGCGTCCGAGTCATCTGCGCCCTGCATCGTCCGCCGGCTTCCGTCTTGCGCGTCTTCGGCCCTTCCTCCTCCCGATCTCTTCAGTGAGTCCTTTTTCCAGTGGAGTCTTCGACCCCCCTCTTTTCTTATCTCTTCAGCCACCTTGGCCATAAGGGCATGACCCTTCTACCTGCGTGACCTACTTCTCGCAAACCAACATTGCTCTTTGTGCAAAACACATTCACTTATGCATAATAGATAGCACACCAATAGTTCAAACAAACACATTAATCAGAGGAAGCAACCTCACTCCAAGTCGTTCGATAAAGAACCTAATAAAAATGGTTAGCGAACCCGAAGGCTCAATGACAATGCCTCTAATCTCTGCTTACAACCTTCTGTCCACGGACCACTGCCAGAAATCCGCCAGATCATCCTTGACGCAATCATCCCACCTACACCTAGGTCTACCCCTACGTTCACCAGTCGACAGAAAGCTTAGTATCTTTCTAGGAGTTCGTTCATTACCGAGCCCAACAACTTTACAACTTCATTTACTTTACCTACAAAAAAACTACTAAAGATTTCATATTTCCCAAATCCATGACCTTTTTTAAGTTATGTTATATGTCTTCCTTATGTTAATTGCCATACATTTTATGTATATAAAGATCATCGTGCTAAGTAACTAGTATTTAAATATCAAGATATATCATTTATTTCCTTATTCACCAGAGACAATAAAACAGGCATCTCTACTGAATTCGATATTACGCAAAAAAGATCCCGCTCTCTGCTCCTTTTCAGTGTTTCTACTGCATTTAAATATCATATAAATTGTTGAATGTAGTTATAGAAGTTTAAAAAAAAAAAAAATTCAGAACGAAGTGGAATATTGCAAATAAAACTGCAATAAACACCAGTCTCTACCTTACGTGTCCAAAGGGCACGTAATAAAAATATTTTGTCAATATTGACAAAAAAAAAAATAAAAGCTGGACAGAGAGACGGAATAAAATAGGGGGAAAAGGGTGGGGAAAAAAATCCGTAGGTAACCATTCCTACCACCTGGATTTCATAAAGGACTCTTCAGAGGGAAAAAGTTATATATACTGGGACTTAGGAGCAGTTTACCTGAGAATAAGTCCCACTCCCTGCTAAGTCACATCGCTTTAATATACCTTATTTATGGGCTTGCGCGCAAGTAGGATTACTCGCGCAATAACCTTGCGCGATAAAATGATTAACATAATCTATTTTCGCCACGTGTTACCACTTCTTTTAGGAAATAAAATCGTTTAGTTTTTTTATCAACAGGTATAACAGGGTTTTATTTTATTTTATTTATTAATTAGTGAAACAAGAATATTTGAGATTAAAATTTTACAAGTTTATCCTGAACTAAATAAACGAAGGATATAATTATAAATGCTACAGGTGTTGTTGAGTTTTAAGGACAAAAATGCTGATGGTTATTATTGCCTTCATAGCTACAGAAAATGTTTATTATTTTACTTTTTTTTTATTATTTGTAAATTTATACTTTATTTTAGCGATTTATTATTTTATGTTTTTTACTTTATTTTCGTTATTAACATTATTTTTCTAATAGATTTATTTTAAGTGAAAAAATCATAAAATAATATTTTTAAAATATTTAACTGAGGATTATAGGAACAAAGTCGAATAAAAAATGTATAGAAATTAATTCCAATATTCTCATAAAAAATGTCAAGGTATTACTGATATATTGTTCATGATCGCCCAATGCTTCATACGTTTTTAATGACTAATTTTAATTTTTCCATTCTACCGTTTTCTGTGTAGTTGCAAGATGGTTTTTTACAATTAAAATTGTTGTTTTTCTCCAAGCATTAAACTTCCATTAGACCATTTAACTTCCGACCTTCTTTCCATGAAGAATAATAAATGTTATTAATCCAAATTGTTTTGATATAGATCATAAGTAAATTCTGTTTCAAGTTATACACTAAGTATATTGCAATATAAACTTAGAACAATGTTATTTCTAGTATCGGTAGGCATACAAACCACTTCATTTTCTTTCATGAGAGCATGCAACGGTGCAACATGCAATATAAAAAGTACATGGATTCGGTTAATTCAATATATATATACTTACAATGCAATTAATATGCAATGCATCTATGTTTAATAATAAGGGCATCTATGTGTTGTTGAGAGATTAATTGTTAGGATATTATGTTTAGAAAAACAACATAGACTGGAATAGGAAAATCATTCCCAACAAAGATATAATTCAACGTATTTATATGGTTCTATTTTACGATGTTTTCGC
Source organism: Troilus luridus (assembly GCA_964056705.1). Classification (NCBI taxonomy): domain Eukaryota; kingdom Metazoa; phylum Arthropoda; class Insecta; order Hemiptera; family Pentatomidae; genus Troilus; species Troilus luridus. The sequence continues at coordinate 14,859,774 of OZ057416.1, read as the reverse complement.
TGTTATTTATTTCTTACCCGATCATTTTATTAACTAAATAAAGTTTTCATTCAATATTTCTATAATTATTAAAAACAGCTGTAATCCATTCGCTTTCAATATTAAGAAGTTATTGCTACGAAACGCACATAGGTCGGACACATTTTTTAAAAAATTCCCATTGCAATTTTGTAGTAAAACAAAACATCTGTACCACTACAACCCGTGAACGGGCATGGGGTTCAGTACATGGTAGAGACAGTACTGTTTCATGGACAACGGTTCTGCAAGCAGGTGACTTGTCTTAGATTACGCTCAACCGCCAGATGTTTCCCTTTCGTTTTGTGTATCCACTTTATAGAGGCTGGGTAAACCCCAGGAGGGTCCTAGATCCCATATGATCCATCTCCGGCTGCCGACAGACTAAATAAAAGTCTTGCCTGCAGCGGAATTTGAACTAGGATTTCCGGTATGACAACTCAGTCCTCTATCACAGATCCAATCCGCTCCCTCTTGTAGTAACATTATTTAATTTAAAAATCGGTATATTGCTAATCCCGATGGGGATCACAAAGATGAATATACAAAAGAATAGTTTAGTAAAACACGATGCGGTATTTGTATAAAGAATTATAATATTGTGATTTGTTTATTTATTTATAATAAATACGATAATTTATACACAAGTAGTAGCGTAACAAGAGCATTCTTAGCACTAACCAATAATATGTTATGTGGCTTAAGGACTTATTTGGAGGGCTGCCTAGGGGTTCACAATATCTCCCAGGCACCGAATATTATATTTCTGTTATAGTATATTTTATGGTGAGTGGGGTACTTACTGTATTGAGCGCTGAATTGCTAAGACAAGATACTGGGTACAAATCCGGCTGCGGTGAATAAATTATTTAATCTGTTAGCAGCCATAGATTACTCATTAACATTACTTAGTGGGATAAGTGGACCTTCATGGAGCTCATTCAGTCCCTATAAACTTGCTACCCTGAATCGAGATTTACATATAAATAGTACAGTCTCTGAAATGAATCCAATACCCTTCTTGGATTGTAGTGGTAGAGGTTTTTTTTTATTATAGTTTATGACAGAATTAGTCCGGATGCACCTCATTTTGTTTTTGTTAATGTTGGTTATTTATCTAATTTTTCTAATCTATCTAATATATCTCAAAGGCCCAGTGCCCAGGAAGTGGGCTTATTGAGTCATCAAGGTAGAAACAGCCTTTGACCATTGATACCCTGTAATAAAAAGTCGTTATCAGAGCTAATGATATCATTAGAAAGTTCAGAAAAACTGTCACTACCGCTATACAATAGGTAATTAATAGGCATTAGTTCCGGTCTGATCCTAATGTTATTTCATCGATAAGGATCGCGATAGTTGATAATGTTGATGTTAAAGAGTGGACAAGAAGGGCATGGGTGAATGTAATTAGACGCCACCTGGTGAAGCAGCTCTACCACCTGCTGTGGATCCAGTGCCATGAATAATCCATAAGTCTGTCTCTGGCAGTCCGTATGTCTGTGGCGGAAAGCGAGGGGTGAAGATCGGAAAGGTGATATAAGAGTCAGGTGAAAATTGAACAACTCAACACATATGTTAATGGTTGATTATTAATTAAATGTTATATTAGTACAAATATAATTCGGTAAACATATAATTAAAAGTATAATTAACATGTCATTAGTTGAACTTGGTCCTTGCGAACTTTTGTAAGACAGTAGTATGTTTGTTTATATGTTTTTAAAATCTATATAGCCTAATATAATGAATGATATAGAAGGTAGGAGACAGGTGAAAATGGAATGACTCAACGCAATAAATCTTTCATCAAAACTTGTTATTTTTATTATTTATATAATATTCAAGTAATTAATTCATTATTCGCACAAGCATAGGTTTATTGTAGTACTGAGTTCTCAACACAGACATACATGAGGAGCTTACAGAAAATATCAGAATGAACTTATGCGCACTTAGGCTTCTAAATTTCTCTGTAAAAATAATATGGGTGAAGGGTGACTCTGGTATTGAGGGCAATGAGATAGCGGATAAATTAGCAAAAGAGGCAGCACATAGTGATTCATATCCATCTTTTTAAACAACACCTATTTCGGTCATAAAATTGAAAATTAGGGAATAATCAGTTTGTGATGGGATGAACGGTGGACTGTTTAAAAGAAATCTCCTAGTTTGCATAGGTTTATTCCAAAACTGACAAACAATAACTAAAAATTAATAAAATCCACTAACTATACAAACTAACTCAGGTTTTAACTGAACAAGGACATACCAAATCATACTTACACAGATTTCACATAACTAATGACAACGCTTGCTCAATAGACATTAATTATATCCACAATATTAAGAGGGAAAGTTTGGCCATTATCTGAACATGATCTATATGATACAATTCGACCCGAATTCACTTAATTTATTTACAGTATTGATTTCGAAAAGTTGACATCTATTTAAGAATAATCTTACATACAATGTAAAACACACATGATCATTATAAAATTATTGGAATTTTAATTTTAATTAATAGTTAATGTAGTTAAATCATTATTGTAATTTTAATTTTATTAATTTGTAACACCATATAAGTAATAATGTCTTTTGTATATTTGTTAGAATTACCAAATTGTTGTTAATCTTTATTGTAAAAACAAATTTAATAGTCCAGAATCCATGGTCCATTTTCTCACTTGATTAGTATCAAGCTGAATCTTCGTGAATAGCTTCGTTTCGATGAGACGCCCAACAATTTCCTGTGCGAAAATTCTCGATTGTGGTAGCTAAATGAGGTAGCAAGGATAAAATATGTCGATTTGATGATTTTCAAAAATTTATTACTAACTGGGTTTTTTTTTTGTTAAATCTCAAGATAATTATTTAAATTATTTGAAAAAATATTTGTCCTACAAAATGTATGGTTTGATCGAAATCGAGGTCATAAAAAATTATTACTAACCTGCTGTTTTTTTTTTTTACTTATTCTTTTTTGACTTCGTTATCGATACATATTGGAAGGAGGGGACTCTTTGATCAATTACCGATTAGCAATAGCATAAATTCTGCTATGGCTAATCGGACGAAGATACAGTGAGAGTTCTAAATTTTGTCTATTTAGGGATAATTAGGATAGGGATTTTTAAAGAGTATCTGATAGATCACAGGCTCGGGGCAGCCGTTTTACGTCCCTTCCGAAGAACAACATAATCTGTATAAGGGCCTTTGGATTATTCCTAAAAAAATCTAAGGCCACCTACCGGAATGCGAACTCGCTATCTTGGGCATTGAAAGTTGTTATTCTAACCTCTACGCCTCAGAAGACCCATTTTTAATAGTAATTGCTTATCAAAAATACTATTTTTTTTTATTTTAACACTTTTTCCTGAATGAGAAACAATTTAATCGATAACTAAGTTGAAATACGTCTAAAACCTAATCTAATTTCATTCTGATATTCTCAACATTTCAGAATTTCAATGGATGACGATTCCATATACATTTTCAGCACGTTTTCCATGTAGATTTCTTTTTAATTATTACTTTTTATGTCAACTTATATTTTACTTGATGATAAAATAGTTGACTGGATGAGTCTCGGGCAAAGTTTAATTTAAATTATGCACAGATAAGTACAAATTATTTTATTTAGTGCCAACTTTTCGGCCTAATTTTTAAGGATGTAGAATCTATGGAGTCACTAAACATTTGAAACATTTATTTACTCCATTTTTATGTTTTATTTGTTGATACAGCTGGGGTTGAGTTTAATATAAAACATTAAAGGTTTTGTCGATGTTTCCCCTTGTCTTTCAACATCGTTAACATTCATAATACAAGAGTTAGCCTTAACTTTTACATTGTTATGATAAAACATCACTCAAAGTATCCAAAAAGATATTCTCGCTGCAATCAAAGCCCATCGAGTACCGAAAATTTTCCTCTCTGGCCTGGATAAGACGCCCGCGAATTTGCAAGTACTTTAATTCTATTTAAAGTCCCTTCCCGATATCCATAATGACTCGGTGGAAGGGGTTTTCTATTATAGTCTCCTACAAAGCCCTCGAAAGGCTAAGTTAACAACTCTGTTAAGTTAACAAGAGTTAGTCCTGAGCACTTTGGGGACGGACAAAGGTGCTAGCCAAAGGGAAGGATTAGATACTTAAAATTGTTAGGGGGAGGCCCTTGTTACAATTTTAACGAGTCTCTCAGGACGAGGCCTATCGAATGGGTATCATCCCTGACTCAGTAATGTTTCGAAACCTGCCCAATTACCCACCTTTTATCTTCTATCTCGGTTTTTTTATTATCATTTCCTTTTTTTTTTTTAAGCTGAAGCTCTTAAGTGGAGAAGTTAGCAGCCTGGAAACTTTGGTAGCTGTAATAAAAAATCACTTAGAGGACATAATGCTGAAGAACAGTGTCGTGGAAGAAGAAGTATAAGAAGTGAGTTAACATTTTAAACGGATGAGATCAAAATGCCTTCCTTTTAAGGTTTAAATTTAAAATGTCCTAGCAATATCCTTTTTCTCCAACACCTGTCAATAAAAAAAAATGACAATCAGCAGAACTTCTGTATGTAAAATTACAATAGCAATGGAACTAGCGGTATCTGCTGCTATTGTAAAAATGCTAACAAAAATATTTATACTGAACACATTAAGTAAATTTTAAATGATTTAAATTTCTTCCATGACAAAAACAGAAGAAAAATGTCACTAAGGTCACAACAGCTGTTTCCAAACTGAAAGGCCCGAAGTATTGCCAGCGGAGACGTTAAAATTTTTATTAAAAAAACTTTTTAATAAAAAAGAATTCTTTCATATAATATTGATCTGCGGATTCCAGATAATTATTATTAGTTCCAGGTAACGCTCTGTCTGCCTATCGGAAGACTATGGCTATAATTGATGGTCTAATCGATGTGTGAAACTTTTATGTTATGGTTTAATCGATTTTTCTAGATTGAGAACCAAATTTAACCATGTTTTGCCTGAAGATAGTCTGTAAATTCAGAAAGTCGATTCATGGCTGATAATGCTTTTAGTAATTTATTTTCCAAAGCAGGTCTCGAAATCAGAACTTTTGAGAACAGTAACAAAAAAAAACCCAAAAAAAAAACCTGTACCACTACAACCCATGAAGGGTCTGGGGTGACTTGTCCTAGGTCACACCATCAACCGCCAGATTTGTCCCCCTTATTTTATAGAGGGTGGGTGGGCCCCAGGAGGGTCCTAGATCCTATATGATCCATCTCCCGCTGCAAACAGACTAAATAAAAATTATGGCCTGCAGCGGGATTTGAACCAGGATTTACGGCATGGCAACTCAGTGCTCTACCACTGAGCCACTCCGCTCGTGAGAACAGTAACACTTTCCAAAAAATATTAAATATAGAACCATTAATAGTTATTTATTTATTTACCTTTAGTTTCATCATTATTTAATATTGTTGCATAGATTTGATTCAGGCTATATCTACAGCCATGGCGCATAAGTGGGTGAGTCGAATTTTCTCCAAAATGAGTTTCTTGTACTTAGGGAAGCAAAATCGTATTATTTTCGTAGAAAACTAGTAGTTATTGCTTATATCACTTCTTCATTTCAAGCCAAAAACAACAAGAATGGCATGATTACCTCAGTACAGTTAACTCTCTCTGGACAAAATTAGACTTGACCACATATTTACCGGGGCTGCAGGTATAAACTCCCTATTTTTACAAAATCACTTTTCCTAACCTTAGGTATTATGAACCATATTGGAGTTTATAATAGAACGAACGTGTCTACTCGGTAAAAACGATAAATAAAGGAAGTAAATGAAGAAAGTTGGCTATGAACGATACAGGAGGCACAAAAGACGGTTGGTAGGAAAGTAATGGATGTGGGTCAAACTGTGCAAAACTAATGAGGCGAAGGAGTCGAGCGCTGATAGGGGCCGCCATTGTCTGCTCTGGCGTCACATGAATCACATCTGACGTACTGCCTCTTGTATTCCTCATACCTGGGTATTTTAGGCTATACCAGGTTCTATACAGGGTATACAAGGTCCATATTTTGATATAGCCAAGGCAAACCTGAAAAAAAAATATTCAGAGGTATTGGGGAATAATGCTTATATTTTCTGTTCTTCTATGGCCAATAATTTCTGTAAAAGTGGTGACCGTTATGAGTATGCTTCTAATTGTCAGTAAACAAACAAAGACTGTAAAATATTTTCGAATTCCAACCAATGGACATCCCACCCATACAGGAACACAGAAAGGTAATGCCTTAAAAAAAAGAGTATGTTTAACAGCAAAAATATCTTTCTTTTATAGTCCCAGTCACCGTGAAATTTCTGGAAGCTAGGAAGTGGACGTAGCCCATTCAATGAAATAATAAACGTCCTCATATACCCAACCTTTAGATTGAACAAATTTGGATATCGTTAAACAATAAAAAACAAAACAAAAAAAACTGTACCACTATAACCCATGAAGGGTCTGGGGTTCAGTACATGGTAGAGACTGTACTGTTTCATGGACAACGGTTCTGCAAGGAGGTGACTTGTCCTAGGTCACGCTCGACCGCCAGATTTTTCCCCCTTATTTTGGGTACCCTATTTTTGTAATATTTTATAGAGGCTGGGTGGGCCCCAGGAGGGTCCTAGATCCTATATGATCCATCTCCCGCTGCAAACAGACTAAATAAAAATCATGGCCTGCAGCGGGAATTGAACCAGGATTTCCGGCATGGTAACTCAGTACTCTACCACTGAGCCACTCCTCTCACCATCGTTAAGCAATAATAAACTGAAAATTATCATCTCATCTCATCCTTCAGGCAGTGTAGAACAGAAGAGGTGATTAAGCACCTTGGAACTGGATATTATTGTTCGGTCCACGAATATCTTCACAGATGATGATAAGAGGTCTACTTCAGTGGTTTACGGTGTAATGTGACTCTTACAGATCGCCAAATCTTTGAGAAATGTCCTACAGTAGTGTGAAGAAAGGTGATTTTTATTTGTTGTTGCTTAGAGGGGTAAAACCCTAGGGTCATCAACGCCGGTAGATTCATCTTATTGAGAGATGAGGCATGACTCCGACTATAAAATTTATTTAAAATATCAGGATATTCAGTTAATTGGAACCTGTTAATATAAATTTTTTTTTTACACCTTACTTATTTTTATACATGGACCTTGCTGGCTCAGTGGTAGAGCGCTGAGTTGCCGTGCAGAAGACCTGGTATCAAATCCGGCTGCTGGCAGGTTTTATTTAATTATTTATTTAACAGACGAGGATGGATCCTCTGGGATCTCGGACTCTCCTGGCGGTCACCGAGGCTCTTTAAATTGGGTACCCAAATTAGAGGAAAAACCTGGTGATCTCGTAAAAATCATCCCTCTTCACGGACTAGAGTGCTAGGGCCTAGAGCCTACAATACAGTATCTACCATTTACTGAACCCAATACCACGGGGCCATCTTCTTTTCAGACGCCTCGGAGGATTATCGGGAATTGAAGAGGAAGCTAGGTTTGAAACTAGAGGGTTTGAGTGGAAATGAAGTTTGTTATGAAAGGATAGATAGCGGGTTCGGGCCAAATCAGCAACAAATGGGACATTAAGGTCATTTATGGATGACTTTATTCTTAACAAAATAAGGAGTATTAAGGATTTTACGAAGGATTTTGGATTGTAGAGATTGGATACGAGAGGAATTCGATGGCTTAGTGGAGCCCCAAAGCTCTACTCCGTAGGTCCAAATAGGTCGTATAATGGTCATGTAGATGATTCTTTTGTATTAATTGGGAGCTTAGAGCGTTTGTCTAGTAAGTGTTGAAGTAGCCTGAAATGTCGAGCGGTTTCTTGTATTTTCAGTCTCGTATGAGGATTCCAGGTTAATCGTTTGTCAAGATCCAACCCTAAGTATCGGATCTGTTCTACAGGCATAAGTGGGATATTATTAAAGGATACTGAAGGGCAGGAAGTCATTGGTTTACGACGTAAGGCAAAAGTGATTTGATGCGATTTTTGAGAGTTTATTTTAATCCTCCAGTTTTGACACCATTCTTCAAGATCAGTGATATGGGATTGGAGGCTTTGGGATGCAATAATTGGATTGGTGATTCTTAAATCTTAGTAAACAAATATTCTTTCCTCGTACCTTCTCCTCCATATGAATCCAGCATAATTATATTCGTTCCATATTCTTTTTTGTTTCGATATTTCTTTTAGTAATTTGGTGGTAGGTACAATGTTCATGCTCTGTAAGAATTTGAAGCTTCATCTTCATCACTCCTTATGTGTTCACTTAATTGAAAAATGTTCATAACAACAATAATGAAACCAGACGGTAACTAGGATTTATAATTATGTTAAATGTTGAATTTCTGAAACATATGGAGTTATTTCATACAAGTAATCATAATTACCGAATAAGTAATCTGCATGCGTTTTCCGAATCATCCACTTTGTTGTGAAGAATACAACCAAAGTTGGCCTAGAACATTGTTTTTTTTCTGTCCCTTTTCTCACCTCCAATTTTATTGATTTATGTCATTCCCCCCAAGTTCCATTAGGATTCGCCAGGGAGGGGATGTTAGACAGAGTGTATACAACCGACATTTTTCCCTCCTCCTCGGGAGAGCTGAGAGGTTTGTAAGTGATTTAGGGCTCAATGTGAGCCAGATTATTCCTTTATTTATGCCCCTTGTCTCCCTTCTCAGGGCAGCCCTTCCTGAAATATCGCCCCATCCTCGGCCATATTCCGCACGAGGTATAACCGCGACTCAGTCTAATTTCTCAGATCGCTAGGCAGTGTAATTGAAACCCGGGTAAGATCGCACGTGCACGACGGATCAGGTTCGACTCCGCGATTATTGTCGGAGGATGGAGTCAGCAGTTCTGAGGGAAGAAGATACCGGAAGAAGGAAGTATTAATCTTCTTTGTATCATTGCTTTGGCGTATATTCAACATAAATAAGGATTTAAAAAAAAAATATTTTCATCGTACCTTTAAGAATAGATATTTTGTTTATTTATTTAATATCCCTTTATGGTACTACTACCAATCGGACGATACCACCATGGAAGCACTTTTGTCTTTAGGACACCGCTATGAATGATTTTTTTTACTCCCTTTAAAAAAACTTAAGGTCACCTGAAGAGCTGCGAACGGCTTAATATATATGACGGATTGGTTTGGTCAGGGTGAGTAGCATGATAACACAAAATAAGCTGAACTTATTTTTTAATCGTGCCAACGTTTCGGCCTACGATGTAGCAATAGCTACGATGTAGTAGAAAGTAGCAATTAATTACAGAAAATTGTAGGAAAGAAATTCGTTGACTGGTAGATACTATAATAAGGTATAATAGTTGGGAGTGCAGTCAAGAAAACACAGCAAATACGTGAAACTAATTGTATTTTATATGTGCCGACGTTTCGACCTACAGTGTAGGTCATCTTCAGGGCTATGAGAAAACAGACAAAAACAGAATAGACTGTAAAAATATATAAGATAGAGATACAGAAAATTGTATTGATAATAAAACAATACGACATTATAGATTAGCATATAATATAGCACAGTATATAATTTTTTATGTCCATTACTATTAATTCATTGTTGGGTCAATATTCAAATTATTCAATGACAATAATATCAGAGATTTAAATTCCAGTCCATATATTTAAAAGATATTTGTGATGCTATTTCTTAACCTTATAATAATTTTATATGTTATAACAAAATAGTAGCAACATTTATAAATGTATGCACAGATAATAATGCAATTAAAATAAAATTAATCAGTAATAAATATTTAATGAAATATTGAAACGTCATTAGAAGAGTACATTTTTCATCTAATATATGAGCATGGAAAATCAGCTGCACCTCTTTATAAACTGAGAATTATAAACTATTTTGCTCAAAATTAATTAATTATTTATTTTAACAAACACATTTTAACTGAATAATACTAATTATATAGAATTATAATTTTAACTGCGTACAGTTAAAAAACCATTGCTAAGTCGTTAGTAAGTTGGGTTGTTGGTTGAGATGTACCGCCTGCAAGTCTGACCCTGATTTGACTATAATGAAGAAAAATCGAGCAGTTTGTCAGAGCCTAGGTCTTTAGCGACTCCAATAGGGACATATTTTTATCATCTTCGGAGCGTTTAGTATGGATGACTTTTTTATTTCCATGTTTACTTCTTTTTAAAATAATTTAGTAGAAATTTATTCTGTTCCTGATATTTTCTCTAAGTGAAAATCTCTGAGAAAATTACGATTAATGTTCAGTTTTCCAGTAGTTAAGGTGAATGCTGATGGTTTACTTCACCACGATGTAAGCAAATTAGTAAATTGTATAAAATAAGCGTTTGAACAGGGCTGGGGTTCAGTAAATGGTAGAGACTGTACTGTTTCATGTACAAAGGTTCTGCAAGGATGTGACGTCCTAGATCACGCTCAACCGCCAGTTTTCCCCCCTTATTTACGGTACCCTATTTTTATAATATTATAATAGAGGTTGGGTGAGCCCCAGGAGGTTCCTATCCTATATGATCCATCTCCGGCTGCAAACAGACTAAATAATAAAGATAAATATTTGTCCTAGATCACGCTCAACAGCCAGGTTTTTTACCTAATTTGGTTATTCACTTTATAGAGGCTGGATGAACCCTAGAAGAGTCCTAGATCCATTAGGATCCATCTCTGTTTCAATTTTGATGAATTTTCTTTACTAAAATACTTCCATATAACATTTCATAAACATAATCTTCGAGTAGTTGTAGATGTTTATTTAACGTCACTTTATGCTGCTAAGGCTAATCGGTTTAATTAGGATAGGGATTTCTAACGCGTACCTGACATCGTATAGGCTCGGGACACCCGTTTAACGTCCCTTCCAAAGGACGGCGTAACTAAGGATTTTTTACTCCCTTAAAAAAATTCTAGGGCCACCTGCCGGGCTACGAACCCGTAATCTTGATTTAGTAGTTTGTTACGCTAACCATTAGTCCACAGGTGACCGTAACATAATCTTCGATATTTTGTTACAATTTTTGTTGTCTATCGGTTTTCTGTGCGTTTTTCCCCGCCCTCTAGTCTATACATATAAGTAATCCGTTGCCAAAAAATAATGTAAAACTTCAGGATATTTTCAAAAATTGATACTATATTCAGTTAGATATTATATTGCCCAATGAAACTGAATAAATGTCAATGACGAGAGCATATAGAGCAACGAGAAGAACCGCGTAAATGGAATAGATATTTTGTGGAAACGTTGAGGGAAAATCGCGGAAAATGATGCGGGGCGGTCGCAGATGGATGTCACAGCAGGCGGCTCTGGACGACAAATTCCCCCCCCCCCCTCATCAGGGCGGCAAAATATGAGCCGCGGATGACAACTTTACGGCCGCTGCTATCAAATTAACTTCAAATGGAAACGTTGTTTTATTAACGGCTCATGAATAATTTGCCCTCCCCTCTTTATCTCTCTTTCTCTCTCTCTCTCTCTCTGGAATTGTCTCTCCAGTCATGGAATTGCTTTTACACTGTGTCCAGATTTTAGATCATGGTTCATTTCCGGACGAGTAATTATTTTTTCGGTTATATTACTTTTACGGTTCTTTATAATACTTCTCTCCCCTGATTGAAGTATTGTTATAATTTTAAAAAGAGTACTTGGAAGCAAGGTAGCTCATTGGGATCTGCAAACCTTCCTGGGACCCACCCAGTTTCTATAAAGTGGGTACCATCAATTCGGGAGGCATATTACGTACAAATCTCCTCCCTGAACAATGGTTGTCTTATAAAAACACTATAGTATCTCCTATGTACTTGATTCAAGTCCCTTCAAGGGACGTAGTGGCATACGTTTCTATGTTAGAAAACTTCCAATATAATGTTCTCATTTATTTTTCAATAGAGAATTAAAATTAAAGCTTTTAGCGAGAAATTGACAAACAGGAAAAACAATATAATTATATAATAGGCATTTTCATACCTAGCGCCTTCAATTACCTAAAAGTGGACCTTCCTGCAATTTCACTATGGACCCAATCTGCAAACCTTCACCTAGTGCTTGTAAAGTGGGTACCATTATATAGGGAAAATCGTAATTCCGTCAAACCTCCTCCCTGCACAACCGTTTGCCTAGAAACATCTTGGTCGTGTACTAATTGAAATCTGTAGCACTGGAACCCAGGAAGGAAAATCCAAAAATTTTCTTATAGCAAAATATCCACAAGGTTTTCCCTAACATGTTTTAGTACATTTGAAATTAATTATTATTATTTTTATTTTCTATTATTAGTTGTACAAGTTGAACTAACAGATTTGACTTAGATTTTGAGAAAAGTTTTAATGATTATTTTATTTTTAGTCTTTATGATGTGATTGTACAAGCCGATCTTCTACTCTAATATGCTACTTAAAATTGATAGGTTCATTTTTATCGCGCCGTCTATGTTGAGATTAGACACTTGATATTCCTAGCCCATCATCATCTTCTTGAGTGGCTAAATCGATCATCGCCCTACAATCGATAGCCGTCGCGTGCAGTTTCTGATTCACTTTTCTCCCTTCCGCTATCGATTTATATTTCCATAGACTTATATACGACGGAGGAGCCGGGGGTGAGTCCCATTCATCCTGGAGTCCAGGGAGCCCTGGCTTGGTAAATGGCTAACAAGGACTTTTTGCCGCTGTTTCCCGACCGGTTTTGATTTAGTAGAGAGGGACGTGGGGCGACTTACCAAGAGCAGAAGACTGTATATCCTTGAGGAGGTATCGCAACCTGAGGCCATTAGGACCCGAAGGGGAGGCGATATCTCAATGGAGTGGTTATGGCGAGTCATCCAGGTCTTCTGGTCTTAGGGACCTGGGGACCCCTTTCTGATTAACGGGATACAGTTTACTGCGATAAGTGATAATCATATTCTATTATGGGATCTTTTTTGCTTTAGGTAGTTTCTGTTGTATTGGTATTACAATATCTTTACCAATATGCTTTGTGATATGATCCTATTATCAGGCATAGCTAGTACAGAAAATTGTTATATATAAAAAGTATGATTCGGGAGTTTGCAATAGGTGTTTCACTTAATCAGCCATTTTTGATTTCCTAAACTGCCAGAACTATGAGGAAATTTGAAAAGGCAAAATACTTCGTATTGATATCGTTGGGGTATGACTTTTTGCAACTATCAAGCCGACTTTCGAAGTTGGCACTTGAAGTCAAATATCAAATGAGGATGATCCTCGTAACTCAAAACACAATCAGTCGCATTATCCTTCACAATCAGCTGCGCAATCTAAATATGAACCTGCGGACTCGTTTCAGAGTAATCATATGTTACGTGTTCACAGTGTTATCCTACGGATTAGAGGGATGGACACTTACGGAAGTAAACGTCTACAAGCATTTCGTATATGTTATCGACTTTGCTCAGAGTTTCATATGTGCACCATGATAGCAACGGAAGTACACTAAAACGAATACAGAAGCCCCTGGAGATATTAGACAGCATCAAAATATATAATTAGGCATTCTTCGGTCATGTGTTGCGAAATGAAAAGTTCCTCAACCTGCAACTGGTCAAACAAGGCAAGATTGAAGGAAAGAAAGGTCCATGTCGCAGAGGTCACTCCTGGTTGAGGAACCTGAGGCAATGGGGAGGATTAGCATCGGTAGGGTTGTTTTGTGCAGCGCTGAGTAAAATAAGATAGGCCGTGATAATCGTCAACTTCCAAAGAGGGAAAGCATTTTTGGAAGAAGTATTATCTGTTATAATTATCTTTTGTACCTAAGCATTACATCGTGTTTACTATCCTATTAATATGATAATATCAACACCTGTATAATCATTGTAATGCAGCGCACCTCTATGCTCTTCAACATACGTTTCGTCCAATCCTCAACAAACCCCAAGCCACTTAAGAGCCCAACCCAGTCGGATCGACGAAGAGCCAGCTGCGATATCTGCCGGTCACTAATTGCGACTATTAGAGTTAGCAAATGGGGAGGGAGATTGTAAATCTCGACTATAGCCAGTGCTGCAGTCCTAATGTTGCTATATATATCTGGCTGGTGCAGCAGGGGCTGTCCACTCTCTCTGATTTAGCGGCTGTCTCTTCGAGATGTTCACTTAGTCTCTCTCAAGCGCAGCATCTTTCTCTTGATTTATTGTTTTAATTTAATTATGATTATTCATCGTTTTATTAAATAGGTACAAAAAATAAAGGATAGTTTTAGCTATGAATAATAACCGTAAAATTGGGTTTTATTATATAAATCCGTTCATAATTTATAGTTCAAGAAAGTTAAAATCCTAAACGTAAAACAGCGAGGCATTGGCGAGAGGATTACTTTAAGGGCGATCATAAACGCTTGAGGCGCAAAGACTCGAACTGTAAGCGTGACTATTTTTAAAAATTTTTTGTACGATTACAGACTTTTGGTACTCAATGCAATAAACCCAATGGAATCGATGAAATCAAACTATAAATATAAAAACTAACTAAAAATTAAAACTAAATTATTGAAATTAACTTTGTATAACATAACAATATTGATGAATTCATGACAACCAAATTCAAAAATTTCACTGAATTATATTTGACTTAAAATTAACTGAATTTAAATTTAAAATTTGCTGTTTAGTTAGAAGCATTCTAACTGCTTAAGGGTTAAGTTTTCAACTATAACAATGCCTGTCTTTCATACACCTATTTAATATATTTTGTTTTGTAAAATGTGTGCATCATCAGTTAAATTCGTTTTAAGACCCATTTTTACCATTCTACCTTATATTAAAAAATATATATTGCACGTTGATCACTAAAAATAATTTTATATAATAGAGAGATATTTGTTTATAATAATTGTACGTAAAATATACTTTTATTACTATGATACCACCAGAAAACTCAATTATGCGTGTAAAAACAAAAGATAAAACGGGTACATGTGCATAATGAATCCATAATTCACTTTCTAATAATCCTTTGCGACTTCATTGAAAGTTTAAAGTGTCGCAATAGCCGGCCCTATATCACAAGGAGCGGGTGCAATATGGGAACTTGAGCAGTTTGGGCGCCACACGGGGGACATTAATAATGTCATTAAATTCATTATAAACAAATAAATGGATTTAATGACTACAACCCCCCCCCCAGAACTGCTAAGGTAATAGCTACCTGAACGCATTAAAACATCCCCTCCTCTTCGACTAACTGCACCTTTTTATTACATCACTTACTTAATTAAATCGCCTAGTTAATCATGAAGGAGTGTTATTATGCAGATTTCCCCCGGGGTAATTATAAGGCCCGCAACGTCCATCCTATTTAAACTTAGATTTACTAGCATAATTTCAAAACTTGTGGGGGGGGGGCGCTGAGATATACCGGAAAATAATCCTCGACCCCCTGTCGTGTGATTCACAACAGACAAAAGCCATAATGTTCAACATCACAAAACATTTTTATTTATATTACAGAAGAACATTTGTTAATTTTTGTGGGATTTTCTTCTTTTTTTCTCTCTCTCTCTTTAATCGTAAAAGGATTAAATCCTACCATTTTGTTTTAAATATGGTCGGGATTAGTTCGGGGTTAATTGAATTTTTTTCTTATCTTCAATTACCCTAACCCTAACAAAAAAAAATAGGAAACTGGTTTTCGCATTTATAACAATATAAACATTTATAACACTTACCTCAGATTTTCCCTTTGAAACGCAGTTTCCAACGTTACTAGGTTCTAAATTAAGTACGTCTCTCTGTAAAAAGAAAAAATATATTAATATAAATTTAAATCAACTGAAATAAATCAATATAATAAAGAATAAACAATTAATTTCCATTAATTGTTTATCCTTTATGGAAATAAACCCTGACAAAACAGAGGATATGAGAATTGGCAGGATGCCTCGCCGAAAAATGAGAGTCGTAATAATTAAGGACAAGCCCATCGAACAGGTGAGAAGCTTTAAATATCTGGGAGCTCACCTTGATGAGAATGGAGTCATGGACAATGAAATCCGGGATGTGGTCAATTCAGCTGGTAAATTGTTCCATGCACTAAATAAAAGGTTCCTGAATAAAAGAGAAGTATCCAAGGACACAAAGTTGAGGGTATATAAATCTACTTTTCTCCCCATATTAACATACTCCTCGGAATCTTGGGCGTTGACCACCAAACATAAAAGTAGGACCCTGGCTTGAGAAATGAGGTTCCTTAGGAAGATAGAGGGGAAAACAAGACGAGACCGAATTCGCAACTCGATCATTAGATCAAGCCTCGGAGTGGACCCTGCGGAAAAAGTCATTGAAGAAAACAGTCTAAGATGGTTTGGACATGTTTTAAGAATGGAAAATAACAGGCTGGCCAACATGCGAGGCTAAGGTTGAAGGAAGAAGGTCCAGAGGAAGACCCCAACGTACCTGGGAAGATGCTGTTAAGAAAATCTTCGCAAAGAGAAGTCTGCAATGGAATAGAAGGAGAGAAATGGTAGAGGATCTTACGGTGTGGTCCGGGCAATACAGAAAAAACCTCACTGCAGAGCGGTAGAGAGGAACGACTATGATGATAATAAACAATTAATGTAATCGAATACCGAAAGTTAGATGTCGATTTCACAATAAATAAGAATACAAAACAAGGTTTTAAAAAAAATGTATTACTTTTACACATAACCAAAATTATACGTATAGAAATATTACTATATATACATTTCTAAGACCAAAAGGCTTTCATCCTTTAAATTTAAAAGCTATTTTTGACCCTCATATACAAAAGAAGGTAGGCTGGTTTAGTAAATACTAATTTTTTTTTGGGGGGGGGGGCTAATTATTGGGGCTAAAATGCATCGAGACCAAATAATAACAAGCATTTTCACCCTTTTTAATTTAATTTTTTTCTAGTTATCATAGACCTTTTGAACTTACCGACATTTTCAAATTTTGATATCACAAAAATCACCTCCTATTGTACTATCCAAATAGTTATTTTTATCAGAGTTTACTTGACTACTTCAATATCGGCTTTTATTGTATAACGTTGGTGGATTCTTAGATACATACAAGACTACTACAACCTAGATAGCACAAGTCAAAATTGATCTAGAAAAATGAAAGGTAGACTCAGACGAAAGCCTCTTTGCACACAAGCTGCAAAGTGATCTCAGAGAAGATAGCACCCACAGCATAGGTAGCACTCAAAGTGGACTGATGAAGGGAAGAGGGCCTTCAGTGAACGAAAGACGAGTACTGGAAGAACAGAAAGAACAAGTGGTCATGAACGATTTACGTAGTTTAATAAAAGGATTGTAACGCGAATAATAATAATATAACGTTGGCTATTCTATATTTCGTATATTAAAAATAAATAAAGCTTAGTAAAGCTAATTAATAAGTATATTATTTTTTAATAATTATATTAAATATTTACTAAAAAGAACCCTTTTAGATCAGATGGCTGTACGTTGTCGGAGAGGACTTGAAGACGTTAGGTGTATAAGATTGTAACAGAATAGCTTAATATAGCTGAGTATGATTGACCGCGTGGAGGCCCGAATACTTGCAGGACCGTAGAGCCAGAATAATAATAATAACAAAACTAACTAAATTTATTTTGAATATTATTAGTTGAATTATATATATATATATATATATATATATATATATATATATATATATATATATATATATATATATATATATAAATTTGGATGAAAATAGTAATAAATAGGGCTTAATTATTTATTTGACAGCTGGAAATGTTGCTTTTCATTTCCAACCCATGGCCCATTATAAGCCCTGAAGAAGATCTGTAATGTAAGTCGAAACTTTGGCTGTCAAATAAATATAAATAAATAAATTTTGACTAACCCGGTCCATTTTTTTGCCTAATTATATTTAATAGAAGCTATCTAGATATTTCTTTTCATCTTGTGTTGTCTATAAGGCTATATCTGAGCTGTCCATGAAAGATAGCTATTCAGTTACTATTGGCGTTTTTCTAGAAAATATGCAAGAACTGGTATGTGGCGCATTTTAGATCGACAGATTTTCTGTTTTACTCAAGTTACCTATTTCGTAAATTAAATGTTTTTTCCCATATAAAGATAAGAATAACAACAAGTAAGTTTTCTTCTGCGAGGACATTAGCGTGAACGACGGAGGCAGTTGGAAAAGTAGCGGAGACCTGAAGGAACGCTATTCCAGTCAATATACAAACAAAATCTGCAAAAGGGTCACGTCCCGGCCAACCTGCTAGTCGAGCCTCTCACAAATAAGGCCTCTTTTTTTTTTCTTTAAAGGTTTTCCTTTTTTCCTAAGACGGCTTACTCTAAGCGGTCCTGGAGATACTTAGCAAGGTAACTTACTTTGCATATGAACCAGGTTCCCGTACGTTCCGTCACTTACTAAGGTACGCGCGTGTCTTGGGAAGATGAATGAAAATAATTGTATCCGAGAAAAAAATGATGAAGCATCCCTACTTTTCCTCAGAAGCAGCATTTTTTTTTAAAGATGTTATTATAAATTGAGTTATCTTGTTCAATTTGTTCACTTGTAATAACATAATTTCACAGACTACCTGGCTATTTATACAGATATATATTTTTATAATAAATAATATAGGATAAGCTCAGTGATAGAACGCTGAGCTGCCGTGCCGAATATCCCAGATTCATATCTAGCTGTGGAAGATTTTATTTTAATCAGAAATTCCCTCCTGGAACTCACTCATCTTCTATAAAGTGGGTACCCAAATTAAAAGACAATCCTGGCCGTTGAAAGTGATATAGGACAAATCACCTTCCTGCAAAACCGTTGTTCAATAAACAGTACAGTCTAAACCGCGAACTAAACCCGAGGCTCTCTTAGTGTGCTGAAGTTGTACATATGTGAATTGGTTAATCGAAACTGGCTAGGATCCAGGTGAATCTCACGTCCCATTAATCGATTCATGGCTGTTAACAGAATACAAAATTTATTCCCTATGGTCGGTCTTAAATTTGGGAATATCTAGCTTTTGCTAAACTAACACAAAAACGTAAGTATAAAGAAAAATTCATAGTATTATAGGTTATAAACGTTTGATCGGTAGGTGTTTTTTAGTGAAAATGCGTCCCCAGGTGTTTTTTTCTCGTAAATGAAATGTGACAAAGAACTTTTATATGAGCAACTTCAGCACAGAATTTAACATAGAAATAAACAACTTATTATAAATATTCTACTTAAATATAAATTAATGCCAATATTAGAAATAGATGGGGTTCAAAAGAAAAAGTAAATTTACAACCTGGATATAGTGTTAGGCATTGAATCAATGTGAATGAATATCATTCGGTATATACTGAAAAAAAAAAATCTTAAAATTATATAGAAAGAATAGGAAGTTCATGAAATGAATGAAAAATAATTTTGTTCTGAAACTAAAAATAACTGCTAATCTCATGCATGATATAATTTTTTCCAGCTTAATGTTTATAAATGCTCACATTTTAATTATCAGGGAGTGATTGTTTATACGAAAATATAA
This sequence comes from Troilus luridus, assembly GCA_964056705.1. Lineage (NCBI taxonomy): Eukaryota > Metazoa > Arthropoda > Insecta > Hemiptera > Pentatomidae > Troilus > Troilus luridus. The sequence goes on along the minus strand of OZ057416.1, from coordinate 14,840,210 downwards.
ATTTGTTTACATTGATGCATTGGTTTGTTAATGAATTATTAAAAAAATCGATGAATAAACGTATGTAGTGATCACCTCCTGAGAAAGAAAAACATTAAGACGAATATAGGGCGAAGAGGCCGAAAATGGGTTATGGAGAAGAAAAAGGAATGAAGAGCTGATGGGGCTGCATGGAGAGCCTGAGATGGTGGCATTGATAAAGACAGCAAGAATCAGATGGATGGGATATGTAGAAAGAATTCCATAATACAGGATACCAATGAGATTGCTATATGAGAAACCTGACGGCAAACGAAGAAGAGGACGTCCTAGATGGCTAGACAATCTGGAGGAGGACTTGAAGCTGCTGGATGTATAAGAATGGAATAGCCCAGGATCACGAACATTGGTTGGCTGTGGTGGAAGAGGCCCGGGTTCTAGTAGGACCCGACAGAGGCAGAATAATAATAATAAATGTCAGTAGAAGATGGTTCGAATGGTAAAGGATTTTCTGAAGGATGTAGTTATAAAAAAAAAGATGAAAGATGATTAGGAAAAGTAAGCGGTAAGTAATGATACTAAGGGAAAAAATTGGATGAATAAGTTATTTAAAATGAGAGAAGCATGTAAGCATATAAAATTCAAATTGATTAAGATGCAAAATAAGGAACTTAATATACGTTCATAAACTCCATCACTCGAGCACGTAAACGAACTCGAATATAATCAACAAGTTTATAAATGAAAAAAAATAAATAAGAGATTTAACATATCCTCAGGGATCAGACGATTCTTAGCATAAACTTTATCTCGTATTAGGTTCCTTCAATATATATATGCATGAGGGTTCTTTAGCCATGCATAATGCATATGAGATCAAAAAAAAAATTCCAGGGGAGGGAAAAAAGGTATTTCCATACATTGGGTTCGAAAACTGTCTGGAAGAAACAATTTTTACACCGAAGGGGTAAGTTGGCGAGATGCTATTTATGGGAGACCTAAACAGGTATTTGTATTCGCGCGAGGGTACCAAACCCTTTAGCCTCGTGGCCACCCGCGCCATGAATCCATAATCTCACCCGCGGCTATAAAAGTGGCTCCCTAAGCCTTATAACCTGTAACGGCAATTAGTAAGGCTTGGATTAAAATGCATGAGCTTCCAGGGCGGCTCCTGTAATCGATAGTCAGGAAGCGTAGGCGGTGCTTTAAGGAGATCGACGAGGCGTTCGCGATTTACAACTCAGCAGATGATGATCGAATTGAAAATATAAAATATTCATAATACATAGAAAAGACAAACTTAAAATTTAATCAATGACATCGAAACCCAATCTGAGTATCATTGATCTAAAAAGAATGTATTTTTTGTCTAATTATTTAACGTGGCTTTATGGTACTGTGGCTATCATCAGATGATGCTTAGGTAAGAGAACTACAATCCAGATAAATTATTTTCCAATTAGGATAGGGTGATATAAATGTGCAAACATCTTTACATACTTGGGCACCAAAGTCACGATAGATGATGATTTTTTGATAGAGATAAGAGGTAGCCAAGGCTAATGGGCTGTAGAACCAAGAAAGTAAAAGAAAGTTATAAATAGCAGAAAAACAAATTTAAATTTAAATTTTATTTAAACCACAACTAACTCATTTACAAAAAACAAATTCTGAAAAAATTGAACATTGATTACATCCATATGACCACTTCAAGATACCTAACTCAACTCCTGAAGCCAGCTGTCGTTTATTGTCTCCAACTTTTAATGCCACTTGATCTATGTGATTGTCGGGTATCAATAGTTAATTTTTTTATAAATAATATCCCTCTATTTTGTAAATTTTTTGGCCTGGGAATTTATCTAATACGTCACGTGCCTAGTAGCGACCAGTCAGTCAGTGACGAGAGCTAGTGAAGTGTGGTCAGGGGGGGAAGTAGACCACTCTGTATTGCTCATCTCTCGCTACTTTCTTCCTGAGCCTCTTCTCGGCTCACTTTGGGCACATTGTTGCATTTTCGCGTGCCCCTCTTCCATCAAAAAGATGTTGAAGAAGGGGCTCCTAGTAATAATTCGCAAACCTTCTATCCGAGCTAAATTGCCGGTTGTGAATTTAATAAAAAACAGATAGTCGGGAGGTAATTTCTCCAAATACATAAATTAGCGATATAAAGTAATTCACCAGCAGCAGGTTAGGGTATATTTGAATAAAAGACAAAAATAACAATGTAAACTTTATAATTATCCAAAATTGCAAAATTTAGAGTTCTAATACAAAAAAAAAAAATAGAGTACGAATCCAAATATTATGGTTACAGAAAAAAACCCAAGAGCTTATAAGAGTATAAATACAAAAGTTATGGTTACATATACATACAACTATTTGAGACTATTTGGGAGTCAGCGCTAGTGAAGTGTGTCCTCCGCTCGACCCGGTGTGGCCTACCAGGGTACATGGAAGAGGGGCACGCGAAAATGCAACAATGTGCCAAAGTGAGGCGAGAAGAGGATGCGAAAAAGCAACAATGTGCCCAAAGTGAGCTAAGAAGAGGCTCAGGAAGAAAGTAGCGAGAGATGAGCAACACAGAGTGGTCTACTGCCCCCCTGACCACACTTCACTAGCTCTCGTCACTGACTGACTGGCCACTACTAGGCACGTGACGTATGACACAACGCCCCAGGCCGACTAATTTACAATATTATTATCTATAAAAACTAATACTAGTACTTGTGAGTACTACCGCACAGGCTAAGAATTGCAATTTTACGTTCCTTCTAAAAGGATTTTTTACAACCTTTAAAAATACAAATAAAAAGCCCTAAGGCCAACTGCTGAGCTGCGAACTGGCTATCTTATGGAAAGAAGATTCCTATGATATCTACTACACCACTGGTTACCCCTGAACTGAAAGTATTAAAACTATATCTAAGCGCTCAACTAGTGAGGGAAACAGTTGAATCTAGTTATGGACGTACGTAAAATCAACCTTCAGTTTGAGAGAGAAATGTATTCTACACGAAATGAATAAATTGTAAATAAATATAATAAAGAAAGCAAGCGAAAATGTTCTTAGCCATGTGCTATTGCTTTGAGCAGGATACAAATTATTTTATATATTTATACAGAGCTATGGACACTTTTAAGAATTGCTTAAACGAAGATTGCCAAAATAAGTGAACTCGAAAAAAATAAAGAAGGCGAAATATACCAACAAAAAATCTGGTACATAGAAGTTGAGGAGTCTTTAATGGGACTTAGGGAAGAATGTGGTATGGTTGAAGAATTTAGACAATGGTATAATCATTTAAGAAGAAAACAAGGAACCTCACTGAGTATTTGAAAATTCTCATTTAAAAAAATCTCTTAGATTTTGAGACGACCAATCTTTTTAGATTTTAGGTTTTGTTAAGTTAAAAAGGAATACTCCAAATACTGTAGACATCAGTTATAATGTCAGGCGGTGATAAAGTCTAAGAATTGTGTCTCTAACCTTTAAGTGACATTACAGACAATGGACTTCGCCTGACTTAGTCCTTAGCGATTAGTCACAAGTCAATGTTTTCGAATTAACATAGTTGTAATAATAGTTCTGGCTGAGGATGATTTGTATATCACCAGAAAAATTAAAATTCTTACGTTTATGATATTAGCAATCTTTTAAAGGAAATGCGTTAATATCTACAAAACTTCGTTCATTCTGCGTTTCTTTTATTTGTTTTAAAACTTTACTCATAAATAAACAAACAAATCCATGTTTCTCTCTTTTTCTGTTTCTTGGAAAACATGTTATTTCTACTACCATTTTTATTTTTATTTTTTGTATACTGGTTTGTAGTGGTCGATTTTTCCCCTTACCATAGTATTCTTTATTAAATTTTTTGGTCGAAACTTCAGCTTTAGCACTAACAATTCATGATTACTTACTTTTTGTTTCATTTTTTGAAGGAATGAGACAACTGGATAATATAGGAGATCAATCTACGGAAGTTTGTAAGCAGAAATTGGTGATATCGGCACCGAGACCTAGGGTTTTATTTAAAAAATTAATTTTATTTTATTATTTTCAATAACGTTATTATTAATCAAATATATGTGTATTTATTATCTTAAATATTTATGTACGAACTTAATATTTTGTTTATCTTATCTTCGCTTGTTTAAGATAAATAAGGAATAATGCTACTTAAGTTTAAACTGCTTAACTAAAGCAGGTAATCCATACAATTAGAGAGAACAAAGCTCTATATTAAATTAAGATAGCAAACCACGATGCCGTCAATTACAATTTCCTGCTAGCTCTGAGTGGTGTGGAGCAAGAAGAGACGGAGGGAGGAGAAGATGGTCTATAGGAGCTGCTCGAGATGGAAGAGGAAGCAAAGCCTCCCACGACAACTGATAAGTCCGGAATAATATTACTTCACTAATTAACGAAGTGACGAGGCCGCCGGCAGGATTCGAGACGAACCTACTAATTCTCTTCCTCCGGATCACAAAGGACCTCTGGTGTCCTTAATCCTGTTTCATTTAATTAAGGATAGAATCTAAGGACCTGTAATTTACTTGCTAGTTAAACGGCTAATTAAATGAGGAGCCGATTCCTCCTGAAACAGGTAATTTAACTTGTGTGCCCACCTGCCCAATGACTCGGAGACTTATCTAACCAATTAACGATATAAAACGGTCCTTAATTGCCTTGTACCGTTGGGTAGTGACGCGCCACGGGACGATATATTATAAGCGGGGAGGCCCCCCACACGCGCACACAAACAGACTCACACAGAGACAGAACCAAGCCATTAACGCCGGCTGGGGCAGATAGTCTTATTGTGATCTCTAATCGGAGCTGATGCAGTGAGTTTCGGTGTAAGTCCCGTCTTCGGGTGATAAATCTGTGTCCACTAGCCGAGCTCCGGGTCGCCGTATGGTCTCCAACCTGGTCAGTGTGGAACAGAAACCCGCTGCGCCCAAGGGAACCGTTAAATCAAAATCTCTGACTTATATATAATTATAAAGTATTACAAAAAATATTTTGAAACATTTTCGAAGCAAACAATACTCTCTTCGCTGAGCTTCCCCGCTCCCTAAGTAATGATTTCATTTTTCTTAAAGAAGTCTAACACATAAATCAAAATAAGTTCGTCTGTGTGTAATCAAACGGTATTTAATATCAGTTAGATCTTTTCATCTTCTAAAATCTTCTTAAATGACGATTCTAAAAACGTCTTCTTAAAATAATCAAAAGCGTTTCGCTATTAAAAGTAATAAAAATTAATCTACATATAAGTGTCTACAACATAGTTTATGATCTTGGATTTGAACTGAAAAAGAAGGATTTTTTCAAGTTTAAAGAATTTTTCCGGATACGAGAGTAGTAGTTATGTAGGTGCATACTAATCGATTTTTAAAGAGATTTTAAGGAAAATATTACAAAAAATTTACAAATAGAATACAACATAAAGTCACTGCAGATAATGCGCTGAAAAGTATATAGATTATAATATCGCTGTATATAAAAATTTTGATCGTTATATTTCTTACTGAAAAATGGAATCTTCATAAACTTTTAAATTCATTGACCGTAACTCATTGAAATAACTCAGATATAATTTATCATTGACTGTAATTCATTCAATAAATTAATTCGTTTAATTCATTGACTACACTCCCTGACCATTTTACGCTCTTCTTAGAATTATCCAGTCAACCATTTCTTCTTGTTGTCCTGTTCTTTTAGGTGTCCTGAAGATAGGCTAAACCTTAGGCCGAAACGTTGGTACCATAAAACAAGTCATTCTTGCTGCACCCCTAACCATTTTACACAATTCATTCATAATCTTTTTAGATATATTTTAAGTTTGTGAATCAGCAGTTTTTTACCATGCATTAAATGTATTATTAAGGAATTCATAAATAAATAATAAATAAAAAATATTATATAAAGGGATTTCCATTATAATTATAGTTATATTTTCAATTATTATTACACAGCGATGGCTTGGGAGATCCCGTGCCGGGTGGACATATAGAGACAGATTACCGAAGGGGCGGTGTAATCCTGTGGCAGGTGCTAGTTTACAAAACAATCGATATCAAGTTGGAATTGGTTCCGAGTCCTTTGAGGACAATGTTTGCTGTCTTCTGCCTCCTCAATCCTCTGTCAATGCCGTGCCGGTATATCAAGAGGTTTACTGTCGTCATTGTCAATCAGCCCCTTTGTCATTACAAGAAAATCATTGATAAAACAAGCTGATCGAAACTAAATAACTCAGCTATTGTAAGTAATAGATGTTTATTTATTTATTTAACATCACTATATGCTGCAATGCTTAATCGGACGATGCTACATTGGGAGTCCTATATTTTGCCTATCCAGGTATTTTTACTCGGGACCACCATTTTACGTTCCACGCCATCATGGGGATAGAAGGTTGCCATGCTAAATACTACACCAATGATGATTCAATCAATGCTAGTATACAACAGGGATAATACTAATACAAAGCCTTAACCCTCTTAAACAATCAACATTTTTCTAACTAAGGCATCACAGGACATACATCACTCATTACTCATATCAATATGGAGCGGTGTGGCTCAGTGGTTGAGCACTGAGTTGCCATGCCGGAAATCCTGGTTCAAATTCCGCTGCGGGCAGTTACTTTTATTTAGTCTGTTTGCAGCCGGAGATGGGTCATATAGGATCTAGGACCCTCCTGGGTCTCACCCAGCCTCTATAAAATATTATAAAAATAGGGTACCCATAATAAGGGGGAAAAACCTGGCGGTTGAGCGTGACCTAGGACAAGTCACCTCCTTGCAGAACCGTTGCCCATGAAACAGTACAGTCTCAACCATGTACTGAACTCCCAGACTCGTTCACGGGTCGTAGTGGTACAGGTTTTTTTTTTACTCATATCAACAAAGAGAATAAAATGATTTATTCCTGTTTTATTACCGTATTTTAGGTAGTAAACATCGTATTTACTTATCTTAAATTTTCATAGGTTTATAACAGAGGACCATGAAGCCTTGGCTAGGTTGATCGCCACCGTCAGGTAATACAGATAAGACACACGAAGAACTATATTCATCAATGGAAATGACTAGAAAATACCCATTCAGGCATCATCATGACACAATCACATAAGAATTATGTATCTGAGTGAACGTCTTAATCTGAGGTTGCGGTTTCTAATCGATGAGTCTGATTGAACTTCATAAATGAAGCAACGAATATAGCTCATCTCACATCAATAGTACAAACAAAAACATCAATCTGAGATATAAACATCCCTCCAAGACGTCCAATTCTAGAGTTCTGCATTATTCAGTATGTGCTAGTTTTTATTGGCCATCTAAATGTAACTTGCTTACAGGTTTTAGGTTAGTTTTTACCAAATTACATAAAACTTGCTAGCCATCTCACCTCTATGTCCCAACAGATTCAGAAAAATAACTCCATGATTCCAATCGACTATTCTCGAGACTTTATTGATTATCTCAAATTATTCAGATAGTTCTAAATATAACATGATAGTAGGTTAGCAATAGATACCTATTTTATTGCCATTAACGCTATATCTATGTAAATCCGTACTGAATATGAGGAGTTATCAATAATCCTTCTCGTCAATTTCTTTTCTGTTTTATTTAAGAATAATACACAATAATTTATTAATAAACACTGAAAAAAACGTAATTTGATTTCTATAGGAGACAACGCTTTTACAAGTAGAAAGTTAGATGAAAGGACAAGAGACAAAAGCGAAAGAAAAAAAAACAAAAAAGAAAAAAAAGACACGTCGGAGGATTTAATTTATTTAGGAAGAGGCTGGGCTTAAATTATTAGTTGGGCCTAGTGGTTCCGGAGGGATCTCCCTGAATTAGTCTCCAGCCGAGTTAATATTAACTAATCTAACCCAACAGGAGTTAAGCTACTTATAATTTTATTTATTAATTTATTAATAAATTAATTACGTAATTTTATCGCTTTTTGTCCTACTTTCGATAACAGTAAGCCACGCCCAATGAAATCATGCTTTAATTTTAATAAAATTTGTAAAAATATTGCTCTAATTTACTTTTGTAAATTAAGTCCCCTGGTTCAAATCCGGCTTTGGCAGTTTTATTTTATTTGTACGAATCCGTGGAGCTGGGGATGAATCCTTTGGGATCCTGAGACCCTCCTGGGACTGAATCAGCCTCTACAGAGTGGGTAACCTGAATATGGTGAAAAACCTGGCGGTTGAGCGTGATATAGGACAAATCACCTCCTTGGTCCAAGAAATAGTACAATCTCTACCACGTGCTGACCCCAAGACTCTTTTCAACGATAGATAAAAAGAAAGTGATATTTATTCAATCAAGATTTTTATTATTTGCAATCCTATATATTATTTTTTATATACTACATAGTATTCAGTAACATGTCATATTTCTCTGATAAGGCTATGGCCCATGAAGGACCCTAGCTCCTCAACAGTTCTCCACTCAGAGCGATCCTCTGCAGCTTTTCACCATCTTCTCTCTCCCAGAAGCAGTAGGTCAACTCTTCTTTTCTACCGTCCAGGCTTCTTAAGACATGTGAACCTAAGCAGGATCTTTATAACCGTCCCCAACTCCTTTGTTGGTTTTTATTTTATATGTGTTATCAACATGAATTGGTCATATATTTTATGCAATAATTAGTAAATTATAACTGACTAATACTTGATCCAGAAGGCAGAGTTTAGCTTGATTCGGCGCTGATTTATTGTTTAAAAGGAGTTTCGAGAAGTTGTTGCAGCCGAGATTGTTTTCTTTAGTAATCGTACATAATATATTTAGTACAATTATAATTTTTAATGTCTTTGTATCTCCGCACTTTTCTTCTTTTTTTGCCCTGAATTTTTTTTTCTCAATACATCATCTTTGTCTGAGTATATGTAGTTATACTTTTTTTTTTTTTTACAATAATAGAAACTAGAACAACTTGCATCGACAATACATAATTATAAATTGAAGTTAAGCTACAATTAAATTTTATTTTAGTTCCTGTACTTGATTAATTATTTAAAATGAGAAAGCTTACAAGTACCTGAGGCCGATATCGGCTGATCACTAAGGCATTATAATTCAACATTAATGCTGAGCTGTGCTGAGGCTCTTACACTTGCGATAAGAGTAAATTATTTAATGCGGGACTTATTAATGGATTCCATCGAACATTAACAGCCTAGCTTCGCCCAGATTTATAACACCACACTGGGCTCACTCAATCTTTTAATGGGATGCTCATTATTTCTGGAACCGACTAGCGCCTGAATAATTAATGACACATCTAAGATTTAGCCCTGATTTGTACTGATTAGCCACTCTAGTAGGCATCGATGATTTAGTAATACAAATTACAAGTCTGAAACGTAAGTTGAGCCCTTGTGGGGAAATAGCTCACTGGATTTGACTAAGTTCAAAACATAGGACTCAGAAGTTCATATTTATCAAGTACTCTGTGAACTTAATGCCCGGCAATTGAGGGGTTGACTTGGAAAAGGTAGTAAGCAAAAAAAAAAACTTTTTTCATATAAACGAATCAAGCCAATAGGATAGAAATTACATTAGATCTAAATTGGGAATAGTTTAGTTTCTATGAACGGTGTCAGTTACTATGTTCCGGTTTTAGTTGTCAAAACAGTATTTTGCTTCACCAACAAAGAAAATATATAAGGCGACACAGTGGACATCAATATATTTGGCGAGAGGATCTTGAGTATGGAGGGATTACAGCAATAGTGCAACAGAAATCTGGGACGAAGTGGCCAGAAGACAAAAAGAAGCAGCAAGGAGAACGAATAAAACATAACTGGAAGGAACGGAAGAGAAAACTACAGGATAGAAAGAATTGAAAACAATAAAAAGTATCTACGTTTAAACTTATTTCGGAGTTACTAAAATGTTTCTGTATATAATCAAAACGCTTCCAATGTTATGGTGTAGCCATGACAACGAAACTTACTAAAGATGTAGTGTGTCGTGCGACATTATACCGTTCGGTAAATCAAAAACTGTTATTTTCAGATTTTAAAAAATCTAACTAAATAAGCTTCAGGGGGTAATTTTACAAAATCTCAATCAAATAAAATTTTGATTTCTCTAGAACTAAAATTCAAAATCAAATCTGTACCAGACCAATCGATGGTTCAGTATTCTACCATGTTCTGAGACAACAGTTGTGCAGGGAGATGATATGTCCACGCTCAACCGCCAGGTACCTATATAGAGACTGGGTGAGCCTCAAGAGGTTCTGCGGACCCCAAAGTGCCCATCCATGGAAGTTAACAGAATAAATAATTTATAATAAATAAGAACAAATAATAAAATAAATAATCTCCGAGAGCCGGATTTAAAACCGTAACGTTGGGCTTAGGAACTAAGTTCTTTACCCTGTACTCACTGAGCAACTCCCCTCCCTAGAACTACAATTACTAATAGTAATTTTTAGCCCAACTGACATTTTTCCTTGAAATTCTCTGCTTATCGTATCTTCCTTCAAGATATCATATTTAATAGCAGCTACAATGATAGGAATATGTCTCAATACACTGGATGTAATTTGACATTTTGAAAACATCATAACTGCTAGCATAAGTTATCCCGTCATTTGCCTTATAAGTTCTTCATTTTGAAGGATTAGAAATAAAAGGATTTAAAAAATGCTATATCAATATCGAAATTCCGTTAATCCCGAAGGATTCCCGGCAAACTTGTAGATTAATACAGAGAAAAGGTGTCACTAACTGAAGAGTAAGTTTTCCGTTATGGATTTTCCATTTTGGTTTGGAGGCATCCATCATTGAAGTAGCTAATTTGATTATCCCAATGAAGGCGGTGGCTCTACCCAGAGAGATTAATGCGAGAACTTTGGCCACAGGTAGCTGCCATACTGCCATAGTGCCAAAGTGCCATACTGCCATAGCTTCCCAACTTTGGGCCCGTCCTCTTCAACTAATTGGGTATTGACTTTGGGAATGATCAGTCCCCAAGGGAATGATCTTGTATTAAGTCAGGTGTCATCAAATCAGATTATGGATGGGATGCTGATAAGTGATGTTTTTCAAAGTTGTACCTAAATGTGACAAGCTAGAGGATACTAAATACTACATACGAAAACAAGATGAAGCTTCTTTACTAGTGTAAGTCTGAAAGGTTTACCTTAAAAAGACCGGAAGCGAGTTATTATGAAAAAAAACCACCTTAATTAAGAGTTTTAAGAGAAAATCCATTAGAAATAATAACTCAAAATCAACACAAACTTCACTTTTGTTAACTAAATGATATATTCGAGAGATGCTGAATGAATTTATATATTTTAGTACTAAATAGCACAGGATTCGATGATTTTTTTTTTACTAATAAAACTCAATTCCAAGCATATATGAATCGTTAAATACAGAAGGACAACTCGTCCAACTTCTGAGATTTTTGGTTTTAAAACATTTAACTTTTACAAGTACACCGTTTCAGGCTACTTCAATATTTACAAGACAAACGCTCTAAACTCCCAATTAATTACAAAAGACTCATATACATGACAATAATTAGACCCATCAGGACTTACGGAATACAGCTTTGGGGTTCCACTATACCATCGAATTCCTCACGTATTCAATTCTTACAACGCATAATCCTTCATAAAATCTTCAATGCTTCTTACTTCTTTTTGAACATAGTCGCCCATGATGACCATAATGTCCCATTAATTAGTGATTTGGGCAGAACCCAATACCAATCTTTTCATGACAAACTTTATTCCCACCTCGCGACCTTCTAAGTTGAACTTTATTTATGTCTCTATGTACCATTCCTGCCTTTTACTTGCTGTTATAATACAGTTGTAAATTTCAATCAATAAATTATTTTTTAAAAATACCAGAGACAGGACGCATTGTTTAATACAGAAAAGACACTTGCCCACAAGATAACAAAATATTAACAATGCCTTTAATATTTTTTTCTTAGATTCATTGAATGAAAATCGTAAGCCAATGCTATAAACTGGCAAAGATATAGCTTAACATTATAGAGGCCGGGTGTGCACCAGGAAGGACTACAGATCCCCCAACAAGGACACTATAATTGCTAACAAATTTTTCTTTAGATGACCATCACTTTTTTGCACCTGCTCTTGTACTAATACGACACCTCAAAGAAAGTGCATTATTACTCCAAGTTCCCAAGAACTTAGATGTTCCCTTTCCCGGTGTTCCCTTATCCTTGGAGTTGGGATGGACTTTTCCTGTGAGAAAGGTCGCTCATGTTCACGGTCTAAGTCCTTCCGGAGGAGAAAGAACTGAGCTTTGGGTTATGTACTTATTGTGTAGGATTAGTTTTACTTCTATCTCTCTCTCTCTCGCCCTCTCTCACTCTCTCTGCCTTTGCCCAAACTCCATCTTCTGCTTAGTTTCAAACTTCTCTGTGGCTTTACGTTCGGAAATGGCCTTCCAGATAGAAATCTCCGATACAGGATTATCTAAACTATATATGGAATACTCGGAAATAGGATTAGACGGATAAGCGATGTTAAGTATACAGATAAGCCCTTTTATTTATAACATAAAATAGACAGAATGGATATTATTTTTACTTGAGTAAAATCGAAATCTTATAATTTTTTTTTCCTTGTATTAATCCTAACAATAATATATTATAGTATTAAGCACGTCATTTATTTGAAAAAATATAAATCTTATGTGTGATTTCCTCAGCTTTTATTACAAAATCATACTTCAAAATTATTATTTATATTATTATATTATAGCCTTTTTATTTTGTTCTAACTCTATTCTATATTTTAACTTGCCAGCCCTCAACATTAACCTATTCATTTAATAGATGTTGGTTTTTTCAATAAATAGTTATAATTTATAACTAAACTCTTTAAGTTATTTAATTTTTATATTTGTTGGTATGAATTTCATAACAGATATGTTTATTATTTATGTTATTTAATAAAAACTTCTTCAGATAATGTTTCGGAAACTAGCTCATCTTTTAGACACTAGAAACCAATCTATAATCATTTTAAATTACTTTTATCAAACAATTTTTATTTATAGTTATAATTATTGGGCAATTCATATTTTAATATCTGACTGATTTATTCTCTGAATATAGGGGCAATACCCAAAGTTACCTAAATAATGTTTATACTTAAAACCATAATAGAAATTTAAAAAAAATATTTCGGAAGTTATTTCAAAAATTATAAAATACAATAATTTAGCTGGGAGAATATTCAAGGAAATGTTTCTTCACCTTAAACCGAAAAATTTGAACAGTGGACCGTAAATAAATTCCTAAGGTAAACATAAAAACCCTTCAATAATTATTAGAATATTCAGTGGTTACTTTAAAAATTTAATGAGACTGGAGATTACATTAGACTATTGAATTAAAGGTTATTATCCGTTTTAGGGCTCTCAATTAAGACTTAACAAGCATTAAAAGTTTTAAACACATCATATTATAAAATAACAATACAAAATCAAAATGAAAAGCGTTTTCAAAGTAATTCCTACACTTTACTTCCTGATTTAAGGGGTGATTGTCAAAGGAATGTTCGAGATCTCAACAGAATATATTGTGATAATCGATTTCCCTAAATTTTAAAAATGGATGGAAAATCTGAACAAGTCCAGTGATCCGGGTAATTCCTCTACCTGCTACTGCTTTCATGCTCCATGGTCACCTTTGATGTCACCATACCCAAACCAAAGGATTAAATATTTTTATAATGACCTCTTCTCACTTTCATCTTTTCCACTGACAAAAGGGACTTTTACCGTAACCGTTTTCAAAAAAAAAAAGGACTGAGGGAGCATCACACAAAAATATACAAAAAAAAAAAATGAAAACAAAAAGTTGTTTGTAGGTATGTAAGTTCCTTTTCATCGGCTGTTTCAGACAGCTGTAACATCTCGGAGTGATATTTCCTCTTCTTTTCTAATATACACTAACCACCGGTTCAAAGGAAAATCACACGACCTCCTTTTTTTTTAAATTTCTTTCCACATTTTTTTTTACATTAAAGAAATGTATAACCTAAAACAATTTTAATATTTTTCTCTCCTTGATCAAAATATAATTCAGTAAGTTGACTTTCCTCCTTGAAGTCTCCTCAAACGAAAAAAAAGAGTCCATGATGAAAAAAAAATACATGTAATGGTAACTACTGAAATTAAATCTTAGAGCTTTTATTAAAAAATTGGGTCCCAAACCAAATGATTTCCTTTTTGAGCTAGTTCATATTAAAATATATTTAATTTTGAAATCACATTTACGTTTAATAAGTAATTACCTTTCCAACAGTATTAAAATATTTGATTTAGCTTACAGCATAGTCAAAGATTTTGGTTCTTGGGTGAGAAGAAATCGTTATGACAAAATCATTGACAGTAAAAGCAGGAATGCTCCGATAGAAATTTACTATCCGAAAAAAAAGGTAGTTTTCAAATATATTTCGAGAGTCTCTGACAAGCTTGAGGAAAGGATTACAGAAAGATATTCAGAAAGATGTGTATTTCTTTACAAAAATGCAAGTGTTAACAGGTGTGCGAACCAGGTGAATAAATTCAGTACAAGTTACATTTGTCTAAACATAATAAAATGCTAAGTAAATACGGCAGTATATTTACTAATATATATTTGTGTAGAACTACACAAAATAAATTAAGCTCATTTTATGCATCATTAGAACATTGAAAACTTGATGCAAATTATGATGTATTGGAATATTGTACACAATATTCCTCAATATTGTTGCCATCAAATTAGGTTATTGAAATATGGGAATAGATAAAAAAATTACACGAAGAAGTCGTATCACGGAAAGATTAAAACTTAAATCAAAACCCAAAAAAATGTAAAAATAAAACACGTATCTGGCTGAAAATGCGAGAGGGGACAGGCCAAGTAAAAAAAAAAAAAAAAATACACACTTTTATCAAATATGGTATAAGTAATTTGTTTATTTAAATGATTTCAATGAGTATCTTAAACACTTCATTTCAGACTGTGGCGTTATAAATCAACGTTCCACATTATCGAAAAATAAAAAAACAAATAACTACTTGTGCCACATGGCAAGATGGAGGTAGCCGTCATTAGGAGCAAACAATTGTGTAGCCACGAATGTACTATGATACGTTTATAGGTTATTAAATAATAATATAACAGGATAATAATTTAATGAGAAAGGAAAAGTTACCAAGCGCCTGGTCAAGTACAACTCGATATCTGATGGTTTAAATTAAGTTATTCCTCCAATTAATTTTTTTTTCGAATTTAATATTTGCAAACAAAACTTCTACTAGGTATAAAAATTATTTACATTTTCAATACTCCAGTATTGCGCTATGTTTTTATTTTAACACTTAGGACACTGGATATCACACCTGGTCCAGAGCACATCAAATGATCCCATTTTCAACACACCTGGTCAAAATGAGATCTATGGCGGTAGTAACCACCTGGTTCGCTCGGATGAGTTTCAATTCGACAAGGGAATGGACGATTTCGGATACGTCGATCC
Source organism: Troilus luridus (assembly GCA_964056705.1). Taxonomy (NCBI): domain Eukaryota; kingdom Metazoa; phylum Arthropoda; class Insecta; order Hemiptera; family Pentatomidae; genus Troilus; species Troilus luridus. The sequence goes on along the minus strand of OZ057416.1, from coordinate 14,824,663 downwards.
GAAAGTGTTCAATAAATAACAAGGTATAGAAATATCATCGGGTAGAAGAAGGAATAATTATCAAAATAAGACTACTTTAAAACCATACCTTGTTTTTCCTGTTTTTATCGTTTTGATAATTAAGAGCGTATTTTATAGGAAATAGTTATATATAATATTTAAGAGATCAAAAGTGTGAATAGAGAAAAAAAATAAATTCGAGAAAAAATAGTTGGTTGAGTATATGACGTTGATGACTAATTAACAAATTATTATTCCATACAGTAATACAGTAATTATCCCATAGTATATCGTTAAACCATCTAAATAAACACTTTAACCAAGGATATAAATATAAGAGAAAAAAAAAACTCAATACATCTTGAAAGAATAAACAAAATGAAATCACTCCTTCATTTTTTTTTTCATCGAGCAATTGTATTTCTCTGAAGCAGCTATTGTCAATTCTAGAAAGAACAAAGCCTTACCGTGTCAACTAGTGAAATATAGAATAAGAAACGACTGTCAAGTCGTGTTGGTAATTTTGTTACTTAGATAGACGGTGTACATCTTTATTTAGAAAATTGATCATACAATTTAAATGCTTAGGGACTATTGCAAATTTAATTAATTAATATTTAAAATAATTAATATTTAAATGCAAGGAGAGACTGGCATTTCATCTTTCAATCTTCAGACAGCATTCAGAATGGACTTAATGTTCCAGTAAGCCAAATTATTCCATTGCTTAACCTTTTGAGTATTCGAATGTACAATTAAATCAAAGAATTATACAACGCAAATCTATTATTTCATAAATGATTACACGTGGAGCAGATTCAAAGATCCTTTTGCAGCGTTATATGTTAAGTAATAATAACTCTTTGCGAATCCGAAGGCTCGATGCCGATACCACAAATCTTCGCTTACAAGGTTCCGTCTACAGACTACAATCCGCCACCCTCAATCCTCCCAAATACACCTCGGTCAACCCATCAGACATTTATTAATAAGTAAACAATTTAATGTTTTAGGAATTCGTTTATTACTTAGCCCAGCAACTTTCAAGCCCAACTTAATCTTCGTTCCTATTACTTTAATAATATTAAGCTTCGTAATTCCGCGTTGTGTACTTCACTAAATCCATTAGTGGTCTCATCTTTTTTTTGACCGAATATTTTACTCAACGCCTTATTTTCGAATAATTTAAGATTTTGTTCATCCTTCAGCGTTTCACATTTGTGAAGAAGATTATGGATGATTTTATAAATTGTTTTATTAATTCTTGTTTTATAAAATTTATTACTGAACCCTTAAAGGGAGAAACCTTCTCTTTCGAACCCGAACCATGATTTCCGTGCGCATCCTCAGGTAATGCCCTGATCGGATAGCCCACCCTGGTTGGAACTGAAGTTGGAACAAGTAGGGACCCTCCCAGTTGCCGTAGTGTAGTTATCTCGTCTTCATAGCCTCCTCCACCCCGGTCCTCTTTTACGGTGTATTGTTTTCTCCCCTCTTCTTTCCCACTGAATAACTTCCGTGGGGCCTTGAATTTTATCGGTCCTTCGGGAGGGAAAGGAGGGAGTTTTTACTATGTTGGTACCCCTGCATACCCTCCTAACAAAAGAACTTCGGGCAGATTGCTGTTCTCCTGACGGCGGAGTCTGAGATAACTGAGTCGAAATAAGTGTTCATTTCGTAGATTTCCTTTATTTATGAGATGAAATTCTCGCCTTCTAGGCAAACTACAAAGGGTATTGTGTACCTCTGCTTCTAGTTTACAAGCATATTCTAAAAAAAATCTGTAGCGGTACAATCTAGAAAGGGCCTCATGTACATTGTTGTCATGATAGGACATTATTTTGCTGAAATCATGTTAAAACTCAACTTATTTTAAACTCGTTCAATGATCAACGCGTGAAAAGCCAGGGGTTCAGTACATGGTAGAGACTACACTGGTTCTTGAAAACAGTTGTGCAGGGAGGTGATTTGTCCTGGATCACGTTCAACAGCCACATTCCCCCCTTATTTCGGGTACCCACTTTATCCCATAGGATCCATCTCCGGCCGCTAACAGACTAAATAAAAGTTTGCCGACCAATCGGGATTTGAACCCAGTACCTTCTGCGTGGCAACTCAACGCTTTACCACTGAGCCACTTCGTCCCCTATCAACCCTAAATACAACTATTTCAATCGCTACAAGAGCCCGAAATTCAGGATTTACTCAGTTATAATGAAGATAATAAATATTGAATAACCTAATTGACATTATCTAGTATTTACAACAAGATCAAAGATAAAAATCAACACGATTCATATTTATGATTTCGTAAGGCCATACTATATTCAAATACCATAAATATCTAGGGGACCTGGTGCGCTAGCAGACATTATTTTACAAAATAGGAGGAAATTCTGGTTGAGTGTGATAACCTTTGTCCAAGAAACAGAAACAGTTCAATCTCTACCACGTGCTGAACCCAAGACCCTTCTTGGGTTGTAATGGTACAGGTTTTTTTTTTGCATATATTAAAATATTAATTCTTTATAGTCTTAGCAATACTTGTTTAGTCCAGGGAAATATACTTGGAGTGTAAGTATTCCGTAAACAACTGCTGAAGACTAAATAGGACAGCTTAGCCCTGATATGTATTCTTAGCGGCTTCGTTTGGGATATTGGTTTGCTGTCCAGCGGACCGGAAGCTCTCCAGATCGGAAGAGTTGAGCCTCCCGGATCCGCTACTGTTCCAGACATCTAGTTTTACAGTCGATAAAAAGTTAATGGTGGAGGATCTGGTCCGGATTGCAACATAGATCCAACTGATCCCTGGAGTCTGTCTGGAGGAGCGACTGATTTATTTGTGGACTGGATTTTGGAAGATACAAGGCTGGATGTATCCACTCTAACACTAATCGAAAGTTAACAGCCGAGTAATTCGATTAATATTGACTTAGAGATTTATTTAGCAAGCTGATGTCTCTATTAGTGGTGTGATTAGTATTAGCGATCCAAGTAAACAACAAAAATATTTTTTCGAAACCTCCCATGAAACGTTAAAAATACTTTTCTCAAGAATAATTTACTTACTTAATCATTAATCTGTGAGGAAAATCAAATTGAATTATTGACGATTTCGAATAGGATACAAATTTTGTATACTTAAAAAAGAATATATTCCATGAACTCCATGAGCCCTAAGAATAAAACCGTGAACAATTCGCAATGCCGAGTCCATATTGAACGACTTTTTTAAGACTGCAGCAGCCTGTGTCCCATCCAGAGAGCGACATTTTACATTTACTTTAGATTCGCTTAACTTGAATTAAATTTTATTTTTTTTAACTATCACGTTAAACATTTCGCAAAAATTTTGAAGAGAATTAGAACCTTAATATTTGGTTCAGTTAGTATTTTTCTGTAAATTGGTATACGCGTTACACTACTTGAACAAATAATCAATATATTATCGAAATAATGGTATATAATTATTATAATGGTTTAATAAATATATTATCATAACAATGATTATCAATATTTTTCATTACAATGAATATTTCTCTTCTTCTTCTTCTTCCTCCTTGGAGGTGCCTCAGTCCCTGGCCAGCGCCTTTATTGTATTCAGCCCTTATACTCTTTGCAGTCCCAGCTTGGATATGTGGTCCGTCCATGTTAGCCTAGGTCTGCCCCGGGGACGTCTTCCAGTTGGCCTAGCTTCAAAAAACTGGGTTCCGATATTCCTGCATTTGGCAAAGGTGACCAAACCATTTCAGCTGCCTCTTTTCAACCGCTTCTTTTGCAGCAGAAACTCCCAGCTCCTATCGTATATAGATGATTTCTGATCAGATCTCATCTGGTTCGGCCAGCCACCCTCCTCAGGTATCTCATTTCTGCGGCTCCAGTGCTTGTCCAATGGGACCCGTCTTTCACTTCCATAAACATGAGTAGGTAGGTATATAGCCTTCTAGGTTTCTCCTCTTCATCGGATCTTCACATTTTCTTCATTTCGTCCTATACACATCACCTTGCTCTTACTTGCATTCATCATTCCCTTTTCTTATGAATCTGTTGAATATTTCTCAAGTCTCATAAATCAGGGAAGAAACAGAACTCTAAGAACAGTTGTTCGATGGTGTGACCTGTTGTGTAGTGGTTTACATAAAGACCTACGCATGTTCGTATTAGATGGCCCTAGGATTATTTAAGGTAATAAAAAAAGTCATGGTCGTACTATCTTTCGAAAGGGATAAAATAGAAATCCTGAGTCCTAATTATACCTGGATAGTCAAACTTTAGGAACTCCACTGTAGCATCGACCAATTAGCCATAGTAGCATAAAGTGTACTTAAAGTAATAAACAAACAAACAGATAATCTATAATTATATATATAATATTACCCGTTAAACCCTCCCTCTCTCCTTTAATACAATTCTTCAAATTTTTTTCATCTATTACTTTGCTACAATATATTCTTTTTCAATACAAATATACAAAGAATAATTCTAGTAAAATAACCGATGAAAATAGATAGAGGAAGAAGTCGTTCCTCTTAAATATACCTAAAACCCGAGGCTGTGAGGAGTAGAATAATCGGTTTCACCCTTGATCTGGGAGGAGACTCGGGGAGAGGGAATAAATTGGAACGATTAATAAAAGAGGAGGAGAGGTAAGAAAGAGCCAGGGGAAGGAGAACGGATAAGAATTTATTGAGGGGGGGGGGGGGGCGCTCGGAATAATGCCTAGCGTCTTTACTGTCTAATTTATCGGGTCTAATTATTAAAACTCTACAGCCCTGTTAGGAGTTACTGTTTCTTTGGTCCTTTTTAAGGAGCATTCCTTTTAATATTAATATAAATGGATAAGTTATATTGGGAAAACCAACCATTTGTACTTATTACAAACAAAAAAATAAAATAAAAAGAGAAGCTTTTATACAGGTCGAGTGAAGTGGCTCAGTGGTAGAGCGCTGAGTTGTCTTACCGAAAGTCCTTGGCTAAAATCCCGCTTCTGGCAAGACTTTTATTTAGTCTGTTAGTGGCCGGAGGAGGATTAAACATGATCTAGAACTCTCCTGGGCTCAACCAGCCTCTATAAAGTGGATACCCAAAGGGGGAAAATCTGGCGGTTTAGCGTGAATCACCTCCCTGCACAACCGTTGTCCATGAAACAGTCTCTACCATGTATTGAACCCCAGGCCCGATCACGGGTTGTAGTTGTACAGTTTTTTTTTAGATAAATGTCTCGCTTTCTTGCAGGCATTTAGCGATGGAAGATGGGACCCTCCTGAGACTCACCAAGCATTTATAAAGCTTCTTCCCTATATACAGTAAAACGTTTGCTTATCCTACATCTGCTTAGTTCTCAAACAGATGCTCGCAAGTCAAGTGTTCTTATTAGCTCACACCTGTCAGAAGTAACAAATGACTTACTGTTAATTTTCATCACTTTTAACGATATTATTTCTTATAAATTGAATGTGCGCGTGTTTATTTTGCTTGGTGTTATTATTTAATTATTTTTTTTTTACCAGAACTTTTTTTTAAAACATTTTGTAAATACTTTTTAGTTTTTATTTATCTTCAAGTACTGATGTAAATACTATTTGTATATACACGACTATATATGCGTGCGTGTCTGTGTGTGGTCTTATTTCCGTGTAACCTTCTAGTAAGTGTTGATTTTAACCGAAACAATTTTCCCCTGCTAAAAAGGGCCAACTCTGCGACGGCTACCAAATGTTACAACATTTGGTAACCAGAGGTAGAGAGTTCGCGTGCTCCTGTCAACAAATAAAAAGGTGGTTTTTACATAGCATATAATTATTTTAGTCTGGTTCCTCTTATATGCTTAACCCATTTAATAAATGTTGACAGCTGCGACCATGACAGCGTTTACTGTCTTGGCAGTGTCTACGCTCTACCAGGTTAAACTAGAAGAATGTTTAGTAGAAAAACATTCAAACGCCTGCATTATTGATCTTTGGCACTATTTATTTAAATAGATTCTGATTTTAAATGAATCATAAACCACATTAAAGGAATTATAACCTTCTTCATAATGCTTTGTGTCTTACATAATGCGCACTATTCGTTGTAATTTTAACTAAAGTGATTTTTAATAATATATATCACAGAAACTAAGATATTTAAAAATTAAAATGGTTATTTATATATTTATTTAAAGAAATATTTTTTTATGATCTCTACAGAAAATTAGTTTAGGATAAGTAGAAAATGAAAGAAAATATTAAAATTTTTATTTTTAATTAAAATTAGTCTTCATTGTAGTTAATATGTTGAAGAGGAATGTATATTAATAAATGTATTAATTAAAATTTGAATAAGAATTAATTTTCCTGTTTTTTTTCGAATAATATTTATTTGTTTAAACCATTCTTTGGAGCTCTTAAACCGAGTATTGATATAAATAAATTATATAATAAATTGTCTACAACAAAAATTGAATGTCCGATCGATATTCAATCATTGACACACTTCCGGCTGGGAACCCTCTTAAGAGTAGACCGAGGCGTAGGTGTGAGGATTGCGTTTAGAGTGATTTGGCGGTTTCGGGTTTGGTTATTGGTCCGTAGTTCGTTAGCAGAGATTGATGGTATCGGCATCTAACCTTCTGATTCGCTAAGCCTTTTAATATTATTATTACTAATATTAAATAAAAATATATTTATTTAATACGGGCTGTGTGACAATATATTTATCAGAAGAATATATCTCATTGAGAAAGGAATATTTCGAATTCGCAATATACATGCTTTGCACGATTCCAGCCGCAATTTCGAATCCGGAATCAAAGCTCCCTATAGGGAATTTATTACCCCATAAGTTAGAGAAGATTGCGTTCCAAATAAGTACAAATTAGACTGGAAAATACGAAATGAGGTAAAAAATTACCCGCCGAGGGGAAAATTGCAGTAAAAGAGGGGATTTTCCCTCCGTCGCCATCAAGGAGGGAAGAAAGTAATTGTGGGTTGGCGATAAGTCTCACCGCGACAATATGTCAGTCACTCCTTCCTGATCTTCCTTCTGTCTTCTCCGCTGAATTTACTATTATTTCACAATACTCCTTCCATTTTTCTCCTTTTTTTTTTTTGTCAAGTGAAAAATCTACCGCCTCTATAAAACAGGGATTTGAGCTTTTCGAGGGATATACTATCCACGCACTCCCCTGAAGCTAAGACTCCCCTGGAGGGGTGACACGCCGAAGGGGATGCCGAAGATGGGTGACGTGGAAAGCCTTTCTGGATTACCGCCTCTTCCGGAAAAATTGAAAGGATCTGAAAAGATAGAGAAGTCGAATTCCCCATGCCTGCTATTTCCGGGAGTTCGAAAAGAAACTGTATTGCTTTCCCGAAGTCGTATAAAAAAATACACCATTACAACCAATGAAGAGTTTCAAGTTCAGTAATTGGTAGAGACTGTACTCTTTCTAACCCTACGGTTGTGCAGGGAGCTGATTTTCTCTCCAAGTATAGAAGCTGGATGAACCCCACGAGTGTCAGCAGAACACCGAGGGTCCATCCATGATTGATAACAGATTAAATAATTTATCTGTCACAGCTGGATTTGGACTCGAGTCCCTCAGCACAGCAACTCAGCGCTTCACTACGCCGCTCCTTGTAGCGTATGAAGTATTATAAAATAAAAAATAAAAACTATGAAACACTCTGTTCTGTTAAAAGTTCGCAAGAATAAAATAAATAGCCGAAGATGGATCATATAGGATCTAGGACCCTCCTGGGGCTCACCCAGCCTCTATAAAATATTATAAAAATAGGGGACCCATAATAAGGGGGAAAACCTGGTGGTTGGGCGTGACCTAGGACTAGGCATCTCCTTGCAGAACCGTTGTCCATGAAACAGTACAGTCTCAACCATGTACTGAACCCCCAGACTCGTTCACGGGTCGTAGTGGTACAGGTTTATATCATGATATTAAATTTTAGTGTTATTTTAAGTTTAATAAATTCATTTAAAGAGTAATTTAATCATTTAAAGTTTCTTTTTTACCATAGAAATGACATTATTGATTAAATGAAAGTAAAGTCGATCTATCAGTAAGTTTGTACATATTCAAAAATGGCCTTTTTACAACCTTTTACCTTAATATATCCACATGAGAAAGTTGAAATGAATTCGCAAGTATAAAATATATTCAAAAACGAGGAGTATATACATATAATGTAAGGTCTAAAAAGAATGGAACAGTGAGATATAGTTCAAGGTATATATAGATTTGTATATATTTAAATAGGCAATTATGCGGCATAGTTGATGTCATAGTTACATCACTTCTAAAGATTATGGGTTAATAATCTTGTATCAATTGATTGGGATGATAAAATAAGGTAAAGAAATTAAAGAAGAAACAGACAAATAAATGATTAAAAGATAAAAAACACAATATATATATATATATATATATATATATATATATATATATATATATATATATATATATATATATATATATGAACAAATCGGAATGAAATATCTCTACCTAGTTCACTGTTCTTGCTTTGATAGTTTAATGCGATTGCTTACTACGAAACAAAATCATTAAAATTTATATAAATTGTATGTATTAAACACACATCTTATATCACATACTTGGTTCAACAAGTGATATAAAACATGCAACAAGTAGATCCAATGACATACGATACTTGAAAATAATTATGTGGGGGAGAAACACTTTGGCTGAAATCCAGGGTATTGTTTTGACCGGAGTTTATGAGACCAATTGATTTGGCTTGTTTCTATTTTTTATGTTATCGTTTTGCCATACTAAGGAATACGAGAATCATATATTTAGCCCAGCCCTTTGTGTTGATGTATATTTTTTTTTATATGATGTTTTCACCGATATATAAGCGTGATGAAATTACTCAGTGTGATTTCGTAAATAATTTTAATTCAAAATGTTAAAGAAATTATGTAATAAATGCGTTGGATATGTACGGTTTAGGGTATGTAACGATTTTTTTGAGCGACACGAATGATTAATTTTTTATATTTTTATTTTGAAGAGAAAAGATTTGTCCTGGCCGGGATTCGAACCCTGGTCCTCCGCATCTCTAGCACGGTACTCAATCAACTAAGCTATTAGGGCTCATAACCAAGCCAGACAAATCCATTCTCTTCACCTAACCCACATCCACAGCACTCGCAATTTTTGCGGTGTACAAATGCGGAAGAATGTTCATTGAACATTACTTTAATTGGGATCTGGTTGACGTACCGCGGTTCTTCTGGTTGTTAGAGTACCGCGCTAGAGATGCGGAGGTCCCGGATTCGAATCCCGGCCAGGACAAATCTTTTCTCTTCAAAATAAAAATATTTAAATAATCGCAATAAAATAGAAATAAAAGATTAATTTTTAAATGCTGAAAATTATGCAATGAGCTTTGGCTAATGGTTTGAAAAAATGTGAGCTCAGATTACTGAAAACTGATTATATAAAGTATTTAGGACCTTTCGTTAGAGTTCATAATCTTATTTTAATGAAATACACAAGCAATACTGTAAAAACCATACATCACTAAAATAAAATGTAGTTTATTAATAATTGACCCACGGAGAAAACTGTTATATCTTACAACCTTATTCGTCCTGGGGTATGCAATAAGGACTTTAATATCAACTTAAACACTTTGCTGGGTTATAAGACAAGTTGAAGTTCATGAATATGGAAGCTTAATGTAACAGTGGGTTGCCAACCGCACGTTACAGACAAGTACACTTTGTCCCGTGCATTCCTGCATAGATAAATACTCCTTTCATATGAAACCTCATTGCATCTGTGTTTCTAAACACACTGAATGTAAATTAATATATTGAGTAAGGAATTGTCTTTTCTTTTTTATTAAACTAATATTTCATTTTGTTTATTTTTATTAATATATTAGGATATAGCCAAACTAGGATCTACATCTATAGTATATATAATATAGATTGTAATATCAATTGAAATAATTAGGCACTTATAATTCCAGTCTTTTAATATTATTGGTAATGATATTTATTATTTTAAATGAGAAAAAAATCTGTTATCACAATCACATATTTATCATATTTATTCATTTATTCATTGAATAGATCATTTGAGTAATAAAAAAATATCATCGAAATCGGGCATATAATGGCAAAGATACAGACAGTATAAAGAACTTCGTACATGTTTTTTCTATGTGCTATGCTCCTTTTAATAATAGTTCACTTTTTTTATCATATAACTCTGAGACATGTCATGTATCATTCATGATGCTCATTTGTAAGATCCTTAAATTTACAACGAAACAAAAAAAAAAAATAATTCCGACCAAAATTAAAATTGGTTAATATTAAAATTGTTTAAAATTGGTTATCGGACTTATTATATCCAATTATTGCACTGGACTGCGATAAAGAATGGCTATTGAGTGAACACATCAAATATCAATTTATTTTATCCGGTATTAATTTATAATATTTCCATTTACATAATATTACAGTATGGACAATACATAATAGATGTCTTGGCCATATATTTACGAAACGAGCATATATATAGGTATTAGTGAGACAGGAAATGATGGATAACATACACACTATCCAACACTAATGGTCTGATATCTGTCATGGAACCATCTTTACAGCTACAAGTTCATTCATTATCTTCATTAATCTCATCAGCAATAGCACTCATTTGTTCTATGACATGTATTAATCTTTGAATTTATCGTCTACAAATTCCTAAAACAAATTAACAAAAAAAAGCCCATGAAATTCATCATACTTTGAGCTTGATACCGAGTTCATCATCAAGCTGTAAATTTCAAGTTAGCAATTCTTGTAAAGTCAATCGTATAAAATTGTTAGGATATCCCATATTCCCGTGTTCTTGCAATTTTGCTGGATCCCGGACCTGGACAAACCTTTTCTCTTCAAAATAGAAATATTTAATAATTCTTTTCTGTTCTGAAATTAATAAAAAAATAAAATAAAATAAATTATAAATAATATAAGTAAGTCAACAAGATCCTAATTAAAGTAATGTTCAATGAATATTTTTCCTCGTGTATACATCGCAAAATTACGAGAACACGGGGAACAATGGATTTGTCCGAGCCAGGCTAGTTATGTTAGTAAGAGCACCACGACGGGGACGTGGGTGATCCAGGTTCGAATCCCGGCCATAGACAAATATTTTTCCTTCAAAATAAAAATATTTAAAAATAGTATATAAGCAGGGAGAGGAGTGGCTCAGTGGTACTGAGCTGCCATGCCGGAAACCCTTGTTTAATTCCCGCTGCATGCCATGATTTTTATTTAGTCTGTTTGCAGCGGGAGATGGATCATATAGGATCTAGGACCCTCCTGGGGCCCACCCAGCCTCTATCAAATATTATAAAAACAGGGTACCCAAAATAAGGGGGGAAAATCTGGCGGTCGAGCGTGACCTAGGACAAGTCACCTCCATGCTGAACCGTTGTCCCTGAAAGAGTACAGTCTCTACCATGTACTGAACCCCAGACCCTTCATGGGTTGTAGTGGTACAGGTTTTTTTGTTTTTTTTATATAAGCATTAGCCTTTTGAAGAGTATTTCTATAGATAAATTTAACAAAAAATATTATTCTTCCCGATTGATGGTATATTAACAGTTGAGCTCAGTTTGGGCAATATGATATTTTTCTTATTCTATTTTCCTCCCTAAGGAAGAGGTTATATTGCATCGTTAGTAACCAGAAACTACTTGCAACTATTGATCCCTTCATCAAGCCAGAACTAAATACTCTGAAGATTTAAAAATAGTTGTATCATATAAATGATAAGTTACATGAGATATGATGCGGGTGGCAATTTAATAATTGAAAAAGACATCAACTGTAATTAATGCGAATATCAACCTTATACTTCTTGGCATTTAAGAACCCCCTCAACCCTTTCCATCCCCCCTCCCTTATCCGACGAAGGAGAGCATCCGGATGAATAATGACCTGGGAATGAGAAAATGGGAGGCAAAAAGTCGTTCATTAGGAAATGGAAAATCTTCTTAGTTGTACAGGAATTAGAGTCTTCCCTTCAGACTTCTCATTTTTTTTATTTTTTTTTGTCATTTCTATCGGATTCATTATCCCATTTTCTGATTGTCGATACTAATTTTTCTTTAACAATATCTGACCATTGTCTTTAGATTGCAATTTCCTGGCAAATCAAAATGGAAATGAATAAATGAAAGGTCAAACGAAGACTATGTGTTCGGTTATACATCTATACATGTTATAAAACAAAGACCTCGGCCGCGTTTGTTCGCGGTAAACCCAATAACTACTGCACGGATTTTCATGCGGTTTTCACCAATAGATAGAGTGATTCGCCGGGAAGGTTTAGGTATATAATTTGTCGAGGTTTTGTGTAAATGGGTTGGAATATCGATGGGTTTCACCGAAGACGCTGTTTGCCTAATCCCTTGCAATTATCTAACTTGCAATATAATAAATTCGCATATAAAGAAATATTTGGTTTTGTTTTTATTTTTATAATTTCTATATAATTAAGTACATTATCTGAGATGGGAAGAAAGCAAGTCAAGACTCCCAAAGAAGCCTAACTTATGATATTCGCGTGGTCCTTGGTGGCCGGTAAATAAAAGTAATAACAACAATAGTAATAGAAATAGTAATAATAACAATTTATATAACATTTGTTTATAGTTACAGACGTGGGGAGCGGAGTGGCTCAGTGGTAGAGCACAGAGTTCCCATGCTGGAAATCCTGGTTCCAATCCCGCTGCGGACAGTTACTTTTACTTAGTCTGTTTGCAGCCTGACATGGGTTATAGGATCTAGGACTCTCCTGGGGCTCGCCCAGCCTCTATAAAATATTATAAAAATAGGGTACCCATAATAAGGGGGAAAACCTAGCGGTTGAGCGTGACCTAGGACAAGTCACCTCCTTGCAGAACCGTTGTCCATGAAACAGTACAGTCTCAACCATGTATTGAACCCCCAGCCTCATTCACGGGTCGTAGTGGTACAGGTTTTTGTTTAGTTTTTTCTTAGTGGCCGGTACGTGATAAAAAAAAATACATTATATAGACAAACTATGTAGGCATAATATGCCTTATTGCCGAGCAAAGCTGGGGTGGATCGCTAGTAAATTAATACAAAACGACAATTCTTAAGCCTAAAAAAATAACATGTGTTCCTTGTTTCTATATTAAAAAAAAAACTAAAAACCCTCTCATATGCTTAATAATGGAATAGAATAACGTCAATTTAGTTGTCACCAATTTCTGCCAATCGTATGTCGTTAACACGATGACAGTTTGTCTTCACAACTGGCAGATGTTGGAGATCTGACTGAAACTAGCAATCTTGGGGTCACTTGCGGTGTAGTGCTTAGCCTAACAACCTACAATGCCCAAGGTCGTGGGTTCGCAGCCCGGCAGGTGGCATCGGGATTTTTAAAAGAGAAAAAATCCCTAGTTATGCCTTATTTAAGTATTTCTATTACTTATTATTACTCTATCCTTATTATAATTATAATTTGATAGGATACATTTAAGACTCACGAAAGAGGCGATTTGTCCGTCAAAACGCTTAACCGCAAGGTTTTTGTACAGTTTTTCTCTATTTAGGTTAACTACTTAATATAGATTAGATAAACCTCAAGAGGGTGCGCAAATCCCATAGAGCCCATTTATGGATGAATTCAAATTCATTTATATACCTGAATATATAATATTATAAATAAGAAAAGAAAATGCTTCAGATGCAGGGCAGGAAAAATCTCTTAAATAGGAAGAACTATTTATTTGAAAGACAACGTTTCGACCCACATTACACCTCCAAGTACACCTACCTACTTTTCAACCCTTGACCCCATTACAAGCCCCGAAGAAGACTTGCAATTTGGGTGGAAACGTTTGCTTTCAAATAAATAGTTCTCCCTATTTAAGAGATTTTTTTCTGACCTCCACCCGGACAATTTTCTTTCTCATTATATATTTTTATTTCCTACCTCCTGCTATAAAAAAAGCTATTGCCTTCAGGTGTCAACAAGGGACAAGAGACATGAAGGACGAGCCACCTACTGATGAGAAGCCCTTTGCCAGGATAAAAAGTACTAATCGATGTAGCGGCATTGTGTACCAACTATCGATATCAGGCCGCAATTATCGATATCATAAAACGTTTAATCACAGCCGACGCGAGGTGTCAATAGCGATGAAATATCGTCTAACCACGTCGGCTGAGAGGAAATAATAAAAGAAAAAAGGAACAGAGAATAAATATGAAATACAGGCCCCTTCCGAGACGATGCCACATAAATCAGAAGAAGCAAAACTAACTAAGAGCATTTGCATCGAAGGCGGTTTATTATTGAAAGCTAATTACGATAATTGTAGATGACACGTCATTAGTGAGAGCTATAGCTTGTCTGTCGAGGCATCAATCTTGTTCCGTGTGGGGCACAATTACCCTGACACTCAGCCGTCGTCGACAATCTATTAACTGTCATTTATTAGTCGTAATTAATTAACAACGACATCGTTAATTTAGTGTATGATCTAAGGAATAAAAAGGCATGAGTATACCTGACAGAGGTGTCACTCAAAGGTTGTCCTAAAGTTATAGGTGCATAACATAAAAACTCTGACAAGCGCAGATTCTAGTATTGGATATTTGCTAATGAAATGTCCGTTCTTTATGAAACATTTTTATTCATATTATTTACTATCATTTTCCAAACTTTTTATGAAATTTTGGATTCCAGAACTGAAAAAGTTATGAAATAGATCTTAAATTTCATTTAGTATACATGCTCTTAAAAAGGTCCATTCCAGCTAGCATAAACATTTTCTATACTTTCCCCGCAATGTGCTGCACCCTAGCGGACAGATTGGTCTAATTTCTTTCGCTCCCGTGAGAATCAATGACTACGTTTACAGAACTGGGCCATGATGATTTATAAACACGTCTCAACCTCAGATGGCTTATAATATAATTTCTTACTCTACATTACAAATTCATTTATTTTTATTTTTAATGTATCACACTTTCTTTAATCTATTGGATACTTCTTGTTGCTGATACCAATAAAAAAAGACAGGGTATATTTCAAGATGACTTAAATACGTTGCTTAGAATAGAATATCACATACAACGAGACAAATTTTGCTCTCATCCTCGAAGAGATCCTCCTACGGGACGATAGATATAGATTTCCTTCCCACCATTAATCTCGCAAAGTTTTTATATAAAAGAGAGTAGACTTTAACTTATGTGCCGTGCTGATCTAGAAGGGAGGGGGCGGGAGGGGGGAGTAGAACTAACGAGACGTGAAAAGAAGCTGGTTGAGGGATCGCCGGTGAGAGGCCGTGACAAATGACGAGAGTCGATCCCAGGACTCCCGACCTCCTATTTCATAATAACACCCTCTCTTGTTATTAATTGTCCTTCGTCCTGCCGAGGCTTCCTCTGTTCCTATTTCCGGTTATACATCACTCCATCCCCCTCCATCGTATTATTCGTCATTAGGATGAACTTTTTCTTCCTTGTCCAGTCGCAGGGGAAAATTGCATTCCATGAACGAGAGTTTGGATAATCCTTATAAATATAGTTAAAGATTCAAAATAAAAAAATACTTTTAACTTTTTAAAGCAAGCAATAATAATATTAACTTAAACTGATACTTAAAAAAAAAATCAATAGGCAGTGACGAAAGAAGTGAATACTCAATACTTTGGAATAACTGTGTTCTTTTTTTTTAATTTCTAAAAAATGGTGTCAAATCTGGAGGATTAAAATAGACTCCCACAAATCCCATAAAATAATGTTTAGACTCCAAATGTAAACCAATGTCTACACACCATCCTGTGTCGTTTAATAATATCCCACTTATTACATTAGAACAGGTTCGGTACTGAGGACTACATCTTGACAAACGCTTAACTTGGAATCCTCATACTAGACTGAAAAGACAAGAAACAGCTCGCCGTTTCAGGATTGTTCAACATTGACTTAACAAACGCTCTAAGCTCCCAATAATTACAAAAGACTCATAAATATGACGATCATAAGACCCATCTGGACTTTGGGGCTCCACTAAGCCATGGAATTCCTCTCGTATTTAATACTTATAATCAAAAATCCTCAATACTCTTTACTTTGTTACGAACAAAGTAATCCTTAATGCCAGTCAAACCCAGTAGTTTCAAACCTGGTGACCTCTTCAATTCCTGATAATTCTTCTAGGCATCTGAAAGGAAGAAACGAGTGCTCAACCAGTTATTGATGTTTTGAGTCATTATTAGTATCGATCGCACAACTATTAAACGACTTATTAGATAAATATAATCATTCTTACATCAATGAAATTCTAACCTTCAAGCTAAAGTCTCTCGAGCATGTTGCTGAGGCGAATGGATAAATTTACACCCACCCAAAAGTCGCTAAACACAAAAGAAGTTTTCACTTCAAAAATGGAAACACCTTTATTTTTTTAATGAATTCTATAAGGAGGAAACATTTTTCTAAAATATCGTATGCAGTCGTTTTAATATTTCATCATTAAATCATCATTTCTCGCGTTCACAATTCAGTTACCAACCCTCCTCGGAAAATTATTTATTTATTGAAGAAGTTTCAAAATGAAAAAAATTACACAAAAGAAAGAAAGGGAAAACAGCAACTTCACCACAAGTAGAATGGGTAATTTCTCGTTCATTGCACCTCCGGGAGAGGAATTCCACAAACTTTTGTTCTATACCTCTCTTTTTATTCTTTTTCCCTGTAAAATTTAATGGAACAAAAAGGATTGGGCCGGATCAAAGACAGATACAGGAATTTGAGATACGCTAAGGAGTACTCATTAAAACGATATTCTCTTCTAATCTTTATCCTCTACCCAACCATTAATAATAGTTTGATAAAATGTGTATTGAAACATAACCTAAATTATGCTTTATGGCCATAATCCTAAGTATGGTTAAGTTTCTCTCTTGCATATTAAATATTACAAAATATAGTACATTTGCACAACTTTCAATATCAAGGTACATCCTCATATTAACGCCAGAAAATAATAGTAATATATATATGAAACGGTTCTAGCGTCTTAGCCATCCGTGGCACCGCACAATTTCTATCAAGCGGAATTCGTGGTAAATAACTATTTTAAATTCGACTCCGTAATCATAGGAATTATTAGCCCTTAACACTACTTTATTTCTATAACAGAAATTATTATCGTGAAGTTAGTAAGGAGGGTGTTTGATTACTGAATTGTATGTCCAGTGTTCGAGTCGGTCTGTAGCAGATTATTTATTCTGTACATGAATTAACTCAGCGGCACTGGAGACCTCCAAGCCTCTTGATTGAGGGAACAACAGGCCGTTCATCATGACCTGGACCAAATCGCTTACCTTCACAATATTTGGCTAAGAAAAAGTCCAGTTTCCACCATGTACTGAAACTAAATTACCCTTTCGGTCATGGTCTGTTTATCTTCTGAATTTTATTTTATATGAAAGAAAAGATATGCCGGATTATCAGGAAGCCTCAAGAAAGGGCCCATAAGCGAGACAAAACTAGGTCATTGAGTTATCTTGGTCAAATAACTTCCTTGAACCATCGTTGTCTTAGAAAAAGTATATTCTGCCATGTAGCGATATATTATTACCATTATTATATATTGTAGTTTTAATTATACAGATCGGGAACTTAATTTTGTCTAGTGGGTGTATTGCTAAAGGCAAATCAACTTATTGTTACAATACTTTTATTTTTTACAACGCTTTTGAAACACTACCTTCATATAATGATTCGTCCAATTAGTCAAAGCAGCGTAAATTGATGTCAACTGAAAAAAATAAAATAGATAACAAAAAAATTTCATATAGTCGGTGAACCATATTACGCTTCAATCAACACGATATGCAAAATTAATAGTGAACAGAACGGTTGACTATATAATAGTGGAGACTGGACAAGTCCTAAACGGATTGGACGGGCTTAGTCCTTAATCCTCGGTGAAGAGGAAGAGCTCGAGGCGCCGCTTTGATTTACTCTATGTCCTTCCATCTTCCACCACCTCCCCAAATCCTAATAAATCATTCTTTTACTTATCTTAATCCATTTCCTAAATCTTTAGTCTTATTTATTTATTTATTAAGACGAATTAAGCAGGGATTTGGAAAATACCTGATTTAAATATGTAAACAGACTATTTGGATAAGTACTTCTCGGGTATCTCATCTTAAGTGAGCGGGGTAGACCAGTATGAAGCGCGCTGAGTTTGCTAAAGGTTCTTTGTTAAAATCTGGTAATAGGAGATAACTTAATTTTAAAGTGTTAAGAGTTCGGATGGAATCTGGGGCTCACCCAGCCTCTATAAAGTGAGTTGGTTGAGCGTGATCTCGGATAAATCACCACCTTGCATAACCGTTATAAAAAAAAACACTGCAGACTATGCAGTGAACTATTGACCCTTCATGGTCTGGATTTAGTTCCAGTTGTAGTTGTAGTCGAAGAATTATTTGACGACCATATCAGGGATGGTATCAGCGAAGGATGGAGCAATAGGCTAGCAGATGGCTAATGATGGATAATGAACTATACTTTGAGTATTAATTGTATTTTATATCATGGAAATAATTATACAAATATTTAATTTAAAAACGGTCATTTTTTGGTATACTAATACCGAATACTAAGCCTTAATTATTTTTTCAGTAATTGCTCTAGTAGATCAGAATAAAGACTAGTAAGAACAAATAAGATTTAGGGAGCCTGTAAATATGAATGCATTACATATACAACAATCATTATCCAGACTTATCTATTGTCATTTATCTACTATAATTTATTTCCACGATTTTCCAGCTCCAGAGAGTAACGCCCTCCAGATAGAATAAACCCCGGACACTAGAGTTACTCCTCCTCCTAGGCTGATGGTAATTTAATGCCTCCTAATGCCCCTCTTATTAGAGTCCCTCTGAAACACTAATATACTGGCTAGCCGCTCCTGCATAATATCTTAATATACTTAGCTCCAACTTCGTTCTGGGGACTTTGAGGCCTTCCTCCCGGCCAGGATTAAGTCCTTTAAGTGCCCTTAAAGTCCTCCACTGTATGGCAACCTAATTACTTAAACGCATTCCCTCGCGGCCTAATCCTGGGGTAGTAAATCCGCGATAGCGCTCCGCTGGGACCTGTTAGCTCTAACTGCCTCCTTTCAATGAAGGAGGAAGGCGTGGAAGGGGTGGGGGGAGGAAGTTACCCGACGAAGAGGGTATCATCTGAGATCTATTATTAATAGAGAGGATTTTTATTAAACCGTCACTGAATTAATTAATACACAAAATAATCATACGATGCAGTATAATTTACAATTCTGGCAATTATTTGAAATTTATTTACCAAAATTTAAAACCACATAACACAATAAAACCAGTAAATATAATGAATGATACATAATGCCATGGACAAAGACAAGTAGAGAAACTACCCAGTGGGAGTTCTAAAAAAATAAATTCAACTTATTTTTAGGAGACCATTTTATTTTCATACACCTCGCAGGATTATCAGCAATTAAAAGGTAGCAAGGTTTGAAATACTGGGTTTGATTGGGAATAAAGTTTGTCATGAATAAACTTGATATTTCTGTAGTTGAATACAGTTATCCTGACTCTCACTCTTCTAATACGCTACACAGAACCCTTTCTTGGGGCATCAGTTTTTCTATCATTTTTAAAGGAAAAAGAGTTATTCGCCGAAATAGTAACCTGCACAAGGCATCAAATGATTAAAATCATGTTTTTTATTGGTTAATTATTTTTTGTAAGCCATGGAATTAAAAACAAAAATTATTCTTAACCCTAGCTCAAACTTTTGCTATTCACGTTCCAAGACACGTAGAATTTGGAATCTAATACAAAATGTGTCTGTTCGTCGCTAAAAGCTAAACATTTTAAAACGCTATAATACTCGTCATATTCCGGTGCTGTTTTTAATTTTGTGA
The DNA here is from genome assembly GCA_964056705.1 of Troilus luridus. Classification (NCBI taxonomy): domain Eukaryota; kingdom Metazoa; phylum Arthropoda; class Insecta; order Hemiptera; family Pentatomidae; genus Troilus; species Troilus luridus. The sequence continues at coordinate 14,804,658 of OZ057416.1, read as the reverse complement.
AACTAATTTTCTTCTTTAAAATGATGTAAAATTTGTTACTGTTGAAAATAAATTAATTGGAGAAAAAAATTACTTATTTAAATATGTACAAATATATATATATAATGTTTAAGAACAATATTCTATGGTAAATTAAATCCCACAATTTGATTCACAAAGTAGATGCAAATAAAGAATATATCAGTTTTAATTTGTATGTTATCGTAATAAATAGCATAAGGTAGGGAATATATTCGTGAATACTGAATAGCTGATGCTTCTAACGTGAATACGACCAAGGCCTTGAATGCAGCTCTCATACCTGTTTGGTCCAGCAAGTAGCAGGTGCGAGAGTAGAGATTGTAGTAAATACGCCAATCGTCGTGGATACTGAGTGAATACAACTAGTCAGTATCCACATATCTCCGTCTAGAAAGAAGTTGGGTACCTTGGTAGGACCTCCCACCCCATTTCTACTACTCGCGAATCAAGTATTCAACTGAATATCTGTACAGGCTACATTTCAACCGTATCTAATCCTTGTATCCACTACTTTTCAGTATTTCCTATAAATTATCCGATAGATACAACCTTACCCGTCCCTAATTTAGGGCATTATGTATGACTTTATTCGTAACAAAGTAAGGAGAATTGACCTTTTTCTCGAAGGGTTTTAGATACGAGAGGAATTCTAAGGCTTTGTGGAGCCCAAAGCTCTGCTCCATAAGTACATATAGATTTAATAAAAGTCATGTACACGAGTCTCTTAAAATTAATTGAGAGCTTAATTATATATAAAAGCTTTATAATGGTAAATATAAAAAATGATACTCTCGTGTTGGAACGTCTTGATGTTTGATTGTTGTCTGAGATTAATGTGTATGTTTGGGCTGTTGAGGTGAGGCGTGCTGCATCTAATATTTATTGATGCGAATTTTATAGCATAACCGTCGACGGTTCTAACATAGCAAACCATTATTGTTATCTACCCTTTCTTTGATGATATATGTTATACTTATCTATTTATTTTCGTTTCTATTTTACAAAATATCAATAATATAAATTTAACCGTTACTAATAACTACTATAGTAACAATAAACACAATAAGTCGACTGACAGTAACAGTTGCTATCGAGGCATTACGCTTGAATAAGCAATAGCTTCCGAAATCAGTTTGAAACCAGTCACTAGCAAGTTTGAATCAAGTTTCCAACATTGATCTAACGACTTAATAACTTTATAAATTTACGTAATCTATTGTATAATTTTAAAAATTAATTTAAAATGACTTACCTCGCAATTGGAGTGGCTAATATTGCTTAAATTAAGTCTATAAACTCGGTCCCTGAAAAATAATAAAAAATGGTCATTATTTTCACAGCACTTTAAAACATTTGGATAAATATTCATGCAAAAATGAGTAAAAAATGGTTATATTAGCGAATGTTATTTAAATAGAAATAAAAAAATTGACGGAAACATCTAATCTATAAACTAAAACTTGATTGGGTAGATTTGGAGTCAATTTTGTGAATGTCGTAAAATTATGGATTCCAATAAATATTTAATAATGTATAAATATGTAAACATAATATATGTTTCATTTATTAAAATAAGTAAGAATTAGTCGGGCATTATTGTTCTGTTATCAATTGAGTTATTCAGTATTCAGTATTATTCAGGTATTTCAAAGGCGTCATGTGCACTTTGAAGAACATTCTTGCAACATTTTAATAAATAAATTTAACATGTGAGATAAAAATTCCGACTACAACGAGAATAAACGTGTAGAGTTTCGCACACAGTTTACAGTTTATGTAAGTTGGTTTTAAATGGAACTATAGCTAACGTAATCTCTAGGCTCGTTTGCGGTAGTTATATTTTTATTCTACTTAAGATTAGTGACTTTGAATAAATAAATCGCACTGATATTCATAAATAAACATAAAAAATCTCAAAGATCGCTAAACTAAAAGCTTCTATTTCTGGCCCTCAGTAACCCAAAGCAAAGAAATCCGCAGAAAGCAAGTACATCAGAAGCAAAGGGACTTTTTCAACAAACGACCTGACTCCCTTTCGTCCTTGCCGGAAAACAACTCCAACCAGAAGATATAATAAAAAAATTCAATCAGCAAAGAATGGACCATATATATACATATGAATAAATAATTATATACAAAACCAGTTTAGTCCACATTCACTTTTTTTCAATAGTCCCTTGATATCGTTTTATCTAGAGGAGAGATTTTTTTTTTTACAAAATCGGTTGATTTCTAAGGTCGTTATAAAAACGATGTTCATATATCGAGCTAATCTATTAGAAAAATAAAAATAAATATGAAATGTACTTGTTTAGTTTTGTAATGTACTTGTTTGTTTACTTTCAAAATTAAAATGCCATTAATCAGGGAACATTTAGTAGCCAGTTACTCCCAACAGACTGTTTAGCTCTTGATTATGAGATATTATAAAATGGTTGATAATATAATGGTATAGGATAATAGGAATTTAATGATTGCTCAAAAAAATCGTATATTTTCATAAATCAAACTCATAATTCATATATCACATATAAAATATTGAATAGAAAATAATAATGTAATTATCTATTTATTTGTATAATTTCTAGCATCATATACTATAATAAAATTAAGTATGCAAATAAAAAGAAAATGCAGATGAGAAAACACTCTATATGCAGTAACAGTAAATATCCAAGTACGGGTAAATACGAAGAGGAAGGTAAAAGGATAAGCCGTAAAGGTTGTTTACTTGCAAGGAGATAAAGGACGAGCCACTTCTCCTCCAGGACATGTTATTCAGGATAAAATCTTTTAATTCAGGCAGGACACAGGACGCAGGACACCATTATCTTACCGCTATGACAAAAAGAGATCCAATTTGGATTATAGTCCTCCTATATCCTTTTTATTACCTCTCCGGAGGCCCCTTTCTCTTGGTGGAGGGGGGCAAAAAAATAACGACAAGGATTATTCCGATAAGCGGGTTAATGTTATTAGTTCACTATAGATTTTTCCTAAATAAAAAAGAAAAAGTGAAACAAAAAAAATCTGGATTATATTTTTTCTGGTCCGTTATTAATTATGAATTAAGAGAAAGAAGAAAAAAAATTAGAAAAAGGGTTAAAAGCGTAGGGATAACAGATGTTTAAATCCCTTTTAAAATGTTCAGCTACTCAAGTAATTTAGACCATTAAGAGTTAGTAATTAAACAGTAGATTTTAATTTAGTCAGTTAGTAATTCCCTCTTCTTCGAAAGTTTATGATTACCTCAACGGTTTCGGCGAAATTACAGGCTTCGGAGTCAGGCCGAAAAATGATGCCTGCTTTAATATTTAAACGCTTCATACATTTTATATTCAACATTCACTCCCGCATGAGTATTTAGGCCTTTCTGGAATATTAATATAATTGATTAAAATATACTCGTATTTATAATTAAAATTAAATAAACATGGATATACATAAGCAAAATAATTTATATACAGTAAGGTTATCTGGGAGTGATAATGTCACCTGCACCTAATAGTGTAGTAAGAAAATTTGTAACACTAGTAGGGTACTTGTGTATTTGCCGGTCTGTTTATAACCCATTGTTCATAACCTGAATAATGATAATCCAGATACTGATAAAGCATATCATACATAGTGCATGGTAGAGACTGTACTGTTTCATGGACAACGGTTGGGCAGGGAGGTGATTTGTCCTCGATCACAATTAACCACCAGATTTCCCCCCCCCCTTAGTTTGGGTACCCACTTTATAGAGTATAGGTGACCCCTAGGAAAATCCATCTCCAACTGCTAAGTGATTAAATAAAAGTCTTGCCAGCAGTGGGGTACAAACCCAGGACAAACGGCATGGCAACTCAGCGCTCTACCACTGAGTCACTCCGATCCCGCAATTTACACAATGTATTCGATACTTGTGTATTCGATGCACCACCAGAAAAGGCCAATGTTGTACGCATACGCAATCAACTACATTTCTAATGGTAACAGTTACATTGTTTACAAATTCATTCTTCTTTGTTTCTAGAGTTGTTGTTGTATCCTCATTTTTCTTCGTTGCTGATTTGTAACAAACGACCTGACTCCCTTTCGTCCTTGCCGGAAAACAACTCCAACCAGAAGATATAATAAAAAAATTCAATCAGCAAAGAATGGACCATATATATACATATGAATAAATAATTATATACAAAACCAGTTTAGTCCACATTCACTTTTTTTCAATAGTCCCTTGATATCGTTTTATCTAGAGGAGAGATTTTTTTTTTTACAAAATCGGTTGATTTCTAAGGTCGTTATAAAAACGATGTTCATATATCGAGCTAATCTATTAGAAAAATAAAAATAAATATGAAATGTACTTGTTTAGTTTTGTAATGTACTTGTTTGTTTACTTTCAAAATTAAAATGCCATTAATCAGGGAACATTTAGTAGCCAGTTACTCCCAACAGACTGTTTAGCTCTTGATTATGAGATATTATAAAATGGTTGATAATATAATGGTATAGGATAATAGGAATTTAATGATTGCTCAAAAAAATCGTATATTTTCATAAATCAAACTCATAATTCATATATCACATATAAAATATTGAATAGAAAATAATAATGTAATTATCTATTTATTTGTATAATTTCTAGCATCATATACTATAATAAAATTAAGTATGCAAATAAAAAGAAAATGCAGATGAGAAAACACTCTATATGCAGTAACAGTAAATATCCAAGTACGGGTAAATACGAAGAGGAAGGTAAAAGGATAAGCCGTAAAGGTTGTTTACTTGCAAGGAGATAAAGGACGAGCCACTTCTCCTCCAGGACATGTTATTCAGGATAAAATCTTTTAATTCAGGCAGGACACAGGACGCAGGACACCATTATCTTACCGCTATGACAAAAAGAGATCCAATTTGGATTATAGTCCTCCTATATCCTTTTTATTACCTCTCCGGAGGCCCCTTTCTCTTGGTGGAGGGGGGCAAAAAAATAACGACAAGGATTATTCCGATAAGCGGGTTAATGTTATTAGTTCACTATAGATTTTTCCTAAATAAAAAAGAAAAAGTGAAACAAAAAAAATCTGGATTATATTTTTTCTGGTCCGTTATTAATTATGAATTAAGAGAAAGAAGAAAAAAAATTAGAAAAAGGGTTAAAAGCGTAGGGATAACAGATGTTTAAATCCCTTTTAAAATGTTCAGCTACTCAAGTAATTTAGACCATTAAGAGTTAGTAATTAAACAGTAGATTTTAATTTAGTCAGTTAGTAATTCCCTCTTCTTCGAAAGTTTATGATTACCTCAACGGTTTCGGCGAAATTACAGGCTTCGGAGTCAGGCCGAAAAATGATGCCTGCTTTAATATTTAAACGCTTCATACATTTTATATTCAACATTCACTCCCGCATGAGTATTTAGGCCTTTCTGGAATATTAATATAATTGATTAAAATATACTCGTATTTATAATTAAAATTAAATAAACATGGATATACATAAGCAAAATAATTTATATACAGTAAGGTTATCTGGGAGTGATAATGTCACCTGCACCTAATAGTGTAGTAAGAAAATTTGTAACACTAGTAGGGTACTTGTGTATTTGCCGGTCTGTTTATAACCCATTGTTCATAACCTGAATAATGATAATCCAGATACTGATAAAGCATATCATACATAGTGCATGGTAGAGACTGTACTGTTTCATGGACAACGGTTGGGCAGGGAGGTGATTTGTCCTCGATCACAATTAACCACCAGATTTCCCCCCCCCCTTAGTTTGGGTACCCACTTTATAGAGTATAGGTGACCCCTAGGAAAATCCATCTCCAACTGCTAAGTGATTAAATAAAAGTCTTGCCAGCAGTGGGGTACAAACCCAGGACAAACGGCATGGCAACTCAGCGCTCTACCACTGAGTCACTCCGATCCCGCAATTTACACAATGTATTCGATACTTGTGTATTCGATGCACCACCAGAAAAGGCCAATGTTGTACGCATACGCAATCAACTACATTTCTAATGGTAACAGTTACATTGTTTACAAATTCATTCTTCTTTGTTTCTAGAGTTGTTGTTGTATCCTCATTTTTCTTCGTTGCTGATTTGTTGTTGGTTGGGTGGTTAGGGATGGTTTTTATTTTAAATTGTTGATATATTCCATTATTTATTTCTATTATTATTATATTTATTTATATAATATATTTCATTATGTTGTTATATATGTTACATATCCAATTATATAATTATTAATTCCATTTATTTATTTCCATTATTATTATATTGCATGTTATGTTATGGTAATTCTAACCCCAATAAAAATATTTAAGAAGGTTATCCAAGGTAACTTCTAGAAATGTAACTGTTATAAAACGTAACTGGTTGCGCATTGGCCTTATCTGGTGGTGCCTCTAATACACAAGTATCAACGGGTATTCTTTAAGTGTTTTTATTTTCATTTTAAAAAGAGAACATCGTGTCAATATGTACCATTCTTGCAATTTACTTATTGTATTGCTATAGTACTGTTGTAAACTCCCATGAATATAATATAATATATAAAAAAAGGAATAATAAACGGAATAAGACAAAAACACAAATTAAATGTAATTAACAATGCAGAAATTCAAATACACAATAAACCAAATTAATAAGACAAAAACAATGTAGACAACCATTTAATAACGCACAAACAAATAACTGAAATGAGAAGAGGTTGCACGTGATAAGGAGGTAGGTTTCAAGCAGACCAGCTAACACACAAGTACCGACCAGTAGCACTTGTGACAACAGTTTAAGAGTTAATTTTTATACTCGGTACATCATTATATTGTAATGAAGAATGCAAAGAAGAATCTTTAGTTCAGTTTATTTGAGTACTTTATTCTTATTGTAATTTGACACTAATTTATATTATTTGTTATTGCCTTCTTTTTTTGTTTAATAAATTTTAGACATTGGGAATGTTTAAACTGAGATTATTTCTTATTTACCTAATAGAATATAGAAGTATATAAAATTAATTTTTTATACTACTTAATATTCTTCATTATAATTAAGCACCGATTAAAACAATTGACTATTAAACATATGGTACAAGTTTACTTACTTCAATATTAGCTGCACTTTACGTCATCACTCTTACATAACCTCCCTATTTATAAATTATTTAACTCATATGTATATGTATATTTTTTTTTCTTTCTGTGTTAAATAGTTTTTTTGCAGTTAACACACAAGCACTCACGCATGTAAGTATGTCGAAAGGGATACATAAATCTTCATGTTTTACTTATCGATTATGTAAACAAAATGGTCGAGAATCGATATAATAAGATGATAAACGCATCGATTCCTGACTGCCTGCCTTTCCCAGCCTCTGTTTCCAATTCCCTTCGTTACGGTAGGTCACGTTTTAGCTGCACAAATCGAATTTCCACCAGCACCCCCGAATTAAGCGCCATCTATATTCCCCTTTCCTCCAAATGGGGATCTCCTGTTATGGGCAACGGCCCCATGAACCGAAATAATAGAGCATTTTCAAAAATCTATTGGGCCTATCTCACATGAATAGAAATATTCGCACAGATTTATGTAATCGTATGGACTCAAATCAAATCAAGTGTCAAGATAATAATTTATGTAATACACACACATACTTACATATATACAAGCAAAAACATTTTTGTTATTAATTTCATTACATTTTTACAAGTCATACTTAAACAGACCAAGGATATTAGATTTTTGGAAACACACCGTATTATTCATTGAATAAAAATCTGGCAAATGATTTTTGGAACGCTTTTTGTATGTTGTACTAAAAAAAAAAAAGTTCCGAAATTCAACTAATGCATTACTTTCAATATAAATATTTAATGTTTAGTATGCTGTCGCCATAGATATACAAAACAAAACAAAAACAACAGTGCCAATGGTATTGTAAAAGTTCATGGTAAAAACACATGAAGGGTCTAGGGTTCACTACATGGTAGAGACAGTACTGTTGTGCATGGAGATGATTGGTCTCAGAAATCGCTCAACCGCCTGGTTTACTTACCCAATTAAGGGTTCCCAGATTATATAGAGACTGATTGAGCCCCAGAAGTATCTTGAGTTCCACATGGCCCATCCATGGCTGTTAATAGGTCACATGATTTATCTGCCACAGCCGGATTCGATCAAAGTAATTCAGCGGGACGTAATTCAAAAATCGGTAATTTTGAATTAAGCCTATCTTTTAAGGAAAGCTGACTACACCCATTTTATCTTCTAAAACATTGATAACGTACAATGCGGTATTTGGAAAGTTATTTAGATGAGTACAGTACAGCCGGAGTGGCTCGCTAATATTTATTAAAATACATAGAATTTTCAAATACCTTTATTGAAAAATTAGGTTTTTTGAGTTATGACGCTGTTCTTTCGAAGGAGCGATGTGGGCTAAGATTTATAAAATAAAACATTGTTATTTTTTTCAATTTCGTACTGAAATGTCCCCTCTGTCGGGTTTCTTGCAATATTTCCTCCTTCTTCGCCCCTTGCCCCACCCTCTTTGATGAAGAGAGATGGGTCGTAAACGTAAAAGTGTGAGCGGGAAGACGCGGCCATCTCCTCCAATGACATAGAGACTCCCAGGAGAACCGGCCGAGCATACGCTGGCCGCTCCCGACACCACATTCTTCTCACTCAGAGGCCCCGAAAATAAATGAGGAGCTATGAATTTTAAATTGGACTTTATTCCCCGTGCTAAATTGTATTTATTCCACATATTGAAAAATTTTACGGCCCCATCTCCTCCCCTTTTTGCCCGGCCATTTATTTCCGATTAGGGGAGGCAGGATGGACTTTTACGACTTCGGGTATTTACATAATCCTTCCTGAAATATGGTTTATTAGCTACGGCAGATCGAATTGCGCTATTGGAGATTTTAATTCACCCTATAAAAAAAATAATAATAAATAAAAAAAATGTGGATCGATCCGATCAATTGTGGCAAATTCAGAAACATATGCGCCCGATTGATTACCTAGAACAACTACTAATAGTATAAAAAAAAAATGTGAAGCTCTCGTTTATAGAAAACATTTACTTTAATGATATAATAAACTTCGGATATGCCCTATTTTTCTTCTATTTATGAACAGTTCTATTAATTTTATTATTATAATTACAGTACATAAGAAGTATGAAACGTCTCTGGAGCAGGGATTTACTCCAGAGAGATAAACCACCTTCAAAGGGACGTTTCTCCATACACGCTGCCACGTGAATCCCTTAGGGGAGGTTTTCAAAATAGGATCGCATATACATACAACATATTGTACAACACACATATACAGGCCAAATAGCATTTGTATAATTTCTAAAATAAATAATTTTATTATTACTATTTTTTACTCCCTTAATTATTCCCTTCAAAAAATCCTAGGCCCACCTGGCAGGTTTTGAACCCGAGATCTTGGGCTTAGTATTATGTTATGCTCACAACTATTTCACTGGTCGCCCCATCATTTAGTTTTTATTAAATCGTATACTTGAAGATAATAACAAAGTGAATTGGTGGCATGGACATTTCGTATTTAACTAAGTCATGTTGTTAATTTAACACACTTTCTTAAATATATATTCATTCGACTGTATCACGGGTAGATAATAGGACGCTCCGGGTTGAAATTATTTATGTATTCCTTAGTCGTTTTGTTTTCTCGACTCTCGTTTTACTCCTCCCACCCCCTTCTCCTTCCACCTCTTCATCAAACAGTCGGAACTGGGATCTGAAAACTTTTCCAATTACCTCACAATTAAAGAAAACACCGGTGGCTCATCAGGTTAGCAAAGTTGGCTGTCAGCTGTTTACAATTTTGACTCTCTGTTAAATCTCATTAATTAATTAGCGGTGTTTTTAATTAGGGAGTTCTTTGGAGGAGGGAGGGGGAGGATCCTTCTCCTTATCCTGGAATTCCGAGTTATTCCTTGGAAGGATTGTTATTTGTTGGATGCTCGTCGAGAATGGGAAATTCAGTGTTGATTTCACCGACTTGAAATTTAGATTTGTATTGTTTGTTTATCTCAGTTCTTATAGTTGAACGATTCGTCGATAAAAAAAATTAATAACATGGCTTATTATTAATATGATCGATTCCGATACCACCAGTCTCTGTTTACAAACTTCTGCCCACGGAACACTACCCTAGCCCAAATCCGTCATATCTCTCTTAAAGCAATCCTCCCACCTACACCTCGGTCAACCTCTCCGACGTTTCCCAGTCACTACAACGCTTTTTATCTGAGGAATTCGTTCGTTACTAGGCCCAGCAACTTTACAAGCTGGTTAACCTTCTTAACCTTCGTGACGCTATCACTTTAATAATATTTACTGGATGCATGCTTCGCCATTCCGCGCTATGTTGTCTCCAATACTAAAAAAAATAACTATGAAGTTTTTTCTTAACCAATAATACATTTTGAAAATGATCCGTAGGATGGACAATGAAATAATTCTTTATACGTAAACTATTAATTAGCAACCCCCGTTTTGACTCACATTGTAGTTCTTCTTCAGTGCTGGATAGACAATATAACCTATTGAAATGAATAGGTATCCTATCTACGTATCTAAAATATTTGTATCTCGTCTACCCATCTCTGATTAAGACCTGAATTGTGGGTCAAAACATAGGTTTCTAATAAATAGTTTATCATCATTTAAGTTATTATTTCTTTGACCAACACCCAAACCATTTTCTTCCCCATATATATATATATATATATATATATATATATATATATATATGAAAAAACTAAAATAATTTTAAAATATATATGTTTTTTTCAATAAATACTCCTATAATAATAAATACTACAGAAGGTGGGTGGAATTATAATATAAACCGTAGTAGAAAGTTTTTTAAATAGACCCTGTAGGATCTAGAGACCATAATGGGGCTAACCCAGCCTCTAACATTTGGGTACCCTGGATGAGCGTTACTTCGGACAAATCACCTCTCTGTGCAATCGTTGTCCCGTACATAGTACAATCTCTACCACTTACTGAACCATCAGTCATGGATTGTAGCGGTACAGATTTTTTTTTTTTAACTTTCAGAACATACTGCATGACTTAATTTAATCATTAATGGTTTGTACTTTCTTAAATTTATAAAAATACAAAAGTGGAATAAACGGATCCTAACGATCCAATTTATAAATTAAATTGGGCTTATTCCCAAAAAATATATAAGTGCATGGATACACTATAAAGCTATTATAATGGATCAATGTGGAAAGATATGGAGCGACATATGCCAGGAAAAAAAACCGGTACTGATTTTGGATACTAGCTTGAAAATTTATACAGATAAAGGTGAAATTGGACTGAACGCAATTAAATCAGAATTATTTAATTGGTTTTTAATGATATATGATTAGGAGGATATTAACAACAATTATAGTAGTAAAGAAAATCATAGTCACTATTGTTACTAAATATAATAGTTATTGATTATAGTTACTAAGTGATAACAGGACTCAAAGAGATCGGTCTTAGCCATCAAGTCTATATTAAACACATCAAAGGCAGCATTCCAGATTTCCGAAGCATCTGATATAGCGTATCCTTTGTGACTGTTTTCTGGAGGAAGGAAAGGAGACCAAGTCGAGAGAGAATGGTGGCTTTTAATCAATATAGTAACTATCGATAATATCGAAACCATACTATCGATACTATAATATTCCTTCAATTTCATGTAATAGAGAGCATTGTAGAGAAGTATGTTGTGCTACTGGCTGCTAATCTAAGCTGTCGAGATACGAATGTATGTTCCTATAACTTTCTACGGTTGACAGTTTTTGAGCTAAAGAAAAAGAAAAACAGTCCGTCGCAAAAGTTGAAAAAATGACTCGAACATCAATTTGTACAACTTCATTTTCAGTTAATAACTGATCATCATAAGTTTACTTACGGGTTTTTGATTTTGTTAGGTGTACAAAGAAGTAGCATGTTATCCATGTTTGAGATGTTCAAAAGCGTGTAACTTGATATGAAATCTTAAATTTCAAATTTTGGTTTTTTTCACATTTTTCGCTTCTTATCCTATTATTCTTCTTATTATAGTTATCCTAAACCACCTTGTTTATTACGAATTTAGTGCGATTCTAAATCTGAAGTTCCGGGAGCATTAAATTACTTGGCTAAACAAGTGATAAAGTCCATTTTTTGAAATTTCGAGTTATCCGCTAATGATGCTGAGTGAATGCACCAATATTCTGGGTGTATTTAAAGTTTACTTATCTACGGATCCTCTTGATTTCTTTAAAATTATGAATGTTACACAGATATACGTTTTAAAAACAATTTACCATTTTTTAATTCGAAATTCATCAATACATACTTAATGTCACAGAGGAAATTAATGATTATGATTAACTTTTTAAAATCTTATTTCTGAACTTTCATGGGAAGTATATATTTATTATATTGAATTGGAACACTTCCAGAAACTTACCAAAGGTGACTTATTTCCTCATATTTGGTATTATCGATAAAAGATAAATAGACTGTGAGAGAGGGTTGAGCTAAAGGCAGTAACAAGTTGGCACCAGTTCAGTCATTGTGCTCCCTCCACCTGAAAGCCAACTCATCCACCATGAAAGGGAGAAACCCCACCTCAAATACTTTTATTCCCTCTATTTAATATCAACCTTCTACGTCGTTAGTCACATAGCTTTATATATTTATTATATAAACTTTTATGTACACACACTTCAAAAAAACTACGACAAATACAAATTGTCACTACGATATAGGCTATATAAAGGAGTGATTATGAGATTATCTGAGACTTTAGATAAACAAATCAGAGTGGCTCAGTGGTAGAGCAATGAGTTACCATGCCGAAAATCTTTGTTCAAATCTGCTGCTGGCAAGACTTATTTATTATTTTATCTGTTATCTCGACCGGAGATGGATCATATGGGATATAGGACCCTCCTGGGGCACACCTCTATAAAGTGGGAACCCAAAATAAGGGGAAAATCTGGCGGTTGAGCGTCATCTAGGACAAATCCCCTTCCTGTACAACCGTTTTCCATGAAACAGAACAGTCTCTACCATGTTCTGAACCCCAGACCCGTTCACGCGTTGTAGTGGTACAGGTTTCTTTAGATAAACAAGGAAATTTTACTTTTACTAATACAGATAAACTAATCTTAGTATCTAGCTCCTATCACAAATCTCATATTATTATTATTACTATAAGTATTGATTAATAATTAAATACAGTGAAAATTAATAATGTACTTTATAAAAATACATCAGCTATAAATCTATTCATAATTTATGGAAACTATATCTTGGATAATATTATTATTTTACATTCTCCAACAGCATTTATTTTTTTATCTATTGATATTTATAAATGAATTACAATAATACATCATGTAAATAGGCTAAACGATACAAATGACATGTGAAAATGACAAGTAGAGAAACTACTCACTGGTAGTACTCAAATCACTAGTTCAACTAAGAAGTCACGGGGTCATCTTCTCACAGCATTTCTATATTTCATTTTATCTATTATACCCTTTACAAAAAGAAAAAAAAAAAGCTTATTAATATTTTTTTTCTATATCATTAATATTTCTATATATTTCTCTGTATATTCCACTAAAGTAAATATCGCTTATTAGATTAATTTTTATTACATTCTATATTTTCAGATAATACTCAATAATTATTCCCTCTTTTTTTATATTTCTTGAAATGTTTCATACAATACAAATAATACCTTAATTTTATACTATAACTTAAATCATCCCCGCTTTAGTATGTGTTCTTTTCTCCTATACCATTATTTTTATAAAGGTAGTATAATGGCATAATAACGATTATAATGGTATAATCGAGTCTAGCCTCACCTTCCACTAACCCTGAAGATGACCCACAAAGTGGGTCGAAACGTCGGCACATAATAAATAAGTAACCACTTATTTAGTGTTTTATTTGACTGCACCCCCAACTAGTCCCTACCTTACATTATTTTTATAATTCATTTTTATTTTTTACAGTTTTATGTACCGTTTCAATTGAATTGTATCTTGTATATCTAGCCCTGAAGAAGATCCGGAATGGGGGATCGAAACGTTGGGTATCAAATAAATAGTTCAAGCCTATTCAAGAAATTTTTTCTGATCTCCATCCAGACCATTTCCTACCCCCTTCTCGGAAATCTTATTCTATAAAGAATACTACCACTTATTAATAAGAATTTATAATTAAATATATCTAAATTATAATTTTCTTAAATAAATATCTCTGGATTAATCCAAATAAATATTTGGATATGGATTTTAGAGGAAAGTGTAAGATGGAGGCGGATGGATATGGCTAAAGTTGAGCCTAGCTTGTTGACACTGCAAACAGCACATCCCTTCTCTATTCCACACACAGCCCTGGCACTATAGGAAACTAATATTTGTTTAGCCTATGCTACATTACACAGGCCTTGCTATGTGATTTGGAATTATATTCCCTAATGTGATTTGATATCTAAATTAACTACAACTAAAATGGAATTATAATCGGAGATATCAGGACGATTCTCACAAATTAGGGAATTTTCATGAATCAGACATATTTATTTAATAGAATATATATTTTTGGACGTATTATCATTTAAATCTTCAGAATAATAATTATAAACAATAAGGTTTAGTTACATAAACATGAAAAAATCCATACCGTGTAAACTATCCACGATTTCAGGTTTAAAATAAAAACATTCCCACAAATCCCGTCAAATCACCTTTACCCTCCATCGCAAACCAACGACTTCCTGTCCTCCTGTATCGTTTAACACCCCACTGATTTCCTGAGAACAGTTCCGGGATTCAGGACTACAGCTCGACAAAAAATTAACTTGGTACCCTCATACTAGACTGAAACGACAAGAAATAGTTCGCCGTTTCAGGCTACTTCAACATTTACCAGACAAACGCTCTAAGCTCTCAATTAATTACAAAAGACACATATACGTGACAATCATTAGACCCATCTTGACTTGAGGAGTAGACGTTTGGAGGTCTACTACACGATCGAATTCCTCTCGACCATCCAAAATCCTCAATGATCCTTACTTTGTTAAGAACAAAGTAATCCATAATGACCTTGATGTCCCGTTTGTTGCCTTTTTGGCCCGAATCCGATAGCAATCTTCTCACGACAAACTTCATTCCCACTCAAACCCACAAGTTTCAAAACCAGCAACCTCTTCAATTCCTGATAATCCTCCGAAGCGTCTGAGAAGAAGATGGCCTCATGACCCTCTAAGTTGAACTTGTTATATGAGTACTACCACTGGGTAGTTTCTCTACTTGCCATTATTCATAGCAATATGTACCATTCATTCTGTTAACTTGTTGTATTAGTATAATAAATTTGTAAATTTCATTTAATAAATTATTTTTAAAAATATGAACAATTAAAAATTAAGTTAGAATAAGTTTATGTTTGAGGTGGTTGGATAATGAAGGTAATACCAATTACAGCAAAATTTGATTAATATTGAGCCTTATTAACTTTGCAATAATTCATTTTTTTTTATAAAAAACTTATTATTTTATCAGTAGGAAATAAAGGAGTAATTATAATGTCTGGATCTTCCAGTTGTATTCTGACAATGAATTCGTGTCTCTTTTTGAAATATTTCTCCTTTAAAATATTATTTAAGGGAGTTGTAATACAAAAGGATTAAAATGTATGAATCCTGAATATATTCGTTAAGGACAAGAGAGCGCAAGAGGGCGGTTGGAAAGAGCCTAGTTTGTGTACTGGTTAACCGCAGCGGGGGAATTCCCCAAGGCTCCCTGGTTAATCCCCCACCCTTCTCAGTCCTCAAGCCGCACATTACTGTGTCCGAAACTCTTAACTTTGTCTCTTTAGTTAGAAAACTCCTTAATAATATCCCTATGAATATAAACATTATTATTAAAGAGTAGGTAGGTAAACATACAATATGTAATAAAAATCCCCTTATTAAAATATCTTTGAAGATGTGTAACTGATGATGGAAGTTCCTACAGAAAACAAAAGAGAAAGAAAAGCTCTGTTCTTTGGAATAGTAAAGTTCACTACCCAACAAACAAAAAAAACTGCTTTTTCATTCGTTTCTAGAAAATATTACCCGATACGGATCCGAAATATAGAAAATAACAAAAAAGGAGGACAGGAAGTTGTTGGCTATAGAGATGTCACATTTCCAGAATTCAACACGTCCCTAACGATACGATAATGCAGCTGGTAGAACAGAAAACAACTATCCTTTACACAATAGAAAATGGTATGCCCAATTAAAAAGAATGTCAGAGGAACGATAGACTAAAATAATCATTGATATCGCTTTACAGGAGGCCGGTCCAAAAAAAGGTAGTTGTAGGATACGGAGGAGAGCAGAGTAGTCTTACAGGGAAACTGGTTCCACCGATAACTTTTAGGAACAAAAAACGAATAAATTTGTAACAATAAACTTACGATTTTGTTGTTAGTAACCACCATGCACAAAAGTGAGTTCCAAGGTTCGGATATGATATTCTTTAGAAAGATAGAAATAAAACCAGACGAGGCCACATTCGTAACTCAACCGATAGATCAAGCCTCGCAATAAAACCAGCGGAAAAAGCTTTCTAGGAAACCGTTTGGACATGTCTAAAGATTGGAAAACACCAAACTGACAGGATAGTATACGTAGTTGGTGGAAGAAGGACCAGAGGAAGACACCGACATACCTGGGAAGATGTGGTTAATGAGTGCTTTGCGAAGAAAAATCTAGAATGGAACATAGGAAGAAAATTTGTGGTGGATGGTATGCTGTGGTCCGGACTGTGCATAAGGAAACCTCACAGCATGAGCGGTAGAGAGGAATGATTATTATGAAGACGATCTTTGTTAGAATGCAAATGGAAAACCCATAATGCAAACCCTTATGTTTCAAAATTCTTGAGTAAAACAAACACTTACCAGTCGACGTTTCGCCTATTCAGGCATTATTAAGAAACAAAAAGAGTTAGATGAATCACATATCGAATAAAAAAGTTCAATACATCCCACAATCAACAGCCCAAACAGGCTCATAACCTGAGACAGCACCTCCACACCAAGACGTTTAACATACAACTGAAAGGAAGGTAATCTCAGCTGTTGATTGTGGAATGTATTGGACTTTCTTCTTCGAGGTGTGATTTATCTAACTCTTTTTGTGTCTTGATAATGCCTGAATAGGCGAAACATCGACTGGTATCATGTATGTAAATGTATATAAGCGGCATGATTTGGATGTGGTGCGACTCTATATATAGAGCTATGATATAGGTGTTAAGTGTCCTGGCAATCGGTAGGCCTCTCGGTTAACAATAGATATCAACCACAGGCCTAGTTCTAGTCTCTCGAGGGTCCTCGAGTCCTGATCCCGGTGTCCTCTCAATGTCACAATCAACGCCTCTACAGTCCGCGCGATGAAAAAATTAAAAGAAGATGGTTGACTGGTTCGGGCGCCAAACATACAACTGTAGTCATACAACAGCATCGAGCCAGGGATTGATTCTGTTTAAAATACAATATTCAAGAGTCTAGTTTACATAACAATAGAAGTAAGAATAATGAATTAATCTAAGTATTCGTTATAGTGGCGAATAGACAAGACAGAGGTGTAAGGCAATAAATTAATAAACATGACTGTTGATAGTTGTCTATAAAAATATTTTAAATGTGCAGTAAGGAATCAGGTAAATCCTAGTTTTAAAGAGACTCGGTACTCTTAAGGTTCTGAAAGCCTAGTTGCCGACAACATACATGCTATTCCAAAAGAATATAGAAAAATATAGGTTATTGGGAACATGTTTTACAATAAATCCATTTATAAGTATTTATTTTTAAATATTAAAATTATTTATTAACTTATATTGCAAAATTAATTATATTATATAAACAATATTCGAAAAGGTAGTTATTTGAATAGCGATTTAACTTTATAGTTAAAAACGATTTTTTTCCATGTTTTAAAACTTAAATTTACTATAAAATAGAACCTCATTTCTCCGAAGAAACCGGGAAAATAATAATCTAATTTAAAAAAAAAATTAATATGCAAAAGCCTCATTGTAGGAGTACTTCTTTCCCACTAAGTAATAAATAAAAGGCTTAACGAACCCGAGTAGGCTCCACGGAGCACCACCCTAACCCAAACCCGCAAGATCACTCTTATCGCAATCCTCCCACCTACGCCTCGGTCTATTCCTCAGACGCTTTCCAGCCAGGAGAGCGCCTATTAACATCTTAGGAATTCGTTCGTTACTAAGACCAGCAACTTTACATGTCCATCTTAATCTTCGCGACGTTATCACCTGAATAAAATTCAGCGGATGCATGATTCGCACTTCCTCGATATGAAATCTCCTGTATTCCCCAGTGGTCTCGTCATTTTTTGGACCGAATATTCAACGCAACACCTTATTTTCGAATACCTGAAGACGTTGTTCATCCTTCAGCGTTAGTGGCCAAGTTTCACAACCATAGAGAAGAGATGGAACGATAATTGTTATACAAATTCTGATTTTTACATTTTTGGACAAAAGACGCGAGCTTAGTAGTTTCGAGACCAAATAGTAACAAGCATTTCCCACCTTTATTTCCTCTTGAATTTTGTTTTTTCCAGTTACCATTGACCCTAAGTACTTCTCCACATGTTCGAACTTATTTCCTCCCTTAACAAGACAGACAAGAGCACCTTAAAAACACAAAGATGAATCTTACTCAACCATTGATAAGTCTCTTCAAACTAATCGTCTGTCCAGAAAGGCCTTATACCAAAAACATAACCAGACACAGTTGAAGTGGGGGAAAAAGAAGAGGAAATGGTGGATAAATGACTGATCTGGAAATTATTCTTATTCCAGGTGAGGTGTTGATCAAAGATCATTTCAAGGATTTTTTGAAGTAAAAATGTCAGGGACAATTATTGAGGTAAGATAGAAGAGAAAGGGGATTGATTTGGTTAAAACTGATAAAGATGATCATGTTTTTTTCAATCCACAGCCTCAATCTAATTTTTATGGCCCATAAGATGATATGAATCAATATCTCCTTGTAATTATTTCAATGCCTCAGGCATATAGCACCAAGCTAGTTGGTTAAGTTCAAATGACTATGAAGAAGGTGGAATGTGCAGTTCGGATAAGCAGAGGTCTCTCTACCTACTATTATTAATTTCATTAACCAACTTACTTATTATGGAATTGTACAAATATTTCGATCAATACAAGTATTCCTAGTTCATATTTTGGGATTTCCACTGTAACATTGTTCGATTAGCCATAGTAGTATATGGCGACGCTAAATAAATAAACAATAACCCAATTCATATAACGAATATTATTCTATTGAAAACTAGCACGGGCAATAACAATTAATTATAACAATAGGATAGAAATAGGAGTAAGTCAAAACTATGAATGGTTGAGTTTCCATGAACGGCGGTAGATACCAGTTTCATTGAACCTATCTTTATCAATAGAGTTTTTAGCCTGTCCTGTAAAATAACCATTTCATGACACATCCATACACACATGGAAAATTATTTTAATAAAATAAATTAAAATACCTTACTTCAGATTAATCCTTTTACCAGATTGTTGTCAGATGACACTGATTGCCATACTTCAATAAAACGGATGCTACAATAAAATATGTAAAAAAATTTATATAAAGTTTAATTTGTATGTTTGACTAAGCACGGAATGAAAGTTTTTTTTTTAAGAACGAAATTAGATTTAATAAATATATCACAACACATATTTAAATTTAGTACCTACTTAAAAATATTTTTATTCCCATCCACAATCCATTACGTCCTATTAAGAAAACCTTTCCTTGGAAAGGATGTAGGGTAGAATTATTCAAAACATGTTTTTACCTGAAGGGCAGAGACCCATTATCTTAATTTCCTTCGCTTAACCCTGTTTTCCCTTCTTAATGTCGTCTGTAACGACTTCTACACACGTGGAAAACTAAAGAAATATTTTAATCTTCTTTTCAGGTGATGGCTCGTTAAGAACATAACCTACGTGACTACATGTCCTAATGGATGTGAGGAAACATGACTGATCCTAGGTCATAACGATATCCAATGACATTGATTGGTTCTTGCCAAACCCGAGGCATACCTTCGCCCTAGAACGATTAAGGGCCATTGAGATCGTGAGAAAGAACTCTATGAGATCGTTTGAGGATGTAACTAATTATAGAGATGATGGTAATAATAGAAGGGTCTTAAACGTTAGTGGGTCTAAGGTGAACTATTAAACAATAGTTAGAAGGGTTTTTAACATATCAGATCGAGTACAAGGAAAGTTGTAGGGTGAAGGAGTTCCATTAGACAATATATTTAAAGTTTAAATTAATTAAAATTTATTTTAATAAATAAAAAAATAATATTGAGAGGCGGATTTGGGTTTAGGTAGTCGTCTGTGGACAGAAGTTTGTAAGCAGAGATTGGTGGTGTCGGCATCGAGCCTTCGGGTTCGCTAAGCCTTATTATTATAATTATATTGAGTGAAATATATTAAATAAAAACTCGGAGAAAGACCAGTAAGTCTTTTCCAATATTTAAAAAAAAATATATATATATATATTTAAAATCGAACAAAATATCGATAGATTCAGAAAAGGAAGTTTTAAAATAAATCGAAATAGAACCCATATTTCTTTATACTTCTATTCTCTGGGAAGAAATACTTCTATTCAAAGAAAGGAAGAAGAGTTTTCTTTGAATTAAAATATAAATAAACATTAATTAACAAGCCTAATATCAGTCGCTAGTTAAACATTAGCGGCTACAGCAAATATTTGGATACTTCTTATAACTAAAAAATTGAAAGCATTAATATTTTACTTTTTTTTGTTAGAAATGTTTGTTTTTTATTTTTTTAGAGAAACTTTTGTAATTTTAAAATGAAATAGGATGTGCTAAAATAAAATGAAATGTAGGGTATCAGTTTACAGAAGTGTAGAATAACACATTATTTCTCCACATTTTTAAACACCTTGCACCACAAACATGAATATCATATTTCTTAACTGCTTAAAAGTAATAGATTTTACATGAAAAACACGGCCTTGAAAATAAGAAACCACATAAGATATTTTATGTATAAGATAAGGAAGTATGTAGTAACAAAACAACAATTCTGAGAAACTGAAAGCTTCATGAAGTCGAATAGGTCTAAAAAATACATCTTCTGACATTAGAAGAAAGGATGTAATAATTATTAGAGGATAAAAATTATTAGTTTTATAGCTTTCTAGAAAACTTCAAGAAGTGGTCGTGTATTCTTAAGACCAAGAAGTTATGCACAATAGAAGAATATATTTAAAATAAAATAGAACTGGACTTTTAACTTCCAAACGATTGTAGTTGTTGTAGTAAAACGATCTCTACAACATATGCTTGTTAAGATCAAATTCTGTACCAAAAAATAACCTGTACCATCAAGGGTCTTAGTTAAACGTGATAGGAACTGTACTCAAGGGCCTAAATTTCATCCTTATTTCGGGTTGGTTGGTTGAGCCCCACGAGGGTCCTCCGACCCAAAGGATCCCTGGCAGCTAATAGATTAAATAAAAGCTGCTACAGCCTGGGATTTAACCCAGGACCTTCGGCAATGCAGTTCTGAGCTCTGCCAATGAGTCACTCCGATCCTTGGTTTAATTATGTACAATAGAAGAATATATTTTAAGATATTATACATAGTTGGACATCCATCTCTACTTCATATGTATGTTTGTTTGCAACTTATAAAGTTCACCTCGCGTATTACATTAATACAAGTTGTTATCTGAATCGGACTTCATATGATCTAGGTGATTACAATAACTTTGGGAAAAGTTAATCTGTGGCAGAGGATTATTGCTCGCTTTTATTGATAAGTAAAAGGGACCAAGAAGGGGGTGTAAGGAGGAGTGGTAGAGTAAAAGTTAAGAAAGAATGATAAAAGAGGAAGATACGTGGCTAATAGAAGCCGGCTACGTGATCTAATAAGATACGAGGAGAATGTAGTTATGTTCTTGAGCAAGACGTATGGCTCTCGAGGCGACCCTCAAGATGGGGGAGGTTTCGGCGCGGTTACGTGCGCACTGCCACTGACGTTTTTGCACTTCCTTTCCTTCCACCAGACCTCCGTAGTAATTATCCTCCGGATGGCTTTGATCCTGGCAATATCCCCAGGACCAGGCAATAACTCGCTTCTCCGTTGACATCCGAGAACTGGAGTGCTGCTGACGTATTCCTGACAAGTATTAGCAGATGGGTATTAACTAGTCCCATCATCGCCGTACCTCCTGAATCTCTTGGTTTTAATTAGTTACTGCCCCGGTGATGATGACTGCCTCTCATCTGCCAAATCGGATCCTTTGCCTGTCACGCTTCAGAGCTCTTCCAGAAATAGGTCATGTCTTTCGTGCAAATAACTGATCCTCTATATTGCTAAATATGGTGTTTATACCCAAAATATTAATAACATTGAACACGTTCCACATTGAATAAGCTTACAAGCTCAATAGACATTCTTATGGTTTTGTTAAAGAATATCTTGATTGTTAAAGAATATCTAAATCAAGGTATATGAGGCTTTCCAAGGCTTACTGTGGTCGATTTACTACATTAAGGGAATACTATTTAAAAATAAAAAGTGAACGATATCAGATCCGCAGATTGTCGCTTCGAGTTAAGTCACAAGAAATTATAACTTATCCTTCGTTTCCTTTTAGTCTCAAAAATAAAAATAATCGTGAGTTTAAGTAGTGAAAAAAAAGAGTGTAAATATGGGAAATGCGTGTATTTCGGTAATCATTTCGTCAAAAAACAAACGTTTCAACTAATTCGTATATATGACAATATATTTTCATAAGCTTAAGAAAGCTTGAATCCATTCATCAGGGATTTTTTCTGATTTTGACCTTGTCGTCAAATTCAAATTCTATTCTGTACATCGACGGTGTCTTGGTCGTAAATGTACGATATACAGAAGAAATAGTTGATAAATGGATTCAAAATATTGGCCGTAGAAATTTATTAGCACAATTTAAGCATCTTTCTACTCTATAACTCGCCCAGAAATTCCCACAATAAATCTATAAAACTCTATCAATCCGCAACATCGGGGAAAATAAGGACTAGAAATAATTAAGGGTACTCATGATCGATTATATATACTTGACAGAATTATTTTGGTAAAATAAAAAAAAACACAACAATTTGTCACTAAAATACCGGAAGATAACTGAGAAATCTACGTTTTACCAATTTAGGGCTTATCAGAACGTACAACCGCACAAACGCACATAACAAAGATCAAATAAAGCACACCTCACATCAACAGTCTAAACAGACTCATCAATTAGGAATAACATTACTCCTAAACCCCCAATCAAATGGAGTATTGAATCCCAATTTAGTCTGTGAACTAACCCCTAGGGGTCATGTACCAGTACAAAGTATATAACCCTTATTTAGGGTGTAGGATAGCCCAGTGTGTTATATTGCTACCATTCTGTAAAATTATATTTTGGAGCTGAACTCAATTTAACTCCTAAGGGAGAGGCTTTTGTCATTATAAGATTCCAATAAAGTTTTATTATTTATTGTACATTCTTTTCTTCTCCGTATTGCTGGTTGATATAGCTTAACCGGACCATGGTCAAGGTTAAGCTTAAACGTCTTATTTATCGATATTTAAAATTTCCGTACAATAGTACTCGTACAGTTCCTAATAACACTGCGTTTTGTAGTAGCTCAACTTCCTTGTTCAGTTCAAGGATTTTCCTCTGGAATAAGGCCATTCGTAGAAACTACAATTGGTAGTACTTCAACCTTCACCAGCCTATAAAGATGCTTCAACTCTTCGCTAAGCTCCTGATATTTCCGAAGTTTTTCTTCTATTGTTTTTTGCACATTATCATCGGAAGGAACTCCTATCTCAATAATCTGTGTTTTCTTTGCTGGCTTGTCAATAAGGACGATGTCAGGTCTGTTGTGAGATATATGGTGTTCTGTTATCGTTGCATGGCCCCAATATAATTTAACATTACCACTTTCTATTAATGCTTGAGGACAATATCTGTAGAAAGGTTGGTGATCTTTGATTAGATCATAACTTTTAGCAACTGATTGATGAATGACCTTTGCTGCATTATTGTGTCTTTGAAGGTATTCTTTTCCCAATAGTAATTGGCAGCCTGGGGTCACATGTTGTATAGATTCATTTGTAGATTTGCAAAGACGACACTTATCATCAATGGCCTCTTGTAAGAAATAATTCCGATATACGAGTTGCCATTACTTGATCTTGTATAGCTAAAAGGAACACTTTCGTCTCTGTAAACATACTTCCATTTTTCAACCATTGGACAGATGCTGGTAAATTTATTCCAGATGTTTTAAGGCGTTGTAAAATCTGCTGTGAAATTGTTTACATTTCCAAGACTCAGTAAGGCTCTGTTCAGTTAGGTTCTTGTTCGGTTCCTCCCGAAGCAAGTTTAGTCCCGTATTAAGTTCAGGTCAAGCCTTGCAATCGCAGATAATACTGGTGAAGTGCTGCTCGTGACATACGCCTTAAGTTGTGTTTCCTGTTCTCTGCACGATTTTAATAGACTAGTGAGACCTTTGTCCTCCTTGTTTTCTGCCGATATACAGTCGTGGGACTGAGGAGTTCACCATATACGTTCTAATGAAACCCGTCCATTCTTTTAAGATCAGTATCTGACCAATTTAATGTACTAAAGGAGTACGTGACCGCTGAGATAGTCCATTTATTCAAAGCCTTTATCAAATTTCCTGAATTTAAATTAGTTTTTAATACCCTCTGAACTCGTTTCTCATCCTCAATTGTTTCTTTAAAGTCCTTCTTGAACTTCAGAAGCTGCGTGATACCCAGATATCTGCATGAATCAGTTTTTTTTTTAACAGCTTGATAACTTCACTGTTTGAAAGTTCTCTATTCGTTGAATTTTTATACTTTCCTCTGTGAGTGTTAACTGTTGCACACTTGTCCATTCCCAATTTCATGCCAACATCGGTGGTAAAAGAATTTATTATTATTATTATAGCTCAGTGTGTAAGACAGTGAGTTACTAATCTCATAGTCTTGACTATTGTGAATTACTTAATTTATGTGTTTTTAAATACCATATATAACAACCCAATTAACACTTTGTTTGTATTTTTTCTTCAATATGTGTTTTCACCTCAATGATGGTAAAATATTGAGGACATAACATCAATAAATGGTTAAATAATGTTGTTTTTTTGTTCATTTAACATCACTTTATGCTGCGATGGCTAATCGGAAGATGCTACATTGGGAGCTCTAAATTTTGACTATCCAGGTTTAATTACGACAAAGATTTTTAACGAGTAACTGACATCGTACAGGCTCGGGACCCCCGTCTAACGTCCCTTTCGAAGGACGGCATAACCATGGATCATGTCTTCAAAAAAACCTAGGGCGACCTGCCGGGCTACAAACCTGCGGTCATGAACTTAGTAGTTTGTTATGCTAACCAGTAGACCACAGATCGCCCCAACTAATAATGTTGTTCCTCCAAGGAAAATGAAATTCTTTTATAGAATAAGAAATACCTACCGGCTCTTCTTTTTTTCATAATAACACAAACAGAACGAGTATGTGAGGGAGAAGAAAGAAGAACGAGATGGCGAAAGATATGACTAGTGTTCCCAACTTGAGGACAAATGGTCCAAGAGATGACTTTTTGTTCCAACATGTTGAGCATGCATAGTGGCCAAAGATGAGCTAAACTTTCCTCAACTTCTTCTCTGGATATGGGCCTCTATAAGAAGTGAACTTATGTCCTAGCATTTTATGTGACAGGTACTACAGTGTGATATAAGATTATGTAACTTCAAATTTAGGAAAGTGATAGTCTTAATATTCAAATGGTATATATTTGTACCTTTTAGTTTATGTAATATCTCCTTATTTAAAAAAAAAAGAAAGAGAAAAGGAATATTGTTCTTACTCATCGCATTTCCTACCCAAATATAGAAATTAATCATCCTTGTTAAAATTTCATGAAAAAAATTGATGGCTTGAAAACTAAATACCGAAAAACGAAATAAAGGAGGAATTAAAGGAACGATTAAAGGTGGCAAATACTTGTTATTATTCGGACTCGACAACTCTAAGCTCTCATGTTTTGTCCGGAAATCTAGAAATCAGAATTTATGAAACCATCGTCATTCTATTTCACTTTCACATCTCACGGTTGTGAAACTTGGCACCTAACACTGAAGGATGAACAACGTCTTCAGGTATACGAAAATAAGACGTTAAGTAGAATATTCGGTCCAAAAAAAAAATGAGACCACAGGGGAATATAGGAGATGTGAAGGATGTATCCAGTAAATATTATTCAAGTGATAGCGTCACGAAGATTAAGATAGGCTTAGTAAAGGACAAGTTACAAAGCGCTGTACCAACGGGGAAGCGTCTGAGAGGTCCGTGGACGGAAGTTTGTGAGAAGAAATTGGTGGTATCGGCATCGAACCTTCGGGTTCGCTAAGCCTTATTATTATCATTGAATTAATAACCATTCAATTTATTGACCCACGTTCATAGAAAGATATGTTTTGAACGTTAAACTTTCATCAGAATCCGAAAGCACTTGATACGGTGTAAAGAATACACTTAATGAAATAATATAATACACTACCATTCCGTAATATTAGAAAGCCATAACACCAATAATTTTTATACTATGACTGTATGAAAGTTCGTCTAACACCAGGTTTATATATTTTTTCTTTGTGTCCTTAAACAAACTTTGTGTCCTTTGATTTTTTTTTCTTTAACTAAAACAGGACACCAATCAAGATTGGTTGATTCCCGTTACGCTTTTTATAAAAAGGAGTGTAAAAAACATGCTTTAATGCTTTTAACACAAACCTGATTATTTTAAAAGGTCTTAAACCCCACCTCTATACAGTTAAGTTTTTTTTTTTTGGTATCCATATAAAGCTCCTGTATTCAGTTTTATATCGAGTGAATATTCCATGAATATATAATGTAGGTAACGCATGGTAATGAGCTGTCGATAAAAAAGTATAAACTGGCCTTTGATACGGTTCACGGTAACTTTAACTAATTTTTTTTTAATTTAAAAATATATTAAAAGACTTGTAGAACTTTTATATACACTTTTACAAACACCGTACACTTTTTAAATACTCTTTTTTTTAAGACTGCTATTTTAAAAAATGTATTTTCTTTGAAACACTTTGCATTAAAAATGGACAAGAATAGTAAATAGCATTTACATAATTGTGTATATCGTCGCTGTCACAACAATACCGCCTATCTACAATTTTTTGTTGTAACGCAAAGGCAAAGTTAACGGACATATTAAGGTCAGCAACATGGCACAGTATGATTTTTTGATGATTCTCTTCAATCTTTTTAGTAATATTTCCAAAATTGTATAGACAAAAATTAGATTATGAATTGCCAAGTCTACAATCGTTTTTTTTTTCCCTTCTGTAAATTCGCCCAAAGTGTACTTAAGCGGTATTATTTTGACAACGACGATATCGTCCCAACCATTTCCAACAATCGAATGTGAAAATCGGTACTTTTGAGGAGAATTAAACAAAAGCAGTTTCAAGGTTCAATAAAAATTAGTGCCTATAATCAAACCAATGACATTCGTTTTACATTGTTTTGTTGGAAATGGTAGAGACGATACGTAATTACACAATGTTAGAGCAATTAGAGTTATTTATTAAGATTTATTTTTTAATAAAGCAATTATAATAATAATATTACCGTGTCTAGTTTTTTTAATGACCTTAACATTGCTCTTCTTTTCTTTAATTGTATTGGGAGAAATTCAGCCTAGAACCTTGTATAGTCAAGTTATTGACTTGTAGGACACGAGTTGGAGACCGACTGTATCAGACAGATAACTTATTCTGTAAATAGCGGTAAATCGGATCTAGAGGCAGTCCTAGGGCACACCCAGCCTCTATAAGATAAATGCCTATAATTTGGGGAAAACCTTATGTTTGAAGGTGAGGAAATAAACGTTTGCTTAGAAACGATATAGCTCCTACCATTTGCTCATTACCTCCATGGGCTAAAGTATTTTTCAAATTTTTAAGTTGAATTGCATAACATACTATATTTTTAATGAAGAGTTATCTCTTAGTAGTGAATTAATTAAGAAGGGGAGAATAAAATACGACATTTCTAAGCTCGCATCTTTTGTCCGGAAATCTAAAAATCAGAATTTATAAAACTTCCGTCCTTCCAACTCTTCTATTTCACTTTCACATCTCACGGATGTGAAACTTGGCCCCTAACGCTGAAGGATGAACAACGTCTTCATGTATTCGAAAATAAGATATTAAGTAGAATATTCGTTCCAAAAAAAAAAAATGAGACCACAGGGGAATATAGGAGATTACATAACACGGAATTGTGAAGGATGCATCCAGTAAATATTATTAAAGTGATAGCGTCACGAATATCAAGATTCCGGAACGACGTATCTGATATTCCACCTCCAACACTTTTTTAATAATGTCAAATTTTGAGGTGTATCATGCTTTAAATTGAAGCTTTATGAGAATAATGACATAAGTTAAAATCAAAAAAGTTTCAGCATTTAACAAATTCTATAATTGTTAGTAAAATAATTTCCAAACCATCATTTTAACAGGAATGGTTTGCTATTCCAACACACAAATTATTACTTTTTTAGCTCGCATGGAACGTTTAAATACTTCTATTGAAAACTTGCGATTTTTGAGTCATGACATTGTTCTTTTGAAGGAGCAATACGGCATGAGAGTCGCGTCATTCGTCCTATATAAAATATTGTCATGTCTATTGTACTTATAGGAAACTGTATTTAGAACGTTTTAAATTATAAGGCAGAAAACGTAACGATAAAAAAAATACATAGATTTAAGAGCAAAACTATTATTTCTGCTACAATTATTTATTACCCTACATATGTCAGTATCATAAAGGCAATGCAATAAAATAATCGATTTTACTATTCCAATTAACTTTATATTCAATTGATAGCTCACGGTCCGACGGTTCCCCTTCCACGCGTCAGCTGTTCCAGTAATATTATCCTTTCTTCTATTCCGATGACTTATTCAGAATTGAATAATAACATAGAAAAAAAACTTCTGACTGTAAACACCTGCTCATGTTCATTTCCTGTTTATAATTCATTTATAATGATTAAAAACTTCTTGCTAAGAAGTAACTTGGGTGTTATTGTAGAATGGTACGTTTATTATTGTAACTCCTGATGTAACATAAGAAGAAAAACAAAGGATAATAGTAGACAATAAGAGAGAGCAAGGATTAGGATTTGTAAGGATGGGAAGAACCCGAAGTCATAAAATTTATCAGGGCCCCCCCATCCCGAAATTAGTTTCTGTTTGTGTTGTAATAAGCGGCGATTGCTATCTCCTCCTATTCCCGAACCCTATATCCTCCGTCCACCCGTTCGGTCTACCCGGGTACAGTAACAAAAACTGCACGGTTATATTTATATGGATGTAATATAAAATATTTTATTAAAGCAATTAACTGATTTTCTATAAATTATTATTTATTAGTAAGATCGTAAATACATAAAACTTTCAGGTACATATTTTAAATCTGTATCTCAGCAAAGCTTGGAATTGCCCTGGATCACACTCAACCAACAAGTTTTCCCCCAATTAAGGGCGCACTCATCAAAGAGGCTGGGTGAACCACAAGAGGGTCTCCAGATCCCACAGGTCCATCCCCGGCTGTTATTTGAATAATTAATCTGCCACAGCTGGATTTGAACACGAATACTTCGGCACGGCAACTCAGCGTCCTACCGCTAAACTTCCAATTTCCCAAGTAATATTTTATTTTCATCCAATATTCATTATGAGTTATATTGATAAGAGATTATTCATTTGCCCAAAACTGTTTAATACTGAGTATTAAAAAATAATGTGTTTAAATATATTTTCCAACTAAAATTTGATAGAACCTTCAGAATCACAACCGATTTATACTTTATATGTCTTGATACGCTTTAAAAATATTATATATTCAAATATTATCTATGCTTCAGAAAAAAAATGTAAAAGTTCTATTAAATCTCTCTAGCACAACCGTACATAGAACAGTTTCTACTAAGTACCGAGGCCAATACCAATCATGGAATATAAAGATACATTTTTTCTTTTTCTTTTGCTGTGGTCATCATTTTTGGAATATATTATTAGATATGTTATTACATTCTTGAAGCTTGATCTGCTTGAATCATGAGGACCCTACCCCTGGTATAAACATATACAAGAGAGACCTCCCCTGCTTCCCCCTGGGAAGGACCCCCAGTGGACAGCCTCGACCATAAAGCAGACAGGGCAGTTAGAGAGGAGACACCGACATGAATACAACATGCACCTCGAGCGAGAGATTGGCTAAATGGTGCATATAAACTGTGTAATTGGCCAAGGCTCTCTTTACTGCTTCCTCTTATTCCTTCTCCTCCTGTTTTATTTGTCTTTCTTCCGCTCCGTATTCCTTCAGTTTCCTCCTCCTGACTTAACTTAGTAGCTCTTTTGCTGATTCCTTCAACCTTTTAAGTTGAGGTAAGATTATTTTTATTGTATTGTATTGCGCTATAACATTAACATATTGTTATAATAACAATGCCATTTAAACAAAATATATACTGAAATTACAACTGTATAATTATAACACATTATTTAAATAGAATAAAAATTATAAAGGCAAGTAGAGAAACTAGCCAGTGGTAGAACTCGAAAAAAATAAAATAATAAACAATGTATAATAATTGTTAAATATTTTTATTTGATAAGAAAAGATATGTCCAGGACCGGGACTCGAACCCGGGTCGCCCAGGTCACTCTAGCCTGGAGCTCTCCCAATTGAGCTATCCTGGTTCGCCTATCGGTCATAGACATATCCTTTCTTTTTCACTGATCCCATGTCACCGCGTTCTCGCAATTTGTGATGTATACGAGGGGAAGAATGTTCTTTGAACATTATTTTAATTTGGATCTTGTTGACTTACGTCATATATATATTACTATAATTTATTTTATTTTATTTGTTATTGATTGTATTAATTTTTAAATATTTTTATTTGAAAAGAAAAGATATGTCCAGGACCGAGAGGCAAACCAGAATAGCACAATTGGAAGAGCTCCAGGCTAGTGACCTGGGCGACCCGGGTCGAGTCCCGGCCCTGGACATATCTTTTCTTTTCAAATAAAAATATTTAAAAATTAATACAATTAATAAAAAAAAAAATATTATATTATACATTACATAAAATAAAATAATTTTTTTATATCATTATTAAAATGTATGTAAATCAGCATGAAACGAGATAAAAAGTTGCGCTTTTGGATAAAATAGGAAAGCAGAAGAATGCTTACCTTGAGGCGATCTAAAGATCTGATTACAATAAAAGTTATTATAAACGAATTATAACTTTTATGTTAATGGTAATAACGTAATAAATTTCGGCTACAAGCCATAAACCGTAAAAACTACTAAAGTTGTATATAGCTCCTTCGAAAAAACAAAGCCATAACTAAAAAAAACACAAGTTTCGATAGGGTATTTAAAAGTTTCATATGAGTTAAAAAAATTAAAATTTGGGTATTGGTGAAGCAAAGCATTCCTACTGCATCATTTTTTTAAAGTTTGAAACTCCTTTGATCTTAACATACGTCATTATTTCCATAAAACTTTAAGTTCAACATGATGCAACTCGAAATATGATTTTGTTTAAAAAAAGCATGTTGGAAATAGGATATAATTTATGTATTACCCATCATTACATAGCTTATAATTACATAGCTTTAACCGATACAATTGCTAGCTGCTTTAAGGCTTAACTCAAAAATTCCAATTCAACAATGTAGTAATAAGAAAAAACCATGAATCTTAAATATATTATAAAAACCTAAATTACTTTATTTGCTCATTTATTGTCACTTTATGCTTTATGCTATTAAAGCTAATCGTAAGGTACTACAGTGAGAGTAATAAATTTCGTCTGTTGAGAAGAAGATTTTTTCTCTTCCTTTTTAACAATTCTAAGGCTAAGGCATAGTTGGTTATTATGCTAACTCTATACCAATGGTCGCCCCCGCCTAAGGTAGAGAATAAACAACTCTGATTGCCATATTGAAATAAATATCCACCCTCTAGGATACAGGGAGCTCAGCTCCCAGAGAGACAAAGACCTCGTTGGAAGATAACCGGGCAGGATTGCAAGTCCATTAGGAGCGTAGCCGAGTGCAAACAAGCAGCGTTTGTTTTTCTAATAAAGACACTGTTCCCGGGCCCGCCAAAATATTGATCAGCGCACTCTGTCGGCACAACTAATAATTTACACCTCATCTCTCTCAACGGTTCGCTAGTTCGGAACCGTATAGACCCTACCTACAGCGCCCCCCGTGTGCTTTATAAAAACGTTTTTTTATCAAAACCCCGCGGACGGTGGGTACGTACAAGTACGGTAAGTAATTCCGGGCGTTATTAATATGGCTTTCATGTCAGCGATGCGTGAAGAATTCCCTCTAGGTAATTGTTAGATAATAAACCAGCCGAGAACTGTATTTTACGATTGAATGCATCTCAAAATGTAAATTGTTTGTAAATAATAATTCTGTTTTTTTTTTATTTATTCGGAATGAATATAGCAACAAAGATAATAAAAACGTATTTAATCAATACATATAAATTACGGAACAAAATAATTATGTGGTCAACATCAGACCGTTTAAACGACCCAACATTTGAATTCTAAATATTTATTATATAAATCAGAAAGATATTAACGGACAGAACGACTGGCGAAAGTTGTAGCAAAACGATTAACAACTTCCTTCGAACTTATTGACTCTACCAGGAAAACATACAACTCATAGTATAACTTAAACTATGTCATATAACTGTAGAACTAAGTTATACAACATTTTTCTTGTGATTTTATTATTACGTTATACAAAATTCATAAAACTAATTATGCATGTATCGTGTATGATCCCAGCTCTATATATAGAATAATATCATGCAATGGATAATTAAATAACAATAATAATAAAATATAAAGAATAATATATTAATACAATTTATATTTTTGCCTAGATAGAACTTTGATCATAATTTACATTAGCATATATCATTTGTTTTTTCTATCACTAGGCCAAGACCACGTGAAAAAATATTAATAATTTTCCTTATATACATATTTATGATATACGTTACAAATATCCTATGTACATATACTTTGTATGTTTATTCATTTAAAGTCACATTTTGCAGCTATGGCTAAACCGACGATGCTACTGAGGGAGTCCTAATTTTTCCTATCTAGATATAATTAGGATGGGGATCATCAAAGAATACCTGAGGAGCTCGGGACCCCTCCATTCTACGTTCCTTCCGAAGGATTGCATAACCAAGGATTTTTTACTCCTTTTTTTAAATCCTAGAGCCACCTGCCGAGCTGCGAACCCGCAATCTCGGGCTTAGTAAGTTTTTAAGCTAGGCACTACACCACATATCACCCATTTTGTACTATATTTATTCCAATATTTTTATCTTTATATATTTATTATATATATTTATTATATATATTTATTTCTCCTCGACGAAGACCTCCAGTCAGGGTCGAAACGTAGATTTCTAATGATTATTTTATCACTGTTAAATTTATTTCTCATGGATAGTAAATATATGATACTAGGAGAACATATTTTGAGATACACCCGGACCATTTTCACCTCCAGTTTTGACTATAGATATATACAATAGAAATATTCAATGTAGAATAACCCCGATTCGGGAGAAAAAAAAAAGAACGGGTGAATTAAATATTTGTGTGTGAACAACACAGAGAAAGAGAAGGTTTACAAATTTTAAGAGAAAATTATATTTCTATTTATTTTTTTAAATATTTGTTGAATGGAAGTTACTTTTTTGTTAACCTTTCCAAAAATAACAACAGAATAATAAATCGGAAGATATGTTCCAAGTTGAAGGAAACAATTGGGCGAAAGAAAACATTTACTACAGATTAAAAACAAAATTAAACCGAATATATAAAATAAATATGCAAAGAAAATTGTTTAAGAGATAAGATTAGGGCAATTGTCGGGAGAGGGCGATGCAATTTGAAGCCGACAAATGCTCAGAGATAGCGCGGTTATCTGTTAGTCAAATTAAGCCGGCATTACGCTCTCATTCTTTGTTCCCTCCGACGGGAGCGTTAGCAGTCGACATTATAATCAACTAAATACTCCAGTCTCCCTTTCGAATTTACATATTTAAAATTAAAATACAAAACAAACAGAAAAAAGGGGACTGTAGAACTTTGATAATCCAGATTGTTCCAGAGCGCTAGTAACCTAAATTGAAACATCTTAACATAGATATATTAAGACGTACCTATCTACATATCATATATATCTTAATTATTTCAGACAAATCACCTTCCTGCACAACATTTGCCCCAGACACAGTACAGTCTCTATCGTTTAATGAATCTGAGACCCTTAATGGTTTGTAGTGTATTATCATTACTTGAAATAAAATAATTTTTAATAGAGGTATTTGAATGTTCCATGTCTTATCAAAATTAAACGAGATGAGCTAAAAAATTATGTGTGGGTAAAGCAAAGCATGTCTATAAAACTAGAATCTAATTTTAATCTAACTTATGTAATTATTTCCATAAAACATCGGATTCTAACAAGATACAGCTGGAATTATGACTTTATTGAAAAAAAAAATGCTGGAAATGGAATATCAGATATGTAGATCCTGAATTGAAAACCTTCAACCAATAGTGTTGTACTTTTAAAGGAGTGTTATCTGTAGCCTCAGTGAATAAGTGGTTAAGTTGAATATCGTTTATAGAGAGTTAAGTGCATCGAGAGTCTCAATGTCGTAGTTTTACTTGAAATGAAGATGTAATATAAGCAATAACTTCGGGTATAGAACATTTACTCTGACAACAGCTATAGATGGATCCTGTGGAGTCTCCTGGGGTTTATCCAGTCTCCATATAAAGCGGTTACCCTAAATTGGCGTGGGTAACCAACCTTTTACATTCCTTGGTTTAATGACTGTCACTTCCTTGGGAATGCAAATACCAAACAAACAGATATAAAACAGATTTGAGGACCAATAGCAAAAGATTACTACCAGGATAAGACGGAGTACTCCCGCATCCGAAGAAGACAGGAGTCGAGGAGTGGGAAGAGATATGCCTGGCTTAGGCATCATCCTCTCCCGGGTTGCAGGATCACGACCCTCCTTTTCCACTCTCAGGTCCTCATCAATCCGAATAAACACTGACATTATTCGAAGTGGCCCGTTTTTTTATATTCAATCTGACCATTACGTCATATTATTTTTAGTTGCTTATCGATTCATAAATATGTCCTGATATTTCATGAGTAGGAAAAAAACCCCCCCAAAAAAATATATTTGACATTAGGTCTTTCGAAGGAATGGGAAGTGGGGGAAGCTCAATATGTAGAGCGCTGTGGCAGATAAATTAGCAGACATGGATGTGAGATCCTGTGTCTTCCCAAGGCTCATTCAGCCTCTAAAAAGTAGGTACCCTTGATTGGAGGAAAAGCAAAATTGTAAAGCGTGATATAGGACATATCACATCCTTAGAGAACCTTTTTCTTACGTAGTCTAGCAATTTAGTAAGCAACATGCGCGAGAGTAATGATTGCGCCGGCCACAAAGGAAGCCAACCGTATTTCCCTATTACCTATCTCACCTCACTCTTCCTTTGCCCTCACCGTGACCTAGTTTGTTTTTAGTGTAATACCATTGCAGTCTCGTAGGTATTATTGAATGCTGCGTTCGACCCGGCTAGGCTCGAACTTCTTTTAGGATTTTTTATGGTTATTGTGTTTTACTCTTATTTGGATTTCTAGTTTTATTTAAATCAATGGCGACGACCCTCTGGGAGTGGGAGCACTCCTTTCTCCACACCACACGCAGCCTTCCCCTCTTCTAGTTCTGGAAAAAATATAAACAGTACAGTCTCCCTGTAGACCGTTCATGGGTTGAGAGGTACAGTTTTTTTATACGGTCAAACTACCTAACTAACGGATTTGAGAAGTCCGTAAGATATGATTGGTAATGGCATTCTTCAAGATCGCTACGGCTTATTAGTATTATAAGGTCAGCCAGAGACCTTGTAAAACTTATCATGTTCATTACAAGTTGAAGGAAAATTAAATATACCTAAAGTTTAAAAATGTCTTAGCGTTTCAACTCCACTTCTGTAACCATTACTATGTACATTACTACTGTATTTCTAACCATAAAGTGTGCATAAGGCAACATTCCCACTCCTCTACTGATGTTGCCTCTATCCTATAAATTCGTTTCCAAACTAGCCAATCGAAGGGATGGTATCGATTGGGAAGGAAAATAAAGAACGAACAGGGTAGAAGGGAAAATTAAGGGCGATATTGCCTGGAGATTATGAAGAGAGGAGGAAGGGCAATATGTTTCGACCGGCCTCTAACTTCATCAACACCCTTCGCCGAGGGTTCGCGACCAAACTCATTTGTAGCGCCGAGGACCGCGGTCGCAGCCGGCCAATAGGGTCGCTTCTGGTCACAGCTGATTGGCGAAACCTCCTCACCTTTCGGCCAATCAGCTTTCTATTATACTGCCTACGCACGTCATGAGGTAGTTTACGATATTTCGAAACATTATTCAGGCAATTTTTGAAATATTTATAACTACTACTTTTCTAATTACAAACGTTTAATTATGAAACCTTAATGAAGCATTATGAAGAGTGGGGTCTAAAAGCCTATTCATGCCCAAAATACTGAAACTTGTTTGGCTTGATTATTCATTTATCATCACTTTATGGTACTGTGCCTAATCGGATGATGATAAAGAGGCAGACATAACTTTAACCTGGTACTAACAGTCGTGGGACCCCAATTTTATTACCCTTCCGAAGGACGGCATAGCCAAAGATTTTATACTCTCTTTAAAAATCCACAGGACAACTACTGTGCTTCGATCCAGCGATCTTGGATATAGTTGGTTTTTACGCTAACCACTTTGGCTTATAGACAAAGCTTAGTTTCTGTAATAGGATGTGGTCAGTCAGAGTTAAGAAAAAAATGAATCTGATAGATTCGCTTTCCGCTTAAAGTAAAATATTTGGTTTACTTACGTATACATAAGTAAATTTCATTTTTAACTAATACAATATGGGTCCAATGAAACGAGGCTGCTAGTTATAATCTTTCGGGAGCCGTGTAACTCAGTGGTAGAGCCCTGAGTTGCCGTGCCAAAGGTCCCAGATTCAAATCCGGCTGCGACTGATAGTTTATTTAATCGGTTAACTAAGGGGGAAGGACTCTCTGCGATCTGGATACACTTCTGCGGCTTATCCATTCTCTACAATGTGGGTACCCAAAACATAGGGGAAAACCTGGCGATCAGCGTGATCTCGGACGAATTAAGTCCCTACACAACTGTTGTACTAGTGCAGTCTCAACCACGTACTAACTGCACGACTCATACGTCAAATAATTTTATTTTTAGTAGTCCTGGAATATTTCTTTAACTCCTCCCAAAATTACAGCGGTATGGGAAATTACACAACAGGGAGTAGCAGATGATTTAATCAGTTCATATGATAGAAGTGATAGCATGGTTAAGATTAATTATAAGCTTGTAAAGATGCAGAGCTCATTAGTAAATGTTAAAAGGATAGACCGAGGCGTAGGTGAGAGGATGACTTTAAGTGTGGAAATCCGTGAAAGTTAGTAAGCTGTAACCAGGTAGCGCTTCGAGCCATGGGGTTCGGTAAGTCTTTTATTATTATCGTTATTTTTTAAAAGAAATATTTATTTAGCATAATTTTATTTTTGGAGCAAGACTTCTTACACCCCTTACCTTTTTTTGGAGCCATTTCTTCGTAGAAGATTAATTAAGTAAACACATCTTGGAGGAGTTTCGCAACAAACAACAGGGAAGCGATAAAGAAATTTCTAATGAGGCCGGAACAGGGCGAAGTTTAATCGACAAACCGGGTGTTTTCCCGCCATAAATTTGAATTCCCTCATAGCAACTTGTCCCGTAAACATTAATTTTAATAAGGACTCAACTTCGGACTGTTCCAAGAACCTTTCTTAGGGATATCTTTGGGCCTATGCCAAAGTATTAAGGTCGTACCCGACTCGAGGAATCGATCTATAAGTGAAACATAACTGTTGTTCCAACTCTCAATCTAAAACAATTCTCCTACCAGCTCTACCTCCTTGCATCAAAGGCAGAGCCCTCTATTATGCCCTAGACCTACAACTAGTACAAAATGGCCTACCAGAGAAAAGCTAAAACCAAGATCATATGCACTACATATACCAAGATTCATCACATAACAAAGGAGTAGAAAACCCAAGTAGGCGCCAGCAGAGTAAGGCGGAAGACAGCCAACCATACAAATGATGCCATTA
Organism: Troilus luridus; assembly: GCA_964056705.1. Taxonomy (NCBI): domain Eukaryota; kingdom Metazoa; phylum Arthropoda; class Insecta; order Hemiptera; family Pentatomidae; genus Troilus; species Troilus luridus. The sequence continues at coordinate 14,766,020 of OZ057416.1, read as the reverse complement.
TTATAATATTTCGGATCATATATTTCTGTTGATATCATTAGAAGTTATAATTTATAATACCTTCTATATCATTTCTAAAATAATTATCAATGTCAATTATGCTCAGTATCATTGTCCATCCGTGAATGGCATATCTGATGAGATGGTTGCAGGTTTCTCCCAACCCTGTTGGCTAACTGCTAATAGTTCTACTCCATGATGCTGTGATGTATGGATCTTCACGTGTGCGATGTATCTTCACGTGTAGCTGTTGCTGTTCTTCTACTTGTACTACTACCACTGGATGGACGGTCATTTTGAGCCTAGTTGTAGCCTAGGAGGTGATAGAGGGCTCTGCCTCTGTTAAAAGGAGATAGAACAGACAAAGGAAGAGGAGGGGACGTTTTAGATAGAACAATCTATACTTCGAAATTTTGGTTTAAATGTTTATTTCTTGTTGATATATACACATTTGGCATAACCGCACTCTTTATTTCATACTGGAACTTACGAATATTTTTATTTTCGACAATATTAAAATGTAAACATTAAAACTTGTTGTGACTTACTCGAAGCGGCAACCTGCGGATCTGATACCACATTGGTTAATTATTAGTTATAGCGCATGCGTCTCTCCTCTTCTTTCATCCAATGATGTTGCGATAAATGGTCATAGCTTTCTCTAATTAAAATTACTAATTAAAGAATTGATCGTTTAAAAATCCGGACTTGTTCAATGAATCCATGGATTGACGGAACAATGGCTCTATTGTAATCCTCATCTACACCGACGGACGCCAATAGATACCGCTGCCTTCTGAATCCTAATTAAATTTACTTTTCGACGGTAATCCTCTTACAGTGCCTTCATGATTAACTGCACTCTTCCTATCTCGAGGAGGCAGTCACCCCCCTCCCTTTCCTTCGGCATTTCCGCTAATCTCTTCCCTTAAATCTACTTCCTATCTAAAAGGACCTCCTTTGGTTTTTTTTTCTTTTTTCCTTTTTCTTCTCAGAGAGGATTATAAAAAGAAGCATACCGTAACGCCAGCCCATTCTCAACTCGTATAAACCCGTTATATATACAGTATGTTTTGAGTATGAGATTATAGAGGTATGCTTAAAACATGTTTAATTTATTCAAACTTTAAGCAATTTACATAGGCTCAATTTGGTTTATGATTCCAACATAAGGAGCTTTGGAGTGACTGGGTAAACTGGCGTCCAGGCCATACTTCGAGATTACCAGCCTTCTTCCAGAACTGAGGGGAAACAAGGAGGTACTTGAAATAAAAATTATTTATTTTCCGTTTTTAATTGTTTTGATTTTAATTATATCGCTATTTTATTTGTATCGATTGGTATCATTCCTATATGTATTTTATCATATATGTACCTATGTTTGTGGTATATACATAATGAAGTAAATTTTCTTATCGGATACTAAAGTAGAGAAAATATTTAAAATCATTATTTGGGTTTTTGGCGCCCAAATTCTTTGAGTTTTTTTTAACTTATTTTTCTACATACTTACATTTTCTAAATGCCAAACCAGATTTGTTATAGTTAGTCCGTAGACGAAAAGTATGAAAACATTAGTACGTTTCTTTCTCGACCGCTCAATTGCGCCTAGTATCCGTCATGCTTCTTCCCTATCCCAATTAAAACTTCTCATCGTTTTATATTTTTTATTTGATGATATTACTATTTGTTAAACATAACTTATGTTTTTTACATCAAGAACATATTTTTGTATTTATTTAGTTGTTTTTTTTGTCAATATCTGATTTTGCATACGTAGCCTTTTGGGCGGATGCATATTCTGGGTTTTTTTCTGTAAAAAATTTTTATTCAAAAAGGAATCTAGTCCCAGATTAACAAACTCATCCATCATGATCTTAATATCCCATATGTTACTCATATGGCCCAAACTAGATACCTATACTTCCATGACAAGCTCCATACGCACTTGAATCCGCTAGTCTCTCAGCTTGCTTCCCATACTATTCCTCTGAAAAGGCGTCTGAAAAGAAGATGGCATCGAGATCATCTACTTTAGAACTTTATTGGAGGGCTACCGATGGTTAGTTTCTCCTCAAGTGTTTTCATGTCATATTCTACATTTTTGCACATTTACTTGTTATAATACCATTATACTTGTAAATATCATTAAATAAAATTAAAAAAGTCCCTGATTAAAATTATTTTTCTATTCTATTCTATCGAATGTACTAATGAGTTGTGGGGATTTCTGAATTCTCGTACATACATACTACTAAAAAAAATTAATAAAATGCAAACGAAGTAAGTAGTGCTTACTAGATGAAGTATACGGCCTAAGTTCGCAAAGCACGGAATTATGTTTCCTTCTAAATGACTGACTATTTGAAAGAACTATAGGAAACTTTTAACATCCTCGCTGAGGTCTAATCGCGTTTATTCCTTTTTTTTACGGGGAGAACCGGCTACTATCAGATCGCGTGAAATGTATAAGGCCGTTCCCATGCCGTGAGTCAGGGAGCTCCAATGACTCATTACAAAGGAGGGACAGTCGCGAGCGGGTGTTACTCACAATGGCCAACCTCTCATCCATAAATTATATCTTAGCGTTTAATTTCACTTCCTCTCTGCGCCTTATTTACATCCGCGAGTCGGATATCGCAGTCCGCATCTCTCCGCGTTTATTACGGTAAGGAGCAGGTTCTTTTCAACGGCAGTAGTTTTATTAGATGTTAATAACATTCCATTATATTGGTAGGAGGCTAAACTCCCTTCGTTACTGATATTCGTTAAGTGAAACTTTATAGAATGTATTTTAGAAATTGATGCAATTGACAACCAGATAAAGTCTACGATCCTAGACTAAATAAATACGATGATCATTCATTATAAATTAGTTTATTATCCATAAAGGAAGGGGAGCGGAGTTGCTCAGTGGTGGAGCACTGAGCTACCATGCCGGAAATGCTGGGTCAAATCCCGCTGCGGGCAGTTAATTTTATTAAGTCTGTTTGCAGCCGGAGATGGATCATATAGGATCTAGGACCCTCCTGGGGCTCACCCAGCATCTATAAAATGTTATAAAAGTAGGGTACCCAAAATAAGGGGGGGAAATGTGGCGGTTGAGCGTGGACAAGTCACCTCCTAACAGAACCGTTGTCTTCTTTCTGTAGTTCTGTTCATATCATAAAAATAGTATTTATATTAATTGTTATTTTTATGGTAAGTATTTTTAAAATCATTTTTAAATACTTAAAAATAATTACTATAAAAACAAACTAAATTATAAATAATATAATGGCGTACGTAAACAAGATCCTAATTAAAATAATGTTCAATGAACAACCTACCCCGTGTATACATCGTAAAATTGAGAACACGGGTGGGAGAACACGGGGATATAGGATCGGTGATGAGAACAGATTTGTCTGACTTGGATACGACCCCTGATACCTCAGTGGCTTAGATCACTGCTACAGAGAAGCAGACGACCCGGGTTCGAATCCCGGTCAGGGCAAATAAACATAATAACATCGTGATAAATAAGATGGGCTTCTGGTGTTGTTGGTAGAAGTAAAAAACGAATTAAAAAAAAGTTAGTAAACGCCCGAAGGGTAAACCCGAGGCTTAAGCTAGAGGATTGCGTTAAGGTCAGCTTACGGGTTTGGGTTTCGGTTGCAATCGGTACACGAAGATTAGTGGATAAAGATTGGTGGATAAAGATTAGTGGATAAAGATTGGTGGATAAAGATTAGTGGATAAAGATTGTTGGTATCAACATGGAACCTTTGTTGTGTTTTATTTTTCTAATAAATATTTTTGATCATCTTCTCTCCATCTTTTCGAAGTACTCAGCTATTCAACTCGCATATTCAACCCTAACATCATAGACAACGATTCATTAAAAAATAATTTATCCAAGAGGTAGTTTTTCGTTCTAAGATCATTGAATAAATAAAATAAACGATCGCTTAAAAGTTCTTTGAACTAATGTATTATACTAAAAAGAAAAAAAAAACAAAGAAAGAAACTTCTTTTTTAATTGGAAAATATCAGTCGTCTTTTACATGAGACCTCTTCTCTCTCTTTTAGCTTCCAATTTCCAAATCCACACCCGAATCCTAGAACCGAAACCTACACAATTTTTTTGGGGCGCTCTCCACTCTCTCAAACCAGTCTAGTTTAAATTTTAAATGTAATTACAGATCCAGGAGAAGAAAGAATTCCTTTGACAGGCTGCCTAAATTAACCAGCACTCCTTTAAGCGCCGCTTCTGTGGGATTCCGAATTTAATTGAAAACAAAATTAATTCATATAAATGATATTATGAAAATACTATCCAATTTAAAAATATATCTATATAATTTTAATTTTTATCAATAAAACTGAGCAAAAACTCAAAAAGAGGCTTAAATTATAATATGTTTGCAAAAGAAAAATCCCCAAAACAAAGCCTCAAAGCTCTAAAACGCTGGAAAACAAGCTAGTCAACGTTTCGCCAATTCAGCCATCATTAGGACACTCACCAAAAGAAACAAAAATCACACCAAAGAAGACGAAGTGCAACACATATCACACAGACAATCCAAACTTATCAAATTGAGAAAGCAATCTTGCTACACAAGCAGTTCAAGGGTCAAAAGTCTGTTTGGACTGTTGGTGTGAGATGTACTCCACTTTGTCTTCTTTGAGGGTTTTTTTTATGTGTTTCCTAATGAATACGAGAATTGGCAAAACGTTCAATCCTTGGTTTTCCAGTATTTTAAGGCTTCATTTTGAAGATTATTCCTATTGCATCCTCATTTAATTTTTATATTTACTTAAAATGCATATTAAATTAATACATTAATTTTGAATTGTAAGGGTTGGATCCTTGGATGGCTTAGTGGAGCCCCAAAGCTCTATTCCGTAAGTCCAAATTAGTCATATAATTACACTGGTCTACATCAAATTTGCCTTTTACATGAAAATGTACTATATTGATAGTAGTATTTCACTCGCTGCAGATAAATATACAAGCTAAAATTCATAGTTCGCTGTTATTGTTCATTTGTGTCGTATTTAATATAATATCGGGTAGCGCGATAGATTTATCACATCAATGACGATAATTCCAAATATTAAGGGATTACCCGCGGAAATTTTATTATTATTTTTTTGTTGCGTCTAACGCTGACTGTCCTTTGTTTACCAGTTAAAACGTGAAATTGTCATCGTTTTTGGTTTGTTGTTTACTTTTTTAGTGAAACATCTACAGTTTTGTAGATTGTAGTACCATTATGCCGCGTAAATGTGTTAGTAGTGCAGACAATTTTTGCTACATATGGGATAAGGTGACCCATATTAACCAAAGGTGCTCAATAACTCAAAGTTTAGAAACTGCTCACTTCCATTATTTTATTGTACAACTTGCTCCACAAATTTGATTACGTGGCTAAACAAAAAGAAACGTTCATTGCCTTTTGGTGTTGCAATGATGTGGAGGGAACCTACTAATCGTGCGGATGGCTGTTACTTTTGCTTGACTCCACCCATTCAGCACGGTATATCAAGAAAGAATAAACGAACCGTGGTATACACTGACGTAGCCACTATATCGCGACCTGTACCATACCGAACCGATTTACCTGTTCCTCGACCTCCCGAAGAGTACCAGCAAGATTCCGAAGAAGAGATTAATTTAATGGAAGTTGACTACAATCCTAAATCCTCAAAATCGTCACAGTTTTCGGGTAAAAATATTGTTTATGACGAACCTCATCTAGATTTTTTCCTTCTAACTGAATTCGTGATGTGACGAACATGGTGAACAATTTCACCATGATACCGTATCTATGGAAAAGAGATACCAGGGTCGATGGAATGCGTCAATGTTAGAAGACTACTGCTGGAATTTGAGAAGAGATTGCCCTGAAAGCCCTTACAATAGACAAATGAAAAAGAAGAGAAAATCATAATTAAACAGGTTTAAATATTTTATTAATATTTCAAAATTACCTATTTTATATAAACATTAAAAATTAATAGTGAATAAATTTATTTTTTTGATGAATTGTTTTGTATTTTAACATGTTAATAAACGTGAAATTCGTGTTATCGTATTCAATAACCTCAACGCAGTATACAACTATAGTATTCAATTGAAAGACGCAGAAAAAGTTAAATTTTGTAGAGCAGTGTAATCATAAATTTGACCTATAGTCATATATGTTAGTATTTTGTAATTAATTTGGAGTTTAAATCGTTTGTCTTTTAAGTGTTGAAGTAGACTGAAACGGAGAGCAGTCTAATCTATTTGGGAGTATAAAAAAAAATGACCGTTATCAAATTCCAGAGTTCAAAAGTCTGTAAATATTTTAATGCTATTTATTATTTACCAACACTTAATAATCCCATTAGTGCATTCTCTAAGCTTGTTTACTAACACTGGACTTCTTAAAAAAAAAAGCCTCAGTTTAGTTATTTATTTCAAAGAAGAAACATGACAGTGTCCTACGAAATTCTCGTAATTTTAAGACATTATTGGAAAAAAAAATTCACGCAGCTGAAGCAACTCGTGAAATTATTAAATATAAAGGGGCAGGTGTCCTTGACCAGCGCACTGCACATTGGTTTGAAAAAAATTAGCAGTGGAGATACGACGTTGGAAAGGAAGAAGGGCTCCGGGCGACCATTAATGGATATTGATGAGGTTCTAAAGGAAGCTGTTGAATCAAATCCGTCCACAAGTACTCGCGAACTTGCCAGGGAGTGTGGTGTTTCGACTATACTTTGAGTATTAATTGTATTTTATATTAAAGAAATAATAATACAAATATATGGTTAAAAACGGTGAGTTAAATATTTTTATACACCCCATTACTTCTGTTTTTCAGTCTAATCTGATGAATCAATGTTAAATGTTTCCCAAATCCCTAATGTTTTATTGGTAGTCGTAAGAGTTTGTGTTGGGTTGATTAAATATTAAATTTTTTAATTTCTGATAGTTTTATCTGCTGGGTATTGAGGTCTATGTCACTTCGATCTTGCTATGTCTATGTTTTTTCTGTTCGGTTGTTACAAAAATATTATAGCGATTATAAAAATGCCTCGATATTTTTTATGTATAGTTTATTATTGAACCCTCTACATCACCTTAACTATGACGATCATAACAATTCTCTTGGCGAACCCACCGGTAGACGATGAACGGTTTCGAAGTGGTTACCGAGGAGGATGTTCCATTGTGACAAGCGGGCAGAAGCAATAACAGCGGACGGCTTCTTGCCGAATCAGCTCCGGACTTTTACAACTTTTCTAGTTACGACGTGGCTTCAGCTGTCGAAGCACTTTCTGTACTCCAACATTTTTTTTTTTCAGTTATGTCTTTTCTCGAATTAGATCTTATCGATGTTTGGGTGTACAGTAGATAACTTTCGATCGCTAGGATAAAAATAAATATATGAGCATATGAGCATTTACAAATGTTGCTTAAAATTCATTGAACAAAAAAGGCTCGCCATGCTATAATACTAGTTATTATGATTTATCATTACATTAAATAATCCCTAGGATTCAGTACATGGTAGAGACTGTACTGTTTCTTGGATAACGGTTGTGGAGGGAGGTGATTTGTCACAGATCACGCTCAACCGCCCAAATTCCCCCTCATTTTGGGTACCCAGTTTTAAACGCTAACAGATTAAATAAAATTCTGCCAGGGAGCGATTTGGACCTTCGGCATGGCAACTCAGTTCCTCTACCACTGAGCCACTCCGCTGCCAATATTAATAAAGAATGGCCAATATTAATTTATCATTCAAAAAATTAAATAATTGTTCTTCTTTATAATTAATGAATATAATCAAATAAGGAAAGGAGAAAACTATTTTTTTCATATTCTCACTAGGAGAGAGGATAGAAGAGTAGTGTTATCAGAACAGGCTCGCTGATGTGCGAATAACACTCAAGATAGATACGGTCTCGCTGCCGTTTCGTTTTCATAACTTAATACGGTCCGTTCAATCGGACGGCTGCGATAACGGTAGCGGTTCCAGTATTACGCTTGACCGCAAACAATGGAAATCACACGCTCCCTGCCCTCAGCCTCTCTAATCCCCTCGTTAGCTCTGTCTTGTTAATATCCCATTTCGGTCTTGTATCATTAATATTTCCTCATATACAAATCATTTATATGATATATATACATACACACACAATGGTTTGCTTAAAAACCAGTTTAATAAAAGAGCACTATGATCAAAGAAAAAAAAAACAAGGTATTGTTACCACATAAAAAAATTTCTGACAGCTTTTTGTTATTAGTTATACATTTACAATAATTCCTTATTTTTTATTTTTCTCTCGTATTTCACGTTACAAATTTCGTCTTGTTTCCCATCAATAAGAATCTTGACTCTTGAGTTGTTTATGGAGCGCCTTGGACCAAGATTGCTGCCTCTATTTGACTACTGTCGGTGTGAGATGTGCTGCACTTTTCCTTCTTGGAGGTGGTTTCCTTGTGAAGTGTGTCCATGATGATGCCGAAATAGGCGAAACGTCGTCGTTTTGGTTCCAGTATTTTGGAGACTTAAGACTTTGTTTTGGGATTTTTTTCAAATGCATACAAATTATTTAAGCCTTAATTCACTAATTCTTAAGATACTATTTTTTTTAATTTTAATTTGATTATTTATTCAGAGTTTTTCGAATTGATTCTGTTTATTTATACAATTTTCTGAAGCTCTTCAACCGATTTCACCTTAATACCGTTATAAATAAACAAAACAAACCATCTTACGAATGGTATAAGACGGTACTGTTTCTAACTTTGTGCAGAGCTGTTATTAGTCGAGGTTTTTTCCTACTAAGGAAAATCTACTTAATAAAGCTTGCTGTACACCATGAAGGTGTCCAGATCCCTCATGGTCTTATAAATCCTAATAACATAATAAAGACACAGGCTGAACCATTTGATTATTCACAATGTTTACAGAAATATACGTAATAAATATTTCGAGTATAATACCAATAGGTCTATAATTACAGAGCTTATAACGAGATCGTAATTTCTAAATACCTAACATACTATTTCAAGCATTCTTATGATAAAAATTTTCAGATCCTACATGAAAAAGATCGTAAAAAAGTCGTCTTAGAAAGCATTCTATAAAAAAAATACAAGCAAACCTTGAAAGGAGCGTGGGTATAAGAAATACTGCTATTGGCAGATTGATATGGCCAGTAGAAGTGTATCTGAATCCTTCTATTTTATGTATCCACCGAAGAATAGCACTTGTCCTTTATAGTTCCCCACAACCATCCCCGGCCATAAAAACCACTGCACAACCATAAATATTTTTATTATTCTCGTGTCCTCTCCCTTCGATAGCTACTTGACACTGTTCTGTAGCTTCGGTGGGCAATAAAGAGTGAATTTTGTTTTCTTTGGAATAGAAGGAGGCATAAAATAGAAGGCGTAAAGGTAATTGAGATAGTCTATACAATATCACGGTTATCGAAGAGCAAGGAAACGAATCTCATTTGCCTTATATCCTCACAACTATTACCATGCTTTTTCACAATATATATATATATATATATATATATATATATATATATATATATATATATATATATACATATATTTATTTACACACACACATATATTCCTGTTTATAGTATTAAGCTGAAAAGATAGATAATATTAATATCTGCTTTAGAAGGTATCCATGTATTCCTTGAATACCTCATAAACTTTGAATTAGCTCATAAAAGAAAACAAATTAAAATCTGATTGACAAGGATTAAGTATATTGTAATATTTAAATAATGACTTATTGATTATTATAAAATACAAGTAATTATTAATAAACTAAACAATTAAAAATATCTTCGGTGATATCTAAATATTAAATTACTGCAATCCTCAAAGCTCCATACTTTGTTACTAACAAAGTAATCCATAATGACCTTACTGCCTCGTTTGTTGCTGATTTGGTCCGAATCCGATATCAATCTTTTCATGACAAACTTCACTTCCACTCAAACCCAGTAGTTTCAAACCTCGCAGCCTCTTCAATTCCTGATAATCCTCCGAAGCGTCTGAAAAGAAGATAGCCTCGTGACTATCTAAGTTGAACTTGTTAAATGAGTACTACCACCGGGTAGTTTCTCTACTTGTCTTTATTCATGGCAATATGTACCATTCATTTTGTTGACTTGAATTAGTGTAATAAATTTGTAAATTTCATTGAATATATTTTTTTTTTTAAATTACTGGAAGTATTATTTGATTCGCAATAATTGTTTTTACTGCTTAAAAGCAAGTAACGATAACAATTTTTATTATCACACCAATAATTATTTAAAGAGATATAAACAATTTATATTTAATATAAAATTTAGTACGCATTCATAGTCAAGTTAGTTCGTACTTAATTTTTGAGTAAGTTATAAGGCAAGCTAGAACAGTGATTATGAAGGATAGTGTACTGAACAGACAGAGTGACTATAGTACTATTTCATCTGAATATGAAGTCGTAAATTATCTATGGTTACTTAACAGATTTTTATTGTTTATTAGTATAATTTTAACTTATATATTTGAGTACTTTACCTACCTAAAAGGATAAATAAAGATGCTTCCAAAAAGTTCAAGTTAGCAATCAAAGTTCGGCTGCACTATGGTATAAAATATTATATAAATAAATATTATTTATTTTATTAGACAGAATAACGCGATTTGTCAAAAAAAATACCAATCTAAGCTATTCAATTTATTTTATGATAATGGATTCGAAACTACTTCATCTCAAAACCCTGTTTAAAATCGATCCGACCTTTTTTAAAATGAAAACAGATATATAAAACTGATTAAAAATAGTTATAATTAATCAGCATGGAATGATTTTAATTTTTTTTTTTAACAAAATATACTTCAAAGTATAATGAAGGTTAAACTGCATAGGTTCCTTTTTGATATAAACATTCATTTATTAATTAATGAACTTTTACATTCCTGGCATTATCTATTTATTACTATTAACAATTGAATTATATGTATATAGATATATGAAACAAAATTGATTTCGGAACGTCACGAGCAAATATAGCGAAGGGTATTGGAGATTTCAAGACCAATACAAACAGCCCTTGAACACCTCAGGTAAGCTCATCTTCCGATATTGTTCTTCTTCCTTGTCCGGAGTCGAGTTCTTGTAGCTTCCCTAGGGAAGAGTAATACATATGGGATAGTATAAATAAATAGATATATGTATATACTATCTGATATTTCTGTTTATTGAAATTTTCATAGATTACTTGAGATTCATTTTATTAGATTGTTTTCTACAGTCACTTCAAGTTTCGTTGGTGAATAAAAGAAACCTGTACCATTACAACCCATGGGTTCTGGATGGCGGAGACTGCACTGTTTCTAGGATGACGGTTGTGAAGAGAGGTGATTTGCCCTAGATCACGCTCAACCGCCAGATTTCCCCCCGACTTTATAGAGACTGAGTGAGCCACAGGAGGGTCTGTAGATCTCACGGGGTCCATCCAAATCTGTTAACAGATTAAATAACTTATCTAACTCCACACACCGAGCAACGCCGCTTCCTAGCGAATAAAAAGGACACATTTTTTATTTATTTTTTAATTTGGGCGATCACAAATCTACTATAGGCACAATAATTTTGCAAGGAGCAGAAAAGCGAATTTAAAACGTGAGCTTGAGACGATTTAATGCCCATTTCAGGAGCGGAATCGGGGACATTTTATACTCCACTTAAGCCTTTTCAGATTTATTCTGAAACTGTTAAAGATTTAGCAAGTTTCCCTGTTTTCTTCTCTCAACGCATTTTATAATCCGATTCAAGAAAATTCTGGTACTTAAATGATTCAAAGTCATAAATACAGGTGATATTTAAAGGAAGTTCAGGCAACATAGAGAAAGGTTATTCGATGGCTTAGTGGAACCAAATGGTCTACTCCGTAAGTCAAGATGTGTCTTACAATATTCATATATATATATATATATATATATATATATATATATATATATATATATATATATATATATATATATATATATATATATATATTATGTTTTGGTTCTTGAGTTTCAGTCAGTTTATTTTAACTTTTCAGGGGACGTTTCGAGACTAGGTTAGTCTCATATTCATGGCCTAACAATGAAAAAAATTAGCTTTTAGTAAAAACATTAAATAGCACACTAAAATAAAAATAAAATGACACGTGTAAGTTGTAATGGATAGGGTGCACTTACAAGTTCCGAAGAATTGATCAGTATATCATCAATCAGTTACTTCGCAATATATCATAAAATGTTTATATTGGAATAAATATGATCAACGAATAAGTAATCTATTTTTAGGAACAGGAGTTTTATTTAATTGTTGAATCATATTTGACTATTTTATTATTATTTCATCAAGAATTAATTAAAAGGAATTTAAAAGAAATGATTATTATAGAGAAGTATAAAAATCGCGCTGTAAACAAAAAAATCGGATGATCAAGGTCTAAGCTCGTTTTATGCAAATTTAATTAATCAATTACAAAATACTCATATATATATATGTTTCTAGTTAGCTTGACTGTTATGGAAATATTATGTTTTGGTTATTAAGTTTCAGTCATTTTATATTTATTTCAGTGTGCTATTTAATGTTTTTACTAAAAGCTCTTTTTTTCACTGTTAGGGCATGAATATGAGACTGACTAACCTAGTCTCGAAACATCGCCTAAACAAGTTGAAATAAACTGACTGAAACTCAAGAACCAAAACACAATATTTCCATAACAGTCAAGATAACTAGAAACATATATATAAGTTAAGTCCTGGAGACCAACAATATTCACTTTAATCCTTAAAGTGCTTAGATGTAAATAAACCAAAGGTATATATGTAGGATTATGAGAGCAATAAAGTTAGTTATCAATCAGAGTTGGCAGTGTTCATTTCAAACCTTTCTCTTTTTTTTTAAGTATTCCTTTCGATAGACCTTAACTGGTGCCGAAACCGGCGGGACAGTGCGGAAAAGAAAAATCGTGGTAAATTAATTTTTCTTTTTCTTCCTATTTAATTGTGCGTATCAAGTGAGAAAAATGCCCGAACCAGGACTAAGTGACATTTTGAGACCGGCAATTCTCACAGTGGATTCTCAACAACAACCAGTAACCCAACCACCTATAGAAACTCAGGAACCGATAAATCCTGATTTCCCCATGCTGCCGACTACCACGTTAGCGATGGCTCGTGCAGACATAGCGGCAAGAGAGGCAAATCTAATAGAGAGGATGAAGTTAAGAAAAAATAATGCACGTGATCTTAGGAGGGAGATCAGCGAGCTAGAAAGGTTCGACGGAGAAGTTGGTGAGTTAAATCACTTCCTCAAAGGGGGGGACAGGATTATGTATTATATCCAGGTCCACGTCGAGGCAAAGGATATCGACGAATTGGACGCCACCAGGCTAAGGGCAGCTTTAGTATGCCGAGTTAGAAGAAACATCCTCAACTTAATTCAGGCGGACGAAGAGACGCCATGGCATACGGTCAAGGAGAGGCTGAAAAAGGCATTCGGGGGTGGACGATGGGCCCCAGAAGAAGACATGCTCCAGATGTTCAGGGAATACCGCAAACAAGGACAGTCACACGGGCAATATGCAGCGGTACTGTTGGCGCGGTATAATAAAATTACGGAGAAATTACGTGAAATGATGGAAACGGATCAAGTGGAGGCTCGCATGGATTTTCTATCCAGAATACTGAAAGTCCAGTTAGCCAGGGATACTGGAAGAAAGGATGGATTGCCGAAAGACAAAACATTCTTGGAGTGCGCACAGGAGATGGTAGACGTGAGCGCAAGGGAGGAAGAATCAAAATTCGGCGAGGTCGCAGAGACGGGCTGGAGTAAGGTCACTTACCGCCGACCTGAGATTAGCCGAAACCGTCCAAGATTGGACATGGGTAGGAGAAGAGACCCCGAAGGTTATAAGAAGGAGAGGTCGGCTGCACGAGATAGACGACCAGGGACGGAGAAGAAAAATGGACGAAGAGAGGAGAGGAAATGCCACGAGTGCGGTAAAACAGGACACCTAATGGCTCAGTGCCCTCGCACGCGGTGCTTTGAGTGCGGAACAGAGGGACACATGGTCAGGCAGTGCCCCTATATCTACTCTCGCAGGGAGACGCAGAGGGTGGAACCCATGGAAGTGAACGCCCAGAGAGTCTGGCGAAGACATAAGTCGACACCAGCGTCGACGGAGACATCGGAGACGGAAGAAGAAGGACCAGCGAGCAGTGGAGGTGAAGGAGACAGAAGTAGTCGCAGGAGCGGAAGACTGCGTGTAACATCAGAGAGGAAGCAGCGCGCGGAAGACTGAGGTGAGTGTCAGCAGAGAGGCGACCGCATGATAGTGAACTGCAGCGTGAGAGGAGTATGTGGCGGTTTGCCTATTATACAGGTGGAGCGAGGAATCAGGTGCCTCGTAGATACAGGAAGTTCCGGCACAATCCTGAGTAGGAAGGCGGTGGAGAAGCTGGCGGCGGGAAAAAGGACACCCCAGGTACAGGTATGTACATGCAAATTAACCACTCTGGGTGGCCCTTGTAGAGTAGAGGGGGAAGTGATGATGGAATTGGGGACGTGGTTTAAAGCAGGGACCAAACTAAGGGTACACGTGGTGGAAAATATGTTACGTGGTTATGAAGGGATAATCGGGTGCGATATTCTGAATCAGTTAGGTACTCGAGTGAAAAATAAGGATGGGAGATGGTCAGTCAAGATAGGGGGTAAGCGATACAAAAGTTACGTGAGGGCGAAGGACGCGATGGTGTGTGTGGGCGTAGTGAACCAGGCAGAGGATTGGAGGGTACGGATACGGCGAGACTTCGATGATATTTTCCATAAGGAGGGCGAGCGGTTAGGCGCAACGGGGGAAACCGTTCACGAAATATCATTAAAAGAAGAACGGGCGACATACGTCAAAGAAAGGCGATACCCGCAGGCGTTGAGGCAGCACATTAGGGAGGAGATAAAGAATCTTAAAGATCAAGGGATTATAGTAGACAGCACATCGCCGTATAATAGTCCACTTTGGGCGGTAAGGAAAAAGAGCGCAGCTGGGGAAGAGAAATACAGAGTCGTGATAGACTACCGGAAGTTAAATGAAAACACGATAGATGAAAAGTATCCCATCCCGAGATTCGAAGACATCATTGATAGGCTGAGCGGGGCAACAGTGTTTAGCACCCTAGATTTGAAGGCAGGATATCATCAGATCAAGATGCACCCGAGGGATCAGTCCAAGACCGCATTCACATTCGAAAGAGGGCACTATGAGTTTACGAGGATGCCCTTCGGACTCAAAAACGCGCCCATAACTTTTCAAAAGTTAATGGATGAGTTTCTTCGGGGGGTGGATGAAGATGTGTGTCAAGTCTACATGGACGACCTGTTGGTGTTCAGCAAAACCGAAACGCAGCATATCGAGCATCTCAGGAGTGTGTTTAACAGGATCCGGAGATTCGGCTTGAAGTTATCTGCTGAAAAATCACTTCTGGGAAAAGGAGAAATTACTTTCTTGGGACACACCATTACGAAGGAGGGGGTGAAACCCGATAAGAGCAAAGTGGACGCAATTTCAAGGATGGCGGTGCCGAGAGATGTCCAGGGTATACGTCGTCTATTGGGCTCGCTAAATTATTACCGGCGTTTTGTCCCGGAAATGGCGGAATACCTTGTACCCCTCAACAACCTATTGAAGAAAGGCCGAAAAATTTTCGTTACCCCGGAGATGGAGAATAACATCCGCAAATGTATGGTACGGCTTCAGGAGGAACCAGTACTGGCCTTCCCGGACTTCGAGAAGCCCTTCATGCTCACGACGGATGCCAGCGAATATGCACTGGGAGCAGTGTTGTCACAAGATGGGGAAAAAGGAGACCGCCCTGTTGCTTACGCTAGCCGGCGCCTTACGGAAGCCGAGACAAGGTACAGTGCGTTAGAGCGCGAACTTCTAGCAATAGTGTGGTCAATAGACCATTTCAGACCGTACGTATTCGGAAGGAAGTTCACGGTACATACGGACCACAGACCTCTGCAGTGGGTGGGAAAGTTAAAAGAATCGTCTGCGCGCATCACTCGTTGGAAGGAATTTTTGGGGCAGTACAACCTCGAAATCAAATATAAACCGGGCAAGGAGAACGTGGTAGCCGATTGGCTGTCCCGGGCGATAATGGTAAACGCGGTGGAAGAAACGGGAGAGGGCCCATCGCGGGACATTAGGCAGTTCCTACAAGAATGGACTCCGGAGGGGGAAGGAGGACGCAGTTCGGACAGCAGAGAAGAGGAAGACCAGGACGAGGAAAGTTCAGCGGAAGATAGACCGACGGAGATGACGGAGTTAGAGGAAATAATTAATGACAAGAAGCGTCAAGTCATATGGAAGACCAGGACCGCGGGGCTACTTAAAATGGACTTCTCAAAATACGGTAGGAGTAACATTATTACCATCTGGTCACAACCCGGAGTCAGTGATGACAACATTTGTCGAGTACTGAAAGAGGCTTCCAGGCCGGGAAGAACATCCCATTTGTACGTCGGAAACGCCACCGTGTGGGAAAAAATACAGCGGTTATGGCGGTCGGAAAGGTTAGGAGTGGACCGCAACTTCGTTCGCTGTACGACGATGGTAGAGACGATTCGTGAGAGCGACCGTCAGAAGGAGATCACCGTAGCTTATCACCAGGGCAAGACGAATCATAGGGGAGTCAGCGAAACTATCCAAGCGCTTAAGCGGAGGTACTTCTGGTGGAATATGAAGGAAACAGTCAGGGAAGTTGTGGGGGCATGCGACGTTTGTTTATCCACGAAATACGACAGACATCCCCCCAAAGGAATACAGGAGGAAACGCCCACTGCAGAAATGCCTTTGACGGACCTGCAAATCGATACGTTTTCCTGGAGAGGCTATAAGTGGATCACATTAATAGACTGCTTCAGTAAGGTGGCTGCGGCCCATCTCATTAACGAGAAATCGGCGGATGCAGTTCTAGTGGCCCTTAGGGCCTGGTTTAAGGTATATGGGGTACCCGACAGAATCGCCTCCGATGGTGGAATGGAGTTCGACAATGCGAAGATAAGGGCCGAAGCGAGGGAGCTAGGGGTGGTATGGAGAATCAACACCCCGGGACATCCCAAAAGTAGAGGAGCCATCGAGAGGTTGCATAGTACCCTCAGCGACCACCTGCGAATCTATCAGGTAGAAAAAGGGTTAGAACCAGATGAGGCAATGGAAAAGGCAATCGCGGCGTATAACGAATCTATCCATTCCGTTACCGGGTTTTCTCCCTTTGAGATTATTTTCGGGTTGCGACAACGACGAAGGGACACCAGAGCTACAACCGTTGAGGGCGAGTTGAAGGATCACGTGGTTGCAAATCGAATATCGCTAGAGAAGTTACAGGGGAAAGTCAAAGACAGGCTCGAACGGGAAAAGCGAAGTCGCGTAGCGAAAGAGAACCTCAGGGTCAAGGACGCCATGGGTGGGATCAAGATAGGTACTACCGTTTATAGGCAGAGGAGTTCCAACCGGGGGAAAGAATTACTACGCTACGAAGGGCCATTCCGAGTGGTAGCGATAAGGGAACATAACATTGTAACGGTTGAATACATTAAGGATCCCAAGCGACGTAAGAATGTTCATATCGAACAACTTAAGCTTCCTCTCGGGCAGTTACAACATGCGTAACGGCCTGGAGTGTCCTGGCCGTCATCCAGAAGCATACATATTCTTTTTATGACTTTTTATTTTTCTATTGTGAGTGTATATATAGTGCGAACCCTTTTTTTTTTATTTATTATTAGAAGCATCTCGTTTTGTTTTGTGTGTGTGTGTCAGTTCTATCGAAAGTGAAAGAGAGGATTTCGGATCTATAAGTTTATTTTTTTATTTTTTTTGTCTCTCACTGTATATGTGTTCAGCACTACGTAAATGTACAGTGAATGTTGCTGGCCTTCCGGGTTTTGGCTTACTTCGTTTCCAAGTTTCCGAAATTCTTCGAAAACTGGAGGGGGGGAGTTAAGTCCTGGAGACCAACAATATTCACTTTAATCCTTAAAGTGCTTAGATGTAAATAAACCAAAGGTATATATGTAGGATTATGAGAGCAATAAAGTTAGTTATCAATCAGAGTTGGCAGTGTTCATTTCAAACCTTTCTCTTTTTTTTTAAGTATTCCTTTCGATAGACCTTAACTTATATATATATATATATATATATATATATATATATATGTATATATGAGTATTTTGTAGTTGATTTGGAACTTAGAGCCTTTCTCTAGTAAGTGTTTGTATGTAGTTATGTATTTAGTATCCTGATACGTCGAACAGCTTTTATGTCTAGTGTTAGGATTCCAAGTTAAACGATTGTCATTACATTGTCCTAAGTACCTGATCTGTTCTACAGGAATCATTGGGTTGTTATTAAACGATACAGGAAGTTTCGATAAATAGTTTCGACCAAAGGCTTTAAAAAACAGTTTTCATTTTTTAAGGGACTTTTTTTGAGGCCTAAACAAGGACCATTTTGTATATATATACATGGTAAACTACTATTATTCAAAATGTTATTATTCATATATAATGTATTTATGTATATTTACATATGCGTATATGTAACAAGTAGTCCTGCCATGTTAATATCACATTTCAGACTTGTAAGACTTATTCATCATTAATATTTCTTTGTATATAAATCACACATACATAGAAGCTTAATTTTCTGCACTGTATTATGAGACAATAGAGCTCATTCCGCGAACAATCCCAACGTAGCAAGGCCCGTTGATAGGAGGCATTCTACCCAAGAATAAATTAGTGCTATAATCAATGTTGAACAAGAGCAATAAGTTAAACAGAAGGCGGAATGTAATCGGAGTTAAGTTTATTAATGAAGCTCTAAGTTCAAGGGTGCTCTGGAGATGTTTAATAAACAAGCGGAAGGATTAAGGCAACTAATTAGCGAGTCTAAACATTCCAGGATATTCTGGAGAAGTCTGCGATCGGGTCCATGGAACTGGAACTCCGATCGGCCAAGTGGATTGGAAGAGTGATCATCCTGGAGTCGAGGGAGTGGTTGGGTATCCACCAATGGACACGGATCAAGTGAGATCGCCTCAGTCATCAATTTTCCAAGAGACTGGAAAATCAGAAATCAAGCTTAAAAACAAGATGAAAATGATATATAAATATAATTATATATCAGTTGTAAGTATATTGAAAGTTAATACCAAATAATAATTGGTTGCCCGTATGCGTTACTTATCGCTCTTTCAAAAGAATGGCATTAGAATAACACAATATGTCTTAAACCTTCAATAGCAGTTATATTTTATTTTTTAATAAAGCCATAATTTGCATTGTAACATGTTTGATCTTGAAGTTTTATGGGAATATTGTCATAGGTTAAAAAAAAAAAAATTGAGGCTATTAAATAGTCTAAAGGCTAGTAACATAATTTCAACACCATCATTACTATAGGAATGCTTTGCTCAACCAATACCCAAATTTTTAATTCACATGGAGCTTTTAAATTTCTCAATATAGGTTTTTATTTGGTTATGACAGTTCTTTTTTGATGAAAATAAATTCCAGGATATTTTGAAGCACGTAGCAGATCTTCACCAGCAGAATAAACAATATACAAAAATAAAATAAATAGAGTAAAAAAATGAAATCTAAACTTTTTTTTTATTCAGTCCTGATGAAGAATTGCAATGAGGATCGAAACCTAGGCTTCTAAACAGTTTCCTTTTGTATCAGAGGTTGTGCTGATATCGACAAGAGATTCATGCTATGAAGTATGAAGGAATTTTAACTGCAACCTCAATAGCACTGGTTATTTTTGGTAATTACCTAGTTAAAATTAATAAATCGTTTGAATATCGTCTAGAAAATACCTGAACTACTACAACCCATGAAGTGTCTTGGATTCAGTACGTGGTAGAGACTGTACTGTTTCTTGGACAACGGTTGCGCAGGGAGGTGATTTTTCCTAGATAACCCGCCACTCACAGATTTTATCACTATTTCGGGTACCCATTTTATAGAGGACGGGTGAGCCCCAGGAAGCCCTGGATCCCATAGAATCCATCTCCGACCGGTAACAGACCAAATAAAAATCTACCACTGTTTATATTTATAATCATTGCACTTAAAATGTATTTTTAATATAAGAACACTGGATCAGAAACCTCCGCTATTGATATATTAAAAAAATATATATATTTCCCTGTTATTACGGAAAAATGTCTTCTTTTTTCCCCAATTTTAACAGAACATCATAACGTTTTCATCCGTTTTTATTTGACCCAGAGTACGACGAAAACCTTTCAGCACAATGTGTAACCCTAAATGGGTCCCCAATTGATTCCGTTTGTTGGAAGTGGAAAAGGTTTGTATCGAAGAAATGGAAAGGAATAAAATGGAATAAGGCTAAATGGGGGAAAATGAAGGGTTGAAAAAAAATAAATGGAAAGAACATTTACAACTTGATAAAAATTCAGAGCTTAGTATAATACAATTTTATGGAACAGAAATTAACAAATCTACTGTTTAAAGAAAGTAAATAAGATTTATTAAAGTAAATTATAAAACTAAACAGGTAAAGTAAAGAGGATAATAAACGCAAAAATGGTTACGATAATGACAAGTAAGATATATTGCGAATGAAGAGGCAACAAATTAGTCATTAGTCCCCAACTAAATTATCATTAAGATCAAAAATAAGTTATAATTATTTATTAATGCTTATTATTTAACAATATGGCTATAAGAATATTTACTATTGCTTACGGGTCCATGAAAAAAACATATATATATAACAGTAAGAAAATGTTTTAAATGACTATGGGATGAATAGCAATTACTATTCTCTATTTTTGTTTCAGAACTAATTATTGGCGATAAAGACCCAACCAGTGGAAAATATTAATTCCTTAAATAGTGATAAACTATTTATAATAAACGGACGTTACGACCCACACTGCAGGTCTTCTTCAGGGATGGACAGACAAGATAACGAAACATTTTAAAATGCAATGATTGGATTAAGAAAATAGTAAATATATATAAAATATTGGAATAAAGCAGATACAAAAGTAAAATAATTTAAAGTTTAAACTAACACTATAGGATAATGGTTAATGAAAAAAAGTATGTAAAACAATTTTTAAGTAAAAGAAACTTAAAATGAAACTTTGAAATATAAAAAATAAAATGTGGAAACAAACATTCTTGAAATGTAGGTGACATTTTGGAGGGTTAACCCTAAATAATAACCTATAAAAAACCTAGAAGAGAAATATAAATGATAAAATAAATGAATGAATTAGAACTGAGTAAATAAAATATTACACTATAGTTTAGTTGCCTTCCACCAGGACCACTTTCTTCTGTATATTTATACGGCCAAATAATATTTTTTCTAGATATCTGACTTATAAACCTAATATTGTAATTATTTAATTTTATTTGTTATTGTGCTTTACAAGAGGTTGGTAAATAGGGTAAACAAGAGACAACAAAATGTAAATAATTAGGAGCAACCAAATAGACATTGAGTTGCAAATAATTGTTTGGTTGTGACATGGGAGCGAACGTGACTGGGTATAGGCAATCTGTCCCATGGGCCCCATAGCACAGCGTCACAATTAAATACAGATATAGCGTTTGCTATCGCCCATGTTTAGTCCCGAATCAACGTTATAACAGCCTGTTAACGACTTGTTAAAGTGTACTTATAAATATATTGTATTCTGTATTTAAAGAAATGAGTAAATAAAATGTAGGTAACATGAAATAATCGTTGAATGAAATAGAGTTATACGTATAAAAAAGTGTTCTAAGAAACAGTAAAAACAGTTGAAAACTGAAAAAAAAAAAATTTAATGCATTCTGCTTGTTTTCTATTGCTGAAAGTCTAAAAGCGTAATACAGAATAATGAGATGATTGTGAGTACCTTTAATAATAACTAATAAATACTGTTGCTATATAATATTGAAATAAAAATGAAGGTTCTCTCAAAAACATTTTTATATATCCATAGAAGATAATAATAATTATAAGATGTTTTTTATTGGTTGGAGCTAAATACCTAGTTGATCCATGCCCATATGGTTTGGCCATATATGTACAAGGATCAGGGACATGACGACTATGGATGTAGGTGTAGTATAGTATCTGTGAGTTGCTACAAGTTAGACGAGGAATTTTTGAACCGGGATACGAACTTGCGAGTATGTGTGGATTTGTCTGTGTGTGTCTGTGTAGAGAGAGTAATATATAGAAAAAGAGATATAAAATGATTTTTAATAATATTAAAATTGGTATAACCTAGAATTACTTAAGTTGTAATCTAGAAAATCAGATAAAAACTTCTGCACCGATCAAAACTAATAATTTTGCTCAGATAATCTCATACTATACAAAATGATTATTCACACCAATAATTATGATTGTTTTAATAATGAACAGGGGGTTTTATTTTCTCTGTGATAGTAGACTAAGTTAAACAATAGTTCAAACAGCAGAACGATGAGCAGTGAGTTGAGTGATCCTCAACACCCACAACAGCCAGGGCGATGAAATTCACTATCCCTGTCCGAGGAGGCTAGGCAGATTATTGGTTAACCGACAATTCGCATCATAGCCTAATCCCTGGCAACTGGATCACGACCAGAGACCGCAATGTCCAGGTACACACACACCTGCACGGCTACATACACCTAGAGACTTACACAAGCACACTAAACCTCTCCCCTTCATACCAATCATCACTCAATCATCTGCGACCATATTATCAATATAATATTATACTCTCGGTTTGTCCATTAGTCTTTATTGGGTCGTTTCATAAGAAATGTCCAAATTATTCCAAATTCCAATAAGATAATTTTTATAATTTCTAAAATTCAAAGTGGAATTAGTGGAGTCTGTCGTTTATTGTACTTATGCTTACATATTGTAATTTTCTTTTATTATATTTTTTTGTAATTTGTTGTTACAGTAATCCTCTATTTTTTTTATAATATTTACTATTGCTGCAAATCAACGAACATTGGTTAGTATGCCACCAAAATACATGGAAACACGCTATAGTCGAGTAATGTTTTTATGAGATTAAACTTGGACTCTCGGCAGCCCAAGCAAGAAACATTACCAGAGTGTTTGGGGAAGGCCGGTGTAACACAAAACAACGGGACACATATCAAAGCCTAATTTGCAAAAAAAAACATTATTGGTTTCTGTGTGGTGGTCAGTGACTGCATTAGCTTATTTCTCCATTCTGCCCGGGGGTAAAACTATTACATTCACATCGTACTGCAGGGATATTGACCTAATGCAATGAAAATTTATCAAAAAACAATTTGCGTTCCTTAATCGGAAGGGACCTATACTTGTACAGGACAACGACAGATCTCATGTGAAAAAAACTAACCGAGCTGGGTTAAGAACTTCTCCCAAACCCATCTTTTATGCATATGCAGTACATTTTTGATTACTTGACTATTATTTTTATCTTATCGACAGTAAAAAGAAAAAGTCAATGATGTCCATATTTCCTTTCTATAGAACCAATCAACCTTTTACACAAGCGAGCCTTGCTATATAAACTGTCAAAACATTTAATGATTATGCTAATTAAGATAAAACACAACAAATTCCCTGTTATAAAAAAAACAAACGAACTACTCTAGAAATGTGAACATTTTTAGAGCATTGGATAGAACATAAAAGTGTGGAATTGTTTTAGTACAATTACTGCGAAATTATTCCACAATTCTCTTCTAATTCGGCAGAAACCCGACCGCAATAACAACCAATCAAATAGATACGACAGACAATAAACCCGTTCTCGGAGCAATCAACGTCAACGCTTTTTTTTCCTCCCTCCGACAGGATGGCGGACAATTGTATCGCCCGATGAAGAGCAACTTCGTTAAGATGTGATTAAGCCGTACTCCCTCCGTGTTGATTAGCAAAAACTCGGGCCACTACCTGGTTCTGACCCCAACAGGTAATAAATCAGATTTCATTTCACACCGGGAACTGTGAAAGGGGTGAGAGGAAGGGATTGTTCGCTGGCCGGGGACGTGGAAAATACGATTTAGGCAAAGGGTTGAGGATTACAGGGTAATCGCCTGTTAGTCTCTTAGGATAATAGTGAGCGCACTATCTTCCGTTCCGTTGAAGGGTAACACCCTACCGGTCGCAAATCCCTTTAAGGTACAGATGGGTGCGCCTGTTCGGGGGTACTAAGGGCGGTGTACCTTGAAGGTTCAGCCAAAGCCGCATTATTCAGGGAGAAAAATTACACAAAGGACAAGACACAAATAAATTACTTTTGGAATTTAGGGAAAATATTACGCATTATTTGCAAATTCGTTTGAAGTCACTTCACGCTGCGATGGCTAATTCCGATTCCCCTCGGACTCAATGAAGAATAAAACCAAATTTACAAAGGCACTCATGAGGACTGCCGACAGAAGTGAAAACTCAAAACTTAAAAATAACTACGATATTTTTTGGATTTCTAAATCAGTTATAATCTGAATTATTTAAATTTGTAATTTTTCAATCAACAATTAAATATCTTTTATGTTAAATATCATTAATCTTACATAAATGGAATTCTAACCTATAATTTAAACTTAAGATGATTAAAATAAATTATATATTTGTATCATGCTCAGGCCGCTAGGTTTCACCAATCTCGAGCATGTTGCTGACGCGAATTATAAGTTATCCCCTATCAAAACTTGCTAAAGAAGTTTTCTCTTCAAATAAGTCTTTATTAATATGTATTAATTGATATTGGTTTACTTGGTTCTTTCTTATTATAAACCATTTAATATAACGAATTATGTTTGAATACTTTTGGGGTCGTTAACAGTAAAAGTATTTTTGGGGTTGTACCGGAGCCCTCCAACATTCCTCCCTGAATAAAAATAGTTGCTTGGATCTATAAATCTCTTTCAGATTTAATGAACTACAGTGACTGAAATCTTTAAATAATTTCGTATATTGGGATCATCCTTTAGCGTCTAATGAGCCTTCAAACTGCTTTCAAGATATTTCGGATCATTTGTTATCCTTAACAGTCCTCCAGGAGTGCGTCATTCCAGCCAACCATAAGGAGTATCCTGTATGCTGAGTCATGCAGGGCAAACACTGAGTTAGCGACGCCAATGCATCTGTGAGTGCAGTTAATCAGTCCAGCGGCAGACTTGCATTGTTCCATTCAATATTTGTCTGAGGAAACTGGCCAATCAGGAGTAATACTTCCAAGACAATAAGGCCAGTGATCGTTTTATGTGATGCTAAATTTTGAAAGGACAAACACGATTGTTCTTGTACAGTAAACATTTTTATTACGATAAATACCTGCGCAGCCACACTAAAAAAAAAAAATTATATACTCATGAAAAAGATGCTAAAATTCTTTGTTAGGATCATAAAAGAGGCTGATACAAGGCGCAATGAAAAATAGTTTTTATATATTTTTTCTTTTTATTTATCACCGTGGGTATTGTACTTAAACCATAAGATAATTATATTTTTAATGAGTTTTCTTTTTAAAAACGTTTGTTTCCTGTTTGGAAGTAATTTGGGTACCTCAGTGCGTAAAAGTTTGTTGAGAGAACTGTTTATTTGAAAGCTTCTTCAGGGCTAAATATACAAGATATAGACAAATAAAAATACATAGGCATCAAGGGATATGAGTGATAAAAATAATAATTGGGTAACACTTAGGTAAATATAAAAAATATAATACAATCGAATAAGTATTAAAGAAAGTAATAACAATTAATATAGCGAATGGAATTTGAAAAAGAGAGAGAGGGTGGAATTTTCAGAGAAATAATCAGTAACACAGAGGAATGTTATGATAAAATATTTAAAGGGTATATATAAAATAAATAACAGAAATGCTGCAGGATTTTTTTTTTTTAAATAATTTATTCAATGTGATTTAGAACTGTATTATATTAATACATCCAGTAAATAGAATGAGTGTATACAATGGCATGAAATGACAAGCAGAGAAACTACCCAGCGGCAGTACTTAAATAGCTAGTTCAACTTTGTAGATCACGAGATAATCTTCTTTTCAGACGCCTCGGAGGATTATCAGGAATTGAAGAGGTTGCTAGGTTTGAAACTAGTGGGTTTCAGTGGCAATGAAGATTGCCATGAAAAGATTAATAACGGATTCGGGCCAGATCAGCAACAGGTGGGACATTAGGGTCATTATGGATTACTTTGTTCGTTACAAAATAAGGAGCATTGAGGATTTTACGAAGGATTTTGGATTGTAAAGATTGAATATGAGAAGAATTTGATCGTTTAGTAGAGCCCCAAAGCTTTATTTCTTAAGTCCAGATGGGTCAAATAACATGAGTATTTTGTAATTAATTGAGAGTCTGGAACTTTTGTCTTGTAAATGTTGAAGTAGCCTGAAACGGCGTGCTTGAAAATATAGCATCACATTAGGCCATTACTTACAGATAAATTAGATATCAGTAATAATAGATAAATAAGATTAGTTTTAGATATTGTTTTAACAGATATTGTGGGATCTCCTGACCTTCCTGGGGTTCACCCAGCCTCAACTAAATACTCATTATTGGGGTAATCATCACCCTGCTATACTAATGGTATATATACAGTAATGCGATTTCAACCCAAGACTCTTCATTAGATTCATTGCACGAATCTTGCACTAATGAAGAAAATATTCTCATTTTAAGAACTCCTGTTTAGAAACAGGACACATATACATTACAAAACACTCCCATAAGCGGACAGATAACCCCCGAAGTGGCGAACAATCTAATTGTGATTAAACACTAAGATCCGAAACGAGGCGATGGTATCTTGTTCGGGATAATTGTACAAAGGAGAGCTGCCTTGGGGCTTATTAGCGCTGATTGTCAATTCCAACATCACCTTTCTTGATTAACTCCTCCATCTGGGATAACTAACCACAATCACCCCTCGAGTAACAAGTGCCATTAAGAAAATAATTACCTTTTATAATTAATTACTAATGGGAATTAACTATTACAAAATATTAGAACCGCTTAGTTGATTTGTTAATCTTAAATTGAGTTCTGAATCGTCCGACACGTGTAAATATTTACAGAATAGTTTCCAATGTTTAAAAGAAAGAAGAGTAAGTAATAATCATAGTTTTAGAAGAGTGTAAAATGGTCAAGGGGGTGAAATAAACAAATTACACTAAGACTTTTTTTATTTGTGCTCACGTTTCGACCTAATTTTTATCCATATTCAGGGCTGAGAATTAAAAAAAAATAGAAAAAATATATAAAATTATTACAGTATCTAAGAAGATGTAATAGTTCATATATAACGAAATGATAGGAATGAAATTAATTTTTTTTATATTGTGAAACAATATTTAAAAAAAATACTTCTATAATCCATGAATGGTATTTGATTTATTACATAGTAAGGGTTGTTCTGTTTCTATGACTAGGTTGTGCTGGGTAATTTTCCGAGATCACGCTCAAACGCAAGTTTTTTCCCACAATTACCTTTTTAATAGAGTCTGGGTACGACCCAGGAGGGTCTGTAGATGTTCAGGTTCAGAATAAATAATATATCTGCCACTGCCGGGTATGAAAAGGAATACTTCAGCACAGGAACTCAGGGCTCCTTTAGTTTTTTCCTAAGTAAAATATTCAAATTCTGAGGTTGTGGTTAGTATGACGACCACCAATTCCAAAGGTACCGGCCTCTGGGACTTGGATGTGGCCCTAAGGGTTTTTTTTTTAATAGGAAGTAAAAAATCTTTAGTTGTGCCGTTCTTCGGGGGATACGTAAAATAATAGCTCCGATTCTTTCCTGTGTCACGTACTTGTTAAAAATCTAGTACTAATTTTACATTGAATGACAAATTTAGGCATAGCCCACTTAGGCACAGCAGCAAAAAGTAGCGTTATATAGATAAGCAATATGAACAGAAATATTTTAGAACTTTAAAATATGATTTTTTTAGTTCACTAGTGATTAAAGAGTAATAATAAAAACTTCAAAACTGTATTGTTTTTAATTGACTATAATAAATATATTTTTTCCAGATAATGCTGTAGTTTAATTAGTAATTATTTAAAAAAATGGAGGGGTTTTCATTAACTAATTGTATTAAAAAAATTGGTAAATAAGTCCATTTTAACACTTGATAAAAGTTAATAAAGCTAATGCTATAAGTTGTATTGAAATTTCTTCTAATGAGGGCAGATAAAATTTAATCATACCTCAACGATATTATAGAAGAAATTATTTAGGTGTATTAGTAAATTAATTAACGGTGGAGCGGAGTGGCTCAGTGGTTGAGCACTGAGTTGCCATGCCTGAAATCCTGGTTCAAATCCTGCTGGGGGCAGTTACTTTTATTTAGTCTGTTTGCAGCCGGGGATGGATCATA
Organism: Troilus luridus; assembly: GCA_964056705.1. NCBI lineage: Eukaryota > Metazoa > Arthropoda > Insecta > Hemiptera > Pentatomidae > Troilus > Troilus luridus. The sequence continues at coordinate 14,737,519 of OZ057416.1, read as the reverse complement.
TAGGATCTAGGCTCACCCAGCCTCTATAAAATATTATAAAAATAGGGTACCCATAATAAGGGGGGAAACCCTGGCGGTTGAGCGTGACCTAGGACAAGTCACCTCCTTGCAGAACCGTTGTCCATGAAACAGTACAGTCTCAACGATGTACTGAACCCCCATACTCGTTCACGGGTCGTAGTGGTACAGGGTTTTTTTTTTATTAGTAAATTAATAATTGTAGAAACTAATATATTTATTGTAAACATATTAAAAACCATTTTCCTGTTGAATATGTTTGTACTGTTAAGGCAGGTGAGGCTGCGGCCGAGACGGCGTTTTTTATTTGGATTTTTTTTTCAGCCTCGCCAACCTCCGTGTTTTGTTTAGGTCGATGGAGATGTTCCGTTTGTTTGTTCAACGAGATTATCTTTTTTACCCGATTCTGTGATAATATACATTTTAAAAAACGGTCGACTATGTAAACACTGTGACCCAGGAGGCAAAAGAAAAAAAAGGTGGTCTTTTGTCCGGAAGTTTGGGGAGAGGGTGAGTGTTGTACCATGGCGCCTCACGCTATCAGCTTGCCTATTACATGTTCTCTGCAGTTATCGCCGAAATGTATACTTATTATTGGTCTGGAATCCAACAATCTTTCCCTAATTATGGTTATCGATGCTTTCCCACGGTTTTATATACGTTTATGTAATAGTATAAAATACTACACACAGCAACATGGAATAATTTAACATTCCATATTTATTATAAACACAGTGTATATTTGATTCTCGTCAGTACTGTGATAACGCAGGAGTTGACGAGCCGTAGGTCCTGACTTAAAATCCCGCTGGCAGATTTTTATACGCCGGAAAAGGGTCCTATGAGATCTACGATCCTCCTGGGGCTCACCCAGAGTGGGTACCCATGTAGGAGAAAAATCTGGGGTGCGTGATGAATGAAAAAATCACCACCCTGCACAACCGTTGTTCAAGAAACAGTCTCTACCATCTACTAAACCCTTCCATGAGTTAAAGTGATACAGGTTTTTCTTTTTGTATTCATGCTGAATATATACTACCTAAATGTATATATTACGGAAAAAACTAATTCAGACTCATACGTAAGTTACTTTAAATTTTGAAATCATTTTAATAAATTTTTCTGGCTGTTTTAGCCTTGATTTAAAAAATAATTGATTCCTACGCTTCATGGTTTTTCTCTTTTATGAATCCAATGTAGTCTAGAGCATTACTACAATATGATATGTCTTGAAGATCACTTAATATGATTGTTTTCTTTATAGCTCAATTTTAATTTATCAGACAGTTATAATGTAATGTTTGGGATGACTTGTGATGTAGTAGCACAACGTAGCGGTTGAGCATGGAGGCTATTTGGTCGGTTCAGATCAGGCTCAACAGCCAAGAACCCAAAATTAATCGTTCCCACTTTATAGATCCTGGATGAGAATCATCCGACAGAATTGATTCTCTGAAGTAAATAAATAATTAATATGCAACACCCGGTCTCCAACTCTGAACTTTAAAGTCAGTAAGCAGACCCGTTACGCAGTCTAACTGAACGAACAATTACTAATATTTAATTGCACATAAAATTAATTATTATCTATAATTAAATCTAAAGAATAACAGATAATTTACACAAGATAGTAGGGGTTATTTCTAATTATTTGCGGCGAAGATGAAATGGTTAAGGATATTCAGCAATACCTTAACTGACGAGACCTCTTATCTGAAATACACTTAAGCTCACGATGACAAATGTAGACGCACGATCTCTAGTAATCAAATGTAGATCTGTGCCTTGTAGCATCGCTGGGTTGCCGCAGCATATTAAGTAGTTTCGTCACCAGGGCACGATATATCTTCAATCAATGGAAGAGACGAATATCGCGATCTCTTCTGAAGTGACGGTTTAAATCTTTTGTGAGTGATTTTTCTTCTATTCTCAATCCCTTGAAATGATTTAGTTGATTTATTCCTTAAAAATTATCTGCTTTTCATCAATACTGTAATCTTCAATAACGCTTCCTCAACCTGTTGGAAATACTTTTTTTACACGAGAGCATTAATTCGCTCATTGTGTACAGAACATATGTTGAAACGGAAGTTTTCGTAGAGCCTTTGTTGTCCAGTCACGAATGATCCTTGCGTGTTCCGTTTTTTTTTTTCTTACACGAGGGTATATAATTTTTTAGAGAAGAAAACATGAATTATGTACATCCAAGACATAATACCAGGTAATCTCTAAACTGAAGTTCTTGACATATATTATTAATGGGAACAACAAACACATTAAATTTTCTCAATGGGTAGAGAAAAAATGGAAAAATAAAATCGAATTTGTAACAACTGTCAGTGGACTGTAGACATAAGTAAAGAATAAAAATATTGACATTTTAAAATAAATATAATTTGGTTATATGGTAATAATAATATGGGTATAGTTATAAGGAGCGGAGTGGCTCAGTGGTAGAGCAATGAGTTGCCATGCCAGGAATCCTGGTCCAAATCCTGCTGCGAGCAAGACTTTTATTTAGTCTGTTTGCAGCCGGCGATGGATCATGTAGGATCTAGGATCTGGAGCTAACCCAGCCTCTACAAAATATTATAAAAATAGGGTACCCAAAAGAAGTGGGGGGATCTGGCGGTTGAGCGTGACCTAGGACAAGTCAGCTCCTTGCAGAACCGTTGCCCATGAAATAGTACAGTCTCTACCATATACTGAACCCCAGACCAGTTCCCTATTGAAGTGGTACAGGTTTTTTGTTGTGTTTTTTTTAAATTAGTGCAGTTTGTAAAAAACTGAATTGCTGTGCTATAAGCGGTTTCTCTTAATTGGACGAAAAAATTGTAAGTCGGACAAATCACTTCCTTGCAAAACCGTTCTTATAGAAACAGTACAGTCTCTGGCGTGCACTGAACCCAAACCCTTCATATGTTGAATTGATATAAAATGATGTTTAAAAAAACAGAATTAACAATAATATAAAAGTAGCTAAATCTATGGGCCTAGGAAAATACAGGAAGGTTACAGGGGGAGATCTACAGAAAAATCAAAGACCTGGAAACCTAGATAAGAATCAGAAGGCTGATGTTCTATGGCCACATGAAAAAGATTGAACAAAAAGATCTACAACAAAATTTGGTACTTAAGTATATAACGCAAGGCACTAGCAGGCCAATGTTCTGCGCATGCCCCAGCGGTTACATTTTATAACAGTTACATTTCTACCAATTACCTTGGATAACCTTACATTTTTGACAGACATCATTGTTTGTTTACTAGTCTGTTCGAGCGTTGTTGTGTTTGTTGCTCAGTTGTTCTTTGTTATTAATACAAGATGTCGATATTTTGTTTTTTCGTGTTTGTTAGTTATACGGCAATCCTTTTTTGCGATTTGGCAAGAACAGAGGAAGAAGCAATTCATTTTTGCCAGGAGAAAAACATTTTGCAGAAAAAAAGGAAATGTAGCAACTCCCATCAAATGAAGCTATACCTTGGAAATCGTAAGTTTTGGACATGTGATATCAGACAGTGTAATCAGCAAGTGGGACTTAGGAAAGACAATTGGTTCGAGGGAAGCAAAATTCCACTATGTACAGCTATAAGATTTATATATTGTTGATGCGAGGAGTTGAACTCGATTAAATTTTGTGCAAAGCAGCTTAAAATATCCACTAAAACTATTATAGATTGGAATAATTATATGCGGGAATTATGTGTATTGGACATGGAGAGTAAAGAAAACAAGAAGATAGGTGGACCAAATTTGATTGTGGAAATAGATGAGAGTTTGTTTAGTAAAAGAAAAAATAATTGTGGCCGTGTACTACCCCAACAGTGGGTCTTCGGTGGTATATGCAGAGAGACTAAAGATTCCTTTGTCGTGACTATTCCAAATAGAAATAGGTCAACTCTTCTTGAGAAGATTATTGAATATATTGCAGATGGGAGCACTATTTATTCCGATAGTTGGAAAGGCTATCAAACAAATGATATAGAAAAGCAAGGATTCAAACATGCTAAAGTGAATCATAGGTACAACTTTATTGACCCACAAACAGGAGTACATACTCAAACAGTTGAGAGAATGTGGGGTAGTGCTAAATGGAGGAACAAAAGGCAGAGGGGGACAGCAAGACATCATTTGGATTCATATTTAGCAGAATTTATATGGCGACAGCATCAGATTGATGAAAATAGAGACTCTTTTCAATCCATGTTGAACTGTATAGCAACCCATTTTCCACCGAAATGCGATTGAATGTTAAGTTTTTAAATAATTTATTGAATTTTAAATATTTTATATATGTTCCATTATTTTACATCCTACACTTATTATTTATGATTAAATGTACTTATTATTTATTTATTACAATTATAGTTTTAAATAATTATTTTAATTTAAAATCGTTTATATATTCCATTATTTATTGAGATCTCATTATTATATTATTTACATTATATATTATATTATTATATATATTATTTATTTATATTATTATATATATTATTTATTTATATTATATATGTTATTGTTTTATAATATGTTATATATGAAATTATATTGTTATTACTTGGATTTATTTATTTCCAATATTATTACATTCCTATTTTGATTTGAATCTGAGATCGAGGAGAATTTGGATCTGAGGCGATCTCAGATTCAAATAAAAATATTTTAAAAGGTTATCCAAGGTAACTGGTAGAAATGTAACTGTTATAAAATGTAACCGCTGGGGCATGCGCAGAACATTGGCCTGCTAGTGCCTTGCGTTATATACTTAAGTACCCAAAATTTATAGCTAAAAAGGCGTGGGAGGATACACGAAGCTAATAAGGGAATAATTAAAGATATTTCAGATGGCGACTGCCTAGATAGAGACACATACAGGAAAATACTGAATAATCTTACCAATATTGGAAGAGAGAAAATGAGGGGACAAAGTGGTCCGTGGAAAGAAAAGAAATGCAGACGAAAATCATGAAGCTGAGATGGGAAGGAAGAAAATCAAGACTCCCAAAGAAGCCTAACCAATGATATTCGCGTGGTTCTTATTGGCCGCTACGTGATAAAAAAAAAAAATATCTTGAAGCCAGATTAGGTATTTTTAAGAAATATTGGTTTATAACTTTTTTCCCTGTCTTAGTAAAAGTCTTATTTTTCTTCCATTTCAGTATTCAAAAGAAATCTTGATAATGATTTTGCCGTAATCTTTTCCCTCCTTATAAGTCGAATTTTTAATTTCTTTCTTGTATTTGAGTACTTTTTCCTCTAATTCTTAGTTCTTTCCCAGTATTCAGTAATAAATATTTCTATTCAATACATGTTTACCTAATCTGTTCTAGCATAACCATTGTTATGTTGAAATTATAAATAAAACAAAATTTAATTGTAGCTATTTGCAACGAATTATTAAATATAATCATAAAATTAAATACTATATGGACAGATATCATAACTATAATATATATTGATGGATAACGACACTCAATAGATAATATTTAATAAAAATTAATTTTTCCTAATAAAAATACTAAATTATAAACACACAGAAGTCGAATGGGGTTTATTTAATTATTTTTCATCAATAACAAACCGCCAGGAGATCAAAAGGTTTTTACTTCCCAATATTTTTTTCAGTTAATACTGAAACATACGAGGAAAAATACCTCGTGTAATTCAAAGAATGTTTTCATGGGTGGAATTTCAGAGCGGTAATTAAAATGTCGGATTCCTGGCAATGACTTTATTTTTTTTTGTAAGTAAAATATTATTATCCCGAGACGAAATCGGCCGCGAAGTTCATTTTCATTTTTCTCCTTTCCTAACCTGATTAAAATAATTTTTCGTCCAGAAGAAACGCTTTGTCTCAGAAGTAATCCAGTGAATTGTGTAACCGAACCCCCTGAAAAAAGTTTTAAGTTGAAGGAGAGAAAGAGAGAGTGAGAGAGTGAGAGATAGAGAGAGAAAGAAAGAGAAAAAGAGGGAGCTAACATAAGGTTAGAAGTTTTAATTACTTCGGACTTAGTTCGCAAGTCCCGAAGCGGAGATGGTGAAGAGTACACCTTTAAATACCCAAGTGCCCGGAAACCATCGCAATTATTTCTTATCTTGTTTTGGTTATTATGTTTCCATAACAATGAAAAAAAATATATTAAAAAAAAGTACATATTTATTTTTTTCAGGACTTCATTATCATTCCATTAATATAAAAAGGTAGGTACCCTTTGTCTTATCATCTTAAATAATAATAATATTGTTTCAAAATATAGTAAAAAATACGAAAATAGGTAAATACTTGTAATGAACTAGATCTAATTCTATCACATAATGCTTATTTAATGACAATATGAAGATCATAAATTGTCTTTGAACAATTAGACTGTTTCGATATTTTGTTTCCCTTGAATCTATTGAAGAATTTCATCAATACGCGACAAACTTCAAAATCACTTAAAATTATTGCTACGAAAGTATATCTACAGAACCGATGAATATGTGGTTATGTCGAATTTTCTTCAAAATGAGTTTGCAGTACTTAAGGTAGCGGAATCGTGTTATTTTCGTAGTTTATGAGAGCTTAAGTCTGGCATTGGGTCCAAAAGGATATCTACAACAGGATTTACAATTTCTTATCCGAAAATTTTCAGTGGTGCCTTCTCCTACGAATCAAACTAATCCCATTGGATTTAAAAGAACTTATGATATATTATATGAGTAAGAAGGTATTGTATGCAGGAATTCAAGTTCTGTTCTTACAATATTATCCTCGAGTAATACAAATTATTCGAAAAACATAAAAAATCTTTATTCCTTAATGTTTATTGTAAGGCGATTGTTTAGTACTGCACTGCTGACTTTTCAAATAATAATAGCAATATTATAAGTGATTTTTAAGTTTGTAACATCGTATTTAGAAATTCTTTAATAGATTCAAGGGAAACAAAATATCAAACCACGCTGTTCGCGAAAAGAGTATTAGTGCAAAAACCATTAGCGCTCTTCATATGTCATTAAATAAATTCATATTTACAATGACAAATTAATCATATTTATGCTAAACAAATTAAAATTCGCAACACTATTTAGGCCAGTATGATATTCTACATACCAAACAAATAAGAGAATTATATTTAATAACTTTTTAGAATATATATAAAAGTAAGTAATAAAACCAATAAAAACGGAACGATATAATCTTGAGGTCTTAAACTCACCGAGTGATAAAATAACACGGGGCTATATAAAAACTCTAGCTCGAAGTCCGTAAAATCTATTTATCTTTAGATGACATAAAACGGTGTACAAGCGAATTGATAAACAAATAAATAAAAAGGAAAAATAAACGGATAAGGCGAAGTAGATTCAGCTTGGGAAATGCTCAACTGTTTTATTATTTCTTTCTTCTAAGGAGGAGGGGCTGAGAAGAAGAAGAGGGGGATGTGGAAAAGGTAAACAAGAAACTTGTGAATTGTCTTACTTTCTACAAGTCCTTTCTTCCAAGGATCCATGAGGAACTGATAAAGAAAAAGAAAAAGAAAACTTGGGAACTAAAACCAGGACAAACATAAATTCTAATTCTTCTGCCGAACTTCACCATGGTATCTTTGATTTTATGGCATTATCAAATAGCTCTCTAATCAAATGCAAATGCAATAAATATTAAGTTTTTTGACCAATTTCTGTTTCGGGTTTTGATAAAAAATATTGTATACGTATATGAACATAATGCAGATAGTGTAGACAATTCAAAATAATAAGAAACACCGTAAGTTCAAGTAGATCTATAGTAACTTTTTTTATAACAATTAAATAAGGTGTAAGAAATAAAAAATGAATAACGCAATATCAGTTGATAGAATATGACAAAAATGCTATTGGGTAACTCTCTACCCAATTCCAATTATTTTTTATCAAATCAAATAAAGTGTTAGCGTAAGTTATAAAGGTGTTATATGTATAAAGGAAATAGAAACATTAGGCAATGAATAAAAATCCATCCAAAGATCTACTTTAAACAAATCCAAAATAATATTTTCCATAGGGAGGTTTATTGTTTAAATATCCCTTCAGTTTGAAATACAGTTTTAGCTTATAGACAGGAATAAGTCATGTTTGAGTGAACGATAATCGTCAAAAATGGTAAGTCGCAATAAAAAAATGATAAAAAAAAATATTTGTTAATAAAAATAATAATAATAATCAATCGTATAAATAAAAATCAGAAGAAAAAATATTTAAATACGAGTAAGTTGATGCAAATAAAATCTGGTGACGCCAGTGTTAGTTAATATCCACTTGAGGCCAACCAATGGTTTGCCATCCCAGAAAATTTGTATAGTTAGTTAAATAAAAAATTTTAAAAAAATTTCATTTTTTTTCTGTAAGGGCTAGCCAGTCCTCAAAACATATGTATCTGAGAAGGAATATATTGAGGACAAGAAGAAAATTCGTCACACAGTCAATTGTATTTTAAAAGCGTTAATCGGTCGCACTCATTTTTTTCATGCCCACTAGGCCCTGAATATTGATTGTTTGAATGTTAATTTTATATTATTAATTATTTATATTATATATATATATATATATATATATATATATAATAATATATATCTATTTATTAAATTTTAAGTTTAAGTATATAATAATATACATCTATTTATTAAATTTTAAGTTTATATAGCTATATATTTATTAAGTTAGCGTCTGTAAATATATATTTAAACATGTAATTATTACCATCATGACTGTTTTTGTGTTGTTATTTGTTGTAAAATGCAATATAAAATATTTTAGAGTGTATATAAAAGGACTGTTAGTCAATTGTTTTTGCTTTAGCAATGGAGCAAATAAATATTAGAAATAACTGTTCTTTTGTACACTCTAATATTGTGAAACGTCACTTAAAATGAATAGCAAAACACAATCAATTACATAGTAATAAGCAAACGTTTCCATATATATGTAGACGTGTGGGTTTCCTAATATTACATTTAAATAGTAACTAAATTCCTCTATTATCGGAAGACTTTTGTTTATAAATTCTAGTAAAATGTCACGTAAATAGGCTTCTATTATAATTTAAAACAAAACACTATGTACGTATAATATAGTAACATGGTAAAAATAACCACATTAGTAGGATTTAAAAACATGGCAAAAACTATAACAAAAAATAGTAGAAAAAAAAATGTTATAACCCTGAGAAGAAAAATATAAAGAGAAGTGCAATAAAATCACACCTATAGTTCATATCATTTAGTAATAATAAAAATAGAACAGAAGCTATATATTGCAAATGCCACACAGTTGGCAACACCACCAATAACCAGTACTAGGCAATATTTAAGAGTTGGAACAAGTGATACACCATGTTGTGTTTGTAGGAGACAGAGAGGTACACACTGGTACACATTGTCACGGCTAATAATAGATGAAGTGTACTCACATCGCACCGACGTAGAGCGTACCCTTCGCCTCGTCCAGGTAAACAGTCCGATAGTACATTTTCCCGCAGGTGAACTCTCGCACATGGTCTGGAAAGAAAAAAAAAAATTATTATGAATGGATAACATGTTTATCACATAAAGCTACATGAGATAGTTACGAAATAATTACCAAAATATATTGACGAACCATTGACTAGTAAGTTTTTGCCAGTATTTTAGAAGCTTAAGGATTTGCTTCACTGGGTTTTTTCATTGCATTATAATAAAAAATGTTTTAAAAATCGGTTGTAAAATATGCTATGGATCAATAGTTATAACTCTATTAAAAAATTATACAGTCTAATGTCAAGTGTGATCCTACTATAATAGCCCTGAAGAAGACCTGCAATGTGGGTCGAAGCGTCGGCTTCCAAATAAACAGTTCTCCCTAAATAAGAGAATATAATTTTTAATTTAGATAAGAGAATCACTTATCCTCGGGGGCTACAGAATACATAAGTACACCAAATTACAATAATTTAAAAATGTCAGATAATATTTAAAACTATAAAATTTGTACCAAACATCTTAATAAAAATATAATAAGTTTCTTCTTCTTCTTCAACAGTCATCTTCGTTCCAACATGACTTCTCGAATCTTTGAGCATGCTGATCTAAATAATTGCCTGATAGACCAAAATTGTAACAATACCAAAGGTTCTTAGGACTAGATTACCTATATTTTTATCTGCATTTATATTTTTGTACGACTTTTCCCTCTAATAAGATCCTGAATTGTTGATATGGCTCTTATTTTGCGATCTGTTCGAAGTGCTCCAATTTTCTTATAAATATAGAACTATTCCGTATTTAGAAGCATTAGTGAGAACAGAAATAAAATGTACAAAAATAAAGGCTATCTTGTATACTCGGTGAAAGTAAGAGCATGAGTTCAACGGCCGATAAAAATTCGCATATTTCTAAATATCCCACGGGCCAATAAACTGTAAAAGACTCACTCCATTGGAACTGATGATCCGATTCCGAAATGAACTTTGACAAGTTCTGAAGGCTCCAAAAGTCCAGTTGATGCTTCTCGTCGCTCCAAAGTCCAACTTTTCTAATCAAATCAACAAGCTCGTTCATCATTTCCTCTGATCGCCGATGAAGACATGCCATATTCATGAAATAAATTTCCCTCCTTCTCAATTCTCCGATTCACTGAAGGTTCATTTAAAGTTATTTTGCAGGATATTCCGAAAAGAAGAATCGTCAAAACACCAGGGATATCGCCGTGTTATCAATTCAAGCGTTAGAGATATCTGACAGAATAAGCTGTGACTGAATGCTTTGAATTCAGCAGTAAAATTCGTAGTCAATACATTTAATACTGCTTTAATTTGATATAAATTGCAGATTGGTAAGCAACTATATTTTTGTATATTTCATTCAAGAGAACAGCAAATCACGACCAATCCGTTTAAATTTGGGATCGCCGTTTCAGCTTACTTCTACACTTGCTAGACAAACGCTCTAAGCTCCCAATTAATTACAAAAGACTCATATGCATGACTATTATAAGAACTATTTTGACTTACGGAACAGAGTATTGGGGCTCAATTAAGCCATCGAATTCCTCTCGTATACAATCCTTACAATCCAATATCCTTCATAAAATACTCTATGGGCCTTGCTTTGTTACGAATAAAGCGTTTTGACCTTAATGTCCCATTTGTTTCTGATTCGGCCCGAACCCGATACTAGTCCTTCCATGACAAACTTCATTCCCACTTTAGCTCACCAGTTTGAAACCTAGCGACTTCTTAAATTTCTGATTATGCTCGGAGGTATCTGAAAAGAAGATGGGCTCGTGACTTTCTAAATTGAATTTTTTATTTTAGTACTACCACTGGTAGTTTATCTGTGTGCCTTTATCCATGCCATTATATTTACTTTTTGTCTTAATACAGTCGTAAATTTCAATAAATAAATTTTTAAAACAGTAAAATTTTTAAATATTATATTCATTACTGCTTTAATTTGAAATAGCATAAATGTAATTTACAAATAGATATATAATTTAACTGATTTCAATTCACTACAGTCACTCAAAAAATTAAGTTGAGTTCGGCACCTTAAAGTAATTTACCATATTACAGCTTAAGGTACAACAGAAATTGAGCGTAACAATAATTTAAAAACAAAAACCCTCTAGGTTTCTGAGTCAGAAATCGTAACCGTTTGATCACGGTATATGTCTCAAGTTTCAGAAAATATTACTATATATAGTTCGTAGTTCAAAGAGCTGATAGGAGAAAGAAAAAACTGCAAACATTCGTCGAACAGAACAAAAACAAAGCAGATTCATAATAAATAAAAGAGAAAAGAAAATAGAAGTTCAACAGAAGTCGGAGACGACCTGACAAAGTGCGACCTACTAAAAAGGTATACTTGGGACAGAACGGGAAAGAATTCGACATCAAATAGACAGAGAAATCACTCAGGCGTCCAAAATCAGTTCGAAGTCTTTCTTAACTTTGGGTTGTTCCTATGTTCAAGATATAAAATAAAAACAATAATAATATAGCCAAAAAATTTCTTCAGAATCGATTTACTGTAAATTAATCCTGTACTACAACAACCCGTGAGTCTTGGATAGAGTACATGGTAGAGACTATAATGTTCCTAAGCCCAGGGTGCGTAATTTTCGTAACACTAAGTAATGATAAAAGTGGTATTACTTAATATTACTAATGATTATTCTAGGCTAAAATATAATTAATAACTTTTTCGAATAACATAAAATGAAGATGATGCCGACAAAATTTAGTGGATGTTCACTCTAAAGTTATTTTAATTATTCCTAATTGAATAAAGTAGAACCGAAACTTTCTAAGGCAAGTTTAATAATTTTATTCCAACTAATAACAAAAATGGTTAAAATTGCTCTAAGAGAACACAATCGTGGGAAATTAGATTTTCTCTAATGTAATTTCTTATAAAACCCATTTTCCATTTTCTTAGTTAAAATTCAAATTTCTTCACAAAGTCCAGTAAGAATATTAATGAAGAATTTGTTCTTCAGAGGGTTTTAAAGAAATCTGGAACTTCTAGGTTATTCCGTCCATGCATTCGTATTATTCAAATTTCTTTAAAGAGCCTATTTTTGAACTGGAAGGAGAAAATGAGAGAGGAGAAAATTTGTGATTTTTATGATTTCACTTTAGAAAATTAATTTAACTGTATTAAACATATAAAATTCTGTTTAAAAGTGTTTAATTAATACCAAGATTATCATTGTTGAACGGATGGGAATTCATCAGGGCAGCGAACAAATATAAATAGTCCGTTTAGTTAAAAGTTTAAACAAAAAAAACAACTGTAATATAACCCATGAAGGGTCTAAGATTTGGTATATTACTTCATAGAGACTGGGAGATCTCCTAGAAGTCTGCAGATCTCATAGGATCCATCCGTGGCTGTTAACAGATTAAATAATTTTTCCTGATATGAATTTGGAACTTCAGTATAGCAACTGAGCGCTCTACATACTGAGCTAGTCTGCTCCCTGGGGCAACCAGTGGTCTCTTGGTTACCGTAACAAACTACTAAGCCCAATATCGAGGGTTTGTATCCCGGCAGGTTTCCCCAGGATTTTTTTGAGGGAGTAAAAAATCCTTAGTTACCCCGTCCTTCGGAAGGGACGTTAAACGGGGGTCCCGAGCCTGAACGATGTTAGGTACTCGTTAAAAATCCCTATCTTATTAAACCTGGATAGGCAAAATTTAGAGCTCCCACTGTAGCATCGTCGTTTTTTTTTTTTTGTTTTTTTTTATTATTTATTTATTGATATTTACAACTATATTACAATAATATAATAAGTAAATTGGCTGAGTGATACATAATGACATGATATAATGACAAGTAGAGAAACTACCCACTGGTAGTACTCAAATCGCATGTTCAACTAAGAAGGTCACGTGGCCATCTTCTTCTCAGACGCCTCGGAGGATTATCGGGAATTGAAGAGGAAGCTAAGTTTGAAACTAGAGGGTTTGAGTGGAAATGAAGTTTGTTATGAAAGGATAGATACCGGGTTCGGGCCAAATCAGCAACAAATGGGACATTAAGGTCGTTATGGATGACTATATTCTTAACAAAATAAGGAGCGTTGAGGATTTTACGAAGGATTTTGGATTGTAGGGATTGGATACGAGAAGAATTCGATGGCTTAGTGGAGCCCCAAAGCTCAAAATAAAGTTAAATAACAAAAAGTCTTTTTCGAATTGAGGAATTTTCTGTTATGATAGAAAAAAACCCTGTACCACTACAACCCATGAAGGGTCTAGGGTTCAGTCAGTACATGGTAGATACAGTACTGTTTCATGGACAATGGTTGTGCAGGGAGGTGATTTGTCCTAGATCACGCTCGACCGCCAGATTTTCTCCCTTATTTTGGTTAACCAATTTTAGAGGCTGGGTGAGCCCCAGGAGGGTATTAGTTTCTATAGGGTCCATATCCGGCCGCTAACAGATTAAATAAAATTCTCCGAGCGATTTGAGCCCAGAACCTACGGCATGGTAACTCAGTTTTCTACAAGTGAGCCACTTCGCTCCCTTATAATAGAAATAAACTAATCTAAAATAAAATAAAATAAAAAATGACTCCATGAAAGTAGATATTTCTATGGAATATTTGATGACTTATACGTTATTCATCACAATCCTTCTATATTCTATATATTTGTGTTTGTACACATATACACATATATACATATTATATAAGATAAAATATATTGGAGAATATGGACTTAGTTGATATAATTAAAGTGATATATCGCGAGGCTTGTAAATTTGGCTATGACTGAGGCTTGTAATGAACAAATTCCTAAAAAGGTTTTGATTTTGGGTAGATATCTGATAAAACGGAATTTTGTCAGCATTCCAAACACACATTAGGTAGGGGGGGGGATTCGAGCCTTTGAAGAACCTAAGGATTTTATTATTAAAATTATTTATGGGGAAGAAACTATTCCGGGTACGGGTCAGATAAATAATTGCTTTATTCTGCTTAAAATTACGTTCTGCCAAAATTTCAGGTCTTCTTCAGCGCTTGTAATAAGGTCGTAAGTGATTCTGAACTTCACCAGGACTATTTTCTTACCCATTGATATAAGATCAACTAATACTACCCAAAATGTATATACATATATATATATATATATATATATATATATATATATACAGTAGCACTGAAGGAGGCATTGAAGGAAAAGTACATATTTACACCTAAGTGTCTCAAAACGCAAACTATCCCCTGGTGGGTACAGAGGAATCCCCAGTGCTTGAAGGCACATAAGTCGAGGTCGAATCCAAAGACTATTTGTCTTCGGAACGATATTTTATTTGTCAGGAAGGACAGTGACCTTGTTGGGAGCCATTAAGAGACCGTGTGCCCTGCGAGGCGCGGCAACTTGATGGTGACTAATGAGGACAAGGCAGCCATGTATAGTGTACACTAGTGATGAGCTCTATTCATTCTCATTAAAGGAGGGAGATGCAATATGTCCTCTTTTGTCTGCCTAATGTACCATAAAACATTATTGATGCGCTGAGAATTAACTATCCATCTAACGGTATGTAGGAAAGGGCTAGCTCAGTTGGTAGTGTGTAAAGCTCAGAAATCAGAAACGTTGTAGTTGTCCCTTGATGGTTGGCTAAAACGTAGAGAACTTTGAAGAAGCATTTTAAGGCGGTTTAACAAGAGTTAACAGTGGATGTATAATCAAAAGGGATAATAAAAAGAGACTCAATTATAGAAAAATACTAATATCATTCATTACCTATATCAAAACATCAGTCTCAGTCATGTTTTGAAACGTTAGCTGATTAGGCATTGAAAGGTCTTTGTGAATTCCGTTTGAGGCGCATTTCAATGAGAAAAGGAAGATCAAAACATAGGTGGAAGTGGAGGGAGATACAAGAATAATTAAACAAGACAAGAGAGAAAACCCGGACAGGAAGAAATAAAGATCCAATATGCCAAGGTAATTAGTTCTATTTCTTCAATCGCACGGCTATTCAGAAGCATCCATAGACCATGATGATTCTTCAAGTGCAAATATTATAATAGTATTTAGCCGAAGTGGCGGAGTGTGGAAATTTCTCCTATTTTGGGTACCCACTTTATAGGGACTTGGTGACCTTGGTCCCTGATTCCAAAAGATCCTTCCCTCGTTAACCGGGACCTTCGGCACGGAAACAGCGCTCTAACAATGAGCCAATCAGCTCCCACTTAGAAGTGAGAAGTCTTGAGCATGTCTTAGAAGTCATGACAAAACAAACTTTGGCGCAAAACTGTGATTCTAAATGTAATTAAAATATGGAGTACAACAGTACATTTAAAAGTATTTTAAAATGATCGCTTAGCGCTTGTTTCTAAGCTTATCAGGAAAATGAATTTTTTCACTTAAAATTAAATGCATATAACATATAAAAATTAAGACGATTGTTTCATGTATATATCTACAGCCTCGGTGAATATGAAGTTAAGTCGAATTTTTTCCAAAATTTGTTTCTTGTACCTGGGAAACCTGAATCCTTTTATTTCCGTAGTGAATAAATCCCTAAGTTAGACATTTGTTTGGAATAGAGACCACTTCAAAGCCAAAACTACGAGAAATGCACTTTTTCGCTTCCCTAAATACCGGTAACTCTTTCAGGAAAAAAATCGACTTAACCACCTATTTAATGGGGGTGAAGATATAGTATAACAACTAGATAAAATAAATGGGGCATTAATAGCCTCCTTTGTACGTTATTTCACACCAAATTAATTATTCCTATTCAGAACTATCCAGCTTCTGTGTCTACTCATTTATCCAGCAGAAGCTCCGTATTATAAAATCCATCATAGGAAGGAATTATCTTTTCAGCTTGTCAGCAAATAACATTTATCAGTGTTGATCCCCTTTAAAACGCAAATTATATTTTGTAATTCCTTAATAAACGTGAAGGAGATGTTTAAGAAAGATTTAGAGGTCCGGATTGCGCTAAACCGGAATTAGTCAGTCCCGTCGACCCGGCAATTGAACCTAATGGAATCTGATCTTGTGAATTCAGGCTACAGTCTAACTCCCTCAGTAATCATTTGTCTTCAAGTTCGTTAACAGCAAGGCAATTCTACCCCTTTCAGCTTCGGCCTCCTATATATATATATATATATTTTTAATTATTGTATAATTATACTTAAAATGTTCTAGAAAGTCATTTATTACGTAGTTCTATCAACACCTGCACACCAACACCAAAACATTTGTAAAACAATTTTTATTAATTTTATTAATGCATTAATAAATATATTCAAAAGTTTGAAAGATCGAGTAAGAACAGAACTGAAAGCGATCAGGGGAAATAAAATACTATTTTAGTAATACCTTTGATTCATTATTAATTATAAATCTAATTTCTAACAAGTTGTCTTAGTAATTAACTTCTCCGGAAAGCTTTAATGGCAAATAACTCTAATCGAAAAACATATCAAGCAATCTAGAATTCAGTGTAATTTAACAATAAATGGATAATTAAAAAAATTCAATACAAATAAAACAATATTCACATCAATTTGCTAACACTTCACAAAGAAATGGGATGGACAAATTTATTTAAGAGCAAATAATACGAATTTATCAAGAAAATATAAATAAAAAAAAGACATAAGTATACTTGTGATATCAGATACCGACTTAGATGTAAGATAATTGTATGTATAAGCCCTGAAGAATGACTGCACTGTGGGTCGAAGCGTTGTTTCTTAATAAATTCTTTATTATTATTTAACCCATTCAAGACCGATCGCACACCGTGTATACAATAACAGTAATGTGCAATTATCAGTTATTCTGAGTAAACTAGCGTCGAAATAAGATTTTCTTGTACTAATGAAAAGTACAGTAAAACAAAATTTGGAATTGGTTTTACAGTTGACCAAAAAATCTAAAGTCTTTCTTACATGAAAAATGCTATAAATAGTGTAGGATCAATGGACTATTTCCTAAAAATCTATTTACAAATTATATTTTCTTTTTTATTACTGAGTAACATTACTTTATTATCTTTAGACATTTTCCTAAAAATTTATTTCTCGTTTATGTTATTTTTTCAATATTCAATTTTTTTTTTACTTTTTACTACTTTTTAAAAAATTTCTTTGCATTATATTTTGTTCTTAATTATTGAAAGCAAAGTAACGATTTTATATCATCTAACTATTTTTGAAATAAATGTTTATAAATGTTTTAATCCTGTATTTTCATTTTACCTTACGATGGACACAATAAGTGTTCAATCCGCTCCTCGCAATAAAATTTTTCCGGTGTGCAACGATCTTATTTATATGAATTCACTTACAAATTGGGCGATTTCCATAGTAAACATGTTTTAAAAAAATTAAAAATGAACAATCTAAAGAAGAAAAAAAGTTGCTCCTGGGGACCGTGTTAAAAAAAAATCGTCGTCTCGAATGGGATAAGGAATTAATTCTTTGACATCTTCCACCCGGACCATTTTCTGTCCAAAAACTGTTCACTATTAAAAAAATCATGAGCAGGAAAGTTCTACCTTAATATTCTATTTTCAATAAATAAATATTTGAAAATATCAAAATAGTGGAAGTGAGATTATAAATTAAAACCTCAAATGGTAGTTTTCAATATACATATTTACAAAAATTTGAACAACATAATTCAATTTGGAAGGAATTTTCAGGTTGCGGGAGAACAAAAAAATTATTTATATTGCCAATATTTTTACTTAAATTTTACGCGCCGTTTCCTTGGCATTATTCAAGAAAACATTCTTAAATCTATGTAACAGTATTTATTTATCCGTTAATATAAAAATACCACCAAAATCAACTTTTATAATTATCTACCGAAACCCAAGAATCTGAAAAACTTATTATTTTCCTGATTAAGTATATGCCTAGTCACCTGTACTTCTAATGTCATTATGAATAGTACGGTATATCAGTTTCTATGTTATGTTATAATTTTCTTATTAAACCATAATTTCTAAATTTATACTAAAAAAAACCTTTTAAATGTTTTAATCCCTTTTAAGCTCTTACGAGATCCACTAACTGGTTCAGTGCCATTATTTGTAGGGTGAAAATAAAATTATTTTTATTTTTTCATTTCGGAGGTATCTTGTATAAAAAATACGGTGACATGAAGTGGTTTTAGAACGAAGCCACTTGGGCTGTAGAAGGCAGTTTCTGCAAGTGACATTGGGGGAGTAATATACTAGAGCCAGCCCTTTCTGTCCTCGTTTAAAAAAAAAAAAGGCGGTCACAATTTCACTAAATATTTTCTTTTTATTGTTTTAATGTTTTCGTATTTATAACATTATTTATATATTTATACTTATTCTACTATATGATTTCATGAAAATGAAATTAACTACGTGAAGGAGTGTACTCCATACCTCTGGCAGCATGTTCTCAAAACTTTTTAAAATTAATATTATTTTATATTTCGTTATATATATTTCAACTTGAAGCAACAATATACGAAAGCAAACATATGGGATATTGTAGATTAGGTACCGTATCCAAGCCAACTGTTGAGCATGGAGGTGATTAGGGAGTGATCACGCGATATCTCTAGATTTATTTCTCTAATTTTAAGAGGGAGGTTCGATTCCAAAAAATCGCTTCACGGCTTTAAAGAGAATAATTAATTTTCTGCCAAAACCCTTTCTAGTGAAGTACCTACCCCGCTCTCATAGTTTCAGTGTGAAACTCTTTCGTGCTCTCACGTTTCGCCCTAAACTTTCGGGCCACAATCAACTGGACAACGTTGTTTTATAAGATAAAAGATATATCCCACAGATCGGGACACATATCACTCTTTCATAATAACTAAGACAAAACTTAAATATTGGCATTTGTAATTAAGATTTCGGTAGCAATTGTACTGTTGTTGAAGCTTTATATTTCATAAACGACGAATCTGGTATTCCATTTCATACAATTTTTTTTTTTTTTATAAAGTCATATTTTGTTTGGAAACGGGCATAAGAATAAGAAGATTAAGGTTCTACATACATATGGTAAGGATGCACACAAAGAGATTAATTAGAGAAATCTTCTATAAAATTAGAGGATACAAGAGTGCTGATGGGTACATCAATCAGATGAAGGAAGAAACTGAGAGACTGAAAATAACAGACCGAGACTGTTTCGATAGGGATGATTATGGGAAAAGACTGAAAGAAATTAAGAAATTAAGAAATGATTGTGGGAAAGAGAGATGCGAGAAATAGAATAGCCTTAATTACCGAAGAGAGAAGGAAAGAACAATCGGAAAGAATGAGGAAAAGAAAGAAGAAGGAAAAAAAGAAGGGGAGAAGTGATATGGAAAGAAGTGAAAATAATGATAATCGCGTGGCCTCTAAGGCCGTTCCGAAAAAAAAAAAAGTCAGATTTTGAAATTTTATGGGAATAATGACTAACTAACAAGACAAAATAAAAAAAGTTTCAAGCATTTACAAACTTACTAATGGTTAATATAAGAATTTCAATATCATAATTACAATAGGAATGCTTTGTTTTACCAATACCCAAATGGAACTTTCAAATTCCTCTTTGAAAAGTTAGTTTTTTTGAGTTATGACATTATTCTTTTTAAGCGATTTAATTTATTATTTCCAACATATGAATCATATAAACCATATGAATCATATCATATAAAACATGACATTACTACATTTACTACAATGTTAATTGGAACGTAAAGGGAGATCTGTGAGTCTCTCTGCTTCCTATGGCCATTGCAGATCCACCTAGTTACTGGTCTACTTCGATGATAGTACAGCTAAATCACATTTCCCCAGTGCCTATTAAACATACCTTAAAACCATTTCCCTCCCAATTATCCACCAAATTGGAATACGTTCGGACTGGTGGAATAGCCTAATGTGCTGCTACGAGTCCCGTTAACTGGCTATACTAACCCACATGGGATAGTAATACCCACGGATACCCATGGGATAGCTATACCCATATGGGCTAATCAAATCCCGTAGACCTCGGCAAATTCTGTTATACTTCCCTAACCCACTAGCGTTTAATTTATGCTTAATATGCAATATCTATCCTGTTTGACTTTCGCCAGAGCACTCTCTCAACGCCGTATTTATTCTCTTGTTAATTAAACCTTCCGCGTTTATTGCCCATAATTGGTAGAAAATACAGTTTTACATATACATGAATTCGGATTATAATTATGATTTCATTATAGCATATTTGCATTAATTTAGCTTTTAATAAAAGATATTTAGCAAAACCAATTTTATTTGCTAAAAATGCTTCATTGGGCCAAAGGAATGAATAGGTATTACTTCCATTACAATTTTTTTGGGGGCTTTGAGAATATTTTGTAGACATATTCAACAAAAAATTATTAATGGAATATTTTATTATTTTTACGAAATTAACAATTACATTCTCAATTAACAAATTAATCTTCGAAACCTTTCAATTAATAATTAACATTCCTTTTTTTTCATATATAAAAAGAACTGGAGTTTGACACAACATATATTTTAATTTAAATAAAACAATGATTTGCAGGATGAAGACACATTGACAGTAAATTGTTAATAACCTAGACCAGAGAAATTTGGCTGCATAGATAATTATAAATATGTACTATCAAATTATTATGGAATTGACAATTTAAATTTTGAATAAATAAAAACCGGACAGTTCATAATAGTAATAATTCGGTAGAAATAAAAAAATATTCTGCCGCACCTACAAAAACGAAAATAAATTTAGTAAAATAATTGCTCCGGTAAACATTAAATGCATTATTAAACAAAAATAAAAATATCTTGAGAATTTAATTACGGTTTAGTATAATTTAACAAATTAAATAATTAAATTAAAATTAGTTACATATTGACATTCAAATGCAATTCAAAAATTAATTAATTGATCTTGAATGTTTTTAATCTAAAACTTATTAAAAGTAATTCAATTAATTGCTTTAAACATCAACTAAACTTAATGTAACTTCTTAAAATACTTTAATGCAGTTGATACATTTCATTAGCAATCTATCTAAAATCATGACTAATTAATTGGTTACCTTAAATGTAGTTGATAAATATTACTACAACTATAATAAAAGTTAACTAATTAATTAATCTGATTAAATCAGTTAAAAACTATTGCAAGTCAAATGCAAATAAATTAGTTAATTACTTAAACATCCAATTGAAATCGGAATAATTTAATCATAAACTGTATTTAAAACAATTCAATTAATCATTTTAATTGTAAATTGAATTAAAAGTAATTTAATCTAAAACTTATTAAAAGTATTTCAATTAATTACTTTAAACATCAACTAAATTTAATGTAACTTATTTAAATACTTTAATGCAGTAAATAGATTTTATTAGTAATCTATCTAAAATCATGATTAATTAATAGTTTACTTTAAATACCGTTGGGGAATATTGTTACTACTATATTAAAAGTTAACTAATTAGATTATTAGCCAAAAAGCTGTTAATAATTATTGCCAGTCAAATGCAATTAAATTCATTAATTACAACAACAAATTGAACTTGAAGTAATTTAATTAATTTAATCATAAACTGTATTTAAAATAATTCAATAAATTACTATAATTATTAACTGTATTAAAATTAATTTAATACAGTTAATAATTTTTTAGTGCTTATTCTAAAATTAACTAATTAAATCATTAATTAAATGCCGTTAATTTTGATATTTAAATTTAACCAATTTAGTAATTGGTATGTAATCACATTAAATGTTAATTAAAAAGAACAATAAATACGTGTTTTAATCATCCAAACGTTAGAGGATACATTAAAAAAACAGAACCCCCCTCCCAAAAAAAAAAAAGGAAACATCTACACCTCCCGAAACAATATGAAAGAAAATAGGACGTTAGTAGAAAATAAGGAATAATGGAGAAGCTGTGCATAAAGGAACGGACAGGACCGAGTCCTCAATGTAGCGACTTCTCTTGATTAAAAAATGTCCCCATTAGGACTCCTTACTCGAGCCACTGGAGTCCCAGGGACCAAGAGGCTAATGTAATGGAATCCTCTACGTCGACCATTTGTTTCCATTACCAGAGGATTTCCTCAGGATCATCATCATCATCTCCAGGAGGGGGGAAAGGAAGGATGAAAAAATTCTTCACTCTTTTACGACCGCCGCCCCTTCCTGAGGGCAGGACTCTGTAACCCGCGCCCCTAAAGATGAGCAGGGTAATTGTGGAGTATTTGAATAGCGCCCCAGGAGGGGATCCGATGGCTACTTAATATTTATTAAGCAAAAGGAAGGGATCATACCGTAATCAGTACGCGGATCTGAAGGCTTTCTGGATCGTAAAAAAGAAAGAAAAAATGCCTTTCAATAATATCCTCCCAAACACGCTTCGGGATCCTTCGACATAAATTATTTCTTTTAATAAGTTAACCACCATAAAAAATGATAACTTAGAATAATATGATCGCTTTTTAAACAACTAATATCGAGGGAACAGAATAGACGTTAGAAGTGAAGTGTACTTCATGTGTGTGGAAAAAAGTTAAAAAGACATGATAGTTCAAATGATGGATTGAATTGGTCAGGGGTTGCAGTCAATGATAACACAAAAAAAAAAGCAAAACATATTTTTTATTAATCATGCCAACGTTTCGGCCTACGGTGTAGGCCATCTTCAGGGCTATAGAAGAAACAGAAAATAATTATAATTAAGTGTACTTAGTTTAAAAAAAAAAATTTGAGAATACGCTGATGAAGAGGCCTTATTGTTATTACGAAACATTTAAAAAATAAATAATAAAAACTATGGCTTGGTGGTTTTCACAAGTAGGAACATCACTCACTAACAACTGTAGCCTTTTCATCAGAGTCTCCTCAAAATCATGTTTTTGACTAAGTGTTTTTCACTTGCAACCCCAGACTATATGTATTAAATAAACATGAATATATCAAGTCTAAAAAATCCCTTATTGGTTTGAAAACTATATTTCAAGTTTTCATTTTAATGAACAAAAAAACAACATGTCACTCTGCTCACTCATTAACATATTATTAAAAAACTGCCACCTCCTTCATTCCAGGATTAATAACGCGTAGACATATCAGTGAAAACTTATCATTTATTTATTGTATCAGTGAAAAGAAAGGATATGTCTGACCGAGAAGCGAGCCAGGATAGCACAGTTGGGAGAGCACCATGCTATTGATGTGGGCGACCAGGGTTCGAGTCCCGGCCCTGGACATATCTTTTCTTTTCAAATAAAAATATTTAGAAATCTTATAATATTTTTAAATAATCAAAAAGTCATCAGAAGTTCTTTTGACAAAAAAAAATTGTAACTAGTATTTCTTAAAGGAAATAAGAAATATAAAATTACATATTCAATATTAAAAATTACAGATATTTTTTGTTTGACCGAATGAAACATTTAAAGAAAAGTTCTGCTCCCCGGTGTGAATTTAAGAAATAAATTGCCTGATTGGCGAAAATTCACGAACGGTAGATAAATAAAATTAGGACCGATGGAGGAGGAAGGCAAGAACTTTAATTGCACTAGTCAAAAAAGACAACAAAGGCTAGAGAGGGAAGGAAGGCTTCTATATTGATTAGCAATCAACATAACCAAGTTAGACTTTTTCAAGAAAAAATAAACGAGATCTGGAAAAAGGGAATCGAAGCAACGAAGCTGTTTAATATTAAGTCGCAACTGGAAAAAGAGAGTGAAAAAAAAATTCGGATCTGCGAGAAAGGACTTTTAGAATCCTTAAAGGGAATAGCCGAAGAGGTCCTTCAATATATTAAGATTGGCTCCACGCATAGCGTCCTCCCCTCTCGCTCATTCTTTCTCACTCTCCATCTCTCTCTTCTGGAAGGATAAAAAACTGAGTGTATAGGATCATTACTGAAGAAACTTATTAAAGGTCCTATTCAACAGGAAAACTCGTCAAATGATTTGCATGTCAATGGTTTATTTAAACATGTGGATTTTTTTTTAATGCATCAATTTTACTTTGAATAGCTTCATTGAATACGAGCATGAAGTCGAAGCCTAATATACAGATTGAGGTTATAACGAGGGCGAAACTTTTTGATATCGTGTCAGGAAAATTTTCCACTCGTTTAGCGAAGGGAAGGAAGGAAAACTGAAAGTTGTAAAAGTTCGCAAACATAATTTACAATCTAATTATTAATGAAGAGCATTCACTCATTACCTGAGATAAAATACGCTGTATTTTTTCCAGATACATAAGAAAGAGTAGTATAAATAAATAAGTATACTGACCCAAGTACATTAGCTGAAAATAACTTACAATATAAATATATTTGAATTTAGATATAAAAAAGACAAGAATACAAAGACTAATATTTAAAAAATCTTTACAATAAACAAATATACAAATGTAACTTAATACTTAATAAATTCATTATTTGGAAGTTAATAAAAATAAATAAAAAATTAATTCGATACGTCTTTAAAATATTTTCAGTGATACTCGCAATGCTTTTATTTAAATTACATAACTAAATTCACATAAAAACAGAAATAAAAAATCCAAGAAAATATCACGCGTATAAATTAAAAATTGCATACGTTTTTAGATATTATGAGTAATAGTCGTTCTATTTTTATTTAAATTAACTAGCTAATTGTATATAAAAACAAAAACATCACACTTAGATCTATTAAAAATTTAATGTTTTTAGATACTTAGAATGATAGTCTAAATATTTTCATTTAAATACTCGTAACTAGCTAAAGGTACATTACAAATGAAAATAAATTACACATTAAAAACTCAATACGTTTATAGTTAGTTTGAGTAATAGTCGTAATATTTATATTTAAATTAACTAACTAAAGGTAGATAAATCAAAAATCAAAATAGAAAATAGAAAATTTTATCCTATATAGTGAGGACAGGGAGTCCCTAGCATCTGCCCTAAGGAGATAAATTAGCCAATTTATGTATTTCTAGGATAGATTTTTAATTTAACTTTTTTATTTTCTAATATTTTTTTAATTCTAATTATTTTATATTTTCTCTATTTTGTTTTCGTTCCTGTATAAGATTTTAACTACTTATTACAATGTATTTGACTTATTCTCAATTTAATTTTAGTTTATTTACTATCATTCAACATTCTTTGATAGAAAAAAATAATAATTAAAATTAAATTTCGACTGATCAATCAAAGCGCGTGAGGTACAATAAACACAGAAATATTGTACTTTATTGCAGTTTTTTCCAATAAAGATAAAGTGTATTAGAGTTTAATCCCGTTATTTATTCTCAACAGTAAATGAAGTATTTGTCTGCATAGATGATTTTGATTTAGTAATTATTATTTTATTTTATTTTTTGTGGGTTTTTAGTGAAGTATTAATTAAAGTTTTTTATATTTTAGGACTGGATACATGGGTACATAATCAACTTGATGGAGGCTCAAACTTCAGTTTGAGAGCTATTCATGGCCCTAGCTAGTGGCAGGAAATCATTGTTCGCGAAATTGAAATGACGTCCACTGAGTACACGTCATTTTAATATCGTCGAGAGCTTCCGTGCCAAACACAAAAAGAAAAAGTGTATTGCCTCTTTAAAATTCAGACCATTTTAAAGAAAAAGAAAAGAGTCCCAAAATGGCCGCCCTCAAAGAAGTACGCGGCTCGTCAAAAAAATGGCGGCATTAGACAAAGGAGTGAAGAGAGTCAGCCATGTTGGCACCTCCGCAACGAGCCACTTCAGGCTCATAATGAGAAGAGTGCTTGAGGCGATTGGTCCAAAGGGCCACCTTCATGGCTTCCTCCACTTCCGGGGCATATGTTCGTCCCCCCGGCATTG
Source organism: Troilus luridus (assembly GCA_964056705.1). Lineage (NCBI taxonomy): Eukaryota > Metazoa > Arthropoda > Insecta > Hemiptera > Pentatomidae > Troilus > Troilus luridus. The sequence continues at coordinate 14,711,151 of OZ057416.1, read as the reverse complement.
TTCTTCTTCGGGGTGGAGTCGCCCTGTCACCCGAGAGGAGGGAAGCCACCGCGGATCCGATGACGAACATGGCCGCTCGCAGGGCATCCATTGCGTTAACTGATACCGGGAACGGATAAATCGATCCTAATCCCAGGGCGTAGTGGATGTATGGGCTGAGGAATATTAAGTATTCACAGTTGGCTATAAAATATTTAACGAAAATTTAAAAAAACAAAACAGAATAGCTCCGAAATTCAATCATAAAACACAATATTTCGCTTTACCTGATAATTAATCAAAGTACCCTTTACAAGTCGAAAAAAACGGAAATGAATTACGGATAAATAATAAGAACAATTATGCAAGTATGAGAACCTCCTTAAAGGAGTTTTCTTGTTATTGACCAGGAAAGGGATCTAAAGTAATGTTTTAAATCGTTAGAGGAATTAGGTACCAATAATCAAAATCTATGCAAAATAATTTTTTCTGACAATTTTCTAAACCTTTGGAAATTGTCTTCCTGTCCATGCTTTAACAAATACATAAATTGTGATACATGGGAATTTTCTTTTTTTGATCCTTTTGCATTACACCATCTGCGAGTATCTCTTTTTTAGGGTTTGCAAAAGAAGATGACAAATACAATCTGCGCCAAATGACATTTGTATATTTTATCTCAATAAATATTTGTTATTATAATTATTTTCTTCATCCATTTTTGGCACTACCTAGGTGCCCGTCTATAACCAATATAATTGTAATTTAAGTATTATAACAAATAACAAAAAATCTATGTTTGTGTAGGGCTAGGAAGCGGAGTGGCACAGTGGTAGAGCACTGAGATGACATGCCGGAAGTCCTGGTTCAAATCATGCAGCAGGCCATGACTTTTATTTAGTCTGTTTGCAGCGGGAGATGGATCATATAGGATCTAGGACCCTCCTGGGGCCCACCCAGCCTCTTTAAAATGTTATAAAAATTGGGTATTCAAAATCTGGTGGGAAAAAGCTAGCGGTTGAGCGTGACCTAGGACAAGTCACCTCCTTGCTGTGTCGTCCATGAAACAGTACAGTCTCTACCATGTACTGAACTCCAGATCCTTCATGTGTTGTAGTGTTACAGGTTTTTCTTTTTTTTTCTTTTTTGTGCAGGGCTAAGTCTTTTTAACTTCATGATTTGGATTGAATATAGCTCGATCCAATATATATTTTAGGCAAATCAATTTTTAACTATTAAAATTAAACATTTTCATAAACCTCATCTCACCTCATTTAAAGCAGCCAAACCCTTGATAGTAGCTTACATATTTAGGCCCAACGTTGGTTTTCTTATAAATATAAAATATAACACTGACTGCAGTCTTATTTTTTCATCTTATATATCTCAGTTGCTTTTTAAACATCAACATTTTTCAAGTTCTAAAGTTTTATTAAAACGTAAATAAACTTTTAATAAAAACTTAAAAAAGGCTCGAAGCCTGTTTATTGTTTAACTATTTCCTGATTATGTTTTATTGTAAGATGAATAATAAAATTAACGGTCTCACAAAAGTATAGTTTCAAACTAACAATGGTTTCTGTTGTAAATAGAAATATTCAATAGAAAAAAAAATTGATTACAAAGAAGATAAAAATAAAAAACGAAATGAAATAAAATTACTACACAGTTAGTGAACAAACGATTCCTCTGTATTTCCTAAACGAAAGAGTTTTCCGATATCAAAAAGAAGAAGAAGAAAAAAAAATCAAACCTCATCGACTAGCGAAGGAAAAATCACAATCCTCCTTCTACAATGCAAGCGAAGGATAACCGGAAAATTTCCTGGAGTTGTTCGGGCGGACATAAAAGGAAACGATGAGGAGGTCGGGATGGAAAAGCCTCAGACAAAAACGGAATCGAACCTTAGAGAGAACGGAATTGGAAGGGAAAGGGATTCCGGAGGGCTGACAATGTATTGGATGGCGTCCAATCCGAGCAAAACGGTTTAACGTTTATATATAAAGGTGAGGCGATAAAGAAGGTGCCCCCCCGTCGCCAATAATTCCTTATGGAACGGGGGGGGGGGAATCCGGTATCTGTTCCGTACAGTGCCCACTGTTCTGGGTCGGGGGATCCCATGATGGAAGAGTAGGAGAGGATCATCTGGGATGTGGGGTTGAGAGGACTAGAGGAAGCGGTGGATAGGACTAACAGAATAAATTTCTCAGAGCGGAGAAGAGTCCGGAAATATAAGACTTTTATTTTATATATTTTAGTGACTCGACCCTTAAAATAATATTAATAAACAAATGATTAATTGAAAAAGAATTCCTAAAACTTTACTTTTTATCAAACTTTTTCTAAAAAAAAACTCAAAAATTTCATAATATTTATGGTTCTAATGTACATATTTTGAATACTGAACAATAGTTCTTTAGAAAATAATTTTTTTTATTTGGTTTTGTTAAAAATCGCTTCGACTGCTAATCCATTACCGACTACTCTTCTTAAATTTCTTGAAATAACTTCGTTTGATATTAATTACACCAGAGTCATCTGAAGTTCATTATCATCTTAGAACGGTTGCCATGTTTCATAACTCAAGTTTTTCCCCTCTCAATAGTAGATTTTTTTTTACATTCAAACAGATGGTTACTGTAATATTTGTATTCTTATAAATTTGGAAGATTAGTTGAAACAAGACTAAGTGATATTGGAGGTAAGTCAACTTAGAAATTTGTATGCATACATTTTGTATTACATGAAATCATTTTGTATGTATTTAACATTTGTTACCGCACTTGACTCAAAATTTGAAAACAAAATTACTTCTGCCCCTTGTTTTTTCATCTCTATTATATAGTTCTTCCCTTTTTCGTTTTTATGATATCTTATTTTCAGCTAATAATATTAATATATTCCAATATGTTATAAAATATAAGCTAGCCCTTGCCAAGCAATAATATTTGGAATACTCTTATTTACAAGTAAAAGAGCTCAAATCTTTTTTTTTTTTTAAGGAGGAAGAGTGATTTATTATTGCATATTATAATTACATAAAAAACTACATAGTAATTAAATTAATATTAGTAATACTAAAATATAAAAAAATTCCATTAAAAACTTTTCATAAAATAAAAATGTATCACAATTTAATTTTTTTAATTTTAAATTAAGAAAGCTATTTTATTACGAATTGTTAAATATAAAACATATTTAACTGATTATTTCTGTATAGCGTTTTCCTTGTTTTAAGCTCCCTTATTTAAAAGCTTTGTAAACTGATATTAAGATACAATTTTACAATGTATGAATATTTTCTTGAAGAAAGGGAAATTCCCCGAAACGTTAAATATATATATAAATATATCATCTACAATTTATGTAATTGCAAAAGTTTTTCATAATAAATTTGAAACAAATAATATAATTAACAAGTAAATAGCGACTATTTAATGAAAATAGTTACTTAATAAATTACAAATAAAAACTTCTGCGTATTGTAGTGGCTTGGTAAAATATTAGTTAATCGATAACTATCTAAAAATTGAAGATTTTTAAATATTGATTGCTTATAAGAGAAGAGAAAAAAATGAGGAGGAGTAGACTGAATGAAGTGAAATCAATTTCAAAAGCCCAGTGGCAAATAATAAAAAAAAATCTGCATGAATAGCCTAAGAGGTTACGTCAGTTCAAAGAAAGTCGGAAAGAATATATTGTGAGGTTCTCTATACATTGCCTTTACTTCATACAAACACATAAATAAAATGAGGTGATTCAGACATTTTAAAAGGCATAAAATGTTATTTTTGGAATCTATAAAATATTCACGACTGAGAATAATACAGGAGATTCTCATGATAATATTTGAACGGGAATTCTGTCAAGTGGGGGGAAGATATAGGAATGGGTGGGGTGTATTTCAATATTCTTTGTTGCGACGGCACGTACTCGAACCCGCACCGATATAAAGATGCTCCTACCCTCCGTCCCGACTGGAGTTCCCTCCATTGCATCCTCTTCTTCGGGGCCACTTGTCTTCTTATTGCTGCCGGGGAGGTCCTGGAGATCTTGGAGTGGTGTCGGATTGGAGCGATCCTCTTCACTCCAAGTGGCCTATGATCGGGCTCTATACCGAGAGGCAAGTATAGAACGACTTATACATATTTAGATAGATAGATATATGAGTATAAAGTGATAACTCTATGTTAATTTTTTTAAATTTATTTTTATTTATATTTAAGTAGCTATATATATATATATATATATATATATATATATATATATATATATATATACACACACATAAGATGGTAACACTACTATAGTTGTTTGTTTTTTTTCAGAGGAAGCGAGTAAGAGAACAATAAGTATTATTAAAATAAAGTTTACGTTTACCATAAAGAGCAGCTGAGCTAAAGAGAATTTTCAGTCTGTACATTCAATCGGTTTCGAGTAGAAAAAAATAAAGTATTTTTATAAAGTTTAACGGTATCTGTAGTAGGTTTAACTATTTATTTAAAAAAAGGAACATTAACTACAGTCTTATAAAAAAAACCCACTAAAAAATGCACCTTTATGATAACTAGAAATAAAGATTGTAGCGAATTAGAGAAATAACCCAAGGAAACGTTTTATTTTAATATGAATAACTTCATATAAGTTACCTTCCTATTATATGTTTCATATGTCAATATGTTTCTATTATATGCCTAATATAGTATGGTATACTAATATTTAAATGTATAACAATATTTTTACTGAGTAATAATGTAACAAGAAATTATATACGTTATGAAGGTAGTGTAAATAGGTATATTCTCTAGTGTTGAGGGCAATAATAACCATTTGTAGTTGTTTGTCCTTAAAATAAAACAACAACCCGAAGGAAATGTTTATGTAGAAGATATAATAGGAAAAAAGAAATTTTCCTTGTTGTAAAATATTTTGTTGTATCTGTATAATGATGCCCTTGCATGTATATATATATATATATATATATATATATATATATATGTATATTGGTTTCCACTTATCTTGACTGTTTTTTTTTTGTTGTTTTTTAAATTTATTTATTGATATTTACAACTGTGTTACAATAATACATCAAGTAAATAGGCTATGTGATACATAATGACGTGAGTTAATGGCAAGTAGAGAAACCACCCACTGGTAGTACTCAAATCACTAGTTCAACTAAGAAGGTCACTTGGCCATCTTCTTTTCAGACGCCTCGGAGGATTATCGGGAATAGAAGAGGAAGCTAGGTTTGAAACTAGAGGGTTTGAGTGGGAATGGAGTTTGTTATGAAAGGATAGATAGCGGGTTGGGGCCAAATCAGCAACAAATGGGACATTAAGGTCATTATGGATTACTTTGTTAGTAACAAAGTAAGGAGCATTGATGATTGCAGCTAACTCAAGAGTTTGGGTTGAACGTCTAGGGGTGGAGGTGCGGTCTCAGGTTATGAGCCTATTTGGGCGATTATTCGTTGGGATGTATTGCACTTATTCTTTGAGATGTGATTGATCTTACTCTTGTTTGTTTCTTGATAATGCCTGAATAGGCGAAACGTCGACTAGTAAAGGCTTGTGGTTTTTCCATTTGCATTCTAATATGGAAATGTTATGTTTTGGTTCTTGAGTTTCAGTCAGTTTAAAAACTATAGATATATATAGTTATAAACTGACTGAAACTCAAGAACCAAAACATAATATATATATATATATATATATATATATATATATATATGTATGTATATACTGTGGTGTGTTATGCTGTTAATCTATTTACATTTTATTGACAAAACCTGACTTCACCTCAGCCGACCTGATTTTAATATAACATTACCTCATTATCTCACCCATCAGACACATTATTACAGGAAATTATTACAGCCATAGAGGATATAGTTTATTAAAACATATATACAGGTATGAATAAACGCAATGTCGGTATATAATTATTATCCGCTATTCATGTATAATCATATTAATTACTAAATGAACAATGAAGAATCAATTCAATACTTGCCCATGAAACACTCTGATGTTAATATTATGTTAAATGTGTATTGTTACTTATTTTGCATTCACATGTTAACACGCAGAGCATTGTAAATTTTGTTTCCTGGTATACATATAACAGTAATATAACTATTATGTTCGTATGTTATTATTTTGTAGTTATATTCATTCGTCGGACAGTGTATATTATTGTAAGAAACTCGGTAGGTATAAAAAATAATTTTTTCAGAGGAATCACCCTACGAAATATTTCCTTTTTTTTTTTTTAAATAATAATCATTTTTCTACTTTTAATGAATCTTCGTAACAGATTAATAAATTAAATAATTCATACTTAAATTTGGAATATTTTACAATATAGGTAAACTTGACCTGCATCCCTAAAAACACTTCGGGAGTTTCGGGTTCAGGCCATGGAAGAGACTGTACTATTTCTAGGACAACTGCTGTGCAGGGAGGTGATTTAAGCTAGATTACGCTCAACCCCATGGTTTTTCTTCCATTCAGGGGTACCCACTCTATGATGAAGGGTACCCACAAGATGAACCACAGGAGGGTCTGTAGATCAATAGGGCTGTTGATAAATAAAATACATTTTAGAGAAAGGCAGGTTCAAAAAAACAAATAATAATAAAACATTTTAAATACTAGCCATAACAGGATTACATTCGGTAATCGGAAATTATCCTCAAGCAATGGTCAGCATGCTAATATTGAAAATTATTGAGTACATAGTGACTGAAAATAATAAACAACAGTTTCTTTACTGAGAAGCAATTTATATTTCGTAATTATCCAAAAGTGCAGAGTAATAGATTATATAACACATATGCATATGAATTTATGAACTAAAGATTTCATAATGCCAACTTGCGTGTATGTAAATTAGTTTGTGTGTGTTTGTTTATTTATCTACAATATACACCAACATTTTATAAAGGAAGGATCATCAAGGACTGTTATTTTCATAACTTAAGGTTTTTAATTAAATTAAAATTATTCATTTAAATCATTTAAACATCAACAAACATAAAACTAATACTATATTTGGTCAACTAATAATGGCATACTGAACAATATATTATTATTTAAATATGTGTTCCTTCACATATTAATCCTTAGAAGTAAAAAAAGTACGCACAATGATAGGCGATTTATCGATTTATCGTTTATAAGAGGACTTAGGTCGGTATTGAGGCGGGCCATCCAAGGAAGGGAATCGAATTCCTATAAGAGGATTGGATCTTAGGTACATATTACCGGAAATATATATACCTGGCTCGTATAAAATACTTATTTATTTATGTGTAAAAGTCGGGTATGGAGGATGTTAAGTAGTGTTGAGAGGTCCTGAATTGAAAGAAGTCCTTACATCTGTAGCCGGTCCAGGTGCAAAGGATCATTCCTCCTGCCAAAAGAAAATTACAATATCATTATAGCCCTAATGTCGGGGAAAATGCCGAGGGTTGCCAAATCCCTGGGGATTGACTCGAAAATAAGGGATTTAGGAGTTCACTTAATATCCCATCTCGGCGAAATTTGAAATGGATCTCCGTCCGACTTCTTTTTTTTTTCTTCTCCAGGACGGGGAGAAAGTTATTATCGCCTCGGTCAGTAGGGCTTTATTACCCTCCTGGCACGAAATTGAATATCTCCCGAGGAGCAGGCCGCGCTCAAGAAGAGGGGAGGGAGTGGAGGATCGGATTTATATTGTTCCTGGGGAATCTGAAGGGCTGAGATACCAAGGGCGTACCCGGGTTCTTTGCAAGGGTGGGCATCAGGATCTTAGGGGAGGGGGCATGTAATACCATGCGTACATACTTCTCGAAAAGTAAAAGAAGATTTTTTTCGAACAACATGATACGTCTCTCAATTACATCAAAAAATATTTTATTTTTCCCCAATTAATACAACTTTTTACGAACGATTTTTATTATTCCACCTTTCATCGTCTATTCCAATGCAAAGTATCGATAGAGAAAAAACACGATTCAATCTTGATTCTATACCGTTTGGTTTAGGATCGATAATTGAAATAAAAAACATAAAGTCATATATAATAGAGTATAATTTGTTATTTTATTTATTATTCAATTTTCATTTGCACCTGCGCAATTGCGCATTCAGCAAATTTGAACCTAGTGTTTTTCACTTTGCTTTTCTACATGATCTTCTATGATCATAAAACTATATGATGATGGGATAAAAATATCAATAGGTGAGTAGGTCTCTTGGCCAATGTCTTTTTAATCTTTTTCTATCAAGTCCAGTTAACAGGGAGTAGGAAAGCAGAAGAACGAGTGGGTTTGGGTGATATTGTATCGATGAGTGGAATGTCATGTATTTGTTATGAATATATGATTTTATAGTGGGAATGTTCATGTCGTTGTGTATGGTGTGATTCGAAATATACCATGGTGCATTAACAATTTTTCTGAGAATTTTGGACTGTGTTGTTTGTATCTTGTGTATGTGGACTTTTTTTGCTGATTCCCAAAGTTCTGCTCCATATGTCCAAATAGGTTTTAGTATACTATTATAGATAAGTCGTTTGTTCCGTAAGTCAAGTGAAGATCTGTAGTCCAGTAGATGTGATAGTTGTTTGTACCGTCTAGTCAGTTCTCGTCTTTTTAATTTTGTATGTACGTTCCATGTAAGTCATTTGTCCAAGTACAGTCCGAGATAACGTACATAATTTTTGGAAGGTACTTCGTCGTTGTCAATTTTGACTGCTGGACACGAAGCTTTGCGTAGAGAGAAGGTTACATGGCTCGATTTTGAGGCGTTTATTCTTATTAGCCAAGAGTCATATATAACGCACAAAAACATCGTATAATCATCATCATCATCATCATAATAATATTTTCCGCTTATATCGCTGTTCAGCATGAGGATCCAACTTACATAGCCTGGACCAAGTATCTCTTTCCTGAGCCAGCTCTCTCCTTTGGTTCCAGTCAGTTCTTCCCCTCCTGAAAGGACCCCTTACGCTGTCTTCCCAGGATATGTGAGGCCTTCCACTTTAGGCTTCCCGTTTATCGTATAAAAAAAGCATTTGTTTCACTCTTCTGAAAAGTGGGTTTTTCACTTTTGATACTTTGCATTTGTATCTATGATATGTAAAAATTGTCTAATTGAGAAGAAAGATTTTTTTGTTTTCAGGAGAGAGAAAAATATACAATATACCTATTTAACAAGAATAGGAGTCCGAGTGATTTGAAAAATTAGTCTTTTGGAACTAAGATGACTGATCTGCCGTTAAAAAAGTGAACAGCAGGGTGTTCTGCAGACCACACATATAGGGTTTACACTGCATATGGCGCCATTCTTAATGGTTGTTAAAAGATTAAAAATATACCTGCAAAGACCGGATTTGGGCCTGAAACTGCTGAAGGTTTCATGAACAAATCAGGACTGTGCACACTGAATTACTCCTAGTTGTCCCACCAGTTTTTTTTTAATTAAACAAACATACAAGAAAACATTTATCATGCCAGTATTAGCACAACGCATGACAAATATATCTAATAATATAATCAACATTCAAAGCGATGGAAACTATTATAAGCGGACACATCAGGCACAGATGGAACATACAAAGCTTAGACCAGATTAATTTTAGACTAGAAATACCATGTTATTCAGGACTTAAGACTAGATATGATGAGACCTAGGGAGCTTTGGGGTCCAAGTTTACAAAATCCGACAAATTGACAAAAAAATGTCTGTGACACCGCGCAGGAATGTTTGGATGAGCTCTTGAGGAACAGATGGCCACTATCCTTCGACCATTCTGTTTACGAAACATAACAGTTTTTGTCAAAGGATCTTCTGGGGTCTGGCGTCCGGAATCCTGGAAGCAGGGAGGCCCTTGTTTTTGTTTATTATGTCCACGTGGAGTCACGGAATACACGAGGTAATTGGCGATTCGATGGGGCCCTAAAAGCAGTAGATGAAAGACAGCAGAGATGAAAGGCATGATAAATACTTTGTAAATAACCTTATTTAAATTGTTTACCTTGGGTTTAGGTTATCAATTCCAAATAGTAACTTATGTACTCTAACCTAATATTAATTCTTTAATAGTAAAAAGGGTACTAGTAAACATCAAAGGTTACAACGGTAATCATCCATGTTTATTTATCTTTCTTTCTTTATGTTAAAGCAATCTAATTAGATATTTTTAAATATCATGAACTTTGGTCTGGCGAAACGTGTTTCGCGCAATATCGCTCTACTTCAACTTAATTTGAACCAATGAAAAAATTAGCTTTTAGTAAAAACATTAAATAGCAGACTAAAATAAATATAGATGACACGTGTAAGTTGTAATGGATAGAGTGTACTTACAAGTTCCAAAGAATTGATCAGTTTATCATCAATCAGTTATTTCGCAATATATCATAGAATCTTTATATTGCAAAAGCTATGATCAACGAATAAGTAATCAATTTTTATGGAACAGCAGTTTTATTATTATTAATTTAATTGTTGAATCATATTAGACTATTTATTATTATATCACCAAGAATTAATTAAATTAGCATAACACGAGCTTAGACCTTGAACATCCGATTTTTGCTTACAGCGCGATTTTTAAATTTCTCTATAGTTATCATTTCTTTTATATTTTGTTTGAAGCTATTTTTCTCTTGGTTTATGACTTTAGGTGCATCAAATTTAAATGTATGTTGAGTATTACTAAAATGTGTAGTGAGCGCTGTTTGATCTGGTTTATTGGGGTTTTTTATTATTGAATCACAACTATATTTGTGTTGGTACACTCTTCGTTTTAAGTATTGTTCTGATGTTCCGAAATTTACACGTGTCATCTATATTTATTTTAGTCTGCTATTTAATGTTTTTACTAAAAGCTCATTTTTTTTACTGTCAGGGCATGAATATGAGACTAAACTAATCTCGAAACGTCGCCTTAAGAAGTTGAAAGAAACTGACAGAAACTCAAGAACCTAAACATCATATATATAAACCTAAACATATATATTTATATCTGTATAAAGATGACCAACATACATTTTTTTTTTAGGGGGAAGGCTATATTATAAACTTACAACCCATACCTTATTGGTTAACTTTTTTTTTTGTTAGGGCTGGAGATTTAATTATTCAGTCGGGGACTCGAACCTTAGACACTTACCCAGTCGAAGGGGGACAATATCGATGCTACTCAGCATTCCTCTTCAGGATGATTGCTAAACAGGCGTGAAGCCATCGAAGTGCTATTTAGCGAAAGACTGAAGATAAGTTAGTCCTTCCATGAACCTCGTCCGGGCTGCGATTGAAACAGTTTATTTATGCGAAAGCTCGGGTGAGAAAGCGCTTCTCGACAGATTGGTTCGCTAATCTAACGTTACTAATTCGCCCAAGGGCACTCCAGGGGGCTCTGTAGGATATCGGCACTTACCAAGCACCCAGCATTTTCTTTCAAAGTAGAATACCTTGCATCAAGGTGGGAAATTCTTCGGAAGAAGGTGGGAGATTTGCTTTTTTTTTAATTTATTATTTCAGTTGAACTAAATGTGTGAAACTACTTAAAAAAATATCTACTTCAAATATTTAGGGTCTGACCTTCAAAAAGATGGAACATCCGGAGGGGATGTAGTAAGAAGAACTAGAGAACGAAGAAATGCTATTAGTACTTTGAAGTAATAGCATTCAAAAAAATTACAAAAAATTGTTTTTTTTTCATGTTATTGGAATGTATGTTGTAATGTTATATGGGTGTGAAACATGGATCTCGTCGTTGAGATGGGATTCTGGAAATGGGCTGCTGGAATATGGGTATGATAGGACACCCAATAGTTCGAGGGATAATGGGTGTTCATATTATTCTCGACAAAATCACCATATAGTGATTACAGTGATTTGGAAATATACTGTGGGTGAAAGTTAGAACAATACGAAAAATGGCCCTGCCCTGGTGCCCTGAAGGAAGAAGAATCTTCTCTTCATTTTTTTTTTTTTTAGAATTAATTACTAAATCAAGAATTTCTCACTGCCACAAGATGTTATTACAAGTTATTTAAGACACTCCTGTTTGTGGGGACTTAGTGCGATAGGCGATTACACCGCGCCGGGACTTGCTTAGAAATTCTCTTTAATATATACCGGCCTTAAGGCGCCATATTAAGCAGACTTAGAAGTTCGATTAATTTTGCAGCAAGTCCTCAACGCCACCGGCATAAATAGCTCAAACTAATTGGCCAACTTATTTCAACTCTATTACTTGGCAACTGTTCTAATTAAATTAGTCGGTATTCCTGCATGTTTCAGATAGTCTCCCTTCCCGGCGCAACCGCACTTGATGGCAAATAATAATGTTTTCCGTCATAATTCCAACAGTCTCGGGTTAACTCAGTCTAGGATGACCGGAACAGGTGTTGGAAATAGATAATGATTTAATAAAATAAACTAATCTTTGAATGTAGAATATAAATAGTTAAAAGGAACAATTTCTAGTGAATTGTCGGGGCTTCGAACTCAATATCTTGTTGTTTTTTTTCAAGTTTTGCATGAAATTAAAAGTAATCTTAAAAACAGAATGACATAGACCGCAGATTTATACGGAAAGATGAAATTAAGATTGACTGCAGTATTAATTTATTGTTATTGTTACTGAAAATCATATATAAGCTTAAAATACTATTTGTGCTTGATCTATCACATTCCCAAAAATATAAATTCATCGCCAAAATTAATTCTGAATAACATCCTTTGTTCTTATATACTTTTTAATTAATTTTTTTGTAATGTTTTTTAGATTTAACAAAATTTCAAAACATGTAACAAAGTCTAATTGTTCTATTTTTTTTTGCCTGAAAACAGGTCAAATTTTCATTTCCATAACCAAGTTCATAGTTTATTCATCATACAATTTAATATGACACCCAGAGTAGTTATTAGGTGGTTGGATTAAACTTTTATTTTTTCTCCCTACATATAAAAGGTTTTTTTTTTCTATTGGTTCTGTCTAATATGTATTTTAAACGGAGTTTTGTTCCAGAACCAATAAGATTATGAAAATAAAAGCTATTATGACAAGACAAACTCCTTTGTAATGCGTTGTAACTGTTCAAAAGTAAACAATAAAATTAATAATATTTTGGAATTAATAATAATAAAAACTATCATAAAAGAAAATAAATACATATAAGTTATTTATAAATATATAGAGACATTCCGATGCACCGAGACCCACAGATCCCAACAGATGAGAGGAAAAGCCCACAAGAGCCGAAAGATAGAAGGACACTAAACCCACTTTATAGGGACAGTTTAAAGAGGTCCTTTTGCCCCCTCCCTACTTTTTTTTCCAGAAGGACCTGTCCCATTTAAAACTGGCATTGCCTCGGCGCTGGGTCATTTGGAGGCTTATTTAAAGCTCCGACGTTTCTGCCGGGCGATAGCGAACATCTTCAGGGCCACGAGCCTTTTATCAGCTTAGCACGCTTTCCTTCCTCCCGAGGATTTATAGTATTTGTCCGTTCCCAATTCCTATTCCCTCTTCCTTCACCCTCCCGTGAAAAAAAAATCCCTTTTTCCGTTCTTTTTTTTTTTATATAGCAAAATATATGTATAGATCGATGTATACAGCGCTGAGTTGCTGAGCTGAAGAGTTCGGGAGATAGTCGTTTTACTCTTTTAACAGCCACATATGTACCATTGGTGATTTGCAGGCTCTATATTTTTTTTTTTGTTATGCCAATCGAGCTGCACAGTATAGATATTTAATCTCCTTCTATAAGATTAGTCATGGATCTTTTCGTGCAAACGTGTAAGGTGTAGGTGGATCTGGTTGTGGCAGAAAAGAATCTTCCTTAACTAAAACGTCAGTCTTATTATTTCCTGCAATACCACAAAGACTACCCATCCGCTGTATAGCTATATTCGTGCTCTTTTGAAGGCAGTTCACGCAGTAATCGCATCTATAAATCGCCCCCCCTTAAAATGGTACAAAAACCTGGCGGTTGAATGTTATTTCGTGCAAATCACCTTCATATTCATGGCTCAGGTACAGTCTCTACTATGTACTGAACATGAGACCCATCAGTAAAAGTAAAACCATCATGGCATAAATGTCTTACTCAATTCCAGTATTATTAATTTCAAACCCTTTGGTTTATTTTATTTTTAAGAGTTTTATCGACTAAAAAATTACTACCTTGAAGACACTGTCCCGCATCGACCGGAAGTCTACACCAGAAATTAGGCTGATCTATGTAATTTGAGACAAATCAATATTAAATACGAGCATTCACCAACGGATAAATAAATATTTCAAAGTCACTCCAGAAATAATGGAATTGAAGGGTAGACTGCCAGAACTGGGAAGAGTGGAATAAATCATTGTCAGCTTACGACATATGAAAATTGTTATAATAATGTCGTATTATATATATGAAAATAAAAATAAAATTTGCATTGTACATAGGTAATGGATCTTCGAAAACAATAAAGAAAATAAAACTAACACTCCTTTCCCAAATTTTGAGACTTGCTCCTGAAGAATCCTCAAAACTAGACCTTACCACTCGCCGTTTAAATTCATCCATTTTTCGACAAACTATGAAGATTATAAAGAAAAGGTGGTACTTTTTTATTGCTACTTGGTAATTATAGTATTTTAAGCGGGAAGTAATTTCGATGCGTAGATTTCAATGAAGTAGGAGTACTGTATTACATTTTTGATATTTTTGAATTATCAACAAAATTTTTGGACCTATTCGCACTGAAACGACTAAATGCTTATTTCTATAATGATATACGCTGTTTGCCTTCGTAATTTAGTAAAATCAAGTGACTTTTAAGGAGAGAGCAGTAACTGATGTTCATTCCTTCATTACACTAATATCTAGCTCAAGGGTTGGCGACCTAAAATCAATCCGCTCATAATAGTTTCGAGGGATGAAAATATAAAAATTCCTAATTTCCTAAGTTCATTCGACTATTTTTGTAATTATTGACACATATTTCTTATTATTTACTAAACGGCTGATTTAATAGGAAATATCTCTGGTCCGAGTCTGTTTAATACTCAATTTTCGTTAATTTCGATCTACGACTATAAAAGGTACAACAGTATTTCTTATACTAAATAGAATAGCAATAAAATAATAAAGACCTGTTTCACTCATTTATAAAGTTTATCATTAATACAATAATAAGTCCTACCTATATATCACTTTATACACATTTTGTAGAATAACGGATTGTCTAAAATTTAGAACTAAATTATCATAATTGGTCAGTGTCTCTAACATTATTTTTTAGAATGGAAAAATGTGGACTATAATATTCTAATTAGTGATATATAGTAAGGATAGATTGTGTGATATATTATTGTTGTCAAAACTCATATTGTCGTAGGGCAAGGAACGCTGATTGAATAAATAAACAGTATTGTTTTAAGTGGTGAAAATATTCTCCCCCCCCCAAGCAACTGCGTACGAATCAATGCTAATATATGATTAAAATAAATAAATAAATTTAATATACATAAATATATTATATAATACATTATATATGAATATTAAATAAATATATACATATATGTGTGTAAAATAGTCTATATATAGGTAGAAAAAATACTATAAATTACAGCAACTTGCGAAGTAAAGGCTTTCTGTAACATATGTTTTGTAGTCATTTGTTTTATCTTTTCAATTGTCACGTCATTACATTCCAAGAGTCTGAAGAAGCATCATTAATTCAGTTTAATCAGGTATCTTTTTTCTAATTGTATTAATTTTTGTTCTTTTTTTACTAACGTTTTGTATTGTTCAATAAATTTTCAGTCAATTGAATGTTTAAACTGAGATTACTTCTTATTTATCAGAATAGGATATAGAATATAGTGTTAAATATATATAATCTTTGACATATTTATCGGAACTCTTTATAAATTAACTTTTCATATACGCTAAAAGTAGCCTTAACTTGATACCAAAGTTATGCGTAGAGACTTTTTCTCTTCGCCAAATACCCCATAACCTCCAATCCTGACCCATGCGTTCTAAAATATGCGGAGACCCGTAGTTGGGGGGGGGGCGCGAGACCAGAGCATAGCCCGGCCCGAATACATACTCGGGATGCCTCCTGGATATTTTATGGTACATAAAAAAATACAACCCAGGTGGAATGCAAATGGTGAGGGTTCCAGCATCGGAGGAGGAGACTGGTATAATAAAGATTTACAGCGGAGAAGAAACAGGGGGGTAATCAAGGGATTCGATAAATATCGGAGATTTTTACATCCGCTACCCTCTGAATTTTCCATGACCTACTACATTATACATATACTTGTCTTATGCATAGGATATGGATTGCTGGGAAAGAAGGAATAAATCGGAGATGACAAAAAATAAAGATGAATCTGAAAATCCTGGAGTTCATAGTTGAGCAGAAGTTACTTGGAATATTCGCTATTACATAAATAAAAAAGTGTTGAATATTTTTCTGGCCAAACTCATCAAAAAGAATCAGAACAAAATTAAAAAAAAAAAAATGTAGTCTTTATATGACGTACAATTTAGATTTCACTAGGGCGGAGACCGAAGAAATACCATGGATTAGTATTCTAAGCTACTACGTCAAACATTGTAATAAAAACAGCTATTAACAGAAGAAGTTAAGGTATCAGTTCCATAAGTTGTCGATTCGAGTTGAGTCACAACATATTTTAACTTTTCATTCGTTCTCGTTTTAACATTTTACGAAAATACAAATAATCGTGAGCTTTAGTGCGGAAAAAAGTGTAATTGTGTATATATATCGGTTATCATTTCATCATGATGTGAACGTTTCAACAATCATGTTGTTGAAGCGACAACCTGCGGAACTGATAACAAACTTAACTTTATTGGTGTACTTGGAATTACTTGGTATTTGTTGCAATTGAACATTAGATCCCTAATATGTTTAAAAAAGTACTTTCTTTCAAAATGTCTGTTGAATTATACCAAATCACTCAGATGAAATTACTAAATTACTGACTATAAAAACACAAAATCTCACCAACAAGGGCAAATAAATTTTGATTTTCGGATTTTTTCCATAAGTGTCATATTGAATGAGATGCTGGTATATTATTACACAGATTTTGTGTCATATGTATATTAATATTAATGGTAAGTATTTTATATTATAATACCTAATTAATATCATAGGGAGAGGAGTGGCTCAGTGGTAGAGTACTGAGCTGCCATGCCGGAAATCCTGGTTCAATTCCCGCTGCTGGCCATGATTTTTATTTAGTCTGTTAGCAGCCGGAGATGGATCATATAGGATCTAGGACCCTCCTGGGGCCAACCCAGCCTCTATAAAATATTATAAAAATAGGGTACCCAAAATAAGGGGGAAAAATCTGGCGGTTGAGCGTGACCTAGGACAAGTCACCTCCTTGCAGAACCGTTGTCCATGAAGCAGTACAGTCTCTACCATGAACTGAACCCCAGACCCTTCATGGGTTGTAGTGGTGCAGGTTTTTTTTTTTTTTTTAAATAATATCATATATATAAATGTTATTAAATTTATTGCATTTTAACGCTGTTTTATTTATTATTAGGAAACGGGGTAGGCTCAATAAGTAGTACGTACGGTATTGGGTTACTGATTTCTAAATTCCCGAGCTCGAGACTTGCTGTGGTAGTTAAATTTGTGGAATTCGAAAATCCTCGTAGGGCTCATCCAGGCTCAGGAAAAACCTTCGTGGTTTCTTAATTTAGATTAGGATGATGATCACATCACCTCCTTGAACATCTGTTGCTATGGAAACAGAACGGTCTCTACACCTGCTGAACCCTTCGAGCCTTACAGTGGTATACGCTGTTTTTTTTTTAATTTTAATTATACCTAAATATCGTTAACTAAGGAACAAACATTTTCAACATTAATAATATTTCATATTTACATAATTAAAAAATCTTTGTGCTATGCGTTTAATATATTTATTCATTAATAAATGCGTAAACTCATAAAAGAGGGAAAGGAACTGGAGAATTAAAGGGCTGATAGGGCTCAAATTGTCTAGAAGAGATGTCTAAAACAATAGCCGGGAGAGGGAATGGGAGAACTAGAGGAATAGACAAAGTTTTTAGTGGAGTCATTACTGGAGGCACCATACGGTATCAGGAGCAGTAGCGACAACAGCCCGGAGTCGTTACTTTAACAACTTTAACAGTTACACACTGTTCCAAGTTCGTTACAGTTACGTTAGCGTCGTTATCGTTCCCTTCAAGTCAAGAGCTTGTTTTGATTAGGGTAAAGGTTGTCACGTGTATTTTAGCCTAATAAGATAATGAAATTCAAGTGAATTGTTATATAAATAATTCTACCATATAAAGATGAGTAATTAAATTATTTTATTTATTTTAATTTCATTTTACATCTAGTCTAAAAAAAGTATCAGTTATGTTTATTGTGAAAAAAAGAATGCAATTCAAAACAGAAAGAAAATAATGATCAGATGATTATATTTGTTTATATATAGATAGAAAAAGCAATTAGAGTTAAATGTTTTTAATTTTTTTCGAAGTTAATTTATTTAATTTATTAAACTAATTAATTTAATCTGTTTTATTTATTTTATTTATTATATAATTTTAACCTCAATACGTCTTTATATATCCGATTGGTGAAGTCCTAGAAATTCTATTAATTTCTATTTAATCTGTTAAAAACCGACGATGGATCCATCGGGATCTGGGACCCTCCTGGGGCTCACTCAGCCACTATAAACAGGGTTCGCAAGATAGGAGGAAAATCTGGTGGTTGAGCGTAGTTCAGGATAAATCACCTCGCTGCACAACCGTTGTCCAAGAAACAGTACTGTTTTTACCACGCACTGAACCGAAGACGCTTGAATGGTTGTAGCGGTACAGGTTTCGAATTATCTTCTATTAATTTTTTTTTAAATTTAATGTATATTACAGGTTTTTTATTTATAGAATTTCCATTTTTATTTTCTCTTCCTTTATAGTTTTTTTGTTTTACAACTTCATTTTTCATAACCAGACTTTTAAGCAATGTGTAAACTTTTTTTTTTAATAGTTACAATTTAAAATAAGTCGAGATCATATAATCTTTTAACAAATTAAATAAATAGATCTCTATGATTCGGTAAAGGTGAACAAGATTTTTTTTCTTTTTTTTATAATATTTATTAAATATTAACAAAAATAATTTAAACTAAGTGTACCAAATTACATGTATAAATATCCCCGAACACCACGGAAATATCAATAGCAAAGATTCTTAAACTAATATTAAAAAATAATTATATGAAACTATGTAATAAATTACTTTTTAAAAAACTTAACAGGTTTAAAGGAAAAAAATACAAAAATCTTTTGAATCATACAAATAATTCTAAAATTTGTATCACTAAATTTCATCGATATACATATAATAATTAATAATAATATTATGATTAAATATAGATGTAACTATAACAGTGCTTTTATACATTATGCCATTTTGTATGTTGGTTTTTTAGAATACTTAGAGTTATTTTTTTCTATATTATATATATTTTTTAAAATAATATGATGTCAAGGGTATAATAAAAATAATAAAGAGAGAAATTGCAAATATAAGCGAGGAGAAGAGAGGGGAGTTCTAAGAGGGCAGGTGCACTGAATTATCCACGAAGACAATGATAGGGCGGGGCTTACCCCAGAATTAGGGTTGATGTATGGAAATACGTTGCTAGCACGACAGGGAGCCTTCTCCGAGGGAACTATATACTATATACTAGGAGCTATATACTGCTTTATTTAACAAGGCCAGTATATAGTGTTGGGTCTAGTCTATAGCCACTATATATAGAGCAAGCAATATCAACTCCTTTATTAGATACTATCAATAATAGGGTGACAGTTACCTTAGATGAAGAATACTCTAGGGGGGGGGGGCGAGGAGTTACTTATATTGAAGCTAGGTCCAAAGTAAACTCTACAGAGGCTATGTACTGTTGATATTACTTTCTTTTTTTTTTTTAATGGGAATAATTTCTGGACTATAGGGAATAATTATACCCTACATTTTAAACAAAGAAAAAACATTTTAAATATTACATGTAAAATTGGAAATAAATTTATGAAGACAGTTCTGACTTTACTTTTTTTTACTATATAAAGATTTATCAGAATTATTCGGAAAAATAAACACATTTCGAGAAAAAAATGCTTCAAATTAAGATTCTATTATTTATTTTTTCAAGTCTTTATTTATTTTAGTTTATTTTTATTATATTTTTTGTAATAAAAAAAACATATAACACTACAACCCATGTTTTGGGTTCCGGTTCGTGGTAGAGAATGTACTTCTACAACATTTGTGCTGGGAGATGATTTGTCCAAGATCAAGCTCAAATGCCAGGTTCTTTCGCTTCGGAACTATACAACGATCACTGGTGGGGTCTGGAGACCCTCCGGGGGCTCACACAGCCTCAATAACAACATTTTCCCTATCACGCCCCCTGACATGTAACCCCTAAGTTGGGAACCACTGCTGTATAAAATGGTTACCCTTAATTCTAACTGATAAAAGAATGATGTGTTTTTATTTATACATAACTATATCATTATTTATATATATTTATATTATTGACCCTTCACTCATCCAGTTAGATATATTTAAAAACAAGTTATATTAGTTGATATTGTTCATATTTTTGTTTCATTTTCTGTTTTCTTTGTTTCTACTTGACATTGTAATTTGCATATATATGTAATTATTGTTTTCTCTATATAATTATTGTAATCTTATTTCTGTTATTTTTTATTTCTTGTACTCAGTTTTCTTTTTCTTTTTTAAATATTATCACTTGAGGTAATTCGCAACTTTTCTTCTCATTAATTCTTTCTCATTTAATAAGACATAATAATACCCTGTATAGAAACCTGTATTGTTATTCTAGAGGGACTTGTCCCAGAATAAATAAAGAATTTATTGTTTATTTATTATTAATTGGGGGAAAACTTAGCGGGTAATTTTAATATTTTTTGGTCATTTTATTATTTAAATTTTAATTGGTTGTTTGAAAAATCATTCTTAATTAAAATAAAAATTTATTGTAGTAAATAATTAAACGATGTAATTTAATATATAAGAAAACCTTGCAGCAAGAGAAAAATACGAAAAACTTTCACTCTTCGGAAGTAGCTAGCAGAAAGGACATGAAGTGATATAAGACTGTTTCAAGTTGCAATATGAGAAGGTATTTTATAGATGGCGTTGGAGAGGCGCGCTGATTCCCACCGACAAAGGCCGCTTCCGCCGAATCTATCATTCATATCCTGGGTCCTATCTGCGGGTTCGATTCTCGTCCGTATCATCTCTTCTGACAGCAGCCCTCCCCAACTTGGAAATGTCTTTCCAAAAGTAATCCTCTACATGACAGAGTTTTTGACAAATCTTACCAACTATTGGGGAAAGTTTTGTTATTATTTTTCTTTCGAGTAGAAAGACATTTTTACTTTGATCCTCTTCAATCAGTTATGAATTTGGAAGTTTGGGAAGAATTTTTCCGAGATTTCTAATATTAAAGTAAATATAGTAAACTCAGAATTATGACAGTTTTAAAATTGCGCGCGGCCTTAAGAGGATGGAGAAAGGAGTAAAAATGGAACTGTATTAAATATATCGAAAAATTCTTAACAAAAAATAATCTCCTTTTGGTTTTTACTACAGGTTAGATTTTAGTGTTTAGTGATGTGGCACATCTATGGCCATCAGCTCCCCCTTCTTTCGATATAATATTTATTTTTATTTTACATGTAAATATTATATCTTATTGAACATATTATTATGTTTAAGATAAATAAGTATTTTATCTATATTTGTGGTGTTATCACCCAGGATAATGGGGGTTTTTCTATAAATTCCGAAGCCATGAAAATATGTTTCATACAGGTGGCAGTCCTCCAAGATGTGGGTAATAGTTAATTGCATACTACAACTTTCGCACTTTGGTGGTGCACCTCTCTCAATTAGATATCCGTGCGTCAGACGCGTATGGCCGATTCTTAGTCTTGTGATGACTACTTCTTCTCTTCTGCTGCTGCGGCAAGAACTCTTTCATGGTTTTATTTCTGCTTTGATACTTTTCAATTTATTAGTTTCTTTATTAGTTGCCCCCCACAGCTGCATCCACTTCATGAGTGCTTGGCGTTTTAGATATTGCGAAATGTCTCATATGGTAAAAACATTTGTTATAGCTAGTGATGATGCTGCTTTTTGGCTGCTTGGTCTGCCGCTTCATTGCCTTTGATTCCCACGTGAGATGGTATCCAGACAAATACTAACTCCTTGTCCATGCTTTTGATCATCATTTTATATTCAATGATACATACACCATTAAAAATAAACCATATATCGAAACCTAGATGATGATTATACAATTGGTAATTGTATTTCATCTTACTTCGATTTAATTATCAACAATTGTAGGTAGTTAAACCCAGCACAGTAAAATACAACTCTTACCTGTAAGTGGATAAAAAGTTTCAAACAAAAAAAGCAACTCACCTGAAAAAAAATAAGAAAAACATTAGATGAATACATTATTATTTAATGACTATAGTATATGACATAAAAATAAATTATATTTTTTTAAAAATATTTTTTTCTACGAACAACAATTTCTTGAATAAAAAACTAACGGGGAAATTGCACAAGTGTTCATTTAATTTTGCTGCTCGTTACTAATATTTTATAATTGTTATTTACATGAATTAGTTATGTATTACATTATGTATTTTTTCGAATATAATGAAAGCAAAATATATAAATAATTTCCAAGACTTTACAGCAATAAAACTTTTTTATATAATAAAAAGATTTTCTCATTAACGTTTACAAATTTGGCAAACACGTGTCTTAATAAACCTTCATGTTGACACGCTATTTACTTTACAATGACTTGTCACATAAAATCGAGCAGAGAAACTTAATGTGAAAGTATTGCTATTCTAATGGATTTGAACTTTTCAACATCATTTTAAGAATATTGAGACCAGATCATATTGTTTTCCGTTATTAAAACACCATCATAAATATAAAATCCAAAAATTTTGACTATAAAGGTGTTGGTATGTGTTTTAATTATAAATGTATAGATTTTCATATTATTTGATGGATAAATTGGTCAGGGGGAGGAGTCAATGTTAACACAAGAATAAGCAAAACGAATTTTTAGCCAACGTTTCGGCCTACGGTGTAGGCCATCTTCAGGGCAAATAGTTGGTGTGGTGACTTGTAGATATATTTTAATTAAAAGTTGTGGATATGAGTGGGTATAAGTAAGTGAATACACAAATATGAAATTGTCATAGCTTTTCGTTTTTCATATTATTGGAGAACTTCCACATCATTAATTTTTTTATCTACCAACATATTTTTTGAAAAGGAGAGTACACATACAAATTCTCAAACCTAACCGCGAGTAATAAGAGAAATTCAAGGAAGCAAATGAAAGGAATCGGCGATATTAAATATTAACGATGCTTTCAAAATGATTTCAATCAGCATTCCACCTCACGCAGTGGCCAACGCACGCAGAATTTTTGATTAACTCTCGAGGCACCCCCTCCGGAAGATTGTTCAGATAAGGAGAGGGTGTAGAGACCCGGGGATGGGAGGGATTGGAGGAACACGAGGCAGCATCTCCATGCAAATCGTGGAGTGACTGGATCCCCAGGACCGTAGGGAAGAGGCGGGAAGAACTATTGATAAGGCGCTAACTGCCCGGCCCGGCCGATGTTATCACTCCGAGCCTGTTCTATTTCAATGTCGGCACCCTTCAGTGTCATATCAGATTTTAATAAATTCGCCAAAGCCCTTGTGGGGGGCGGGATCCAATCATCCTAAATAGGAGGGAGGGGGAGGAAGGAAGTGGAAAAATCAAAAGGACGAATATCTAGGCCTCTGATTGAATTTTCAAAATTTACACATTCTAATCCGAATTTTAATCTAAAATATATAGAAAAGAAATTCTAGATATAATATGAAATATACCATCTTCATGTTGAACTTTATACCATCTTCATTTAAATACAAAAGGTAGAAGAAAGATAACGAAAACCATTAAATTTCAACGATTTTCAGGAGGTAGTCCTTTCTAATATAATAGTAGTGATAAAGGACGAAAAAGAAAGAAATAGGGGAGGTGGTTTTATAAACTTGCTTTTAAAGCATACGACAATATCTTAACTTTTAAAAGAAACAAATCTAAACCATTAATAATATTTAATTAAGAGTATTAATAATTAATAATATCATTAATAATATTTAATTAAATTAAATTTAATTTTCAAAACATACATTATCTAGTTCTAATTCGAATAAAATTAAAAAAATACGGAAGTATATAATTGAAATTTTTTATGTAATTAAAATATGACAAACATTAAAACACATAACGAAAAACAAAAAACTCTTTAGGACGTATTATTTTCTTATATTAAAAAGTTATTAAAAACTGATAAGGAAAAAAATTGGGAGAATTAATTGAGGTTTTTAAGCTCGATTTTTATATCACGCGGCACTGTTTATCACAAAATAAAATAAATCTCACCCATTAATAATATTTACATAATTTTAAAATTAATTTACTTTTCAAAATACCTACCATCAAGTCCGAATTTTAATAAAAAATCTTCATAAAAGATATTCTATAAATGATTCTTCTTGAAGCCATCTTGAAGTTTGAATTAAATTCAATCACATTAACAAAGCAGTTAATATTATTAATAACAAAAACCATTTGTTCACATTAATTAACATGTTATTTGTTCTAATAACAAGATCACATTAACTAATCAGTTATTTATCTAATAAAAATCCATTCGATCACATTAACAAACCAGTTATATTTATAATATATTAACTGCCAATTGACCATTTGACCACAAACTAACCAGTTATTTTTTTCAATAACAAATCCATATTATCAAATCAACTAACCAGTTACTTTCCTAACAAAACATCCATTTGACCACATTAGCTAACCAGTTATTTTTTCAAAAACAAAACCAGTTATATTTCCTTATTTTAACCAACTACTTTTCTACTGCGAATATGAATATAATATATTACAATCAGGTCAAATCGGAAAGTGCACTTAATAAAAAACTAACTCATTGTGTATTCCATGTTGTTGTTTTTTTTGGCTGGGGGCGAGAGGCAGAGGGTGGGGTGCCCTGAATCTTTTACATTAGCACCCTATTTTTATTGCGAAACTAACAATACTATTAACCACAGGCTCATAAAGACGACTATAGTATTACCTAGGAGTAATAAACGGCCAGGGTCTTCCTGAGGGACTTTGGTAAGGAATATCCTGGATGGAATTGTCTTGAGGAAGATGAGGATGTTAACCGATCCCAGGGGAAGACACGGAAGACCCAAAGCGGCTACCTGCCGTTCCCTCAGGATTGGGAGAGCAACTGCAGGGCCGATAACAATAAACACCGGGCGCCGATTCAGCTCTTTAGGGATTCTCTTCTTATTTATACAAGCGGGTCTCGAAACCAGCTCTTTTTCTCTAGAATAATCAGGAAGCCGATAGAAGAGGCTTCGATTCCAATAACGTAAACCCTAAAAGTCCCAGGGGATTCTACCTGAATTTAAAATCGAAAAACGATTTCGTGTATAGGTTCAGTCATTTATAAATATATATTTATATTAGGCATGTATGTGGTAGAGACTGTATGGTTGTACAGGGAGGTGATTTGTTTTATATCACGCTCAACCGCCAGATTTATCTCCCTTATTTCGATTACTCACTTCATAGAAGATGTATGAGCTCCAGGAGGGTAATAGATGAAATAAAATTATGCAAGCAAGCGGGATTTGAACTCATGATCTTTGATACGGCAACTCAGTGCTCTACCACTGATATACGCCTCTCCCTAACGTATATAAATAGATAAATAACATGTATACAAATAAATATATATACAAAAATAACAGAAAAAGTATGGGAAAAAAAGAAAAGTAAATTACTCAATAAATATTTCATTATTATGATTGATGTTGTAACTAAGTAGTTCGACAAATGTAGTGGGAGTGAGCCAGTAAATGTTCTAATCAACTAACTGACCAACTGAGGAAACGTCTGTTAAAAGCTATTAATGTACAGTTTTTACTATCCACAATGTTAATGCATTATTTTTCATCCTTTACTATCTCTATTCAACACGCAGCATTGATGAAGGTTCAAAGTAGAATATACTCTATCAACATCCCTCAGCGGGATGTACCCTACGGATCTTTCAGATAGTCCGTTCTTTTGAAGACGGGGGGAGATTTGATATTATTTTTTATTTATTATTTCAGTTGAAATAATTGTGTGAAAATACTCTAAAAAAGACAACTTCAAATATGTCTGTATAAGGATCTGTCCTCCAAAAGGATGAAACATCCGATGGTCATGTAGCACGAAGGACCAGAAAAGGAAGCAGAAAGGTAGCCATGCTGTTGTTTGCTCATTTAACGTCACTTTATGCTGTTATGGCCAATTATACGATCCTATACGGGACTACTTAATTTTGCCTATCCAGATATAGTTGGGAAACGGATCACCATATTACATCTCTTCGGAAAGATGACATAACCAAGATTTTTTACTAAGTATAATAAGGGCTTAGCAAACCCGAAGGCACAAAGCCGATACCACCAATTTTTGCTGACACTTCCGTCCACGGACCACTAACCAAACCCGAATACGCCAAACCACTCTTAACGCAATCCTCTCACTTAAGTCTCGGTAAACCTCTCAGACACTGCCGGGTCAGCGTTTATAAACTTTTTAGGAATTTGTTCGTTACCAATCCCAACAACTTTACAAAGCCATCTTGATCTTCTTTACGCTCTCGCTTGAATAATATTAACCAAGGATAATGCTTCACAATTCTCGCTGTTTAAATAAGATTTTTTCAACTAGGATTAAAAAATCCTAGGGCCAGCTGTCGTACTGCGAATACGATACGATATTGGACATATCAGGTTATTATATTGACAACTACAACACAAGTGACCCCAAAACGTCATTATGACATTTTGTCTTCTGATATTTAATTGACATTTCATATCTCAAAGTTTGTTACCCTCTTGTTTATTTCCGGTTTAGCTGCTACTTTTATCTCTAACCCCTTTGTCATTTTAGTCAACATTTCTTGGAGCCTTATTGTTACAAAGGATAATTAAATAACCTCGCTATTATTTATAATCTAATGGCGCTTGGTCCTTATTATAGAAAGCTATTATAACTGTAACTAAATCATAGCCTCTAGCCCCGCGCAAACTATTACGGTGGAAACGCTTAAACAAGGATCTCAGAAGTTGAGAACTGGCCTCTAAGCACAATATCAACCATAGTTCATAGAGGCTTAGCGCGCCCTTAGTTTAAGGACTTCGTATCTTTTATGAGGCAACTTACATAAACCTGTTAGAAAATTTTTTGTTCGAATCTAAGTAGTATTGAAATATTTTTGTCTTTTTCGTTCGAATTAAGTTTATTTTTGTCTTCAAAATATAAAAAAAAATTTAAAAAATCATCAAACATAAAGAAAAAACATCAATTTACAAATTTGAATGAATAAGCCCTTATTTAAGCCTAATACATTTTGAAATAAAACTTATAAATATCAGATACGGACAAAACATGTCTTCTTTGTACAATTTATGAATCACGATTCAGTGGCTCAAACTGTGACGCTGAAAAAAATTTAAATCTGCATGTACAGGGACAACTATTATTAGATTATCGCTGATTGAATATTACAGGTTACTGTAAAGGCGAATGGCTATATAACTTCAAATAAATAATAGTTTAAAAAGCTATAAAATACAATTTAATATGAAAAAAACACAACTAAAAAGTAGAAATTTATTTTCAAGTTTAAAATAATATTGAAGTGATGAACAAAAAAAATTCATTTTATGGTAGAAAAGTGTGCAGTGATTGATGTATGTAAAACTGACTGATATTGGCAAAAGCAGAGCCTTTTAGCTAATATCTTTGAAAGCATCCCATGTACTTTTTTTTACCATAAAATGAATTATTTTTATCTATCTTAATTTATAATCTACTTTTTATTTCGATAGGCTATAAACGCCGGTTCTTTCTACTTTTTGTTCCCGCAAATACGAAACTCCCCAGTTGATCCTGCCAGTAGTCATGTGCTTGCCTCAAATAATAAACCATCATTGGCACAAGACACTAACGTGTCTTCAGATATGAAAAATCGCTAATCTTGAAGATCCTGTTCAGAAAAACTTATTAAATTATTGTATTGTCATTGGTTCTTGAGAAGTGTGCAAATAATTCAATTCAACAGTTCAATTAAATGTTTCGATGTGATCGAAAAATACTTCAAATATTCCTTTATGTACATACAGGTGTAGCTAATAAAAGCTTCATGATCAGTCTTGTCTGATTCATATCGAACATAGAAGGAACAAATATAGGTTGATACATATTAATGTTGTCTTGCCAATTATTCTAACTTTACAAACCATCGTCCTTCTACAAACCCACTCCAAAAAAGAAATAACATAAGAACCAAAACAAATCCCAAATACAAACAAGAAATGATTAACTGCAAAAGGCTGAGAAGCACGGCCTATCTTATCGTAGGACCGACGCAACTCACTCCCTCGTTCGTTCCTTCCCTAATTGAAGATAGGTCTGTTTGCGCCACAAATCACTCAAGGGAATCGCAGAGATATCTGGAAGGGGATCCTCCTGTTTAACAATTACAAAAATATCCGAAGAGCAAATATTGTTGAGGGGAATAGAAGAAGGGCACGTCACTCAGAAGATGGATAAGCTACCCCCCCCCCCTCCTTAACTTAAACTGGTGAAGGATAAACAAACCGTCTATTAAAGCTGAAAACCTTAAATATATTGGTTTGCTAAGCTTTAATTTGATAACATTTCGTCCAACAAAAGGTTTGGGTGTGTGTTAGCTTTAAAATCCTATTAATTATGCTCAAATCAAATCAGGTAATTTTGAACAAGTTTCTATGAGAATAATTTAAATCTGATATTTATTATTAACTATAAATCTATAAATCGACCTTCCTTCCTATCCTATCTTATTCTTCGGAATTGTGGATCTTGACCACACAGAACAGAAGTAGAAATGAAAAGTAGGAGAGATAGGATACGGAACTCAACTATATGGGCTAATTTCGATATTAAACCGGCTGATACTATCCTGGAAGAACACACTAAGGTGGTTCGGACACCTCCTCAGGATGGAAATAGGGATAACCACCAGGAAGACTTACGAGACCCGTACAGAGGGGAAAAGAACCAGAGAAAAATATCGCATTTCCTGGAAGGACATGGTAAGGGTTGCTTTCAGGAAGAGAGTAACCAAATGAGACAGTTGGCTCAGGAAAGAGATACTTGGTCCTGGCTCTATAACCAGGATCCTCACACTCCATAGCGGTAGGTTAGGAAAATATTATGATAATGACGATTTATTATTTATTATTATTACATATTTAACTTCTCAAAAAAACTATGCCATAACTCAAAAAACCTAGTTTTTAAATAGAAAAACTAAAAAGTATTTGAAAGTTCATTGTGAGTTTTAAAAAAATTGGGAATTGGTTTGCTATACCACCCTAAACTTTCATAAATTTTACTTTCTTAATGCATAATAAACATGGCCCTTTACATCGAACTCTGTAAAACCTCTTAATGTATTAAAAAGTAACGTATTGCTTGCGTAGAATATTCAGTCCGAAAAGAGGATTATTGGAAGAAGGGAGAGGATCACTGGTATATGAACAGAAATTGGTATAGAAGAGTTATAAATTCTCAAAAGTACAATATTGTAAATCAAAAAACGTAATATTACAACAGTGGTATTTGAAAGTTGTATGTGAGATAAAAAAAAAATGGATCTTGGTAATGCAAGCATTCTTATTGTAATGATGGTATTACTTTTACTAACGCTTTGTAAACTATAGCAAATTTTATAGTAAAAGATTTTTATGGTAAAAGATTGCAAATTTTATTATTTTACCTTATGCCATTATTTCCATAAAAATTCAAGTTCAAACATGAATTGAAAGTGTGACTTTATTAAAAAAAAACAAGTTGGAAACGGAATATCAGATATGTCGTTCCTGAATTAAAACATTTCAACCAATACAATTGCTACTGAATACTTAAAACATTGGCATTTTTGAGTTCTATAGTGATGAGGGATTTATTTATTAGTGCTACAGAGTCCACTGACATCGCTTGTTCATAACAGCCCAATCTGAACCTAACTCTATTAAAGTTAGAATGACTAAATCTAAACCCATCAGCAACTACTTGAACAACATTCAATGAATAGTTTAAATTATTAATTAACAGCGCATATTAATATAGTTATGATTATGTAATTAAACAAAGTATATCGTTAATTATATCTTACGAGGGGGTTGGTGAAACTATACAGCTGGGTGAGCAACTGACTTGACGCCCGTGTCTGTTCGCAAATACCTCATTATAACTTGACTAGCCCGAATTTAGCCTGGCGGCAGAAATTTTTCCTCACTTCAACCGCTTTCCAATTAAAGTTCTTTAAAGCAGAAATTTCAACTTATGAGTAAGATAAGGGAAGAAAAATAACATTAAAAAAGAAAAGAAAGAATATCATGTTCCCCAGTTTTTCAATTAAGCCCAGTAAGTAATTCTTAAAAGTTACTCAAACAGGATGATAAATCCGTAAATTCCTTTCTTTTTTTTTAATGTACTTATTGAAATTTATAAATGTATACTGGATGCATCAAGTAAATATAATGAATGATAAATCATGTCTCGAGTTAAAGCCAAGTAGAGAAACTACCCCGTGGTAGTACTCAACCGTAAATTCTTGAATTTCAAATAGTAGCGGTTAATAAAATAAATTCATATATAAATAAAAAGCACAATATAATATATAAATATTTATATGAGAAGCTTAGTGGTAAGAGCGCTGAGTTGCTGCATCATAGGTCTCGGGTTCAAACCCGATACATTATTTAATTAACTAAAATCCATGGATGGGCCCTGTCGGATCTAGAGACCATCCTGTGGTTCACCCAGCCTCTATATAAATGGGGGAAAACCTATCGGTTAAGCGTGATCTCGGACAAACCACCTCCCTGTACAAGTGTTGCTCTTGAAACAACATAGACTCTACCATGTACTAAGCCCTGGATGTAGTGATAAAGTTTTTTTTAAATGTATTTACACACCTCTAATAAAAGAAACAACTACAAACGAGAAATGAAAAAACGTGTCCTAACAAATTGGAAAAACTAATGGGTCTAGTTGAGTTTGAAGTATACTGGCATAATTGGCAGGATATACCAAACTACCATCCAGGGTAAAATTGAAAGTGTAATTTTTTTAAAACCGTATTTTGAGTGTTATTAAGATTAAGTAATAATGTAACGGTACCAAACAAACTATACCAGAAAAGATACCTCAATCATCATCATCATCACATGGCGCTATGGTCCATGGAGAACCTTGGCCTCCTCAACAATTCTCCTCCACCTTGACCGATCTCTCGCTGCTCTTCTCCATGCTCTTACCCCCAGGAGCTTAAGGTCTACTTCCACATCGTCCAGCCATCGCATTCTAGGCCTTCCTCTTCCTCTTTCTCCGTCTGGACGAAGAATCAGCTTTGGGAGCCTTTTTAAGGCCATTCTCTAAACGTTCCCCAACCATCTCAATTTTGTTTTTTTAATACAAGAAACTATGTCAGGTTCTCCATATAGGTCCATAAGTTCTTGGTTCCTTTTCATCCGGAAACAATTTTCTTCCTTGGTTGGGTCATACACTCTTCTAAGAATCTTTCTCTCCCATGTATTCAATAATCTCTCATGCTGTTTGGTTAGAGTCCACGCCTCCCCACCAAAGCAAACAACAGGATGAAATATCAGTCCATATTCGAGGCTATTTTGAGGTTTTTTAGCAATATAGTTTACACAGGTTGAGTCGCCGGCCCACCTCTGTACCCCTTTTAGTCGCCTTTTACGACAGGCAGGAGATACCCCAGGATTATTCAGAAATAATAAATTATCCTGAATGAATCAAGAAATATCGGACAGACTATAGGTAAAACAACAAGGATTTTAATATATAAGGCGAAAATTCTAAAAAAGTTATATTCAAACATTAAAAAAATATACTAATTAAATCCTCTTGTACTGAAGGTTTTAATATTTCCTTTGAGGATTCCTTTTATTTCGAAACGAATACTGTACAACTCTTAATCAATATTAACTAAAGATCTTTACTTTATAGTATATTATACATACTAACCAACCCCATCTAGAACGCACATGATCACATACTTTTACATTAACACACTAAAGAAAAATGTTAAAATTTAAACGAAAACCTTTTAGACATTAATAAAAAAACTGTTTTTATAGCCCATAATTTTATAGCCCATAATGGTTCTTTTTAATTAAAAATGAGGACCAGTAACAGAGCCGAAGGAAGAGGTGCATATTTTATGAGAATTGATCCGGGGGTTTTTTGAAGCCTGATTGTTATAAAATGGTACATAACTTGTCTCCTTCTGCAGGCCCAGGACTTTATACTAAGGAACTTCTTTTTCCAAGAATAACTGAGAAGACGAGGACCGTTGTTCTAATATTTGGGCAAAGAAGTCTGTTTCTGTTTGTCCTTCATTACCCATTTCTCCAGTTTTGTTCTGTAGTATTCTCATGCTTTTTTACTCTTTTTTATAGAGTCTGTTTGCATTATAATTTCTAACATTGGCTTATAGCAAGGTGTCAATAATAAAAATATAACAACAATAAGCCAAACAAAAAGAATGTATTGTTACAATCCATGAAGAGTATTGGGCTCAGTACGTGGTGGCATTTGTACTACCAAATCAACGATTGTGCAAGGAAATTAAGCTAAAATAAAAGCTAACCGATAGTTTTCTCCCTCATTTAGATTACCCAATTTATAGATGTTGGGTGAGCTCAAGGAAGTATGTAGATCCAGAAGGATTGATCTATAAGTGTTTATAGATTAGATAATTTATATACGGGTGCGGAGTTTCGCCATGCGTTTTTAGGTTTTGAGTCAGTTTGTAGAGCACTGAAATGCTTTACTGTATGTCCCAGGTTCAACACCAACTGCCGCAGAGTCACAAATAGACCCTTAGCTTGATCTCGGAAAAATCATCCCCCTGCTTAATCTATATCAAGACGTACCTATTTTCAAAAGTAAAAAAATTATTTAATCGGTTAACAGCCATGGTTGAACCCTGTGGATATCACGACCGTCATGGAGATCATCAAGCCCGTTAAGCGTGATCCCGGACAAATCACCTCCTTGCACAATCGTTGTCCAAGGACCCGAACATTCTCTCATGAGTTTTAGTAGTGCAGGATTTTTTTTATCTACCAAATCCAGGCTCGTACCTGAGATAGGTGTCTTGAGGTTTAACGGATCTGTTGATGGGTATTGATGAAGGGTATTGTGGAACGCCTATAAAAACCTAAATTAATAAATAAAATATTTCTGTAACAGGTCGAGTTTATTGCCACGCTGACAATAAAACATGCTATACGAAGCAATACATGTTATCATCCCGTTTTGTTTAGCAGAAAAAAAAGAACCCTCATTTTCTGACAGTAATAAATTATAGATAAATGGGGGTATCCGGGAGAAATGAACGGAATTCGGCTTAGGAAATTAAGATAGGTTTACATATCATGTCTCCCGCCATTGTGGCGAAGGGCTCTGTAAACAGACGTCACAAAGGACTTTATTAAAGTACTCTATAAAGGATTTATATATTTATAGGTTCTACCGGACTGCGTGTTAGCATAAGGCTTCCTATCCGGCGCGGGCGTCCTCTCTCTCCTGAATAATGTACGAGGTCGGTTAGGCTCATCAACTTAGTTTGTAGTCAGTTGTCTCTACTTATTTCACAACCTTAGATCAATGTTTTACTCTACAATATTCACTTTAGAAATTACATTAACCTTATTATACGCCGAGTTCAAATCTTAATTTTGTAAACAAGAGATTCGGCTATTTAAGTAGAATATCTTAAAATATATCAAAAGATGTATTAGGTCGTTTCATATGAAATGTCCGAATTTATTAAGTCTTAAATTCAAAGTGGAATTATTGGACTTCTTTGTATGTTAGAGAAGAAATTAGTTGACTGTAAGTGCTAATGGAGGATGGAAATAGTTGGGGGTGCAGTCAAAAATTTACACATAAATAAATGGAAACTTATTATATTTTATGTGTGCCAACGTTTCGACCTACTTTGTAGGACATCTTCAGGAGTAATAGGAGTGGCTACTCGGCCTTGAAGATGACCTACAAAGTAGGTCGAAACGTTGGCACACATAAAATATAAGTTTCCACTCATTTATTGGGTAAATTTTTGACTGCAGCCCCAACTATTTCCATCCTCGACTTCTGTTTATGCTTACAAACTCTCTCTTTCTCTCTTTTTATTATACAAATTAATAGCACTATGCCATCAAATATATTCATGGAAACATTCGATTTTGTTGTATTTTTTTTTTTATGTGCTTTAATTCGGACACTCGGCAGCCCAAGTTTTAAGATATAAAAAAATAACTATTAATAACAAACTACATTAACAACTAAGATAAGAAACGTTACACCTGCATTCAGGGGAGGATGTGGCAACGAATGGACCATTCTCCAATATAATTAGGCATTTGTTGAGCTAAGCCTTCAGTAACTATCGCATTGGTTGAAGCTTTTTAATTCAGGAACGAAATATGTGATATTACATTTCCAATATGTCTTTTTTTTTTAATAAAGTCCGCTTTCTGATGTTTGAACTTGACGTTTTATTGGTATAATGACATAAGTTAAAATAAAAAAAGTGTCTAGCTTTTAAAAATATTCCAATAGTTAATAAAGTAATTTCAAAACCGTCATTACAACAGGAATGCTTTTCCAATACTCAAATTTGTAATTTTTTAACTCACATGGAATTTTCAAGAGAAAACAAAATGTATTTGTCAGCACAACATTTTTACTAATTTAAGAACTCAAGCCAAATTTAAAAATCAATACTATATTCTTTTGTCAATTTTTTTTTTAAACTATTTAATTACCATTACATACTTAACAATTTTATTTTTAATTAAAAATAAGTAATGTATGGTTTTTAAAATTATACTAATTATTTGATTAGTTTTTCCTTTTTATGTGGTTAAGTTACAAGTGCTGATCTACTAAGAGCTAACTTAGGCCTCCTAATCCAGAGAAGGTTGAGTTATGATTTAATCGCCACTGAAAACAGGAGAGTTAGAGTGAGAGAGAGGGAGATACAGCGGTCGTGGAATTATTGCTGAGGCCCCCTCCTCAATGTAAATTAATTCCTCGCCCCCCCCCCCGACTGTAAATATTGTCGACCGAGAGCAGACTGCCTGCATAAGAAAACCCTTCAGCCCTTTTAGGGCTTATCCGAATTAGAAACAGAGGAGGTTAATCTCTACGCCCTTAATGTTCTCTACGTGCTTCTCTTATCAGGACAACTTTCTCTACGGGTCGAGGAGCGTAACCCGCGCGAAAACCCGGCTGTATCTAGGGCCTTGCTTAATTTATCCAATTATTAGGAGCGGTTAAATCGATCGAAAATAAAGTGCCGGGAAAATTATCAGAGCAAATAATCGGAAGATAAGACCTATATGATACACTATACAATATATTATGATAGTCTGAATATTATTTTAGATATAGTCAATCCGAACAATAACGTAATAAGTGTGAATACTGCGCAGAAAAGAATAGAAATAGAGCGAAGTTGGTGATATTTATCAAGCATGGCATTGTTATATTATCTTAATTATAAACTAAAATGAGCGATGAGTTGCCTTGGCGAAGGTTCGTGTTTCAAATCCGGCTGTTGGCAGATTTTATTTGATCATCAGGACCCTCCTGGTGCCCTCCCAGCCTCTTCAAAGGTGGAAAAACCTGGCGGTTTAGGACAAATGAACTCCCTACACAACCGTAGTACAAGAAACGGTACAGTCTCTACCACGTACTGAACCCAAGACCCTTCATAGTAAATCAAAACAAAATATTACGTCATAAATGTGAGTTTAAACTGCGTAAAAAATAGTAGAGGTATTGCTAATTTTGTGGTATTTATTAGTAAATTATAAAAAGTATAATATTTTTTAGTAGCTATTTGTTTTTATTGAAGTGACTAATATTTTCTGAGCATGTATTTGTCTTTTTAACCTTATATAATTAATTAATTAATTGTTAAAGCGATATTTCTCCCTACCCTGATGTATGGAACTGAGAGTTGGGTTGCTAGCGACAAGAACATCAGCTAAGGTACAAATGAAATACCTACGCAGAGTAGCAGGTAAAACTAGAAGAGACTGTGTAAGGAATAAAAGATTTAGAGAAGAACTAGAGATCACTGTAATAATGGATACCTTGCACAAGCGACAACTGAGATTGTTCGGACACATATGCTGGATAAGTCAGGACCGAGAGCCACGGAAGATAACAGAGGCTACTGGCTCTAGACCTGGAGGAAGACCCAGGATTGGCTACAATGAATATAACCTCAAGTTGGTAGAAAATAAGGGGACAAATCTTACTCAAATGAGACAACTCACACAAGATAGAAAGGAATGGATGAGAAGGAATGGAAAGGAATGGCTCCTCCACACTGAAAGGTATAACGAGGAAGGAAAAGAAGAAGAAGAAAATAATTAATTAATTAATATAATCCGTGTTTTTTCATATTAAAGAAAATTCATGGTAAATGATCTAACATCATAATTAAAGGTCATATTTAAGAGGATTTTTGTGTTGTGTTGACGAATAGAATGATGTGTATTTGTTGTGAATATTGATTCACAGTGGAAATTTTAATGGTCAAATCAAACTGTACATGATTCGCAATAAACCAGGGTGAATTATCAATATTCCGTTTGGATTGTTTTCTTTATAGATATTTTTTTTATACTGCAGGAAAATTTAATTAAAAAGTTAACACAACAATTTTGGATAACACAATGTCCTAATAATGTCCTATGATAGCCGAAACCTGTGTGCCTTTAGTAGGCATAATGTAAATAATGCTGTTACTAATTTCTTGAGGAGTTACTAATTTCTTCTTACTTCATAGATGTTGCAATAATGCACTCGGTTGTTGAAGGTGATTTATTTGAAAGTATGGGAAGACAACTTCTCTATATTTAGGCATACCAATATTCACTGAGATTTTTCCTTTTGGTACTAAATGAATTATATCAAAACATTAATGGTGAATCCATACTATAGTATCTAAATAATCCTTCAAGCCTTACTGCGAAACAATTAAAACCGGCTCTACTCGTGTAAACAATATTCAGAACTGTTCCGCCCAAGAGAGAACTGACAAAGCCCGTCAAATTTAACCAGTGCTCGGAATAAATCTCGAAGAGCAATTGGATAAAACGTAGCGCTGTCAAGGTTTTGATGGAAGTTTTGGCAGAGATGGAATATTAAACTGCAAAGGCTTCCAGGCTTCCAGCAACTCCGATGGCTGGGAGAATAGGTCAATGAAATGAGTTCGTCACAGTAACGTATATACTTTTTATTTATTTTAAAAGTTATATTATAAGTTATGTAACTTTTTTCATTTCAATGCAGGCTTATTCTATCATTGCAATGCATAACTATCATACTGGAAGTAACAAGCAAAAAAACATTGCAAAGTAGGTAAATTTTCACTTTTTTTTTCTCTTTTAAATGCATGCGATAAGTTTCGTATTCTAGGAATGACGAGGGATTGGAATGGAACGTTAACAACAAGAATATTTTTTAATGGAGCGGTGTAACTCAGTGGTAGGTTTCAGGTTCAAATCAAGCTAAGGCAGGTAATTTATCTAATCTGTTAACAGCCGGGTTAGATCCTGAGGTGTGTGCAGACCCACCTGAGGCTCACCCAGCGCCTATAAAGTGGGTGAGTCTAAATTTAGGAAAAAGCCTGGGGGTATAGCGTGATATAGGACAAATTACCTTCCTACATAACCGTTGTCATAGAAACAGCATAGTCTATACCACATTTGTAAAGGTAATGTCAATATTTTTTAAATCATCTTTTAAAAATAATCCTATTTTATCCTCACCTAAATGGTGAAGCCAAGGAATAGTACTAAGATGGCAACAGAAATACTTCATAGCAACTTATTGAGCATATATATATTTTTATATTTAATTCAATAGTTTTATAATAAAATATACAACAACATAGTGTCAAGAGCTAATAACTTAACCAAATTTCAGTGAATCACTGACTTAGATAATGTACACTGATGTATGTAAGTTAAGGTCTATCGAGAGTAATACGTAAAAAAAAAGAGAAAGGTTTGAAATGAACACAGCCAACTCTGATTGATAACTAACTTTATTGCTCTCATAATCCTACATATATACCTTTGGTTTATTTACATCTAAGCACTTTAAGGATTAAAGTGAATATTGTTGGTCTCCAGGACTTAACTCCCCCCCTCCAGTTTTCGAAGAATTTCGGAAACTTGGAAACGAAGTAAGCCCAAGCCCGGAAGGTCAACAACATCCAGTGTACATTTACGTAGTGCTGAACACAAATACACTGAGAGAAAAAATAATAATAATAATAATAAAAAAAAATGAACTTATAGATCCGAAATCCTCTCTTTCACTTTCGATAGAACTGACACACACAAACAAAACAAAACGAGATGCTTCTAATAAAAAAAAAAGGGTTCACACTATATATACACTAACAATAGAAAATAAAAATTCATAAAAAGAATATGTATGCTTCTGGATGACGGCCAGGACACTCCAGGCCGTTACACATGTTCTAACTGCCCGAGAGGAAGCTTAAGTTGTTCGATATGAACATTCTTACGTCGCTTGGGATCCTTAATGTATTCGATCGTTACAATATTATGTTCCCTTATCGCTACCACTCGGAATGGCCCTTCGTAGCGTAGTAATTCTTTCCCCCGGTTTGAACTCCTCTGCCTATAAACGGTAGTACCTATCCTGATCCCACCCATGGCGTCCTTGACCCTGAGGTTCTCTTTCGCTACTCGACTTCGCTTTTCCCGTTCGAGCCTGTCTTTTACTT
The DNA here is from genome assembly GCA_964056705.1 of Troilus luridus. Lineage (NCBI taxonomy): Eukaryota > Metazoa > Arthropoda > Insecta > Hemiptera > Pentatomidae > Troilus > Troilus luridus. The sequence goes on along the minus strand of OZ057416.1, from coordinate 14,672,003 downwards.
TCCTCTGTAACTTCTCTAGCGATATCCGATTTGCCACCACTTGGTCCTTCAACTCGCCCTCAACGGTTGTAGCTCTAGTGTCCCTTCGTCGTTGTCGCAACCCGAAAATAATCTCAAAGGGAGAAAACCCGGTAACGGAATGGATAGATTCATTATACGCCGCGATTGCCTTTTCCATTGCCTCATCTGGTTCTAACCCTTTTTCCACCTGGTAGATTCGCAGGTGGTCGCTGAGGGTACTATGCAACCTTTCAATGGCTCCTCTACTCTTAGGATGTCCCGGGGTGTTGATTCTCCATACCACCCCTAGCTCCCTCGCTTCGGCCCTTATCTTCGCATTGTCGAACTCCATTCCACCATCGGAGGCGATTCTGTCGGGTACCCCATATACCTTAAACCAGGCCCTAAGGGCCACTAGAACTGCATCCGCCGATTTCTCGTTAATGAGATGGGCCGCAGCCACCTTACTGAAACAGTCTATTAATGTGATCCACTTATAGCCTCTCCAGGAAAACGTATCGATTTGCAGGTCCGCCAAAGGCATTTCTGCAGTGGGCGTTTCCTCCTGTATTCCTTTGGGGGGATGTCTGTCGTATTTAGTGGATAAACAAACGTCGCATGCCCCCACAACTTCCCTAACTGTCTCCTTCATATTCCACCAGAAGTACCGCCGCTTAAGCGCTTGGATAGTTTCGCTGACTCCCCTATGATTCGTCTTGCCCTGGTGGTAAGCCACGGTGATCTCCTTCTGACGGTCACTATCACGAATTGTCTCTACCATCATCGTACAGCGAACGAAGTTGCGGTCCACTCCCAACCTCTCTAACCGCCATAACCGCTGTATTTTTTCCCACACGGTGGCGTTTCCGACGTATAAATGGGATGTTCTTCCCGGCCTGGAAGCCTCTTTCAGTACTCGACAAATGTTGTCATCACTGACTCCGGGTTGTGACCAGATGGTGATAATGTCACTCCTACCGTATTTTGAGAAGTCCATTTTAAGTAGCCCCGAGGTCCTGGTCTTCCATATGACTTGACGCTTCTTGTCATTAATTATTTCTTCTAATTCCGTCATCTCCGTCGGTCTATCTTCCGCTGAACTTTCCTCGTCCTGGTCTTCCTCTTCTCTGCTGTCCGAACTGCGTGCTCCTTCCCCCTCCGGAGTCCATTCTTGTAGGAACTGCCTAATGTCCCGCGATGAGCCCTCTCCCGTTTCTTCCACCGCGTTTACCATTATCGCCCGGGACAGCCAATCGGCTACCACATTCTCCTTGCCCGGTTTATATTTGATTTGGAGGTTGTACTGCCCCAAAAATTCCTTCCAACGAGTGATGCGAGCAGACGATTCTTTTAACTTTCCCACCCACTGCAGAGGTCTGTGGTCCGTATGTACCGTGAACTTCCTTCCGAATACGTACGGTCTGAAATGGTCTATTGACCACACTATTGCTAGAAGTTCGCGCTCTAACGCACTGTACCTTGTCTCGGCTTCCGTAAGGCGCCGGCTAGCGTAAGCAACAGGGCGGTCCCCTTTTTCCCCATCTTGTGACAACACTGCTCCCAGTGCATATTCGCTGGCATCCGTCGTGAGCGTGAAGGGCTTCTCGAAGTCCGGGAAGGCCAGTACTGGTTCCTCCTGAAGCCGTACCATACATTTGCGGATGTTATTCTCCATCTCCGGGGTAACGAAAATTTTCCGCCCTTTCTTCAATAAGTTGTTGAGGGGTACAAGGTATTCCGCCATTTCCGGGACAAAACGCCGGTAATAATTTAGCGAGCCCAATAGACGACGTATACCCTGGACATCTCTTGGCACCGCCATCCTGGAAATTGCGTTCACTTTGCTCTTATCGGGTTTCACCCCCTCCTTCGTAATGGTGTGTCCCAAGAAAGTAATTTCTCCTTTTCCCAGAAGTGATTTTTCGGCAGATAACTTCAAGCCGAATCTCCGGATCCTATTAAACACACTCCTGAGATGCTCGATATGCTGCGTTTCGGTTTTGCTGAACACCAACAGGTCGTCCATGTAGACTTGACACATATCTTCATCCACCCCCCGAAGAAACTCATCCATTAATTTTTGAAAAGTTATAGGCGCGTTTTTGAGTCCGAAGGGCATCCTCGTAAACTCATAGTGCCCTCTTTCGAATGTGAATGCGGTCTTGGACTGATCCCTCGGGTGCATCTTGATCTGATGATATCCTGCCTTCAAATCTAGGGTGCTAAACACTGTTGCCCCGCTCAGCCTATCAATGATGTCTTCGAATCTCGGGATGGGATACTTCTCATCTATCGTGTTTTCATTTAACTTCCGGTAGTCTATCACGACTCTGTATTTCTCTTCCCCAGGTGCACTCTTTTTCCTTACCGCCCAAAGTGGACTATTATACGGCGATGTGCTGTCTACTATAATCCCTTGATCTTTAAGATTCCTTATCTCCTCCCTAATGTGCTGCCTCAACGCCTGCGGGTATCGCCTTTCTTTAACATATGTCGCTCGTTCTTCTTTCAATGATATTTCGTGAACGGTTTCCCCCGTTGCGCCTAACCGCTCGCCCTCCTTATGGAAAATATCATCGAAGTCCTGCCGTATCCGTACCCTCCAATCCTCTGCCTGGTTTACTGCGCCCACACACACTATCGCGTCCTTCGCCCTCCCGTAACTTTTGTATCGCTTACCCCCTATCTTGACTGACCATCTCCCATCCTTATTTTTCACTCGAGTCCCTAACTGATTCAAAATATCGCATCCGATTATCCCTTCATAACCACGTAACATATTTTCCACAACGTGTACCCTTAGTTTGGTCCCTGCTTTAAACCACGTCCCCAATTCCATCATCACTTCCCCCTCTACTCTACAAGGGCCACCCAGAGTGGTTAATTTGCATGTACATACCTGTACCTGGGGTGTCCTTTTTCCCGCCGCCAGCTTCTCCACCGCCTTCCTACTCAGGATTGTGCCGGAACTCCCTGTATCTACAAGGCACCTGACTCCTCGCTCCACCTGTATAATAGGCAAACCGCCACATACTCCTCTCACGCTGCAGTTCACTATCATGCGGTCGCCTCTCTGCTGACACTCGCCTCAGTCTTCCGCGCGCTGCTTCCTCTCTGATGTTACACGCAGTCTTCCGCTCCTGCGAATACTTCTGTCTCCTTCGCCTCCACTGCTCGCTGGTCCTTCCTCTTCCGTCTCCGATGTCTCCGTCGACGCTGGTGTCGACTGGTGTCTTCGCCAAACTCTCTGGGCGTTCACTTCCATGGGCTCCGCCCTCTGCGTCTCCCTGCGAGAGTAGATATAGGGGCACTGCCTGACCATGTGTCCCTCTGTTCCGCACTCAAAGCACCGCGTGCGAGGGCACTGAGCCATTAGGTGTCCTGTTTTTCCGCACTCGTGGCATTTCCTCTCCTCTCTTCGTCCATTTTTCTTCTCCGTCCCTGGTCGTCTATCTCGTGCAGCCGACCTCTCCTTCTTATAACCTTCGGGGTCTCTTCTTCTACCCATGTCCAATCTTGGACGGTTTCGGCTAATCTCAGGTCGGCGGTAAGTGACCTTACTCCAGCCCGTCTCTGCGACCTCGCCGAATCTTGATTCTTCCTCCCTTGCGCTCAAGTCTACCATCTCCTGGGCGCACTCCAAGAATGTTTTGTCTTTCGGCAATCCATCCTTTCTCCCAGTATCCCTGGCTAACTGGACTTTCAGTATTCTGGATAAAAAATCCATGCGCGCCTCCACTTGATCAGTTTCCATCATTTCGCGTAGTTTCTCCGTAATTTTATTATACCGCGCCAACAATACCGCTGCATATTGCCCGTGGGACTGTCCTTGTTTACGGTACTCCCTGAACATTTGGAGCATGTCTTCTTCTGGGGCCCATCGTCCACCCCCAAATGCCTTTTTCAGCCTCTCCTTGACCGTATGCCATGGCGTCTCTTCGTCTGCCTGAATCAAGTTGAGGATGTTTCTTCTAACTCGGCATACTAGGGCTGCCCTTAGCCTGGTGGCGTCCAATTCATCGATATCTTTTGCCTCGACGTGGACCTGGATATAATACATAATCCTGTCCCCACCTTTGAGGAAGTGGTTTAACTCACCAACTTCTCCGTCGAACCTTTCTAATTCGCTGATCTCCCTCCTAAGATCGCGTGCATTATTTTTTTTTAACTTCATGCGCTCTATTAGATTTGCCTCTCTTGCCGCTATGTCTGCACGAGCCATCGCTAAGGTAGTAGTCGGCAGCATGGGGAAATCAGGATTTATCGGTTCCTGTGTTTCTATAGGTGGTTGGGTTACTGGTTGTTGTTGAGACTCCACTGTGAGAATTGCCGGTCTCAAAATGTCGCTTAGTCCGGGTTCGGGCATTTTTCTTACTTGATACGCACAATTAAATAGGAAGAAAAAAGAAAAAAGAAAAATTAATTTACCGTGATTTTTCTTTTTCGCACTGTCCCGCCGGTTTCGGCACCAGTTAAGGTCTATCGAGAGTAATACGTAAAAAAAAAGAGAAAGGTTTGAAATGAACACAGCCAACTCTGATTGATAACTAACTTTATTGCTCTCATAATCCTACATATATACCTTTGGTTTATTTACATCTAAGCACTTTAAGGATTAAAGTGAATATTGTTGGTCTCCAGGACTTAACTTGTAAATGTACATATATTGAACCTTAACAGATTATAAGGCTCCGATTTTTTTCCTGAGCAAAACAGCAAATTAATTACTAAAAAAAGGAATAAATTGAGCTATTAATTAACAGTGGGCGTAATTTCAATGACAACAGAGTTCATCGAGAAGGAAGTCACCAATCTGGGATAATAAAAACTCCTACAACTGACGTCAAGTTTCGTCCAAACGGACAATTACAGAGGCAATCATACAATTGAAGAGAGAGAGAGTGAGTGAGTGAGAGAGAGAGTGAGGGAGAGAGAGTGATAGAGAGATAGATAGATAGAGAGAGAGAGAGAGAGAGAGAGAGAGAGAGAGAGAGAGAGAGAGAGAGAGAGAGAGAGAGAGAGAGAGTGAGAGAGAGAGAAATTTCAATATTTCTCAAGACATGGAGGGAAAGATCCCGCGGGATATGGGTCGTGGTTGGATCAAATGGGATTCCGGCGACAAGTATATGCATGGGCCATCTTCCTATCTCTACTGCCCCCTGTAATATATGACATTTTTATTTTGTAATATACCCACTAACATTTATTTACAGGACTAACAAACTTTAAAAAAACTTAACTGAATTTTAGTAAGGGAAATTTTTATTTGTACCCAGAAAACTAATTGAAATGGATAGATTAAAACATCCTTCAGAGCATTGAAATAAACCAACGATTCAAGAAATAAAATAAATAAAAAGAGCAGTAGGTATTTTGAACAGTATAATAAATTGATAATGATTTCAATATTTGAACAAAAACGTATAGTAATAATAAGGTTAAAACTAATAATGTAATATAACAAAAATATTATGATATATAAAATAAAATAATATAAAATATTAAAATATATAGTATTTACTTTAGGAATTGGTTGTCATAAAGAACTTTGGTAGGGATTAAGGTTTAGCATAATTACCCAAACGAAGTATTTAAATTTCCTCTAAATTTCACAAAACCTTGTTAAAAATTCATTTTTTTTTTAAATATATAAATTTGTAAATAAAAAATGGAAATTTCTGGGTTAATGTTTTACTTCTTATAAGAGATTTAAAAAAATTAAATCCGTTCATTACTACGGGTTTCTACATTTTTTAAATTCAGAGTCTTTGTGAACTGTACTATGTGAATAACACATAAAACAGAAATAAATATTATTAATATTGATAAAAATACTGCTTTAAGTCCACTAAACAGCATTAAGCCTATCAAAAAACTTTAAAAACTATTTGGTAGGTTGTATTTATTGTATTAAGAATAAAATAAGAAATAAAGTATTTCATTTAAAAAGATAAATAAGACAACTGACGACATTTGCCAAATGATTTTGTTAAATAATTTTGAACATACCCAATTAAGATTACACACAATTGCAAATTTGATGTAAAATAATTGCAGAAAAATCTTCATTATCATAGAGTTAATTAGTAATTAAGAGGATAGAAGATAAGATCTTGATTAAGAATCAAGGCAGGGCTAGAAGAATAATAGCAGGCGGAGGATCTTCCATAAATTTATGGGCGTAATTAAACTTAAACTTTATTGTTGCTAAGGAACGAGGTCGGGTAATTATGTTTCTTTATTAATTTATACACTGCGGATTATGCTTGGATCATCACTTTATAAAAAACTTTATTAATTCTAACCTTTAATATCATCAAAAAAAGGTTGTTGTTTTAACAGTGAATTTATTTGTATAATTTATTTATTGATTATTATTTTATGAACAAGAATAAGAATCAGTGGAGCAATGATACACAAATCAGGCCTGACGGAAATGATTATATCCGAAAATTATATTCAAAACATAAAAACGAATCGAATAACTATTGGTTGAAGGAATAAGTTTATGAATGTAAAAATGGTCCGGGCGATGCGTTTAATATAATAATAATTATTATTTTTTCCTCAAAGCGGGCCATTTTCTTCTCCATAAAATGTATGAAATTATAAAGTAAGAAATTTTTTGCCATCGTAACATTATTTATTGTACTCAAAATACATTATTTTAAAATATTTATTTACATTTCTGAATAAATAATGGAAGCAAAACCATGTTGTTGTAAGGCTAAACTTGTTTAACATAATGAGGAGAAGAGGGTTGGTGACATATGGTAATCCGATAGAGACCCGGGGACAAAAACAAGAGCAAATTCAATATTAGGTGAAGACACCCCACCCTTAGGCCCCCGACGTAGGGCGGTCCCCAGAGGGTGGACCCTGGAGGGTACGAACAGGTAAGGGCATTCCCAACACGTACCTTATATGTGATATTGTCTCAGCCGCTTCCACCACCTGATTACATATCGCGGATTAGTTGTAATTGAAAGGGCGGCTGAGCCACCTGATTCCTCTAACCCCACTTCTTATGGTCAAGGGTTTGGTCCTGTCCGGACCAGGTAGCACGGCAGAAGGCAGGGGAGCAACAGAAATATCTAAATCATTGGACGTGAGCGTATCTATACTCCGCTAGAAGCTAGATCATACCGATGGATAACCTCGAGATATGCGTAAAAAAATACTTTGTCATTATGATATGTACTAGGTAAAATAATTAAAAAAAAGGCTTAATGAACTAGAAGACAAAAAGCAGATATTACCGTTTTGTAGTCACTTCCACAAGTGTTCGTCTACGGATTACGGACATTATGCGGATAACTCATATTCAGGCACTAACATCGCTACTATGAAGATTCAAGCCAAAAGTGACTTGACTTACGCATGCCCAGTCTGGAGTTTAGCTAGCAAAACACACATAAAAAAAATACAGGCCTTCCAAAACAAATGCCTAAGAATCATAAAAAACTATCCAATATATACTCAAATCACCAGAATGCACAATGAACTAGATATCCCAACAATACATGAATTTATACACCAACAAACCCTCAGATTCTTCACCTCATGCCAACTATCAGACAACATACTCATTCAAGAAATAGGAAATTATACAAAAACAACAACACCAAAATACAGACACAAACGAACAAAACACATTCTACTATAAATAATATATATATTGAAATGAGTTCTTCCTTAAATCAATGTTCTTATATGCTATACAATGTAGTATATAATAATAATGTTGTATATAAAAATGTTTTGTATGTACTATTATAAATGTATATCTTTTGTATAAAATCCTATGTCCTTCTTTTTTCTGTTGGGTTTTTTAAATTTTTACCAACAACAAAAACTTATTAACCAAACAACCATGTATCCAAAGTCATTCTCATTGTAAGGGATTATCCCACCAATGTTTAAAATGTATGTATATAATTTAAAATTAAATAAAAATGTAAATCTCAAATCAAAAAAAAAAAAAAAAAGTGACTTGGAAAAATCCCAAATAGACTCAAAAGACATCACGGGCAAAAGTGTCTTTGGACACAAGGAATACAAGCGGGAAGTGATGTCGGAGAAGACAAATGAAGGAGAGATGGGAGAACAGAAAGAACAAGTAGTCATGGACCTTTCGAGTCTGATCAACGACCTATAACCCGTAAAATATATAATTTAATATCCTATTAATATTAAGATAGGTAATACATATAGTAATCAAAAGGATAAAAGCATATATTCATACTTATATTTAATATGTATATAAGTAAGTCTGAAAAGTAATACATCCAGAATAAATAACGATTGCTTACTCCAAGTCGTGATAAAGCACGAAATATTGAAAAATAAATGGCTTTATTTGATCGCAATAACACAAACAGTTGTTCTCAGGTTGATAAGATTGACACCAACGGATGCAGTTGGCAGTCGGATGTTTTGGAACGTGTTTTGATGTTTTTCGATCGGCTGTAAAGCAATGTAATGGGAAACATATTGAAAACGAAAACCAATTCCCCTCTACTAGGAACAGATGTCAAAATATACGCAACTTTTGACAGTATGGTTCTGGTGCTAAATTAAATCATGGATTTGCAAGTTGGGATCAACATTAGAATGTGTTAAAAACTATTCATCCACAGCACATTCTGTAACTTACACTTAGCCCAGAGTCTAAGTTATAATGTTTCGAATAATCAATCCTGAAAGCAAAACTAACTATTAACATAATTTTGTGTGAAAACAAAGCTAATATGATAAAGCTAAACTTTAATAATATATAATAATTTATACAATAATTTAATAATGTATAATTTTATATACAATTATTTTATACACACTAATTTAATAATATATATTATTAATATTAATAATTATTACCCTTTTATTATTTTTATTAATAATTATTATATGTTTATACATTAGTGGAAAATTCCAACTTAACATTATTATATGTTTATATTTCATCGATCGTTTCATGTAAAGTTCGTTTTTATTACTTATTATTACGTATACCACGGTTATGCTTACATATAATATTTAAGTACGCTACAATTGAACGAATATTGTTTATTATGTATGCCATAAAACATGACCATGAAAACACGCGAATTCCATGTAATTATTTATGAGTTTAAACTAAGACATTCGGTAGCCGAAGGTGCAAGAAATATTACCACCGCGTTTGGTGAAGGATGTTGTAACGAACTGACCCTGTAATTAATACATAATTAATTCATTTATGCTTTGCACACAGAGGGGAAATATTCACATAATTCAACAAAAAACAACCACCAAACGGCAACGCCCTGTTTCACAACCGACTTAAAGATCTGAGTTAGGAAGTCATCCCACACCCACCTTATTCACCAAACTTATCTCCAACAGATTTCCATCTGTTCAGAAATGTTGACAGCTTCCTTAAGGGTGAAATTTTTGAAAATTCTCAAATTCAAAGCATTTTTAGAAATTATTTCATCACAAAACCCTGAACTTTGTATTTAAAATGTAAACATGTATAATAAATTAACTTAATTAATTAAAATAAAATTATTTTAATTTCATAAAGTTGTTTTACGAAATAATCTTTTTTTTTGATATTTTTGTAAATAATTTATGATTATCATAATGTAGCTTTCTGGCTCCATATGTATTATTTTTATTTTTCTGTCCATGGATGTTATTTTGAAGGGACTACAATAAACAATTATTGTTTTATTCAGAGACGTCATAAATATACAAATCGAGAACGGCCCTCAAGATAAAAGGACAGGAACCCTCCCCATTCTCTGAGGGAAGGGCTGTTTATAAGAGGGACTTCGGAAGGGGGCGACTGTCAAAGGGCCGTGGGGCGCTGGGAGCCCTAATGCGCCCCGTTATTAGTGACCACAGGCACGTTTAGAGCGCCCTAAAGTTAGCCTAAGCCAGGGGTCCACCTACTATCTTTATGTAATGAAATTATCAGTAGCTCATTACTTAGTTCTAGCACTTCCTCTCTCTCTCTACGGCTAACTTCATTACAACTTAATACTGCCTTCGAGAACTTGTCCCGACATGGCAGAGGGTTATAGATTAGTGTCTAAATTTTTGATAGCCCCAGTATATAGCTTCGAGGGCGTTAGCGGCAATCATGGGGAGTAACTATGTGTGTTTGACTTACCTAAGATACATATATTTATATATTTTATTTAGAGGTAATGAAAGAAATATGCTTTTTACATACTTTAGGATTTGGCACACACGTATTATTAATAATTTATATTAGCTTATAAGCTGTTGTATAAGTGAGAAAAACAACTGATTGATGATCATTATATTCACTCCCATCAACTGATTTATTAATATATTTTTTATTATATAAGACATTTAGGCAAATATCATTCTCATCTGCCAAATCTGCGTAGATATGTTCACAATATTACCAATCATATTTATCTTTTAATCGTGAAATTCAAGTTTAAATACGTTAGTAGTTAAAACACACCCTTTTGCACGCCAGTTGGTGATGAGCTATTATTAAAAAAAAAAATTATTTGTTAGCAAAACTGATGACCCACGAAAAACACTTACATTCTTCATTACTATAGTGAGATTCAAATTTCTCCCAATAGTTACCACTTTGGGGTGTATTACATTGCTCTACACAAGTTATTGGTTAGGATTAGTATATAGCTTTTGACATAAATTCACTCTTACCGTCAAAAATTATTTATCGGCTGGTTTAATATAATTTTATAAATATGTAAACATAATAATATATATATATGTGTGTGTGTGTGTGTTATATGAATATATATTTAAATAATCACTTCCAGATTATGCGATCAAAAAGAGGAAGCTATGGGCGGATCGAACGACCAGAAGCGAACAGACAATTCAAGCTGGAAATGTAAAAGTCATTAAACACCTGGTGCCGCAGCAATTAGGGATTCACTTTACGACCCCAGACCAAATGGTAACAGACCTAAATTAGTGGTTCCACGACCACACATCGCGCAATACCAATTCCTTTGATCAACGGCCCGATAGTTCTACTCTTGCTGCAATTGTCCCCGTCGTAAAGGGCTGTTAGCAAGCGATTGAAGGAAATAGCCTAGAATATATGTATGTATATATATATATATATATATATATATATATATATACACACACACATATATAGGGTATTACAGTAACAAGCTCTTAGACCACTTTGACGGTGGACCAGCTTGATCGTTCTGGGATTGTCTCATTTATCTTCATACAATTTAGGTTTTTATTTTTTCAGTCTCCACTATAATTTCTTAAATCTTGTTTATAAAATATAATTTTCTTCATATTTATCATATAAAACGTTGTTTTGTTTTTTAAGTTTTAAATATGAAATTTCTATGATGGAATTAAAGCAGAAGGTCTTCCTTCAACAGACAACACAGGAAAAAAAAAATACCGCTGCAAGAAGATTATGCATGTATGCACCGAGGTGCAGCACATAGGAAGGGTGCATGAATTTAAAACTCCTGAGGAATAGAAAGGAAATGGTGCGATGGAAGGCGAGAAAGCAAGTCGCTCTAGAAGGAAGATGAATTGTGTATGTATGCGGAGTCTTCTGCCTAACAAGCTACCTTTGTTTATAAAACTGCATCTGCTGTGAGCACTAGAGCTGAGGGTTTATTTAAAACATTGCAAACCTCCTCCGTCGAAATTTTTTTTTTTTTCTTCGAAAAAGGAAATTGTTCAAGGAAAATTTCCTATTCATTATAACTTCAGTACTTGTTTATCTATTAAACGTCAATGGCTAATCGGAGGTGCTACAGCTGAAGTCTAAAGTTTTGTCTATTCATAATTTGGATAGGGATCTTTAACCATTATCTGACATCGCACTGGGAATGTTATCCACTGTGATGCTTGGATATACAGAACTCTATTCCAACTGATCAAGAAGCTTTCATAAATATAGCTTTGTGCACACTAAAATAGTTGTGTTCTTTAGCAAAAAGAACACCAAGAAATAATGTAACTCCACTTTCTAACAGTTTGTAGCAAGATTTTTTTCACCAGATGAGGTAAAAAAAACAACTAATTCTACGCAGCAAAATATGCCAGAAAATGTATTACGATTTATATTACAATAGTATGAGTTAAGGTTCCTTTTAAAAGAAACTTGAAAAAAATAATTTTGTGAATGATCCAATTGAATCTTAAGAGTTTAATAAAATTGCGTTGCCACAGATATGGATCATCCACGAATAAGCAATATATAATTGTGATTAATACAAATGAAAAAGAACCTATTTTGTTTTATTTTACACTACAACCCGTGAAGGTTACGGGGTTCAGTACTCGATAGAGATGTTTTGCCCTAGATCACGTTCAACCGCCGGATTTTCCCCCTAAGGCTACACCTACATTGGATCCGATTCGGTGCGACGTGATTCTATCACATTTGATGCTGTGGTGTATACATTATACATATTTTACTATACATTATAGTAAAATATAAATGTATTAAAAATAATTAATAAATAATCTTAATTTTATAAATTTAAAGAACCAACTTTTATAACTCTCGATATATTTCAGTCATTTGGTTTGCTAGCGACGTCTCATCGTATCACACCGGATCCAATGTAGGTGTAGCCTTATTTTGGGTACCGATTTTACAGAGGCTGGTTGGGCTCCTTGGAGGGACCCATAATATTCATCCCCGGTTGTTAGCAGATTAAATACAATCTTCCAACAGCCGGATTTTACCGCAGGACCTTCTGCTCAACCACCCCACACTCCCTGAAAAGTACCTGAATAGAAAAACTTTATGAAGACATTAGAACAATCTTAAATAGTTTCTATATCTCCTATGTCTGTTACAAATATCTTGAAATGGTACAATTTCACGTGGTGTTCTCCCTATTCAGAACCTCTTGATAATAATGAATTTATTTAAATATTTAACTAACTCGTAAATTAACGACTAGCCCCGAACACCTTACTCCGTCTGTTCGGGACCGTCAGCTGCTGGAGCGATAACAATTTTCCAGACCAGGGACAAGGATCAGAGAGATGATTAGCGACGCCTTGGGACAGAAGGAGGAGACGTACCCTAGCGTTCAGGACGCAGAGGAGGAAGCCTAGCGCTCTGGAGGAGAAGGTAATCAAGGGGAAAAGTAGACAGTGCCTCCAAGAGGAAGGCGCCTAAGACCACACAAAGCTTTGAGTTCGTCTTCAGAGGAGCCTCTCAACCGGATCCTCGGAGGGCAAAGACAATCGTTCCGCCTCAGGACTTGAACTTACTAATTAATTAATCATTACTTTGAATTGGAGAAGGCGAAATGATATCTTCACGCGGTACCGATATCAAGGGGAAGCGTTCAAGTCTTCTGGGATAAGATAAAAAAACAAAATGCAGTAGCTAAGTTGTGGTAAAAAAAATGGAATATGGAAAATATCATGGAAAATGGCATCTTTAATGGTACTTTATGTTTCTTTATATAATTTTATTTATAAGAGTCATCAAGTCTTAGGCAAGAAGCACTTGTAAGCACTATGGAATATTTTGCTGTTTTTGAGATTTCAATGACTATATCTTTTTTAAACTAGTTTCTTTTCTAAGTATAATTTTTACTTACAATTTTAAAATAGGGAGCAATTTATAAACAAAATATTCAAATTACGTAATTTCCGATATAAGTGTGAACTAGACAATATTTTGTTTAAACGCCATTAACAATCGTATTTTTTTTAAACAAAACTATTATTTTTTTAGCTCATTTTAGATGTGGGGCTCATACTACAAATCTTACTTACAGACCAATCACATTTTTCAGTCAAAATTCCATCCTTAAATTACATATTACATATTACATAACTAATAAACCATCACTTAAAGATCTCAACATACCAATAGTGACTGACACAATCAAGAAAAATAACAAAAAATTTCAAGACTCATTTGGTGGATACCCAAAAATTACTGACAGTAACATCACCGCAGAATCCGACAAGGAGACTGAAACGTCTCTGGAATAGGGATCAACTTCTGTGAGATGAGCCAAGCTAGGAGCGGCATTTGTATAATTTCTTAAATAAATATTTTTATCTCACTTTATGCTGCCATGGCTATTCAAACGATGATGAAGCGGGAGGCCTAAATTTTGCCAACAGACTAGGAACCTTCACTTTACGTCCCTACCGAATGACGGAATAACTAAGGACTTTTTACAACTATAAAAAAATCCAAGGGAAACAATCATAATATCGGAAAGTGGCCTCAGTAGATTCCGATTCACTAAGCCTTATTACTGTTTTAAAAAATCCTATGGCCTCCTACCGGGCTACGAACTAACCTTGGGTACAGCATGTTGGCATGCTAACCACAGTTGATCCTATTTTGGTTAAATATAATAAGACTAAAAATACAAAAAAGAAAGAGAAAGAAAATAGTTTAGTTTTGATGTAACAACTTCATAATAAAATATTAAAATGAACTGAAAACGTCTATTTAAACTGTACGATGCAATGGAGTTAGTAGACAACGCTGAATTAAAAATAAACAATTCTCTTTGAACTATTTCACTTTCAAGTTTCTCGGAATTCACCCTTCAAGGATGTTGTTTTACCCTTTTAACTCTCCGGAATTAATAGGTATTTTATCAATTAATTTAATGACTTTGTTTTCCAAGGTAATTAAAAATAATTTTAAAATGGACGAAATTAATCAAATTCTATCTTATTTTCTAGACATGAGAGGGGAGATAATTTTTTCCCTAAGGACCCAGTTCCAGAGGGAATTATTGGAAAGGGTTGTGGTGAGGGGCCCTAAGCCTCATAAAAAAGGGGGAATTTCCCCCTCGCATTTTGACACCTGGCCTTTTAAACGTAGTGGCATTAATTTCTTCTCAGTTAATTACCCCCTCTATAAATCTACTTTCGGATTCCTTATTCTTCTTTTTTTTCATTTTCTTTTTTCTTTTTTTTTTCTTTCTGAACATTATACCCTTGTGCATTACTAATTATTATCGAATTTCATCAGTGCGATTTATTAGACCGAATTATGCATAATTTACTTAACTGCGCGGTTGAAGGAGGTGATAAATTTATAATTCATTTGGTGAGTAGGTTAATTTTTTTTTTATTTATAGAATTTATAACAGTAACGGATAATAAAAAATAGTTCGATAATTAATTAATTATTCAATCCTAATTTATTTTAAGCCTATATATTAGAGGTACTACATTGGCTAAGTATTGGGTGATACCATTTCAAAACTTAATCAAAATACCTATACAATTATTTATTATGTAAATATTGTTCATTTTGAGATGCTGATATGCAGGTATTATTTCATTGTTTAGTCATTACTATCGATTTATTAGTGTTCACTGTTAGTATATTGTTAACTAGAGTTTACAGGTATTTTACTTAAGTGATCTGGTGGTAAACATTTCGTCATCGATTTGTAAGTAAAATTTATGAATCATAAATAACATCGTTAGTCTAGCCTCAGCTTCCACTAGCCCTGAAGATGACCTACAAAGTGGGTCGAAACGTCGGCACATAATAAATAAGTACCCACTTATATAGTGTTTTATTTGACTGCACCCCCAACTATTTCCTACCTTACATAAATAACATCGTAAAAGAGTTAATTTAATATAATTCCCTAAAAGCCTGTGTTCTTTTTTTCATTGTCGGGGGATGTTCATGATAACAATGCAAAGATTAGTGATGCAGTTATTAGTAATGGGTGGCTCAGTAATTAAATGGCATGGAAGTAACCAGGCCGTATTATAATTGCAAAGTAATAATAATGAAATAACAATTGATAAATCTATAACATTGTTAATCTAGTAGGTCAATAAATTCTCTTAGATAGGGAGAAATGTTTACTAAATGGCTAACGTTTCGACCCAATTTGCAGGTCTTCTTCAGGGCTAAATATGGAAAATAAAGACAATAGAAAATTATTAAATTGCTAAAAATCATTAAATATTGCAAAAATACATAAGTACCAAGGTATCTGAGGGGTGGAAAATAAAATAAAATTGGGGAGGGGGAGAACCTGATATATATATATATATATATATATATATATATATATATATGTATACAGATCAAGGTTAATCTTTGTAGAGTGTTAATAACAAAGTGACAAGGGACTATATTTTTTTCTCTAGTACTTTTATTATAAAAATGAAAATGATTCGTTGATATAAAAAAGGTTCAAGGCCTAATATTTATTATTCCATCCTTTCTTTCCTAAAACTTTTCCTGAACTGATGCTATCATCTATTAGGACAATCGCATAAGGAGTACTCCAAGGTTCAGTGTTCGCTCCACTACTCTAAATTTTATACATGAAGACATTCCTCAAGACCAATCACAAAATGTTTCTTATAAATATTAAAACAAGTGCCCAACTAGTGCGAACAGAAATAGATTAGAGACATATCCTGATTCTATTCAGCGAGTGTTTTATAGATTGATAATCTGAATTTATCTAATGCTTTCTTTATCTTGTTCAATCAGGGATGAATTGAAAGGTAAATATTGAGAGGTTGAAGTTATTCTGTAGCTTTTCCAATTTTTTTAATTATCTCATTATTAAGAATAAATATTAATATAATTATATAAATTCTGGTCGATTAAATAGATGCTACTTAAGTTAATAGAAAAATTGTTTAAATTGTTATTATATAAAGATTAACCTCAAGTAACCCTCCACTCTAAATGATTAAAATTGATTTCGAATACACCTTTCAAAAGAAAAATCTTTTCTTTAGAGACTAGGTATTCTTTTGTTATTCCCCTAAAAAGAGATTAAAGGGATGGCTAAAGAATAAAGAATATTAAAAATTAAAACGAAAAGAGAAAAAAAAATTATAAAATAAGAAAAAGAAAATACTCAAAAATTATAGTAATGATTAAAACGCCAAGGGGGTGCCCTATGCCTCGTTTCCTCGAACAAAGACTACTTCTCTTTGTTCTCCTAAGGTGTTGATTAAAAAGAGAAAAGAAAAGAAAACAAGAGTGGCAAGAGGAATAAGAATAAAAGAGAATGGCAGGAGAGGGGTGGGAGGAGGGGGAATAAGAATGAATAATAGAGGGAATAAAGGAAGAGAAAACGGCATTGATTCGTGGACCATAAAGCTATCATGTGTTGCCCATTTATTTGGAGTGTAGCTGCCAACGTGTGATCCATCACTCCATCATTACTCATGCACAAGAGTCGTCATTATTCTTTATGCTTTTTGTTTTAATTGTTCCTTCTTTATGAGTTTTTTTTATCATTGTATACATTAGGTTGATTACCTGCTTCGTGGATATTTATGAGGGTATATATTACTTACGACATAATTACTGTTGGAATCTTTCTCGTTATAGAACTTTGTTTGTATTAATGTTATTCAATTTATCTCTACGCGCTTCTTAATTGCCCGTAGTAAGTAAATTAATTCGTTTTATGCTTTCTTAGTTTTTCATTGCATTTTCGTTTAATGGACTTATAAAATATAAATAAAAAAAATCTTTAGGACAACAACCGATGAAGGGGTTCAGAACATGCTAAGGATCATACTAGTTTTATGACTAAGGTTGTATTTTGTATGAACGTAACAAGATCATAATTATTTTAAAATTGATTCAGGCCAGAGTACAGTCATGATAGAACATGGTATTGCTTCCAATATTGAGGTTATACAAGGAGTCGACTGTATGCACGTAACGAGATCATGACTATTTTAAAATTTATCTAGATAATACTATACCAAACCTTTTAATATAAGGGCTACAATGATTCCAAGACTTGATCCCGGTGCTGTAACAAAACTGTTCTTGTCATAGCAAAGAATTTATTACAGTCATGATGTTTGTTGGCGATTGCGGGTGGAGGACCGCCCTTACTAAATTTGGTAAGGGAAGAAAATAATGAATTAAATGCGGTTGGCTTACCACACTCGCGCGGCGCCCAAAGATACTCAAAGAAATTAGTATAGTTCAGGATGAAAGGGAAAAAAAAGTGAAAGGAATGTGGAAAAATGAGTCCTGATTTTCTTTGAGAGGCGGAGATAAGCGATATCTGGTCTTACTGGATTCAGCACTGAGACCGGCCGCTAGGAGTGGGGCTAAACGTTCACAGTTTACATCGAAGGATGCAAAAGGCGGTTTTATTTGTTTCTTTATAGTAAATTAACTTGAAGGGCCCAAACAATGTTAAATTACATAATACTTTTACATGATGCTTGAAATTAATTATTTCAATGCTTCTTTACCTAGTATTTTATTGTAAATTCATTTAATGATTTAAAAAAATATAGACTGCAACCAATGAATTAGTCTAGAAAAAATATATTACAACCTATTAAGTTCATAGTGTTCAGAACATACCAGGGACCTTGTTGTTTCCAAGACTAAGGTTATACAATAAGTTGTTTTAAAGGTTGAAGTTGAGGTTCAGTGTGTGTATATGACAAGATCATAACTGTTTTAAAATTGTTCTCGTCTATATAATAACAAACGTATTAGTATTGTAAAGGACTACAATTATTCCTAGACTTTATCCCCAGCATCAGAACAAAACTGGTGTCGTCTTACGTCATATAACGATTTCATATCCTTGATTACAGTTATGATATTATATTACAAACTACTTGATTGATAATTTATTTTTATTAATTGTTATTTTGATGATAATTATTATTAAATATTTTTGTTTTGAGCCCGGGTCATCTGCATTTCCGGTGCAGAGCTCTAAACCAATGAGCTACCCGGGGCTCTTATCCAAGTTCGAAAAATCCGTTCTCTTCACCGATCCTATATCCCCGTGTTTTTACTATTTTTGCGATCTATAAACGGGGAAGAATGCTCATTAAACATTCCTTTAATTAGGATCTTATTCACTTACGTCAATAAATTATTTATAATTTCTATTTATCAATGCTAATTTTTAAATATTTTTGTTTCTAAGAGAAAAGATTTTCTCTGGCCGGGTTTCGAACCCGGGTCGTCTGCATCTCCGGTGCAGTGCTCTAAACCACTGAGCAACCAGGGGTCGTATTCAAGTCAGACAAAGGTTCGAACCCCGGCCAGGACAAGTCTTTTCTCTTCAAAACAAAAATATTTAAAAATACTTGATTTGTAGTGAATAAAAAAAAACCTGTACTATTAGAGCGCATAAAGGGTCTTGAATTCATTATTGGGGAGAGACTGTACTGTGTCTAAGACAAGGGTTGTGCATGCAGGTGATTTGGTACAGATCAAACTCAACCGCTAGGTTTTCCCAGACTAAGGATACCCGGTTTATAGGGGCTGTGTAAGCTCTAGGAGGAACTGCAGATACCACAGGATTTTAAATAGACTAAATAATTTATATACCACAGCCAGATTTGAACATAGAATATTTAACTCTGCAACTCAGCGAACTTCCCCTTGATGAAGTGGACAGCCTTGTTAAATGAAAATTCAGTGTAAACTAAACCTTGTAGAGCTTAGGTAAAACAAAAAAAAAAAAAAAGATTCTTTGCAACCATCTA
Source organism: Troilus luridus (assembly GCA_964056705.1). Classification (NCBI taxonomy): domain Eukaryota; kingdom Metazoa; phylum Arthropoda; class Insecta; order Hemiptera; family Pentatomidae; genus Troilus; species Troilus luridus. Next base: position 14,652,500 of record OZ057416.1, on the reverse strand, counting down.
AATTGAATAGGACAAGCTTTTTTGTTTGGTGGCGTGTTTTTTTTACAACAAACTAAGTATTTGCTACCCTTTAAGTGATTGTTCTGCATTACAAGGACGTCTTTCCCATTCACTGCAGGTTATTACCGCTCTTCTTCACCCGGGGATCATTCCCGAGCTTCAACGACCCTCGCGAACCCGAACCCATGAAAATGGGGTGCAGCTCTTAACCCTTTTAGGAGACCTTTGAAATTCAGAGCTGCGGGTAACAGCCCTGTTAATTGAAAAATAATTTGAGATATGAAACGGCCCGGGATGAATTCTAATGCCCCCACAAATCAGATCCCCCTTTACTCCCGAGTGGCCATATTAACGAAAAGTTTGCGCATTAAGGGGCTACCATTGTTCCGAGGGTTGTGGGGCGGATGGGGGTAAAAATTACGGGGAAAAGAAAGTGGTTATAAATCAGGCCTTGCCCTCTTCATTAGCTCCTCACTGTTAAAAATCCTGAGTGCACCCTCGCACCTTTGTTTTGCCGACTCCGACTGATTTGTGGCCTCCTGGGAGGCAGAGAGAGAGAACTAACGGAACGACTAAAAACACAACTCCCGACCGGCATGTTGGATTAGTAGGGCGGCAAAAACGGCCAAGTTCCGATTCATAATTAATTTTTTGCCGCCGATTGTTTCGGTCTAATCTGGGATTGTGTCGCCTCCGGTTGTTTAGTGCTGTTTCTCGTGCAAAGCCATCGTAAATCCTTCGGGTAAATGATATTCTGTTTGTTCTGAAAGGTTTATATCCATCATTAACCTGCGTACTGCATGAAGTGTAAATTAATGAGGATTGCATAAATACTACCAGTTCGATGCTTAAACTCTAGAACTGATAAAGCTCAAATTTGTCTGAATATTTAAAAATAAAAAACATATGTAGTATAAGGTATTTTACTGTAACAACATTTAAACCTAAGATGACAAAATATAACAAAAATTAAGTAAACAATTTATGCAAAAACGAGGAAATAAAATATGAAAGAATTAAAGAATGAACAAATGACCAAGTATATTAAGTGAGGCGTACAGGACCAAATGCAAATAACTCCACATTTCAAAATTAAATCATTAAATCAGAAATAAGGCAGCAAAGTTTTTTGGACGATATTTTTGTCATTTGTCATTGATTGTAGTTATATATTTTCATTTAACCTTCTGTTCTATGAATTTTTACATAGTTTATTTTACTTTGCATTTTCACAACCTTTGAGCGACTTACCCGGCTGCAAATCCGCGATCTTGGCCACAGAAGGGTTTTAAGCTAATCGCGGCACAACAGATGACCCTTTTCCTATATCTTGTTGGAACATATAGACACAATAATTAAAGCTTCTCATATATCCAAAAGGATTTACGGACGATATGGAAATACAAACCATTACGTTAATTGAGGCCAGAATCAGAGCATCTCATAGCAACAAAATATGAGGAGTTCTAAGGATCTACTTCCTTCAACTTGATGACGTGATGAAAGAAAATATCTAGGCTTTGTCTGGCTTTGAATGATGGCTTTTGCATTTAAAAAAATTATATCGCGGCGATTAAGATATGGAAGTTTTGTTATGTAGATTGCATTTATCTTATATCCCTTTACCCTTTACCAGAGAAACATACACATATGCCTGCGGGTAAAGGAAAAGGGTAATCACAGACGGAGGGAGCTATTGCTGGAAGATGATTGGTCGGCAAGAGCCCTAGCTATCTCCTGATTGGTCCCTCGGGTATCCTTGTCCCTACTCGCGCCAAGGGGAGAGCTTTCTTAATCAGTAAGGCTTCCCTTTATATGATCGATTGCCTCATCCAATAAGTCTTCTCTTGAACAAAAATATTCAAGGAGAAATTCATTTTTGAACTATAATACCAATAAATATGATAAAAATAACGGAGGCTGTTACCAGACAGTACAAGGTTCACTAACAAGGGGATCTCTTACCCTGTTTTCCTCAAGCGAAAAGGTACCTCCTTCTATCTTTTTTAAATATTATATTATTTTCTTCTTCTTGTATATAAATGTATATATGCATATAATGATTATTTGTCAATATTAATATTGTGGTTGTTCTGAGCAACTCAGAAGGATATAATTAATCCAAATAAACGATATTCACATAGGCAAATTTGTATATTATATTGGCTATATGTGTAGCACTATGATATACATGATTGCCTTCAATTACGTCAGACAGATTAATAGAGAATCTACATATTGACTATGTTTCATCTAGCGTATAAATTAAACTAACTACAACATTACATATCCAATAACATTCATGCCAAAAAAAAACAAAATTCTGAAACCATTACTTAATTTTAATGACAAACAAAGACGTTTTTGTATAAAGACGTTAGAAAATAAAATTTATAACGTAATTTTTTATACAAATTGGAGATGATATTATGTAAATGCTGATACACTTTAGTTGAATATTAAAAAAATAATGAAAACTGGATATATTATTCAATTAAATTGGGTATGAATATATGTTAAATATTTTTTTTTTAATTTTAAAAAACTTAATCGCCAAAAAAAAAACTGATCTATGATAATTATTTTTTGTTTATACGAATTGGCCAGCAAGGAACATGCGTATACCACTTAATATTCTTCTTCACACTCTCCGCCTTCTTCTACTCGAATACTCTATCATCTTCCTGGACTGTTCCTCTCCCTCTTCCTTAGTCCATTTTCTCCCTCGTCTCTCCTTCATTCCTGCAAGAACCCCAACTTCTTTTATTTTTTCCCGAAAAGCTCTCTGTTCAAGCAGTCCTTATCCTTGATTTTTAGCCTACTCCAGCTCCCCTTCTATTTCTTTCACATATCCACCTACAATCTTACAGCTTAAGACTTTATCGAAAATTTTTTTGTTCAGTCTCTTATTGTTCATTCCGACCATGTGGCCGTAGAATCTCAGGCTCCTGGTCCTGAAGATCTTCAAAATTTCTGTATATTTCTTCGTTGGATTTTCTCCTATACCCCTCTTGTGTTACTTTGGGTCCATGAATACTCCTCTGAATTTTACTCTCAATATCATATAGTAATTTATGATAATAATATTATAAATAATGTCTATGTTACTTTTCTTTTCATTATTACGATAAAAATGTCTATTTAGACCTATTTATTCACGATTCTATCCTGCATTCAATCAACAATTTCTCTATAATTATTTTTTTTTTAATTTATTTATTGAAATTCACAAGTATATTATAACAATACAAAAATATTATTGATAAATAAGAGCATGGATATAGGCATGTAGAGAAGCCCATCTTTTTTCATATGCATCGTAGGATCATTGGGAATTGAAGATGGAATTTAAAATTCGTGGGTTAGTTTTTGCTAAACATTACCAAAAAAAAGTTTAAAATTCGGGCTGCGGTATTACATATGACGTGCATAGATTATGAACATATTTCTCATAATATAATGAACAATTACTCGCCGATAGTTTCTATCGAAACGAATTACCAGCAGAAGCCGAGCCTAATGAACAAACAAGTGCTTGTTAGCCAACAAAAGCTAGGACCAAACCTACGCAAGCCTAGGGAAGCCTCCTTAATCGACTTGATGAACCAATCGATCCGTATTAATAACATTAGCTCCTCGCAGGCTGAACAAAAATACATCCTCGGTGTACACAGGGATCCTTTATACTAGGAAGGAGGAGGTATAAGGATGAGGAAAAGAGAAAAAAGAATAAGGATAGGCCCGAAGAAAGGGAAGGGTGAATTATGAGCTATCTGTGTTCCTCCGGGGCTGATCGAGCAGCCCAGGTGATTTGTCTTGTCTCGATCGAGGGTAGTCGCGCCGCAAACCGCCGTTCTGCAATTATTCATAAGCCATTGATTTCGCTTTAGGGATTCATCTTAGGGAAGTTTAGGCGTTAAAATTGATATAATAGGAACGATAAATTAAAATTATTTTCGAATATATAAATATGCGATAATGATTCACTACTTCAGGCACTCTCAAGACTGGGTAAAGAAAATACCACATAAATCCAATAATGAAGTAATTCCTCTTTTGTATATCATCTATATTGTATTATAGACCGTTGAGATCATGTTAGCATGTGTTTGTGCTCAGCCATTGTTTTGTGAGTTAGTTAGAGTCGGTTTGCAGTAAGGACTGTATCGTTGTTAGTGTGTGAAGTGTTTGTCTGTCTATATATGTTTATATAGTGTTTATATCATAATAACTTGTACCGTAGTTTTCCCTGCACTTTTTCACCTTTTTACTCTGTGTGTTATAATCCAACACACATTGCATCAATAGTCAAAGTTTAGAACAAATAGTGAAAGTATAACTTTCCAAATCTGTTCTTATATAATTACTGTTCTGTATTTCAGTCCATAATATCCGTGGATCTTCTATAATATCTTAGAAACTCACATCTTTGTTCCTAGACAATAAAGTATTGAAATAGTGCCACTTGTGGTGCAGTTGTTATCATAACAACCTTCCATGCCCACGATCGCGTTTCGCAGCCCGATAGGTAGCCCTAGGATTTTTTAAAAGAAGTAAATATCCTTGATTGTCCTTCGAAAGGGGCGAAAAGTAGGGTAGCCGATCCTTTGCTATAGTTAAAACCTGTACCACTACTCCCATGAAAGGTCTTGGGTTCTGTGTGAGGTAGAGGCTAAACCGTTTCAAAGACAACGGTGGTGCAGGGAGATTATTCGCCTAGAGCACACTCAACTGCCAGGTTTTCCCTGATTAGGGAGCTCCCCAAGTTATAGAAGCTGGGTGAGCCCGAGGAGGATCTGCAACTCCCACAGGATTCATCGACGGCTGTTAACAGATTAAATAATTGATTTGGCACATTTGGACTTCATCACAGCAACTCAGCACCCTACCCACTGCACCACCTGCGCGATGTCAGCTACTCGCTAAAGATCCCTAACATAATTAAACCTGGATAGGTAAACCTGGATTTAGAAGTCCTACGGTAATATTATCCGATTTGTCATAGCAGCATAAAGTGACGTTAAACAAAACAAAAATATGTGTAAGAACAACACGGCAATTAAGAAGCAAGCAAGAATAATATATATTTGTAAGCATACTAACCCAAACTGATTTTTTAAAACCTATTGTAGACTAATTATAAATCGGTTTCCATACCTTAGTTGAATGAGATATATACGTAAAAAATAAGCTGCCATTTTTGAGCGAAAATTCTACTGACAATGTCGTGTTCTAAGGATAGGCCTAAAGCTTTATGCAAACTCTTTATGCAAACGAAAATCGGTTTAGTATTTTCGGATCAATTCCTTGGACTACTAAAGTATCTAGAAACTATCAATGACAAAAGTTTATTATTTAAAAACAATAAACCAAAAATATGTACGACTTGTTAAACGTTAGATTTATTTATATATCTGACCCTTCATGAGTAATAGCTAGTAGCATTAATACATCGAAATGGGGAAAGCTTGTTTGTTATTTAAATTTTCACGGTATTGGTCAAAGCTTACTCTGCTCGTTCACAATGTCGTGTAAATTGTTGACACTTACCCGCGTATTCAATTTATTAAACAAAACACGGAAGATATTTTACACAGCGGCTATTTCGGTGGAGAGAATTATTTTTATTATGATGGCAGGGCAATGGAGGGAACAACAACAGTTCGAAATTGCAGCCCGGACACACACTCCAACGAAAATAAACCTAGGGCTACGTTTCCTACCTCTTTTGTTTTTCAAATAATCTTCATCTCACTCTGTTTATCCCCGTGGTAGTCATATAACGACCAAAAGAACAATTTTCCTCGCTAAATTATATGTTGGAGTAATTTTAATTAATCTTCAATCATTAAAGACCAACAGCAAAAAACATAGCCTTAAGTCTCTAAAATCCTACAAAATAACTAACCAATCAACATTTTACCGATTCAATGAAAAATCCAGGACAAACGAAAAAATTCATTTAAGTATAACATGTAAAGAAAATATCACATCTCACATCAACACACCAACCAGACTCATTATTCAAGGACAGCAACCTCACTCCAAGACAAAAAATCAAATACCCCAATGATTTAATATAAGCTAAATCGTTTTTTTTTTTTAATAATTTATTCATTGAATTTTACAACTGTATTGTGATAATACAACAAGTAACTGGCAGGAATAGTACATAAAGTTAAATAAATAACAAAAATAAATATATGGTCTATTCTGAGATAGCGAGATAATAGGTTTTGCATAAGAAAGATATTAAGTCCTTCAATTATTTTTCTTAATTTTTTTTTAAGGAAACATTTTGTTAAATCTTAATTAAATTACTATATTATATTATATAGTGATTTGAGATAAAAGGTGGGATGATAACTGGGAAAGGTACAACAAATAATATTTATGTAGCAATAACGAATAAATTAATGATTAAATCTCATCTCCACAGTTAATTTGTGAAGTAAATAATCTACCACAAGTTGGTAAGTCTTTAATTTAAATATAGTTTTAAAAAAAAACTGCACCACTACAACCATGAACGGGTCTGGGGTTCAGACTAATGGTGGAGACTAATGTTAAATGGACAACGGTTCTGCAAGGAGGTGACTTGTTCTGGGACACGGCTCAACCTCCAGCTATCCCCCCTTCTTTTGGATACCCTATTTTTACAACATTTTATAGAGGCTGGGTGGGCCCAAGGAGGGTCCTAGATCCCATATGATCCATCTCCCGCTGCAAACAGACTAAATAAAAGTTATAGCCTGTAGCGGGATTTGAACCAAGATTTCCTAATTATTCAAGAAATTGATAATTAATAATTCCGCTCCTTAATTTAATAATTAATAGTTTTATTAAATTTTACATATTTTTATTATTATTTTAGATACTTCCATATTATCCATTCTACCACTATGATTTATATAGATGTTTGTTTTCTTTATTTTGTTTTATATTTTGTATTATAACTGGAACCCAGAAGCAGTAAATGATTTTTTTTTCTTTCCCCACAATATTTGCCACAGTATTAATACTTAGTTGCTCCTATCTTTCTTCTGTAAATTGTATATCAGAATTGGACTGTTCTGTTTATGGAAACCTTCTAAAACTAATTTAAATTTGCCTCTTTCCTTGGTTGCACAGCAATTTCTAAACATGAACGACTGCAAGATTTTTTCAACTTTCAAGATCTTGATAAACTTCTGAGAACCATTTAGATTTGTATTTTAATCAAATTAATGATTTGTTTTGGGCCTATTACCATCCATGCTATAAATATTACCAACAAATATTCTTCTTATTAAGTTTGTATTACAATAAATAGTTATTTATTATTATCGTATGTTCAAATTCAGCTGTGCAGATAAATTATTTTTCTCTTAACAGCTGGGGATGAACAATGTTGGAATCTGAAGACCCTACAAGAGCTCACAGAGCAGAGGTATACAAATTTGGATATCTAAATAAAGGAAAACCTGGGGGTTGAGCGTGACCTAGGACAAGTCACCTCCTTGAAGAACCGCTGTCCTTGAAACAGTCTCTACAGTCTCTACCACGTACCGAACCCAAGACCTTTCAGGGTTGTAGTACACCCTTATATACACGTTTTTGTATATTTATACTTTGAATTGATAGATTAGCAGCATTAATGAAATCAATTGTGTATTTACCATGATTCTGTACTGAAGCATTACTTGCCTTCATTAACTATACATTGCAAAAATTTTTTTCCCGTGAAATTATTTCCTAATGAAAGTTGACATGACGTTGAAAGGATCTCGTGTTGGGCTACTCTCCACCCTAACTTTGGAATTTATCGACCTGCTTACACACGAGAGAGATTAAACCTTTTATGGCAGACTTCATCGGAGCAATGTTTATCTTCCTTTTGATATCTGAATTATTCAGGAGCTGTTTTATTGTTTTGTGGTCCCTCTCCCGTTGCGGGATGTCGTGCCACCACCCTCCGTGACCATAATACCCACCATCGTAAAAATAAATATATATATAGAGCCAATTGCCGAGGAGGTTATGAAGCGTATCATGTGCCCTGTTGCAGTCCAAGGACTGGTTTCATTTAATCAGCACTGCTCAAGAAATATGCACTTCTGCTGCACGCTGATTTGTATCCTACAAATTATTGCGAATTAAACGGCTACGAATGCGATAGGAGCGATATTTCTATATTATTTTTCTATTTATTCGTACAGTCATGCAATCTTGAACTAAACTATAACCTATTAGACGAATACCAACAAATCATACAATGGCTTTTAAATTGATAAACATTGCAAGAATATTCAAAGAAGTTAATTTGAGAGAATAAAGCTTCCTTTTTCTTTTCAATTGTTATATTTATATTTTGTTATTGAAAAGGTTCTTATCAAATGCCAATAATGTATTTACATGTGCCTATCGCAAAATTTTCGAATTATTTTAAAATTCGCACGGAAATTTTAAAATAATTAACATGCCGTCACTAAGCGAAAAAAAGTACTCGGAAATTGGCTTCCACCTCTTATGTTTATAAAGTTTTAGATATTTCTATCTTTAAATTCTATTTATGCTTGTATTTATTTTGACTATATATTACAAACGTTTCGTTGTGGTTATAGGTTTTTTCTTCATCATTTTCATAATTCTGTTTAACTAATTCAGTTTCGATTTTTTCAATTTTTTTTTTTTATGAATAATCATTATTCGTCAATATGTTTTCCATAATTAATATACTAATTTATTTTCACTAATATATTTACTATATTTACAGATATTGTGTATTTAAGGTATACAATTCTCAATCACAGAACATCTCACATCAAAAGTACAAACAAACTCATCAATCAGAAACAATAACCTAACTCCTAGACGTTCAAACAAAATATTGGATTACTGAATATTGTACAAATATTTGATATAGCATCTTGGAGGGAAGAAATTGTTGCTTTTGATCGATTATGTATGGACTGTTGACGTGAGTTGTGGTTCATTTGATCTTTATATGTTCTGATTATTCCTAGATTGTTTTAACATTGAATGGTTAATTTCCGGATAATTTAGATATTTAAGAGTTAGTTTTTTAGAGATTTACATGGCCATTTATAAATAAGTAAATATATATATATATATTTATATATATAATATATATATATAATTATATAAAAAAGAGAGATATAAGTCAGAGAAGAGCGTGCTAATTTAAAGTTAGCCGCACCGGGGTTGCGTGACAGGGCCGCAGTGCTCTATTGCGGGCAACCGTTCTTACTCTTTCCTTAGTTCGCTCTTCTATCTTATATAGGATTAATAAAACGTCCCATCATTATATTTTATTACTTGATTAGTTATTAATAATATTATTAAGTTATTTATAATTTGGAATATACATAAATAAAAATTATCTTAATCAAACGTTCATCGATACTAATGATCTTGTTCGATTGACCTTGATATGGTTTTGAAGGTCAAATCTTCTTATGAAATCGTATATATGTATAAACATATACTTTTGGAAAGGTTAAATATTTGAACTTAATTACTACTACATATAAAGTAAACGAATGGACGAAAAGTTAATCAGACGAGTATGCTCAAAGGATAGACTCAAGCAGAACAAGCCCTTGAAGTCGAAGACAACTTGAAACTTCAGTTACAATATAGGCTACTTTGTAGCACGGCACTCAATATTGGATGGCAGACTCTTGTACAAGACACACAACCGGCGGACCGAATAACAAACAGGACATCTAAAATGAAACGGAACCTCGAGTATTCCAATAAGCGGATTTTAATTACAGAACCCTTGGGGGGCGAAGATGCCTTTGGGGGGATTTAACGGTTGAGATATGATGAATGCACCCGGCTGGATATTGGAGAGACTCGTGTATAACTAATATCTTATAAGGGAATCTCCTGAATAATCGCACCTGATTCGGGTTATTCTTAAGCGAGCGGCGAAGAAGAATATCCTTCCTTAACAAAGATGGAGGAAGAAGCTCGTGGGAACTAGGAGGATATTAAAACCCGACGACAAAAGGAATATACAACAGTATACACTAGAAGGGTACTTGGTTTTCCATAGTCGGCGCTAGTTGGAGCGAAAAGCCCTACCTGGAACGCTCAGGTAATAGCCTGAACCACAATACCTGAGCGCAGGAGACTTCATTGTTGCCTCAATGGCTCCAGGAAACAATCTGCATCTTTGAGTGAGTCTACAGAATGCAGAAATGCAATCAGGAAAGTACAATTGGTTTGTCGACAATTGGCTTTTCCTCAGTTTATAACTATTTACAAACGTCATTCCTTGACTTAAAAAAAGAGCGGGGTAACTCAGTGTGTAAAAGCTTTGTTGCTGTGCAGAAGTTATCGGGTTCTCTGGGACCGTATAATCTTCTAGAGCTCATAAAGTGTGTACGCTTATTTGGTGGAAAAAACTGGTGATTGAGCGAGATCTCTGACATATCATCTGTACAACCGGTCTCTTCAGAACAGTGTAGAATGTCGCAAGAATGTCGAATGTCGAATTTCTAGAACGAAAAATAAAATGTATTTATTAACAATCGAGAAAAGTAGATACAAATATATATATATATATATATATATATATATCCATTAAAATTAAAAATCATTATAATTAATTAAAGTAATGTTTGTTTTATATCTGTTATATAAGAGTCCGTATGAATACTAAATATTAATTACAACTCATAAAGTTTTATTTTATTTGCAAATTTTTAAATTGGTTCTCACCTCAAGAAATGATTCGATGATACAACGGATATATATAACAAAAGATTTAAAACCATTCACAGTCAGAGCGTAACCATTTGACATCAGACAGGGCGATGTATTATTGACGACGTGGCTGTATTTAGTCATATCATGGTTAATCCTTTGAAAACTGAGAACAGCCGGTTGAATTATTAAAATCGATAATGAGGGGCGACACCTGATGTAATATCGATATACTTTACCCCGATGGAAGGACGACACGTCATTAGGTGCTATCAACACAACACGCATCAACTATTTACGCGGCTCTGCCGGTGAGGCCTCAACCAATGACGTAACCTTATTAAGCTATTGTAACAGGGCCATGTTGTCATTGCGGAATGGCTATACATCAATCTGCCGAAACATGATTCGATAGCTGATAGTTTTCAGAGCTCTTACCTTATTCACAAAACCCATGAAAAATTGATCGCCCTGGCCTCTTCAAATAATCATCCGAGGGCGATGTTTATTGACGAGTTGGTCCTATAGATGGCAGCCCTAGTTCATTATGGATGAGCCCTAGAACCAAGAAGAAACAAAAACTCATCTGAGACCATTATCGCTGGGAATACTCAATTCCGCCAAAGAGGAAACTACTTTGTTTTTCATGACCTTATGAACTGCTATTAGCCCCTTCAAGGTTCTTGAATGGTTAGTTCCCGATCTTCTTGCTTACCCAAGAGTGCCTCTTATATTTATCCTAACATCAACAAAAAAAAAGAACTAGTACGAAATGTTTTTCTCGTGGTAAAGTTCCCGAGAGCAAACAGTAATTTTGGTAAGACATCAACTGTAAAAGTCCTTATTCCATTTTGCCACGGAAAAACACGCTAATAGTATGATCCCTATTAAAATATTAATAGTGGTAATAAGTAGTGGCCTTTAGTTTAATTACTTATAGATAGACTGTATGTTCTGAGAATGTTAAGGCGTCACCTTAGCAACCATGAGACAACAACAGTAGCAGTTCGAACTCGGCCTGGTTGGGTTAAAAGTTATTTCATGTTCGATCCATAATTCCCTCCTCCTAACTTATTAAGCAACTAAAGGATCTAGTTTACTTAAATTGTTTTTATTAGGAAAATATATGCAAAGCATTTCCTACTGCGAACCATAAAAGGATTGAAGTACAATCCAAAATTTACTAAATCAATTTTACATATTTTTTTTAAGATGGCGTGGAAATTGTTATATAATATCAAAAATTGAATGGGACTTTGAATAACAAATCTACATTAAATCAATATTAGACAAGGTGAAGGTATCGGGAAAGGAGAAAATAGACAATAATATGAATATAGTCTGATGAAGTAGAATAATATTTGATAATAATGGTGATTGAATTAAAATGAAAAAATCGATCACAGTAACGAGTGGTAGTTTTCATGTTGTTCAAATTTTTTGGTCTAAACAGTGTAAGAAAAAAAAAATTCAGGCTATTATCCCAGAATTTTACTTTGTACTTCAATATACCGACTCTTATTCACAATTGTGTGGTATATAATATGCTTATCAGTTAAACTCATTTATTTGCGATCCATTCATATTCTTCCACTCTAATGTATATTAAAATATTAGACGATGTGATCACTAAAAACTTTTTAATATTAAAGAAATATAGTGGTGTCTCCAGTCCCTTACATGATACAAAGGAAAAAAATATTGCATCAATAATATTTTATAATATATAGATACTACTTAAGAAACTGATAATAACTAATTACTTCTAATTATCTAAGTGTACCATGTTTATTGATTTATAAATAATAGTGAAGTCTCAATAGTGTTATTTACGTAATTAATCGATATTTTTTCTAGCGCCTACCTTTCCCTAACTATTCCCAGAGCGTTGGTAATTATATATACTTCCTAATTACTTTTTTTTATTCATTAATCCAAACTTCGATCAAAAATAACACACTCTTCTCGGACTTCCAACTAGATCCATGGGAGCCACGTCAAGTCGAAAGCCCGATACGAAGCATCCTGCCCGGCTAACTAGCCAGCTCCGCTACAATGGGACTTTTCATTAACTAGTTCTTCTCGAAGGATCGAACCCCCTCGAAGGATTATATCTGAAACGGCTGCTTTGAATACAATAGCAAGTGAAGATGGTGAGATAGTGAACGGAACGGGCTGGAGATTACCCGCCTGATTATCCCTTGGTTATCAACTGCAAAATTTATAACAAATAACTAGCGATTTATAATGGCACAATGGGCCTAAATTGATCCCCGGCTAAGCTACTGCAGCTCCTTAAGATGGTATCTTCTGCAACGATTCTTCCTGAGCAGGAATTCCTAAACTGTTTTATCTTTAATTATTAACTAGCTTTCTATATATCACAGAAGATAAATCGAGTCGAAAGGATTGAGTTAAATCGAGTAATTAAGTTAAATTTGATTACTGTACCACTAAAATCCATTAAATGTCTTGGGGACAGTGCGTGGTAGGCTGTGTTACACCCGAGACACGCTCAAGGCTGGGTGAGCCCCAAGAGTGTCTTCATATCTCAAAGGGTCCTATATATACATAGGACGTGTGTACATATATATCAATACATCCTATATATATACTAAGGTATGGAAGGTATCTCTACTCACCTTCTTTTCCTTACAGTTTTCGATGCAAAGTCCTGAAAACTAAATTTCGCTTCGCTCACCCATACTTTGTACTCTTAAAATACCCATGATCTAGGTAGTCACAGTATACGGGGGGATCGCCTATTAGGTTCTTATTGGGTCGTAACGGATGAAATGTCAGTTTCGTTTATTTACAGTTTTCTTTTCATTAGGGATTAGATTATTTGTACACAAACAATTATGTTATGTATTCCGTTTGAGAGATCATTTAATCCTTTTTCATAATCAATCTTACTTTTCCATTTGAACGTGAAGCAACATTTTTAAAATAAATAAGAATAAAATTCGGAAATTCGTATAATTTTCTCTACGAATTTAAACTTGCCATAGCGTCACGGAGGCGGTCCGAAACATTATTATTGTTAAGATACAGTGAGCGAAAAACAATCTTCCGCTGGTTTGAAAAATTTCGGTCTGGGGATTATGGCCTTACCAACAAAGTACGTGGTAGGCCGAAGACTAATTTGGACAACGAAAAGTTGAAAGAGCTGGTCGAAGCGGGCCCTTCCCAAACCACTCATGAATTAGGTTCACAACTTGGAGCAAGTGCCATGACTGTTTCCATACACCTTAAGGAGCTTGGTAAGATAAAAAAGCTGGAAATAGGGATACCACATGAATTAATCGAGGCCAAGCAGCTTACCCGATTTTTTTTTTCAGGAGCTAAATATAGAGGTCCTTCCTCACCCACCATATTTTTCGGGACTTTCTCCAACTGATTTTTACTTTTTCTGTTGTTTGGATAATTTTTTAAGAAATAAAAAAAGTTGACAACGAAAATGCCCTGAAATCGGCCTTCCAAGACTTCGGTTCTTCCTTGACACCTAATTTCTATAGAGCGGGTATAGAAATGCTTGTTGAGTATCATTATTTAATGATTTTTTTGCTAATAATTTAAATTTACACCTTCACTGGCATTTCATATCTTAACCCAATAGTTAGCATAGCTACTAACATCAAGACTATGCACAAGGTCTGCGGCTTCACAGCCCGGCATGTAGTTGTCTTAGGGAGTAAGAAAATTCATGGTCATGCTATTCTTCGGAGGAGATGTGAAACATATATTTGAATGAACGGTTTATTTATAATAGGTTTTGTTTTTTTGTATTATAATATAATTATAAGGCATTTAATGTAACACATCTAATTTATATCCATGTAAATAATAAATATTAATTATGATTAACAAGATTTTATTTGAATATTTTTTAAATGGGTTCTCACGTAAAATAATATTCAATGATACAGAAATATAACAAAAGATTTAACAGCATTCATAGTCAAAGCGAAATGCTAGTCTTTGGAGGAGACTTAAACGTTTGGTTTATATATGACTCTGGATGTACAGAACCTCATCATGTTTAGAACAGATTAAAATATAAAAATAATATAAATATATTATTACTTCTTATTTTTAAGGCACCATATTGTTTATAATGGTTTCTTGAATATTTTAATTATACTACAGAGAATATTCTAATTTGTTAATAATTCTTACAAAGGACCTTCCTCAAGGTAAATAGCAGTTAAGAACATGCAATTTCACAAATGTATAGTATATATTCTATTTTTTTTGGTGATTCTTTCAAAGTACCTTATCCAAGTTAAATGATAATTCCTAATAGGCACTTACATGGTCACGAATCTAATTTTAAGAACGAGACAAGGTAACGAGAAATCTACCCTGAGGGCCACATCCTATTGGCCAGAAGGGATTCCTCCGTTGGCCAATAGAAAGCTAGGTAATATTCCAGTCAGGGCCGGGGAGAAGTTAACTGGCTAAATTGTTATGTTAGCAGGTCCCTAATTGGCCGAGACAATCTGTTAACCCTCGCAGCTTCATTAGTGACCTCTGAGCCCGGACCAGGTTCCCGATATATTTGTCCTTCTCGACGTGACTCGGATCTCTTATCTAATGTACTCTCGTCCAATATTTATAGGGGGCAATGTTTGACGGGATAGAAGGTCGCTGATGTGAGATGTGTGTTCTCGATCTCGAGGGTTCGAACATTGCTATTTAAATATTAGCAATAGTAGCGAAAACAAATACACAAAAATATACTTTTTTTTTTTTAATTATTGATGATAGAAAAAAAACTGTACCATTATAACCCATTGAGGGTCTTGGATTCAGTACGTGGTAGAGACTACGGTTTCTTAGGCAACGGTTGAGCAGAGGGTTGATATATTTGTTGTTTTTTTCTATCCAAAATTCATCTTCGCCACGCTCCTCTGGATCCTGCCATGCATGATCCTCCCCCAAACATCCTGTGCTAGATCGCCCCAGTAGACCCACATAAGTCACAAGAACCGCAGCCCTCATAGGCCATTTGTTCTCCAGTTCGTGAAATTCTGCATCATTAACTTGATCCAACTATCCGGTCTTTGTATCAACCGTTCGCTTCTTATCTCGCCTCGTTGCGGTTGATTTAATAGCCTGCCTTGTTAGTTTTGTGTGCTAGGAATTTATTTTTTTTAACTTTCTCCATTTATATATTGTTTTATAATAATTTAGTTCTTTAACGTTTTATATTCCGAGGTTTTAGAATTATTTAGTGTGAAAGTAAAGACTACCGGTACGTACAAAGTAGCATACTCATAAACAGAGATCCAGTCGTGTGCTTTAATCAACATCATCAACTGCAAGTTGAATGCGTGGAGTAAAACTGAGTTGTAAGTACAAAGATCAAACCCACTAAGCAAAAATGATTAGGGATATGGCTAATTTTGTAGTAAATACGACATATAGCATTTATATTATTATGTATTTAATGTAGTATAATTACTAATAAATATTAATGATTTTTATAATAAAAATAATGTTATATGCTAGGCAAAGTAAATACAACAAAATTAGAAGTATCTCTATTCATTTTTGCGACACATCAGATCAGACACAATAACATCAAAGGAAATATTTAAGCTTTGAGAATATAATTTCTGAGTCAAAAAACTAATTGAGGGGCTTGCAGCAACAGCGAGTTAACTCCATTTTTAGGGCAAACAGAGTTAACAACCGTTTCTTGGGGAGGAAAATCATTCTTTCGTTTGGTTCAACAAGGAGTAATTTTTGCTTAAAAAATTCGTCAAATTCGCAATTCTAGAGTCGATTTAATTCTGGAGTTGACTCCTTTTTGGGCCAAATAATTGAAAATTTCTTTCTTTTTAAAGTAAGGAAGCCTTAACTCGCTGAGAATGTTTATAAAACTATAAAAATAGAATGTAGAAATAAAAATGAATTTATCAAGCATACGCAACAATTGTAAATAAGATTCATCACGTAGTTAAGTTGTACTACAACTTTGGAATTTGAGCACTTAGGTAACAAATGCTTTTGAAGTGAAAACTCAGCACGGAGTTGGGAAAAACCAACCTTAACTCGTAAGTAATAAAATCTTAATACGAATTTACGTGACGATTTCTTTATTCACGTCATGAAAATTGGCAAATGAAGCCAGAATTGGAAAGGGTGGAAAAGGTTCCATCATATTTCTCGCTTTGAGGTCATAGTAGGCCTCCACAATGTCTCTTTTATGGCAACACGCAATGGGTCGTTAAAAATTTTATTGCCTCCGTGTGATTTTAAAAGCTGGAAACGAAAGTGCGGTTCGTGCCTGATGTGGACTTTAAGAGGCTCGGGAATATAATAAAAGTGACCTGTGAAAATGAAAATATCAGAAGAACAGGAGGGGAAATATTATATTTATTTAAGGTTTCAACAGCGCCGAGTTGCTGTCCCAGGTTCCAATTCAGCTGTGACAGAGGTTTTACGACACTGTGGGTGACTTATGGGTGACTTAGCCTCATAGAGCTCACCCAGCTTCTATTTGGGGATACACAAAAATTGAGAGTAAAACTTGGCGGTTGACAGAAGAAGAGAACTGTCAACCTGATATTTTTATTTTGAAGAGAAAAGATTTGTCCAGGCCTGAGATTCGAACCCTTAGTTGGTTAGAGCACCACGCTAGTGACGTGACGCTAGTGACGTGGGCGACCCAGGTTCGAATCCCGGCCTGAACAAATCTTTTCTCTTCAAAATAAAAATGTTTAAAACAATAATTATTTTATTTTAATGAACATAAGCAAAATCAAGTTCTAATTTCATTGGATATGTTGGAGCGATGTTCCTGTCTGTGGTTGATGCAGACGTAAAAAAAATAATTCTAAATTCAATCTTTACCGACAAACACCAAAACATTACTTATGTCATAATTTTTTTTTTTAAACCAACGGTGGATATCAGGAATTATTAGAGAAATCCCTAAAATATGAGTCACGCAGTTAGGTAAAAAATATCTAAATTTCTAATTTAAATTGACTGAACTGCCGGTGTTCCTAAAGGTAGTATCCTGGGGCCCATCCTATACACGATATATACAGCTGACATCCCAACCCATCCAAGCACTGTCCTCACTACTTACGCTGATGACACATGTGTGTTATCAGTTAATAAGGATCCATTTGTTGCATCCCAATCTCTTCAATCCCATATCTCACACCTACAAGAATGGTGTCAAAATTGGAGGATTAAAATAAATCCTAACAAATCCCATCAAATTACCTTCACCCTTCGTCGTAAACCTACGAATTCCTGTCCTACTGTATCGTTTAATAATACACCACTGAACCCTGTCGAACAGATACGTTACCTAGGACTCCATCTGGACAAACGTCTCACTTGGAATCCTCATACAAGACTGAAAAGACAAGAAACTGCTCGACGTTTTCGCCTACTTCAACACTTACTGGACAAACGCTCTAAGCTACCAATTAATTACAAAAGACTTATTTACATGACAGTCATCAGACCTATTTGGGCATACGGAGTTGAGCTTTGGGGCTCTACTAAACCATCCAATTCATCTCGTATCCAATCCTTGCAATCCAAAATTCTTCGTAAAATCCTCAATGCTCCTTATTATGTCACAAACAAACTCATCCATCATGATCTTAATATCCCATATGTTACTGATTTGGCCCAAACTAGATACCTATCCTTCCATAACAAGCTCCATACGCACTTGAATCCGCTAGTCTCTCAGCTTGCTTCCCATACTATTCCTGATAACCCTCCGAGGCGCCTGAAAAGAAGATGGCCTCGAGATCATCTACTATAGAACTTTATTGGAGTGTTATCGATGGGTAGTTTCTCCACAAGTGTTTTCATGTCATATTCTACATTTTTGCACATTTGCTTGATATAATACCATTATAGTTGTAAATATCATTGAATTAAATAAAAAAAAAAATAAATAAAAAAAAAATTGACTGATGCATTGATCCAAGAACACTGACGTTTGTTTTTATGTTCTATTTTCTCATGGATCATTCTAAGAAAATGGTCCTCCGTAAAAAATATAATAATTTACCAGAAATTATAATTTATTTTTTTATTTAGTAGTTTCTTACGACTTGAGAATGGGTCCACGTGTGGTCTAGTTGTCAGTTAGCATAACAAACTGCTAAGCCCGTTCGTAGCCCGGCAGGTGCCCTAGGATTTTTTAAAGGGAGTAAAAAATCCTTAGTAAGCCGTCCTTCGGAAGGGACGTTAATCGGGGGTCTCGAGCCTGTGCGATGTCAGCACGGTAGCATCGTCCGATTAGCCATAGCAGCATAAGGCATGAATAAACAACAACGATTTGAGAATTTATTATGACCTTCACCCAGACGATTTTCTTCACCATATAAACTATATGGCTAACCAATAATTATTCTTTAAAATATTAATTATTAATTATTAAAATTTACAATTAAAACTGTAACACTACAACCCGTGAAGATTCTTGGGTTCCGTACACGATACAAATTGTACTATATCTTGGACAACTGTTGTACAGAGAGGTGACTTGCTCTGGATCACACTCAACCTTCCGATTTTTTCCCTTACTTTGGGTACTGACAATAGGGGCTGTGTGAACCATAGGAGGATCATTGATCCCACAGAACCCGGCTGTTAACAGATTAAATAAAACCTGCCAGGAACCAGATTTGAGTCCGGGCCTTGAGCACGTTACCTGAGTGCTCTATCACTGACCTACTCTGCTCCTTACAATTCTAAATTATGGTTCCTTTATTTGTTAAAGAAAAAAAATGTGTGAAATTAGACATAATGAAGACAAAAGAAAAAGATTCAGAGATTATCTCCGTTTCGGCTTAAATACCGTTCTTCAGAGCTGTGAAAAATTTTCTTTTGAACTTGAGGGTTATACAATTTTTCCAAAAGATTCCATTTGTAACGTCAGTCAAAACTTTAAGGAAATGCTAAAGTAGCCTCAGTAATTGCCATCCATTAACGGATCCTTTTAGTGTTAGGAGAGAAAAAAAAATGTTTAATTCAATCAGGGCCATTATTTAACTTAATTAGACTTAGAATTACAGAGGCTGCTGCTATTTTATTCTTCTCGAGAGGGAAAGGCCTTTTTTCTTTTTTCTTTTTTGTACTCAGTTATACTCGGCTAGATCCTCTCGTGCAAGACGCCTTTGTTCTTCCTCAGAGGAAGGATCGGCTGACCGATTTATTAAAAAAATAAGATAATCCAGGATAATTCGGAAGGAATCGGAATCTTTTGTTAAAGAGAAGAGATCCTTTGTGGAAGGGAATCTAATCAGGATTAGCGTTAGTTAATAAAATTCGCTACTGATTGGTTACTCCAAGGGAATCCTTGTCCGGTGGAAATTAATTACCAAAGGAAAACAAAGGAACAGGATTTTTTTCTTCTTTGTCTTGAATATTAAATTTTAATCAGATCTATTGAATAACCGCATGACGAGCATTAACATAAACAGAAGATACAACTAGAAGCATGAGAATATCAATTGCCTAATGTTAGTTTAATCATTTAACGTATCTTTATCCTGCTATGGCTAATCGGACGATATTATGTATAATTAAGAAAAGGATTTTAACCCCCATTTTATGCCCCTTCCGAAGGACGGAAGAACTAAGGGTTTTTTACACCCTTGACAAATCCTAAGGCTACCTGCCGAGGTACGAACTCGCAATTTCGGAACTATCAAGTTTTTATGCTAACCACAGGTTATTCTAATTACATGATGTAATTTATGTAAAACCACAAACTAATGCCACTTGGTTTTTAAGAAGACCCCAACATCTTTAATGTTTCTCTACTAGTATAAGAACTAATTTTTAAAAGTCTCTGTATCTTGAATGAATTATCTCAACATTACTATTTACTGAATTAAGGTAAAAAGAATAATCCGTCCCAGAAAAAAAAAAAAAAAAAATTGTATTCATTCAAGTCTTTTTAAAAAAAAAATAATTAAAAAAATGCTGTACCATTATTATAAGAAATTAATTAAAAACTGTATAATAAGAAAGTATTTACTAACTGTTTGCGGAATTTGTTCGCTATTGTTGAGTGAAGTTGAATGAGAACTTACCTGAAAAAAAAAATAAAAACTTATTACTTTGCAAAATAATTAAAGATATTATAAACTAAATAAGTAAATTAAAAAAATTAATAATAACTAGGGCGAAATTTTGAAATAAGATTTACAGAACATAGTGAAAAAAAATATTCCTCACACTGTATTAAATAATTTCCTTGTAACCTGTGAGTTGTTTCTACAGCAAGACTGCATTGTTTCTAGGACAACGGTTGTGCAGGGAGGTGATTCGTCCTAGATCCTCCCCAATACGCGTGTATAGAGTCGGAGTGGCTCAGTAGCAGAGCACTGACATGCCATGCCGGAAATCCCTGTTCAAATCCCGCAGCGGGCAAGACTTTTATTTAGTCTGTTTGCAGCCGGAAATGGATCATATAAAATCTAGGACCCTCCCGAGGCTCACCCAGCCTCTATAAAATATTATAAAAGGGGGGGGAATCTAAAAACCTCCAAAAAGAAAAGAGAACCATTATTATTATTATTGTTGTTATTAACATAATCAACCCCTATATATATACTACTACCCTATACTATATATGCTTATACCGACATTTTTATTATAATTATAACAAGTTAATTATCTCTTATTTATTGATACGTTGAGTTACATAGTCTTCGATGAAATTTCCCCGTGTATTTCAACGGGGTATTTTATAAATCGCTAGTTATTTTTCGATACAAGGCGGAAGCTCCCACAGAGGGGTGGTGGTTAGGGTACCCTCTTTACCGAAAGGAATGCATAAAATAGCAGACAGGCAGGCCCAGCGACACCAGTTATTAACCGACTGGTTACGCATTCCTCCCCGGCCAAGAAGTATTCAATCACTGCATACCATCACCTCCCCGCTCGAACGACTAGACTCGTGTAATCGCACGCGTGTGTGTCACTCGGCTTCGCTATCTGGCAGTGGTTTGATAATTAATTTAGGGGAAAGTGGGTTTGAGGTTTAGTGGAATTCGATCGTTCATTATGACACCTATGACAGCCGTTCATTATGACCGGTGATATTCTCAAGCGAAGAGGATGCAATGACAACCAAGGAATTAACTTTATTACATAACGTAACATAAGTTATGTAATAAAGTTATAAAATAATATTTGTTTGTTTATTTAACGTCACTTTATGCTGATATGTCTAATTGGACGATGCCTATCCGGGTTCAATTTGGACAGGGATCTTTAATGAGTATCTGATTCAGTACAGGCTCGGGATTCCTCATTTTACGTCCCTTCCAAAGATTTTTTACTCATAACCAAGGATTTTTTACTACCATTTAAAAAATCCCAGGACCACATGCTGAGCTACGAACCAGTGATCTAGGGTACAACAATTTACTTTGTGCAAAACACTATATCACAAGTGACCCCTTATTATAATATTTAGTAGCTATAGTAACTTTTGAACACGCCTTTATTAGGATAAAATATATACTGGAATCTTTGAACTCGATATTCGGCAAGTTCAAAACACATAATTGAATTGAAACATTGCAAACTTTTCAAGGACCGATGACAACATTATAATTAAATAAGTTTGCCTCATTATTCTGAACAAGATCTTCAGGATTAACGATTTTTTATATCCGAAGGACTTAACCTTGAGCATGGCTTAATTTTTCACCCCAGGTTATATCACTACTTGCAGGAGCAACAGGAAAAAATAATAGTTTAAAAAAACAAGCATTTGTAATTAGCCGAACTAAAAATTAAAAAAAAAACAATTTAAAAAACGCCCATTAAAAAAATACGAAACCAAAAAATAATTTTCAATAAGTTTAAAACAATAATAGTTATAAACAAAAAAATCATTTTATGTTAAAAAAAAACCGTGGGATGCCTTCTAAGATACTTCCATATTGACTCTACTTTTACCAATTTCAGTAAATTAAATATTTACAAATATTAATATTAAGCACACCCTCGCTTTTTTTAAAATAAAGTGATTTTTATTTTTATAGCTATTATTATTTTAAAGTTATTGAAAGTTATTTCATATTTTTAAGTTCTTGAAACTGTTATTTATTCATTTCCATTCATTTATTTTTGCTTATTTTAACTAAAATTCTCCAAAATTTACATTTTTATCGTTATCTCTACTCTAATTTCTTTAGTTATGACGTTGTTCTTTTGAAGCAGCGATATAGTTAGTGACTTTTCATACTTTATTGTCTAATTTAAATTAAATTCCTACAGTTATTATAGATAATTCTTATTTCTGATCCTTAATGAGCAATATATCCTCGCTACAATAAGGATACTAAAAGGACCATTATTGTACTTTAGAACGTAGAAGTTGCTATTTAGAGTGGAGAAATGTGACAATAGAAGCAGGTTACCCCTTACAGAGGAGAGCTAGGCAACACGCACGGCTTGGCTGCTTCAATAGGGTGCAGTCTCAGGCGCTATGTGTTCACCTCTTCTCAACATTAACATATTGTATATCTTCTTCTCCTTTCACTTTGTATATATTTATGTATTCTCTATATGCTAAATAAATAAAAAATGCAATACGTAATATATTAGACATATGTATAAAGCCTATTTATAAATATTCTAATAAATCAGACAAGTATGTTTTAGGTAATAAAAAAAAAAACTGTGCCTTAACACGCCATGAAGGTGTCTTGGGTTCAGTACACGATAGAGATTGTACTGATTCTATGACAACGGTTGTGCAGGAAGGTATTTTGTCGCTCAACAAAGAGGTTGGATGAGTCCCAGGAAGATCTGTAGATCCCACAGGTTATAAGATGCAAAATTGTTTATTGTAATAATAATAAAAAAACTTAATAATAGCTGAAATAATAATAAATATTATTCCCTAAAGAATGCTTCCTTAAAAACATTCGGACAAAATGGGGAAAAAAGAAGCATCCTTAGAATGAATCCATATAGATTAAGAAAAATACATCTTCACTTCTTCCGCACCATGGGAGCTAAATCAAATTGTGTTATTAAAAAGGACTTTAAAAAGAACTCCATAACAAAGTAAATATCCTCATTATAAGACTAAATAATAAAACAAAAAGTAAATTTAAGCTGATATTACAAATCAGACGATGCTACTGTAAGAGTTTTCAATTTCACCTATCCAGTTATCATTATAATGGAGATCTTTAACGAGTGCCTGACATTTACAGAATCAGGAGTCCCATTTTACGTCCCTTCCAAGGACCAAGGTTTTTTACTCTCTTTAAAAAATACTAGGACAGAATGTAAAAAAAATAATGTTTCAGTTGTTTGACAAAAGTTGTGCAACATTTTTTTTTAGTACGGGCGCATTTTTAATAGTTATTAAAACATGGAAATCTTTAAAATTGTAAATATAAATATTAGTAGACATAAAGTTTCTTGTACTTAACGCTAATGGTCGATACTGAAGAGAGCCAGCCTTGGAGATAATGCACTTATTTTGTTTTATCCTTTGTTACTTAATAATATCCGGCTAAGCGAACGGGCCGAGTCGCAATTATAACATAACGAAGAACAAATTGGACAAATCTAATGAGAGGGGCTCACCCAAGATGAAAGCTCCACGGCTTTATGGCCTTCCTCGAATTTCAAAGAGGCCAGGGGCAGCGGCACGTGGCCAAAACGAGAGATGGAAGATATCATACGTCCCCCTACTCCCTAACTAACATTTCTTTTGTTCCTGTATCGTTTTTCTCCCCCGACCAATCAGATTTCCGGACCGCAGGGTCGTTACTGTGATAATTAGAAAGCTCCCTCGTCCACCCCCCTCGTAATACACACACCAGGTGTTTGTGGGATTAATGTCTCCGAGTAATTGCGCACGTTTTGGAACAGCATGGTGATGGTTAAAAAATATCGATTCGTAAAAGAATGAATCGATAGATATACTCGAACTTTATATATATATATATATATATATATATATATATATATATATATATATATATATATATATTTAAATACATTTACATTCGGGTTATAACAAGTTTCAAATGAATCTAAATCGAAGTTTTGATATATCAATATAGAAAATTAACATTAAATCAAATGAAAAAACAATTGGTAGAGTATTATTTTTAAGCACAGGTTCGGATTAAATAAAGGAAAATCAATTGTATTAAAATTCATAAAATCCTATGAAAAAACTATTATTGACAATTGTATTGAATGAAATTCAAAGAACCGAAAAAATAAATCTGTACCACTACAGGATGGGTCTGGGGTTCAGTATATGGTAGAGACTGTACTGTTTCATGGACAACGGTTCTGCAAGGAGGTAACTTGTCCTAGGTCACACTCAACCGTCAGATTCCCCCTTCCTAGAGCTCCAGGAGGGTCCTAGATCCTATATGATCCATCTCCGGCTGCAAACAGACTAAATAAAAGTACCCGCTGCAGCGGGATTTGAACCAGGATGGCAACTCAGTGCCCTACCACTAAGCCACTCCGCTCCCTAAAAATAATTAAATTGAATTAACAAAACAAAATAAGGTAGAATATCAATGTTGAATAATTAATAACTAAAATTTATCGATAAACCATGGATTTTTTATTCGTTTGATTGCTATTTTTATTATGTTTATTTTATTCTTTATTTGAAAATATACAGCATTCTGGTATATATATATAAATATATATATAATATATATATATATATATATATATATATATATATATATATATATATATATATATATATATATATATATATCGCTTTTAATAGGAATATATTAGCTACAGTTTTAATATGGATATCAAAAGATTTATTTTTGGATTTTTTTTTCCATTTTCCCACTTTTCTAAAGCCGTGTGAAGAGATTGTAATAATTGATAATACGAACATTTTTTTCATCAAATGATGCATTATGATATGATATAATATAATATATATATTTAGTTACTCTAAGCAGTGAGTTGCGATATTATTTCTTGCCATTTCGGCTGCTCTTCATATCTCCCACTCCGCAATAATGAAATCCTCTCTCAGGAGTAACAACTGTTTAGACAGTTGGTAATTACGAGGGACCGCTTTCAGGTGGTTATGAAGGTTTCGAGTCCTTTCGGCTCAGTAAATTTTTAATAAAACTGAATTTCGTTTATGACAAAATCCCTTAAATTAATAAAATATTTAAGAAGTTATTTTTTAAATATATTTTTATATTCTTATGTAAGAATTATTACTAATATTAGTTTTTGGTACTTTTATAAAAGATATAAATACATTAATAAAGTAAAGCGTAAGACAAAATTTTATTCCCCTAAGCAAATAATACATGAGAATTTTAACTTTATTTCTAGAAAATCACTACTACAAAAATAAAAATAAATAATCATCACTGACAATCATGAAAGAAAAGGAAATGTTATTGAAAATAAATTGCTAAATATTAAAAAAAAAAAATTAAGATATGTCAAATTGAATGCTCAGTGTGTGGTTGCTAAGCTCAATATAGCGGGATATTATTCTCCTGTGCCAGATAAATTATTTAAAATAATTAACAGCTGTAGATAAGTATTGGTTGGAGGTGAAGACCCTCCTGGAGCACACCCAGTCTCTATAAAGTGGGTACCCTTTCCTGGCGTGAAAATCCTAGTGTGAACCAGTACAAATCCACTTCCCGCACAACCGTTTTTCTTAGAAACAGTACAGTCTCTACAACGTACTGTGTCTACGACCAATATTGGGCAGTAGTAGTAAGTTTTTTTGTTTTTTTAACAAACCCACATACCAAATATAGACAATATAAACCTATTAGATGACATAAAGTAAATAAACTGAATTACCCCAGAGTGAGATAATAAACTCATGGATCGGTCCTAATGGGAGGTTGCGCCAGCTAACTGCCTTCGCGTGCGGCTCTTACATAAGCCCGAGTCAACCCATCGCCCGCAATAACAAAAATGGACATCCCGGCTCTTAATTATACTTATTATAGCCGGGTCAATATCGCAGGCTATATTGTAGGCTACCTTTAGAAATTTCCTAAGCTTAATCTTTCGTCGATTCTCTCCAGGCCTAATTTATCCGAAATAATTATTGTAATTAAATATATTATCATAATAAATCAACATATGATTTATATTTGAGCATGATTAAGAAATCGCCTGAAAAGCTCGTTCTGCCTTATTAAAATATCGTCACTTTCACTTAATATATACCTTATTTAGATGAGTATATTATTTTTGATTTATTATCGTGGCGATTGCTATAAGAAAATCTAGATGTGAGGTATAGCTAATGAATCATATTGAAAAATTAGGTTATTACAAATCATTAGGGCAGAGAAAAAGCGGAAAAAACAATACCAACAATAGTCGAATCCAATCCTTGCAAACAAAATTCCTTCGTAAAATCATCAATACTTGGTTACGAATAAAATCATCCATAATGGCCTCATTGTCCCATTTGTTGCTGATTTGGGCCGGACCTGGAATCAATCCGTTAATGACAAACTTTATTCGCACTCAAAGTTACTAATTTCAAATCTAGCTGCTTCTTCATTTCCCGATAATCCTATGAGGCGTCTGAAAAGAAGATGGTCTCGTGACATTTTCATTTCAATTTGTTATTGAGTACTTCCATTGGTTAGTTTCTCTACATCTCAAGTCATTACATTGAATAAAGTTGACATTTAACGAGTGAAAGTTAAAATAATTTTATAGTAAACATTAAAATAAAGGAGTCTACTAATTTGCGATTTAGTAGTCGTTACCAATAATGAGTTAGTTATTCTTATAAATACGATTTTTCATTTCCCGGAACTCCGTATATCATCATAATTAAATGATGCACCATTTCGATTTACGAGAGAGAATGAACCCAGAATAAACGAGAGAAAGGATAAAAATGATGAAGAAAAAAAGTAAGCAAGGAATTTGGGAGAAGAAATAAGAAATGTTGGAACTCTGAGAAGACTACAGCGGGAACTAGGAAGGCTACTAGCTCTGGGATCAGCCTCAGCTTAAGGCCTTACTGCCCCTTTCCCTTCAACATTCTCTCCTTTTAGTAAAATATAGTCCTTATTCTCTTCTTATAACATTCACTTACTAAAATGGTCCAGTGGTAAAAGTACTTGTATAAATAAACTTGTAAGAATCGAAAAAAAAGTAAAAATGAATTGATGTGGACAACTTCATAGCACCCATTCAAAATAAGCCGCTAAAATAAGAAATCTTGAATCATATCCAAATAAGGATGTACAATATCAAGTATTTTAAACTGTATTCATTTAGCGGGGTTCATGGTTCATATCCGTAAGCAGATAAACAATTTAATCTGTTAACAGCCACGGATGTACCCTGTCGAATGTACAGAAGCTCAAAGGGCTCACTAAGTTTCTAAAAAGTGGGTTCATTGGAGAGGGGGGGGGGACCTGGCGTTCGAGCATGAAGGATGGATGATCTCCCTACGCAACAGTTATCCTAGAAACAGTAGTCTATAGTATGTACTGAACTCAAGACAATTCATGGGTTGAAGTAAATTTTAAGTAAGTCCTATGGAGAATTTTATATTGCAAATAAAAAGTAAAAATACCAATTATTCCAAAAATACTCTTCCTCGAAAACTCTCAGACACAATAAGGAATGCTAATATTAATGTTACGGATACATCATCTGAATGAACCAAAATAGACTAAGAATTGTTAACTAAAAAAAACAAAAGAATTTTTTACTTCCTTCATAAAATTCATTCATTCATGCATTCGGGGCTACAACTCGATTTCGAGACTTGGCATCCTGTACCAGCTTCCACCAATAGTAACGATCCTGTGCCGCCGCCATCAAATTACTCTCACCCAACCTGGACCTAGCATCACCAGCCATACCAAAACTCCATCGAAGCCGAGGTTCTTCTTTTTGCCAGGTCATTCTCGGCAATCCGAGAAACGTGCCCGGCCCATCTCAAAGTACCGAGTTTCATAAACTGGACCACATCTGATTCTTTAAATAAATCATTGAGCTCCTCGGTTTTTCGGCGTCTCCATACCTGATCCTCCTTCACGGGTCCAAATATTTTACTCAGGATCTTCCTCTCAAAAAATTCCAAATTCTGCTTACCAGCTTTAGAAATAGTCCACATTACTGATTCATATATGAGAATGGGCCGGATAATTGTTTTGTATAAAAGAATTGTGGTGTCATTAGCCAAAGGCTCTGAGGCAGTAAGCGGCTAACTTCGTTTTATTTCAGCGTTTATTACGTTGTGATTTCCTCACCAGGCATGGGTATTTCCTCTGTGACCATATACTTGGTCTTTGCTGCATTTTCTTTCAGCCCTATGTTTCTTGCTGCTTCTGTTAGTTTTAGGAATCCTGGAGTGAGCGTCCAGCAATCTTCAGCGTGAGCAAGAAGTTGCACTGTTCGGCTGTGAGCCACCAACTTGGATACCAGAGTCTCTGATGGCCTCTCTAAAGCAATATTGAATAGAAGACACGCCAATATTTTTTTTATTAAATTAGAATGCAATTGGAAAACTTAATAATACAAAAATGTGAATAAAATATCCAGTCAATTAGAGACGGCAGCCTCTCCAAGGCGTTCACTAAAATACTCAGTATTTTGTCTAAGTCCTTATGAATCCTGACTTGGCGAATCATTGATTGGTTAGCTATATTCCAGTTTTTTAGGGACAATATTTTTTTATTTATTGGATTACATTCCAACAATTATTTTATGCCTCCTTGTTGAGAGTTGTTCGTTTTCATTTATTTTTATTTAAATTTAATTTTCAGGGAATAAAACTGCAGGAAATCACTTCAAATGAAAATACCCCATTTTATTACTAAGGAAACCTTAGCTTTCTTTAGAACAAATAACAAAGTAAAATGTGCTTTGATATAATTAATTAATCAGTGGTATAATTTATTATTTCATTAAATCCCTTTTCAGAAGACGGAGACTTTAGAAACTTGTGACAGACGATACCCAAAAGCATTATAATACAAAATAATGTTAACTTAAGTGTATTTAGATTATATATTAAAACTATTAATAGACAAAAAGCACATAGATAAGTTTTGAAATAAAATTTTTTTAAATTTATTTTTGAAGAGAAAAGTTATGCCCAGGGCTTTCGAACCCGGGCTTTGTCCATTCTCTTGATATGTCTGACAGAGGTACGAACCAGGATAGCTCAGTTGGTAGAGCACCACAACGGAAATGTGGGAAACCCGGGTTCGAATCCCGCCCTTGGCATATCTTTTCTCTTCAAAAATAAAAATTTTTAAAATTATAACAATTAATAAAAAAATAAAATAAAAAATGTTTTAGACGGGCGATAACACTTGGATTATTTTTAAATAGTTTTTACATACATTTTTTTCTTTGCAAATTTTTATGTTTAGCCAGTCATGATTTAATGAACACGTAATCGAACTAAATAGGAGCGACCATCGCTGCTACTCTATTTTATCTAAGGGAGTTAATGCATTCAAGAAGGTCACTTAAGCATTTAAATAGTCACTTTATAAATACAGGGGAACTTGAAACCGGACAAAAAGCTGTAGCTTCATTAGTTATTATTACAGCTCGACGAGTTAATTGCACAAATTAAGGGATATCTAAACGGTCTAAGAGTTAAAAAAGGAAAAAATAAAAAATAAAATAAAAAGAGAATTGGGCATGATAGCATTAATTACCGAGATCAGCTTTGTTAGCGAAGCGGGAGTATCATTAGCCGTTTTTGGTGACAGCTCAAAACAGTTGCAACAAAAACAGGAATTCGACTTTTTTAAAAATCCAGTTCTACCTCAACATCTGTTCTCCCTTCACCTGTTTTTTTTTTTTGCATTCTCAAACTAGTTTTGCTTCCTTTCTTAAACGAAACTTTCACAATACTTCAATTGCACGAGAAATTTGAACTTATTTAAATATTAATAGAATTGCGAATTAAAACTAACAGAACATCAGTAATCATGTTTACGTCATTAGCCTATTTTTTATGCTAATGAAATATTGTGTCGTTCGAGGAGAGATATTAACGAAAAACTGGGAAACATTCCAAAATAAATATTAGTATCCAAAAATATTATTTGAGTTTAAAACAGTTGACTGGGTAATTCTAACGATGTATTGAATTAGTCAGAGGGTGCATTCAAAGATAACACAAAATAAGCATAACTTAGTTTTTAATTGTGCCATCTCAAGGATCTACGAAGTAGGACATCTTCAGGGTTTGACAGCTCGACAGTCGTTGTAGACTAGGCACCCACTATTTGGTTGCCCTGAAGATGGCCTACATCGTAGGCCGAAACGATGGCACAAAAAAATAATAAGTTCTGCTTACTTTGGGCTATCTTTGAGTCCACTCCCTGACCAATTCAATCCATAAAAAATATTATTGGTGGTCAATGGCAGAAATAATTAATTTGACCGTTCTACCGAGATTTGAACCATCTCGTCCACATCTTGTTGCAGGGATATTGATATAATGCAACAAAAACTTAGCTAAAATCGACCTGCATTGGTTAGTGTAAAAGGGACCTACGCCCTTTAAACGATCTGGGTTACGAAATCCTCCACCACCCGCCTTATCCGCCATACTTAATACCAACAGATATCCATCCGTTCAGAAATTTGGACAACTCCTTTAAGAGTAAAATATGAAAAATGATTCCCAAGTCAAAAGGGCCTTTTCAGACTTTATTTAATCAAAAATCCCAGAATTTTTCAGTTCTGGGATTAAAAATTTGAAAAAAATGTAATGACCCAATATTAACTTTAATGAAAAATTCTAAGTATAATACTCGCAGTTTATTATTACTGAGTTAGTCGTATTAACATACACTCATTCTTATTCCAAGCCCCAAAGTCACTGCAAAAATAACACGATGCCGCTTCCTTAAGTATAAGAAACTCATTTGGGCGAAAACGAAGTAAATTAAATTTATTTATTTTATTTTTTATTATTTGTTAACTAACATTAGGAGTAAGAGTGTGTTCTTATTCAACTTTTATTTAATTTATCCAGTTGGCACTGAAGTACTTACAAGGACCAGACCACCGCAAACGGCCTGAAGGATAAGGAAACAAGATACGGGGTGGGTAAGGCTTAATCTACAGTAATCCCAGGCACACAGCTGAACCCACTCCGGCCAACACATGCTTTCTTTGATCAAATGCGTCTTTATATATCCGAGTCTCGTCCCACGGGGTGGTGGAACAGTTGCCTCACATTAATTTATATAATAAAAAAAAAAGGATAAAAAAGATACTGACTTATTTTTGTCCCTTCATTTATTATACAGAATGTATTTAAAACAAAAATCATCGGGAAAAAACACGAGCGTAAATACTCAAACCTCTATAATGACGGGAAAAAATAAACATCCAACTAAAAACAATAACTAACATCAATTTAAAAGGAACACAGCAGATCTTACATCAACACTGCAAACTGTTGCATCAAGCAGATAGCAATGTCACTCAAATACTCCGAATCAAAAAGATTCTGTAGCCATTATGATATGACTATATTGATCCATATATTTAGACCATTGTATGACATGTGTAGAATTTATCCTTTGTGGTTGTGATTGTTTAGTATATGTTAATTTAAGACTCTGCTGTCACGATTCATTCATACTTTCTTAACTAATTAATTTAACGTTCGATATTCCATTATACCTTCAGCCAACTATGTTATGATTAAAGTACTCCTTAAGTACTTCACAAAAGAAAGTAATTAATTTATTTGAATCCTTATCTCAATTTTCAAACGAACAATTCGATAATAAGGATGTTTATCTGATCAACGAAAAACTAACACAATCTTGGCCCAGTTGGAACAGATTGAATTCTAACTAATGTCAGTGATAAGTGTTATCAATCGAGTAGTTCCTTGAGAAATGTTAACATTCCTATCAATCTACTTGGGTTATTTATTACGGTCATCATCACAAGTAATTTATAACGTTACAATATGTATGTGGGAGAGGAGTGGCTCAGTGGTAGATTACTGAGCTGCCATGCCGGAAATCCTGGTTCAAATCCCGCTGCAGGCCATGATTTTTATTTAGTCTGTTTGCAGCGGGAGATGGATTATATATGATCTAGGACCCTCCAGGGGCACACCCAGCCTCTATAAAATATTATAAAAATAGGGTACCCAAAATAAGGGGGGAAAATCTGGCGGTTGAGCGTGACCTAGAACAAGTCACCTCCTTGCAGAACCGTTGTCCATGAAACAGTACAGTCTCTACCATGTACTGGACCCCAGACCCTTCATGGGTTGTAGTGGTACAGGTTTTTTTTTTTTTTTAATATGTATGTATATCATATTATACATGTTTATGTTTGATAATACTATTGCTACTTAGGTATGACAAATCACTCCCTTTGTCCCGGCAGAAGGAAATACAAAGCCGTTCTCCCCATCCTTCGCAAGATCTTGAACAGCACTGTCGCCTCCCACACTCGTCCGGATCACGACAATGACACATCAGTCATTTTGGTCCTGAATGGCTGTCATTGTTCGCGGTGATGCAATCGAAGAAAGTGGGACATGTTGCAATCGCTCACACAATCATTTCCGACTTGTAAAGAATCCTACAAATATTTATTCTTATTCTCTGCGTCAGAAATTATTATGAATCTAAACAATAAGTAAAATAAAAATAATAAGAGTAATAATATTCTTTTAAATTATACCTTACGGAACGCGGAGCTAGCTGCTCAGTGGTAGAGAGTTGCCGTGCCGAAGATCCTGGGTTCATATCCCGCTGCTTGGAAGACTTTGATTTAATCTGTTAGAACCCGGAAATGGACCCTATAGAATCTAGGACTTTCCTGGAGTTCACCCAGCCTCTATAAATTGGGTACCCAAATAGGGGGGGGGATCTGGATACTGTGTGTGATCTAGGACAAATCTGAGATGAACACACCCTTCCACAACCGTTGTCCAAGAAACAGTACAGTCTCTACCACATACTGAACCCATGATTTTCTACCAAAATTTAAAATGTTGTGGTAGCAACATCCCGTTAAACTAATAAACTGTATATTTATTTAAAATATTTTCTTAACAGGGTTGCTTTTATATATCTTTTAAAATCATATTCAATAAACAATTATTCCAAATCTATCGATTTTTGATTCTTAAATGGTAATTTAAATTAAAATCGTAACTGAAGTAAGTTACTAAAATTTTTGAAAAATTGTAAACAACTAATGAATATATACAGAATAAAAAATAAGCCAAACAAAAGCTTTTATATTCATCAAACTTATTAATTATTATAAATTATTTTTTTAAACAGTATTTATAGCTGATTTGGCCGGAACCTGATATCAATCCATTCATGACAAAATGTATTCCCTCTCAAACCTGCTAGTTTCGAAATAGATTCTCTACTTGCCTATACCTCACTTCTTTAATTGTAATTCATTATATTTACTTGTATTATCATAATAAAGTTGTAAATGTTGATAAATAAATTTTATATTTTTATGTAACATATCATTAGTAATTAAGTGTTTTCCAGTAATCAAAAGTAGATTTTCCTCAAAATATAAGATATATATTCATAAATATACTGTAGGAATAATATTATTGAATTCTAAAGCCAGGCAAATAGATGTTCCATTTTTTCTTTAAACAGTTTGTTTACAGCATTATGTAATGAAATAATCAAAATGCACTTCTACTTTTGAATAGTTGTATAATAAATCTCTTCTCCTTATATATATCTAGTAAATCAAATGATAATGAAAAGATATATATTTTTTATTTAAGGATTTAACAATCGTACATGTAGGTGATTAGGCAGAGATCGCTCTTAACCTCTGAATTTCCTCTAATATGGGTATCAACTTTATATAACCTGAGTGAACCACACGAGGTTCTGCATATCCTACAGGGACGGTGAACGGCTACTTGTTAGCTGTAGACCTGTTACTCAATGTTTTAAAAATCATGTTAAATATTACACACTATAAAAACACAGTTTCACATTCTTTTTACTATTAAAAATTTAAAATAGAACTTTTAAAACTGAATATAAATTATCTCACTGCCGAAAAGAATTCAATTTAGCAAATAACGAAAGCTAGTTTACCGATCCTTTTCGAAATCTTTAATCCCGATGAAGCTATACTGGACACAGCTGTAGTCGCCTGTCAACACTGGGCCTGGGGGATTATCGCTTCCCACGGGGATGGCTTCGTCCCAATGTAGAAAAAAAAATTTAAAAAGAAATAAATGGAAAAAACTTTCGGATGATGGCGTGTACAAGTTGTTGACACCGGTTTTACATTCGACGAAGAGCCGATAATGAAGTAATCCCCGAAAAGCAATCAACACTAATACTTCTGTTCAGGGCGGGGGGCGAGCGTGGTGGGGGGGGGAGGTAGGCGGCGGTTGTCATATTTCTCCAAAATGGAGCTTTACGTGAGCTTCGGGTTGATTGGAAAATAGATTTTTCGTTGAGGGAAATTCAGTTAGATAGCGCTTTTATCGAGTTAAGGACAAGTCCCGCATTGTCGTTTTCATCAGCAAGGATCGTCCCTGCTTTATCTAAATGAAAAGGATAAAAATCAATCAGATGAGCAAACACGTAACCAACAACGATAATTGCAATAATAATCTGTGATTACGCAGACCTCAGCAGATTGATAAAAAGTATTCACGTTGACAGAAAAAGCCATCGAAGAGTTCGAGATCTCTCCGGATGATATTGAAGGACATTCTTCACTTAAGCTGAAACTTCAGAATGCCAAAGAAAAAAATGTGCACAATTTTGAAGCAGGTGAATATGAGCAATAACTCAAAAATGTAAGACTAATCTTAAAGACAATCTTCCCACCTACGTCTCGAACGTTAACCAGTAGTCTCAGCTCTAATTAACTATTTTTTTAATATTTTTTCGTTTGTTTGTTGTTTGTTTGTTCATTTAACGTCACTTTATGCCGCTAAGGCTAATCGGACGATGCTACAGTGGGAGCTCTAAATTTTGCCTATCCAGGTTTTATTAGGATAGGGATTTTTAACGAGTACCTGACATCGTACAGGCTCGGGACCCCCCGTTTAACGTCCCTTCCGAAGGAAGGCGTAACTAAGGATTTTTTACTCCCTTTAAAAAATCCTAGGGCCACCTGCCGGGCTACGAACCCGCGATCTTGGGTTTAGTAGTTTGTTACGCTAACCACTAGACCACAGGTCGCCCCATATTTTTTCGTTATTAAGGCAACAACAAAACAAGTAATCTCAACATTTGCGACGGAATAACTTCAATTATATTAACCGGATGCATAGATCTGCATTTGCGTGATGTAGGAACTTTTAATTTTCCAGCGGTCTCATCTTATTTTCGAACTTAATACTTTCAAATACCTTATCAGGTTATTTCTTCACCATTAACAACAAGGTTTCACATTCACGAAGAACTACATACCATCTTATTTGGTGGTTTTATTAAATAACAAGGAACTATTTCCTCGCTTTGGAGGATTGTTAATAAACGTATAAGCATTTTTAACACACTCATTTAACAAATCTCATGCGTTTAACAAATCTCAAGTATTTACATATTCTTCAAATATAATTTGTATGTAAATTTGTTATAGACTCTACATGTGTATCAATTTAGTAATGAAGGAAAGCTAAATGTTTAGATTATTTTTCGTAGTTACTATTTTTATTATTTTAATTCAATAGTAATAGTACGAAAATTGTAATGAAATATTACATGAATATTAATAAAATTGTTAAAATTAATGAAATAATCAAGAAAAACTTCATATAGTTAGTTGGAAGAAATAATAAAAATAAGGAAATATCTCAAACTTTCCCCTAAATATAAGTGTTGAAGGCTTGTTAGTGTCGACAGAAGACAGGTGGTGATAGAATAACCTTTCTGAAGTTGTATTGAGTACATTAAGAAAACATGGCTACTAACCTAATCAGTAGAAAGTACTATATTCGTCCAAATCATTTGAAAAGCTTACTACCTTTCGTTATATATGTGAAATGTTGATTAAATGTTTGACGTCAATAGTTAGGATTGATGGAAGGATTAGCCTTATATATCTACTCTTCGATATTTCGACTAAAAAAGAATTTAAGTCCCCGGATTTTTCGATATAATCCTTCTGCTTATTGCTGAACTTATTTTAACAGTAATATGATAATTATTCTAGTCAACATTCATCTGTTTCCCATGGTTCAAAGCAAGAGGATCGAAGAAAGAGGGATATTATTTTTAAATACTCCCTTAAGCCAATCAGAAGCCAGCCAATCAGGCACCACCAAGTCGGAGGCCGGCCAAATAGATCACTGGAACAATAGGATCCACCCCAGGACCCGGAAAGCTGTGAATACCGAAGTATTAAAGGACATTTTTCGTCTCAAGTTAAGCCCTGAGGAAGCTAGCAGTATATCAAGCGAAACTTCAAGGAAAAAAAAAAAAAATCGAAACCATAAGGAACAGGTGATGGATAGATAAAAATATTATTTTTATTTATTTCGGAATGAGAAGTCAATTTTGATCAACAGTAATCTGTACGTATCCTACAGTCAATACGTCTTACAAAAATAGTGTATCTCCCTTCCCCCTGTTTTTTTCGATAGATTGAATCCAAACTAAATCGATGTTTCTGAACACAAATAAGTACTATATTATAGCTGAATTATTCGTTCTGCTCAATTAGTAATATATGCACATAAGAATATTTAAAATTATTTTTTAATACCGAATAATCACCCTTAAGTAAATAAATAAGAGAATAGATTTTCCATAGACTAGCTTTTCCATAATTTTACATCTCACCTCTGATGTTTATACTTTTTCTTTTTGTAAACTTTCTGTTTACTTCCTTCTTTTATCTTTGTAAATTTACCACCTTTCTATACATTTACTCTGTAATATTTTTACTCATATATATCCGTCACTTTTTTGTTCTAAATTTCTATTACTCAACATACTTGGTACTGCAATGCATTTTTATAGTTTTGTGTGTTTTTCTTTCTTAGCCCTGAAGATGACCCACAAAGTGGGTCGAAACGTCGGCACAAAATAAAATAAGTACCCACTTATTTCGTGTTTAATTTGACTGCACCCCTAACTATTTCCTTCCTTACTTAAATAAGAGAATAATTAGAACTATGATACCTGAATCATGAACACGCCAATCCTACAGGGCCAGACCTAATAAAGGGATGGATGGATATATTGGACACGGCATCAGCTAAATTTTAATTAATGTCCACTGCTAACCAAACAATAAATATCCCTGGGAGGGGGGGTATTAATTGACAAACATTAGAGAAACATGGAGAAACATTAGAGTAAATGTTTGATAGAGTAGTGTGCCTCATCCCCGTCCTCCTGGCTCGTATTCACCTCTCGTTTGAATAGTTCATGGATCACTCCCATCTCGGCTCTAGTCTCCAATTAATTTTACCCAACATCTAAATTTTACAACTTCAGTACACTCATCATCGTTCCAGGACGAAGGCGATGATTATTACATATCGAGGAATTGTAGAGAGAACCTTTCAAACTGATATACATTTAAAAAATACAGAGATACCACACCTCACAGTCTTAAAAAAAAATCTCTAGAAAATCTTGATAGTATGTGGCTCATGAAGAAAAAGATTGCCGCAATGGAAGTAGAGTATTACAGGAGTTCGCCTGATTTCGATTCGTAGTTTAAATTAGCTTAGGGGGCCCCTTCAGAATTAATGTATAATCACTCCGCATGATTCAAACAGAACAAAAAAAATGTTTTTCCCCGTATAAAAGTAAAGAATTGAATGTTAATATTTTTTGATCTTAAAGTTCATAAAATAATCAATGGCAATTGTTCCTACAATTATTGATAGTTATTTGGAATACTGAATATACTAAAAAATTATTATCTATGATTAAACATAATCATTATCATGGAGCCCACAAGACTACATGATCCATTCCTTGAATTTTCTAACATTCTATAAAAATTGGAAATTTTTAGCGTTTATAGCAACTGAGTTTTTATATGCGCGTAATACTTAACAACTAACATATTTTATAAAAATAAATAAAAGTTAATCAGAAAAAGGACGTAGAGCAATTCCAAAACAAAGATTCCGTGCATTATAGAAAATTATTGACCAGAAGGTCCGTGAACTGAAATGTTTTATTGATATTTCTGTGTTTAACCTAACCTGTACCACTAAAAACTTCAGGTTCAGTACGTGGTAGAGACTCTACTGTGGTTGTATAGGGAGAGGAATTGTTCGAGATCACGCTCAACTGCCCTGGTATTATCGCCTATTATAAAGACAAAAGCCAGGTTTTACTGCCCAGGCCGTCAAATTGATTGATTTTTCACTTTTTTGATTGATTGGTTAATGGTATTTCAGAGAATTGAGGTTTTAAAAAAGTTATAGTTCTATAACTTTATCATTTTATAAATGAATCTTTTCCTTGAAATTAATAATTGGTAGTGTTGCTTTGGCTGAGAGCGGGCTGATGGTCAATGGGGTCCCTTCTCTTATTGTTCTCCATCCCCAAGGGTTCTCTCTTGCATTAATACCCCAGGAGGAGAACAGAGGACGGCCTATAAGGGGCATACCGTATCAGCCAGCGTCCATACAAACAGGACTTCATTAGTAGAGGAGAGGGGGCGGTTAGGCTACAAATTGCAAGAAGTACTCCAGACCGGGGGGTATCTTCGGGGAAGGGCCGCTATCTCGCCGTTAAATTTTAATGGAAACGTCTGTGGGAATTTAGTGGGATCGGGAATTTATCATTATCCGGCTAAGTGAGAGCGACCCTTGGTCCTTTATTAGACAATTAAGCGGCCGTTGATTAGAGCGTCCTATCTCTCGCGCCTTTGTCCACCTTCCCTTCGAGAGGCCTCTCCAATATGCCTTCTACTATTGTTGTATCTATTGCATATTCAGGCTCGAGTCCTCTTCAGTTCGAACGCATATATTATCATATCCTTGATGTATTATTTATTTAAACTAATAAAAATTAGTAAAAAGTCAAAAAGGATCATTCAAGCATCATCAGGAAACACCTCAAAAAAATCAGAGCTAAGAAGACTAATTGCAGCTCATCTCAAATAAACCAAAAAGACTCATTGAATAAGTGCATTACTCTTACTGAGCAACATTACAACAAAACTGTGAGATGTCCTGCACTTTGCCTTCTTTGATTTATTTTTTCTTTTTCCTGGTTTTTAAGTAAGTTTCCTGGTGATGCCTGAATTGGCGAAAAGTTAATTGTTTGTTTATTGCATGGGCTGTCCTGTATTTTAGAAACTTAAGCTTTTGGGGATTTTCCCTATTGGACCCTTGCTATATTTTGCCTATGCCTCTCATTGGCAATATCAGGACGCACACAAAAATAAAAATAAAATAAATTATAATAATTATAATGACGTAAGCCAACTTGATCAAAATTAAAATAATGTTCAAAGAACATTCTTCCCCTCGTATACTTCGCAAAAATGCGAGAACGCGGGGACTTATGACCAGTAATGAGAAAGGATATGACCACGGCCGAGAAGCGTCCTTGATTAGGGCCAGGATACCTCAAATGGTAAAGTCCCAGACTAGCGATCTGGTTCCAGTCCCGGTCCTTGACAAATCTTTCCTTTTCAAATAAAAATATTTAAAAAGAAAAATCATTTAAAAGATGATAAAGTCCAGTAGATATTACATCTACAGTCCAAACTAGAGAAATCAAATAGTTGTAAACGTCTTGGAGTGAGGTAGTTGTCTCCATTTGATGTGGTTTTCCTACTATTTTTCTAAAAAAAAATTATTTTTTTAAAATTATTTTATTGAATTGTACAACTGTAATATATACATCTAGTACAAGGGCTGTATGAATAAATAAATACATGAAAGGACATGTAGAGGCACTAACCATTGGCAGCACTCTAATTACATTTCTATTATAGAAGGTCCCGAGGCGATCTTTCTTCAGACGCCTAGGAGGATTGTCCGGGATGGAATTGGATGCAAGGAAGGAAACTAGAGGGTTTGGATGGGCCTGGAGTTTATTATGGAATGATAGGTATCTGGAATGGGCTAAATCGGTAACATATGGATTGCAAGGATTGAATGCGAGAGGAATTTGATGGTTTGGCGGAGCCCCATAGTTCAATTCCGTAAGTCCATATAGGTCTTATAACAGTAACATAAATAAGTCTTTTGTAATTGATCTGAAGCTTTGAGCGTTTGTCTAGTATGTGTTGAAGTAGTCGGAAGCGTCTAGCTGTTTCTTGTCTTTTCAGTCTTGTGTGAGGGTTCCAAGTAA
Source organism: Troilus luridus (assembly GCA_964056705.1). Classification (NCBI taxonomy): domain Eukaryota; kingdom Metazoa; phylum Arthropoda; class Insecta; order Hemiptera; family Pentatomidae; genus Troilus; species Troilus luridus. The sequence goes on along the minus strand of OZ057416.1, from coordinate 14,611,470 downwards.
GACGTTAGTCTTAGTTGAGTCCTAGGTAGCGGATCTGTTCAACAGGGATAAGTGGAGTACTATTAAAGGATACAGTAGGACAGGAAGTAATGGGTTTTCGGCGAAGGGTAAAGGTAATTTGATGGGACTTGTTGGAATTGATTTTAATTCTCGAATTCCGACACCATTCATTCTTCGAGGCTTCATAAATGTGATTGAAGGGATTGGGATGCAACATATGGGTCGTTATTAACTGATAACACACATGTGTCATCAGCATAGGTGGAGATGAAGGTGTTAGGATGGGTTGGGATGTCAGCTGTATATACTGTGTAGAGGATAGGACCGAGGATGCTACCTTGAGGAACACCAGCAGACTGGGAATAGAGAGGAGAGTGGGAACCATTATGATTTACTTTAAATGTTCTGCCAGTTAGAAAGGAGTGAATGATCAAAAAGTATGTATGAGGAAGGAATTGTCGGATTTTGTAAAGGAGACCTGGGTGCCAGAGTCGATCAAAAGCCTGTTCTACATCGAGAAAGGCTCCCGTGCAGTACAATCTACGCTCCAATGCAGAGGAGACAACACCCACCACATGATGTTTTCTAAAATTAAAATGCTATTTAACATCAGTGTACCATTTACATTAGTTAAATAAGTAATTCTGAACCTGTATTGCTACAATCCATAAGGCTACATAGAAGAGATTGTACAGTTTCTCTGACAACCGTTGAACAGGGAGGTGATTTGTCCGAGATCAAGCCCAAACGTCAAGTTTTTTCCCCAAATTTAGGGTACTTGCTTCATAGAGGCAGGGAGAGCCCAGTGAGGATTTTTAGATCTAGATCATACAGGGCCAATCCGTGGTTGTAAAAAGTTAAACAAATTTATCTGCTACATCCGGATTTGAACCCGGAATTTTAAGCATGGTAATAAATCCTCAAACACACTGAGCTAATCCGCTAAAATTATACTTGATGTTTTTGAGAATCTGATTTTTATCAAACTGACTTAAGCGGATCTAAAAATACCATTACTCAAATGGTCATGACTCCTAACTTAAACTCTAGGAAAATCAAATTAAAATCAGGCACCGCAGAATTAATATTTGTTTCAAGCTTAAGTAACAATATATTTCTAGAAGGGTTCAAAGACCACGGTTACGTCTGAAGGAAAGAACTTCAAGCACCTAGACTATCCAATAAAAAATCTAAAGTAAAATAATTAATCTTACTTCGGAATGTTTATTTTCATTGAAAATTTCGGATTCGTTCCTTTAACTCCTACTTAAGAAGATTTACCGACCTAATTTCGATTCTAAGTACTTCTTTCTTCTTTTTTTTCTCCTAAATTAGAAAAACTTTCTCCTTCCTCAGCCGTAAATATGGCAGCCATATTGAACCGAGGCTAATGTACACTTCTCACTTACCATTATGTTCACCCATAACCATGGAAACGGATACACCTCCTCCACCTTCCATCAATGCTAATTGATGCCTAACAAGGTATCTGATAACGGCCGACAGATATTGAAGACGTATCAATAACTTCCGAAGTCTTGTCAGGTGTAATGGCGTTTAATTATCTGTTTGCAGTTAAGGATTCGCTAAAATTTTCGATTTTTATACTACAATATAACTATTAATGCTAATTCATTACCGAATCAATTTTGAAAAGGTTCGTCGAAATGTCATTCATAAATTTGTGACACATACTCAGTTTAAATTTTCTATATGTTCATAACTAGAAGAGGAACTGTACTTATAAACCATAATCTATTGACTAAAATAGAAATATACGAGTATATACTGCAAAATTTGATATTTCGTTGCAACTTCCTGTCCTCCTGTATCGTTTAATAAGATCCCACTGATTCCTGTAGAACAGGTCCAGTACTTAGGACTACACCTTGAGAAAAGATTAATCCTCATACTACACTGAAATGACAAGAAACACCACGCCGTTTCTGGCTACTTCAACATTTACGAGGCAAACGCTCTAAGCTTTCAATTAATTCTAAAGACTCATATACATGACAATCATTAGACCCATATGAACATACGGAATAGAGCTTTTGGGCTCTACTCAACCATCGAATTCCTTTCGTATTCAACCCTTACAATCCAAAATCCTTCGTAAAATCCTCAATGGTCCTTACTTTGTTAAGAACAAAGTAATCCATAACGACCTTGATGTTTCATTTGTTGCTGATTTGGCCCGAATCCGATATAAATCTTTTCATGGAAAACTTCATTCCCACTCAAAACCACCAGTTTCAAACCTAGCAACCTCTTCAATTCCTGATAATCCGAAAAGAAGATCCGAGGCGTCTGAAAAAAAGATGGCCTCGCGATCTTCTCATTTGCTATTCGATTACTACAGCTGTGTAGTTTCTCTACTTTTCTTTTCAGGTCAATGTGTACATTCATTCGATTTACTTGTTGCATTAGTATAATACAGTTGTAAATTTCATTGAATAAGTTATTTAAAAAAATACATTGGCTTATACAACATAATGCGTTTTGATTGAAACTAACAAGCCAGTTATGGTCTTAACTCAAATATAAAGATTTTGGAAAAATATATCTGAGCTCTTACTTTTGAAAGTGGTTTTAGTCCATTTGGATAAAGAAAAAATCGTTTGTTCTCTTAAATGACTTTAATGATTATTAATAGGATGTTGATAGTTGGGGGTGCAGTCAAGAAAACACGCAAAAATAGGTGAAACTATTTTATTTTAAGTGCCGACGTTTCGACCTACTATGTAGGTCATCTTCAGGGCTATGAGAAAACAGACAAAAAACAGAATAGACTGTAAAAATACATAAAAGGTACAGAAAAATTAACAAAAAGTAGAGATATAAAAAAGAATGATATATAATGAAAGGATATATGAAGGTATATGAATATATATATACATAATATATATATATAATAATGTATATAGGTATATGAATAAAGATGATTACATGGTAGATGGATAGAAAGATGATAATGTAAAACGAATGTAAACGAATGAAATGTAAAAGATGATTACATGGTAGATGGATAGAAAGATGATAATGTAAAACAGAATACAAAGAGAGCAATGAAGTTAAACAGAAAAAAATAAAATGAAAAAGATATGAATATAAAGAGTATGGACAATTTAGTATAATAAAGATAGAAATGATTGCAAAGAAAACAGTAGTATGAAAATAGACTCATGGGGAGTATCATAAGTGCAATGAGAGAACATGAATTAAAAATATGATACCTAATAATACATTGAGAAGAATATATTATAGAACGTAAAGAAAAGGAATCTAATGTATGACAGGTCAAGAAGTGAAATATAAATAAAATTTTGAAAATATAAGAATCAGAAGTTATGTAAAGGTATAAATGTTATATAAAGGTATACACTATACATTATATAACAGAAGTTGTATCAAGGTATACAGATATTATATAGAGGTATACATTAGGTATGAAGTTATATAAATAAAGATGAAAGAATACAAGGAAAAATACATGAGAGATATAAGATATCAGTAAGTGAATAGAGATATATTATAAAAAATAATGATGTTCTGTGAACATGAACTCTTTAATTAAAACTATGATGGATGCAAAAAGTGATGATGGGAGAAATAGGTGTGAAGGAAGGAGATGGAGAAAGATGAAGAGAAGATATAAATAATATGAGACTAGTACGAACCCGATAGTAGCGGCTGCTTGGACAGCGAGGAACTGACGCGGATAAAACCGTTAAACGACGGAAGCGCTGGTCGCGAACTCTGTCGGTCAAAGGTCAAAGTAGCGAAAAATTTTTTTTTTAAAAATAAAAATAAAAAAATAAGAAAGTAGGGAAAGGGCAATTTGGGGAAATATGGGGACGCGTAAAAAATGTGAAAAATAAATAAAAAATAAAGTTAAAGAAAAAAAGGGGAGTAAAGAAATAAAATACTAGAAAAGAAAAAATAGACAAAAACGGACCGTAAACGGAGAGAAATAAAATATGATTTGAAAATTAAGGAGTTTTTAGTAAATTAAAAATTTGGGAATAAATTGAGGATAGGTGATGTGAATCGGACTTAAGGTTGACGGTGGAGGAATCTAAATTGATGTGGATGGTTTCCGAGAGAATGCGTTTTTCATAGTTGGGAAAGGAAGATAGGATAGACGTATTATCGAAGTTGAAAATGTGGTTTAAAGATAGGGCATGGTCAGAGAGTTTGGAAGCGGTTGGGTTATTGGATGAAATGGAATATTTATGTTGGGAAATACGATCTTTAAGTAAGTTTTTAGTTTCGCCGATGTAGGAAGAGTTGCAATTGGGAGTGGAGCAAGGGATACGGTAGACAACTTGTGAGCGTTGTATAACGGGAATGGGATCTTTAACACGGGTATAGATTTTGGAAAGTTTGTTATGGGATTTGAATGCTAAACGTAAGTTGGGGATAGAGGAACGTAGGGATTTTTGAATATTATTTGAGAGGGAGGGTATATATGGCAAGGATCTGTATACTGGGTTAGAGGGAGGGTGTGGAGACAAGGTGGGGTTGGGGGTTTTTTTATAGTCTTGGATGAGTTTATTAATAATATGGAGAGGAAAATTGTTTTTTAAAAGTATATTTTGGATGCGGTGGATGTTAGTTTTATGGAAGCAAGGGTCAGAGAGGGATAGGCCACGGCGGATAATATTTTTGGCGACGTTTATTTTTTGGTGGTGCGGATGTTGGGAGTAATAATTGAGGAGTCTGCCAGAATAGGTGGGTTTGGTATACCAATCTGTGGATAAGGTGTGGTCAGGATTTCTAATGATACGGAGGTCAAGGAATGGTAATGATATATTGGATTCAAGTTCCACTGTGAAATGGAGGCGGGGATGGTATGAGTTAAAAGATGATAATAATTCAGGAATAATAGTGGGATTTAGGATAAGGAGGAGAATCCAACTTGAATCCAATATATCATTACCATTCCTTGACCTCCGTATCATTAGAAATCCTGACCACACCTTATCCACAGATTGGTATACCAAACCCACCTATTCTGGCAGACTCCTCAATTATTACTCCCAACATCCGCACCACCAAAAAATAAACGTCGCCAAAAATATTATCCGCCGTGGCCTATCCCTCTCTGACCCTTGCTTCCATAAAACTAACATCCACCGCATCCAAAATATACTTTTAAAAAACAATTTTCCTCTCCATATTATTAATAAACTCATCCAAGACTATAAAAAAACCCCCAACCCCACCTTGTCTCCACACCCTCCCTCTAACCCAGTATACAGATCCTTGCCATATATACCCTCCCTCTCAAATAATATTCAAAAATCCCTACGTTCCTCTATCCCCAACTTACGTTTAGCATTCAAATCCCATAACAAACTTTCCAAAATCTATACCCGTGTTAAAGATCCCATTCCCGTTATACAACGCTCACAAGTTGTCTACCGTATCCCTTGCTCCACTCCCAATTGCAACTCTTCCTACATCGGCGAAACTAAAAACTTACTTAAAGATCGTATTTCCCAACATAAATATTCCATTTCATCCAATAACCCAACCGCTTCCAAACTCTCTGACCATGCCCTATCTTTAAACCACATTTTCAACTTCGATAATACGTCTATCCTATCTTCCTTTCCCAACTATGAAAAACGCATTCTCTCGGAAACCATCCACATCAATTTAGATTCCTCCACCGTCAACCTTAAGTCCGATTCACATCACCTATCCTCAATTTATTCCCAAATTTTTAATTTACTAAAAACTCCTTAATTTTCAAATCATATTTTATTTCTCTCCGTTTACGGTCCGTTTTTGTCTATTTTTTCTTTTCTAGTATTTTATTTCTTTACTCCCCTTTTTTTCTTTAACTTTATTTTTTATTTATTTTTCACATTTTTTACGCGTCCCCATATTTCCCCAAATTGCCCTTTCCCTACTTTCTTATTTTTTTATTTTTATTTTTAAAAAAAAAATTTTTCGCTACTTTGACCTTTGACCGACAGAGTTCGCGACCAGCGCTTCCGTCGTTTAACGGTTTTATCCGCGTCAGTTCCTCGCTGTCCAAGCAGCCGCTACTATCGGGTTCGTACTAGTCTCATATTATTTATATCTTCTCTTCATCTTTCTCCATCTCCTTCCTTCACACCTATTTCTCCCATCATCACTTTTTGCATCCATCATAGTTTTAATTAAAGAGTTCATGTTCACAGAACATCATTATTTTTTATAATATATCTCTATTCACTTACTGATATCTTATATCTCTCATGTATTTTTCCTTGTATTCTTTCATCTTTATTTATATAACTTCATACCTAATGTATACCTCTATATAATATCTGTATACCTTGATACAACTTCTGTTATATAATGTATAGTGTATACCTTTATATAACATTTATACCTTTACATAACTTCTGATTCTTATATTTTCAAAATTTTATTTATATTTCACTTCTTGACCTGTCATACATTAGATTCCTTTTCTTTACGTTCTATAATATATTCTTCTCAATGTATTATTAGGTATCATATTTTTAATTCATGTTCTCTCATTGCACTTATGATACTCCCCATGAGTCTATTTTCATACTACTGTTTTCTTTGCAATCATTTCTATCTTTATTATACTAAATTGTCCATACTCTTTATATTCATATCTTTTTCATTTTATTTTTTTCTGTTTAACTTCATTGCTCTCTTTGTATTCTGTTTTACATTATCATCTTTCTATCCATCTACCATGTAATCATCTTTTACATTTCATTCGTTTACATTCGTTTTACATTATCATCTTTCTATCCATCTACCATGTAATCATCTTTATTCATATACCTATATACATTATTATATATATATATTATGTATATATATATTCATATACCTTCATATATCCTTTCATTATATATCATTCTTTTTTATATCTCTACTTTTTGTTAATTTTTCTGTACCTTTTATGTATTTTTACAGTCTATTCTGTTTTTTGTCTGTTTTCTCATAGCCCTGAAGATGACCTACATAGTAGGTCGAAACGTCGGCACTTAAAATAAAATAGTTTCACCTATTTTTGCGTGTTTTCTTGACTGCACCCCCAACTATCAACATCCTATTATAGAACCCACAGTCAACTATTTCTTTCTCACATTAATGATTATTATTTCATAATCAAATTTAAAAGGTGAATGGGGTTTAAAACTTTACTCTTTGCTAAGTGATAAAGAACCCCCCCCCCTTTTGCGGGTATTTTTAAAGTAATTCAAATGCAAACCATTAGATATCTCATGAAAATGAAAATATGGACGTATACCACTTTCAAATATAACAGCTCATATATACTTATATAAAATTAAAGTATTACTAAATTCGGTTTTGAGACTTTTAACTGTTCTAACATACATCATTTTATTAAGAAACTGCGTTTTTGTTGTTTTTTTTTGTTTTAAGGCTAGAAACAATAGTTGGTTCAAAAATATACTTATATTTGAACAAATTATTTTTAAACTTTATATTTAACATATTCAAATTACAATAGAACTAATATAATCAATTTTAAGGATAGTTGATAAATCGGAAGTGATATATGAAGAATGTTAAAGATATAGTGTTCAAAATTTTTGCTTAGTCATTTTTCCAATCATTTTTTGTATATCCTGTGGTATTGTACAATAAGTAATAAAAGCTACATTAATTATACTTTATCTAATTTTCGTAATTCTTGATCACTTTTTTAGCAATCTATATCTATGGTTTAACAATGCATGTATGAAAATCATAAGGTAACCACATCAGATTTTTTAGCTTTTCCATTTTTATTCTAAAATATTTTTATTTAAAAAAAAAATTGATCGACTATAAAATAACAAAACGAATTTCCCGGCTGTATATATGAAGAGTAGTAATTACTAAGTAACCATTAAATATAATGCTTGATTCAGGATTTGAATTTTTTTTTTAAATAACATAAATATAAAATTAAAACTATTAAGGTACGTTATGAGAACAAACTTTTGATTTATTAAAAAGTTGGAGTGAAAATTCAAAACCGGCTGCTCTTTACCCGCCACTTCTTTTTTATTAAGAAACATGTTACTGTATTTAACGAGCAATATATCTATAAATATTTTTTTTACAACCCTATCAAGAAATTCAAGATCACCTCATGATCATAATAATGTCTAGACGTTGAGAAAATAAGAAATTCCAGGACCCTTTCGAAGAAAAATAAAACCAAAATAAAAATAAAATTCAAATTAAGACATTAAACCCAGTGAGGCATTAATGAATGGTGTGAACTCGCCAAGCAAGATGACGGACAAGATGCCTCCCTCAGAGGGACTTCATGCAAATCGATAAATTATAATAAAACGGCTCCATTTAATGTCACATCTCCTTAGTGTAATAAATAACAGGGGATATAAAATAAAAGAAAAGAAAATATAAAAGAAATCCCAGACGGGATTGGATAACAAGAGCATTTAGTCACTTTTGGAAGGTGACACTTTAACTACCATGAGTCGAGTGATGGTAATCGGCTTATGAACGTTTATTAATTATTCAGTAATTAATAAAACAACACGCAACCCGACCTCAGCAATTAAAATAAAATACTTGATATAAAAATGAGATTTGAATTTCCAGAACGATTAAATAAATAAGGTGTCCAACAGGGTGTGTTTTACCTGTCGTAAATTAAATTAAAAAACCTTTTTTTAATCATTATTGTATTAATTTAAAAACATCATAATTGTGTTAATTTAAATTTATATTTATATAACTTTTCTATCCGAATTTTCTGTTATTTTAAAATTGTTTACCTCATTATCTGTAATTTAACCATGTAGACTCACCAGTTATTACATAATGTACCTCACTCTTTACTTTTCCTCTCTAGCTATTTCGTAATGTATCTTACTCTCTGTATTTACATTCTTATCAATTTTGTACATGAATTCTGTTATTATTCCTTGGTATTGCAATGTTTTATCTAGTTATTTTCGGTTTCTTTCCTAGCCCAGAAGATGAACTACATCTTAGGCCGAAACATAGGCAGATTAAAATACGTTTTGCTTATTTTGTATTATCTTTGACTGCACTCCCTGACCAATTCAATCCAATATTAGTAAATTAAGTTAATTCATTCAGTTAAAATTCAATATTATCTTATGCAATTATTTAAGCATCGTTAAGTTAATACTCCAGGATCCATGGTCCATTTTTGCACTTGATTACTATCAAACTGAATCTTCGTGAATAGCTTCGTTTTGATAAGACGCCCAACAATTTCCTGTGAGAAAATTCTCGATTGTGGTAGCTAACAGAGGTAGCAAGGATAAAATATGTCGATTTGATGATTCTCAAAAATGTATTACGAACTGGGTTTTTTTTTTAAATCTCAAGATAATTTTCTAAATTATTTGAAAAAATATTTGTCCTATGAAATGTATGGTTTGATCAAAGAGTCCCCTCCTTCCGATATAAATGAAAAAACAAAAAATTAGCTGGTTAGTAATCATTTTTGATGTCCTCGTCATCGATACATGTTGGAAGGAGGGGACTCTTTCATCAAACCATACATTTTGTAGGACAAATATTTTTTCAAATAATATAGATAATTATCTTGAGATTTAAAAAAAAAAACAACCCAGTTTGTAATGATTTTTTGTGAATTATCAAATCGACATATTTTATCCTTGCTACCTCTGTTAGCTACCACAATCGAGAATTTTCGCACAGGAAATTGTTGGGCGCCTTATCGAAACGAACCTATTCAAGAAGATTCAGCTTGATAGTAATCAAGTGCAAAAATGGACCATGGATCCTGGACCATAAGGCAAGAACAATGACTAGTATTGAAAATTAAACATAACTTAAAAACATATTTTAAAACATTGAATCGGTTAATGAAAATATTTTTGGTTTTAAAATGGGGTACATCTATTTTTTGGAAATATGTTTTTTTCTTTTATTTTTAATAAGCTTTTAATGCCAGAAATGATGTAATGTATGTTTTTGTTTCAAAGCCGTCTAAATCCTTAAAAAAGGAATACAAAAAGATTCCATTTCCAATCAGAACTGGTTACATCCGTTACATTAAACGAAAATTTTTTATGTATGTATGAAAAATCTAAACATTGTAAATATATACTGTTTAATTATATACATAAACGTGATTTGTTTTTAAAAATGTCCATTTTATTTATTTATTTTTTATCAACCATAAATTAACCAGATATTATTTTAAAGTCTAGTATATCCAACATATCTTTTATATTAAATGATAAGTTAAATTATAGATATATTTTAAAAGTAGCAGCTAACTTTTTCTAACAGAACATAGACCTAACAGCTTATAAATAAATATGCGATTATTCAAAAACATAAAATTATCAGTTGTTTATTTTCTAATAGTGTACAAAATTTATATTTTTGTATAAATTTGAGAAATTTCAACTATATGCTTAAGATATATACTATTTTGCGACAAAATATCATTTATAATTTTCTCTTTATATAAATAAAAATTATAATAGTGATAACCAAGTACATCCCGGCAAAAATTGTAAAACCAGACCTCATCCAGTAAAGATATACAGTCATAAAATTTTACGTTTTAATAAATATTTTAATAAAGATGTTCACCACAATGGAACCCTAAAAAGTTTTAATAATGGTTTTATTACCATAAAGTAATTAAATAAAATTCTATTCATATATATTAGCTGGTTTAACTTCGGTTATCGGCGACTAAAACCGTTGTAACAGTTTTATGAGCTACTAAAAGCAGCTTTAATTAAAATCTTAATCAAGAAACTTGGGCCGGGGGGGAGGGGGTATGACTTGGTCAAATATAAATCATCCGATGATAAGGACATTATCTGAGGCAATTGAGTACAGTACTTCGGCTACCCCCAATTCTAATCAACAACCGTTATTCGATGGCAACTTGCACTATTTTCTTTTGGAATCAAATATTTTATTTAAGAAATAAAAAAAATTAAATGTTTAGGGATAGAGAGAGAATAAGACATAAAAATGTCTATTTTATTTATTTATTTATCGATTATAAACTAACCTGATATCGATTAATCGGTTAGAGGGAAAGATAAATTGATAGACAGATAGATAGAGAGAGAGAGAGAGAGAGAGAGAGAGAGAGAGAGAGAGAGAGAGAGAGAGAGAGAGAGAGAGAGAATAGTAAAAAAAATGCAAATAATAAAAAGATTTAAAAAATTGACATAACATACTTAATAAACTTATATAGCACATTAAATACGAAGCAGGTAAGGTTTATGATATTTCTTCCATTAATTTCAAAGCATATCTTGAATCTACTGAATTTTTTTGATCTAGAGATGGATTTTTTCTTAGATAAGAGGCCAAAAACGAGTTCCTTCCAACTACTCGCTTAAATAAAAAAAAATCCTACGAGTAGATTACAAAATTATAAACATGCCTAATAGAAAGAAATAATTCCAATCAATAACATACTAATTATTACTTAAATATACTAATTATTAATAATAAGCGAGGTAACTGTGTGAGTAGAGTTGCTGCGTGAGGGTTCCAGCGGGTTCATATCCGGATTTCGTAGATAAACTATCCACGGATGGACCCCATGTGATGTATAATCCCTCCTGAGGTCCACCCATTACTACCGTTAATCGAGGGGAACCCTGGCGGTTTAGTGTGATTTCGGACAAATAACCCCCCAGAACAACCAATATCTAAGAAACAGAACAATCCCTACAATATACTAAACTCAAGACCTTTTATGGCTTATTAAGTACTTTTTTTTTTGTTATATAATGTTTAAAAACATATTAAAGGCACCTAAACTATCTTAATCATGGAGAAAAGGGTATCTTTCTGACGTACTATGATACTTATACTAGTATGTACTAAATACATAATGTTATTAATATTATTTTCTAATACATTTATAATAAACTGAATGAAACATATGAGTACGTGATTTGGTGAAACGCAGATTATGAAGAAGAGACCTCCAAGACAGATCCTGAATCGGAAAGCGTCAGTTGGAAAACCAGTTTGATACAGAGGCCGCCGAGAGAACGATAAAATTCGAAACAGCTGTCTTTATTATTCACGAAAAGAGATGTTATTATTCAGAAGGTCTCGCCGGGTGAATAATATCCAGATGGCAGGTGCCATTATTTAAGAGAGAAGAGAGAAAAAAAAATTCCGCTCCGAAGGCAGACTCCGCTAGGACGTAATTTTTCACACTCTGCCTTTGTTGACTGATGAGCGGCATTAGTTTTGTCAATGGATCATTTAGTGAAGGCGATGTCTTCGATGAGTGTTGATGTACTCTCTATGATTTCTCGCTCTTTGAGTTTTAGTCATGTATGATATATGATTCGGGAAAAAAAATCCTTAGAAAAATGACCTGAAGCATGTAATGCATGTACTCAATCAACACTCTGTTATCTATTATCATGGCCCATTTAAATTCCAACACAGTCATTTATAAAATACTTATTTAAAATTGCGTCGAAGCTTTTTTTATAAAGAAAAACTATAAATATTTAATCATACCGCTCCTTCAAAAGAATAACGTCATAACGGAAAAACCTATTTTTCAATTGAGCTATTTGAAACTTACATGTGAGTTAAAAAAAATAAAAATGTCGGTATCGATAAAGCAAAGCATTCCTATTGTAATGATGGATTGTATTAACAATTAGTAAAATTTTCATTATTTCTATAAAACTTCTAGTTCAAACATGGTACAACTTGAAGTATGGCTTTCTTTTAAAAAAAGTCATCATATAACATGGAAATGGAATATCCGATATGTAGTTTCTGAATTGAAATGCTTCAAGATCGCGGGTTCGGAGCCTGGAAGGCGGTCTTAGCATTTTTTAAAAGGGTCAAAAAACTCTTTGTTACGTCATCCTTGGGAAGGAACGTAAAATGGGTGCGGTATCAGGTTCTCCTTAAAGAATAACATTTGGGATCCCATCTGTAGAATCATCTGATTATCCATAGCATCATACAGAATCGTTAAACGAATAATCAAACAATGCATTAGGGTTGACTTGCTGGATTTTGATTTTGAAAATATAAATAATTTTATTAATGACTGTATATGGTAACTATTACTTACTGTCTATAGATTAATGAACCGACTTAAACAAACTCATTCGATTATGTTATCTTCTAAATGCTTGTTGAAACGTTCATTTCTTGATGAAATGATTACCGAAATATATCCTTTCTCATAATTACACTTCTTTTTCATACTAATACTTGTAATTATTTTCATCGAATTAACTGCGGAACTGATAGACTTTATAAAACTAAAATAAAAAATAAAAATGCAATATAAAACCGTGCTTATATTATTCTAATAAAAGCCGTGGATCGAATTAACTGATCTGTAATAATAGAGAGCATAGTTTATAATAATAATTGATAATTATAGCGACCCGATAATAATTGTCGTGAAATAGCACAGCTCACTTCACCCCATTCTCGCAAACTGGAGAACTCTCTGGATAATGCTTGATATCCGTCTATTGTTCCAGGGCTGCCGAATTGTCTGGAAAATTGATCCAAATGTCCCGAATTCCATGACCATTCGTCCGCTCTCTCATCTCGGGCTCATTGCCCCGGAAAATGTGGTCATAGGTCATACATCTCTTCCGCCACTCGCGTAGTCTCTATTCAACAGTCCCTTGTTAAATGTATGCCACTCCTGACCTTTCGTAGGTCGCGTGCTATGACAGATTAAGCTCTGGTTGTTTCGTCCGGTAATGTCCTACTCAACTCCCGAAAGATAAATGTTTACTAATTACATTATAATTACTACAAAAAAATAGGGTGGAGAGATAAATAATTTCTTAATTAGGGTTCATATATTTATTAGAAAATCAACGTTTCAGCCCACAATACAGGTCTTCTTCATGTATAGATACAATCGTCAATAAGAATTATAGATAGTGAGACATTTAAGTAAGCATTCCAGGACTGTTATGAATTTCTGTACGCTACTTCATTATTTTATTTTAAAATATCATAATTATGATATTGTTTTAATTGAATGTGAGTGATTGAAATAAATATCCCCGAAGCTTATGATTTTCAGATTATAAGTATAAATTCATTTTGAACATTTCGAATTGATTCGAATTGAAGACGTTTCGATAAAACATTTTCACTTATACATACACAGTTATATAAAACAATTTTTTTCAACCACCCATCAATTAAAAACCGGTATATTTCGTTAAAACAAAACTATACGAATATTCTTATTTGTAAAATATTCGTTATATTTTTATCTTTTTATAACCACAAATTTATGGATGAGTAGTATGTTGGCTCATTATTATTGTTTTAAACATTATTACAATTTACCCTGTATATATATTTTTTTAATTGAGTTATATATATATAAATATTTTTTAAATTAATTAATTATTGTATAATTAAATTAAGGCTTAAATAATTCTAAGTTTCGATGCTGGAATCATCCATTGCTATAGATTATTTGTTAAACCTCCTTCGTTGACTTCAGCCCAACAGTCAATGACTTCCACATCAAGAGGATAGTTTACGTCTTCCGTACATAAATAATAATGTTGCTGTGCTTTTTATAAATTTCCAAAGTACATAATATTATACCGACACTCAGTAATGAGAAAAAATGATTCAGGTTATAAAAACGATAACATAAATAATGTATTTTTTTTTTTAGATTTTCCGAATAATTTCTTAATGAAAACTCGACCGACTTTTTGCTTAGTATCTGACTTTTATATAAAATTTGATCTAGTGAGTCAGGTTAACCCAGGTCGAGTATTAATAGGAAGCAAATATAAATGGCGCTTAAAATAGTCGAACAACGACTTTACATTATGTAATGTCAAACAACAGTTCAATATTTCGTACAAATATCTCAAGATTAAAACTACTAGACTGAAAATAACGAATTGAAACAACTAGAAAAAGCTCGCCATTTCAGGCAACTTTAATATTTACTAGACAAAGCTCAAAGCTCACAATTCATTATAAAAGACTCTTATAAATACTATACCACGGCATGGTTAGACTTCAGAGCAGAGCTTAGGTAATGATCTAACCTATCGAAATCCTATAATAATTTTAATTCAAAGGAAAAGCAGGTTAATGGAGATAGTTAACAGTTCATTTTAATCTTCTTTGAGTTCATCTTTAACTACAACTTCACTATCTGAAGTATACAATACACAGACCCTAATAATACTGGTTCCCATTGATTTTCCGTATTATGAGGGGAAAAAAAGCGAAAAATTAAAAAAGTTAGATCCAGCTGAATAAATAGTATAAGTCAATTAACAACGATTATAATAATATCCGGCGCGACAGCTCGTCAGAACGCTAGTGTCCTCCATCCGTGCCACGTGACATGCACATCGTAGTCACGATTAACAAAAATAGCAAAGTAAAAAGTAAAAATAATAGTATGAAATTACATGGATAGTCTGGATAATAGTAATATATACATGGGTTGTCTGTTATCGGTGAATAGCATGCTAAATAAAAAACTCTACCATTACGATGCATGATGTCTTGGTGGAGACTGAACTGTTTCTAGGACAACTATGATAGTCATTTGCCTGAGATCACGCTCAACAATCAGGTTTCTCTTCTATATTAGGTATCAACTTCATAGAGTCTGGATATGCTCCAGGGGTGCCTCCAGAACTTAAAGGATCCATCCTCGCCTGTTGATAGATTAAATAAAACATCTGCCACAGCCGGATTTGAACCAAAAACCTTCGGGATGGTTACTCGGTAATTATTAGAATGAATGCTGTATGATAGTGTAAGACTCATTATAGTTTTGGAAGCAATTATCTTATAAATCATTTAGTTCCGTATTGTCTGATTTGAATTGTTCCCAGTGTGATTAAGTCGTACCATTTACAAGGACAAATGATATCAAAATAATCGTATGAAACATTATTGAAGAGACGAGCTATCTTGATTGACCAAGTACAATAGCCGATATCCCGATTGTTAGCCTCGTATCTATCCGAGTCCTTCCATCTCGCTTCTCAATCTTATTGTTGATATCTCATTAATTGAAGCGCTAATACACGGGTGTAACAATCGAAATATAACCGGTATTCGATTATAAACTGTATCTGTTATAATATTATTGAATATTTTATTTTATTGTTTTGTTCCCACCCCTACCGTAAACACTCGTGGATGTCAAATTATATAAAGCTATATGTCTTTATCCGTATAATTTATAAATGGAATATTCCTGACATATACCATTAGCGAAAATTACAAAGATATAATGATTGCGAATGCAAAATAAAATATGCCAAATGTTTAATCTGTGGCTAACATTAGGTAATTAAACGACAAATATATGTTACGAAATTAAAAATAATTTTGTATCAGCATATTGCATTATTTTATTCTCTTCTATTTTCCATTTCTATTCATTCTTCTGTTTTATATTTTCCATTTTAACATTTTATATTTTCCGTCATTTTTATGTTTTATATTCTATTCTTTTATTTTCTATTCTATTCTATCTCCTATTTTCTACCCCCTGTTTTATATTTTCAATTTCTTATTCTATTCTATCTTATATATTCTGTAATTTTATATTTTCCATTTTTTAATCTATTATATCTCCTATTTTCAACCATCTATTCCTTATTCTCTTGTATTTTCCATTTTCTATTCTATTCTATCTTCAAGTTTCTATTCTATTCTACCTCCTATTTTTTATACTTTTCTACTCTCTGTTTTATATTTTCAATTTCCTATTCTACTCTATCTTATATTCTCTATTGTTTTCATTTTCCATTTTTTATTCTATTATATCTCCTATTTTCTACCTTCTATTGTTTATTATATTGTATTTTCTATTTCCTATTTTATTTTCTTATATACCTTCTGTTTTCTATTTCTCAGTTCCTATTTTATTCAATTTTCTATTTCCTATCTTATATTTTCTCAATGCTGATAATACATGTGTATTATCAGTCAACACCAATCCAATTATTGCATCCCAAAGCCTCCAATCCCATATCACTGATCTTGAAGAATGGTGTCAAAACTGGAGGATTAAAATAACCTCTCAAAAATCGCATCAAATCACTTTTACCTTACGTCGTAAACCAATGACTTCCTGCCCTTCATTATCCTTTAATAATATCCCACTTATATCTGTAGAACAGATCCGGTACGTAGGACTACACTTGAAAAAAGATTAATCCTCATACTAGACTGAAACGACAAGAAACACCACGACGTTTCAGGCTACTTCAACATTTACGAGACAAACGCTCTAAGCTCTCAATTAATTACAAAAGACTCATATACATGACAATCATTACACCCATCTGGACTTACGGAATAGAGCTTTGGGGCTCCACTAAACCATCGAATTCCTCTCGTATCCAATCCCTACAATCCAAAATCCTTCGTAAAACCCTCAATGCTCCTTATTTTGTTAAGAACAAAGTCATCCATAATGACCTTAATGTCCCATTTGTTGCTGATTTGGCCCGAACCCGCTATCTATCCTTTCATAACAAACTCTATTTCCACTCAAACCCTCTAGTTTCAAACCTAGCTTCCTCTTCAATTCCCGATAATCCTCCGAGGCGTCTGAAAAGAAAATGGCCTCGTGACTTCTTAGTTGAACTTGTGATTTGAGTACTACCAGTGGGTAGTTTCTCTACTTGTCATTTTCACATGTCATTATGTATCGCTTAGCCCATTTACTTGATGTATTATTGTAATACAGTTGTAAATATCAATAAAAAAATAATTTAAAAAAATATATATATTTTCTCAGAATGCTACTGGTGTAAGACAACTGGGTAGGGCAGGAGAATGTCTCATAAATTATAAGAATTATACATATTGCTGAGAGATTCGTCATAAGTCAACTATGGCTTTATACTCAATAATTAGAGTTATCAAATAAATTATAGCACAAAGCTTTATAAATAAATCCTTCTTTTCGTTCATAACCATACTATTACTTAAACCAATATTTATTACCTCTTATTTTTCTAATAAAATAACATTTTATGTTAAATCAAAACTATACGTGGATATTTTTATTTGCTATAATCAACAAATTTGTAGATCAGAATTGTAATTTGGTTAATTTTAATGTTGTCGGCATTATTGAAATTTATTCTCTATAGTATTATATATACACACACACACACATATATATATATATATATATAATTATTATTATTATTATATATAGTAGTATCCAAATATATTTTTTTGACTTTGATTACCCTGATTAGTTTACTACAATTTTCTGTCTTCGGTTTTCTATTCTCAACTATAGTACCATATGCGGTTATTTTTTGTTTCTTAAGTTTTTCTTAACAAAAATTGTAGCTACATAGGAGTCTTAGATGTAAAATGTATTTCAAATGATACAGATGCATAGAGGACTGTAACTGTAAACCAATGCCATGATCTCCGACCGTTAGGTACTATTACCGCAAGTATCTCTAGGAGACTCCTGATCCTCCAGAGACCATTTCATTTTATCGCCCGGATCCTGACAGCAACCGCAGAGCTAGCTTGCCGACGAAGCAGGGCGAGATATCGAGCAGGGGACATGGCCTAGGTGGGTGTATATTAGCCAGTGAAATACTCTGAACACGTCCTTGTTAAGTTTGGCTACAGATATGGAATAAGAAATAAGTTGGAGGGAGTTCACGGCCTGGAATTCCTGTTATCCCCGTCTCCTCTCCCGGGTAGTTCTCGAGATGGTAATATTGTGGAAAGGGGGGGGGGGGGCTGCGAAGGCGGCGTAGTATTTTTTTATAACCACATATACTCCCCTTTGTTGGCATTTTTAATTTACTAAAAAAAACGAAAGAAAAGTCGGAAATCCACGTTTCCACCTTGCTGAGGGCATACTTGATCACGAGGGGGGCTTAAACTCCATCACGAATTGTGAATATACACCCAGATAAATCATTCTTGACTACTTTTTTGTACTTCTAGAATCGAACAATAAATTAGCCTGAATTTGTCTTGTAACCATGAAATCGTGGTAATGCCAGGTTCTGTAAAAGCAAAAATCTAGTGTTAATTTTTTTATCAGATCGGACTTGTGGGCCTTTACATGGTTGTTATAATATTGATTTTTTTATTTTTGATCGCAATTGATTATGGGGGGTATAGTCTCGTACAATAGACCCCCCTAACTAAATACATCGTTATAACTATTGGTTAACTGTCTAAAAATCTACAAATAAAAAATAGCTGAAATATAAATTTAAGGTAGTAATATCACTTTATATATATACTTATACAACTTATAATAAGATGTCCTGGAGTAACCTGGGCTTTAGTCTTCGAGATGATGTCTGCTTACCTACGTTGTAATTTATTGTTCCTTTAACTGCTGGTAGTTGGGTGTGAAATTTTCTGAATCTTTTTTTTTATGTGGTCGTCTATTGTTTCTATTTGTAGTTCTCGGTGAAGTTGACTATTTCTGATGAACCAGGGAGCATTCAGTGCGATTCTTAGGACCTTGTTTTGAAAAGTTTGCAATTAAAAAATCGGTGTTGAATAACTAAATACTGAGTAAGTAAGATGCAGGGTTTCTGAGCGCTAGATATCTTTCATCTGGTTCAGCAATTCTCTACAAAGTGGATACTACTAATAGGGGAAAACCTCGCGGTTGAGTGATATCAGCAACGCAATTTAGTGCTGGTTTGGAAACAGTCCCTACAACGTACTGAATTCAAGACTCTTCAGTTTGGGTTTAATAATATTATTTTTTACTACGTTAAAACGCATGAGTACTTTGAACAAATCATTGGAGCATTGTAGCCGGCTTAAAATCGACGATAGGGTTTTGTCTTCTTTAAGAAGTAATATTGTACAACTAATTAATAATTTAGGGGATAGAAAATGGTCCGGTTAGAGGTCAGTGAGATAAGTTCTAAATTACTGTTCAACTATATAAGTGAAACCCTTTGTTTCGATAGCAGGCGACCTTCACTTGTAATGAGGCAAAAGGTGAAGGTGTCCACTTATGCATAAGGTTCTTCGTTGGTGACGTAAAATGGCGGTCTCGAGACAGTGGTAAGGTACTCATTAAAGACGTGCAAGGTACTCGTTAAAGACGGCGTATCCTATTTATACCTGAAAAGGCAAATTTTAGGACTCACAACAGCATCGCCCGATTGATAGTATCATGCTTTGAAGTAAAATAAATAAAAAACCAAACCCGTAAAATCTGTCTTGATGCGATCATTATTCTATACGTCGGACGTAGACCAATCAGCTCTGTGCTAATTACATATTTAGGAATTCGTTCGTTATCAAGCCCAACAACTATACAAGCGCGTCTTTAACTCTGCGATGCTATCATAATGTTCGAATTATTAAATCATTGAGTAATACTTTTCCCTCTCTAGTTTTACTAATTTTTCGATATAATTAAGAATAATTAAATTATTTTTTATTCGTATTGAACACTTCCGGTCACGTTACCGCTTTATTTCCCTTTCATCTGCTGGAGTTTTTTCTTTCTCCAATATTCCTTCCTTTATGTGTACAGTGGTACGTTTCTTCAGCCAGGCTTCCTACGACCTTCTCTGACCTTTCTTCATCCCGAAACTCTTCCAAATTTTTACTCTGCTTTCAAATCCACTTCCTCCTAGCATGAGAGACTCGGTAATTATCAACTTTTCCTTCACTATCAAGCTTTCTTCACTTCTTAAATCCTCGTTGTCTGGGTGATCTTCTTTTTCAAAAAATAATCAAACATTTTCTTTGTCAATCTATGATT
Organism: Troilus luridus; assembly: GCA_964056705.1. Classification (NCBI taxonomy): domain Eukaryota; kingdom Metazoa; phylum Arthropoda; class Insecta; order Hemiptera; family Pentatomidae; genus Troilus; species Troilus luridus. Next base: position 14,590,673 of record OZ057416.1, on the reverse strand, counting down.
CTTCATTATATACAGATGTCCGAGGAATGTCTATTTTTTCTCTTAGTATCCGAGATTTAATTAAATTAATTAACGATGTAACGATTAATGTTAGTTTATATGATTAGTTCTGTTTATAGAAGCAGTTATAAACATTCTTCATGCATTTATACAAGGATAAATCGCTCTCAAAACTCTCATTAGGCCTGTTTTGTTTAATCGTTCTGTTATATCATATTTAATAATCCTCCGAGATAGAACAGAGCGCCTTAGAAATATCACGCTCCCTTAGAACAAAAGGATGAGCAATAACTAGCTAAGGGCTGAATAAACATGGCCTATGTCTCTCGCTTTGTTCCGAGGAGCAATCCCGCCCTTGTAGGCTAAAAGAGATTCCTCTGCTAATTCGGGACTCAGCGGCAAAAGTTGCCCCAGCTTCAATTAGAGAACTTAATGAATAAACATCGTATTGCAAATTGAAAGTGCTACCTTACCGCCGAGATCCAAACCAATTTACAAGGATTTGCACAAACTGGTCCGGGTTTGTCTGCAGGATTGGCCAATAGCATTTAGGATCGAATGTTTGTACGAAGATTAACTAAAAAAAAGTACGAATAACAACGATTAATTTAATAAAAGGGGAATAATAAGTGGATGAAAAGGACAGAGATTAAAGGGGGCTCTGTTGGACTCGAGCCAAATCTCTTCAGAGTTTTTTTTATTATTCAAAAGTGAATAATACCGAATAGAAACTTCTAACAACGGCGAATATAATGCATCGAAATTTAACGAGTCACATCCGAATAATCAAGGATGAATCATCATAAAAACCGGTATTAATAAATTTTATTACTGAAACTAACAGCAATTTAAGTGTATTAAAGTAGAACCCCGTTTAACAGGTTGCTTGTTTGAATAGAGACAAATAATTAATTATTTTTTCTCACTCAATAAACTAAAGGACCATCAACAAGCATGATAAACGCATAAAGATTAAAATACAATTATTAAAAAAGTTCCAATTAATACTCAAAATAAATTTTCATGTTTTTAACTAATAATTTAATTGTTTGAATGGTAAAATTTAAATAAATACCATATTTGTCTGTTATAGTTTATTTTTGTTTTTAGAGTACATTTATTGATATATTTATATTCATAAATGATTTTAATTTGATCTAGTATTGCAGAGATCAAAGTTTGGTTTTCTATGTAATACCTATTATTTTTGACCATGGAAGATAGTCAAGTTCCAGGATTTTATATATATTTTTGACTTTTTAACTTTTAAATAATGTTTGACCCTAAGGTATCTATGCTTATTGTTATTGAGAAGTTATTTATGATTGTATTTTAGTGTATTTTTATTGATTTTACAGTAATAATTTAGAGTTATTAATTTAAATGAAGTTGTATGAGGAATTGCTTAAATTGAGAATGACAAATGAATGTCGAAACGTTTTTTTTAATCATTTATAAAGTTTAAATAACAATATTTGACTGGAATATGTTTTTTTCTTCATTATTAAGTTATATAAATCAAGAATATTGAGTGCATTATATAAGAAATATCGTTAAAAAAAAAAAAAAAAAAAATCTTAACAAATAAAACTTTAATTTAGACAACATGTTGAATAATATTAGTTGACGTATTCTTATATATATATATATATATAAGAAAATGGTCCGGGTGGAGGTAAAAAAATTCTCTTACGTAGGGAGAACAGTTTATTTAGAAGCCGACGTTCCGACCCACATTGCAAGTGTTCTTCAGGAATAAATATTCTTTTAACATACACTATTTTAATTTATTTGTATCTTGTATATTTATCCCCTTAAGAAGACCTGCAATGTGGGTCGAAACGTCGGCTTCCAAATAAACTGTTCTCCCTGTACATGAGAATTTTTTTACCTCCCCCCGGACAATTTTCTTCCCCCTTTAATTTAGACTAGTTTCTCTACTTGCCTTAATCCATGCCATTATGTATCATTAAATATATTAACTTATTTTATTGCATAATAATAAAAACTTATAAACATATAAGATTTCTTAAATGATAAGAGTGTTAATTAATACTATAAATTTCGATTTGTTAATAGGAAAAATGTAATTAAGATCGTTAAACAGTTAATTAAATATATAAAATGAAACCACCAGAAAAATATAATAAAAATGATATTTAAATTATTTTATTAGTAATAATTAAAATTCATCATACAATTTTATTAATTTGAATAAATTAAATGGCACAATGATTACTTATAAGATTAACACATATGGCTGGATGTTCAACTTTTCTTTATTCGTTTTAACATAACAGAATTTAGACCAGTTGATATAAATAAATAAAATTAATAAATTTAAATAAAATTCTTTGTGACTGAGGAGAAAACCAGAGGTATGAGGGAGGATTCCGTCATTTCTTGACTTAATTAAATAAGAATCCGAAAAACAAATAATTTTTAAAGATATCTTTCAGGATTCAGGTTGTTAATACATAATATAATATATATATCTATAAATTAAATTCGAAATATTTATACTTTAATTTGTTAAACAGTCTGTACATTAAGCTTTACCCTTAGCACTTAAAATTAGTTAATTGATAAATATACGTAAGTTGGAAATAGTAAAGGTTACTTCTTGATAAATACCAAGCCATTTCTCCGAGCCATGTTTGGCTTCGTTAAGTTAGTGGGCCCACGACCTCTGACAGCGGCTCTCCGCACTAAATCTAGTTAGTAAAAACTCTTAGAAGCTTTTTCAATTCTATTTTAGCTTATGTCTATTTCGGTAAAGTTATTTTCTTAACTTATTGTTGTTTTACTTAAGTGACTGATAAAAAAAAAAAAAAAAAAAAAAAAAATACTGCGACAAGAGTAATGTAGTTCCAAAGCTTAAAAACAATCCAATATTGAAAAGTTATTATTTCCAGTCACATAGGGCAGCCGTCAAAACAAGAACGAAAACAGACCGAGTAATTATGAGTAACAGCTCGCTAGGAGAATAACTGACATTGGAATAACAATAGGGGTGGTCTCCGGACGAAAATATATTTTGAAAGACAAATAGTAAGACGAAAATTGTTTTTCGATATTATATAACTAGAAAAAAAACTATATTTATAGTAAAAATTAAAATTTTAAATTATTATATTCAGACAATAAAAATCTAGCTGAATTCATTGTTTATCCATTGCGATTACCCGACTGCGAATAATGCACTTCTCAGAATTTAATAGAAATAATTCTAATCACAAATATCAATACATCACTGGAACAGAACCCGGTCGAAGATCAGTCGTTAAAATTAGACTAAAAACAAACTTAACCACTACAACACCTGAAGAGTCTTGGGTTCAGTACATGGTAGAGACCGTACTGTTTCATGGACTATTGTGCAGGGACCTCCCTGATTTATCCTAGATCACTCTCAACCGCAAGGTTTCCGGCTAATTTTGGATACCCACTTTACAGAGGCTTGATGAACCCCAGGAGTATACTAGACCCCAAAGGATCCCATCCCTAACTGTTATTAGATTAAATAAAAATATGGCATAGTCGGATTAGAATCTGGGATCTCCGGCATGGTAACTCAGCGCTCTATCGCTGAGCCATTAGACAATATTTATTGCGAAAATAATTGGGTAGTTTCTTTTGTAGTTTTGATCAATATCCTAACAGATGGCAATCTATTATTGGTAAAAAGGGCCATTACCAGCCCAGCAACATCGATATGAGCTTGAAAAGGTCATGGTTGAGAAACCTTTCGTAATTTTCCTATAACTCGAAATACAAATTTCCCCTATAATGATACCTACGAATATATTCGTTAAAAAGCTACCACTATCCAAATCCAAGAAAGTCAACCCACTGATTGATTATTTTCCTCTTTATTCATTTAACTTTACTTCATGCTTATATGGATAATCGGATGATGCTGCAGAGAGAGTCCTAAATTTTGCCTATTCGGATACAATTATCATATGAATATAATTAGGACACCGTACAGGCTTGAGACTCCAATTTCACCTCCTTTCCGCGTTACGCCATAATTAAGGATTTTTTAGTCCCATTAGAAAGGCCTAAGGTTACCTTCCGGGCTGCGAACTGGCGATTTTGGGATTGTATGTTGTTATGCAAACCACTAGAACATACATGACCCTCCCGCTGATTGTTAATAATATTTTGAACATGCATGGGTGTACAAATAAAGACAAATTATGTTATAAATACTAAATTATTTGTCTGCTAGCAGCTATAGATCCATCCTCTTGGATCTGGGCACCTTCCTGGGGCTTACCCAAAGTGGATACTCTTAATTAGGGAAAACTTGAATATTGTGCGTAATCTCGACAAATCACCTCATTGCAGAACAGCTAGCTTTGCACAGTCTCTATCGAGTATTGAACCCAACAGCCTATATGGGTTGTAGGTATATAGACTTATGTATATTCTAAAATTCCCATACGATTTATTTTTTGTGCTGTTGAATTAAACCCAGACACACTTATCGGACTATTAGACACCGAAGATTGGAGCGAGAACTCCACTTCGTGACAAAGGCACAATAAAAGAGCCGTCAAGAAGTGACACGCTATAAATAAGGCTATCACGACTTCATTGAGATAGGATCTGGGGGAGGGGCGAGGTGGGGGGGGGGTGTGCGCAACGCTGATAGCGTTCTTATCAGCTGGTGCGTTTTAATATAACATTCGCGCGTGTAAACAAAAAGAAGGTCCCCCCTGGGCCCGTGCCGTCAGTCATGAGTTAGGTTTATTGTGTCCTAAATAGCAGGGTCCGGGGGACAGATGTCTATGGCAGCACAATGACACACTGCTATAGAACCGGGCGTGCTCTGGGGATTCGAACCCTAGGGTCACACAACGAACAATTATTGCTCTGATTGTGTTACATTCAACATGTTAGCGCTTGAAAATCGCATTTATTTATTGAAATTTACAACTATTACTACTTATAGTATTATAAGTACAAGTAATCATAATGACATGACATGACATACTAGTAGAGAAACTGGTAGTACAAAAATAACAAACTTAACTTTCTAGAGACCATCTTGTTTTCAGGCGCCTGGGAAGATTATCGGGAATTAAAGAAATTAGAAAAAGCTTAGGGAAAAGAAGAAGCTTAGTTTTGAAACCAGTCGGTCTCGGAGGGAATAAAGCGATGAAAATACTGATATCGAATCTGAGTCAAACCAGCAACAAATGGACCTTTAGGTCATTAGGTCTTTAGGTCATCTATGGCTTTATTCCTAACAATGTAAGGAGCGTTGAAGATTTTGAATTAGATACGAGAGGAATTCGATGAATTAGTGGACACCGAAAGCACTACTCTGTAAGTCCTAACAGGTCCTGTAATAGTCATGATAAGTCTTTTGTAATTAATTGAGAGCTTAAAGCTTTGTGGAAATAGCCTCAATCGGCCAATCATATATCTTTCTTATATACGTTAAGTAAGTAATTAATTAAATAATAGGAATATTTGTAATCCACTTTCGATTATATATATCGACATTATTATATAAAAGAAAATTAATGCTAATACTAACAACATAATAAACAATTATTTTACAGAACATAAAAGGACAACCAATTTTATTTTTAATAATCACTAAACAGAAAAAACTTCTGAATTATTTACATTCATAGTCTATAATTATAGTATATATTGTTACGGTCAGAGAGGGAAGAAGGACCGGCTGAGAGGATTAGACGATCTGTGGGATTAAGCGGAAGGGATCAAAGAACGTGTAGAACTTTCGGGATCGGCCTGGACGGTTCTCGATCTTCTTCCAAGAAGTGCCCCACCCCGACCCACCTTGCCTATATAAAAAGGCCAGCTGTTTCGGCCGAGTTAGTATCAGTCAGTAATAAGCAGTAGTTAACTAGTGACAGTGCGTGTGAGTTACAGTGAGCTAGTGTCAGCCAGTGGCAGCGTGATAAGTAATTAGTGAGTGTAATAAACTGTACGCCAGTTTGTCATATTTGGAGAGTCTTACGGTCGGTGGACTTTAATTAGCGAACTGTAAGTGTTAATTTGTAGTTGTAAACTATAGTGTATTATTATTGTATTTGTACAAATTTATATAAATAGTTTTGTTATTTAGTATTAACAATATCTTATATTATTTGTATATTATTTTAGTAATTAGGTAACAGTTAGGCCTAGGTTATAATCTGTAGAATATTGTTATTGTAAATTGATATTAGTTTAATGAGTTAATTGTTTTAAAGAATTTCTTTGTAGTCTTTTTAATTTGTTAATAAATATTAGTATCTTGAATTTAGTAGTACTTTAGTTCATTTTACACCCAGTAGCCCGTAACAATGTTATGATTGCTGGACTGCTAGGCAATAATAAAATCATCCTATAACGATGTAGGAAGTAGAAAAAGAAACTACTTCCGCAAAGTGTAGCATTAATATTTTAATAAAACGAAAGAAAAAATGATCACGATGAAAATATAATAATTATATATAACTTAATGAATCCTGTGAGATCTGATCCACCTGGGGCTAACCAAGCTTCTACAACGTGGGGGTAAATTGGCGAATGAGGAGGATCTTGAACATGCTACTCCCTTAGTACTAAAAACAGTATAGTCTCAAAATGCTTTCATGATGGACTGTTAATCTACTAAACATTTGTAATTAATAGTAAATAATATAGGATATTAAATAAGCAATGATAAAAAATGAAAACGTACAAACCTATGAATATTGCTTAGAAAAGATATTTATCAGATAAGTTATTGGTCACTGAAAGAGCAAGAAGTAAACGGGAGGATTTATTCAGGCCTAATTCGGTAAAGCTGTCCGATTTAATAAATAGTAGCACTTATGAAACCCATTTAGATAAGATAGTGGCAACGTTCAACAGGAATTATATTTTGTCCGAGTTGTTGTAAGTTAAATTGGAGTTATCGGAGCTATTACAAGGAGATAACGAAGGATTAGCTCAGTGCTTAAGTACTGCAGAGCCGTACACGATTACGTACACATGACTACTCATACACTGGGGTATTCGGTCCGGCCTAAACAGCCCTAAACTAAGCATTGCCCCAGACATACGAGGAGAGCCTGATTGCCGGTTTCCGTGTTCTCGACCGCTACAGGCCTCGCTCGTTGTTAACACGCCATAAACAAATGCATTATCCCCAACCGCCGTGCATGAGTCAGCCCCTTCTTATGGAAATTCTCTACGCTCTGCCGAACCAAACATACGGCACGGGGAGGTATATTCGGGCGCCAAACATCGGGATATTGAGGAACCTAGTCAAGAGTGAAAGATCGCAAGTGCGAGGCATTTATTACAAGAAAAAGAGGAAGTAGGGGATTGTAGGGTGCGGAGAAAGCGTCTAATGTCCGTAGAAAAAACAAAACAAATATCATTAATTGATATTAATTATTGTTATTTTTAAATAATAATAAATCTTAAATTATATGACCACACAAATATGTGACTCAAACTGTAAAAAATAATAAAATAATCTATAATCTGCATTTGAAAAGAGAATGACCGTATGAGACGATGTTAAGTTAAAACGCCAATCACTATATCTCAATCTAAAGTATTCACTATCCGAATAATTAGAAATCAGACAGATATTAAACAGGAACACATACTTACTAAAACCAGTTTGGACATGAATTACAAATGTACGCCATAGCTAAAAAATATCACAGAAAACAGCAAACTTATCAATCAAAAATACTTCGACTTATTACCAAAGCACCATAGTATGTCAATAACAAAACTTTGCATACGGATTTAAAAATACAAGCATTTGAGGAACAGAATCAGAATTTAAGCATCGAAAATTTTAGTTTCTTTCCATAGTTGATAAGGCAACTGTAGGTTACAATTTAAAGAGAAGCGAGGGGATGGTTGACTGGAAGATAGAGTAAGGAAGAAAATAGTTGGGGGTGCAGTCAAATAAAACACTAAATAAGTGGGTAATTATTTAATTATGTGTCGACGTTTCGACCCACTTTGTGGGTCATCTTCAGGGCTATTGGAAGCTGAAGATAGACTCAAGACTCAACAATTGAGTCTAGCTTCAGCTTCTAATAGCCCTGAAGATGACCCACAAAGTGGGTCGAAACGTCGGCACATAATTAAATAATTACCAACTTATTTAGTGTTTCATTTGACTGCACTCCCAACTAGTTACAATTTAAACTTTACGTTATGAAATTCTGTAAAGAGCTTTGAAATAGTATGATTACGATGCATATAAAAAATAAAATAAAGTCAATAATTAATTTTTAAAAAACAACACAATAATTAAAAAGAAGTTAAAGATAAGAAAATACAATAACAAAATAACAACATAGTATACAGAAGAAATATATTTCAATGTTAAATTCAATACTATAAAAAAAAATGAAGTGCGAACACATCACAAGTACTTAAAGTAATAAATACGCATAGAGAACATATTATGTTTGTGATGATAATAACTGATTATATTTAGGTTCCTGTTACTTATGTTATGAGCTGGTTAAAGATGGCGTTAATATATAGTTTCCTGTTTAGGTGATGAGCAGCTGCAGTGCACGAACAAAAAGTTGCCCCACAAAAAATATACGTATATAAATATGTCTATATTTATATTATAATTAAAATGCCTTCCGAGGAAGTGAAAGTGATTAGGCAGACAGTTCAACATAAGTGACTGTAACGGTTAGTTCAGTTAGTACAATTACAGTGACAGCCGATCACAGTTCCCAGTCACCGGTTACTCTAAGTTATGTAAATCGACATCTCCTACACTTCCCCTCTATCTCCTTTCGAAAATTACTTCCACGTTCGAAAGGAGACAAAAAAAAAACAACTCTCCTGTCACTGGTAAACGCGCTATAAATAACGGGAGTTCCGTCGGGTGCATGCGCAGGCTTGTTAGTTGTGTGATATATAGTTGCCGCGACACCCCGGCGAGGGGGACAAGTGCCAGTCATTAAAGCTATATGAGCGGTTTATACTCCGTATTAATCACTTTGAGATTGAAAATCGATACTTTGAAACACAGTGTATGAAAATTATCATGGTTAACCTTATTAAAACCGTCCCAATGCTTTAAAGGATTTATCCAGAGCAGTAGAGCTGCCTTCAGAATTCTTGCAGTATATTGTTTACGGCAGCCGAGCATTCTAGGTAGAACTTAATAATCCAAAAAACTTTAATTGTACGATAATAAACGTATTATTGGTTATTATTGGGTAGCGGTGTATCTCAGTATATAAGATGTCTAATAACTGATCCAAATTATTACACATTACACTGGAAAACTAATGGAATGGAAGACTACTTTAGTTTGATAATTCAAATAATATAGAATTGGGAATGAATAACAATAAATGAATAACATTTCGGCTATGAATAGGGAAGATATAACAAGAAATGACAGATAATTTTGGTAGACCGAACGAGTTGACGGATTTTTTTTATGATTTATGTTCTTCTCCTGATATTGACCAAAAGAGAACGGAACACAAAGAATAAGCATAGTCAATATTGTTTTAAATATATATATTTAAATAACTGTATTATAATAATACAATAAGTAATAGAATGAATTATACAAAATGGCAAGAGATAAAGGCAAGGAGAGAAACTACCTTATAAAAGGTAACGAGGATATCTTCTTTTCAGGAGCCTAAGAGGATTATCGGGAATTGAAAAGGTAGGAAGGAAATTCAAAGTCTGAACATAGTGAAGATATTTAAAAAAAAAATTTATATATTGAAATTGACAACCGTATGATAAAAATACAAGTAATAGAATGAATGATACATAATGGCATAGATAAAGGCCAAGTAGAGATACTGCCCAGCATTAGTACTGAAATAACAAACTCGACTTAAAAGGTCATGAGGCTATATTCTTTTCAGACGCCTCGGAGGATTCTCGGGAATTTTGAAGGTTTGAGGGACTAGGTTTGAAACCAGTTAGTGAAGATTTGATTGAAAATTTGACTTAATTTATAGCATTAATAATTGCAGATAATACCATACATCTTCTCAATATTCAGTTGGGACCTCAGGAAAAAGTTTTAATCCGCAATTAAGGAACGGGATAGCTCAGTGTGGAGAGCTTATGAATTATTTATTTAAATGATTCATTTAACGTCACTTTATGTCGATATGGCTAAATCGGACGATGCTACAGTGGGAGTCCTAAATTTTGCCTATTCAGGCATAATTATGATAGGGATATTTAAAGAGTACCTGACATCTCACAGATTACAGACCTTCAGTTTACGCCTCTTCCGAAGGACGGCCTATCCAAAGAGTATATCACTTTTCAAAATCCTAAACCACCAGTCAGACTGCGAACGGTCATAAATCGATCTAATGAGTTCTTCGGAGTACTTTGATTGCTCATCCAGCCTCCTTAAAGTGGATACCCTTAACTAGGGGAAACCTGAGCTACAAAATTTTGATATAAAAACATAAATGTATTTATATATTCCATACAACATATTAAATTATTATTTTATTTTCATTAAAAACATACGGACAGATTGGACAGAGCAGCGTAGAGCGAGACCAGGACAGCTGGACCGCAGGGCCGGAGGCTGTTTTCATAACATTACAATAACAAAGGCCATATAGCACAGGCTATATTTGTACAAGATAGCACGGGTTAGTATCTCGCTAAACTAAAGGATATTTCATTTTTAACATTGTTTATTAATCATTAGCCCATTCTTTAGATTTAAAACAAGGTTCAGATGATCATCTGAATACACCATACTGTTGCACCAAACAATATGGACTGAGTTAATGTGAACACAATTCAACCTCGGTTCGAATTTCAACTTAAAACGCTAAATTAGCCCAATACTTGTGTGCTGCGTAAGTACATGGACCGTGGTTTAAAATCCTTTCGGACATTAATTAGAGTATCATTTTATTTCATGTACTTTAATGTAATTGGATTTAAAAAAATTATTTATCTACACCCAAGTGAATAAGTGGTTAAGTCGAATTTTGTACAAAATTAATATAAGTAACAATTCCTTTTCAAGTCAATGTCTAGCTTAGCCCGTTACTCATTACGAAAAAGACACGTTTCCTCTTTCAAGTACAAGAAATTCATGTGAAAATTCGACGTAACCACTTATTACCTTAGATTGACAATCAAACCAAATATTAATTGGGAGATATATTTTTTCAAAATTCAAAACTAACTCCTAAAATGACTACACCATTTTTCATAATCATCAAAAACTGAAATTATATATAAGCTAAACGCAACGGCATTGCTACTTATTTCAAATGAACTTGTAGCGTACAGATTTACAGTTCTGTTAGTAATCACATATTGATGTGCATAGGAAAATCCGAAATGGTGTTTAAATTCTGTAGTCGATTTTTTTTTTCCTAATCTTAAGAAATATTACATCAGATAAATAAGAATATTACATCTTATATTTATAAATTGGTATTTGTTTTTATTTTTAGTTACTGTACTGAAGGTTTCGGATTCAAATCTGGCTTTGAAAGATGTTTATATAAATCTGTCAAATCCATGAATGGACTCGGTACGATCTTCAGACCCTTCTTGGGCTCACCCAGGGTCTAAAATAGTGAGTACCCTTAATCACTAACAAATCACCTCCCTCCACAACCGTTGTCTTAGAAGAAGTGTAGTCTCCACCACGTACTGAATACAAGACCCTTCATGGATTGTGCAGTATTTTATTTACTTACCTTTAGGCAGGTGTTATTGAAGTTTGCACGACCGCCTTTCATTGTGTCTGTTAATTGTACTTAAATTAATTATTCCAGACTGAAGAATGGATGGAGGTGGTAATCAGATCGTTCAATCACATCGGTAAATGACCACAACACGATAACTTTATGTTAACACTCGTGTCTCAAATGATTAAACAATATCATGAAATTAAACTTCGATTATTTTAATCAAAATAAAACCTCATGTATCAGGGAATTCAGCTTATTATTAATCATATAATCATAGCGTGGACATTGTGGATAAAACCAAGTCCTCTGAGACCAACTTTATCTAACGCCATCTTTCTACTTCCATTATCGGATTCGCACCTCCCATTTTTTCCCGATGAAATTATGATAACGGGCCTAATAAATTTTGGGGCGAAATAATAAAGAGCCCTTTTTAATCCTGGCTATAAAAATGCGCCTTTAGGAGAGAATTATCTAATCTCGTGTAACGGAATCGAACCCACGCGACTGGACTTATCCCCTCCCTTTATTGCAGAATAAGTATACAATTATGAAAACTAAGTAGACTAATGTTATGTTTAATTTAAAATGGAAGTGTGTATACCTATACAAGAGCTTTTACACGCTATTCGTGTCAACTGTTCTTTAATAAATATATTTCATTTGCATTCGAAAAGAAAAAAAAACCGATGCAGTGGTTGAAGGACGTTTTTCTTACAGTTCAATTACAGTTTGATAATTTAACCCTTAAAAAAAAATAACTGCATGACATAGTGGTATCTTAAATAAAAACCTGTACCTCTACAATCTATGAAGGATTCTGTACTATTTCTAGGACAACGGTTGTACAGGGAAGTGATTTGGTCAGCCATCAGGTTTTCCCCCAATCAAAGAGTACCCAATTTATGAAGCCTGGGCGAGCCCATATATGGTCTTTAGATCCTAAAGGATCCAACCATGGCTGTTAACAGATTAAATAATTCAGCTGCCACATCCGAGTTTGGACCGGCAAAAAAAATAATCATATTTATATGAACCCTTTTTCTGAATGCTGTTTTTTCCCCCTGTTGTACAGTATTTCCAAGATATTAAGCATATAAATGTAATTGGCATAGTATGAAAGTAATTGTGGATTTTTAAAAATATTTAAACAGGCAATCCACAGCCGAGGTAACTCAACCGTACTTACAATCTACACTTCAAACACCAGGCAGACAACTATTTTCTGCTTGTAGACATAGCAAATAAAGTATAAATAAATATACATACAAAAATAAATAAATCACAAAAAAAAAAGGAAAATAAAAATAAATTAATAGAAGTACATCATGCTTGAATGAATGGAACGAAATCATTAGACATATACTTCAAATTAAATTCCATTAACTTTCGAATCAATTCGTTATATAAAAAAGAGATTGTCAGTTGTCATTAGTTAAAATCCTATTTGACTTTATCATTTTTTTTTAACAGATCATTTCTATAATTGTACGTTACTTGTTTATTTTTATAGTTTTTAAGTATACTGATAGATATAGAGGATCCATGTCTGAAATTGCACAGCAATAAATTACCTTCCAAAGGATTCGAATCCATCCCCTTAAGTCAGCAGTGTTACTCACAAAGGTACTCTCCCCCTCCAAACAACTATACAAGTAACAATAATGAAGTGGTTTTGTAAACTTGAGTAGTCTTCCGTTAAGGATATTGCTTAGCCCTTAATAACATTCCAGATTAACAAGATAGCTGCCATATTAAGTAGCTTTCACAAGCAATTATGGTAACATATTAGTATTATATCTCGAGATAGAAGATGCTGTGCATTATAAGAGAAACTCGAGACGAGAAATCGATATCTGAGAAGGTTAGATCAGATATGCCTAATCCTTAATTGTACATGATCGCCTATACAATTAGCGATCTAATGGAGTACCAAGATAGGGAACTAGACTAAACACACTTATAATTCGGTCTTTAGTTATAATTCCCGGGCCCCCCTCACGACGGATTCCCTCCAAATTACTGTCAGCTCCCGGGGAGGGGCGACAGATAAAGACCAATTAATGGACTCCTGTCCCGAACAAGAGATTTCACTTAGGAGAGGTGGGGCGACTTCCATCCCACACTGAAAAACGGGCGGGCACCTGAAATCCGATCATAGGGAAGATACTGGAGTGGCGACGAAACTATTTCTGTATCCGCTCTTGTGTTTATTGGCTCTCAATCAGTACCTTTTATCAGAAAATGTAACAAAAGTAGTCAAATTAGAACATGAAAGTATAATGTCAATTATATTTATTATGTTGATGTACCTACCTTTTGAAAATGGCTGAAGCAAAATAAATATTAAATTTATTTTTTAAATTAGATAGGAAAGTAAACATAGATAGTGTTTTTGCACTATATAAATATAAATGTCACTCTTAACTACAGCATCAATGATCTCTGCGACATAAAACAGCCCTAAAGCCTTAAAAATGTTTTGTAATTAAATATATTAAAGCCTCCTTAATAAACGATTGTGTACTATAATATCTACTTCTCAATATATAGTTTTAGAAGAATAATTTTTATCCTTAAACGTTTACATAACAGATCCTACGTTAAAAATTAATAAATTAAACCAAAATGTAACTTCTAATAACAAAATGTTATAATCACCAGTTTTACACGATAACTAAAAATACATCCACATTAAGAAGCGCAAAAGAGGAAAGAAAAGACGTTGGAAATATTAAAACTAGTTTGTTTAAATTGTGGAATTATTTAAAAAATAAATAAAATAGTTAAATAAAATAAAATTATTGTATCAATATAAATCCATAAGAGTCTCGGGTTCAGTAATAATAATACCTACTTATTAAAACTTATTGTAACAAGTTGATAAGTTAAGTATAGAGATTAACTTAATATATATACATATATAAAGTTCTGTTAAGGACAGTACTGTTTCTTGGACAATGGTTTTGAAGGGATGTGATTGGTCTTAGATCAAGCTGGTTTGAATTGGTCAGAGGGTGCAGTCAGAGATAGCACAAAATAAGTGAAACTTATTGTGCCAACGTTTCTGCCTACGATGTAGGCCCTCTTCAGGGCGAATATGCCTGGTTTGTGTGAGCGTGGTCTACAGTGACAAGTCATACTAGCACCAACCATAATACCTTTAGTATAGATAACACCCATTTTGTAGATGGGTGAAACCTTGGAGAGTGTGCAGATCCCACAGGGTTCATTTTGGTTACATGAAAATAATTTGTGGGCATCATGATTATTTTTTAATCTTTTTAGTTAATGCGTGGATAATTAGTGTGGTTAAAGGAGACAACTTTAGGCTACTGTTCTAGCCAACTGTTGTTCAGGGAGGTGATTTGTCTTACTTCATTCATATTTAAATATTTTTTTATAAATGTCATTTTATAGACATACAGTAGTTTCCTTTAGTTTTTATCTTGTTAATTAAAAATTATGCCTAGATGTAGAGTTTGTTATTATTTTTCACCATATTTTAAGCTTTTAAGAACATTTTCCCCAGCACTTTCTGCTTATTACATTATCGCTTAATCGAATAATTACAAATTTAGAAATTACTATCCGGAATTATTCAGAGTATTCCTCGGTAAAGTTTTACAATACATTTTTATCATAATCTTGGTTGGTTATTAGGTATAATAATAGTACACATGTGGGCGAATTTTTAATTAAGGAATTATTTGTACTTCATAATAAAAAGAGAACCTTTGAAGTTCAGAAAAGGATCAACTTAATTCTTTTGGAGGAATAAAATAAAAACATTTTATTATGAATAAAAAATGTGAACCATATCTTATTTAAATCTAATCATACCTTGAACATATAGATTTTTAAAACTTAATATTTTTTTATTTTATTTCATATGTGAAACATTTAAAAACAATTCGTCGATTTGTTAAATAAATGAATTTATGACGTGGTATAAATAAGTAAAAAAAAAATACAATTACTTAATTACATTATTATTTACAAGGAACACATAACTTATATACTATGTACGGTTGGTATTCCACTGACTCAAGATATTTATATACATTTCTAAGATGAAAAATATATTTACGAGCGGCCGTTTTCGTAACGTGTTTATTTTATAAGTTGGGGGGGGGGGGTTATAAAGGAGGCCCCCTACGGATAGCGATCGCACTTATCAAATTTATTGCTCCGTCCAATTCCTTCTTTTACAATAATTATCCACTTTTTCTTCTCTCCGTGTTTCTCATTCGATAGGAAGTTGGCCGCTACGGTACTTAAATGGTTCTCGTGGAAATGAAGTTATAAATTTTACCCAAGGCGAATTTTGGAAGCTATCCAGTTCGGAGTTTCCTTTTTAAATGTTTTTTTTTTTTTAATTTTCGCACATCATTCATTTATATTAATGGGTTAATTTTCTCATACCACAGAAATAATTAAAAATAATATAAAAGAACCTGTTTCATCCTGAGGTATTTGTTCGTGAAACCTTAAAAAATAAATTGACTCGAATAATTATTGGTTGACCGTATAAATTCTTGCAGAGGAGGAAACGGTCCGAGTAAAGGTCGAAATAAAATCTTAAATAGTAAGATATTATTTATATGAAACCTAATAATAATAAGAATTAGTTTATTTAATATTGCATAAATAGTTTCTTAATATTTATTGAATTATATTACCGAGACTATTTCCTCCCCCTTATAAAAAAAACTGAATGAACTAATAAATATATTAAGGCAAATCCTCAAATCTGAGTTTGTTGTTGGATATAATTTTTTTTAGTAAAATCTCTAAATGTAATTAAACATCACAGATTAAATTTACTATTTAAGCTTTAATAATGTAAAAAATAACAACTGAAATGAAATTAATCTATTAAAAAACATAACATTACTAAGGCCACATTATAAAAATAATTAGTTTTATATTATACTAAATTATTTAAATATATTTTTTCAGGTTTTAAATATTAATTGTTATTATTATTTCATTGATTAAAAATCCGTTGTATTTATAACATTTAAAAGTTACAGTACAACATTCAAATGAGCAGAAATACGGGATTTATTGATAATATTAAAATAATTGAAAAAGTGATTGACTTAGAACAGGATATAAAACACAGGGCATGAAATGAAACCTTTGGTATCTGTAACAGTTTTTATTAAACCGTATATATTCAAGGGGATGAGGATGCAGCTATACAACAAAACTGTCAGGTAAAATTACAACGGAAAGGTCCAAAATCCTCGTAAAATATCGTTTTTGCCGAGAAGGTGAAAATTGAGCCGAGGACGGAGGACAAATCCTATCAAATCCTACAAAGGACATTAAATACATCCTACAAGAGGATTATACACAATAATCTATCAAAGGTGTATGGTTTCGGCTTGCAAAAGTTCTTACAAAAGGATTATGTCAAGGAATCTCCTTCGAGGGCATTCACTATATTTTTGGTAATCCTAAACTTCCAGAGGATTATTTATTTGAGGATTTAGGTTTCGGTCTACAAGTGGTCGTTTTACTTTTTTTTATTTTAAGGTTTAAGCTTATTTAGATTATACGCAGCAAAATTACAAAATCCTCTGATATCAAATTAGAAAATATAAAAAATAGAACTTACATTCCTACCTCCAAAACGCACTAAAAAAGTTGTACTCAATCGTTTCTTACCTGTAACAAAAAAATAACAATTATTGATAAATTCGAAATACATTTTTTATATATTTTATTGTATATTTGTGCATATATTTCTCCTTCAAAAGAACGACATAAAGAAATTGGTATTTTTAAGTTAAGGCTTCAGTAACAATAGTATTGGTTTTAAGTTTTTTAATTCATGAACCCATTTTTTAATTCCATTTCCAAAATGATTTTAATTTTAATAGTTTCATTTTGAGTTGTATAATGTTTGAACATGAAATTTTATGGGAATAATGACATCAGTAAAAATAAAAAAATCTCAATACCATCATTACAATAGTAATACTTTGCTTTAGCAGTACCCACATTTTTTTTTTTAACATATGGAAATTTTAAACACCCCTTTTGAAAAATTGGGTTTTTTGAGTTATGAAGTTTTTCTTTTGAAGGATATCTTTATCTATTTTCAAAATTTTTAACCTTTTTTTGGAACTATGTAGCTATATACGTACAGTAAATAGTTTCAAATATTACAATTCAAAAGGCATTCTGGAGCAAAGTTGATGACTCTAAAATTTTAAAAATTAATTTTGTTTTCACATTTTTCGCTAGCTTAGTCAAACAATGCTTTATGCTCCCGAAACTTCAGTTTCAGAAGCTGGCTAAAACCATGCGAAAAAAGGCGGCAATATTTTCGTGTCTGACAAAATTGTTTGACTAAACTAGCTAAATATGCGAAAATGTCTATTTTTTATAGTTTGGATTTATTCGCTTTAATCTTGTTTGTTTGTTTGTTCATTTAACGTTAGTTTACGCTGTTATGGCTAATCGGAAGATGCTACAATGGAAGCTCTAAATTTTGTCTATCCAGATTTAATTAGGATAGGGATTTTAAACGAGTACGTGGCTCGGGACCCCCGTTTTACGTCCTTTCCGAAGGACGACATAACAAGAACGTTTTTGCAAACCGCGAGTTTTTGATCTCGAACACATAATATATATTATTGCGATATTTTTTTATTACTTATTCTTTTGAAAAAAATAAAACAACTAGAAATGACCCCTAAATAATATATTCCTAGCAAAACAAGGACTATATAGACCTTAAGATATTACGTCACATAATTAACCTGTCTCTGTCCATATTGAAATTCAAATAGCTAATTATCTCCGTCAATAATTATATGTATACGTAATAAGATATATGTGATATATTGCTAACTAGTATTGTATTTATGTTTTACATATAAACCAAATGTTCGTTGCTGCACTTGTTATAGCCAGGTATTAAGTGATATATTTGATATGCCTACTATATTTTTTGTCTATATCCTACATTTATAACTATAATCCTAGATTACCATTGCTACACTCCAGTAACAGTTCAATAAATATTCCTAGTAATATCTACATATATTATAACAGCACAAAGCCCTGAAACCATGGACGATAAATCAGTAGTGTTCTGGAACAGGAGGCAAACTCCACCGGATTGCGAGAACAATGCAGAATATTAACCGAACACACAAGTTCAATCCACAAATAGTTCCCAAACTCCGGGTAGGACCAACTATGCTTCAACAGAATCGGCGGTGAACGGGCCGCCAACATTTGACTGCGATGGCTGGAATCGCAGACACGAGAACCATTTGTAATGATAATATATATGATATGTTGTAGGAAGGAGAGGATACTGAGAAGAGGGAATGAGATGAATTTATCATCCCATCTACGCCTACGCTAAATCACACCTTCGGATAGAGAAGGAAATCAGTCATGCCTTTAAACAGTGTTAACAAGATTGATGTGCTTTTAAAGTCTAGCCTTCGAGAAGTAAAACAAAAGTATTTTGAGAAATCATAAAAGAAAAAAAAATTCGCTTCGTTTTTTATTTCATTTTCTATAAGCCGTAACAGCAATATAGAAATTATTTAAACATACCCGGCCTTATGTTTTTCCAAATCACAATGACAATGCAATTGGATAACCCAATTGTAACTGGATATGTATTAAAATGATTTGTAGGTGGAGTTAGTAGTAGGTAGTCTTGCTCCAGCCTCCTATAGCCCTGAAGATGACCCACAAAGTGGGTCGAAACGTCGACACATAATTAAATAAGTAACCACTTATTTAGTGTTTTTATTTGATTGCACCCCCAACTATTTTCTTCCTTACGTCTATCTTCCAGTCAACCATCCCCTCTCTTCTTAAAAATAATACCAATGGAAGAATAATACATATTCATACATAAATTCATTAATTTCTATAAAATGAAACTATATATTACAGTTAGATATTTTCACAACTAAAAAAAATATTGAAATAGCCAGTCAAAAAAAATTTAGCCTGAAAAATGTTTTCAACTCATCAAATGTATAAGAAAAATGCTAGTGAAAATTTTTTAAATTCAGAAATCTTCAACATCAGTATGGTCTGATATATATGAATTGATACTGAATAAAATAGAAGAGAGACAAAAAAAAAAAAACAAAAAAAAACTTCCATAATATATATTACTTACCATAAAAATCAGAGAACATAAATCAGTGAATGTTTTATCTATAAATGGAGAAGAGTTGGGAGAGTATAAACCGGAGGTTGACAGGACAGATCTGTGGAAGGAGGAAGGAATAAGGAACAAATCCTGACAGAATAAATTTCCAGCCTTGCAAGATTTAGCGGGGGCGGGAATGGATGGCGGCCAATATTTGGCGGGAGATGCTCAAGGTAAGGAGTCCTATTGTCCACGGCCGAATAAATAACCTCCTTATCTCTTCCTCTTCCGCTTTGATAATAATAAAATTTTATCGCCATTATTTACGGCTATTTTCCGACCGAATCCACTGCCTAGTATTTGCGATATTCTCACTAACCAGGGTTTTGCATAATAAAATTCGAAATAGCCGAACTAATATAGATAAGAAAACAGATATTTTGGTTGCGTTGTTTAATTGAAACTTCTGATGCCTTACCGATTATTCACATACTACATAAACCGATAAGAGTATGCCGTATGGACTGTAATAGAGTCGAGAGATATCTGGGGCACACTCGCTCTGTCTGTGTATAATATTCTTAGCGGATCAAAGATAACAGTGGTGGAAATGCAACAGTCACTAAATAAATAGTATACACTTAAAATGCAATGTTATAGATCCGAGAGCCATCATAGTATAATAAATAAGTCGATGCCACCAATATTTTCTTACCAACTTCCTTCCATGGAACACTGCCCTAACACAAATCCGCCAGATTAATCTTAACGCAATACTCCCACCTACGCCTTGGTCTACCACTCAGACATTTACCAGTCGTCACAGCGCTAATTATCTTTGTAGGAATTCGTCCGTTACTACGCCCATCTTAATCTTCATAGAATAACATATATCAGTTTCTGTACGGTTAATAATCCCTGACTTCTCAAAATCATATTATCGGCGAAGTACATCTGAAACTGAAGTCCTGTTTTACTATGCGTCGAAGCTAGCTCATGTGTGTCCACTATTTTCCCAGTTTGAAACCATCTGGGACAAAAAAATTACATATTCTGCTAACAACTGTGGAAATACCAAACTTTTGTAAGATCTGTAAGCCAAAGTGGATTCCACTGATTGGACTTAAGGAGCAGTTATACGATGACAGTTTCTACATTAAATATCAGAGTGGTTTCAACTCTCATAAGGTTTAATGCAGAACAGATCATGACATGGACATTTCTTACTGCCACGGCCCCTAATACAGGGTAAGTAACTACCATGATACATTCATACAGTTGTAACTTTTTTATAAATTGGATTTTTTTTTTAGCTAAAATTCCATTACACGCGGCTATTTACAAGATACTTTTACTAAGGAATAAATATCTCTGGGAGTATATTATTTGCCTGGATGGAGATGAGATTGTTATGTCCTGTTTACGATGGCCTGCTGCATAAGTTGAGGGCTCATTGCATACTGCATCTCGGCGGGGCGGGAGATCTGAAGCCCGCTCAGCTGATTGACTCCGCTACAGCCTCGGTCGCCGCAGCTACTCCATTATTCCTCCAGGGTCCACGATTCCAGCTGCATTATTCAATCTGGAAATTCCGCCTCTATTACCCAACTCGAAAAGGAATCGGGAATCGGGTCAATCAACCTGTCAATAATTTAGTCGAGGAACTCGGGTACCCAAGAACAAAGGGTTGGGAAGGGAAGAACCCAAAAATGGTGTAGCGACATCCGCCAGTCTTTGGTAGGTTGCTATCTGATCGATTTTGCTTCTGACTCCTTTTATTTTTTGAAAGATCATTCTTCAGGAATGAAATTATTGTAAATCAAATCAGTTATAATAATAATATTAGTAGATGTACCGATACCAAATCTATACAGGAAAGTGAAGAAAGAACAACAAATGAATAAGAAAGGAAAGAACTTGCTGAACGAATGAAAAGGGTTTTGGAATAACTTAGAGCAATCTGGGTTACATCTCAGTAAATAGTAGGGAATGTACTGTTTCTTAGGCAACGATTTTGCGAGAAGGAGATTTGGGTGAAATTAAACTCAACTGCTTGGGATTTCCCGAATTAATAGCATCCACTTTACAGTGGATGTGTGAGCCTCAGAAGGGTATCACATAGATTATGTTTAAGGTTGTTAAAAGAAAAAATATTTTTTCATCACAGAACCAGGGTAAAACTTTAGTCTTTGGTTCAGTTCTTAGTAGAGACTATTCTATTCATAAGCCAAGGTTTATGCAGAAAGGATTTGTCATCACACTCCAACCATCCCCTAATTAAATGTCCCCACTTCATAGAGACGGAGTGAGAAATACTCTCTACCCGCAGGACTGATCGAAAACTGTTAAAAACACTTTTCAATATTTTGGAGACTGCAATAATATTGAAAATAATATATAATAAGTTAATAAATAAAACTATAAATTCTCTCCCTTAACTATTGACTCATTGGGCCAATTATTTATTTATTTACAAACTAGATATTGCCTCATATATCACACCAATTATTTAAGCAAATTAATGATTTTTATGTAATATACGATGTCGTACATGCATTACATTTATAATGTGATTTGTTGAATAGTCTAACAAGCGTAGGAACATAAATCTCTCAGAGGAAAGCCATCGAACATTCACGAATGTGTTTGCTCAGCGAATCCTACCAGCGCGTTCGGACATAACTAACAGGTCCCACGACCCCGAATGGGGAATTAACATAAATGAGAGATGTTTACGACTGCTAATTGGCAAATTGAAGGTGGCCTATGAGAAGACAATAAACAAACAGAGAGTGAGTTATGGGCGGGCTGTTTGCCCCCCCGACAGTGTCAGCAAGTGTGAATATTTAGCGCGCTATCTAGGAGGCGGTGGCGCGCGATAACTCATCGATAATCGCGACGCTGGCCCTAATTAAAATATCGATACTTCGAAGTCATGCCATATGATTTACTGGCCGGCCTTGGCAAGTCTCGGTTATTAGCGACTCCTATTGAAGAGAAGACGGTTATCCCTCCTTCTCATCTAGCTCCGTGAGATAATTGGATTTGATTGGAGGTGTTTGGGAAAGGCTAGAGTTTATTGGTATGGGTAACGTATCTGAGTCTGTTATCAACCAGAGAATACAATATTACAGAAGAAGAAAACGTATTATTATTTTTTTTCGTAAATATGAATCATAAAACAAAAACCTGAAGTGAGATATCTCAGTTGGTAGAGTGCTATGTAACTATGCCGAAGGTTACGGGTTCAAATCCGGCTAAGGTATCTGACGACCCTCCTGCAACTCATCCAGCTTCTATAAAGTGGGTACCATTTGTCGGGGAAGAACTTAGCGGAGGAGCTTGATGTCGGACAAACCTCCTCCGTCCACAAACGTTGTCCTAGAAACAGTACAGTCGCTACCATATGTGAAACATAGACTTTCATGAATTGTAGTGATACAAGCCAGGAGTAGAAAAAAAACTGCACGACTACGGTGAATGACATGGTAGAGTCTATTCTGTTTCTGCCTAGATCAAACTCAACCACAATTAAAAATTTAATATACACTCACCAAACTTCAAAAAGCACAAAAGGAAAATAAAATAAATAATAGTTATAAACAACACAAAAAAACATAAAACACAAGCCCAGCTGGGGTCCAGTAACCTTCCTTATGATTCAGTAGTTGCATTTGAGCCTTTGGAGGTAGTGGGATGTTTCTTGGGTGCATTATTCATGTTTTGCTTTGCTGTTATTCTTTTTCTATCCTTAGGATGCCTGAATTGGCGAAATATTGGACAGATATTTTCAATTTCTGTTTTTAGTTTTGGAAACTTAAGAGGTTTTCGTTGGAATTTTTCCACGGCCTTAACATTCATGTAAGGTGTCTATTTACCTTTCCCTTTTCAATATGAATATCAGTGTTTACATTTTTAAAGTAAGGGTACACAGATAAGCTTGGTGTGTCTCAAGAGGGTCGGTAGATCCTACAAATTCCAATTTTGGCTGTTATTTATTTTATGTTAGGATTTTAATAATTTATCTACCACAGCTCGAGTTGAGCGTGTCATCATTAACAGAGCTAGTTATCGGTGTACACACAAATAGAGAGAGTGAGAGAGATTATTACATTCTTAATACAATAATATTAGGAAAGTATACTGGAATACAATTATCATATACTGCAACAATAATATAGGTGGATCAAATCGGACAGAAAGACTGATGGAGGTATAGGGACATCCCTCATGCAAAACCATTGAACTGGAGCTTTGTTTCGGCAAGTATCCCTCCCTCCACCATCGGACCCACTTTCATATCATCCCTTTATCCTGATGGATGAGTCCTCTTGGCGTTATGACAGCCAGAATAACCATCTTAAGGAGGCTAAACCTAACTTATTGCATTTCATATATGTTGCTTTCGTTTCATCATCACATCATATATATATATATACCTATATATATATATATAGGTATGTTATGTGCCAAGGATTACATTAGCGTATTAATTATACGTTATTTAATTTTTAATGATTGGATTGGATAATCGCGGACAAATAATAAATTCCTATTAAACTTATTTCAGTAAGGAAGGAAATAGTTGGGGGTGCAGTCAAATTAAACACAAAATAAGTACCCACTTATTTAGTGTTTAATTTGACTGCACACCCAACTACCTCCTTCCTTACTCAGATCTTCCAGTCAACTATCTCCTCGCTAACATACACTTATTTCAATTTTACAAAAAAAAAAACAAAGAAAAAAAGACGGACACTATATTGCTTCTTAGCCAACAGTTGTGCAAGGATAACGCTAAACCGAGCTGATCTATCTTCTCCTATAATATATAGGTATGAGATTACAAATAAATTATTATACAGTATACATGGCTATTTCATTGCAAATTAAGGATTAGCTCTGGTCTGAATCGTAGAAAGATTGACTACATATTTAAAAAAAGTTTTGAGAGACTTAAGTATTAGTTTTAAAATCTTCTGATTTATTTTTCAATACAATAATTTATTTTAATAGACTTTATTTTAGAATCTTCCTACTATTAGTTTAAGAATTTCAAAAAATATTAAACAATACTTTATGTCTACATACACCTACAGGAGTGCGTACAATGGTACAGGAATTGGAGATACATTCACTAAATAGATAATAGACATTGAGAGATATAAGTCTTTGTTATAGTATTTTCCAACAATGTATTGAACATTTTTTTGTTAAAATTAAAAAAAAAAAATATTGATTTCTATTTCCTGTAGCTAAACGGATGTGGACAACCATGCATGAGTCAGATAAACATTTACAACATAATAATAAACTTTGAGATTCTTACTTCTTTGTTTTAGAATCTACCCTCGATATCTTGATATTTTTTTTACTATTTAAAAATTTAATGAACTCTTCATTACTTCACACATAACTAAGAGAGTGTGTACGATCGTGCCTGAATCGAAGTAATATTGACATTTTAATTGCATTTGCGAGACTTATGTTTATGGTTTTAAATCTTCCTTCGATATCTGGATTTTTATTTAAAAAATATTACGTTACGTTACCTCTAGCTACTCAATTATTTTTAATGACCTGGAAGCACGTGGGATTGGATCGATTTAGGCGACTCTCGCTTCAAACAGACCTCAACAACAGTTCGTGACCTGTAGCCCAGAAGTTGCCATACCTCATCAGTGAGGACACACACATTGGGACCGGGACCTCATCAAACACGAAGTACACACGCTCACAAAGGGATCCCTTC
Organism: Troilus luridus; assembly: GCA_964056705.1. Lineage (NCBI taxonomy): Eukaryota > Metazoa > Arthropoda > Insecta > Hemiptera > Pentatomidae > Troilus > Troilus luridus. Next base: position 14,565,067 of record OZ057416.1, on the reverse strand, counting down.
GACAGGCAGCAGGTCCTGAAATATAACAAAGACGGAATTGCTATCGACTACTCAACTCCAAGCCACGTGCTGCTAAGTAATGTACTCCAGTTCCGAAAGGCGCGTGTAGGTCGAAGCACAGGCGGTGGAAATAGTTGGTACGGATACCTCATGTGGGAGAGAGTCTTCTATTATTTCGCTTTTATCGTCCGCTTCGTTGCTTCTTTCTATTGTTAAGGACCAACAATTCTGTCGCTTTTAACACAAGTTTCAACTTTTCGCTACCATTTATTTTTATTTTCTACATACGCTTGAATTTTTATACATATCCAACAAAACTACCAGTCTAAAAAAACTTCTGGTGTCTGCCTCATATTCACTTTTTAGTTTCAGATTTTTCCTACAGAGGAATCGAATGCCTTCAGTTGGGATATAATAAATTATTATATATATTTATTATATGTTATCACGATCCCAGGGCCATATTATAAAGTCTGTCCAATAATAATGAGGCTTTGCTAACCCGAAGGTTCGATGCCGTTACCATCAATCTCAGCTTACAAACTTCCGTCCACGGGCTACTACCCAAACCAAAATTCGCTAGGTCATTCTTAACGCAATCCTCCCACCTACACCTCGGTGTACCCACTGTGAAGGTACAGTGTTTATTAACTTTTTAGGGATTCTAAGCCCAGAACAAGCCTATCTTAATCTTCTAGAAGCAATCAATTCAAAAATATTAGCTAGTATGCTTCGCAATCCCGCGTTATGTAAGCTCTTAAATTCTCCAGTGGTCTCATCCTTTATCGAACCGAATATTTTACCCGAAATCTTATTTTTGAATACCTTAAGAGATTGCTCATCCTTCGGCGTTACGTTTTTCAAGGAGAGTTGATCGGACGATTATTTTATATATTATGAATTTTATATTACAGGATAAAATGTTAGTATGTAATATATTTTATAGTATATTAATATATAAAAATATAGTAATAATAACGACAATAACATTTATTGTCACTTGAATTTCGTGTTTTCTAGCTATCATTGAGCCTAAGTACTTAAGCTTCTCCACATGTTGGAACTTATTTCCTCCTACAACAATTTCACCGAAATCTCCCCCTTCTCTGCTACTAATAAAGTCTTATCCGAATTTACTTCCATCCCTATTTCCTTACATGCATTCATCAACTTCTCCGTATTTAGTAACAAATATTCCGCATCTTCACCCAACAGCACCAATTTATCCGCAAACCCAAGCACGGATATATTACTATTCAAGAACCTAATAAAAGAATGATAAAAATATACCATTATAGGAAAGTAATCCATATCACAGAAGTTAATTTTCAGTTCATTAAAGCTAAAGAAAATTTTATGTACCGTGAAGCTAATGCTGAACATACGATGGAAAAAATTCTCGTTACGTTGTTGACGTCCGATAATCCCCTCTCTTCGTGCCTTTAACGATTTTTTTTCCTTCTTTGGGCCGGCCTCGTTTGTCCTAATAAAGCGAGAGCATGTCGGCGAGCAATTATATCCGAGCCACAAGTGTACGCCTCATGTTCTTCTTGCGCACACGTGTTCCCCTCCCCCTCGCCTCCCTGGGTTCGACGTGCAACGGGTAAATACAACACAGGGTCGCCATTAATGCAACAACATGAACATCGATATATTTATCGGTTTGAGGCAAAGTGAATAGATCCCTTCTGTTTGATGTCCCTTCATGAACGACGCGTGCCGATGCATACCCCAGGCCTCGTTGGAGTTATTAGTTTATTGCTGAATCGAAAACGCCAATAGGTCCTGATTTATTTACATGGAAAATAGCATAAAGAAATTACAATTTGGATTAATTACTATTTTATTTAGTGAACAGAGTGCTGTGTTTCAATCCGGAGGTTCTAGGTTCAAATCCGGCTTTGATAGATAAATTATTATTTAATATGTTTGCATCCGTGATATGACTCTTAATGAGTTCCCTTTATTGAGAGTAAATCTGGTGGTTGAACTTGATCCCGGAGAAATCACCTCCCTGCACAACTGTTGTCCTGGAAACAGTACAGTCTCTACCACCCGATAAACCAAAGATCTTGGGTTGTAGTGCTGCAGGTTTTATTTGCCTCTAAAAAAATAATTTAAACACATAGTAACTTTTCTTAGATTCGTAAACATATAGGATAAGGAAAAAAGTTATTGATTTCTTTTGTACTTTAATAATAGTACCTGGGGTCACATGTGGTCTTGTGGTTAGCATTACAACCTACTATTTCCAATATCGCGGGTTCGTAGCCGGCAGTCAAAAAGTCCTGTCATAGCGCGTTCCTTCCTGCTTTCCTTCGGAGGGGGCGTAAAATGCTGGTCTCGAGCTTGAGCGATGTCAGGTACTCATTAAATTTTCCTTTCCTATTTATAAATGGATAGGAAAAAATTAGACACCCTCTGAAGCTACTTGGGATTAACCAACGGGATCGTCGTATATCATCTTTCAAATTAACCGGATTATAAATTTTAAGTTTTACCAATTAAATATTTACTCTATATGTATATTGCTAAATCTAAAATGCAATTACTGATAAGCCAAATCTTTATATATTTTTTTTCAACATTTCATAGAAGGTGTATTCCACTTCAATTACTTCCACGGATTCACTTCCATTTTCTTCCTAGACGAACTAATAAAGGTGGACTTCTCTTTCAGACCGGATCTGAGGAAGACGGAGGAAGCTACAGGATGAGAATGAAGTGAATGGAGACGAGGCAGTCCCACAGGTTATGGTCTCTTTCAATTACTCTGTTAGCCCCTAATCCTCGCCAGCTAATTACCTGCCACGGACCAATCACTAACTCTCCTTCTGCAATCGATCCTCCCTTTCCTGGTGAGCACCTGAGGGGGAGAGAGGGAAGGAAGGAACAGGATGCGAAGAGGATTGCGAAATCCCTTGTTTAAATACAAACCCAAAACACATTCGTATAAACAAAACATGGAACGAGTTGGCCAAACTATATAAAATCGTACAAAAAGAAATTGTCAGATGTATAAAAAAAATTAAAGAAGTCTAAGGATAACTAGGAACGCACAAGGTACAACTGAACTGAACAATGAAATTCTTCCAGGTTCAAGACAATATTGCTTATTTTTTGATATGCCCTAGATCGACGTTGTGGAATTGGCAGACCCTATCGAGGCTCTTTTAAACTGTAGGTATCTGGCAGTTACTGAATTAAGGGAAAACCTGATCTAGTGTCTACTTGGACAGGCGTTTTCATTGAAATAGATCAGACATTAACATCTACTTAATCCCCCATAGGTAGTCTATAGATTCAGATTTGAATAACTATACTGGTTCTTAATTAAAAAAAAAATCAAGAAAGGCGAAATATTGCAAACAGCTATGACCGCTTGACAGATATGAAATAACCATTATACGAGTTAAACTATTTTCAAAAACATGTATGAAACTGAAAATGCGTATTTACTAACGGGAATGTTACAAGAGCTTTTCCTTATCATTTTTTGTAGTTGGTTTTTAGACATTTATACCATATTTCGAGAACTATTCAAATTTTGGCGAAGCTAGTATTGAAATGAATCAAATAGTATATAATATAACTTGCCCTGATTGAAAAATTGCAATTATTGTAATTATTAAGCCCTATCACTAATAATAGATAAAACCTGTATCACTAAGTTGCGTTTAGGATCATGGCTCAGTACTTGGTAGAGACTGTACTGTTCCAAGGAGAATGGTTGCTGAGAGAGGTGATTTGTATGAAATCATGCTCAAGCACCAGGTTTTCCGCCAATAATCGATACCTACCTTATAGAGGATGGTCGATCTTCAGGAAGGTCTTCAGTGTCCATCCGTGACTAATAGCAGAATAAATAATTGCCAGAGCAGAATATGACCCCGGAATCTTCTGCATAGCATCTCAAAACTAATAATAGAGAAATAGACAAATATAAAACATAACATAATTATTTACCTGGCGTTATATAACAAAAAGAAAATCTGATAAAACGAGTATGTTGCAGACGTTTACATTGCAGCAGATTTTTTAGTATACATCAATATGCGGTTACTTACTTAAGCTCCCGTACAACTATTTATTAGTTTTAAATAAAATGATACCCAGCACTCTGTCACTTATATAATAAAATGTATTATCAACAAAAAACCTTTTGTACAATATATTGGATGACACAGAATACAGAGTACTTTATAAAGAAAATAAATATAAAAAGAAAAAAGAGGGTTAAAACGAAACCCTCTGCTTCCAGGCACGCAGATTGATGGATTGTTTAATAGATTTCGGGCCAGCACGCCCCCCCCCCCGATCTAGAATCCTCCCCTCGGCCGCCAACTAAATACGACAAAACATTGTCCGTCAATTCGGCTATGATAAATGGCTTCATGAATCAAAATTATTGCCGAATCCAGAGTTTGATATGGATTGTTTTCAACTAATTGATGACGTATCATGAAGATATTCCGCTCTATATGTGCCATAAACGTAAATTCTCATAAATCTGAATCTAAGCTTATATCATTTCATAATTAATGAATGGAATTCGAGGTCGTTATGAATTTAAAAACAGTCTTAGAGAAAGGTATCGATTGAAAACACAAATAACTCTGGACGATTTTCTTGTCATCTTAATTAGTTTAATTAATGATTTATTTAAAACAAGGAGCGGAGTAGTTCAGTGTGCAGAGAGCCCTGTTGAAGGTTCCCAGTTAAAATCTGGCAGTGGCAGATAAATTATTTAATCTGTAAAAAGTCATTAATGGACCTTGTGGGGTCTGGAGACCTTCCTCGGGATCCTCCAGCCTCAATAATGTACGAACCCTTAATTTGGAAAATACCACGACTGAAGGGCATGATATAAATCACCTCGCAGTTGTCCTAGAAATTTTACTATCTCTACAACTAACTGAACTCAGCTGTAGTGTTTTTATTTTTTTTAATCACTAAAGCTTATGGACTCAGTTCATAACAGTGACCATATTAATACTGTTTTTAAGCTAAATTGTCTGGAATGAAAAAATTTTGTCGAGAACACGCTCAACCGCCAGGTTTTACTCACTTCATAATTGTTGAGTGATCACCTCAAGATCTGCCAGAGTTGATACACTGCTCGTAACCAGAATAAATAATTTATATTCCATAAACGAACTCGAACTTCAGATCAACAACCAAGAACCCTACAATTTTAAATAACTACCTAACTACAGCAACCTTAAATATCACTAAAGTGCTAATTGAACTCGTCAAGAACTCTCTTTAAAATTCGTAAAATTAAACATTGAATTAACAAACTCCAAACAAGAACTTTTAATTTAAGAACTAGAATAGCAAGTAAATACAAAAGAGATTCCTAATAAGTGCTAAGTTGTGAAATGTCTGTTCGTTGATTATTTATTTACGCCACTTAATGCTACTATGGTTAATCGGATAATGCTACAGTGGGAGCACTAAATTTTGCCTATCGAGGTTTAATTAGGATAAGGATCTTTAACTGACATCGTAAAGGCTCGCGACCCCCATTTTACGTCCCTTCCGAAGGCACAACTAAAGATTTTTTACTCCCTTTAGAAAATCCTAAAGCTACTCGTACCTGGAGGTTTAGTAGATTGTTATATTAACCACTAGACCACAGGTCCCCCCATGTTGTTAGTGTTGTTTTCCGGTAAATATTCGATAAAAAATCGAAAACTTGTGTGAATCTCAAAATTAATACAACGCAGATATCACTGATAATAATGAATATAATATATAAATAAATGTCGTCTACAGATGATGTAAAAGATGCATTTAGAAAAAAAAATTGTTTGGTAAAACACGAACTCAACAGTTATGATTCAAATATACTATATAGTTGAGTGAACCCAAGTTTAAACAAGGTAATTTATCACCAAAGATTATTGTTGTTCTTGAGCAGAGATAAAAGTTAAACATCATCATAATAAATAATGTTTAGGGAAGATTAAAATCTTGAAAATTATGGGCGAATTTATTACTAATAATACAAACATATTTTAGGATGAAAATATAAAGTACCAATTGTAAAGTTACTCAAGAAGAAAAAAAATTAAAAGAGAAAATAAGGCATCCCATTAATTTTATTGTAAGATAGAGCAAACCCCAAAGGGATAGAAAGCCATCCCTTGACACATAGTGGTCGTATAAAGTCCTCTTCCATCTCAGTCTCTTCTAAACAACTTTTCAAACTTTTCATTAAGAGTACATTTTTTTTCTCTCCCTCTTCTTCCTGCAATCCAATTCTAAATCTCACCCCTTTTTCCTCATTCCTTTGAAACTAGGGAAATTTTTATCTATTTTTCCCAGTTTAATTTAAGGTAGAATTGGTAAGAGAGGAGGTAGCTATTAAAGAGGCAATAAGGTCCTATTAAAGTTTATTAGGTTGGCCTCAACCCTTTTATTGCCCCGACTGGTGGCCAACCAGCCAACCTTCAGGCCTTCTTCCCAAGCAAGCCAATAAAACCAGCCCCTTTTTTACCTGTTAATAAATGAACATTTTATTTAGAAGAAAATTTATATAAAAAGTAAAAAAAAAAAAAAGTCAAGGAAAAAGTAAAGTAACATGTTTTAGGCGATGAAAATATAAAATACTTGTGTAATAATATAATAATGTAATAATATATATATAATAGTAAACTTTTTAAAAATATAACAACAAGTCTTTCCTAATATTAGTATTATTTCTACGTACAACATATTTATAGAAAATTTAAATATTAAACAAAGGAAGAAATGGAGAAACTTTAAAGCTAAAGGAAAGGAAAATTTTAAGGAAAATCATAGGACCAAAATTTCAGGATAATAAGATAGTATACATCAAGAAGGAACCTTTGTACAAGAAAATTGAAAAACTTTGAGTTACTATGCAAAAAAGGAGAATAATTTTTTGTGGTCATCTTCAAAATGAACCCTAACAGATTAACCAAACAAATCTTTGACTTTTCACGTAACCGCAAAACAAAACCCAACTGGTTTAAAGAAACTGAGAATGTTCTAGCAGAATTAAATATTTCAGAAAATTCACTAATTAATCGAACAGCTAAATTAATTACTAAAGATGAAAACAAAGACAAATCTACACAAAAATACAAACCCATTATTTCGGACGAAGAGAGGAAAAGAAGATCAGAAAGGATGAAGAAATACTGGGTACTAAGAAAAGAACAACACACAAAGAAATGATGGATCCAACGTACCATTTTTGGTACCCCAAAGAGGGTGAAACGAAAAAACAAAGGAAGATAAACATGTAAAGTTTAAAATCACCTTACGCTACTATGGCTAATTGGACGGTGCTATAATGGGAGTCTTAATTTGTTTTCCTAAATGGGTGACATTGGTATACCATAAAGCCATATTTAAATGATATGTTATACACACGATATTCCACTAAGTACTGACATACTGACAGCAACCTACGCTGACGACACTGCCATAATCACCAAACATCAAGACGCGACGCAAGCCTCACTAAACTTACAACATAACTTACAAAAGTTGAGTGAGTGGTGCCAACTATGGAAAATTAGACTGAACCATGAAAAGTCACAGCACATCACTTTTACTCTTCGACGTGAAACATGCCCTCCCATTTACCTTAACAACTCACCCATCCCGCAGACAGACAAAGTACAATACCTTGGACTAACGTTTGATAGGAGAATGACATGGGGTCCTCACGTTAAGATGAAACGCCAATCACTGAACCATAAGCTCAATTTAATGTACTCACTATTCAGGAAAACCTCCAAATTAGACATAAGACAGAAACTAAACACGTACACTTACCTACTAAAACCAGTTTGGACATATGCATTACAAATTTACGGGATCGCTAAACAGACTCACAGAAAACGACTGCAGACTTTTCAATCAAAAGTACTAAGACTTATCACCAAAGCACCATGGTACGTCAATAACAAAACTCTGCATACTGACTTAAAAATACCAACGGTTGACGAACACATACGAACATACTACAAACGCTTTCAAGAAAAACTACACGGACATCCAAACCCATTAATAGAACGAATGGCCTCTACTCTCATGCCTGACAACACTAAGAGGAGATTAAAAAGAACGTGGATGAGGGATTTGTTATAAAGGAAATTGAATCAAGCCAAGGGAGAGGTACCGCTGGGTACTGTTCTTCTTCATGCCTTTCAAGTCATTGTATCATGTTTGTTTTGTTTTTTGTTTTGTTTCTTAGTGTCAGACTATCTGCTGATTGTCACTGTTTTGTATTTGACAGGTGTAGATAAAAATATAAAGAGAAAAAAAAAAAAAAAAATGATATGTGAGTTCAGTCGCTTTGTTGCTACTACTATGATTTATTATGTTAAGTATATATGTTTGTTTATAGTTTTCAAATAATATTCGGCCAAATCAGACAGGGTGGCATAACTAATTGTGCTGTTCGTCGAGTTCCAGGAGTAGCAAGAAGTAGAAAACTAAATAGCAAGAATAATAAGCAAGGGTAATAAAAGGCAGGTATATTTCATAACAGCCCTTTAAAATTGCTTTTTCCTCAAGGTAGTATCCTTGGCCCAATCCTTTATACAGCTGACATCCCAACTCATCCTAATACTATCCTTACCACGTATGCTGATGATACATGTGTATTATCAGTCAACACCAATCCAGTTATTGCATCCCAAAGCCTCCAATCCCATATCACTGACCTTGAAGAATGGTGTCAAAACTGGAGAATTAAAATAAATTCTCAAAAATCGCATCAAATAACTTTTACCTTACGTCGTGAACCAATGATTTCCTGCCCTCCAGTCTCCTTTAATAATATCCCACTGGTGCCTGTCGAACAGATCCGATACTTAGGGTTGCATCTCGACAAACGATTAACCTGGAATCCTCATACTAGACTGAAAAGAGAAGAAACTGCTTGACGTTTCAGGCTACTTCAACACTTACTAGACAAACGCTCTAACCTCCCAATTAACTACAAAAGACTCATCTACATGACCATCATACGACCTATTTGGACTTACGGAGTAGAGCTATGGGGCTCCAATAAGCCATCGAATTCCTCTCTTATCCAATCCCTACAATCAAAAATCCTTCGTAAAATCGTCAACGCTCCTTATTTTGTTAAGAATAAAGTCATCCATAACGACCTTAATGTCTCATTTGTTGCTGATTTGGCCCGAACCCGGTATCTATCCTTTCATAACAAACTTCATTTCCAGTCAAACCCTCTAGTTTCAAATCTAGCTTCCTCTTCGATTCCCGATAATCCTCCAATGCGTCTGAAAAGAAGATGTCCACGTGACCTTCTTAGTTGAACTAGTGATTTAAGTACTACCAGTGGGTAGTTTCTCTACTTGCCATTAACTCATGTCATTATGTATCACATAGCATATTTACTTGATGTATTATTGTAATAGAGTTGTAAATATCAATAAATAAATTTTTAAAAAAAATTCTTTAATGTATGGTATTCATTGATAGAAAAAATGTATGGTATATATCTTTTTTTTGGTATTTTTAATTTGTTTTCCAATATTTATTTATATTTTTTATGTATGAACAATTGTTTTTATGGACAGTATGTATTTATTTGTATTTTATTCTTTATATTACGTTATTAAAATGTGGTATTGATAAGAAATTTCAATATATCTCAAAATTTCTCTTACCTGAGGTTACTTGAGGACTTAAAATGAATAGTAACAAGAAGATGGAAATCTCAGAAGCCTTGAAGATAATGATTAAAATAACAGAGCTTAAGAGGGTACATACCGTTCCAAAAGTTGATAAAGCCGGAACCCTCATCGCAGACAGAGGCAATACAGAGAAGAAGGAAGAAAGGAGCCCTTAATGGGAGAGGTGAGTGTACCCAGCCTACTTAATGACTATTAGCAGCCTCGCTAATTACCCCTTGTTCTCCAGTTGCCGACTCCTCTGTCACTCCCAGATCGGGTATCCGTCCGGGCCTGGCCTACTTCTTGTCCAAGTACTAATCCTACAAAGAGTCTCCTATGTGAGACTTCTCTAATAAGGGAAGGTGGTACGCGAACGTGTACGTTCGTAAGATCCTTAACCACATAATAGCTGGTGTAGAATTTCCATCCGCGAATTAATCCTATTAGAAATAAGTAGAGTCCAACTTAACCGCATGTGAAGTCTCATTGTACCAACTTTCACAGGAGCCAGCAAGAGATTAGGAACGATAATCAGAAATTGAAGATCTATTCGACATTTTAATTACATTATTTTTTCAATGGATCCACAAACATGAAAAAAAGGACTTTCATACTAGTTTTAAACAGCACCTCAGGTTGTAAAGGACTAAATTGCTGAGCAAAATATACTGGGTTCAATTTCGGTTAAATTATTTAATATGTTAACAACCATAGATGGAACATGAGGGATTGTAGACCCAACTCGGGCTCATTCAGCCTTTTGAAGTGATTATTCGTAATTAGAGGAAAAGTATGGGACTTGAGCGTGATATCGAACAAATCACTTCCCTGCAAAACCGTTACGTTAGAAGATATTTAGTTTCTACCATTGATTGAATCCGAGGCCCTTCTGAGGTTAATGAGTATTTCTCTAACCTTTCGTTAATATTCATTTTTAATATGACGAAGAAAAGGTAAGGGTGGAGGTAAAAAAATATATCATAACACTTAACTCCACTACAAGCCCTGAAGAAGACCTGCAACGTGGGTCGAAACGTTGGCTTTCCAATAAACAGTTTTCAAGAGAATTTTTTTACCTTCTCCTGGAACATTTTCTTCCCCATATAATAAGGTAAACTAATAATATTCAAGATTCTTTTTTTTATAATTATTTCGAATTGGTTACTCGGTGTATAAAAAAGAAGAAGCATATTATCATTTGTTTTCATAGTTTTGTATTGTTACTATAATTATATATTTTTTCCTACCAATCAATCCTAATAAACCATTCAATTTCTTATTATCCACGACGAATATATACGAATATCTATGTCTAATCGCAGTTGTATAGTACATAAGCATTCTCCAAACAGGCACCACTCCTGATCTATTGTAAATAGACCATGGGAAAATATCAGAACATTAATTGTGTTAATTAAGATTTGTTTATTTATTTTTAATGAAATACGCACTATTTTTATTTTATTTATTGTTTAGAATTTCAGTAAACAATAACAAATAATATTTTTAAGTCTCTGGTAAATAAAATCAGTAAGAAATAGTAATGCTATCACATTGTCATCTAATTTTTGTATTACTTATAATTAATTAATTCATTTTCTCTAACGTTAGTATAATTATAACTAGTAATAATTATTATATATTTTTATGTTATGTAGCATTCTTTTTTCTTCATGTTTCCTATTTTTATTTTTTCTTATATTATAGTGGTGTTACTAAATGTTTCTAGCGCTAATAACCTAGATGTATTGTATAACGACAAAATATAATAACAAACAACACACCATATTAATATGATGACTTCAGAATAAGAACGGCATCCACTAGAAAAAAAACCTGTTCAGTATATGGTAGAGACTGTACTGTTTCTTGTACTGTTGAGCAGGGGGGTAATTTGTCCTAGATCATGCTCAACTGCCAATTCCCCCACCTTATTTTGGGTACCCACTTTATAAAAGCTAGGCGATCTAGATTAAATAGGATCCATCTCTGGTCGCAGCAGATTAAATAAAAGTCTGCCAGCTAGCGTAATTTAAACCCAGGACATTCGGAACGGCAAATCTACCTCTGAACCACTCCGCCCCCTTTAACTAGATGATCACACATTAATATTAAAACTACATATAACAATGATATAATGAAAGTTAATAAAGATAAAAGACGGAAAATGTATTACAAACAAATAACAAATATTTTATACCCATAAACGCATTTTCAGATTTTTTTACATGACAAAATTCTCCATTTTTCGGATGTAGTGTTGAAAAACCCGTTGGAAAAAAAAAATTAGGGTAAATATTTTGACTTCAAAATGTTGTTTTACTGAATAACTTCATTTCAAACCGGACTTTTCATAAGAAACGCCCCAATGGAATCAGGACTTCTTGTAAAATGTAAAATCTGCAATAATAATGTATTAATGACGAAAGTTAAAAGGCAAGTGAACCTTATTGTTAAACGACTTCTTTTCTTGTTATTGATGCCATATTTATACTCTGTTAATGTTTTTAGTTTATATGCAATCGTTTAAGTAGCAAACATGAATAAGTGGGTCGCTAATTTCGATTATATTGGCGCTATTTTTCTCCAAAATAAGTGAAATATGTTTTTTGGGGGAAAGTCCTTAAAAAATAATAATTATAATAAATGCCTACGTTCAGCCGAATAGCGGATAGAGGGATTATCTAGATTGTATATAGTCGTAACAAGGAGGTGCTATGATATAGCACCCTGCGATGAGATGTATATATCAGCTGACTGGAGATCGGATAGGCCGTGAAATATGGCCCCATTAAGGAAGAGAGGCCGCTCTGATGTACCTGCTCCCCGCCAGAGGGCTCTTATTAAAACCCCGCCCAAAATTATGGCGCCTTATAACAGTGCCAAGTATAGCCGTGGTAGTTCAGTTCAATACTCGCCCAAATCCCTGCTCGAGGGTAGTTTCCCGCTCAAATGGGATTTCTTCCCTACTGTTCCTCCCCATCCGGAAGGTAAAAGGGGGTTTCCATTACCCCGCACCTTCCGGAACCCCAAAGGCCGCCCTGCAACCCGAGATCCACCGCTGCAACCAACACCGCCATTAAGGCAAATCAAATTGTTAGACAAAGTGTAACAGGCTCTCTCCCATCCATCCCCTTTTCAGTTTTTTTTTTCTCCTTCTCTCAGTGTCTTATGACACAAAGAGCATGTTTACACTGATAAAGTTCTGGAGAAGTTCTTTTACTTTCCGGTAAAGTGAGGAGTGCTGAAACAGGAAACTGCTTCGAGGAGATGGTGAGATGGTATTACCATTATTTTCATAAGGCATCTGTTTCCATTTTTCACTGCACTAGAGGTGCAGGCGAACCGGGTTTGATTCCCGGCAAGAACTAATCTTTTCTCTTCAAATTAAAAATATTTAAAAAGTAATAACCATCAAAAGAACAATCAATTTTTTTCTAATTTTTGTATAGATGCTATTGATCTTATACTATTTCAGGTTTAATTATTTTATTTATAAATATTCATACAAAAATATTTGCTATTATTTTCCCAGCATGAAGGCTTGGAACTAAAACGTCTCAATAAGGGTGAAATTATTGTTTGAATACATAATTTTGTAAATAAGAGTAACGTAAAAGTTAAACATTATTGTCGTAATGGACCAGTTCCTTGAAAATTACTAATCAAATGAGGCTCAACCACAAAAAATAGGTTACTATTTAATTTTTTCATAATTTTTTTTTAAATTTATTTATTGATATTTACAACTGTATTACAATAATACATTAAGTAAATAGGCTATGTGATACATAATGACATGAGTTAATGGCAAGTAGAGAAACTACCCACTGGTATTACTCAAATCACTAGTTCAATTAAGAAGGTCACGTGGCCTTCTTTTCAGACGCCTCCGAGGATTTTCGGGAATCGAAGAGGAAGCTAGGTTTGAAACTAGAGGGTTTGAGTGGGAATGAAGTTTTTTATGAAAGGATAGATACCGGGTACGGGCCAAATCAGCAACAAATGGGACATTAAGGACATAATGGATGACTTTATTCTCAACAAAATAAGGAGCGTTGAAGATTTTACGAAGGATTTTGGACTGTAGGGATTGGATACGAGAGGAATTCGATGGCTTAGTGGAGCCCCAAAGCTCTACTCCGTTTTTCATAATTAAATTCAAATTTAACAGGGCGAACGCCTGGAAACTTGTAAAATTTATTTGAAGACAAACTTGTTTGTTTTATGTTTAGTTAGACCAAGAGCGCTAGATAGAGTTACTAGTTACTACGGTTACTAGTAGTTACTAGTTACTAGTGTGTATAATTCTAGACTGTACAAGTCCCTGTAGACTGACTAATGCACTCATTAAAAGGCTGAGTTAACGAGATATATATTTCGTAAAGTAAGGCCCATGTAGTTTCTATTCTTACATAGGCAACATGAATTTATTTATTTACCTTTCTTACTGTACATGTATGTAATATTTTTCATGTTGCTCGCCGAGTTCTCATCTCTCCTTAACTACCCAGTCGCTCTTTTCAAGTATGAACTGCGAAGGGAAAAAAATGATAACACAAATTTTTTTTTGCTTCTAAATTACGAGGCAGTCACAAAGGGAGATAAAATTTCACCTCCGTAGGTGTAAGGGAAAAGAAAGGGGCGGCAGAAGATAGATGGAACATACGGCGTATGAATAAGTTCATTTTCTTTCCTAGCGGGGGGTAATGACGACTCTAAAGGAAGATATTTACATAAATTTCATGGTTCTCTCCAAAGGGTGTTCGGAGATGAACCTTAGTCTTATCTGCATATACATCCTAATTGCGTTATTGTCGGGAAGAGAGGCGGGATCGATTGAAACGTCAGAGTTACAAGTGTTTTTGTCCGTGTAGAAGGCTATGTATAATTGAAACATCCCACGATGATAAAAATAATAACAATAGGAAAAGAAGATGGAAGATGGCTAACAAGCTATTAACTGAGGAGATTCGTTAACTGGCCCTTTGAACGATAAATTATCTCTTTTCGGCTCGTAAATCAAAACCTCTGAGAGCCCGAGAACAAATAACTCCTAACTTCAATTTCTAAACTTTAACAGGCCGATATTTCTTCTGGAGGGCGTCGTAAATAGAATTCTTACCAGCTTGTTTTCTATAATGAGATTTACACATAATAATGGAATTTATTACACCTGACGCGGCGCTGCAAGAAGTTGAGGAAAGGAAGAAGTGGTGGTGGGGGAACTCGTACATATTCAACGCTTGATAAAACCTTTTGAAAGGATTAAAAGGAAATTTATGAATAAATAAACTCTTCGGAGGAAAAAATAATTTGACGAAATTGCTGAATAAAGTCTTCTTTAAAAGAAAAATAAATGCTTTAATAATGTGTAAACTGTAGAATAAGTAAAATCTTACTTAAAGATCGTATTTCCCAACATAAATATTCCATTTCATCCAATAACCCAACCGCTTCCAAACTCTCTGACCATGCCCTATCTTTAAACCACATTTTCAACTTCGATAACACGTCTATCCTATCTTCCTTTCCCAACTATGAAAAACGCATTCTCTCGGAAACCATCCACATCAATTTAGATTCTTCCGCCGTCAACCTTAAGTCCGATTCACATCACCTATCCTCAATTTATTCCCAAATTTTTAATTTACTAAAAACTCCTTAATTTTCAAATCATTTTTTTTTATAATCACATCACCTATCCTCAATTTATTCCCAAATTTTTAATTTTCTAAAAACTCCTTAATTTTCAAATCATATTTTATTTCTCTCCTTTTACGGCCCGTTTCTGTCTAATTTTTTCTTTTCTAGTATTTTATTTCTTTACTCCCCTTTTTTCTTTTTTTCTTTAACTTTATTTTTTATTTATTTTTCACATTTTTTACGCGTCCCCATATTTCCCCATATTGCCCTTTCCCTACTTTTTATATTTTTATTTTTATTTTTTTTTGAATTTTTTTTTTGCTACTTTGACCTTTGACCGACAGAGATCGCGGCCAGCGCTTCCGTCGTTTAACGGTTTTTTCCGCGTCAGTTACTCATTGTCCCAGCAGCCATTCGTATCGGGTTCGTACAATCTCTTATTATTTATATCTTCTCTTCATCTTTCTCCATCTCCTTCCTTCACACCTATTTCTCCCATCATCACTTTTAGCATCCATCATAGTTTTAATTAAATAGTTTTAATTAAAGAGTTCATGTTCACAGAACATCATTATTTTTTATAATATATCTCTATTCACTTACTGATATCTTATATCTCTCATGTATTGTTCCTTGTATTCTTTCATCTTTATTTATATAACTTCATACCTAATGTATACCTCTATATAATATCTGTATTCCTGGATACAATATCTGTTATATAATGTATAGTGTATACCCTTATATAACATTTATACCTTTACAAAACTTCTGATACTTATATTTTTTAAAATTTTATTTATATCTCACTTCCCGGCCTGTCATACTTTAGATTCCTTTTCTTTACGTTCTATAATATATTCTTCTCGATGTATTATTAGGTATCATATTTTTAATTCATGTTCTCTCATTGCACTTATGATACTCCCCATTAGTCCATTTTCATACTATTGTTTCCTTTGCAATACATTTCTATCTTTATTATACTAAATTGTCCATACTCATTATATTCATATCTTTTTCATTTTATTTTTTATTTTTTTTATTTTATTTTTTTTTTTTTTTTTTTTTTTTTTTTTTTTTTTTTTTTTTTTTTTTTTTTTTTTTTTTTTTTTTTTTTTTTTTTTTTTTTATTTATTTATTTTATTTTTTTTTTTTTTTTTCTGTTTAACTTCATTGCTCTCTTTGTATTTTTTGCATTATCACCTTTCTATCCATCTACCATGTAATCATCTTTATTCATACACCTATATACATTATTATATATATATATTATGTATATATATATTCATATACCTTCATATATCCTTTCATTATATATCATTTTTTTATATCTCTACTTTTTGTTAATTTTTCTGTACCTCTATTTTATGTATTTTTACAGTCTATTCTGTTTTTTGTCTGTTTTCTCATAGCCCTGAAGATGACCTACATAGTAGGTCGAAACGTCGGCACTTAAAATAAAATAGTTTCACCTATTTTTGCGTGTTTTCTTGACTGCACCCCCAACTATCAACATCCTATTATTGTAGAATAAGTAATATCTTCCCTACAGAGAAGAGTACATAATGTATTTATGTACATCTCAGCGTCCTCTCTGTTCTTGTCATAATCATAAAACACAAAAGAACGAGCTAGAATGAAATTATCGGTTAATCCTGCCCTGAATAATGACTAGGGCTTTGTAGAGCGCTAATAGTTAAGTGTGGCCGTAAAAAAAAACAACAAAACAAACTTGATGCTTCATAAAGGAGTTAAACGAAGCGCCCTAAGTTCTCTCGAGTCTGGAAACACTGTATAAAGAACTTTAAAACGAGAAATTTATATTCGCTGATATGGTAATTCTGAAGCAAGTCTATTACACGAAGTAAGCCCCGATTGCAAATACTAAATACATGACCAGAAATCAGGTTATGAAAATAACTTGCTGAGTCTAGAGAAACTTATAAACTTTTTTAGAGACGTATGTCGTGATTGGTGTATAATTAGGAGTATGGTTGCTTTGGTGACAAAACGATCCGAAAACTTCATTTTCCTGGGGTTTTTTTCATATATGAACTGAAGAAAGATCATGTTTTAAAAACGTATACGGTGTTTGCTATAAAACACTAAATATTTATATTTTTTAAGGCTGATAACCAAAAAATTCATTCAAAGTTTAAAATACAATCTCCATATCTGTACTAACCTGGTAAAGGACACATTTGTCTAATATTTGTTCAGGAGAGCCAATTTTCCAAGAGCCAAAATATTTTTCTTCGTCACTTATCGAAAAAGCTTAATTAAAATTGTTTACATGGTTATTGACATTGAAAAAAGTATGGCAAGTAATAATCACAGTATTTGTATACAACAATTTGCATAAAATATTAGCTATTTTGTGGGCATGGTGTTTTTTACCTCAGGGGATGTACACCATTTAAATGCTTTCTAAAAGTTGACATAATCGAAACAAAAATATTTAAGTTATTAAATTATAGGAACAAATTTTTCTACAAATAGAAAAATTGCCCAAAAAGAATTGTTTTAAAAATAAATTTACTAGTTAAAATATCGATTAGAAAGTAAATTGATCCATAAATTCAACCTAATTTTATGATTGCGAAACCAAATATGCTTAAATGACTGGTTAAACATCCGCTCACTGTGGTTAATTAAACATCAAATTATGCTTCTACCATTAAACATCGACAAAATTAAAATAATTTATGCTAGATTGGTCCTGGATGCCGACCAACAAGAAAATTAAAAGGATTTCATTAATGACTATTTGTCTTTTTCAAAGAAGTTTCTGAAAGAGATGTGACAAGGCATTAACCCACAATTTGGTCTTTGGAAAAAAGCCAAACCTTTGCAAAAATATGTATTTCATTTTTTAAGAAGAGACTTGAAGTATATTTTTTTTACTGAAAATAATTTCGGGCATGGTGTTATACTTGGCATTTACTTATCAAAATTGGGTATCAAATTTTCTTCAAATCGCCAAGGTCAAAATAAAAACTTAAAATAAACTATAGTTGTAGCATGTTACAGATTTAACAGACGTTCAATCAAAATATAAGTTTAATGTAAACGTATGCCGCTTTGCCGAAGGAAGCCCTACATAAAATATGGAAGGGAATCGATAAGGACTTGAATGAGCGATCTTCTGTGGCTTGCTAGATCATTTACCATACATAATACATAACATACAAGTAAATATATAAATGAGATACATAATATACATGCGAATCGTTCATGTAATTATCTTTATCAAACTTCTTTTCATGATAGGTAGTGAATATATATTATAAGAATTAAAACCATTCGTTTGTCTAAAAATTCTTATAAAACTTCTTATTCTTATAACTGAAGTGAATTTTCTAAAAAAAATATATTTTCAAAATTCCAAATAAAAGCTATATACAACAGTAAATTGGTTAAACAAACAAATAAATAAAATAATTGCTACACTGGCAGGGAGCCTAAAGACATAATGTGGCAACGATTACCGAGCGACAGCTGTGCTCTTGCCCACTATTAATTTTCTAAACCGCTCCAGAGCTCTAATGAAGCAAGTCTGTGGAACCCGTCCAAAAATATTTTTGGATCTGGATCCAATGATCACTCCAGTCCAAGAAATATATACTATTTTGAGCACGAAAATAACCATTAAGAAACACAAGCCATTAAGCTATAGAAATTCTAACAATCTATGGATATGATAATAACAAAATCATATAATGGAATTATTATATGATATAAGTTCATATAAAATTATTTACCGCATATCAATTATTATTAGAATAAGAATTATTATAATTAAACCTGCACCACAACAGAGCTCGGTGGGATCTAGCTCAGTATTTTTTTTTAAGAAAGAAGAATTAAATTACAAGCCATTAAAATAAATTATTTTAATATTTCTTCATTAGTAATAATTAACCGTCTCTAATTGTTAGCCGCAATAGAGAAAAGATACATAAAAAATATAATACATGCTAGAGATTATTGTTTCTAATCCAGCAGTTGTTTATATTTTGTCAAAGAAGTCAGGAACTGTGGCTGTGCGATTTTTTTAAATAAAAAAATATTAGTAATTTAATTAATCGAGCACGACAAAAGAATAAACAAAAAATATGTCCTCGATCCGTTGCTAGGCAACGCTGATAAAATATAACCACTTCATTTTTTTTACATAACAGATATATTTTTTTTTCTCTCTGAGTGATTTGATTAACGCTTGGACGAACCTATCGCCCCCCCCCCTCCCGCGCGACAGCCCTGAAGAAGACCCGCAAAGTAGGTCGAAACGTTGGCTAATTAATAAACATTTCTCCACATCTAAGAGAAATTTATTGACCTCTAACTGGACCATTTTCTTCCACATAAATTATTTTTTTATTGAAATTATTATACATATTGCTGACTGTCTGTAATTAATTAATATAAGTTATTTACAGCTTGTTTAATCGGTAAGTCATTTGTAGTGGAATGAAATATACCTCTTCAGATAGGTTCTTTAGTGGGTATTTTTCAAAAACAGTAAAAAAACGTTGGTCATTGCGTCCTTCTGTAGGGGCGTAAATTGGGAGTCCAAAGGCTGTACAAATTCAGTTACTCGTTGAATATTATCCGTCCGATTATTCTAGTAGTATAAATAGACGTTAAATAAATAAACAAACTAATGTTATTCATAAAAACGTTCCCTTTAAAGGCTCTATTCTGTTCTAAATTCTAGCTGGCCGCTCAGATGTTCTTCACAACAAGGCCGGCAACTCCCCGCCAAACGACCCCTTAAAGCCATTTGTCTTGGCCCTGTATTGTCAAGTCTATTAAGGGCGCTCAGACAGGCAGAAAACTGTTTTCAAAGGTACTAAATCATCTCCAAAAAGGAAAAAAAAAAAAAGAAAATATTTCACGGTGATATCTTACTCGTGAAAGATACTTATCGGCGATTTTGTATACGTAATTACAAGCTTCGTGAGGTACCAGGTATCCCAGGATAGGGTCAGGCATTTATGTATATATATATACATATATATATATATATATATATATATATATATATATATATATATATATATATATGTTAAAGATATATACACTAGGGGCATATAGTCAGATCCCAGCGCGCTATACATTATGGGATTATCGTTGCCTTTCTGAATTTATTTATAGCTAAGAGATCACTATTTCATTATTATCTGAACTTGCCCTTCCATTCCCTTACGTTTTCTCCAAGATAGAAATAACTTAGAGCTTTCCTTAGATATATGATCTTCAGAAGCAGTTACCCTTTCCCTGATGGACGATTTAAAGCCACAACATGCCCTGTGTACCAGATTCGTTTGGGAATTTGTTACTCACAAAAATTAACTTCTTATCATTTTAATGCACGTTTTTCCGTTGATAAATTTTAGTAATAATAATAATAATAAAAGGCATAGTGAACCCAAAGACTCGTTACCGACACTGCCAATCACAGTTTGCAAACTTTCATCCATAGACCACTACCCAGCCCGTAAATAAATAGAAGAAAAAATAAAATATAATAATTAATTGATTTATTTAAAAATTCAAACCATCAATTGCGCTGCTAAAATAATGAAATTCATTGTAAATATATTTTCCAGAATTGGTATAAAATGCATCCTTTAGTAATTAGCGTATGTACCATGATCTATCATTCCGGCGGCAATCAAATATTTTTTTATGCAAGAAGAACTCGAAAACCAGTCAGTTAGTGATAATATGATTTTGTGATGGAGCAACAGAGGACATATAATGTAAGAATGTACTGTTGTCTGTGTAAAGAAAAGATGTTGTTTAATAAAGAAACTCGTTGAAGGAAAAAACTGGCAATTGAGTGTATCCTCTACCAAATCCTTTCTTATGTTCCAGCTTCATTTATAAGAGCCGAACACAAGTTTTGCAATTCCACATTGTAAAAATAATAATAAAAATAAATTTCCAGAGGACATATTCTTTTTTGGAGCTTATCCCTCTTTTCGAATACCTTAAGACGTTGTTCATCCCTCTATATTAACATCATCAATATAGAAAACTAGGGAATATGCTACGGTTTATGTACTCTAATATTAAGAATTCGTTGAAAAGGCAGGAGTTAAATGATGTCGAGATGGAAAAATAACAAACTTTCCTTACAAACCTTAACCGTGGCTTTATTTCCTATTGTATTTCTCGTTTCATGTTGTATTATTTTAATCATAGAGAGCCTCAGAACTTAAATTTATTCACATATTCAAACTTACCCTCCCTTATTTTCTAAATACAACAAAATTTATTTTTAAATGATCTGTTTTTATCTTACATTTTGATCGTAGATATTTTTTATTTAGAAGATCAACTTTTAAATGATTTGAGGGAAAGGTCATTACGAAAATAGTATTTGATACCTATCACATACTATATAATATTAATTGTATAATAATCTACATTCTGATAGATACAGTCATTTATTTGATAGTATTATTGTTTTTATATTGAACTAGAATGGACTAACTTCGGTTTAACTATTCCCTTCATTTCTTCCACTTTTCTTTCATCATTGTCCTGTTTTTGCTTATTATGATCCTAGACCTTTTTAAAAGGAAACATTATGGTTTTAATACATTGTTTTACAGAAAAAATGTTTAAATCCTCTCGCGATATACATTATTTATTTATTATTATCTCCCATAAAATAACTCATTTTTTTAGAACTTCATTCGCAATATATTTAATTATTTGACAGATCATCCCATAATTGGAAATAATTAGAAGTGTATAATAACAGAATATAATACTTTCTTCTTTTTTGATTTCTTTTCTCAACTCTTCATAAGCTCACTTGTTTTTTTTCCTTCTACCCGCTTTACTCATGTCTTCTGATACGGATATTTTCCCTCTTTTTTTATCTTATCGTGTTTCTAATATGTGTACACATATATTTTCAACAATTTTCATAACTTCACCTCAAGACCTACTATAGCCAGCCATACCCTGACGCAAGCGCTTGCAGGACACCCAGAAGATGCCCATCGGCTAGGCCATTCTCCTAATACCCTGGGCCATTAAGCCACGTCGCTCGGCTCTCATGATTTCCCATCCGTCACTATTTGTCTTCGGTCCCGGGGCGTTTTGAAACAGTGCCGACGCTAACTTCACCCAAATGAGTCTTCTAGAATTAGTTTCTCACAAGGCCCTGAGGACTTTCAACACTCCCAGTCTATCCCTTCTTGTAATTAACTCATCACGGTTTGTCCGATTTGGTTGAAGCAGACTCTTGAGGTGAATGAACTCGTTGGTCAGATAGATCGGAGGAAAATTGAGTCGATGTTTGTATAAAGAAGTGTTCAGAATATCCTGGAAAACTATGCAGAAGCCATAAGGTATTATGTAGACTCCCATAACCACTACTAACTTAAGAAATACATCGTACCCAGGGTATATTCTAAGAAGAAATCTAAAAATCAGAATTTATAAAACCATCATCCTTCCAACTCTTCTTAACGGATCTGGAACGAGGCCCTTAACACTGAAGGATGAACGACGTTTTTAATTATTCTAAAATAAGTGTGAGAAAGAAATAGTTGACTGTGGGTACTATAATAGGATGTTGATAGTTGGGGGTGCAGTCAAGAAAACACGCAAAAATAGGTGAAACTATTTTATTTTAAGTGCCGACGTTTCGACCTACTATGTAGGTCATCTTCAGGGCCGATAGGAGTGGCAGCTGGGACAGCGAGTAACTGACTGTCAGTTACTCGCTGTCCCAGCTGCCACTCCTATCGGCCCTGAAGATGACCTACATAGTAGGTCGAAACGTCGGCACTTAAAATAAAATAGTTTCACCTATTTTTGCGTGTTTTCTTGACTGCACCCCCAACTATCAACATCCTATTATTCTAAAATAAGGTGTTGCGGTGAATATTCAGTCCAAAAAAGGATTAAGAATTTAAGAGACACCACAACGAGGAATTTTGAAGCATGCACTCCGTTCATATTATTCATGTGAAAGCGTCACGAAGATTTAGATGGCTTTGTAAAGTTGCTGGGATTTGTATCGAATGAATTCCTAAATAAGCTAATAAGGGCTTTTCCAAGTGGGAAGCGTTTGAGGGATAGACCGAAAAGTGGGTGGGAATGGAAATGGAATATCAGATATTTCGTTCCTGAACCAAAAAGCTTGGACCAATACAATTGCTACGGAAGGATTAACTCGTAAATGGCAATTTGTTTGGTTATGTCATTGTTTTGAAAGAGCGATATCTGAAAGTCACTTTGTATATCTAAGTAAGGAACGATAAATATAATTCTTTCTTACAAGCCGTCTATTGTTCTTTGACTAAAGGTAAAACGTTTCTCTTGGATCCCAGGATTTGTAGTAGGTTTTTGTCCGAACGAAACACTGAAGCCAATTTTGCTCATATGCTCATGCTTTCACTTCAATGGACAACCGTTCACGTTCTGAATCCACAGACGGTTATTTGGAATCTAATTTTTTTAAGAATAAAAGACCTAATTCAGAAAATAAGTTAGATTTCCAACTGATTAATTAAACACTGAGAGTTAAATACAGAGATAAATAATTTGTTTGTTTCCTTTTTTTTTTTTTATCCATTCGAATTCTTCTGTTCGCCGCTGAACAATCGGCTTTGAAAACAGAGCTGTGCAACACAACTCTGGTGTTTCCAACTACACAAAGCAAATGCTAAAAGATGCTTTAAATTGGAAAAGTTCTCAAAAGCAATCAGCCAATCAGAGAGCGAGTGAGTTCGGATTAAGCGGGCTGCCAATCGGAACTGCCGTATAAATAAAACACTGACGAACACACACCTGGCAGAAAAGAAGTCAGATGAGGGAGCTCTCAAACGAATCGGTTTTGTCAATTAGCCAGTGCCTCGTTAGGGAGCCGGCAGTCATTAGTATTTAAATTGATTCAGTTTATTTGTCGGCAATTTAATTATTCGGTCACTTCGCCTGCATTAGTTTTTTTTTTCCTGTTTTTTTATTTATTTTTTTCGCAGTTAAGAAAGTTTTACGCAACGAACCGAGTTATAAGTCACTTAGCATCCTTTTTCCAAGCCATAACCTATTTTAACAGATTTTCATTCAATGGTGCCACACTCTAATATTACAGCGAACTAAAATACTCTTTAGTATGCACCTATAAACATATATCGCTCCTTCAAAAGAAAAACGTCATGAAAAACCTAATTTTTCAATGGAAATGTTTGAAAGTTAAAAAAATAAATTTAAAAAATGGGAATCGGCGAAGCAAATATAGTAATAATGGAACTTAAATCCTTTTTTTGACCAGAAGAACAATTTTAGGAGCTTGAAACTTTTGAGTTTAACTTATGTCATTATTCCCAACAAAGCTCAAGTTCTAACATGATACAATTCAAAATATGAATTTAATTTAAAAAAAAAATTAGAAACGGAAAATTAAAAATGACGTTCCTGAATTAAAAAGCTACAACCAAAACAATTGCTTAGTTCAATAACTCCAATTTTTTAGTCATGTCGTTGTTCTTTTGATAGGTTGATATATAAAAAGCGGCAAGAAGGGGAGTTTTGCGCATCATTATAATAATATTTCATAAGGTGATAGGCTATTGGTGTTAATACTTAAAAATAGAATAAAGTCCAGGAAGTCTCTTGAAAGTACATGCTTTTGTTTTTAACGGTTGTGCAAGTAGGTGTGTAACGGGTTAGCTCTCTGTCTTCCTGCTGAGTATTTTTTAAATGTATTTATTTATTTTAAAAATAGGAACAAGGTCTAAAGAACAAGTTAAAATAAAATATTTTAGTTTCGTTTATAAGTAGTAGTTAATTGAAATATCTGGGAAGTGTAATCCAGAATGGATGGACATAAAATATAGTAAGAAAAAAAAAAGTAAGGCATGCATTATAGTAAGTAACAGTTCAATACATCGTTGAGACTTTGCTGTTTCTATACCAGTGGTTGTACAGGATGTTAATTAGGCCGAAATCACACTCAAACATCAGTTTCCCCCTTATGACGGGTATCCAATTTATAAATCCTGTGTGAGCCCGGCAAGGTCTGTGTTTTAACTGAATAAATAATTTTATAATTATTTATGAAATTCTCCTCGTACTAACAGGAACATACATCTCGTCCACTACAACACCACCACTAACAACTTTCGAGTTCTTTATGTACATACTAATAAATTTGACGGCGGTCCGAATGATGAATCATTGGATGTATGCTAAGTAATTCATTTCGTTCCATTGTTTCCGCTGACAACAATTACAAAACGGATGTTACTAAGAGCAAACAATGACCGTAATTAAAGATGGAAGGGTGCATTAGTAGAATGGAATCTATAATGAGAAGAGCCAATCATTAATTGTCAAGGAGGTAATACATCTATATAATTACTAAAGACCCTTCGAATGTAAAAAAATCTATCGTCTACAACTTGTTATCTATAATATACCATCTAAAATCTGACCGCATCTATAAATAGAGGTTTCTTTAACTCCGCAACAGCCCAAACAACACCACAAAGAATGAATCTGTAATTGTTTAACGCGATATTTGACCATGATCATTCAATATTATGTGTGTTACATAAAGAGTAAACAAATATATATACCTAAATGAATAAGTATATAACTGATAATTTACCAACTTGAATATCAAATACTCACATCACCTCAACAAGAACCAATCTTCAACATGAACTGATTTCTTACCTGAAAAAAAAATTGATTATTAATTTAAACTAAAATCTAAAATACTCAAACCAGTAAAATATTTTGTAAAATAATTTTGTAAGTCCAAAATATTGATTCAATATAATATTGAAAATTGAAAATATTATACATTTAATTTTACTTTTAGAGCTAAAAATAGTGAAATTGTATAAAACTGACATTACTTCACTTTACTTATCGTCTGGCAATAATTTGCTTACAAAATGGTAATTTTGAAACCGTTCTAACACATTTAAAGATAAAACTAATCTTCTGAGAAAGAAAAGAAATTTAAGAGAATGAACAAAAGAAATATTTAAAAAATTGTTAAGTACATTTTCTTTGAAAATATTGCCAATGTCCTTTATGTCACATATGAGATGTCAGTTTATGAATATCATTCTAAAGATTAAGGAAAGCTAAGACAAATAAAAGAAGCATTTTAATTTATTTAGTAATTAATTAATTAAAATAGAGTACTCTTCATTTATCACGGAAAATAGCCATCAGTTAAATTGACCAGAAAAAATAAAATAAAATATATACCTTGTACATTTGAAAATATTAATGGAGACGCGTTTAGCATATCTGAAAATGGGTGAAAAATAACTGCTGTAGAAAACTTCACTATATACAAATGAAACTTTCCATAAACTTATTTTGTGATGCTTCAATAAATATGATAAGTGATTCCACTTGCACATTCAAAATCAATGTTGGTGTCTGCGCCCTTTGAATTATAGCAAGGAAATTGAGAGTATATTTATTTTACTCATACAAATAACAATATCTATATTTTTGTTTTGAAGAGAAAAGATTTGCCCTGGTCGGGTTTCGAACTCGGGTCGTATGCGTCTCCACCGCAGAGCTCTAAACCACTGGTAGCTTGGTTCGAATCCCGACCAGGGAAAATCTTTCCTCTTCAAAATAAATACATTTAAAAATAATTACCATAAAAATAACAATTCATAAAAGAACAATGTTTATATATTTTTTCTTTTTAAGAAAGAATTTTTATTTTGAGCCATCAGTTATTATATCTATATCCTAGCTTCCTTGAACCATTTATACATATACACACACATATACATATATATGGATGTATATACACAACACCTGCGATTTTCATCGACGAATGAGACCGAACTGTCATTCCCAGTAAAATAAAAAATCACCCGTCCGCCGTGCCGTTGAATTTTCATTAATTTGGCCTCTCTCAGTGGCTGCCCCAGATATCAATTAATCCTGGGATGTGTTTGCAACGATATGGAGCATTAATATTGCAACGGCACGGTGAGTGTTTGAAGGTTTAGCCATGCACCACTATGCATTAGATGCAAATAGGTCCTGAAGATCTCGCCCGATATGAACCACCCGTACCTGGCTGTTTTTAATGAACGGAATCGGTCCACTGGTATAATAAGGATCAGATAACTTTCCCCTTTGTTACAAAAATAAATAAAAAAGCACGATTTATAAACAAAAGGAAACAGTATTTATAAACAGTTTTTCAATATATACCTAACACAGGCCACCAAAAAAAATTTTTTTTGTAAACTTTTTAAATTTTAATAGTTGATCTTAATAGATTTTTATGTGCTGAATCTAAATCTGGCCTTAGTTTTTTTGAATCACTCATACTTATCCAACAATATGCTTTGTATTATATAGTTTATGCCCCTATACGGTATACGGGTTACAAATTAATGAAACACTATGTTACATCATAAGCATGGTTTGCATTTACAGTGCCTACTTAAAACAGTGATATAATGTGTTAATACAGGCTTCACTTGTAAACTGGAATTGGTCCATACTTTCTTTCTCTTTTTTCTTTGAAGCTTCTTGTGTAGGTTTTTCTACGATGAGTCGCTTCGTGAACTTCTCGGTGAAGTAACCAACAGTAGCCCCCCATCATGTTGGTGGGAATAGAATTTAAATCATCTGGTAGTTCAGGGACCGGTGAATCTACACCGTGCTCTATTGGTCGGAAGGTTAGGGTAGCTTATTACCTTCTGGTTTTTTGAGTTATGACCAGTAATATCGACACTGCAAAAGTTGCAATCATCGGAATGATTTCTTGGCTCCCTCCATATCATAGGAACAGCAAATTCAAAGGTTTTTCCCTCCTTTTTCGATCATTTTCTTAGATCTTCGACACATACATAACATACCTTATGCGGGGCCCAAGATATATCCTGATCACCCAGTATAGTTCCAATAGTATGAGAAATAAACCTTTTTGACAAAGTCTGTAATGTTTCTTTGGTGTTTTTTAATCAGAAACTCACCACAGATCTAACAAAAACTGTCAGCAGAGTTTTTACGACCGCGATTAGACATTGTACTGAGCATATGTACAGGGAACGTGAAAGTGAGGTTAGGTTGACAGTAAACAAAACATCACCTTTAACAGAAAAAAGAATCGACCTTTTTTGGCCAGCAAATGTGTTTCAGCAGTGGTACCAACTTCATCCGCACTAATAGACCTAGTTTTTCAGTTATTTATTTCAAATATTAAAGCTATTCAGTTCTTTAAAAATCGCTTATTTTAATAAATTTAACTATAAAATGTGAAGAAATGGTGGGTGATACAGCTTTTTTAATATCATATTTGGATTCAGGACCCTAAAAACTATAGGAATAAGGTATTTTCAGTACAAAACTGTTTTCATCGTTGGCCTATGTATGTTGTTACAACCGTCAAATCTTCGGTTCAAATATACACATTATTTGAACCGAAGATTTGACGGTTTTTCGTTGTTGTTTTTTTTCATAAAGGTGATAGTATTCTGTTAGTATTCGATAATGAATATTTATGATAAGAGCTCTAGCTGACCAATGCCAAAGCACTTCCCTAGACAATCGTTTGCTTAGAAATAGTACACTCTCTGCCATATTATGGGTCCAATAAACATTCGTTGGATTGTAGTGCTGGTTTTATTTTATTATTTTTTAACACGCGAAACCTTAATTTAGAAAATTTTACTTTAGCGCATTAGAAGTGAGGGTTCGTTTACTCAAGTTATGAGGCGTTCAGGATCAAATGTGGGTAACTCATAAAATTCCAAAAATTTAGTTTCTCACATTTTTTGCATGTTTAGTCAATTAATTTCGTCAAAAGACACTTTGTCACTTTATTTTCCATGGTGTTGGCCCATGGATGAAGTTTCAGGAGCATAAAGCATTACTAGACTAAACTTGTAAAAAAATATGAAAAAATTTTGAAATTGGGAATTTTCCGCTTATATCGTTTTCTGGTAGAGAGGAGAGGCTTTAATAAAGAGAGTGGAGTGGCTCAGTGGTAAATCACTGAGTTGCAATGCCGAAGGTCCTGGGCTCAAATCACATTGGCTTAATCACTTTTATTTAATCTGTTAGTGGCCGGAGATAGACCCTACAGGATCTAGGATCCTCCTGAGGCTCACCCAGCCTCTAAAAGTGGGTACCCAAAATAGATGAAAAATCTTGCGCTCGAGCGTGATCTAGGACCCATCAATTCCCTGCACAACCGTTGTCCAAGAAACAGTGCGGTCTTTACCATGTACTGAGACCAACACACTTCATAGGTAGTAGTGATTGAGATTTTTATTTTATTCTTAGAACATGCTTTACCTTAATTTCGCACATGCATGATTAGCAGATTACTAAATAGGCTATGTAGGCACGTGTATCCTCATATCATCAATATATAATAGTATAAAGATTAACAGTACAAACATAGTATATGTGAAACATAGACACGTAGATATGACAATGAATCCATTACTTTATCTAAGCAAACACGTAAGTACCCTTTTTAAACTTTTTTAATTTCAAACTTAGTTACTATTGGATAAAAAATTAATAAGATGAGTTATATAAAGACGGCGATAAAAAAACCCGAAGGACAGGAAGCGAAATAAGAAGAAAGACAGCAGGAAAAAGAATGGATAGAGAACCTGACAGGAAGCATAGAGAGGCGAAGATCTAAATATACTTTAGAGATAACTACTAGATGTAGCTAGTGAATTGAGAGCTAAACTATAAAGAAGTTGTCAATGGTGGGGATGTGGAAGAGTTTTATTAACTAGCAACAGCTGTTTCTGTATTCTCTCTCTCTCTCCACACTCCCACAACAAGCCACTTTTTACTGCGAGCTATTTATAACACTTTTGAAAAAATATGACTAATGCTAACAGTTTAGAAGAATGATTAGATCCCTATTATATCTAAGAGGCCCCTGGCAAAGATCCACCTCCTTCTAACAACCTGGACAGATTTACACTTCTCCGTAAGCTGCCTTTTGAAATTTATTCTCAAACCCGGCTTTGAAAGGAGTAGAAAGCGAGAGAAAGAGAGAGGGAGTGAGGGAGTCGTTTCGGCATTCGCCGGATGTTTTGTATCAGCTCCTTCGGACAATATAAATTCACATTTATATATATACACTATAAAGGATGTAATTTATGCTGATCCTGTACTGGGATAGAAATAGACTAAGAATATGATCCTGTGTAGGCATCAGAGGGATTATTAGGAAGGTTATTTCTCGCTGTGTTAAATCGAGGACATGCATAGCACTGACAACAACGATATTTTGTTGAAGAAATATTTGACTATACTCACATGCCTTGATGTTTAACATTCGACTAAAAACTAACAGGCAACAGTTGGAAATAAAATGGATGAACAGTCATTGGCGTTGATGACCTGGGCGTTTTATGGCTTTAAACAGCAACAAACAACATCAATTCGGTGTTACTTGTACCTATGTAATTCTATCTATGTTATTATACATAATTATGTGTTGTTACTATTTATGAAAAAATTTAATCGTACAAAGAGAGATGCTAACAACACTGTTATTACATGGGAGTCACCTGTTGGGTAGAGGTTAGCATAACAACTCAAAATTATGGGTTCGCAGCCCGGCAGGCGGCATTAGGATTTGTCGCAGCACAGTCTCTGCCATGTACTGAGTCCAACACCCTTCATGCGTGCTGGTGGTGTTTTTTTTTAGAACAGCCGTAACCTTAATTTAGCAAATGAAGCTTTAGTAGAAGGGTTTTAAAAGGAGTAAAAAATCCTTGGTTATGGTATTTTTCGGAAGTGACAAAAAATGGTGTTTTCGAGCCAGTGAGCGTCCGATAAACGTTCATGGCACCTACAACAGCAATAGGATAGCAGAACTTCAGGACTCGCACCGTACAATTTTCCATAGCAGGATGAAGTGACATTGAAATGAATAAACAACAAAATATAGTTAGCCAGTAAACATAAAAAAAAAAAAATGATGAAATATTTCTGAGGACACCAGAAATTTGCTAAAACGGGACTTAAGAATAATGAGTGAAGCGATGTCTTGCCTACTATAAATCGCGACCTTGAAGGCTTGCTTACACGGCGACAATTTTCTGTCACTGCAATTGACACGCTAACATGGCAGTAAACAGCTTAACAATTGCTGTCAGCACAGCATTTACTGTCTTCTTGAAGTGGCGCATCATTGGGTTTGATGTGATAATTGAAAGTAGCTGTCTTTTAGTTACGCTTTGACCGTAAGCTGTCGTACTTTAAATTATAAGTATAGATTCATTAATATTTATTATTTTATTTTATATTATACCATTATAGTTATTAAAATTGGGTTTCAAGATTAGATTTTTTGTTACTCCATTTAATGTGACTTTATGCCCCAATGGGCAATCGGATGACGCTGCAACTGGAGTCCTAATTTTTGGCTTCTCAGTGAAAAAGCCAGTCTCCCTATGAAAACTTATGAGAGAGCTTTAAAGACCTTTTTTTCCAAATATTCATCACTATTCATCTCATTTTCAAGATTAAAAAAAAAATACAAGTTAGTACTATTCACAAGTTCATAACTATAAAGACGCGACAAATAAAAACAACTAACAAAAAAAAAAATGTTAGAACATAAAACAAGGTTTTATTTCACTAAATGAACAAATTTCCCAAGCTATCAGATCTTTGTCATTTTGTAGCCTGGGAAAACAATTCATAACTCTATGGGAAAAGTCAGGTGGTTGGAAAAATTAATCGGGGCTCGTAAAGAAAGGGTTGAAATAAAAAAAAATAAAGCAAAAAACCTCGTAGCCAGAATGGAAACTAAACATTTCACTCCGACATTCACCTCAATAGATCTTCAAAAATTAAAAGTGTTTACTTTTAATAAACACTACATCATAACTGGCAAGAAAAACTAGAATCATATTTACATAAACATAGAAATAATTACTATCGCAATTGTTATGTTTTTTGAGAAAATGAAAAAATAAAACATAATTAAAAGGCTCCAGCTGAAACTACAAACAAAGATGTCGGCAAGTTAAATAAATTAATTTTGCTTGAAATTAAAATTATGTAGTTTTAATAATATTATAACACAACTATTATACTAAACAATGTTGTTTCGCTTAGTCAAAATTAAAAGAAAACGAAATTTAATTGGCTTTTGGAATTTATCTCTGGAAAGTATATATTAAAGTGGGACTTTCAGAAACCAAATTTAGTGGAGTACAGAAATTTCTTTTCCATTACCATTGATACTTTAAAAAGAAGAAAAGTGATTCTATTTGTTCCTCAATTTTCGCGATGCTATAACTTTAATGAAAACAGTGGAGTGGGTTATTAGTGGTAGAGCGCTGAACTGCCGTGCCAAAAGTCCTGGGTTCAAATCCCGTTCGCTGGCAGGCTTTTATTTAATTAGCTAGCGGCCAGAGATGGATACTATGGGATCTAGGAGCCTCCTGTGGCTCACCCAGCCTTTAAGCGGGTGAAATAAGAAGGAACTCTGACGGTAGAGAAAATCACCTCCCTGCACAGCCGTTGTCCAAGAAACAGCAGTATCTACCACCCAAGACCTTCTTGTGGGATATGGGTTCAGTGGTACAGGTTTTTTTATCAATATTAGTTATATCAACAGGGTAAATCATGGGCCATTTCCCATTTCCTAATCTTCGTATATCTCCAACGTAGTCCGTATTTTTGGGATCGAATATTCTCATAACGGAAAATACCTTAATCTCGAAGATCTTACTCTGTTCTACCTTCAAGAGTGGCAACGGTTCTCACTCGTGGAGAAGAGTATTAACGATAGAATTTATTATACATAAAATCCTTCTCTTCTTGTGCTCTTGAGGATTTCACTAAAATCCTCCAAACCAGTTGCGCCGAATTTGTTGAAATTTTTTGTGTGTTTCAGAGTGTTCTCGAGAATGGTTTGGATTCACAATTCAAACCGATAGATAATGCTTTTTAACTAGTTAACTCACGAGTTATTGATAGGTCAAGTAGCCATAACTGTATGCGTGGTGGCGTCAGATATTTTAATTATTTTTAAACATATATTTTTATTAAAACTGTCAAAAATAATTACAATCTATTTAAATATTTTTATTATTTTCGTATTTAAAACGTTGAACAGCACAAGATCTGAAGGGTTCACTAGTAGTTTTATAAATTCTAATTAAAAAGTTGGCCGCAATTAACCGCGTCTTTATTTCATCTTGAATTTTATTTACTTATATGTAATTATAGACCTCAAACACTTAGGTTTAACGATAGGTTAATGTGTATTTATATACCGCGTCTCTAGCGCGGTGCTCTACCCACCAGCTACCAAGGAGCGCTATAGAAGCGGGCGACCCGGGTTCGAATCACGGCCAAGAAAATTCGTTTCTCTTCAAAATAAAATTATTCACCATCAAAAGAACAATATAAAAATATATGTATATATACATATATATGAAAAAGAAAGGTGAAACATCAAAAAAGAAGGTAGCCTGCAATGATTAAGAAGGAATTAAAAATAAACCGATTTGCAGGCAACCCGACGCACTGAGTAATTATGAATGAAGGGAGTTGGCCAGCAGACTTTTCCCTCCAGTCAGCATTTTATTTTTGCTTTTGCACCTTTTTTCACGTTGTCCTATAAAAAGATTAGAGGAGGTAGCGCTTAATCCACTGTTTTTCCCTCCCTGACACCATTGTTAGTCGTATTTCACTCGCTTATAGCCCTAGGAGACCATTGGTTTTCCTTTAGTTTCATAGCCGATAGTCGATAAAAACCTGGGAAATCCATTTGTATGCCTTTTAACTGCAGTGGCTTTTGGACCGTGAAAGCACATATGTTTTTCACATATAAAAAAAAAAAGATTAGTTTTATTTTTCATTTCTAATTTTTTTTTCTTTTTGATCCGTCTTTATTTACAAAATTACAGATTTCATTTCTAACTAACGACGGCAACTTTATAAAAATTGTAAACATTTTATAAAGATGAGAAGGAACTATTTTTAAAATAATAATAATGAATAATTTAAGACAATATGATGAACATACTGTGCGAATAATACAAAAGTACATAGTATGTCTGCAGCCCCCGAGAATAAGTGGTTAGGTCGAATTTTGTCCAAAGTGAGTTTCTTCTACTTAAAGAATCGTGTTTCTCTCGCAGTGTATAAGGCTAAATCAAGCGTTGGCTTGAAATAGAGTTATAGCTTATAACTCCATTACATAATAATCCGCTTTTCTCAATACAATTAACTCTCATTGGACAATATTCGACTTAACCACCTATTATGATAAAGATGATAATAAAAATCTACTAGATAGTTCATCTTATGCTATGCGGTTAGATTTCATAACTCGAATAAATATAAAATTAATGAGATTTGTCAGAGTGAAACCGTTAATCGGTGAAATAAGTTTCTTTTGGAGGTTGGAGCTCGGTACTGACCCGCTCCTTAATAGCACCGTTAGGTTGAAGTTTTTGGTTAGAAATCGATACGATATAAAGAAGGGCCAGGAATCAGATGCCGAAGAAAGGGCGGAGTCCGAGATTTAGGCGATGTAAAGTATCTAAATTTATGTAAAAGTAGGGGTTGTTCGAAATCAGAGGAAGAAATTACTATACTTTATCTCCCAATTAATCTTTAGTAAAAAAGGTCAAAGATAGCGGTTCCAGGCTTCGATAACTCTAGGAGGGTTTTTACCTGCGTCCAATTAGTTGTAGCGCCTCACCCGGATTATTAGCAGCTCATCGAGAGGATCGCGCCGATTTTGTCTATAATTAGGGAGCTGGGTGCGAAGGATCATCAAGGGAGAGTGGAAGAAGGAATAAAAAGGCCGGGCAAAAAGGAAGAAGTGATAAATCGTGAGGCGGGGCGGAGAGGCCGATAAGGTATTTAAATCGAGACGGCTTCGTGAGTCATTTGCGTCAGTGTTCGTCCATCAGTCGCTTAATTAAGTCGGGAGGGAGGGAAAGAGGGAGTGAGAAAGAGAGGGAGGGAGAAAGGAAAGAAGCCACCTCTTCGGGAGTCCTAATTGGTCCGGAAGCTGAGGATGTTTGCCGGATTCCTGATCGACCGCAAGGAAAGGAGGATGTGACCCCAGATGATCGATTGGAAGACGGACAAAAAGCGGGAAACCTAATAAGTAATAAATATCTAAAGGTAAAAGGTGATTGAGTTTCTAAGCTGAAGGATCTGAAGACCCCCTGGGGCTAACACAGCATCTTAAAGTGGATGCTCATAATTAGGGTAAAACCAGGCGGTTGAACATGACCCGGACAAACCACTTCCCTACTCAACCGATGTATTAGATATAGTACACTCCTTGAACCGAGCCCAAAACTATTCATGAGTTTTAGTGGTAAAAGTTGAAGGTGATGGTTCTAGTACTTCCTATCAAATATTCAGCCCATTCAAGGGATATAGAATTTATTGGCTGATTTTCGTATTTTTTACAATATATATATATAGCTAAAATTTAGGGAGAGGGAAATTTATTTATTTATCAACAATTGGATTCATTTATTAACACCCTATTCTTACAAACCAATATTAAATAAAATTGATACTGGGCATACAAATGAAAATTCTGGTGAAACTGATAATAAAAGAGTTCGATTGAGTTATATCGATGTACATAACTTGTTCCAAGAAACGAGATTTAAAGCCTGTAACTCTACAACCATTGAAGGGTCGTGTGTTCTGTGTGTGGAAGAGAGTGTACTGTTTCTAAGAACACGGTTGTTTTCAGGGAGTTGATCTCTCTGAAATCACGCTAAACCCCAATTAAAGGCACCCACTAAATAGATGCTGAGTGAACCCCAGGAGGTCCTACAGTGTCTGCACGTCTTACAGTATCCATCCGTGCCTGTTAAACGATTAAATAAATTATCTGCTACATCTGGATCTGAACCAGGGACAAACCAACTCAGTGCTCTACAAACCCGCATCCTAAGACACCTTAAAGCGAGTATAACTAAGAATTGTATACTTTTTCTATGTATATTTTTCTATATTTTTAATGGAAACCAAACATACAATGAAAATATACTAATATCCTATTATACTTTGGAAAATCTGTCCAGTGAGTAAAACGATAGATTATTATGGGCAGAAATTATGCTCCCATCTGATCCATTGCCCAATATCTGGGCAGGAACTATTTATTGGCTAGCAGTGATTGGGCCCCCGATATTTAGGGGCCAGGGGCGTAGCCCCATTGAGAAGCTAACCCCGATTAGGGGGCACCCTATAGCCGTCTTATCTGACCACTTACCTACCGGGCCTATCTCTCCGGATTCCTTCCCTATATTTATTTCTTCCCTTTGTGATCTCGCACAACGGCCGCGAGGTTTATGTCTTCTACCCTTTGTCCAATATTTTCTTCCTTCCGGAAAAACCTATTTTACAGTATAATGGAAAGGATATGAGAACTTTTCAGGTTAACCTACATTGTGAATTAATCTCGTTTCTAGATTATGAAACCATTTTTTGCTGTGCCGAATGTTTATCACGGCCATGATAATAGCTGATAAAACGAAAAGGACTGCATATCGATCACAGAGATCACACTAATTGTACACTTACAATCTCAGCTGTACTTTCGTATATATTTAGAATATATAGAAATATATTTAGTTGTTAGAAAAATTGGCATATTATTAAGATTCACGAAGCAAATAAACATTTCAAGTTGAAAATTGTATTAGTAATCCTTCTACTTCCATCGCAATATCGCCTTGATTAATATCCCAATAACTACTGCAACAAAAAAACTGATGTAAACTGAGTCACTAATAGTCAATCTGTAGAGGATAACTTAGCCTTACTGAGGACAATATTCTCTGCACATTGATGAAGACAAATACGGTTAGTATTACTAATCCTTTTACAAGGCTATAACCTCTCATCACATCTCAACTTGGAAATAACGTGAAAGATGGGTATTAAGGCCAGATGAAGTAGTAACCTTATAAAGTATTATTAGTTTTAATCATAAAAAATTAAATCATTTTTTCGTAAAAGAAAGAACATTATCTTTACTTATTTTTCACATTTTTATTTAATATAATAATTTAAACGTTTATTTCATAGTTGCTTAGAATAATTTAACTTTAAAGGTAATTTTATTTGTTCAGTAATAAGTGTAATATTTGTAATAAGTTTGAAAACATATGTTACAAAAGAAGAGAGAAAAACAAAAGCGGAGTCGATCGGCTTTTGTTCGCTCCGGTGAGACCGAGCCTCTTGACGTGGACAGCGCAAGCTATAGCTCTAAGTTGTTTTTTGTGAATTTGGAGAGAGTCTTTACACGAGCCTCTGGACGTGCACATCGTATGCTCTATAGGAGCCCAAAGATGTTTTTGTGAATTTGAAGGTGATACTAATTTGCTGCCCACCTGCAGGTGTAATTATTTTAAACTTAGTCATCGATTCGACCAATTCGAACTGACCCAGTCGATCATCTCATCTGGTATTGTCTCAATATCTTCGCTCGCCCTGCCGACGAAAATCCTCTGTCGTCTCAACATCCAGCTCGCCCTGCCGAGACTCTACTATCAACTGGAAACTACTTCCACACGCAGATAAGATTTTTATTATATTCATTTCAACTAGAAAACCACATAAACTTTTATTATTTTGTAATAGATTTATTTGAACATTTTATTTATTGTAATTTAATAGAGTTAAATTTATTATCGTAAGATTAAAAAATAATTGTTTTCTTTTGTTATTAGTTAGTTGTTTATAATTTAGTTAATATTAGTAACTGCATTTTCTAATTATAAAAACGTTTAAATTGTTCTTTTAATTTAATTAATTGTTTTCCATTATCAAAAGTATTAGCTGTTTAATTGATTAAAGTGATTTATATTATTAAGGTTACAATCAAAATGACATATTTTTTATGAATAACATACAAGGGAAATCTTCAACAAGCTCGAAGATTACAAACCTGTCCCTCCCAAAGTGCTGTTTATTAATTTGAACTCCCATCTTTACCTTATGGCAACACGGGTTTAGACTTTAATTATCACACATGTCAATAATTTTCTTAGTCTCAAATATTTTCATAGTATTCTACTGTGCCTCCTTTGTTCGTTTTCATGGAACAATTCTTTTTCTAAAGTTGAAAAACCTTCTGACTACTGCAACTTTCCACTCGTACATAATCTCTTGTAGTAAAGATAATTATCTTGAGTCATTGATTAGCTGAGAGAAGCCTTTTTAGGAGTGTATTTACAGTACGGTTGCGGCTCAACAATTTCGGTTTATGTGACTCAAACATACAGGTATTCCCAAAAGGGTATCCTTAATCGAGAACCTTTGAAGGAATATAACATTTTTCTGCTGCAGCAAGACTTCGATTCTGGTCCCTTAAGGTAAAAACGATCAATTTAAACAAAATAATTTCTTTAATTGAGTCATTGGCATGGAATGGTAGTTATTAATTGTGCTAATAGCATAGAAGAGGAGTAAGTCAAAGCTGGAAGTGGTTTAGTTTACGTTGAACAGAAGTAAAATGAAACTTTCATTTTTAGTTGTGAAAACAGGTTTTCTCTTTTCCATGTCAACACCTCAATTAATTCCTAAAGAAATGTTCAGAATATCCACCTTGAAGTAACAGATGAATAAACCGCGAAATGTGTAACTGACTCCGACACTGCCGGAGGAAAAACACCTTCATATATATAACCCAAGGCGGAGATAAGAGA
This sequence comes from Troilus luridus, assembly GCA_964056705.1. Classification (NCBI taxonomy): domain Eukaryota; kingdom Metazoa; phylum Arthropoda; class Insecta; order Hemiptera; family Pentatomidae; genus Troilus; species Troilus luridus. The sequence goes on along the minus strand of OZ057416.1, from coordinate 14,526,024 downwards.
AGTTGGCGTATCGGAGGGCTATTTTGATAAAATATTAAAGAGAAGAGAGAGAAGACTTTTGCCGACTGTGGAAGATGGTATCGCTCAAACCCCAGGGGTTATACCGCCTTCCTTTGTTACAAGGCTCAAGGGTTGATATAAGTTTTGATAGGCCCGTAGGAGGCTAAGTGTGAGACAGGCGTCTATCAGAAGTTCTTCTCTATTCCCACTTCACCCGGCTCTTTATCCTCCCTTCCATACCTCGGACCTTTTTTCATTAAAAAGTTAGAGCCGCGGGTTCGACCCCCAGGCCATTATCTATCGACGATGGGGAAGTTTAGAGTAACATTCCCTGTTCGGGGGCAGCAGAAGGACCGGCCAACTTTCTATCCCACTTGGGCAACTTACACAACCAACTTCCCACGGTTAGTTAACTTACACTCGTTGAGCCGCTTCCTTGACAATCAATTAACGGAGAACTTGCACACTGATTTACTTTATTTCCTCCTCGCAAGTGCGCAACAAGTCCCTTATTGAGTAATCGGAATTTATATCGAAAGCGTTTACTCTTACGCAAAACAGAAAAAAAATCCTAGTTACAGCAGTACTTTTAAACTACAAGCAATTACTCGAATGAACTAACCTCGTAACCGATAAAAAAAAATGTGTACCACTAAAACCAAGAGTAATAATTCTACTCGCTAAATACTATAAACTTTGAAAAGTTTTGAACTAAATATTTGTTTAGATAAACTTAAAGCATTAACCTTCAACCTGTACTGCTACAATCAATGAAGGATCTTGGGGTTGAGTACGAGATAGAGATTGTACTGTTTCTAGTACAACGGTTGTGCAGGGAGGTAATTTTCCGAAATTACGCTTAAACTCCAGGTTTTCCCCAATTAGAGTGAGAAGATTGTAGACAATACAATTACTGTGTCATAATTAATATTGTTTAAATTAATAAAGGTTATCCCCAATTTAAGGGTACCCAATATATAGAGATTGAGTTATACCCAGAAGTTTCTCCAGATCACACAGGATCCACTCTGCAACAGCCGGATTTGAAATCAGACCCTTCGGCATGCCAACTCAGCGCTCTATCACTGAGTTACCTCGCTCCCTACCATGTAGCTAAAATTAACAGTAAATATACCATAATATATATATACTTTTTACAGAAGTCAATGATTTTTATATATTAATATATATAAATGTATATAATATATTTAGATACTTTTATATATAGAAATAGTTCAATATCCTTAAATAAAATATTTAAAAAAGTAAATTTGTTATAACTTGTTATATTAATATTTCATAACCGTTGTTAAATTTTGAGTTCGTATTAATTATTAATAAAATAATTATATGTCAGTCTAGTTTCAATTCCTGATCTTACTAGTCCTGAAGAAGAACTGCTATGTGCGTCGAAACGTTGGCTAACCGATATAAGATAATTTTTTTTTACCTCTACCTGGACCATTTTCTTCCTCATATTAATAAAATGATAAATCCTGCCGAAATTCAAAATTGCAAGATTGGATTATACAAATCCTCCAATATATTCCTAGGTCTTCCATTAGGGCATTAACTCGTCGATTTAGCGCTGGGTTTTTTTTTCCAATAGCTTTGTTGTTAGTTTTGTTCAAAGCAGTTAATTATATTGATAGCATTATTATTTTTTCCGACCATATTAATTTTTATTAAATTTTTTATTTAATCACATACGTTCTAACTATTTACAGTTCCGAGATATAGTCTGTGGTCAATAATTCATCTAGCGAAGAGCAGAGTTACATAAAGACGAAATAGGCTTAAAGCCAGATAACGTGATGAGCGTTTAGGAGTTCACTATAAGGCTTCCTTATAAGAACCTATTAAAGGCCATATTCTGAGGCCCTTTTTCTGCTCCAATAGCCTTATTATTTACTGTTATAATAATAATAAATAATATCCGATTATATAATAATAAATATAGTATAATTTTATAAATAAAATTTCGCCTAAAGGACTTTTTAAAAATTTCTTTCAGTCGCAGAAAGAAAGAAGACGAGCGAGTGTGAGATTAGCTAAATCTAGAAGAAGCAGGCTCGGATAAGTACGTCACGCCCATCCTTTGCCTCAGGATTATGCCTCACGAGAATACTTGGATATTCTTCTTTTTTAAATAATGTTATATATAAAAGTGAACAAAAACTTAAAAGGAGATATTAAATAGTTACCATTATGCAATTGGAAAACGAGAAGAAAAATAACCAATAACCAAGGTTTAAGCTTCTAAAATATTGGAAAATAACCAATCAACAATTCACCAATTATGTAATGATGAGGACGAAAAAAATTCTTTCTAGTTTTAGAACTCTAGTGGTTTGCCAATAAATATAAAACTAAAATCTATGACAATAACGATAATATAAAAGTAATAGGTAAATGAATATATATATATATATATATATATATATATATATATATATATATATATATATATATATATATATATATATCTTTTCAATAGACCAATCTTTTCTCTTCAAAATAAAAATATTTAAAAATAATCATCGTCAAAAGAACAATAAATAAATATAAATTATAAATAATATATTGCCGTGACTTTACAAAACCCCAATTAAAGTAATCCTCAATGAACATTCTTCCCCGTGTATACACCGCAGGACATAGGATCGGTGAAGGGAATGAATTTGTCTGACTTGAATACAACTCCTGGTAGCTCAGTGGTTAAGAGTACTGCAATAGAGATGCAGACGACCCGGGTTCGAATCCCGGCCAGGGCAAATCTTTTCTCTTCAAAATGAAAATATTTATAAATATACTATGTTATATATAATAATCAAATTGACCATGTACTCATTGCTGCCAGACACGCCAGTGATATATTTGATGTTCGCTATTACAGGGGAGCTAACTGTGACTCAGACCATTTTCTGGTCAAGATTTTATATAAACAGAAGCTGGCTATACAAGGAAAGGGAAATGTTACCATCAATAATGTGGAAAAGCTAAAGGAGGATGCTGTAGCCCGGCAATTCAGAGATAGGATCGCAGATAGATTAAGCGACAACTCATCTACTGGCATGAATGTAGAAGAAAGGTGGGCACGGCTTAAAGATGCTCTTAAAGGTGTAGCAGAGGACATTCTTGGCGCAGCACCGAAAAAACAAAGTATTGACTGGTTTGATGAGGACTGCATAAAAGCCATAGAGGAAAGAACCAGTGCCAGACAGAATCGGACAGTGGAGAGGTCGAGCTGCTGACAGGGAGGACTGGAGAGGCGTTGTTGCGGAGGCCAGGGCCCTGCAAGGGCTGTAGAGACATGGGAAGAAGAAGAAGAAGATATGTAATAATAAAAAGATACTTAAAATAAGAAAGATCGTACAGTTCTCATATTCGTGCTAAAAGACCAAATATGTTCTATTGCATTACACGATTTAAAAGAACTTTATTTTAAGCATAAAGGCAATGCTAATATACTTTATTTATTTATTAATATGTTAATATAGTACAGTATTTAGTAATCGTACTGGTTTTAAGACAGTTCGACCTATATTAGCTATATCAACAGCGACTGATCATATAATAAATAATATTCATATAATATGAAGAGGAACGTAGAGTGGAAGTACGATATAAGTTGTCCCTTCAATTAACATAAATATGAGAAAAAAAAGTTTACAGAACGTGGAATAATTTCATGACTCTCTATTATCTAAAAAAGTTTCCGACGTGTGATAAATTTGTAAATATATATGGAGGGTCATAAAAAATTTAATTTGACAGGACACAGAGGGATAGATATGCGGTAGAGCGCAGAGTTGCTGGGACGAATAACCCGGGTTTAAATTCAGTTCTGGCCTACCCAGGCTCTGTTTAGTAGATATCCTTCAATCGGGTGAAAAACTTTGCGGATGAGCGTCATCTCGGACAAATCGCTTTTTGTCACAACCGTTGTACTAGTCTGTACAATGTACTGAAATCGAGACCCTTCATAGGTTGTAGTGGTAGAGGTCAGGATATTATATAAATAAAAGTTATGGATTTAAAGAATGGGATAAATTAAAAATGGGTCGTAGAAAATGATAAAAGCCAAGAACGAGTTTTGAGAAAGAAAGATCCCAATACATGGGTTGGCCCACCGCAAGAAGAACAATGGGTATCCCCTTAGTATTATATAATTATTTTATTTTAATAATAATAATATAGCCGAGGATGCCAATAATATTTGAGCAAGAGGCGCCCCCGAAAGGGGACTATATATGGAGGAAGTGCCATCTGGGACGGGATTAGAGTTATTAAAGCGGCGAGGACTGACGTGAAGACAATCGGGAATACCCTCGAGCGAGGTGTGCTTCTGACGGCTAGCACTTGATGTCCCGGTAGAGGTTTCTATTCTTCTGTCCGAGGGGGACAGTTCTGGGTCGTCCCTCCGTCGATCACCGTCTGGGAGGAGTCGATATGTGTCACTAAGGCGATGAGAAGGGAAGTTATGAGTTCGTGGTTATAAGTTATTTCTTTGACTTCCGTAAAACTAATGTAAATAACTAAACAACAGGAAATATTTAATAAAACCCACGGTCATTAAGTAAATCCTATGTTAGTACAATTAACGAATCAAACCAAAATGATTACATAACTGTAACAAAATGTTTCGAACCACTGTTTCGGCTTTATCGCGACAACATATAGGTACATTAATTAGTCCATCTTTAGTTATTAAAGGTTTCATAATTTATTTGCCACAACCGACATCGAACCCGGGCCTTCTGCTCGGCAACTCACCGCCCTACACGCTCAGCTAATATGATCCAAACTCTCAATTCACGTTTTAAAGTAATACCAACGGTAATACGAACACATAAGAACATATTTTAAACCCCGGTGAATAAGCAGTTAAGTCGAATTTTGTCCGGAAAGAGATTACTGTATTGAGGGAAGCTAAATTGTGCCATTTCCGTAGTTTTGGCCTGAAATGGAGTTGTAATATGAGCAAGAACTCCTTTTCAAGCCAATACCCGACTTCACCCCTTAATCAATACTATTATGACACGACTCCGCTTCCATCCATACAACTCATTCTGGATAAAAATTGACTACTTATTCACCGGGGGGGGGGGGGGGGTATAGATATTTTCATTGTATGCTTATTTTCTGTTCTGTATATGAAGTATAGAGTGACGGAAAGTATCACTAATGTATTACAATTCTTGATTTAAGGTTTAATACACGCTTTAAGATAATTTGAGTCAAAATAACCTAGTCTCAAATAAGAAGCCGTGAGTAAAAAATCCTAAAAAAGCCGCCCTTCGGAAGGGACATACCATGTCAGGTAATTGGTAAAGATACCTACCCCAATTATACCTTAACCACTTATTCACCAGGGCTGCAGATATAACCTACAAACGTTTTCAAGAAAAAACTACTCGGACACCCAAACCGACTGACAGAACAAATGGCCACGACTTCCATGCCTGAGGACACAGTAAGTAGACTAAAAAGAACGTGGATGAAAAATCTGTTATTATAACAAACTATACAGATAATCCAGACAATCTGCTGATTGTTTTGTACACAACAGGTGGGGAAAAATATAAAAAGAGAAAAAAATTGATTTAAATTTATTTCCGAACCAGACAGTCCATGTTTGGGGTACGAGTCATTGGGATCACCCAGTCTCAATAGAGTGGGTGATAAAGGTATATAATAAAGTTACTATTCCAATTTTTTTATCCTAAAAATTGTTAAAATAAATATCTCGTGATTAAAAAAAAAAATTATTGTGTTGAATAACAGCTCTATTGAACAAAGTTTTTTACTTCTTTTTTTCTCATTAATATTTTGCTTCCTTAAGACCTCCAATTTCTTTTTTCTCATTTTAATTTCTTAGAGATGATAATTAAGGAAGCAATTTTGACTTGAAGTAACGATTAGTACTAACTGAGCGAGAAGAGGAACGCAATAGAAATAGTCAGAAGTTTTCACGCCGAGAAGATCTCGAGAAAAATGAATATAAAACTTGCCAGAAAGTGGAAAAGTTTCCAAACGACCCTCAGCCTCCTGATTAGCTCCGATGAGGAGGGTTCAGCCAAATCTTATAAACTCGAGGGGAGGGGGGACAAGGAATACAGCCAATTTTCACCGCTAGGGGCGCTGCCACAAGAAATCAGGTTTTGAGTCCATTTCCCGCGGATATAGAGCTCCATTGCTGGGGGGGACAGAGAACAGGCCCGAAGCCTACGTCCAATTGAATCCCAACTAGTGGCAGTAATATCCTCCCAGAGTCAGTTATAGCGGCAATAACCCAGGGGCGGAAAATTGTTTTTTTATTGTCACCATCGTAAACGGATAAAAAGTATGCGGCCGTCGGTTAGTGATGTGGGGATGCCTTCAATTTTATGCTGCCCTAGGCTGGACACAATATAGCAAGAAGAGCATTCTATATCATTACATAATACAATATCATTCAGACCAAAGATAACAATAAATTAAGTTCTTAAGATTTTTCTGGGGTTCTTCTTTAAAATGTTTGTCAAAAACATTGTTTATTTTTAAGTATGATAATACTCAAAGAATTACATATTCAAAGAATAGTCTATTCCCTCCAAATAGTACATTAAATAATTCAAATAAAAAAACAAAACAATGTTACATCTTCTAAACTAAATATTTTCTCTTGACTTACGAAACAAGGACCTATTTGGACAATATAGAACAGAACTTTCGTGTTCTATATTAGTAAAACACGTCCATATGCACAAGATAAAAACTACAAAATCCAGAATTGTAGGAAACATAGTTCTGGAAACCTTCTTTTAATTCGAATCACACTATACACAACCAGACAATGAGCATTCCCACTACAAACATATATTCACACCAAATATACTACATTTCACTCGTCAACACATATTTTAAAACTAACTGCTAAGTTCTTTCATCGAGTTTAATTATCGCTAATATCAAAAACTAGGAAGTTTCGTAAGTTCAAAATAACATAGATAATACTGATCTGATTTCATAATATAAATAACCATACAATATTTTCGAAGTTATTATCATTTAAAGTAATGAACAAAATATTATTGATATGCCCATAAGTATATGAAGCCTTTTGAAGACTAAAAACATTTTTGGATACAACAATACAAAGCTACCATCACATTTACAGGAGCTACCTAATTTGATTTCTTTATGGATAGTTTCTTAGAATAGCAACATGAATTGCTGAGAAACCGTAAGACTCAAACAAATAATTTATAAATGACTGGACAGATAGCAGTGAAAGTTAAATCAGCGAATTGATTCCTTAGTGACGGAGTTTTTGTTTCTTTTGAAGGATTAATGAAACTAAAAAAGTTTATAAATAAAGCATTGCCAATTTGTAAAAAAAAAAAATAAATGTCAAATAAGAACTAATAATCATTAGAAGCCTCCTACAAGGGAATGTACACTAACTAACTTGTAGAGGGAAATGTACAATTTGCCAAGACCACAGCTACCTGAGACCTCTCACCTCCTGGAAGCCCTCAATAACTTTCTCTACGTGACAGCTCCCCCCCAAGGAGTGACCCTCGACCCCTGCCCTGCCGATCAGTTCATTAGCCAGGAGTCCCAACTTTCCTGATAAATACAGAACGGGACCAGCAGGAGCTGGGGCTATTAGGCTCTGCTCTGCCAGGTGTTACTTCAATCATCGGGGAAAGAGAAAATATACTATTCCAATCCAGCCAATTATGTTAGCAATATAATTAATCGTATATACTATAATTGTTGTATACAATTTCCTATTATTAATTAGCTTAAAAATTATATCACAATTATCCAACATACAAAACTACTGTTTATAGAAATTAAATAAAAAAACATTATTAAAAATCGGATCAGGTAGAAGTAATTTTTATTATATGAGGAGTTCAGAAAATTGACCTTTTCACTAGTTTTGTCAAGAACTGTTGTCTAACACGACACTTTACCACCTTATTTCTCATAGTTTTAGTCCTGTTCTAAACCTGAAGCTTCGGGAGCATAAAGAATTGCAATACTTTTGATAACATCCAAAGAAACATTTCTCTCTATTATACAAAAAGAAATCAGTATTTGGTATCAGGGTCTCTAAAGCGCGTGGTATCGTTAAAACCATTAAATCAATAATTCGACCCAATTGAAATACATTCCTGACCCAGAATTTTGTTTATGTCCAGCATATTATCCGACCTGGTTTGGTAAAATAAAAAAAAAAGTTAAATGTTCACTTCACATTGATGCTCATGCCTAGTTATAAATTAAAATAAAAGCACTTTAAATCAATAAACAACCGCAAAAAGAACATTTTTCAAGTCACTGCTGACTTCCTCAACATCTATGGCTGATAAAAATATTTCTATACCTGAATATATTCTAAGGAATATACGAAATTTGAAGAAGCTAAACATTTTTTTTTTTTAACAAAAAATTATCAACAGTCCAGTGGTTTCAGGAAGCATTAACAAGGAGTATATTTGGAAATCAGAACTGAATTGGTAAACCTTTTACATGTGTCACAAGGACCGACGGAGAGATAAAAGTCATTAGAAGGCGCCTCCAGGACACGAGAAGAAATAAAGGAAGTCCAGGGATAAATCCTGGAATGTGGTTATCTGGAAGTGCGGGCGTTAAAAATATCCTAATCTAGCAGGGTCTCTAATCTGTCCCATTAGTGACCACTTGGGAGCTGATCGGCCTCCAATATAAACAGCTGCTTCTCCAGAGTAACGTCTTAATAACCTCGCCACTATCTCGATTCTCTGAGGCCGTCCGGTTTAGTGTCTCACCTATCGTGTTGGTTGCGTAATTGTTAGAGAATTTCGAGAGGATTCTTCAGGTGAAAGAGGTCTTTAGAGGTTCGGAATAATAGTGTCATTTATTCCTTGAAAAATAAATTAAATCGCCCAGAAATGGCACAATAAATACAACAATATCTTTCTCCTATAAAAATTAACACAGAAGTACGGCGATAAATCTGAGCAAAAACTCAAAATTAAAGACATTAATTAAAAATAGCAATACGAAAAAATCCCTAAACATTTTCCTAAGTTTAAAAATATTGAGAAAAAAACAACCAGCCTATTTCACAGGCTATATTTTCCGATTATATTTTATTTTATTATAATTCTATTGAATAAATTATAATAACGGCTTAGTATTAAGACTCAACAAAACACTTAAAAAATAAAACAAATGTTCCATCACTCGAAATGACTATTATAATATCATAAAAATTCGATGACCTGATCTATGAGCGAACTAGCCGAAAGCATTAGGCAAAATTATTCTAACGGCATTCATTTTATAAGAGGGCATTCATTATTTGAATTATATATGTTTATGTTTTAAATATAATATTTAATAAAACTAACCCATATAATAAAATGAGCCCGTTGGTTTATTTTTTTATTTCATTAAACTTCACTTTATGCTGCTATGGCTAATGGGACCATGCTACAGTGGAATTCCTAAATTTTGCCTAGCCAGGTATTTTTAGGATAGGGATCTTTAACAAGTACCTGACAAAGAACGTCATTTTACGTGTCCTACAAAGGACGGTGTATCTAAGTATTTTTACCCTCCTTAAAAAAACTAGTGACAGTATTTAAATTATCGACGAACAAAAATTAGATATTCACGATTTAAAAATACTTAAAAGCAGGCCATTGAAATTGTATTAAGACATCGGATTTTTTTAAAAATTAATCAAAGGTGTTTTAAACATCGAAGGTTTGAATATTTTCAATTATTAAAATGTATAATTTTAAATGCTACATTATTAGCATTTCACAATTAACTTACAACTTAACCATCTATGTATTTTTTTTTTAAATTACATTCACCACACGAGTTTTTATATCAGTATATTTTGTAAATGGGTATTAGATAACAACGTATCTTTATAGTTATATATGACCAGAGACATTCAAATTCATTGACTATTCAAAGGTAACAAGAAAGAGGGGGAAAAAACCTTAACAATATTAACAAATATTAAATATTTGACCAAGAATATTATTACAATGCTTTTGTAACTTCATATAAACCCGTCAGACACTCAACAAAGAAACCAAGACAAAAGAAAAGTGTTGTATTTCTTTGTTTTCATACTTTTACATGTGACATTTTCTGCTGTAGTTTAGTTTTTTTTTCCTTCATATATATATATATATATTTTTTTTTTTAGAAGAAAAGGGTTTGGGGTAAAACTATTCCCTAGCAGAACTGTCACAAATAGAATTCACTGGAAGGAACTAGATAATTTATTAGGGTTGAACCAAGTAAAAAGTTCTACCAACTCTATACACAATACAAATATACAGTCCCAGGCCAAATCATTAGACTCACTGGAAGATTTCATGTAAAATATTAAATACCGAGTGATATTGTAGCGTTTTATTGCTTTAAATTCATTTTTTTTTTTGTTATCCAATCATATAATAAAATACATTGGGCCTTCGTTTCAACTTTTTTAAGCGGTGAAAGATCGCCTTTTCTACCCATAATGAAAATAATCCAATTATTTTTTTTTAAAACACTGCATACAAAATAATGTAATAACTGAATAGTATAAAACCGTTAGACAAACAATCACAGTCCATAAAGCCACAGAAACACGTCCGTACCCGACGCGATTCTGATCGCGACAGATACAGGTTTTGTACTTGTTTACGTTCATGCATCACTTTGTCAACACAGTGTTGCCATATGTTAAAAATAAATACAAATTTTAAGTAACATAACATTATTAAAAAAATACAATGCGTCTAATAATTTGCCCAGGGATATGTGTTTGTTTTTGTGTGAGTATGTGTTTGAGCGTGTGTATATGTGTATGTGTGTGTGTGTGTGTGTGTGCGTGTGTGTCTCATAATAAATATTTCGGTACTTATGTATTAGCCAGTCTGAATGAAACCTACCTCCTTATCTCGTGTAACCTCTACTTATCACTGGTCTCATTTGAGTTATTTGTGGGTGCGTTATTAAATTGTTTCCTGTATTGGTTTTTTAGCGTTTTCGTCTTGTTGATAGTAGCTTGTTAAATTTAATTTTGCGTTTGTTGTCTTATTCCTTTTATTATTGCCTATTTAAAATGGACAGAACAACACCCTAGGAAGTCTTTAAAAGAAGAAGCTGTGAAATACTACCAAAAGTTCGGAATGATTCCAAAGACGAAATTATGTGAAAATAATCATCAAATGGATTTTGACAAGTGTAGAAATAAAGATATTTTCGTCAAAACTGTAGGAAAAACATTTATACATGAAGAGTGAAGTGGCCAGAGAAGTCTAGAATTACCATTTTAACATTACATATTGTATATTGTAATATAAACAGGGAGTTAGGTGATATCTGTATCTGAATTATCAGTGATCAGGCTATAACAGCCCCTGCATACCGACTAATACACAAGTACCAATATTTCTTGTAGTTCTTTTTTAAAGTTTCAAGGGCAATAATCAGAAAGATTTTAACCTGCCAACCAATTTCCTCTCAGATCAAACGTTTAACACGACATCCAGACCACTCACTAAGCCTACTTATTGATACACACACTCTGCACTGCCAATCCGTTATTGTTATGGCAACCTCGGCCTAAATCGGTGACTCAGCCGAAGTCAACCGCAACCGCATCTGTCCCTTTCGGTTCTTTATATTCGGGTTTATCCCATTTGCATCGCCCATCAATTAGTTTTAATTTATGCACCTCCCTTCGTTTCGCATACGTTTCTCTTTTTTTTCATTTCCTTTTCTCTCCTCTCCCCTTTTAATAAACATCCTTCTAGAGCTTCCATTGTTTTTGAAGCTGTTCATTATTAAGATTTTAAAAGGTGTTTGAAGTGTAAATTTATGGCGTTCCTAAAAATCTTATTATCAATTGAAAGTGGTTTCAATTTTTTTTTTTTGATCAACTTTACAAAATATGCTTATGTTTCGTATTTAGTTATTGTAGATTGTTTGAATAAGTTAGTTATTTGCGAGACATGGTATTATTACATTAAACAGATAATAATCATATGTATTTTACATTTTCGTATTTAAATTAAATTATTTTGTTTGATTGAAAATATATTCCAAAATGCGCATTATTTAGGTTAATATTGCTTAGTAAATATCCCTATTATGTAAATCTTTTAGTGGTAGTGATCACCGGATAATATTTTATATTCTATTTAATTAATTCAGTATTTTTACGACCCATTTTTATTATTCCAACTTATAAAGAAGACGTATAGAGGGTAGACATCCTGAGTACGAGGCCGGCTGTGAGAGATATATTTTTAATCTATTAACTGCCATAGATCGGTCCAATGGGATCTGCAGACCCCACTGTACAGTATCTACCATGTACTGAACCAAGGACTCTTCGTAGATTGTACAGTTACAGGTATTGGGCAACACCAAATCAGATTTAGTATAGACTATAAAGGAGGTATCCATCCTTACTTGGGAAAATACCTGGCGGATGAGCGTGATGCATCACCTCCTGTACAACTATTGAATTAGAAACAGTACAGCTCCTAGCATGTACTGAACCCGACAGTTCTACTGTACAGGAATCCGCTTCGTGGAATTTACCTAGATTGTTTACCGAGTTCAATGAAACGCTCCTTCATCTCCTGTCAATCGATTCAAGCACAAACCCTTAAGAGGAAGATCGATTATAGGTTCACCCCGGCCCAAACTAATTCGCGCCTCAGCTAAGACAATCTCCTCTCAGGTACAAGGCCTGATTAGAGGACAACAGCTAAGGTGTTCCCGCCCGGTGGCGCTCCCTTTGAACGAGGGGCTTAATTAAACGGAACTAAGCATGTTGGCGCTACTTCAAAGGAAATCAGTATCCACTCCCTCCTTCTTCGGGCAACTTGTCCTTAACTTATCACAATGTAAACCCACCCTCTCAACCGGCTCGATAGGTGCCTGTCAAAGGAGGGAGAAGTCCGCTAGGCTCTGTCGTAGCTGTTCCCCTTTACAAGCTTCGCTCTATGGAAGTAATTGTTTCACACTGTATAGGACGATATTAATAGTAGGAGCTTAAACATTTAGTTGCTATTAAGTTTATGTATTAGTCATAAATGTTAACAATAGTATACTAACGAAGTAGGAATCCGCTTTGAGCAAGTTTGGGCGCCAAAATACCACTGGAAAAGGTAGGTAACTATCAATACCTAAGTACAATTTTCGGCTACGCTGGAATAATCAACGAAGAAGTCTTTAAATAGAGTCTAATACATCTCCAAGATGATTTAATAAAAACCTGAAATAGAGGGAAACTATTATAGGTTTGTTTAAAACAGTATTCGTAGATCTTCTTCTGTAGAGTGCTTATTATAGAGTGCAGAGTATTCTCGAAAAATTTACAAAGTAACTACTATAAAACTGAGTTATCTCAGAAAGTTATTGTTTCACGCTGAATATCTATATAACAAAAATGAATTGCCATTTCCTTGCTAACCGCAAAACTCGAGAATGCCTGAACTAATTCGGCTAATTTTTTTTTTCATATATTTTCTAAGGCGCAAAGAGAGAAACCTGTAAAAATGACGAGGGAAACCTTCGGTAACCGAAAAACATTGAAATGTTCGGATTTATTTCGGTTTTTGGCCTGCACCTCCTAATCGGTGCGTATTTTAAATAAAACATAGGTAAACATATTTAAAGTAGATCAAATTTTCTACAATTTGAGCCCCACTGCACCTCTTTAGGCCGAATAGATTCCGAGTTCGGTCGCTATAATATAATAAATAACTGGAATCTTATCTATCTTCTATCTATATAATAAAAATGAATCGCTATTTCCTTGCTAACCATAAAACTCGAGAACGCCTAGAGCAATTCGGCTAATTTTTGTTTCATGTTTTTTTAAGGCGCAAATAAGGTTCTTATGGAGAGAAATTCTTCATCTGCATAAAATTGTAATTAGAGCTGATAAAACACCAGTAGGAAAACATGCGAGATGTTTCAATGGACCAAAAATCGATGAAGTTGCCATTCAAATGGCTGGAGAAAATTTGGAAGCCCTTTGTTTTAGGGTAACAGGGCAGAACAACCTCTGCCGGGACAGCTAGTATTATATAAATGAATTGCTGACAGAAGGTTTAGTTAAATAATACGGTCTTATGTTTAAATATTACTCATAAATGTTTTAAAAAGTGCCCACACTATATTATCTCGGATACATGATGTAGGCGATCCCCTAGAGCCTGTTTGGGCGCCAAAATACCAATATATAGTTGATTTGTTTCCCTGCTTCATTTTTGGCAAAAATTTATAGTAGTCAGAAAAGAGTAACTAACTGTGGTACTAGTAATTAACTGAGTTAATAGCTGTAGTTCAGGTACAAGCTCAGTTATTGCTGATACCCAAGAAAATATATAAATTGCAGTATATAAATATTTGTAAGAGTTTAATATAATAAAGAAAGGAAATAAATCTTCGTAAAAGCAAGGAGATGCTTACTGGCTGAGATTCTTAAGTCCCAATACACTAACATATAATAATGAGCAAGATAAGGTAGATAACTAACTAGTTATCCTTCAGCAATGATGGAATAATTGATCAAAAAGTCTTTTAAAGAAAGAAAAAAAAATCAAAGGTATGTTCTAAATATCTCCAAAATGATGTCAGAAAACCAAGAAATCTAAAGGGAAAATAAATATAATTTTGTTTAGAACCGTACTCATGTAAGTTCTTCTATATGATGCGGAATGGAATATCTTCTACTGATTAGCATGATAACTGCTATAGATATAAGTAATCTTGGTGAGAGGAAATTGTTGGATAAATAACAGCCTAAGAGAAGACCTATCTGTAAAAGCAGTGAAAGGTTTGATCTTTTTTTTTTTAATGGGTGATATCCGTAAGGTTTCCGAAAGCAAGGCCGGAAGGAAGACTTCTCAGAGGCATACCAAGCAAATGTACCATGACTACATGGAGAGACTTCGGCCTGCTGGAGTCAGCACCGTGGCGGAGGTGGTAAGGAAAACCAATGACAAGGATGAGTAAGCAAGATGTGGTGGAGGTGGTCCTCCATGGTTGATGGCACTAAGGAAGTAACAGAAGAAGAGAAGTAACCAAGAAAAAATGTATTAGTATGACTTAGTTTTATATTCTAGTGTTTTCACTTAGTGAAACGCACTTGTTCTTATCTTGGATATCATTTTTCGTTAATTTTTAGTTTCTATTATTTTAAATTTTTTTTTGAGGGGGGGTTCCTTTTTGGAGCATACCTAGTCTCTAAATGTGAATACTTTTAATTATGAGAAAAACAGGATTTAAGCAGCATCTCGAAACTTGCATAACAGTTGACTTGAAAATAGTACTAACGTAATGAATTTTATAGTCCTGCATAGCTTGTACTAGTTCAGTTTTATTTTTTTTTATGTTTGAGGGGTAGACCAAGACGCAGATGGGAAGATTGCGTAAAGAATGATCTGGCGGATTTTGGTTTGGGTCTGTTGAGTCTGTAAGCAGAGATTGGTGGTATCAGCATCGAGCCTTCGAGTTCACCCAACATTATTATTATTATTAATATTTCTGTATAGAACCTATAAAAAATAAATAACTCTATTATATATACATTGGTATATCTTTAATCTTTAACTTACATCTATAACGTCAATTGGTAATATCATTTCAAAATTGTGATATTGGCATCGATACCGCTTAATCGGTCAGACTGTGAGAGTTTTTTTGTTTTTTTTTCCCCAATATGGGTGGCATTGGTGTATTCCTTACAGCCATATCTGATTATATGAAAGTTATATTCACAGTAAGCCTAATCGCTTTGTTGCTATTGCTGTAATTTATTATTTTATGTGTATTTGTTATTATATATATTTTTGCACTACACGTATACATACAAATACATGCACACACGTATGTATACATATATGCGTATACATAGACACTCGAGTGTGAGAGTTGAACCAATTTGTTGATTTTTATTTCAATAGCTGACCAAATGGAATTAGAGCAGGAACTACAATTTTAAAAATATGTACAGAAATTTAAAATGATAAATTTCAATTTTTCAATTATTACACAATAATTAAAACCATATCATATAATAATATATAATCAAATTTTAAAAATAATATATATTATTGAATTTTGGAATCATAATTTTTTTTTACTGTAACAATTGTGAAAAATAACATATATATTGTAGAAATTCACATCAATATTTTTATTTTTATTTGTCTACTATAATTATAACCAAAATAACCCATAACAGTAATATATAATCAAAAAATAATATATATTGTTTTGTTTCTGTTGCGGAGGCCTAATGGAAAGGCGGTTATTTTAGCCCAAGGACCTAAATAACTCTTGGCTACATTTTAAATTGTCTCATTCAATTAAGAAAGTATTCTTTATTACATCCTTCGGCCCAGAGTCAATTTGCATACTTTTAATACAGACATAAATCTTTTCAGTTTGGTATCCTTTCAATTTTCTTTTAGCACTGGCTCATATCTCTTTCTCAACTTTTATTTTATTTTTTTATCAGGCGTTATGATATTTTTTAATCACAGTTCGAATGCACGATTTTTTTTTCTTTTGATCGAGAGAGGTATTGCATTAAATTTAAATTGTCCCTATATTGAAAAAAAAAATTGAGTTCTCGTCTAAAAGGATCAAACGAACCGCTTTGTCAGCGTTTGTATCTTTTAAGACTAAAAAATAAATAAATATACAAATAAACAGAAAGCCTTTGTGAACCAAAAGACTCGATCCCGATACCACCATTCTCTGCTTACAAACATCTGTCCACGGACCACTACCCAATCACAAATCCGCCAGTGCACTCTTAACGCAATCTTCCCATCTACGCTTCAGTCTAGATCTAAGACACTTCCCAGTCGGCACAGCGCTTATTAACTTTTTAGGAATTCGTTCATCATTAATCCTAGCAAATTTATAAACCCATCTTAATCTTCGTGATGACACCATTTCAATAATATTAACCGCTCGCAATTCTGCGTTGTGTAATATCCTAAATTCTTCAGTAGTATAATCCTTTTATGGACCGAAAATCCTGCGCAACACCTTATTTTCGAATACCTCGAGACGTTGTTCATCGTTAGTGGCTACGTTCCACATCCGAAAAAGAGTTGGACCGATGATGGTTTTAAAAATTCTAATTTTAAGATTTCACGACAAAATAGACCGAATAATAACAAGCATTTCTGCCTTTAATCGTGCCGGTATTTCCTCTTGAATTTCGTTTTTTTTTTTTTCTAGTTTCTAGTTAGAAATTTAAGTACTTAGATAGACAAAGTACTTAAATTTCTCGTCATATTCAAACTTATTCCCTCCTAAACGTTATTTATTAACGTTTCTGTATTCAGTTTTAAAGTAAAAAAATATATATATATATCTTGTATAAATATATATAAAAATAATAATATACTTATTGTGTTGGGCTATATAACCCAATATATGAAGTTAAGAATTATTTTTAAATTATCAAGAAACAAATCTGTTAAATAAAAACGCTTGTTAGAAAAATCAAAGCCGAGTTTACCGAAAACCGTTTACTTCAATTTTCCAAGAAATTTATTATTTTTTATAATTAGTTTTATAATTATAGATGAAAGTTGATATCGTGAAATTAAGCTCAATTATATGGTAAATGATGGTGTCCAAACTTAGCCTTAAGTAATTATACGTCGAAATTAATGTGCTTTATTAAAATACCATTATGCTTTAAAATGATATTAAAAATAAATATATATTTTTTCAATATATATTTACTTTGTATGGGAACGTTTAAAATTTTTTAATATTGTAAGAGATGTAGTATTATTATATTATAAATATTTTGAGATGTCTGTTATATTTTTCTTACTAATTAAAATGGCATGTCAAACAGAAGGGGAAAACAGAAAATAATCTCCTAATGAATATTTAGTTTAAGCTCAGCGGTTTAAGCTCAGGGCTGTAATCCAGGTGATTATTGTTAATTTTATTAATGTACAAGATAATAAAAATTTTTATTTTATTTTTTCCGACAATAAAAGGTTCATTTTACCATTCTATGATATATATTTCGTGCCGAATTATAGTTTTAGATAATTATATAGTTCCAGTGTTTGAGGTATTTATTTATTTGGATCGTTTTTTTTTTCCAATTAGACTCATGTATTTATTTTTAGCTCGTATCTATTACATAATTTAATTAATTTAATGATAGTCTCATATTTCTTCATCATTAGTGATAAAACAGTATTATTTATTGCGATATATAAAAATGAAGTATTATAATTCAGTATTTAATATAATCTTCTCTTTTAATAATTATTCACGGTTTTAGGATCTTTTTTATTATTTTTATATCTCACAGCTAGATTTTTGTCATACCTACCGAGCGATTTCATACAAAATAGGAATCGTTTACAGTCAGTAAAATACAACACTAAAATCTGACTAAGCTTATTATAATAAAAAAAAAATCGTTTTTTTTTTAGTTGTTCTTATTTTTGTTATGAAATTGATTTGGCTCAATCTGTAGATATAAGAAGATTTAATAATACGAAAAGTGCCTTAACTACAGTACACCTGGAATAATTTTCCAGGTGTAAGAAACTAGATAGATCTGAGGTAATGACGAAGACGTGCCAGCGTATAGCAGCTGTCTAGTCTAAATGGTCCATCAGTCCGAAGAGTGGATGGATTGTTTATATCCAAGGGTGAGCAATCATATCAGAGTAATTTGTATGAATTTATAATATACAAAATTTTTTGTGATAATTAAAAAACTCTGTATCACTACGACCCATGAGCTCTTGGGTTCATGCGTGGTAGAGAATGTTCTGTCTCTACTACATTTGTAAAAGGAGATGATTTGTTGATCACGCTCAACCGCCAGATGTCAAGGGATTCATCCCCAGCTGTTAATAAATTAAATAAATTTTCGGACACAACCGGATTCGCACCCAGAACCTGCATCATAGGATTCAGCATTATGACTTACCCTGTTCCCAAGAAGATAAAAAAAACAAAAAACTGTATCACTATAACCCTTAAAGGATCTTCATATGATTACAGACTGTTCAGTTTCTTGGACTACAGTTTTGCAGGAAGGTGATTTCTCCTAGATGACGCTCAACACCCAGATTTTCTCACCTATTTTGGGTACCCCCTTATAGAGGCTGGGAGAGCCTCATGAGGGTCCTGGATCCCTCTCCCGCTGTTAATAGATTGTATAAATAATCTGCCACAGTCGATTTCGAATCTAGAACCTGTATACTAGGGAATGATAATAGTTTAATAAAATATAATTTTAATACATTCGATCATGAGGCCAATAACTTTTAAAAGTCACATTCATAAGTCCTCATAAGTCGTAGTCTTCACGATTTTTATCTTAATCGGTGTACGACCTGTAATTTAGCGTTGATTAAATTAATTAAATACATTATCTGTACTTTTGTTACGAAGATTATTTAAGAATAGCATTAGATGTTCTTCATTTTTCAAAGCCATTCAAAACAATTGCTGGAATAATAGCATATTTAATTCCAATATGGTTATATACCAACTATACAATAAGGTTCAGATCATTACATATTAGGCACTATACATTTCAATAACTAATTATTGGTTCGATATCAGAGTTTAAGATTAAAATTAATTTATTTTGTTTAAAATTTAACTTTGTTTGTAGTGGATTTACATTCCTTTTGTAGGAATATTATAATGTTATATAGAAGATATATGTAGCCAATCCTAGAATACTAGATTCGAAGTAAGGAAGAGAGAGAGAAACACGATAAATTATTCCTTTTGAAGACAAATCCGTTGAAAGAGGTCTGACAATGGACAAGGAGGAGTCGAGACAAAGAGAGACTGCTGGAGAGCAAAAGGAGTGTAATTCAAACCTAAGAGAAAGAAAAGGCTGAGAGAACCCTAATCGGATGAAGGGAGTAGAAGGAGGAGGTTCAGTTATGCTTTGCCAGCCATAGAGACTCCAAGTCCCGCAGAACTTCGTTAAGGTCTCCCTAAGCCCCTCGGCTACATGTGTCACTCTTTAACTTATCCCTTATCATATTTAGGCATAACTCTCCCCTGAAGAAGAAAAGGAGTTTACTCCCTCTTAACTCTGGCACAGAGCGAGTTCCTAAAGTCCCTTACTTACAGCTTCGTACCCTTGTAACTCTATTATATTCATTTCCTGCCTATCTCTCCTGCTGCGGGGATGTCACGAAGATAAAACTTCTACTTCGACATCTCCAAAACAACTTTTAGAAACTTTAAGAATAACCAGTCATATCCTCCTCAGTGCTGAGTTATTATTGTCATACTCAGTTATCAACATCCTGAATCAATAATACCATTTTTTTTAAATTAATCATTTAACAGTAAGAGAAAAATAATTATATTTCTGATATTAAGCACTGATATGAGCTGCTACCATGGAAAATGGTACAAGCCTAAATCAAATGATCAGGTGTATATTTATATACAAATTTACATAACTTTATATAATATATACAGCTGTATTTATAGGGACTGTTAAGGGTTAGGCTTTTTACACTTAGCACTTAGCAAAGAGTGATAGTTTTAACCCTATACACCTTATAATCAATAAAACTATTTATTCATATCAATTTAAAAAAAAATCCAAATACGTTCAAAAATAATAGATCATATAATAAAATATATATAGCCTGTTGCATTTGACGTATTAATTCCTTTGGCCAGTGTGAATATGAATAATGAGGGAAATAATTTTTATCAAAAGTCGGTTTTTTGAATAATTTTAATTCCTAATTCTCTGTGCAATTAAATAGTTCATTTGTTTGCACATGGAAGAATATGAGAATATGTAATTTATAATATATCCGTATTTGTAATACACGGTTTGACAAATTTATTTTTTAAATATTATTAACCTAGACTAGGAGTGTTTGAAACAAGCATTGGAGCGGAATTCCATTTTCACGAACATCGGAATTCTTTTATTAAAACGTTAAGTACCTACTCTAGAACAATTAAATAAACAGTTGTATAATTTGTATATTATATAAATTACGGATAAAACTAAAGTTAAGTAACAAAAAGGGGAATAAATTTACCATAACTTCTTGTTAATTCAAATCCTAGGAATCGCATTAACCTACATCAGCCCGGAATAGGTTACTTTAACTATGTATGACGTAGTTGGCAATTCGAAACGTTATTGGTGGTAATGAATAGCAACACGTGACCGGTAACAGTTACAGGCTGGAACATTAAGTAACTGGTTTATAGGTGAATACAAATGAGCCGGCATAGAGCAGACTCCTGGGGCAGTCTTCGGTTACGCAGTTCATATGAATCTTATAACAAGTTCTTCACTACAAATAAGACATTTATTATTGCATATCAATGATCAATTTAATAGGGTGTATAAAAGAAATAACTATTATTACAAATTAAATATTTTAAAGGACTGTAAATATTTTAATCCTATTTAATACTTAATAATCCCTGTAAAGCATTCTCTAAACTTTTTTCATTCCAGTCGACTTCTTCAAAAAAAGCCTTGGTTTAGTTGGGTGTTTCAAAGAAGAAACATGTCAGTCTCCTAATTTCAAATTCAAAATTCACATAATTTTAAGGAATTACAGGAAAAAAGATTTCCAAGAAGTAACTCGAGAAATTATTAAATATGAAGGTGTCCTTGACCAGCGCATAGCGTGGCGTTGGTTTGAAAATTTAGTAGTGGAGATACTACGTTGGAAAGGAAGAAGGGCTCCGGACGACCATAAATCTATATTGATGAGCTTCTGAAGGAAGCTGTTGTAAGTACAACAAGTACTCTCGAACCTGCCAGAGAGTGTCGTGTGACAAAAGATAGTGTTAGTCGCCATCTACGCTCCATTGGGGAGGTGAAAATGTGCCGTAGACTGGTCCGTAACGATCTTACTCCTCAGCAATCAGCTAAGAGGTCAGAAATTTGTGAAAATTCATGGAAAAACCCTTCTGACGCGAGATTTTTTTTCATCCAACATATAGTCCAGACCTTACACCATCGGATTACTACTTGTTTTGGACCCATGGCCCATTTTGTTCAAGTGAAAAAATTTGATAATTTTGCGGAAGTTGAAATTACGGTCTAAGAGTTCTTTGACAGCCATCACATATCGTGGGATTGAGCAATCGGCAGATGGCTAATGACGGAACATAGAAATGGGCTATAATTGTATTATATATCAACAAATATTTAGTTGAAAAACAGTGATTTTTTTACACCCATTATTTCGATATAAATAATTTTTTTGTATTTATTCACGTTTTTATAACGAAATTATATTCAATCCTTTAAATGAGGCAATCAATATCAATTTTTATTTTTTCTAAAATTTAAAAATCTAAGCTAATGTTTAAATTAAAATGATATATATTTTATATCTGGATTTCTCAGTAAAAGCTACCCGAGGATAAACTTAATAGGATCTAAACATCAAAAGTTGAAATTATTCGATGAACTTTTTACCATTTCGGCACAGTAAGTTGAT
Organism: Troilus luridus; assembly: GCA_964056705.1. NCBI lineage: Eukaryota > Metazoa > Arthropoda > Insecta > Hemiptera > Pentatomidae > Troilus > Troilus luridus. The sequence continues at coordinate 14,503,498 of OZ057416.1, read as the reverse complement.
TTGTGTCTGTAGCAGGCTACCTTGAAACACGGAGAATACATTAAAATCTATCGAACAAAACCAAACTCATTTAGTTGTTATTAAAACCACCCGACGTCGCAGTTGTAACAAAGCTTCATTATCCCAGGAATGAAGCAAAGTTTAAAACGAAATGAAATTGTCAGTAACACAGTTGGTCAATTTTAATACGGTTCCATGTTGCGAGCCCGGCACTGGCTTGAGGGAAGGTAAAGTTGTTCATAGCCGACGGAAAATAGAACGAGCATAATTACTTTGTTTTCAAGAGTGAATAATGGATAAAATGCTATTCATATTAGACTAAAATCCATTATCAATATTATTCCACAGAATAAAAACTGCATGAATATTAATTTTTTTTATCCTTTCTATCGATAACGAAGTCATAAAAGAAGAAGTAAAAAAAAAAAAACAGCTGGTAAGTAATCATTTTTTATAACCTCGTTATCGATACACGTTGGAAGGACGGGACTCTTTGATTAAACCATACATTTTGTAGGACAAATCTTTTTTCAAATAATTTAGATAATTATCTTGAGATTTAACAAAAAAAAAAAACCCAGTTAGTAATAAATGTTTGAGAATCATCAAATCGACATATTTTATCCTTGCTACCTCTGTTAGCTACCGCGATCGAGGATATTCACACAGGAAATTGTTGGGCATCTCATCGAAACGAAGCTATTCACGAAGATTCAGCTTGATACTAATCAAGTGCAAAAATGGACCATGGATCCTGGATTATTATGTCTCTAAAATATATATTTACATATATCGAATTAAAATATATTTGCATATATCAAATATATTTTAGCTGTTTTTAAAAAATTAATTCGGCACCGGTTGTGTTAGATACATTAGATTTTTTGTCAACATCCGTAGCTAGACTCTGTGGGATCGGGAAGCCCTCGTGGGGATCACCCAAACACTGTTAAGCTTGATTAAGGCTAAATAACTAGAGTGCACAACAGTTTGTTTGTAAACTATATATTCCCAACGATGTTCTGAACCCTATAACCTTCATGGATTGTATGGAACAACAATAAAATATCTATGAATGCTTAGATAAAACTGATGTATTGACGTAAGAATCACTCTGATAAAGACTTGTATCAGATATTGAACAGAATATTTTCAATGCTTTTCATAAGAATTATTTAGGGACCAGGGGTGGGGGAAGCTGAGAGCCAATCAGGTGCGAGCATTCTCCATAATCAAATTAACCGCCGTCACACCTCAACGAGCCAGATCTCAGCCTCTAACTTCAACCATTCCTCCTCCTGTATTTCGTCGAGGTCTAGTGAACTATGGGCTTAGTCGGGCCGTTATTATTTCAAATATAAGCTATTGAGTCCGGTTGATTTATTAGTTAGCACCGTTAAAAAATCCCTCTGTATTGATGAACGGCTGTGATACTTTTAACTTCCACGTGAAGGAAAAACAACCTCCTAATATCAAATAAGAATCATCTCAAACCTTAGGTCGAAAAATTAATAGGTCGAAGAAACAACAACTAATCAGTTTAAAGTTTAAGAAATTGTAATATTTTTGTTTCTTCTCTATCCAGCCATGAAGATGATAATAATAATAAAAATATTTATTTAAGAAATTATATAAATGCCATTTGACACATATTGTATTTGCGATCTTCCTGTGAAAACCTACCCTACGGGATTCTCATGGAAGCGTTAAGGAGAAATCCCCCAATAAAGCCACTGCTAGCGTTCGTTGTTCATCTCTTAGTGGTAGATCCCTGCTCCACAGACGTTTCAGTCTCCTTGTCGGAATATATGGCAATATGTCTGTGAGTAGTGATACACCCAGTAAATTTGGGTGTCCCACTTGTTGGAAATTGTTCATGAATTTTTTTTTAGTTTTTCTTGATCGTCTCAGTCACAACTGGTATGTTGAAATCTTTGTGCAATGATTTATTAGTTATGTAAAAGAGACAATGTGTAACATAACAAAGGAATTATGATTAAAAGATTTGAATGGTCTGTAAGTGAAATTTTTGCATGAGCTCCAAACCTGCGAGGCGTAAGCCCTAAAGAAGACCTGCGATATGGGTTGAAACGTCTTTTTTATTATTTAAGGAATTAATTCATTAGGTAGGTAGCGAATTTGGGGTAAATTAATCAAAAATTTACTTTGAAAAACATTAACATTAAGGAATGTTACTCATTAATGATCTCATTTCGAGTAAAATAGTTTTCTCTTTAGAAATAAAATGGTTGGAGTGGAGAAAGGAAATGCTTTGTTTCCAGAGAGCGAAGAAATCAGAGAGAAATTGTTTTCGTCAAGGAGATGAAATTATTATTTAACTCATTCAACTCGAGAACAAAGAAAGGTCGGAATGGAAACGAAATCTTAAATAAAATTCTAATCAGGAACAAAGGAAATAGTATCGAATATTTATAAACGAAAACTTTATGAACGTTTTTCTTTTATATTTCTTTAAACAAATGCAAACTCTTCATTCAAAGTTTATAAATTTATTAAAAGCTCGGTACTTACGATTAGCGTGAAAAAATTTAAGTTTCAAACATCGGACATACCTGAAAAATAAAATTATTTAGTACGAGATAATAAAGTATCACAGTTATATACTTAAATTATTAAAAATAAAAGATCTCTTAAGGGTTTATATCAGAAAATAAGTCATAAGCTATAATAATTAAAGATAATTCCTATTCCTCTGAAGATTGACTCTTATCACGCGGACACAAGGAATAAAACTTTTCATTGTGGTTAATGTAGGCTGGCAACCTGTTGATTACAGACCCTCGTTTCCTACTTGAAGTAGATCTTAGCGGAAGAGCATAGGGGAATTTTCATGCGACCATTCTTTTCAATTTTATGTGAAATCAAATTATAAATATCATTATTTATATCATTTAAACTATTAATTATTCTTAGCCAAAACTATTTTTCTAATATGCTTTAGTACCTTATAATAAAACAATTTTATACATCCTTATCAATCTTTATAAGGCAAAGTTAATGTTAACTATGGTCAGCCAATAGATATTTTTATTTTTCAAACTTGACAGTTAAATAATTTTTATTGAATTACCTTCCTGCCCTTCAGTATCCTTTAATAATATCCCACTGGTGCCTGTAGAACAGATCCGATACTTAGGGTTGCATCTTGACAAACGATTAACCTGGAATCCTCATACAAGATTGAAAGGACAAGAAATCGCTCTACGTTTCAGGCTACTTCAACACTTACAAACGCTTTAAGCTCCCAATTAATTACAAAAGACTCATCTGCATGACCATTATACGACCTATTTGAACTTACGGAGTAGAGCTTTGGGGCTCCACTAAGCCATCGAATTCCTCTTCTATCTAATCCGTACAATCCAAAATCCTTCGTAAAATCATCAATGCTCCTTATTTTGTTAAGAATATAGCCATCCATAACGACCTTAATATCCTATTTGTAGCTGATTTGGCCCGAACCCGATATATATCCTTTCATAATAAACTTCATTCCCACTTAAACCCTCTAGTATCAATCCTAGCTTCCTCTTCAATTCCCTAAAATCCTCCGAGGCGTCTGAAAGAAGATGGCCACGTGACCTTCTTAGTTGAACTTGTGATTTGAGTACTTAGGTAGATTAGGGTAGTTTCTATCCTTGCCATTATCTCATGTATCACTTAGCCTATTTACTTGTTGTGTTATTGTAATACAGTTTTAAATATCAATAAATAAATTTTTAAAATATATTTATATGCAATTATTATTATTTTAACTTTAATGTTAGTTTCTTGGCAATTTATTTAGTTTTTTTTTTTTCAACTTCCATATTTATTTACATCGTTTACATTATACATTGTAAATTTGAATTAAAGTTCAAACGATACTAATTACAGACTAGAAACTTCCTTTACCAATAGGTATACTTTTTGACTAGAGAATAGTGCTGAATAAATGTGTAGTGGTAAATCTATTTAGCACTATTCAGCACATTATAATTAGAATTGAATTCAATATTAACGAGATTACTGGGTTTTTTTAATCATAAGCTATAAATGTGTACGTCTCAGCATCAATGTTTTGGTAGAAGACTAGTAAAAATAAAAAAATAAAATTTATGGGATCTCAAAAGATCAGTTATTGTTAATTTTAAGCTTAGTTTCCTGACAACTAATTTAGCCCCCCCCCCCCTCACAAGAAAATAATATAAATATCAAAGTAATTGTATTCAATTTTCAAGATTATTGACAGTTTGTTCTTACCATATACTATAAATGTGTGCGTCTCAGCATGCCTTGGTAGACTATATCACACACAACACACACACAGACACATTCATATAAAAAAAATATTAATAGATGTGTTAAATTACAAAGTCCCCCTTGACACTTGTAAACAGAAGGGCTGAAATACAGATTTCAATTGTACTTTTTTTTTTTCGTTTGACAGAACATAAACGCCCCAATCACAAACACGGCGGGGCATGACTATTTTCTTAATTGGTCGACAACCTCCAAGGGGAGGGGAGGGGATCGACCAATGAGATTAGCAGATTGGATGAGGAGTGAGTCAGGCGGTGTAGGGACCCACTTTTTAATCGGAGAGTCCTAATAATTCGATAAGCCAATCGGAGAGTGTGTGCCGGCCTGATTCACAATCAACGTAGCAGTGAACCCTTCCGGTCCGCAGCTATAAATATTAGATTGGTTCCGGTTAAACTGCTGTAGGATATTGCCGTTTGAGTTCTGGTTATACTGCTAACTATAGTATACAGCGATTCTCTCTGAGGTCTCTCTTAGTTATAAACCCCTTCGAGAATATTGTTTTACGAAGTAATAATAATAAAAATAAATATAGATTAAATAATTAACGTATTTCAGAGCCGTCTGATGCAATTTTATAGCTTAAACGTAGTAAAAAAAACTATTAATCGAACTCGTCTAACTGCATTTTCGGATTAATTGGCTTCAAAACAAAAAAAACGAGTAAATTCTTTTTACATTAAGTATAATACTTATAATATACATTCATAACTTATTTACAAAATCAAATAACTAATTAAAAATAAATAAACAAAAACCCCATATATAATCTACGATTAATCTTGAAAAGTTTATTAGGCAAAAAATATTAATACATGATAAATTAATTACAATTAACTCGTATTATTGTTAAAACTTATGGTACAATAGAAAATTAATTTGCAGATCATATTTACACAACGTAATTATAAAAAGTATGGAAAATTCGTTTTTTGTCCAGCTAGTGATTTTACTTAGCAACAGTAACCTAGTGATTAATTGAAAGACATGGGTTAGAAACTCATATTTATTTAATCAATTGAAATGATAGTTTGCAAAATTTCAAAAATAAGTAAAGAAATAAATATAAATGCACTAAATAAACGGTCACATGTGGTGTAGTGGTTAGCGTAACAAACTACTAAGCCCAAGACCTAGGCAGGTTACAGTAGGGTTTTTTAAGGGAGAAAAAAATCCTTAGTTACGCCGTCCTTCGGAAGGGCCGTTAAACGGGGGTCCCGAGCCTACGATGTCAGGTACTCGTTAAAAATCCCTATCCTAATTAAACCTGGGCAGGCAAAATTTAGAGCTCCCACTGTAGCATCGTCCGATTAGCCATAGCACCATAAAGTGACGTTAAATGAACAAACAAACAAACATATAAATGCCATTAGTTCAATTAGTTACCTCCGGCGGTCAAAATTCTACTATGTCCTTCAGTATCTTCTCAAAAAGGTCGTCATTTCTGTACCTCTGCCTCCGCATAAACTCACACAAATTTGAATCAACTATCGAGCTATGAGTGCCATTTTCTTTTTTATTTCTTCTCTTGGGTTTGGCCCACATTGACTCAACTGTTTGAGTATGAACACCAGTAACTGGATCGCCAATATTTTTTTAATGATTCACAGTAAAATGTCTATAATCCATTCCAACCAATTTTTCGATTCAATTGTAGGACTTCCACTGATCCGACATCATAGTGGAACCTGGTCTAATTGACGTTCTAATAAACTCCGCCAGGGTTTGAGTTGACCTATCAGGTTTTGTGTATAGAAAACATTCTTTCGTCACACGACAGATCCCACCAAAGACCCATTGCTGAGGATAGGACCGTCCAACATTAGTCTTGCGACTCGTCAATCTCAACTGTCAATCCCCCCCCCCAATAACTGTGAGGGTTTTCAATAAACTGAATGCCCACACCTCCCTCAGATAATTTTTTCAATCAGCAATCGTACGGGAGCACATTTAAAAATCTTTCGAGCAGAATTTAACCAGTTGTATATTCCTTTGTCCATGAATAAATTAATAATACCTTATTTAACGGAAACTTGCAATGACATAGGCACGTACCTGTATACGCGCCACATTCATACCGGCATTGCCTTTCATTACATCTCTATGTGTTCCGACCTTCGTAAAATTTCATGATGTGGCATTGTTTGCAATGCATTACATTCCGCAAAATTTGCCCCATTCTCTTCATTGCATAATTCGTACAGTTTCAAAAGATTCATTTTGATTGATTCATTAAGCGTATTCATTCTAACAGTAATATATTAAAATACCATTAAATATGTGTTTCATTTGTGTATCAAGGGAAATAAAACTATATAGCCACCGTTAATTAATATCATAAAATCACTGCCGGGTCTTGCATCGGAAACAAGACCCTAGCTGTCTTATAGCAAATAATGATTTTAGCATAAATCTGGGCTCCACAACACCATCGAATTCCTCTCATTTCAATCCTTGCAATCCGAAATCCCTGTTTAAAAGGCATTTTTATCCAGGAAGATCCATGGAACTTGAAATTACAAATGAGTTCGGATCTTTACTGCCTATTCAACTTTTCGTCGCAGGAAATACAATCATTGTAGAGATGATTTTTATTTCAATTGTCCTTCTGTAGTTCAATAATAAACTTTACTGAGTTTTAAAAACGGAAACATAATTCGTATGGTATAAAATAAGTAAATAATATTTATGAATAAATAGTGGGGTAGATTGAGGGAAATATAGTTAAAATGCTACGGGAGCCATGGACGATTTACGAGAGGTTTTATTGTTCCTTTGGCCATTTTCGCTAATTGGGCTTGATGTTTAGCATCGCTATTCTCCCCGATTTGTATTTCTGCCCTCGCTTATATAAACCGTTCCCTTTTGTAAGTATCAACAATACGAAAGCTGTAAATATTTCCCAGAGTTATGAGTTAACTTTAAAACAACAGGAATGGGTTATTAGTAACAGAGCATTGAGGATGAAATAAAACCGGGCCCTTGCAATTCTCCTGAAATAAACTAAGCTCATATCCTACAAGAATATATTCTTTATATATATTTTAATTAATTATTTTTTTTTATTAATTAATTAAAAACATAAAAATGGTAAAAAATATATCTTATATTAAAATTTCTAATCACACATATCTCTAAAATAAACAAGTGCATTCTATAATAAAATAAGTTTTTAGGAATATTAAGAACATAAAAAGAAATTAATTAACTAATTACTAAATATTTCTTAATGTATAGATATCCTATCACTTTTAATCACTTAAACTGTGTATAACTTTTCGTTTGAACTTTAAGAATATTTTTTTAAAATCCATACCATTTATCTAGTTTAATTTATTTTTCACTCATATGATCTTAATTTTTAAAAAAATTTATTAAAATTTGCCACTGTACAATAGTACAATAGTACAATAGTAAATATGCTAAAAGATTTATAATGGAGTGAGATAAAGGCAGGTAGAGAAACTACCCAATGGTAGTACTCAAATAACAAATTCAACTTAAATGGTCAGGAGACCATCTTCGTTTCAAATGACTCGGAGGATTGTCAGGAATTGAAGAGATAGCTACGTTTGAAATTAGTAGGTTTGAGTGGGAATTGCCAATAAATATAAAGCTTTTAGTGAATTTTATTAAATAATTATGGAAATTAAAATCGCACACTAGTCTGGTGTAAAAAATGAAGAAAAAATACTGGCAGTTCTCACCTTCAGAACATGAAAATAAAATAAAAATTCACATAATTTTTGTTCGTCGAATAATCTAGATCAAGTTCCTCAAATAGGGTATGCGTTTAGTACTACCGCGTTGAGTACAGCCAACTATGTTATAAGATATACATACCATGACAGAGTCAGAGATTATCTTCTATTCTGATAGTAAACTATCTTATGTTAACTAGGATTTAAACTGAAATATAGGAATTGTATTTGATAATATTTTTTCCAATCAATTATTTACCCTCCCTATGGTAGAATTTGCCAGAACATTCGCCTTGTCACTGGAATGCCATTTGTACCAACCCCCTAGAGGCAGCGAAAGAGACCATCTCCACAGCACACAATGGGGATATTGGACGAAACGACAGACAAGGACCACGTGGAATTTGGACAAGTGAACACTAATTGGGGCCGGTATCGTTGATTATATGGTTAACTTTGAAGAGTTAATCGGTCCTGTGTATAAAGGAGCTGCAGTAGGCAGTGGCACCTGTAATTGCTGACGATTAAGGTCGCTCGTAAACGTGCGTAGCCCCATTTGCTAAGGTAAAGAGCTTTCTCCCTTATAATTTTAATCTATAATTTCCAGCCTCTATCTCTCTCTATAGTCCTTCTACCTCTCCCTCCATCCCACCCTCTCTCTCTCTTTATACATATATATATGTGTGTGTGTGTGTGTGTGTGTGGAAATTCTGGCCGTTGAGCGTGATCAAGGACAAATCACCTCCCGGCAGAACCGTTGTCCATGAAACAGTACAGTCTATACCATGTAATAAACCCCAGACCCGTTCACGGGCTGTAGCGGTACAGGAGATATATATATATATATAATATTAAAGTTAGAATGTTAAATTATGAGATTATTATATTTTAGTTCCTAATTTAACCTGAAGAAGAATTAGAACAGTCAAGAAAGACCACTTAAATACTCAAGCCCGGGAGCAGACATACGAAAACTATGATTAAATTTTATAGACATTCTCAAAGCTTTCATACCAGTATAACGGTTCCTTATATACAAAAATTCAAGTTAATCACATAATCTCGTAATAGATTATTATTATTATTATTTTGGCTCTGCGGCCCAATAAGAACCCGGTCCTCCCCCACCACAGCCGACCAATCTCCGCGATCCTGTGCTGTCCTGCTCCAGTATTGTGCACCCATCAGTTTCACGGCCTCTTCGTCCCATTATCTAGTCATAATAGATTAGCAAAGTAAAAAAAGACTTGAAAAAAAAAAAACGAAAATAGAACAAAGGGAAGTTACTAACGTAAACTTGTTTGGAAACAAAGCAGAAAAGTAGAAAGTTGAATTTTTATTTGTCCCCAGCGATGTCTTCTTTATTATTTTATCCTATGTTGAAGAATATCAGTTAGCCTTATGTATATGTGAGGAAGAATAGATAAAAAATATCTCATATGTAGCTAGAACTGTTTAGTTGGAAGCCGACGTTTCGACCAACATTGTAGGTCGTCTTCAGGGCTATTGAGCACTTGAAAATAGACCAATTGAGTTCTCCCCATATGAGAGAATTGTTTTACCTATACCCGGACCATTTTTTTCCTCATTTCATCCTATGGCCAATCATTTCAAAATATATAAACATTATTTACAATTATTCTTTACTATGGCAATAAATAATACAGCTATTATAATTTTTTTAAGAATATGATTAAATATTATTACATAAACACCAATGAATTTACTTATACAAAAAACAAAATGATATTATTGTCAGATCTTACTAAAGAAAAGCGTGCAAATGTGGTCTGCTATGGTCTAGTGGTTAGTGTAACAACCTACTATGTCCACGATTGCTGGTTCGCACCCCGACAGGTTGAAGGGACTAAAAAAATCATTAGTAATGCCGTCCTTCAGAAAGGACGTAAAATGAGGGGGTCTCGAGCTTGTTTTGAAAATGCCTATTCTAATTAAACTTGGATAAGCAAAATTTAGTGTAGTTTACTCCATCTGAGGCATTGTCCGATTAGCCATAGCAGCGTAAAGTGACGTCAAATGAATAAACAATGTTCTACAATTTTCTGAAACACATAAAGTGTATTATACGGTTGAATGTTGATTATTAAAAATTATAAGAGAGTGTTGATACTGCGAAGAGAGGCTTAACGACGCACGTTTATATTCGCCATCGTCGTGGGCTTTAATTAACGAGATTTGTCATCCTCAAAGCCGATGATAATAAGACCACTAACACAATTCACTCCCTCCTTCTCTTTCACTAACACTGTTACCGGGGCGTCCTTTCACGCTTACACCTACCTCCACGTTTTTTTCTCTCTCTTTCTCATCTCCCCTCTTCCTAAGGAACGAGAGGAAAACAAAGGCGAGGAACGGGATAACAAAAAAAAAGAAAAAAAAAGAGAAAATACTCTTCACTCCGACACCTGGTTTCCACGGAAAATTCAGTCCGGAGCGGATTGAGTTATCTCCTAATGCAGAATATTTGAGACAAGAGCATTTTCCTAAGAGTTATTGGCATCTCATTCTTTGCTCGGATAAAAGCCACCTCCTCCTAATGGATTTACAGTCCCGGCGTCTCGCCGATTACTTTGTTTACATTATCCTTTGAATACATTTTTTTTTTCTTTTAACCAAATCCGGACATTTATGATCAAAGACATTCGCCCTTTAATATAGTTTTCGTTTCCTCAATCTCGCCCTTTGTATTTTTAGATAAATACCGTCTTTTTTTAAATATGTAATCTATTTTTACGATTGTAAAAGAAATGGAAATAATATAAAAGAGTGATAATAGACAGAAATGGGACTTTTGGAAGAGAAATCTCCTTGGAGCATCTCAAGCATCTTATTATGACAAAACATGTCTATTTTATTTTTGTGAAACAATAAAATTGAATATTTTTTTGCTTAAAAGATCTAATATTTAATTATAAATATATCATTATTTTTGTTGAATGTTAAATGGGCTATTCTTAGCATACGAGCGGAGTAGGGTACAGAGCTTATCACATTAACGTAGAAATAATTTGTATACGAAAATCACGATTATTTTTTGTTTCAAATCTCCGTTTATTCAAATAAAAATATTTACAATACAGTATATATGCAATACATAATAATAATGTACACATATATATATATATATATATATATATATATATATATATATATATATATATATATATATATACATATATATATATATATATATATATATATACATATATATATATATATATACATATATATATATATTTATATAATTAATATAATTACAATATTTTTTCTACCCGAAGAAAAAAAAAAAAAAAGTAAATAAGTTAATAATATTGTGGTTTGAGGCATCTAAATTATGGAATACATAATAAAAATCTGATTTTCGGGAAGATATTATTAAAAGTCAGACATTTTTAATGTAAATTACGTCATAATAATAATTCACACATCGCAGGGGAATACGATAATCTTAAAAATAGTAGCGGGAGTACTGATTAAAGCCAACGGTTGTGCAAGGAAGTTATTTAACCAAAATTATGTTCAACCGGCAGGTTTCTACTCCAATTACCCATAAACTTTAACAGAGTAAATAAGATATCTGCCGGTCTCGAAATCAATTACCCTAATTACTTAACTAACCTGCTCCAATTAGGAAGAGTGACCGTGAATTTTCAGATCTAAGATGAAATATCAACAATGCCTGAAGAAGTTTTATATTCGCTGGATCACTATTTGCGAGACTCGGTAAAAAACTGTATGAATAAATAAATATGGCGTGTTTAACCATTATTCAGTGAATTCAATCAATTCTAAGGGAGCGGAGTGGCCCCCCCCCCCAGTAAAACTGTCCTTTTGTTAACAGAAGATTGGTTTAAGGAAAATAACACAGCCCGGAATTGCGTAGCATGTACCCGGTTAATATTATTGAAGTGATTGGGTAACGATGATTAATATGGACTTGTAAAGTTGCCGGGCTTAGTAAAGAAAAAAATCCTAAAAAGTTAATAAGCGTTGTACCGACTGGGAAGCGTCTGAGGGGTAGACCGAGGCGTAGGTGGGAGGATTGCGTTCAGAGTGATCTGCCTGATTTTGGTTTGGATAGTGGTCCATGGACAAAAGTTTGTAGGCAGAAGTAGCTAGTATTGGCATCGAGCCTTCGGGTTCACTAGGCTTTATTATTAGTATTATTAAATAAAATAGAACAATAAGTTTAAATTAAATAAAAATTAGTTCAATATTTTAAACGTTATTTTGTATGTAGGCGTAAATCTTACGTTAACGCGGGTAAACCTATGCATTTTATTTCTTTCTTTTTTTTAATTTCCCCGCTGAGATACTTGGGCCAACGGTATTGGTTCCGTGAGACGACGCTCAAGTGAAGCGAAAGACCATCGAGTCTTCAAGGAGGCCTTCGAGAACGAAGAGATAGCCTGGAAACTCGGCACTCGAGGAAGATGATCGGACTGGAGTAGACTCCTGAGGACGTGCTATTGTCTGGAAGGTGAGAGGCCCGGTCAGTGAACCCTCAGCGGCAGGATCGCATCTTGATAGCTCAATCAACCTCGCCCGCTATACGGTCCTAACTATATAACTATATAGCAGGGTTATATACTAACATAGTATAATTATTTTATATTGGTGTTATGTCAAGTGTAGCAGTGTTATATCGAATGAGCATTGGCAGCTGACTAGAAAAAAAAAACATCTTAAAAATAATGAAGAAAAAGTAGGTAATGAGTCAGAACAGCCACGAGTGTATACAAAACTGTACCAAAAGATTTCGTTAGCAGATTTTCAAAAGTTAAAATGCGTAATAAAAAAAAAATTATTAAATTATTGCTGGAAAATTTGATATAATAAAGCCACAAGTATTTAAAATACAGGAAGAAATAACGGAACAGTCGAAGTTGAGTTAAATCAGGCATCATGAGGAGATACACCAAAAATCACATGCACTTAAAAATACCATAATCGGTGCACACGTAAATTAAAAGAAAAAAACCGGAATGGCTCAGTGGTTGCCGTCCCGAAAGTCCTGGGTTCGAAAACGCCTGTGGCATATTTTATTGGATTGATCATTTGGGATCTGGGACCATCCAGGGACTTACTCAGCCTCCGTAAAGTGGGTACCGAAAATATAAGAAAACCTGGGGGTTGAGCGTAATGTAGGGCTCTACCACTTACTGAACCCAAGACGAGTTGTAAGTTGTAGAGGTACAAATGTTTTTTTTAACTTATAATTTAAAAAGACCAGTAATCTCTCTAATCCGCGAAGGTTTTGAGTTTAGTAAATGGTAGAAACTGTACTGTTTTTACTCGAGTGATAATTGTTTTTCCAAATAAATTAAAATAACAAAAAAACACATTAAAAATGGAGGGTATTGGGTTCAGCATTTTGTATGAATTGAATAGTTTCTAAATCAACGGTTGTTTATAGAGCTAATTGGCCAAGATCGTACTAAGCTACCAGATTTTTATTCTGCCAGTATAAATTAATTACATTATTAAACTCATTAAATTATTAGACAGCTACTTCACTACCTAGTAGCAAATATAATAAAAAATAATAATAAATAAAAAAAGTAGGATGCTCCAAGCTGAGACATGTACCTGTCAAAGTGATTCTCATTGTTATTGATCGATCCTTAACACTATGAATATTGTCCTTCAAACAGAACTACCTGAGTTGTGACATGGCATGATTACAATTTTGACAGATATATGAGAAAAAACGTCTATATAAAAAACAAAACAAAAGGGTGTTACTGATATCAAAACATTCATCAGAATAGACAAAGACAGCGCGAGAGAGGAATGTGGAGGTGAACGACAGGCGATAGGAGTCACCTGCCAGGTATCGAGGGGGGAATTCATCGCAGCTAACTGATCCCAGATACCATCGCGACCTTTCCCGACTACCTGGGCCAGAAGAGGTACCATTTCCCAATTAGTTCGACCCTACGAGGACAGCCTCTCGACGGCATTAATTACCCCAGATGTCAGTCGGCAATTAGGGATAGCGTCCATGTTAAGTTATCCATCCGCGGAGGATGTTCCTCCTCCGACCCGAGGGGAGATCGATACGATTTGCATCGAGCCGAGAGTGCCCGTCTGTGTTCGGATACAACTGCCTCTACGTGCTTCGGAATCTATTCCTCGGATGAGAAACTGCTTCGCTTATTTCCGAGTCAGAGAATAATGCAATCCTATTTTTATACTATAGTAGGGTATCATAACTTGCTGAGAATCCATATTTAAATTATTTTATTAACCAGTTTTGAATAACTACATATTGTTAAACAAAAAACGCTGTAAATCCGTAATAACCTACATTGTACCTTTATTCAACGACATCTACAATCAAATAATAATAAGAAGAAGGATTAAAATTCAGTTCTATCTGCACCTACAAAGAATGAATTCTATCTGAATGACAAATAAGATATTTAGGTAACATAAAAATCTGAGTACCAACACGTGAATTAGGGAGACTGAAAAAAATGGAGCAATACGGACGCACGAAAGAAAGCAAACGGGGAAAGAATGAAAGAGATATCGAAGAAAAGAAAAAATATACCCACCCAAGGATTCGAAACCAATATCTACAATCACATCTTACAGACTAAATTAAAGTCGGTAATATCACATCAAAACCACGACATACATCACGGAGATTTACTAATCGGCTCCATTGTCACCATACAAATTATATTCAAATTAACTTCAATCTGTCCATGCCATGTAATTCCGCCTTGTATAGCCTTCTAATTTCTACCGACTTAAGAAGCTTTCTATACTTAAAAGTTAACAGCTACATTTCATATAGTTACAGAACTGTTGGAAGGATAATAATCCTGTACCACTTTAATCCAGGAAGTGCCTTGTTCTTGGGTTCAGTACCTAGCAGAGACTGTACGGCTCCTATGACAAAAGTTTTGAAAGATATGTGATTAGGCCGAGCTCATGCTCAACCACCAGGTTTTTTTACCCCGATTTAGGGTGCATAATTTATAGAGTTTGGATGAGCTCAGGCGGTTAGAATCTCATCTGCAAAGATTCCACCCGCAGCTGTTAACAGATTAAATAATTTATTTGCCAAGGCCGGGTTTGAATCCGGAACCTCCATCAGAGCAACTCAGTGCAAAATGAGTTACTCTACTCCCTGTAAAATTAATATATAAATAAATTATAAATTTAATACATCGTTCATACACCCAACACTTTTACAAACCCATGACAATCGTAAACTTTAACTGGATGAGCGGAACGCAATTCTGCATTGTGTAAACATCTAAATTCTCTTTTGGACACAAGGACCCAAATAATATATATTATCTATAATTTATTTTATTTTTTTATTTGTAAATTAATTATAAATAATAAATAATATATTATAAATACTGTAATGACGTAAGTCAACAAGATCCTAATTAAAGTAAAGTTCAATGAACATTCTTCCCCTTGTATATATCGTAAATTGCGAGAACAAGGGGATGAAGGATCGGTGAAGAGAAAGGTTTTGTCTGACCGGGGTAAGTGCCAGGGTAGCTCAAGTGGCAGAGAACCACGACGGATGCGTGGGAGACCCGGGTTCGAATCCCGGTCCTGAACAATTCATTTCTCTTCAAAATAAAAATATATAATATCCTTGATACAGTCGTTTCGAAAGGCATTATCATATACTAATCATTTCATATTCTAATATTGTGCATTAAGGAATATTGTAACAGATCCAAAACCTTAAAAAATCCAATATTATAAGTTTGAATAACAATTATTTTTACTTAAAAAAAAAATATTCTCTTGATATTGTCTCGTTGATTATATTTATATAAAATTAGGAAACTTTTGCCGGTCTTCTCCGGAGTATGAAATGGAAGTTAGATATAAAAAGAGTAAAAATAAATTGCGTACAAAATTGAAGTAATAGAAGGTACTTTAGTAAATTTTATAATTTAATTAATTTTATGTCAGATTTAATTATCAAAAGAGGTTATAATTGGAAGAGCTTCACTCATTTGTATCAAGTTATCTTAATTACTGATAGTTCATTAAAAAGCATTCACTAACCGAACACATTTAATGAAAACCTTTGAAAAACCACGAGCTTTGGGAGAAAACTCCACTCTCGAGGGTCGTCCAGTTCCTCCACGTAATTAAACATCTGAGAGTACGCGGGGCTCATTAGCTGATGGAAGAGGCGGAATATATAAAAATTAGAAGGTAATTCAGGACGTGATGAAAAGGAAACGACGGATGAAAGGACCTGGAAGGGGCATCGAGGATATTAAACCTGAAGTAAAGGAAGGATGATGACTAGGGCCCTTACTGCCCAGGATCGTCCCAATTCCAAAGGACGTAGGGCTCGGTCATTGAGGACATGAGGGCTTGAGGACTTCAATGTAAGTAATAACGGACCTTAAGATTTCAAGTCTAGTGGAAAACCAAATCTACAAACCGAGAACTCGATTTTATTATCATAGGTATCATAATTCTGCCAAAAAGGTAGCCTACAGTTATTATTATTGTAGGGAGCCATTATTTTTTTCTGCAATCTCAACTTACCCCAGGATGATTTTCTGAACTCAAAATTACTAAAAACATCGGTTAAATTACATATCTGCAGCCCCGGTGAATAAGTAGTTATGTCGAATTTTACCTTGAGAAAGAATTAATTATATTGATGGTAGCGGAATCGCGCCGATATCGCAGATTTTGGCTTGAAATGCCTAATCTAATCGCTTATTCAATACGAAAATAAGACGAATCCGCTTCAATAAGTACAAGAAACTCAATTTTTTGAACTTAAGGAAAATTCGACCTAACCTCTAAATCACCGGGGTTGCAGATACAATTGTAGAATAAACTTTAACATGAGGCAGTATCTAAATGTTCCTACCGAAATCATTTCACATGTTTTTACTTTCCCGATAATTACCATAATTAGCATGGCAAATCTGATGATTTAAAGCAAAAAGATGGAAGTAGAAATTATCGAAAGTAAACTTCTGTAGTGTCACCAGCTTGTATGCTTGATGCTCTATGTAATGTTGATACGCAATGAAATGAAAAAAAAGGTAGTTGTTGGTTTGAAAAGAAATAGACCAACATTTTCCTCTTTTGTTTTATTTTGTATCACTCTAGAGAAGCATTCCAATAGATTTTATCCAAAAGAATCCACCTCACAGAGGCTAGGTGAGCCTCAGGAGGATCCTAGATACCATAGGATTCATCTACAGCAACTAACAAATTAAATAAAATCTCCAAGCAGCGGGATTTGAACCCAGAACCTTCGGAATGGAAATTCAGCGCTGTATCACTGAGTCATTCATATCCTATGTAATGGTGACTCATTGTATTAAATACATAGTTTTATTATATAAACTATATTGTTATTTTATTGTATACTTTATTTATAATTTATTTAATACAATCAATCATCTATACTTTGGTGGAATGAAAGCATCGTTAGTGGCATGTATAAGCGTTGCCAAAGTCGATACATATTTCCCCTTCTCGGCCAGAATATTTTGCGGTACCGATGGACGGAAGCTAGGTCACAAAACAAGAGCTCGGGAGTTAATTGATATATAATGCCTGGTAAGAAACACTTCTGGCCATCTCACCTCCCATAATTACGAAAAGATCCCACATTAAAAAGCAGTTAGTCGAACGGGTGGCGCAAAAACCACCCCCTGGTGGGGAAAAACTGGAAGAGAGGCTGGAGTTACTGGAGAAGTGATAATTTTCTCGACCCCGCTGGACTCCAACCCCTGGAAGCGCAGTTCGAGGAAAAGAAAGCGGTAGCGATCCATCCTTTTTGGAAATTGGATTTTTCTTATAAAGGTCATTACTTTCCCGAAATGAAATGTCCGAGAGATATCGGAGTTCTTGGGTTTCTAATAGGAAAATGAAATGTATAACGATAAAAAAAGATTCCTATAATTACACTTCTCACATTCAAAACAAGCCTGAATTTGGACTGAGATTGATTTATTTTCTATTATAAAATTAGAACAATGGAGTTTGGTTTTCCGCTATGCGAACAGGGGATATAACCCCCCCCCCCCTTTCCAAGTCATATATAAAAAATTATCAAGAACAATAATTAATAAATTAATTTATTTAAAAAAAATTATGACTAATGTACTTTTATACATTGCTTAAACACATTCCACAGTAAAATATATGAGTAACGTATTTAATAAATATATAATTAAAATCTGCAATTCCATCAATAATTATAATAATTATTTTGATTATTACTTTCATTGTTATATTGTATATCTTTATCGAAACAATGAGTTGTTTTCGATTTAAATAATTGGGAATAAATAAACACTGATCAAATTGAACTAAACACAAAAATATTCAATATTGCGTAGTCATGTTTCTAAATTCACTAATCAGCCTAATCAAATTAAAGTGCCAACAATAAAATTGTTGCTTAATAAAGAGAGTATTTTAGCAAATTATGGTCAAGAGTAAACATTTAGCAAATAAATTTAATTAAAAAAGATAGCCTAAATATCAAAAATATTTATAATTAATTTATATTTATCATGTAAATAGGATTAAATATAATTTAAATTGTCAGAGGTATTCCAAACTCGTGTGAACACACAGACGTGAAGCGTTTATTTCAGGAGTTACCACAATATTGTGTGGAAACAGAAGCGAGGCAAAAAGGACTTTTGACGCTAATTAGAATAATCAAGAAGAGAGAATTAAACAAAGTGGAAATTGGAAATAAGTCAGGCCACATAAGAGGAGACGTACTAGGGAAATAAAGTCGTTTTAGTTAAAGGCTTTTCTAAAATAAGATGTCATAAAGAGTTAATTATTTTGGCTTTGTACAACCAAATAGTCGTTTGAGACATGAACATAACTCATCATACAATATATCCTTGAAGAGTGGGATTCAGTCAGAAATTATATTAAATAAGTTAGACTGATTTTATTTGTGCCTACGTTTAGACCTCATGTTTAGGCAGAGGGATAAAGAGCCAAATAGTTGCAGAATATGATCCACGGATGGTCTTGTTAATTATAGGTGTACAAATTCACGGCTGTTGACCGATTAAATCTTTTTTTTAAGTGAAAACTTCTTTAGCAGCCTTAAGCGAATTTTGGTAGAGGGTAAACTTGTGGCTTAGGGTCAGCAACATGCTCAAGACTGGCAACACCTATCGGCTACTGCATGAGTTACACAATATCATTCAATCAACTTTAGTAGGTAATAAAGGTTAGAATTCCATTGATATAAGAATAATTATATTTATCTAAAAAATCTTTTAATAGTTGTGCTATTGATACTAATAATAACTTGAAACATCATAAACTGATTGACCTTTTCGTTCTCCCCAAAAAGATTTCATTTGTTTTTTGTTTCTTCATTTAACGTCACTTTATGCCGCTATGGCTAATCGGACGATGCTACAGTGGGAGCTCTAAATTTTGCCTATCCAGGTTTTATTAGGATAGGGATTTTTAACGAGTACCTGACATCGTACAGGCTCGGGACCCCCGTTTAACGTCCCTTCCGAAGGACGGCGTAACTAAGGATTTTTTACTCCCTTTAAAAAATCCTAGGGCCACCTGCCGGGCTACGAACGCGCGATCTTGGGTTTAGTAGTTTGTTACGCTAACCACAAGACCACAGGTCGCCCCTAGATTTCATTTGTTACAGTTAAATGTCTTGTTTGCATGAATATTATCTAAGAATACTTGAACTTAATCTATATGGAAATCTATGTAATACAAATACAAGTTATAAATAATATACAACAACCTCATAATAATTATTATTTCAATTAAATTATTGATGTATTGAGCTTGTGCAGCCCATCATATGTTTTTATTAATAAATAAACTACTTTTTTTTTGTTTTCCTTTTTTCGCCAATTGGGATGGCATTGGTATATTCCATACAGCCACATCTGAACAATAAACTACTTGAAAATGTATATAATTATTGTTCGGAATGTCAATATATATGAAAACCAGTCTAATGTTACTAATTTCTTCGAATGATGCTCTACAATACAAATAATAAATTGAAATACATTTGCTAATTATATAAAGCATTTCTCTAACTCCCAAGAAACTGATTTAAACAACTTTTAAATCTGTTTGTATACCCAAGCCTTAAAGGAATATTTGTGCCCCCTCCCCTCCCCGTATCAATTATCATTTCCCCTCTAAGTAGCTTTCTACGGGACAGGTCTTAACAAGGCGTTCATTAGATAAATAAGATTAGTTACCCAGGAACCGTTTAAGGAATTGTTTTCTCTCGACGAAGACAATCCTCCGACGCGAAAACTTCTGCTTAGGTCTTTCTTTTCTTTAGAGAAAAGAAGATAAAAGTGAGACCAACAAGCATTAGCTGATGAGGAAACTTTCCGAGCCAGGACACAAGAAGAAAAAGTGCAGGCCGAGGTTACGGATCGCTTAGTAACGTTTTCAGTTAAGAATACAATTACAAGGATATGAAAATAGCTTCTTATGCACAGGAAATAATATATATATATATATATATATATATATATATATATATATATATATATATTTATATAATTTCCAAAAAAATTTAAAACAAATAATAAAAATCTGTTTATCTTAATATTTATCCGTTTATGTACCTAATCATTTTCTTCGACCTTAAGACTATCGGAAGATCTTAGGGATATGCAGACAATATTATCTGATCTTCAGGTATGACGATATTGTATGGAAATGCAAGGTCCATGTCGCTCGTTATTTTTACTAAAAGGGCAATAAAATTCATAACCATACCCCTCCTATAAATTCCTTATATCTCTATAAAAAATACATGTCTGAAATATATTTAAAAATTAAACCTAGCTTATGAACAATACTAAATATTTTCGTTTTGCATATATTAACATAGCTACTAGAAGCATGCGTTCTAGAAAACTCATGAAGATTATTGGGTTCAATACGTATTAAAGACTGTACTGTTAAAACTTTTAAGTCAAATCTAAGCGATAACCAACTGCGAAACTGAAATTAACACTTTACTGGCCGCACTTTTACGCAGTCAAATGTCCCTAGGGCCCGGTAGTGTTTAAGAAAAAAATATTTTAATAGTGCGTGTTTCCAAACAACTAAAATTCCTGAAAAATTGTATTTCTGAGGAACAAGCATCATGTGCTCACATCGCTCTCAGCTGAATGGTGAGAAAAGATGTTTCAAGCTGGTGTCATCATTGTCCTCTTTAGCCACTGTCAATAATTAGTTGTATCATATTAATTATTAATGCCGTGAGAATACGGGTTCGGTGAAATGGCAGGAAAGGCTCATTTTTATATTCCTTCTTCATTATTATTTTGAAGTTTTGAAGTTGTGCCTTTGGACTGACCATTAAAAACATAGTATGTTTTTTAATCT
Organism: Troilus luridus; assembly: GCA_964056705.1. Lineage (NCBI taxonomy): Eukaryota > Metazoa > Arthropoda > Insecta > Hemiptera > Pentatomidae > Troilus > Troilus luridus. Next base: position 14,482,064 of record OZ057416.1, on the reverse strand, counting down.
CATTCACATTGCTACCATAAAAAATTTCATTATCATTTAGGCTAAAAAACATTTTTATCTGTTCTTATATATTCTCTTTGGTTGCTTAGTATTTTGCAACTAATTGTACATTTTATCTCATTTTTATTTTCCTTTTTTTGAAATTATATAAATACTTTATAGTTCGTATTATGTAGCCATACATAAGTAACAAATATGTATTCTGATTATTTTTGTTGTTCTAAACGGTAGAATTAAGTAGGAAAAACGAAATTCAAGAGGGTATAAAGTCGTGAATAGTCGCAGGAAATACTTGTTATTATTCGGTCTCAACATTACTAAGCTCCCATCTTATGTCAGGAAATATAAAATTCAGAATTTATAAAACTACCGTCCTTTCGACTCTTCTTTACGTATTAAGATATTCTAAAATAAGGTATTTCGTAGAATAATCGGACCAAAAAAGGATGAAACCTCAAGATCATTTAGGAGATTACACAACGTGAAATGGCGAAACATACACCTGGTTAATAATATTCAAGATTTAGATGGGCTTGTAATGTTGTTGGGCTCGGTAACGAATGAATTCTTAAAAAGATGCTAGCGTTGTGCCGATTAGTATGCGTCGGAAGGAGTAGACCAAGGCGTAGGTGGGAGGATTGCGTTAAGAGTAATCAGGCGGATTTTGGTTTACAATGGTCCATGGCCGGAAGTTAGTTTGGTAGTATCGGCATCGAGCCTTCAGGTTACGTAAGCCTTAATTTTACTATTCTAAACGGACTTATGTTATTTTTCTGTTCTATTCTTTAATTTCCTCCATACTTAGTTACGAACAAAGTATTCCATAACCACCATAATGTTTTTTGTAAATTAAGTAACCATTTTTGCAACTTATTAGGTCCGAATCCGATATCTATCTTTATTCTTGATGAAAAACATTATTCCCACTCATACCCACTAGTTTCAAACCTAGCGAACCTCTTCGGTTTTCGAAATTCCTGATAATCCTCCGAGGCGTATAAAAAGAAGATGCTCTCGTGAAGATGAATTTATTATTCGAGTACTACCATTGGGTAGTTTCTCTATCTGCCTATACCCATGCCATTATTTATCTTTCATAATATTTATTTGATGTATTCTATTAAACAGTTGTAGATAAATATTTATTTTGAAATATTTTGCATCCTCCCTATACTTAATGATACAATAACTTGTTGTAAAATAATGATGGAGACAAATGTTGATACAGTGTTAGAATCTCGTTAGAAACAGCTGCACGAAACTGGATTTTTTTTTTATGTATATATACATAAGACGAAAAAAATAAATGATGCAGGTAAATAAAAAATAGCATAGCCTCTTAACTGGAGAGGCTGGGGCGTGTGAGGCGAGGAAATGGTGGGTCATTTGACGGATGTCTCAATTATACCACGGCTACTTTCCTTCACAAGATATAGTTATTACGGAAGTCGTTTATTACTCTCTTCTCCTGTAATGAGCGAGCGGTCCCGGGTAGAAGGAACAGGAGATAATGACGCGGGAGATCCCGAGGGAAGAAGGAGGGGGGGCTCACGACGGCCTGGAAATTATAGGACTAGGAGAGGGGGGGCCAAGGTTATCTGGACGAGGATCTGAGAGAGTGGGACATGGTAATCAGTGGGATAATGTCTCAATTCGGCACCGTTACCCATCGCCATCTTACCGGATCTCTCTCCTAGAAGGAGGAGGGAGGATACGGCTAGGAGTCGGGGTGGGAGGCAACGGAAGAACAAGGAGGACCTAGGAGGTGGGATAAGCGATAGATCACAGGGAATTCCTTCGGGATTAATCCTTATAACATGATCACTCATATACTTTACCTAGACTTATATATTTTTTCTAATTGGGTATTTCCACTGATAAACCTACGAAACTAAATTTAGGTCCTATACAAGGTAAGTACCGTACTGATTTGGCCAAGATCACACCCAACCGCAAAGTGTTTTCCCAAATTAACACTGTACTGGCCGCACGTTTACGCAGTCAAATGTCACTAGGGGCCGGTAGTGTTTAAGAAAAGTTAATTTTAATAGTCCGTGTTTCCAAACAGCTAACCTTGCTAAAAAATTATATTTCTGAGACACAAGCATCATGTGCTCACAAGCTCTCAGCTGAATGGTGAGAAAAGATGTTTCAAGCTGATGTCATCATTGTGCCCTTTAGCACTGTCAATAATTAGTTGTATCATATTAATTATTAATGCTGTGAGAATACTGATTCCGTGAAATGGCAGGAAAAGCGCGAAGCCTCACCAAGTTAGATTACTATTCCTTCTCCATTATTATTTTGAAGTTTTGAAGTTGTGCCTTTGGACTGTCCATTAAAAACATAGTATGTTTTATTATTCTCATTCACATTGCTACCATAACAAATTTCATTATCATTTAGGCTAATAAAACATTTGTATTTGTTCTTAATTATTTTCTTTGGTTGCTTAGTATTTTGCCACTAATTGAACATATTATCTCATTTTTATTTTCCTTTTTTTGATGTTACGTTTTCTGATTATTTTTGTTATTCTAAACGGTAGAAGTAAGTAGGAAAAACGAAATTCAAGAGGGTATAAAGTCGTGAATAAACGCAGGAAATACTTGTTATTATTCGGTCTCAACATTACTAAGCTCCATCTTATGTCCCGAAATCTAAAATTCAGAATTTATAAAACTACCGTCCCTTCAACTCTTCTTAGTTTCAAGCTGATGTCATAATTGTGTTACTGTCAATAATTAGTTGCTTTATATTAATTATCAAAGGCAGGAAAAGCGCTAAGCCTCACCAAGCAAGAATAACATTCCTTCTCAATTATTATTATGAAGTTTTGAAGTTGTGTATTTGGACTGTACATTAAAAACATAGCATGTTTTTATTCTCATTCTGATTGCTACCATACAAATTTTCATTATCATTTAGGCTAATAAACTCGTCGTTTGAATGGTGATTAGCGGTTGTATTTACTAGCATGGCTCCTTTAATTCAACTCCAAAAAATTTTGAGGATAGAATGACAAATTTTCATGAAAAACGTCACGTTAGTTACGTGACTTGCGAAAAATATAAAATGGAATATTTTTATAAATGACCCATCCCTAGTTACAAATTTATAAAATAATTCAACAATCTCATATGCTTCGTAATATATATATTTCGTCACGACTATTCGGAGAATAATTTAATTATCTGCAACACGATCTCAAATTAGTATCCTAGAGATGTTATAATTTATTATGAAAACGAATATGTAACCCTAATACCATAAAATGATGTGGGCGTACCACCCAGTTGTCTGAAATGTGGAAGTGAAACGCAGTGACGTCATGCTTGTTAATCCCTCATCTACTTCACATGCATTATAAATATACATATCATATCATAACTGTATGATGTAAAGCATATATATAAATATAATCTAAAAGTATTCATATGGTACAGTCTAAAACAGTACCAGATATTTCAAGAGCACCGAAAGTTCAACCAATTTTATATATAATAAGGTTACTTTTTAAATCCATTTTTTTCCCCTTAGACCTTGTAAGGCCTTAAACAGTCAGTTTACACGGCAATCCTTGAAGGGATAATTTTCTACGGATTAATCTCCGGTATTTTCATTATGGTTGTACATAAGGATCTCTCTACTTCAATATAAACAAGGACCAACTATCATAAACATTTACGGTTTTAACTTATTTATTGATAAATGATAGAAAGTGTATAAAAAGCTCTGAATATGTTCAGCATCTAGATAATAAACTAGCACAATCTACAGATGTGAAGATGAGAATATGACAAATGACTTTGGAGTCATGTGACAACATGACTTCCGACACGCTTTAAAACCTTACTGGTGTTAATAGACATAGATTAGATCTGATCAAATGATTAATGTTGTTTTAAAACGGGAAAGCATTTTTAAAACTTAATTTGTACTCATCTAATTTGCATTTGTATTTTTTATATTTAAAATATAATTAACACTGAAATGGAGAACTTTTATTAGTAAGCCAACGTTTCTGCCAATAACTAGCCCTGAACAACTCCTGCAATTTGGGACGAAACGTTGACCTACTAATAAAAAATTCACCCTGTATAAGAGAATTATCTTGACCTCTACCCGGAACATTTTCTGCCTCATATATGATTTTTAATTTATTTAGTATATTATATTATACTTTATCATGATATTTGATTTATATCGTAATGATTGTCTATTCTAGAATTTCAAATCTCTTGAGTTAGCGACTAATAATAAAAAAAATTATATATTTATGTTATTTAAGAATGAAATGGAGAATGGCCATTTCCCAAGTGGATGTGAGTGAGCAATCAGAGACAACTCCCAAGAAAATAAACAAAAAAAATTGAAAAAAGCTTTTTCACGGAGATGACTTTGAAAACAAGCGACTTCCATTACCCTTCATGACAGACTTGAGATAAATGACAGTCATTTCGACCTGACAGAACAGAAAAGAACAGAGGGTATCTTCTCTCTTCTCAGGTAGCCAGGAGATGCCAAAAGGAGATATTTCGTCTGAGTTTAAAGTGGAAGATTCATTCAGTTTATGCTTGCAACATTCCAGCAGCTAATCTGTCTTATATATAGTAATATATAATAAAATATACATAAAATAGGGAGAAATAAAAACTAACAATTTAATCTAGAAGAGACAATATGCAACAATTGTTTGGAAATAGAGAGCATAAAAGAGAACATCACAAAATTTGAAAAACTATGCTTTGCTACAGGAAATATTTATAATAAGAAGAACCTATCCTATAACGCAAAAATAAGACACTACAACACGCTGATAAAACCAGTCATTATGTACGGGATGGAGACAGCTTGTCTCCCAAAACTAGAAAAATTATTTATAATGGAGAAAAGGATCCTAAGAAGACTCTACGGGCCCTAAGAAAACACAGGAAGGCTACAGGGAGATGAAAGACCAGGAAACCGAAATTAGAATCAGAAGGCTAAGATTCTACGTGCATATGGTAAGGAATGGACCAAGGGAAATTTAACAAGAAATTATTTGACAAAATCCGTGAATACAAGAGCGTAGGAGGTTATGTAAAACAAATGAGAGAGAAAGAAGAAAAATTAAAAATAACAGACAAAGACTGCCTAGATAGAATGCGATACGGAATGAAATTAAAAGAAATCAATGTTATTGTGGAGTAAAGAAAAACGGAAGGATACAGCGTGGTCAGAAGAAAGGAACCAAAGCGACGCAGAAATAATGAGAAAATACTGCGAGAAAAGGAAGAGAAAATGAGAAAAAAGAAGAAGCAATATTCGCGTGGTCTTAAAAGGCCGTTTCGTGAATAAAAATAAATAAATACTAGCAGAGCTTAGAAATATCTAACCAAGATATGGCCAATATAGAACAATCATTTTGGCTATTGGTTATTTCATCTAAGTTTAAAGTTCAGTGAGCACTGGAATAAAATTAACTATTCATTGGCAGATACTTAAGGCGTTGGGCGATAACGAACAATGTGTAAATAATAACTTAGAATTTATTAAAAACATCAATATATTTCAGACAATTTGACATATACGTATATGTGTATATGAGTTTATATATATATATATATAATATAATATATGCATGTGTGTATGTAATACTTTACTTTGCAACAATATTTCAATTATTCATTAATAACACATAAGCTATACATTATATGTATATGTCTTATATGTATAAGAAAAATACCGCAATAACGTTTATATATATTAATATATTAATACGTATAACGTTTTAAACTATTAATATATATAACGCTCATATAAATAATATAAATTTTATATTATATTATATTTTAAAGTTTATATAAATATGTATAACGTTTAATTTTAATATGAATAACGTTATATAAGTATTTATCTTTCTATTATATGTTTAATATACCATTGTATGTTAATATTTTAATATGTAACAATATTTTTACTAAGTACTAATGTAACAAGAATGTATACATGTAATTATGTAGGTAATGTAAATATGTATAATCTCTAGTGGCGAAGGCCATAATAACCATTTGTAGTTGTTTCCCCTTAAAATAAAACAACAACAACAAATTTCACTATTAATTGAATAAAATATTAATACTTCTCTGCGTTGTTGACATAACTTACCTTATAAAATATTGAGTAACTAGGTTTGAAGAGAAAACCAGAATATTTTAGTTTCAACAATGCGTATTGAATATTAAAATAAATACCTAGCTAAATTATTTAAATTTCATAAAGCATAAAGTTGTTTTACATAAGGATCTGATCTCTTCTTGAATAAGTAAATAATTTGTCATTTTATACAAGTTTAGATATAATTTATATAACATCTTGTTTGTAAGATAAATGATTTGCAAACAAAAACATAAAATGTATAAATATTTTTCCTGTTAATAAAAAGTTTAAATCTTTTTTCTTTTTGTTTAATCTCCAAACAAGTTATTTCCTTGAAGTCAGTTGTAAAACAAAGTTTAATTAAAACTGTTAAACAAATCCCGAAACTAAAGTTGAGATTTAATCGAAATAATCCCAAAACAATGTCCTAACTCTGCTTTATACTTTAAAAAATACATAATCGGTCAACGTATTACGAAGAAAAAAATTAAAAAAACATTATCAGGAGTGAAAATGACAAGATATTATTTTTTTCAAATCAAAAACAATACATTTCATTAAAAAATAAATAAAAAGGATTCAAAAATTTCTTCAAAGATAATTATTCAGAGGAAACTGATATTTTAGAATGAAAAATATTTTGTTTAATAAATATTTGCTCATTCCCATTATCAATCTTAATATTTTAAAAACCCATTTCTTCACATCTTTTTTTTTTTCTCTTAGCCTATTTTGGGTTGGAATGTTGCTAATTAAAATTTGGAAAGGATGGAAGTGATATCTTTTACTGTAAGTTCTACATTTTAAGAGTAGGATGAGAAACGGAAGAGGTTCTTATTTATTTTAATATTTCTAATTTTTTATATCTTATATATATATTTATATACGAGTATATTCCACATAACTTTATATACCCTTAAATTTTAATGTATTTTGCTCCTTATTTTAACATATACATATATAATATATATATATTAATAAGTTTCAACAATCATTTCGAAGTACAGATGAAATATGTTTGTTGAAACATTCATTTCTAGATGAAATGATTACCGAAGTATACACATTGCACATAATTACATTCTCTTTTCCCTATTAAAGCTCACGATAACTTGTATTTTTTTAAATATTAAAAGGGAAACGAATGAAAAGTTAAAACTTGTAGTGACTCAACTCGAAGCGACAACCTGCGGAATAGTTACCAAAATTTAGATATTTTGAGTTATGGCATTGTTCTTTTGAAGGAGCGATAATCTGTCATATATTTTTATAAAATGTTTTATTAAAAATTAAAAATAGAACGGTATAATATAAATAATACTAATTGCCAAGATTGAGTAATAATATATTTCAATGTTAAGAGATAAACTTATCTTAAGATAACACAATTGAACAAGAGTACGCCTCCGAGACAGAGCCGCGTGGGCGTACGGAACAGTTGGAACACAGAGCGAGAGTATTCGACATGTTCCTAAGGAGCCAGCCTCCGTCAGAACTGTCTGGAGTCGGTCCCAAACCTGTTTGATATATGTCCGCAGAGCCTCTTCCGAAAGGGAATATCCTCAGATCTGCCTTATTTATTCCCACAGGAAGCGGATGCGACCGAGGAGGTTCACAGCTGTCTGAGGCAAAAGGAGAAATGTTGGGCTATCATCAATTTCGCAATCGCTATGCTGCAAACAGTCGAATTTCGCAACTAGAGCCGAAATTTTCGCCAAACTAATTTCAACCCTAGTCTAACAACGTTCTAATCAAAGTAATAAGGGGTTACTATCTTAGATAAAAAAGAAAAAAAAAGAAATGAGTTTGACCCACATAAATGCAAAAGAGAAAAGAAAACATCTTAAACATCTGCCAAATGCCAGAGTTATAGGGTCATAACATTTTAAAATTATCGGTGTTTGTTGATCAAATCTAATGAAATGGTTATATACATTCAACATATTTATTTTATTTATCGTATAAGTCAACGTGTTGGTAGAAAATTGTTAGAAAGGTCCTGCAATAAAACAAAGGAAGCAACATAAAGTTAAGAAAAAAATAATATTAGTGAATTAGAGATAGCTTAGCGATAAGGATTTTAATAATGATATAATAAAAATTGATACTTTTTTGTTATTTGAAATTATTTATTGAATATATAGTGTATTATAAAAATAAAGTTTAAAATATAATAATAATAAGTCTTGGAGAACCCCAAGGCTCGATACCGATGCTACCAATCTTTGCTTAAAAACTTCAGTCCAAAGACCATTCCCGAACCCAAATCCGTAAGATCACGCAATACTCCCACCTACGCCTCGGTCTACATCTCAGATACTTCCCAGTCGGTACAGCGCTTATTACCTTTCTAGGAATTCGTTACTAAGCCCAGTTACTTTACAAGCCCATCTAAATCCTCGTGACACTAATTTTAATATAAATGAATAATCAAGTAAACAGAATGAATGATACATAAGGGCGTAAGATAAAGGCAAGTAGAGAAACTGGTACTAATCATATAACAAATTCAACTTAGATCTCTAGGTCATATTCTTTTTAAACATCTCGGAGGATTATCAGAAATTGAAGAAGTAGCTAGGTTAGAAAATAATGTGTTTGGATTATGAATAAAGTTTGCCATGGAAGGACTGATATCGGGTTCGGGCCAAACCGGTAACTAATGGGACATACAGTTCATTATAGACGCTTTATTCTTAGCAAAGTGTGGAGCATTGTGGAATTTGTAAAGGATTTTAGATTGTGAAGATTTGATATCAGATTGATATCTTAGTGGAGCTATCCAAAGTTTTACTACGCAAGTCCAGATGAGTTTTATAATAGTTAAGTGTGTGAGTCTTTTGTAATTAATTGAGAGATCAGAGCAATTATTTAGTATGGTTTAGTTGAAGTCATCTAAAACGGTGAACACATTATTATAATGTTAAAACAGGAGAACCGTGTAGACATATTATTACTGATTAGTATATCAAAAAGAAAAAGGTACGTAAGGAACCGATCAATTAATCAATCAAATTAATTAATTGAATTATATTAATGACAAATGGCCTAGTGGAGACAGAAGTCGGAACTTGAGCGAAAGAATGGAAGAAGTGGGCGTCGAAAGAGAGAAAGTTTTAACTCCCAAATGTTTTGTGTACGGTTCCTCCAGAAATATTTAAGAAAAACTTCTTAAAAGATAAAAATCATTACAGTAATAAAGAAAAAAAAGTTAAAAAAATTAATTCAAGGTTAAATATCGTTCTAAAGATGGCCCGGTAGTTTGGGCCGAAACAGGCGTGTTTAATAAATTTTAAAAAATGTTGAAAGCATCCCAATGATTTATTTCAACAAGATTTTTACGTTTTTATAGGATGATATTAAAACTATTAAAAACGCTCTGAATTATTTATTGAAATGTTACATATTTTAATACCCTTTTATGAGAATATAAAATTATGCAAGAAGGATGTAAAAGCCAAAATCAGCATATAAATGGCAAAATATATAAATGGTATCTAGATTAGAAATAAAAACACATCTTTGTTTACACACTTGGCTTATGAAGTATAGTAAAACCTAATACTTGTATGATAAAAAGTCAGGTTTAATCTCCAATCAAAGGTGTTCTCTTTATGAAGTCTGGGTGAGCCTCGGAAGGGTCCTCAACCTCTTAGGATAGACACATCGGTTAAAGAATTACTAAACATCTGTAATTCCGTTCCCTTAAACACTGATCTATCAATAATGTAAAATATAATAACATATAAACTATTTTTTTATGATTAAACCTTTTATAAAGTTACTAGGTCAAAGGTAATAGTTTTTTCCCGCTGCTTTTGGTTATTGTTAGCTACTCAGTTATCCCCAAGACAATACCACTTTCTAGCTCTATGAGGGAGTTTCTAACTATTTATATAAACCGGAAGAACGATGGTCATACAACCAGGTGCCATATCCCAGATTAATCAACACAGACACAGGATACATGCAGGGCCTAAGATGCATCGACGAAGAGACAGACGGAATGCATAAGTGAGTGCATATCCCAACTTCACCACCGGAGACTTTCACTCCAGAGGAATTATTTGCAAGCTGGAGATCGGATCCGAAACCGTAGATCGTAAATACACCCACGACACGAGGGGACACATTGGTATTCTGGCACAACTGATATACAGCATACACTGGCTGCAGCATCCAGCGCTATGGGGATATTTTTGTTTGTTATATTGCTTCCATACTGGATGTAGGGGTCCATATGTATTTTTTTATCAATAAAAAACAATAAAAAAGATACGATATGGTATTATAAATTTAAAATTGACATATTCATCTTCAAATCTAAATATTTCTTTATTTTTAACATTGATTTTAATCCCACGCCGTTTCGTGACATTATAACTCATCCTTATGAACTACATTTAAATTTCAACAATTATGATAAAAGAATCATTGAAATTCCACTAATTTCTATAACTTACTAATCACTAATTCATTAATTTTCTCTACACAATCATACATTCATTCCTATTTTAATGATAATTAATTGTAATAAGAAGTGAAACATAAATTTGTTCATATTTAAACAAATTTACCAGGTACATTAATCATTAATAAGCGAAATACAGACTAAAATAACAATTATAAGAATTGGATATAGACACGCAAATGTTAAGTAATTAATTCAGATACATCATGTTATTTTTTTAAGAAATAAATCTGCAGTGCGGCTACTGAAGAAGTAAAAAATTATAACTTTTCTTTTTTTACGATCAACAGCCAGCCAGGGTTTCTCCAAATTAATGTTACTCTCTATATAGAGGCTGGACCAACCATATGAGGGTCCTCAAATATCATTGAATCAATACACAAGTTATAGTAGAATAAATAAATAAATTATCTGCTACAACCATTCTTGAATCCGTACTTTTCAATTAATAAGACAGTTCCCGAGCTGCACGATTTAAAATATAACAATACATAAACGATTTTCTAATGATAAAAAACCTTTTATGAGTTACTAGATCAAAAGAATCCGTTTCCTGAAAAGTCGCTGCTTATTATTAGCTACTCAGTTATCCCCAAGGCATATCCACTTCCAATTCTAGATGGATGATGGAGTTTCTAATAAGCCGACATGGGTACAACTAATACCTCAGGTCCGTCTGCCATAACAATAACAAACAGAAACATAACGATATTGTAATACGATATAAATCTGAATCAATTATGTCAAGATCTTGCCTTACCTCAGGCCAAGTGTAAGAGGGTATTATCTTACCTAAATGACTAAAATGACTAAATGACTAAATGACTAAAACCTACGATCTCCCTCCATGTATATATATATTTAAGTATAATGTACTGTATATATTCTTTTAATTCTTTTTCGGGGAGATATGTATGTAAAATTGTTTAAATTGAGCATATATATGCAACACTAATCAGGATGATTGTAAGTTTTTTTCAAAATTAAATAGTAAAAAAATACACATTGTTGGACTTCAACTAACACACAGGCTATAATATGATTTATTCAATAACAACCTTACATTTAATATTAGTGATCATTTTTGATAACATGTTTATGTATTCACAAATTGTTTCTAAAGAACAATTATTTTTTAAATAATAAAAGTGACTCCGCTAATTTATTAATATTGTAAAACGAAAATAAAGTTATTTTTGTACTATTTCCTTATCTGGAAATGAAGAATAAATGGTGTATTAATTGATATGAAATCAACAATTTTTTTATTAACGTCTTAAGAGATGATTTTTTATGAAAAATGAAAAATCTCCTAACGCCATAGATCAACACATATATAACTGAAAAAACATGGGAAGCGAAGGAAATTCTAGAACGTTTAATATTTCGTTATTTCGATGTTTATTTTTTTATTTAACAATGTATCATAATTGCTTATCCATAATTCCTTTAGGGACGCAATTACTTAAATTTCGAGCTGTTATATATTAAACGGATGGTTCAATTTTCAAAATAGAAAAATATTTCAAATCAAATAAATATTGGTCATTTATTTTTCAGCATTAGATGTCTTCTTAAAAAAAAATTTACTGAAGAAAGAATTAAAGATAAGTAATAAAAGTTTTATATAACATTAAAATAAAACAAAAGTCCTTCGAAAAAATAATAAAAATTTGAAATCATTGACTCAAGATGGGCTAAGGAATGCTGTAATAAATACTCAAAGTAATAAAAATGTGGTTGTCAAGACTACAAGATCTTGTTCGTTTGTTAATAATTATTATAAAAAATAATAGGTACTATTTTAATGAGTTTCATTTATAAGAGCAATAACGGAAGATATTAACTTGGGATGACTCGGCGACCATTTTGCTTGGAAGAGTACCGTCACTCTTATTATTGCTGTGAGTACAAAGGTATTTGTCATTAAAACTCCTGTATAAGCTCATCGCGTCTTAAGCGTCGTTAGTACCGTAATTAAATACAATTAATACAAACGCGATAGCTATAAAATGCAATACCGTCATAAAAACTCAGTTGTTTTTCTGATAAAATTATAATACAGATATCGAAAGAAGAGAGTCTTGAGAATGTTGAAAGAAGAATATGAATAGGGCTTACTGAACCCGAAAGCTCGATGCCATACCTCCAATCTCAGCTAACAAATATCAGACCACCATACAAGCCCAAATTCACTAGATTACTATTAAAGTAATCCTCCCACCGACGCCTTGGTCAAACCCTCAGGCGTTTATTAGTCGGCTTAGTAAATATATAAATTTATTTTACTACTTTTAAATTCTGGAGTAGCCTCATTCTTTTTCAGACCGAAAATTCTAAGCAATACCTTATTTTCAAAAATCTTAAGATGTTCAGAAAATTGCTGCCACAATTTTGTTTTTTACTCGATCATTAAAAAAATACCACTTTTTTATATTAAAAAGCACAGATATTAAATATGAAATTATTCTGCATAATGTTTTATTGAACTGAATTCAACGATTTTCAAGGGAATATCCACTTCTTCTTGTGAACAATATTTATATATTGTAGTGAGTATAATAAATTATACATAATTAAAGAAAATTAAAACTTACTGATTACATCCTAATTACAAAATCCATTTCATAGATATACGCCCTTACCTGAAAAAAAAGAAAAATAGATTAGAATAAATAATATTTTAGAGGCGTCAAATATTATGTTTGTATGTATATAACATTCAAGAATGTCACACTATAAACACTAAAACATATCCCTATGCAATGAAGCATCGCACTCGCATTTCTTAAGTGGCACAACCCAAAAATCTGTGTTTATTCGATGGTGAGTTATTATGGGTAAATACATCTTTATCACTCATCAAAACAGTATTAACCTAGCTTCAGAGCTTGTCTGGCAGAAGACACTTGTGGCCAAATGGTATTCCAAGCTCACTGATAGTGTTTCCAAAACTGTTGGTTTTTGATTACACTCACTTTAGAGATACTGTAATAGGAATACTATAGTGGGATATCATTTAAGGAAAAAATTTACCACATAAATTCAACTTTCTATTCAGTATTACGAATATATCGAAAACTACGATATTTCACATACTCATTGAAATGCTAACTAGATGTTAGACTGATGAAGGTAAAGCAAATTAGGAAAAGTAGACACACAAAATGATGTGTAAATAATTTTAAATCTTGGGAGTATTCCGTTAGTCTGGGCAATCGACAAACCTTGAAAGAAAAACAGCGAAAACATAGCAAAAAGACCCAAGCTAAAAATGATAGTTTGACAGCTTGACACAAAGCAGTCGATAAGCTGTCCCTTGTTAATAAATTTTATAAATATACTTACCATCATTTAATTAATTTCAATCTTACAATCATGAGTTTAATCATTAAATCGTTCATAATTCTTCATCGCTCATAATCCCAGGAGGCGCCTGGGAATGAACAAGCAGCGTGAGCGATGTGTTCGATTAGAGCTACCACCACCGGCGATTTCACATGTCACGTGTCAAGATAGTACATCTCATTTCAATAGTGAGCCTGTTGTAAATTTCGAAAAAATGATTGACCAAAAAAAAAAAAAAAGAAACACAGATCACACCAACATGACATTTGGAAAGGGGTCTCGCGGGAAGAGAACAATACTCCCAATCAATCGGGACGCGGTTACGCAAGAACCGTACGGCGGACCCGAACCGGTCCAGATGACGGAGATAAGGCCGGACTCGGGTATCAGGCCTATCTAGGACCTCGGTCTTCTCGGGGAAACATTTCTACTACTGAATAATCTCCAGATCTGCCGAGCCAGTGTCAAAATAATTCAATCAACACCCCGAGATAGGACGAGGAATGTACGGGAGACAGCTTAATCCCGGACAGCTTGTTAAGACGTAACGGGGACAAAAATGTCGGGGATCTGGGTTCGTTAGGCGCCCGGCTATTAATAAATGACTTTTAAAGATACACGCTTTGTTTTTTTAGTTTGGAATTCACGATAAAAAATGTTCCAAGATTTTAAAACTTGTTTCTAAATTTTATTGTATTATTCACGATTAGAAGTGTGTTCTCTATGTTAATAGGTGTTTCTAAAACTTCTGTAAGCTCTTATAAAAAATTTAACACTAAAACCCATGAAGCTAACACCCTTAGTTCTGTACATAATTGAGACTTGGCTGTTTCTAAGGAAAAGTTTGTACAAAGAGGTAGTTATAGTGTTGATGTATATATAATTGTAGGTTCATAAACCTTTAGCGCGTATTTTCAGCAATGCAACTTCCATGACATCCCTTCTTCTTTTGTATGTGCAATAGCCAGCACTAAAATATTGTAAGAAAGAATAGAATCAAGATAGGAGATAATACGACGGTATGACTAGGTTATAGTATGCTAAGAGAATTAGTCACTATGTTAGTTAGGAACTTATAATGTTTGTCCATAGTTAATAGTCTTTCTGGTTAGTTCATATAAGAAAGTCTTATATTTTCACGCCATATCATTTCATATTCCAATAAAAATAATACTTTCTGGCAAGTTAAGTCTACTATTTGTTAATTTGATGCTGAGTACTTGTTTAAGTGCCAGTTAGACTTGACTTCTAGAAAAAAATAGTTCGGAAAAATGAACCGGAATGCCTCAGTGATAGAGCACTGAGTTGCATTGTCGAAGGTTTGATCCCGCTCGCCAGGAAACTTTTATTTAATCTGTTAGCGCCCGAAGATGGATCCTATGGGATCTAGGACCTCTTAAGGCTTACCCATCCTCTGCAAATTCGGTATCATCAACAAAGGCAAAATTCTGGCGGTTGATCGTGATCAAGGGTAAATCACATTCCTGCACAACCGTTGTCCAAGAAACATTACAGTTTCTACCATGTACTGAAGCTCAGAACCTTCATGGGCTGTAATGTTATACTGCGGAGAAAAATCGCAGACTCCGGATTGACATTTTTTAAATTATTTTTTTAATCCTGCGTATATTGGTAGGTATAGCCTAAAATTTCGGAAGAGTTCTAATATCTAATGAATAAATAATTATTTGGTTTATGCTTATTTGTATAAATGGATTTTTTACACACATTGACAAGTATTATCGTTGTGTAATAATATTAGTTGTTTTAAATTAAAGTAATAAATAATACTTAATTCTCCAACTATTCAAATATCGCACACAATCCTCTACGGTTTGGTCGAGCATTTAAGTTCCTTAATTGCGTTATTGTAAAAAAAAAAGAAAAAAAAAGTGAGAGAGACAAAATATCATTCATTAATATTATGAATACAAGGAATAATAACCCTAAGGTGCATCGCACAAAAAAAAATTAAATAACATAAACAACATAATAACAGCCCAGGTAGATCTGATAGGAGCAAGGATCCTCCGGGGACACTCCAAGATCGCCCGGAAGTCGTTAGGCCTCTTCGCCCCAGAACCTGGTCACTTTATCTCATCTCGAGGGAATCAGGGTCCAGACGGAGGATACAGAGATGAAGGATCGGAAGGTAAGAACAAAAAAAAAAGAAAGAAGAAAATGATAATAAATGTCGGACAAAGAGTAAATATTAGTCAGGGAGATAATTATATAAGCCTGGAGAGATAAGATGTCCCGAAGGAAAGGACAGGAGAAGAGTGGGCACACACTAATTACCGACACAGCACCTATTCATAAATATTCATAGGAAATTGATCCTGAGGAGATAGGAAGCTACAGGAGTCCCCGGCAGGAAGTCGAGGAAAGTGGTCAAGCCGATCCGATCCGACGATTAACTTAAGTCATCTTTCGGATAGTAACATATGTCCATTATATGTCAAATACTTCATACTTACTAAATAAGAAAAAATGAATACCTAAACTGTTTTATTGTTTTCGTATTTCGTACCCGTCTTGGAATAAAGGTGTGACTACAATAAATTCAAGTTATGACCTAGGGACGGTATTCGATTGACGTAGTAATCAGTACTGTTAGTATTTAGTCTATTAGAATAATTGTAGTCCCTCATCAAGATTGTTTTTTTTATTTTGTGGGCAGATATCTAAAGGTCCAGTGAATAAGTGGTTATGTCGAATTTTCTCTAAAATGAGTTTATTGTACTTTGGGAAGCGTAATTGTGTTCTTTCGTAGTGAAAGATGGGCTAAGTCAGTTGCTTGAAATAGAGTTCTTGCTTAGGTTTCAACTCAATTTCAAGCCAAAAACCACCAGAATAGCCCGATTCCGCATCCGATATCAGAAAAAAGTTTCTTTGCACAAAATTTGACTTAACCACTTCTTCACCGGGGGTGCAGATATATTATTGGACTTATCACAACACGACTCACCAATGGAATTCTTCCTTACAGACAAAAAGTCAAGTCAACCACACTATGGATTAGCCAAGAAAAAATAGATTTACCGAAAGCAAAAAAAGAACCAAGAGATGTTACAGATACAAAAAAAGTAGAAAGAAGGCATATAAGTGAATAGTATAGTCAGAAAAGGAATCATTGAAGAAACCAGGAATCGAATGGACAGAGGAGAGAAAAAGAATACATGAGAAAAAATAATAAAGGAACCATGGAAGAAAAGACGTCAGAATGGTTTGGGTGATTCACCTGGGTTAATTTACAATAAATAAATAATAATAATATTAATTAATATGTAATAATAATATCAATTAATATTATTGAACATATTACTAGACATCCCTCGACAAGACTCACAAATAGAATTCTCACTTACACACAAAATGTCAAGTCAACCTGGATTAGCCAGATTAAAATAGATTAAAAAAACCGAATATAGAACCAAGAGATGTTATATACAGATTTTTTTTGGTAAACAAGGAAGAAAAGTGGTTAGTAATTTCAGAGAAGGAATCATTGAAGAAATCTTGAATCAAATGGACTGAGGAGGGAAAAAGAATACATAGAGGAAAGATGAAGGAACAAGTGCTTTAGATGATCTTTCTGGTTCCACTCACAATAAATATATATGTATAGCAAGTGTATATATTTATATATACATAAGACAATTTTATTATACAAGATAAATAATAATGGAAGAGGAGTGATATTTTATTAATTTGATGATGATGAGGTTTCATCGAATGTAGATCATGTAAATAAAAATATGGTGAGTGGGACAAGAAATAAAAAATTTTTATATCACTATTTCTTTGTAACGGTAATTTTAACAATATTTGTTTTATTTAATGGTAATACTACAATATCTTGATACCATGAAATTATATTTAAAGGCTAATAAAGCAAGACATAATCATGTATATGTGTATGCGTTGTGTGTTTATAAATATATATATATCCTGTACCTGTATATATATACATATATATATCCTGGACTTCTTGAAGATCTACATTGATAAATTGCCCGAGACATAACAGATGGTTCACACCCCAGCGACCACTTGGCAGCGGAGTGAAAAGACAAGCTCGCAAAAGCCGTCAGCAAAACAGAAGTGAACCAGCGTGGGCAAGTCGAGATTAGGAGACAATGGCCGAGTAATCAAGAGGTTGGAGGCTGGTGAGAACCTTTTGTAAAGTATACCTGGAGGGTTCTGAGCTGAACTCGTTCATTAGGCGCGGGTTCGAGTACCTGTCGGTGCGAAGTGGATCGATATTGCCCTGGGACTGACCGCCGGAAACTTCACTTCTATCTTCTCCCAAAGAGGCTTTTAAAGTTGATAAGTTTTTCAATAATTATCAAGTCAACAAGAACCCATCGATCATTTAGGAATACATAATTAATAGTGATGGAACAAATTATACGGATAACAATAAAAATTTATTAAAATTTAAAATTACAGAGCAAGAACATAGCACCCTACTCCAGACACTCAGCAAAAGTACAATAATATACTAGAAGGACTTAATTAACTAAATAAGCTAGCATAGCTTCCTCAGAATAGTGAACGTTTCTACATAATATTGTTAGGGACTCTAAAACAACCAACATTTAAGCAATTCAGAAGACGAGGCTACTTTAAACTATTTCTTATACTTCGCAACTTGTTAACTATCCGATATTGCATAGAATAAGAACTCCAACAAGAAAATACGGTGTCGTATTTAATTAATAAAATAGAAAATTCGTTCATAAGTGAATTACAGTCGGAAGTAGTGTATGTGCTATGAACAAAGTATCACAATGCATTTTGAAATAAAGTATATTGTGATGAAGGTATTATCGAATCTGAAAAAAAAATTAAGTAGTCTGTTTGAAAACCCCATTATTTATATAATAAAATAACATGTTACAGTAAATATCTTTTCAATAGTTTGTACTTGACAGGTGTGGATACAAATATAAATAAAAACAAAATAGATACTAAAAATAATATTTAGCCTTGTTAAAATATCTAAAATTATGTTCAGGATACAGTTTTTATTAACAAGTAATAACTAATTACAACCGGAATAATAAAAAAATCGATTAATCAAGACAATAAGGTAATTATTCTGTTTTTTATAAGGGCAAAAAGAAGTCGCCTATGATAAATAGGACCATAAGGTCGTTGAAAACAATTATTGCCAATAATACACGGCAAAACGAAAAACTAGTCAATTACCCCCAGGATATCTATACTGCTACACAATGCAGGATTGTAGAATCTGCAAACACTGAATATATTTATGTAACAAAGTAAGACATGCGGATTTTCCACGTAAACATACTAGAAAAGGTAAATCAAGAGAAAGATTTCGGATAAAGAAATAGAAGAAGAAAGAAAACGGAATAACAGAAAGTCTTGGACAGAAAGAATGAGGAACATTATAGGAAATTTAGGAAACTCGTCACTTGGTGGAAAGTTATTTAAATTAATATTTTTATAAAGTATGAACGATGTGAAAAAAACATAATTTGTCTTTAATAATCGATAATAGTTTGACATCGATTTACAAATAAAGAAAAAAAAAGCAGTGCATGATTCGTAAATAATTACTAATTATTATATAAATAAAAACATAATAATAACGGAAAGGTTATAATCTCACAGTGGAGAGATTAACAATAAAAAATAAACAAAGTTTTTGAGAAAAAATGTATTATCTTCATCGTGCATATTGGAGCACGAATAACCGACTAATTTATTAATTAAAAATCTCTCTTAGACCACTATGAATAATCGGAGCAAAGTTCGCAATTGTATATTTACTGCAAGAATGCATTTTCAATTGCAACTAACTTCAGAGAGAGGCCTCGTGAGTGCAATTAGCATATATATTATAGAGAGATGCATTGCGGGGAAACTATTAATCCTCGGCATCGGCCTGTAAATCACGAGTATTTGCTTCATAACTATTTGTGTTCTATGTTCGCACGCTTCGTGGATTGCGCTGCAGAAAAAAAAGGGGGGACTGTGTGGTTTATAGTTATTGGGCCCCTTCGGAGGCTATATTTAAACAATACAATTTGTCCCTAAGAGATAAGTATTATCTTGAAAAATAGCTTTGAGGGGGGCGGGGCATTGTATTGGCCCTCCAGTGGCGAGTTAACGCCGCGTTATCAGATTTATCGTCGAACCCGCCCGCTTTGCACCTCCTCTGTCTTCTCTAATTTGTCACACTATATTTAGAATAACCTGATAGATTATTTCCGCTTTTTTTTTTTTTTTAAATAAATAATCCACAATGTCTAACCTGGACTGGAACTACAATGATCTTGGAAGAAAAATACAGCAAAGAGAATTTGCGGTTCAAAATACTGAAACATGTTAGTGCAAACGAGTCCTTGAAATTAGTTAAATGTTACACAGCATAGTTTCTGTTTGATTACAAGGCTTCAATCGAATTTTTCTACCTAACAACATTTTTTGATTTAAACAATTGACCACCAATTCAATGTCAAGGGGTGCAGTCAAAATAACACAAAATAAACAAAACTTATTTTAATGTGCCGAAGTTAGGCCAATATAGGCCATCTTCAGGACAAGCATTAGTGGCTGCCAATTAAATACATTATTAGAGTCTACTTTCCACTCAATAATTTTTGACTTTTTTTTTTTTACATATGACTTTAGTACTAAAGTTTTAGGTTTATCCTTTTATAGTAATATGTTGAAAGGACCGTTTCTTTATTGGCACATTCAGTACAAACCCACACTATGTGTCTTATATACATATGGAAGAAAATGGTCAGGTGAAGGTCAGAAAAAAATTTCTTAAATAAGGGAAATTATGTATTTTAAAGCCAAAGTTTCGAACCACATCGCAGGTCTTCTTCTGGGTTAATAATGAGGTCAAGGGTTGATAGTGAACTACGATTCGGTAGTACACAGTCCACTTATGTACCTTGTAATTTACAATATAAAATTAATCTTTCAATAATAATTTAAGAATAATATCATGTAATAAAGATCCGTTAGTTTTAGTATTTTTTTAATTTTAAAAATGAATCATATACACTGATTTTGTACCTATTTATGTCGTATTAACCGAAAATAATAATAGATTGATATTACACTGAGAATTTGCCTCGCTGAAGAGGACCTGATCACCAACACTTCAACCAATTGTCAACGCTGATAACAAGAAACCTTATCAGCACCCACGGTTGATTTCTCTTCAGCCTAAGCTTATGTTCGTATCTCATCCAATAATAGAGAAACATTTATATTTCAATAGTTTATATTGTGGAATTGATAATAGTAAATGCTAGAATGATAATATTAAAGTACCGTTTGTTTGAATAAAAAGGACAATGATAAATTAAGTGAAGGAATACATTATATTCGGATATACATATATTATGTATTTTCCTGTTCAACAAATTTTGAGAAGCGGGGTTGCATAGTGAGTAGAGCGTTGAGTGACTGTGCCGAAGGTCCCGGGTTCAAATGTCAATGTGGCATAAAAAATATCTAATCTGTCAGATAGGTGATACGATATGGAGACCCTCCTGGGGCTCACCGAGTCTCTATATAGCGGTTACCTTTAATCGAGCGTGATTTCGGACATGTATTCTGGACAGGAGCGAAATGTATAATGATAAAAAACATTTTAATTTTTCGCTTTCGTTGAATATGATATACTAAGGAACATTTTCATTTAGAACATACTAATTTACTGAATCAGTTTACTAAACATCATCGACGGATCAAACAACGAACCGAACTGGAGAAACAAACCAGCGGTTCGGAAAGCAAATAAAAAGGAAGTATTTGCATTAGAGGAATTGTAGGAGGGTAATGAGTAAGCTAGCAATTAGGACAATGGCGGAGTTGCTGTGTCAATGTTTGGTCCCGAGGATTATGCACAGATGGCAGCACCTCCTGTTGGAGAGGGGGGGGTAATTACTCAGCCTTCTTATAATGAACCTCCGCGGCCGCAAACCCCGAAATGTCACAATGTCTGTACGTCACAGGTAGCCTGTCTAGAGTCCAATATACTTGACATCGATGATAATATCGCATTCGTATTATTACGCTGATCGTATTTTCTGAGGTGTAAATAAGCTGAAACCGTCCTAAACTAAGGGTCACCTGTGGGCTAGTTGTCAGCACAACCTGCTATTGACATTATAAAGGAATTAGGACTTGATAAAAAAAACAACTGAAACAATTAAAGCAACATTAATAAACACAACATCTAAAGTAAAATTTAGGGGTGAACTCTCAAAACCTTATAAAATAAAGTCAGGTGTAAGACAAGGAGATGGTTTGTCACCTCTGCTTTTCAACTGTGCATTAGAGAAGACAGTTCGAAAATGGAGATAAGCCATCAATGCTAATGGTGTTCAACTGGGAAGAAATCCAAATAAAATCACTGTAGATTGTCTAGCGTTTGCGGAAGACATGGCGTTAATTACCGACTCACTGGAAAATGCTCACGAACAAATCAGAGAATTACAAAAACAAGCAGCTAAAGTAGGACTACAAATATCAGTGAGGCCCCACAAAATATGACAATTCATGCCAACACAATATGTAAAACAAATTGCTTTAAATGCTTAGGAGAGTGGATAACGAATGACAAAAAGGAAATGACATCCATAGAAAGTAGAGTGCACAAAATGGAACGTTTGTTTCACATGACAAAAAATATAAATAACAAAAAATCCTTGTCCTGGGATACGAAATTGAGACACTACCAAACAGTGGTCAGACCTGAAAATCTGTATGCAGCAGAAACACTTAAACTAACAAGAACTGGACCTCTCGAAAAACTAGAGAAGGCTGAAAGAAGAATTTTGAGAAAAATACTGAGAGCTAAGCGAAATAATAATGCAGAATACAGCTTAAGACCAGACAGAGAGCTATATTTGAAAATTGAAAAACTAACTGACGTAATGAGGAAAAGAAGACTGCAAGTTTTCGGTCACATCTACAGAATGGATAACAACAGGCTAACCAAGCGCATCTTCAACCTTCTGAACAGTTACAAATCTAAAACTACATGGTTCATTTAAATTGAAAAAAACAGATACAATTAAAAACAGAACACCTTTTAGAGGAGCAGTTCAAAGGGGACGCTTTCGGGAGGGGAAGGAACCAACAACTAGAAGAAAGTGGACTCCAGAAGAGAAAGAACAACAGTTTCGAAGGATGAAGGAAATTTGGAAGCATAATGAAAAGTAAGCAAAGTTGATTCATCGTACCCTCCGAATGGGTTATTAAAAAAAAAAAAATATATATATATATAGCTTTGTTTATTAAGGTGAACTATTGACCCCTTACAACGACTTATCAGTTGATAAGATCAGATCTATTTATTTATTCAGACAAACTTAATAGTATCCAATCATTGCAAGAAACAATTTTTTTTCTTTTTAACATCATCAATTGTATAAGGAAGGCCGAAATACCTAGGATGGAAACTACTCCCGAAAATACACGCTGATAAAATCGATTGCTGGAGAAAAACAATTTTCCTTCTATCTGATGGACCGTAGCCCACTACAACGAGAAGAGGTCCGCTTTAGGAAGCAGCACAGATCCTGGAGGAGATGGGACAAGGAGATAGTCCTCACAGGACATCAAGTCCACGGATATCGGGTCCTTTAAAGGATTCAAATGTAAATAAAACACTGTCCTCGTCTCTTGCACTGGGTCTTCCAGG
Source organism: Troilus luridus (assembly GCA_964056705.1). Lineage (NCBI taxonomy): Eukaryota > Metazoa > Arthropoda > Insecta > Hemiptera > Pentatomidae > Troilus > Troilus luridus. The sequence continues at coordinate 14,458,401 of OZ057416.1, read as the reverse complement.
CGCTTTTGTTTGGGAAAAATGTAATTTCCTAAATACAGTCAGGTATTCAAAAGGCAGTAGTGACTAGGTGAAAGGTGTGTGTGATGCCAGTTAGTTCGGATTTGCTACATTACGCACCTACTAGACGTCATGATTCCTATAAAACTTGCGGTTCAAACATGATACAACTCCAAAAAAAGGAATTTATTAAAAAAATATTCATCATATCATGGAAATGGAATATCAAATATAACGTTCCTGCATTAAAAAGCTTCAACCAATGATACTAAAGGGTTAAAAATGCAATATATAATTATTTGAATAATAATATACAATGATATATAATTATAATTATAATATATAATTAATACAGTACTAACCAATTCTGACTAAGCACATTGTAACTATATCGATATGTACATATTATATCAAGCATGTATATTAAAGTAAATCAAATTACAAGTGTCAGCGATAGTATACATAAACACATAACGCGATTAGAAACAATTACAACCTCTGAAAGCGAATTAATTATTTATTTGGTTAAATACAACTGTACTATTACAATCCATGCTGTGTTCTGGGTTCAATACTTTTTTTTGTATGAAAAGTAAATTATAATATCGGATAATAAAACGCAATGAAGATTGCTTTCAATAGATAAGTTTGACTTGAAAAGTTTTAATTTAAACAAAATATTTCATTATATGTATTTTTTAGAACCAATATGTATAACGTATGGAAGTTATACAACGTAGATATAAATGTTTGCACATAGGGAGTGAACTGTTGTGTAGAGGTTACCATAACAACAAACTAAGCCCATGACCGCGGGTTCCCATCCCGGAAGGTGGCCCTAGGATTTTTAAAGGATTTATTAAATCCTTGGTTATGCCGTCCTTCGGAAGGGGCGTTAAATAAACAAATAAACAACCAAACAAAGATTACTCATGATAAATAAGTTGGACTTGATATATAATTTAAATAAAAAATGCAAGTATTCATATTAATTTTTGGAAACAAATTTACATAACATATGTTGTATTTTCCATATATACATATTTCCCATTGAGTGAATCCTGACTAATTTTACCTCGTATGGAAGTATGACATAAAAGATATTGTGTTAACTCCACACAGCTTTAAATAATAGCCTAAATATAAATATTCAATATACTTTAAAATTAAACTATTTTAGTATGTTAATGTAGGATTGATTCAGAATCTTCGTGTACCAGTTATTAAAGAAATAAAAAGAGAGAGAAAAACCGTATCACTCCAATCCATGAAGGGTCTTGGGTGAATAACATGATAGACACCATACTGTTTATATGCTAACGGTTGTGCAAGGAGGTGTTTTGACCAATATGAAACTCAACCACTAGGTTCTGCTCCTATTATAGTTATTTCATCATCATCATATAGTTCATCCTCTCTACCGCTCATGCAGTGAGGTTTCCTTCTCTACAGCCCGGAATACACAGCCGATCCTCTAATATCTCTCTTTTTATATTCCATTGCAGGCTACTCTTCGAGAAGCCTTCCTTAACACCAGCTTCCCAAGTATTTCCGGGTCTTCATCTGGACCTTCTTCCATCAACCTTAGCCTCGTATATAATTTTTATAGCAAATTTTAATTATGTATTATACCGTTTATTTTTAAGATAGTGGATTTTAAGAAATTTCCTATGCGATGACCTATGTTGACCTTGAACTTTATTCCCATTAAAGTTGGTGCTAAAAAGGTCCTCAACTCAACTTCTGTATACACAGGAACCGGCAGGACCTCTTCGAGTGCCCGAAACCCTCGACTCGGCCATTGTCCAAGAAGTGGAAGGAGTTGGTTATTCAGGCAAGAACTTGCGGCAATTGTCCTATCTCTGTCCTTCTCGGCTGTTGCTACGCTTAGCAAACACTAGACCAACTCGCACAACTTGTCGCGTTAAATAATTTACATAGGAATAACCGGGGCGCTACATTACATCACGCCATTAGTTCCAAACTGTTCCAGATGTATTAGTTATGAGAACGGTTGTTTTTGATTTAGGAACGCCAGTTACATTAACCGGTCAAAAAGTAACTGGTTGAAAAGAAGCTGTTTTTAATTTTTTAATAATCATCTGTTTATAGATATATATATATATATATATATATATAATACCATGAAAAAAGTAATTAAGACTGCCGTCTGAATTAAAAACTCAAGTCTTTGGAATTGGTGTTCTTTTATGAATTTCTAAATCAATTATAGTCGGAATTATTTAAATTTCAAATTTGTAAATTTGAATTATCAACATTAGTCTGGTTTTCACACGTATTGATAATTATTTAGTACTTTAATTATTAATCAAGGCATATGATGGCGTCACACGTAGCACAAGCTCAATACATTAAATTAATAATTTAATCGAAATTATAATTAGTATTATTTCATTTTCAATTTTAGTATTATTATCATCGTTAAGTTCAACAATACATAACTCATTTGTGCTTTCCATCATTTATTATCTATTGTATTGTATTATTTATTATGTATTGTATGTATATATATATATATATATATTGTATTGTAAATATTTTTATTTGAATGAACGGAGATTTGAAACAAAGCATCATTTTATAAAACGAGGCACTTTAATACTACAAATAAAATCTTTTAGGGAAAACGAATATTTCAACCAGTTATTGATGCTCTAAGATATTGTTAGTATCAATTGCACAACCAATAAAGGAATTTTTATATAAATATAATTATTCTTATATCAATGGAATCTAACCTTTAAACTTAAGTTGGTTAAAAGATATTATAAAACTCATGCACTGGCCGCTAGGTGACGTGGATCTCGAGCATGTTGCTGACGCGAACCAAGTTTAAACCCTACAGAAATTCGCGACTAAAGAAGTTTTCAATAAAAAAATTGTTTCTTCTTAAACCTTATAAATAATATGGTTTTTATATGTGTCTTAATGAAATTCGATAATTCTTATAACATGGCCTTGATGGGAACTGCAGATCGAAAAGTCGACTTGAAAGGTACCCGCATGGAGCGTACCAACTTGCGAGGCTTTGATCTAAGAGCCCGCAGGTCTTATACTTCGTTTTGTTTTCCTCATCCGCGGCCTCTCAACAGCGGATAACATCTCCAAGCGGACTAATCAACACCCATCAGTCCTCATGATGATGGAGAACTTTTTGATGGGAAAGTATTCTTCGACTTTACGGATTGCATGTCGGAGTTTGTTTCACATTCCTAGAATGTCTTCTGGGAGCACTGGTCGTGATATTGGCAAATAAAAACATCAGAACAAGACTCGAAGCCAAACGAGTTTTCCACATATTTATTTTCAACAGATTATTCAAGTCCTGGTAAAGCCTTTTTAAAATGCTTCTCCTTTGACTTCCTCTTATGCTATTTCTTTCATCGAGGAGCCTCCACCCAATAAAGCAATGCCAATTTTCGCACAGGAAGTTGTTGGGCGTCTTATCGAAACGAGACTATTCACGAAGATTCAGCTTGATAGTAATCAAATGCAAAAATGGACTACGGATCTTGGACTAATACGTTTTTATCAATAATTTATCCAAATAAGAATTAATTATATATATATAAGAATTAAGATATATTTGTTATTTATTTTTACAGTAATTTCTGTTTTTGTCTGTTTTTTCTCATAGCCCTGAAGATGGCCTACAAAGTAGGTCGAAACGTCGGCACACATAAAATATAATAGGTTTCCACTCATTTGTTGTGTAATTTTTGACTGCACCCCCAACTATTTCCATCCTATATTACTAAAAAGATTGAAGAGAAGAATCAAACAATCATACTCTGCCATGTTGCTGACCTTAATACGCCCGTTAACGTTAGGATACTCATTTTCACCAAAAGTTCTAGATAGGCGATATTCTTTTGATAGCGACGAAATGCAAATAGATTTCATTTGCTTATTACTTGGTATTATTATGTATTATTACTTCAATAAGAATACACAGGTATCATAATAACTTTCAAAGACATATACAGCTTTTGTGTTTATTCTTTGGGTGATAGGAGATGCGAATGTTAATATGCTTATCTTTTTTTAAAAATATTATTATCAAACAACTTTATTTATTAAACCACAAATTCTTTAATTAGAGACCACGGTCTACTAAAAAAAAAACATTCATAAATTTGTCGATTTTATTCAAGTTAATAAAGAATATATAAATAAAAATCCTACCATCCTATTGCCATGACCTAGTGTATTTATTGTTATAATAGTAAAACGATTAATAGCTTTTTTATTTATATATCCTTTATAGAAAATAATGTTTCTGGAAAAAAAATGGAATGAATGATATGTTATAATTGATTATACTTCAGAAATATTTTGATGGTATATTAAAAAAAAAATGTCGGCAACACGTTCACAATACAATAACAAATAATACTGTATCACAGTATGATCATCAATTTCAAATAAATGAGGAACTGAAATAGAAAATTTAAAATATCAAAATGGATGAAATAGAAATAAATGTAACATCATACCAATTTTTAAACCAACACCATCTGAAATAACCATATATTTTTATACAGCATCTTTTCAAATGGGACTTAAACATTTCTGCAGTTCATACCTATCCCTTTCAGCTGACATTCCACATTTGAAACGTTGAAAAATGTTTTATTTTTGGCGAAAATAGATCAATAAAGACTGATTCATTAATAAAGAATTTTGTATCCATTAAATGATACAAATATTCATAACATTCAAACGCAACTCAAATATATATTTAGAGCAATACGACACTCACAATTATTATTTATAAATACACATATATTTCAACACATAACGATTTACAAATTCCTTTAACATACATATTAAATACTGATATTGTCGAAATTATAGACAATATTTTTAATTTAATTGAATTAACATAAATTTGTCAACAATCCAATTATAGCCTAACGTGTAAGTCACACGATTATCAATTAAACAAGTACGATAATGTTATTTGATCATTTCATTTGAATAAATAAAGGCGACAAATTTTCAAGCTTAAAAGTCTCATTTTGCTATCATCCAATTTCCATGTGTAATTGTAATTGGCGGGAAAGCTAACACCAATTCGTTAACAAAGACGGGCATTTCCTGCGATAGGATAAAAAATAAAAGTGCTATAAACTCCCCTACATTTGTTGAGGAAAAGAGTAATAATAGATGGAAATACATTTTTTTTTTAAATATACTATAAATACAAGGTATATTTTGATAACACGATTATTAATTTAACGCTTTACTATGTAATAATTAAAAAACATTAACTCCAAAAAATAATGCTTGTTTTATTATTTATTTCTAAATATCGTTTTTTTTTTTTCATCTTTTACAACTACCTCATAATTTTAAGCGTTTTGTAAAAGAAAAGACATGAAAAATATTTTAATAAAAAAAATCTTTAAGTGTTTAAATGTCTGGAGAAATGATAATTTTAGCGGTAAAATAATTTCATAAAAAATAGTATATAGTAAATTAGCTTCCCATTTAAAAAAATAAATAATGACAAGTTAGGGGAATCAGCCTCTAAAGTACCTGAGAAAAAATTAACAAAAATTATATTTTAACTAAAACATCTTATTTATATTAGTCCAATATCCTGTATATATATATATATAAGATATAGGACTACTTAGGTGAGAAAAACAAATAAAGTGATCGAAAATGAATAGGAATGATGAATCCAGACAATGCCCGGAATGGTCAAAACTGAACTGGTTGTTTTCCACTGTTTATGAGAGTTAAGGTCTTGTTTTTTGAAGTTTTACAATTCAATCGGTCATTTGAGAAACACCTCATATCTAAAAAAGTGAACTTTGGGGAAATCAAAAAAAAGCTGGTCCTTAATTTGCCATCATATATTTTTGTATATGTTTCACAGGGCTTTGGTAAGGTCCTAAATTTTGTTTATCCAGGTATAATTAGGATAGTGATCTTTAACCATAACGAACACCTCATATTTTATATGCTTAAGGGATATTTTACGCCCCACCCGAAGGAAAGCGTAACTAAAACTATTTAAAAACAAATTCAGATCATCTGCCATGCAGTCAACCCTCGGTTTGTTATGCTATAAAAGGTAATTGATAGTGCTGCTTTGTGGTATCAAGGCTTCAGGTTCATTTTATTATTATTCTGACTATAACGGTGCCTGCTTATTTTTATTTTGAAGTACTGAGTATATCTGCACGTCTTGGAAATTTATTTTTTATGAGACAATGCCTCCTTATATCATATAATATTAAAAATATGTCTAAAAAAAAATTTTTGTTTGTATGTATACAAAGAATAAATGTTCCCCCGCAATTGAATGCGATACTAGAGCTAACTCAATTCTAAATAAAGGCGAATTATAAACCAAGGCATTATCCAAACATAACAGAAGGGTAATTAAAGAGACATAGAGAAGACAGGGACTGGAATGAACGAAGAGTGAATGAGTGATGAGCTGGTGAATACACATCTTTCCCACATAACTCTCGAATAACAAACAACTTCTTCTGTTTGAGCTTCAACTCTAAGTGCTTCTTTTTGTCCCCCGCTCCTGAGCTTAAACTGCCGAGTCCTGATTATATCTCCACCCGGCTTTTTTAATGACCAAGTAATTATAACTTTGGGGTGCAAAAACTCGAATATTTAAACACTTCAGATTAAGATGAGGTATAAATTTTTTTATTTAACTAAATTATAAATCAATTTTATAGTAAAGAAATAAAGTAACAAATACAATAATTTATCAACTTTTATTTATAAAAGTGGGATTGGTTCGTCTGTATAGCGCGTAAGTTGCTATGCTGAATATTTCGGTTTCAAATCCAGTTGTGGGAGATAAATAATTTAATGTATTAACAATCGCGGATGGAACAAGTAAGATCTACAGAAAAACTTCTGGGGCTCAACCAAATTCTATAAAGTGGGTTATTTCAGGGGAAAACCTGGCGGTTAAGCGTGATCTCGGGCAAATCACCTCCGTGCACAACCATTATCATGGAATCAGAGCACGTCTCTACGTTGTAGTGAACCCTTGACTCATCATACAACCTATGATTAGATGTAAGAACATTTAAATTTGTCAGAGCATAGGAATTTTATAATTTTAGAAAATAGTAATATTATGTTTTTAATAGAAACACTACTAAAAACAGTTAATAAATTGGAAATATAACGTCAATTTTTATTTAAATTTTACTTTGGTCGATAAAAATGAAAAAAATTATGTATACAGTATGGGGTTTCGTAAATAAATTCTTGAATTAAAAATAGTAACTTTCCAGATATCTGTCAGGAGAACATGCAAAAAAAAAATTTTTTTTTTCATACAATAATCCGGTTAATGTATATGTTTTTTTAAAGGTCATCTTCAGGGTATATAATAAAAATATAAGATAATTTCTATATATAATATAAATAAAAATAATATTTTAAAATTTATATGATATGGATATCACGGATACATATTTATAAATAATGGTACTTATGCCTATATATTAAATCAAATATTTTTTTTAGAAAATAATATAAAAATTATAAGTAAGCAGAAGATATATCAGAAAATAAATGAATGTGTTCTGCAGATTCCATAAAATCGTTCCTTGGCTGATAAATGAATACATAATTTATCAGCTATAGTTGGTCTGGAACCAGAAACCTATGATGTGGTAAATTTTTAAATACATAATTTCAGATGTAAAAATAGTGATCTGAAATAGTGATCAGGCAACTCGTAATCATGTAAAAATGTTTTACATTAACGAGCCTATATTTTTTAAACTATAACAGTATAAATTCAATTAATAGGAATATTTTAGAAGGAAATTTCTATGTTATTTAATATTTTTTAGAAGTTTATTTTAAGCTACGATCATCCTTTCTTTTAGATAAAACGAAAAAGTCCGTGAAATTAAGCCCTTTTTAGCATTTTCTCCATTTCCCAGCCATTTTTTTACTTCTGTACTCTGCTAAAGTTATAAAATTCCTGAACATACTTTGTGGGTTTTTTTATGCACTGTATGTGTGTGGCCATGAGTCAGTTAATTTCTAGAAACCTCCCTCAAGTGAAATGATTCTTCCAAGGACCTTCTAAGAAGGATATATAAGTCAGGGGAAAGGTATTGAATACATAATACTTCGACTGCAGGGAACCAATTAGACACTTCTGGGAGAGAAAGAAGAAACATCGAGTGGACACCTCGGCAGATAGTGCAGTGAGTCAGCCGACTCCGACAGGTAGGGTAGCTCTCTCGTTAGAGAACTGTCATGATTCACAATTCTTCGAAGGGGTTAGTGGAGTGAGTAATGTATTGCAATTAGTAATATTGGTATTCTTTCTCTTTGGGGAAAACAGTAATAAAACAAATAAGGTTTCGAATAATATGAATCATCTTTCAAACCGATGACAAAACAAAAGCGTGACTATTGCAAATCATATTACCTCATAAAACGAAATCGACTTGAGCATATGTGCTTATTTATATAAAATTTCTATGTAATTTTATAGGTAATTTAAAAAAATATATTTCAAGAAACAAAAAAGCAAGCTTTAATTGAAACCAAGATTAAAAGTATAAAATACTTAGGAAGTAGAACTTTGGGGTTTCAATAAGTCATCGAATTCCTCTGGCACCAATCCTTTCAATTCAAACTTCTTCGTAAAATCCTCAATGATCCTTACTTTATCACTAATAAAGTCATCCATAATGACCTAAATTTTCCAATTGCTGATTTGGCCTGAACCCGATATCAGTCCTTACATTTTAAACTTTGTTCCCACCTATCCACTAGTTTCAAACCTAGCTGTTCAATTCCTGATAATCCTTCGAGCCTTGTGAAAATAAGATGGCTAAGTGACCTTAGTTGAATTTGTTAGTCTACAAATTGAGTCCTACCACTGGCTATTTTCTCTACTTGCTTTTATCCGTGATATTATGTATCATTCATTATATTTACTTGTTGAATTGTTATGATACGGATGTAAATTGCAATAAATAAATTGTTAATAAAGTAGTTTCTTATTTAAAATAAGAATAGAATGACAAAAAAAAAAAAAATGACCGGGGAGCAATCTTGATTGAACCCAGGATAGCTCAATTGGTAGAGTTCCAGACTAGCGATCTGGGTGACCCGGGTTCGAGTCCCGGTCCTGGACATATCTTTTCTTTTCAAATAAAAATATTTAAAAATTAATAAAATCAATAACTAATAAAATAAAAAGACAAAAACAATCATTAAAAAGCATGGGGTGCATTTTAAGATACTTTCATAATCACACGACTTTTACCAATTTCAGTCAATAAAATATTTACAACTAACATCAAGCTTCCCAGGCTTTATTATGATAAATAGAAGTTTTTGGTTCCTCGCTCTATTATTATTTTAAACTACTTTTTAGTTTTGTCTCCTATTAAAGCTTGTTTTTTAAACAATTATAAATTTTCCAATTTTTCATTCAGCTAGCTATAATAGGGTGTTTTTTTAGTTATATAAAACTATTATTTTTCATTTTAAAATATTCAAAACTCCCTAGTTTGTCCTGCCAGTAGTCATATACTTGTCTCATAGCATATGTTTGCCTTAGTAGTAGGCAAAAGACCCTAACCTATCTTTCTATATGAAAGATCGCTAATCCGAAAGATCCTGTTAAGGATAATGAGACAGACTTATTAAGTTATTCTGTTATCATCTATCCTTGAGAATCCTGCAAAGTTTCAATTTAATTAGATGTTTGGAAGTAGCCAAAAATTGAGTTCGAAGATTCATTTAAGCACATACAGTTGAAGCAAAGAAAAGCGTGTTAAAAAAAAATATTTTATGGAATATAATCTGGAAAAACACAATTTAAGTAATTTTTTCTTTCTTTAAAACTTAAGAATATACCATTGTTAACTCCGCTATTGTTCAGAGTAGGTATTATTGGGAAATATTCTACCTCATTATGGGAAAGAAATCGGATCCTCGTGTAAACTTTTTCTTCTCTATTATTCTAGTTTGAATATTTTTGTAGAACTTTTGAAACTCATATCCCGTGGTAGGTATAGTTCCAGGATCTCTTGAAGGGATAGAGAAAACAGAACCGCTTTGAAGGGCTGGTTCTTCCCTCATTTTAGGGCCAGTAGTGCCTTTTGTTAACAAGTCTGCCCTAAAATAACAAGCGACTTTAGCCTGCTTTGAACCCCAGGCCGAAAGCATTCCCGGGTGTCAGAAGAATGACTTTAAAGTTTAAATGAGAAAAATAATGTTTTAAAATTTTTCAGGAAGTATTATGAATGTCACTTGATACAATTTGAATATACACGAAACAATGAGAACATAATAGTAATACAAATTTATTAATAAGAAGCCCCTACACCTCTTGATAGCTCAATTATAAACAATAAATTAACGAAGAGGAATATTAATACAATTCTTTAATTTTACATTTGCATCTGCGCAGTATCGTAACCAGTAAATTTGATATAAATGCATTTTTTTCTCACAGATTTGCAGGAATAAGATGTTTTTGGTAACTTATGAATGGTTTTAGCAGATCTCAGGGGCATTGTCTTTTTTAACTTCTCTTAGGAAGTCCAGGAAAGGGAAAGAACAAGAGGATTTTAGAGATTTGCGGGTGAAATATGTATTTTTAGTGAGAGCATAATCTCACTGAGAATATTTAATTTTAGTAAGAACTGTGGGACTGTTCTTGTATTTTATGGATGTGATTAGAAATAAAAGAAGTATAATTAACAATTTTTATCATAATTTCGGATTATGTAGTTTGTATATTGTTTTATCTATACCTCTAAGTTCTGCTCCATATGCCCTTAGTATAGTCTTATAGATTTGCCGTTTCACTTAAGGAGATTCAAGAAACCAACTTTACTGGCTCAAAAACAAACATTAAGAGCAATAAAAAAATCTAAAAGTATATTTTTATACTTTATTTGATACGTACTATTTTCTAAAATGAAAATAGTGAAAGTCCTACAGCAGGTAAAAAAAAAAGAGAAAGGGGGGACATTTTTAAAAACCATTAAGTACAAGAATGCAAAGTACGTTTATATGTTTTTTAAAAATAGAATCGGTTGCAGTAATATGGATTTTTTTATCAAAAATAATTTAAACATTAGAAATGTTGCTATTATACTCTCAATGACGCTAGAGGAAGAGATATCTTATAAAATGATAAGAATATCTGGTTTTAGTGATATAAATATTTTCTAGAAAATAGATAAATCTGAACTGACAATAGAGAATTATCTATTCCGCTAGCTATACATTTTTGTGATTTAGATGCGTGCCGTTTAGTCTAAAGAACGGGGCATAAAAATGATACAATATTATTTTTATAGCTTACATTAATCCTTAAAATTACACATAAATTTATTGATTAGTAGCCCCAAGTTATTTAATTAATACAACTAAAAGTTTGTTCTATCTAGATCCTTTATTAACTTGGCTAAAATAGAAAACGGACAGATATTTCTAAAGATGACACCGAATATTACTAATCAATCATATTGCATATTAATGTCAATAAAAAAAAAAAAATAAAATGAAACCTAAATCACTAGAACCCATAAAGGGTTTTGGTTCAGTGTCATGGACTGTACAACAGTTGGGCAAGGAAGTGATTTGTCCAAAATCACGCTGAACCGCCAGGTTTCACCACCTGTTAAGGGAAAATTGAGCCCACTTTATAGAGGTTGGGTGAGCCCCAAGAGGATATATATACAGAATTAATTTTATATTAGACTTTAATCAATATTAAAAAATACAAGCGTATTATATATGACTTTAGTAAAATAGGAAAATGTTAAACACTAATAAGTGTAACTTAATTTTATTATTTATCGTGTGACGATTGTTCAGCCTTACTATGATCAGAAAGAAATTTTGGCATACATATGTCAAACGTCTTCGAAGTAATCTTAAATCTCAACTGGAGTTTATAAACAAATCGTATAATTAAAAAATCCATTCCTATGATTATATAGCTGATCAGGCAGAAAATGTATTTTTCTTTTAAACAACCATAAAATATATAAATATATACCTCACTATAACCAACGATAAAAATGTATGTGTAGCATATCTAATATCTATTCATTACATATGAAAAATATAAAAACATTCTTAAGAATATGTCCGGCTTCTTTACTCAAGAATATCAAATAAATATTTTATTTGATTCGTTAAAATTTTAAAATAACAAAGCGTATGTTTCTAAATTAAAAAAAAAAATATTATAATAATAATTATTACTGATATAGTTGTAGAAATGTTTTGCTCTTTAAAAAAAAATAAATGTAAATAATTTGTATTATGTTCTGTATTATGCTTTATTATTCATTTCCAACAACATTTTCCAATATATTTTAAAAAAACATTTTTCTCTAAATTTGTTAAAACTTAATACACATATATTTTTATAATTAATTATGAATACATTTATAAATTCAAAATGCATAATTATGATTACTATAAATAATGACTAATATTTAGTCATTTGCCTAGAATGAAATGTATTGAATAATTTATTGTGTTATTCCGCTGTTTTAATTTTGTTTTAAGAATATGAACATCAAGTAAAGAAAGTATTACTTGCTAGCTCATGCATTCAATAGTTGTTGTTGATCTATCTATTCTTTTAATTGTCAGGATTATTAATCTTGTCTGGATTCGTACTGTTTATTTACTAATTATTATTATTGTTTTTATATTTTTTTTATTGTAATTGCGTTCTGTCACTCTATACACTTTATGATTTGTATTGTGTAGCCTTCTGAAAAGATATATATTATGTTTCTATTTGTGTTCATGTATGTTATTCTAAAGGGACTTGTTCCCAGAATAAAGTTACTTTTCTATTATATTATTTACTATTATAATATTTCTTGTTAATCTATAAAACATAATTTTCCTTTAATTTGATTAAATTCGTAAAAACTTAACATTCATGAAAATAATACGTATTTTATAATTAATTATGAATAATTTTGTAAATATGAAAGTTTAATTATTCAAAAATATAGTTATAGAAATGTCTGCTCTTTTTTTATTAAAAAAATATATTTAGTATTTTTAATCTATTCTATATAATTGTGAGTTATTCATGTTTTCTAACTCTTCTGTTTTGTTTTCTTATTCTTGACTAAGAACGACTACTGGAATAAAAATATATAGTTGATAATCTAATTTCCTGTCTTATTCTTTTGTTTATATATTTTTCATGTTTATAAATATTTACACACACACATACAACGCGATTCTAGCCTTGCTGACTTCCTCCCGGAGCCTGCTGAAGACGTGCCATTGGCGGAGACCCGATCCCACCTGTCAGTGCCGCCTCAAGATGGCCGCGCACGCACCATTGTTCTAACGTTCGCACCTGCTCTCCCCCCCCCCCAACTGTAAGGCAAAAAATAGGACCCTGGGCTCTACCGAATACATCATCGGAGGAGTGGCTTCATCGGCTTCCTTCTTCACATCTTCCTTCCTAGCGGTCTCCAGACCCTCCATCACCTTGGCAGAGGATACGAAGGAGGTGGAAGAACAAAAAAAGAGATAATGATCCCAGCATTCTCTCTTCCAAGTGCCAACAGACACGCTTATATTAACCATGCACCTCATTAGATTTCGGTCCGATATCTAACTTTAAAACACTGCAGAAAACTACAATAAATAATTTTATACAATATAAGTACCGACAACAAATAAAAATCAAGTCTTACCTATCGAAACTTCAAGACACGAAATCAATATTCATTATTTCATTTATTTTTTAATTATTTTATCTAAAAAAATATATGAAATCGAAAAATATTTAATACTGTTTAGACTGACCCTTTTATAAAATTCAATTATTTGATTTTTTAAATGTAGACTTTTTATAAAATTAAATTTTATAATTTTGATATGAGATAACCTATGATAAATTGTACAGTCAGAATGTAGGCTATGTAATGTTTTTTTTTTGTGAAATCTGATTTATCATTTCAAACATGTTATCTAATCTGGAATCAGTAGTTTGATTTATATTGTCAGCATTCATCTTTAGAAAACTAGAGAAAACGACATTAATTTATTTTCAACAATAAAAAAAATTATAATAATGTTTAGTGCTGTTAGTGTTTATAATTAAATACGTAAATAATTATAAGACCAATAAAGCCTGGAAGAAAGTATACTAAATTGCTGAATTAGCAAGCCTTGTACCACTTATAATGACGAAACTAGCCCCTTGTAACAATAATGATAGTACCATATAATAGGCCGCTACAAGTAGCCATAAAGTGGCCATAAATAGAGGTACTAGAAAATTATACTGCTATACTACTAATAATAAAAGGAAGATAGGCTGAGAAATATTAGAGCTCACCGTGCACCTGCCAACTCAAAGCACCTCAGCTTTATTACCACTTAGCATAGTTCCCTATATCCTCTCCTCTTGTTACTGTATACTTAATGGTTAAACTAGAGTATTATATAATATTTTTTATATATTATATATATTAAAAAAATACAAGGTTTTATTAGATAAATCGTTATATGATACGCTAGGATAGAGATGCCTTTAATGAGGAGTACCTGGGGAGTATCTATTGAGCTAGGGAAGAAAGTTGAGAGAATGTGGCGCAATCTAGTATAATTATTGGTTTAAAAAAGAACAATTAACAGAAGCTTTTCATGTACAACTTAAAATATATTCTAGGAAGAATATTTAAAACACTGATGAGTACTACGAAAAATACGCAGAGATTCAATGACAGGGCCAAAGATTATATCAAAATATTTAATGAATAAAAATAACAAGTACGAAAAAATGCTAATATATAAAATAATTTATGAATAAATAACAAGAGATAAAGAATGATAATTAAGTCAAAAAATATAATAAAATACGAAAAATAAAAGTACATAAGTTACTTTTTTTTTTTAAATCCATAAGTTTTACTAAATATTACATATATAAATTATACTATCCGTCATGCGTCATCTATAACCTCATTTTAACTTTCCTACATCTTCTAAATTCCCAATCAGATGCTTTATAATCAATAAATAATTTATAGATATATTCAACTTGATCGATTGATGAAGTACTGTAAATATTCCTAACTCTTAATGATATTATTTTTTTTTTATTAGATGCTATTATTTATTCACTTTTTTTTTCATAAGCCTATTTCTTGTTATTGGAAATTTGTCTGTTTCTTTACTTTAATTTTGTATCACTTTTTCTGATTCTCTTCCAAAAGATACCTTACTTTCAAGATAATATGTAAATATTGTTTTATTCTGATGTAGGCCTTTGGCCAGATATATATTTATTTAATGTTGTTCATCTCTGTTATTCTAAAGGGACCTGGTCCCATAATAAAAGTATTTTTCTATTCTATTGTATATTGATGAATAAAAACATATACATAGAAATATGTACGAGTACACTAAATGATTATTAATCTAGATTATCTGGATTATATTTTTTTTCATTTAACGTTCGCAGTGGATAATAAATTTTAACTATTACAGCAGATTCTAACGATGTATGAATACGCCATATATTAGGATTAAGTTTGATTCAATGTTGGTTTTACAATTCCTGCATAATCTATGGGAATTTTTTTGTTTGTTATTTCTCAGTTTATGGTTTGATTCCGGCTATGGCGAATAACTATTTATTCTATTAAATAAGCGTGGATCGGGTACCCGAAATGTTTTACTATTACGTTGCCCTAATGTGCTTTTACCAAGTACTAAACCCAGAAACTGTATCGGCTGTAGGGATGTGATGTTAAAAAACGTTCCCACATATGAGGTATTGACATTTTTTAATATCTGTAATATTCTTTTAACGGATTAAGACAGAGAATAGTTAACAGATATACCGGTCTACAACATTTTTTTAAAAGGAAAATTTTAGATTAAAAAAAAGAAGTAAATAAAGGACTTTGAAAATATAAATTTTCTTTTTGGCGAAGGACTTTTTTCCTTGTTTTTATAAATTTTTAATTATTCAGGTATAATCGATGATCGTTACCACCTGATTAAAAAAGTAATTATTTAACAAACGTTGACTCTAGGTTGAAAATTAATTATTTAGGATTTTTTTAAAGTAGATTTAATTATGCAATTTTCTGGATATTGATAAAAGAAAAAAGCTTCATAAGAGCGTTATAAATAACTTCGGCGAGCACAGTAGAGTCATTAATGCTTCTAATTCTTGCAATTTTTGGAAGGAAAAAAATTCTTAAAATCTTCGTACCATAGATATTTTGTTTTCATTTAAAATAAGTATTTATCTACCACAAAAGATATCATACAATGATGTTGCGTTCGTATAAAAGAAGAAAAGATTATATGCTGACTAACAGTTTAGTCAAGAAGCAATGTTGGTATTTTTAATAATTTTGGAAGATTCCTTCAAATTTTAGAGATCACTTCATGCTTTCTTTTAGAATGAACGAAGTTTTATTAATGGACCAAAAAGAAAACTTGGGTTATCCAATAGTTGAAAATTCCAGAGGAGCTACTACATGAACCCAACGCATCAGTGGATGAATCAAAATAAGGCTTCGGACGGTTGTAAATGGCAATTTCGATCGCAGTTTGTTGTCCAGGTCTTGAAAGAGCGAGCTTTGGTAATGTCATAATTATTTCTAACCACCTAATTACGTGTCTGCTCATAAAGGAGTTTATGCAGATTCAGATATGTATATTAAGAGTAAACCCATTCTTGTATGAAAAGATATTCACTATTGCTTTTTATCTAATCGTAAAACAATTTTACCGAAATCTCGTTAAAAGCCTGTTCTACGCCGGTGTAATCCCACTATCGGAACATTGCGAGTAGAAACACTAACGACAGTAGACACGGAACATTCGAACCGTTGTTTGTCCCGGATAAACGCACTTGCTAAAGCAATTCGGTGATAAAGTAGATAAGTGTTGTAAGTCCGGTGGTGGCCCAAGGAGGGAGAGTTCTCGGGTTACTCATATCCAAGGCGTCGCATGTCGCAGTGAACAGTCCACGATCACGAATGAGGGTCCCAAACCAGTATATTGGAAGGAGGGGAGTCCGTCGCGTGTTTGTCCAAGGATTTTGACTGATGTCGAGGAATTTCAGGAGTCAATCGAAGCTAAGATAGGACTGTTACCAAGAGTCAGGTGTTAATTTGTTATCGAACGTTTAAGGAATAGTTTTTACATTTATATTTTTAAAATATAAAATATACAAGATCAAATGCTGATAACTCAGATTTAAAAAATTACTTTTTCAGATTTTTCGCTAGTTTAATAAAGTAATTTCGGCTAAAACGACACTTTTCCGCCTCATTTCTCATTGGTTAGGTCCGGTTTTGAATTTTGGAGAGCATAAAACATTACTTGATTAAGCAAGAGATAAATGTGAAAAAGTCAATTTTCGAAATTCGGATTTATTTGATTTTGAACCTGAAGGGCTAAATATGAATACAATCTATTTAACTTTGCAAAAATATTAGGTATCTAGAATGCAGTAAAGTTGTTTTTAAAAAGTATCTAGTCTACCTACTTGGTAATTATAATGTATCTTTAATACATATTAATTATGGTATTAATATTTTTAGTAAGCTTTGTACTAAAAGAGGAGAGGTTTGGCTCAGTGGTAGAGCACTGAGTTGCCATGCCGTAAATCCTGGTTCAAATCCCCCTGCTGGCAAGACTTTTATTTAGTTTGCAGGGGGAGATGGATCATATGGGATCTAGGACACTCCTGAGGCTCACCCAGCCTCTATAAAATATTGTAAAAATAGGGTACCCAAGATGAGGGGGGAAAATCTGGTGGTTAAGCGTGACCCATGACAAGAAGTCACCTCCTTGCAGAACCGTTGTTCATGAATTAGTACTGAACCCCAGTACTAAACTTAATGGTCTTTGGTTGTAATGGTCTTTTTTTCTATTAAAAGACAATGAGTAGTAAGGTAAATTGTAATAACACTATTTAAAGCACATCTACTGTTCAGGGTTCAATCATCAAAGAGCACACTCTACATATATTGTTAGAATATAACCATTTGGATATAAGGAATTCTATGTGTTACATTTTTTACCTGTATATTACATATATTTCAATTATAGTTTTCTATACATCAAAAAATATACTACCTAAAAGAAAAGTATGGATAATGAATTTTTTTCGAATTCAGCTTCATAGTTAGGATTGAAGTATAGTTAGTTATGGTGAATGATAATAGTTGACTTCTGAAACGCTGACTCTTTAATAAACATTTCTTTATATTTAAGAGAAATGTATTGACTTCCACTCGGAACATTTTCTTCCCCAGTCATGATTTTTTTCCTTCCAGCCCCGTTAACGACTTGCAAAATGGGCCGAAGCGTCGGTATTTACAACTACTCTATGTTATTCCTGGCCCACATCCAGACCATTTCGTTACTTTCGTGCTCAAAGATAAATAAGTTAATGTGTTTACAACCATAATAGGATCATACGGGGTGTAGAGACCCTCTTGGTGCAAGTCCATCTATAAAGTGCCCATCAATGAGGAAAACCCTTCCTTGTACAATCATTGTCTGAGAAAGCTTACAGTCACCATACTACGTACTAAACCCAAGACCCTTCATGGGTTGTAATATCACAGCTTTTTTTTAACCTTCAAACAATAAAAAGAAAAATTTTAAACATTCCACCTTCCAAATACGGATGTTCTTGGTATTAAGATGAAATTTGGTTATATAATGATAACACGCCAAGGAATATGAAGATGTAGAAGATACTTCTTTAAATCTAGTTTTATTACATATATCTATTTATAAGGAAAATAATAAAAAAAGGAATTGAAAAAAATATTCCATCATGAGAAGAATGCGCCGCTAATGATGTCTCGGATTCCTTCAGGAGCGACTACATTCTTGGACTTGTCGAGAAGTCTGGGAAGTCGAGCGATGTTATCCTCTTTCTATTTTCGGCCTCTTTCCAATCTCTTGTAGAATTCATTTCCTCCGACGCGAAGCTCCTTCCGTGACCCCGAAGACCGCTAATAGGAAGGCAATTGGTTGAGCTCTATCTTGTGTTGAGGATCAGCCTGTTGTGGTCCGAGGGTGTACGATCTAGCCTTCCTCGTGCTTCCGTCGGGACGAAATTGAACTTGGCGTGCGATGGTAGGAGATAGTGCCGAGGCAATCTGTGAAGGGGAGCCGAGATATAAGGCAATTATGCGACTCATCTGATACCTTTAATTCTTTAAGCGAATCTCACAGCCTAAGAGTCCAAGGCGATAAGGAAACTCTGGCTGATGTGAACTCGACGCTAGAAAATAACAATCCTATCCACAAAAAAGAAAGAAAAGAATTCTTACTGCTCCCTATCACGGTATGGCGTTGTAAAGAATTGCTATGAAAATAATACATCATTTTTGAAATTGACTAGGGATCGATACGTGGCGGCGCCCGGTAGGCAAGAAGGAATTATTGAATTTCTAATGCTACATCCTGAATAATTTCCATACTCTCTCTAGATAAGGCGGTGGGGCTCATGGGCGATGATAATAGGGAAAACCCTTCTCTATTTCTTAACTCCACCTCAATTTATTTCAGGATTAATAGTTAGGAAGCAATCGGAATACACTCATACCTTTCGAACATTTCCCTATGCCGACAGAAATACACAGAATTGTATACCAAGAAAACTAAAAATTGCTATTTATTATAAAACTAATCAACGGTTCCGAGAATCGAACTAATATATTTATAAACAGAAAACATTAATTATTAAACATTTGATGCCCTTACAACTCTACATTCATCTGTTCTGTTGATAGCCCAAAAGTTACATATTAAATAATTTTGTCTTATTTGTGTACAATTCATTAATCGCACATACCTAACCATTTTCTTCACCACTTGAGATGTATACGGTCAACCATTTTCTTATTAATTAAAACAACAAATATTTTTTTAAAAACATCGAATGTTTTTTAATAGATATAAGTAAAGAAGAAGTGTAATATATGGAAAATTCCGACTAATCTCTTTCTTCTTCTTTACAAGCCGCTATGGTCCATGGACCTTGGCCTCCTCGACAATCTTCCTCCACTCTGCCCGATCTCCTGATACTCTTTTCCAAGCTCTCACGTCCAGGAGCATAAGGTCTGCTTTCACATGGTCCAGCCATTGCAGTCTATCCCTGTCTTTTTCTCTTTCTCCATGTGGACGTCCTGCCAAGATTTTTGTTCCATACTATTTACGTGCCCCAACCATCTTAATCTTGCTGTTTTGATACAAGAAATACATTCGGACCAATGCCGAGGTGTATTAATGCTATAAGAATGCCCATTTGGTCAAATTCATCAAGAGGTATTATAAGAATTCCTGATATAATACCGAGAAAACTCCTGCAAAAGAAGATTTAGCAGACCAGGTAAGCGGTGGATACAAGATGTTGAAGAGGACCTCAAAGAATTTGATATTGCCGAATGGATACAAAAGACCAGAAATCGAGCCACTCAGGAACACGATTCTTGAGGAAGCCAATATTAGTTGTGGTATTATATAGAGAAGAAATATAAGATTTTTTAACAATTATCAGCAATATTAAGTATATTAAAAAATCGAACTGACTTAATATATTTTATATCTTCTAATTAGGTTCTCATGTTATAAATATTTTATTTCTAACTCCTTTAAACAATGAACCAATGAAATATTCTAAATTCCATTCAATTTGCTATTTTCAGCGTTTCCTGAATACAAAGGGTTATTTAACGAGAATTCATTGCATTTGCAGTTCTCGGACTCTAAAGTTGAAATCTAAGAATTTTGTTATTCAAGAACTAGTTTCTAAGGAATCTCGATTAGGAAAAATATTGAAGTTATTAAGGGGTGAATATTTTTTTAATAGCTCAGTTCAGATAAAATCAACTTTGACTCAATAACATGTTATAAATATTAAACAAAACTATTCCTAGACTTTAAAAAAAATAGTATTCATTCCTAGACTGTTTTTCATAAAGTCATATGTTTAATATTATTTACAATAAATTTTCAATTCAATAAAAATTGCAAAAAAAATCCTTTTTTTGGTCTATAAATCTTATAATTTATCCTTTCTGGATTTCCTACTCAATTCATTAATGAGCATAGAAAAATGTTTAATTATAAATTAGCATAATTCTATTCTTGATTTTAGAGTTATTATTTATAAATACTAGTGCAATGCTTACGTATATGTACATACTAAGCTGCAGTAGGTCCCAAGTTTTAGATCGCTTGTAGGATTTGATTACTTGTTGTGTTATTAGCAGTAAATCTAGCATACGATTTCTGGAGTCCATTGATTGGGGGCAACAAAACCTGGCGATTGAGCAAGATATCGGCAAAATCAAATCTCCTCAAAGCCATAGGTTTAGAAACAGTACCATGAATCCTGTACAGTATCCAATACTCACCACGGGGTTAAATGGATACCCTTTGACATCTGCATGTTCGTCTCTAATACACGACATAAACGATCAGGACAAATTTAGAAAAACCTTAATTAAACATAAATATGATAAAGAACTGATTTAAGAATGTAAATTGTTCATAATAATAAAAGGTAATATGCATTATTATTACACACATCACACACACAACTATTTTATATTTTTAAATAAAACGCTTGTATAAATGTTTGGATAATGGCTTGAAGTATGCGATGAAAAAAATCTATAAACAATATTCATTTCGCCGCCATAACAAACAAAAGCACCATTACAACCATCACAGCAGAAAAAAAACAGCGATCAGAGATAAGCGACAATTTCCTTATCTTCTGATGCAGAAGCTTTCCCGGTAATGCACTCATGACAGAGGCTGAAACAGTTATCTATTGCAACCCGAACCGCGCTGAAACATAAATGCGCGATAACGAACAACGTGTTACATACTTCTCTTCTTTATCAGCCTCTCTCCTTTCCTAACGGCATGGCTACTCAACTGCGGAATGACAAATAAAAAACTGATGATGGGAAACGCAGCACTGAGCTCAGGGATCGTAATGGAGTCGGGAGTATTCCTAGGAAATTTTAATGTCTTTAATGTACCTAGAAGAACGATGATATGACCAGAATTTGCAAACAAATAAAAATAATATACTCGTATAATAATTCTGATTTTCAATGAATTTCTTAAAAGTACATTGAAGTGCTCGAGGTCCCAGCAAAGTAACGAAGGACGGTCTTCACTTAAGAAAAGGATATTTAGAATCCTCAATGCTTTCAAGAAAAAAACTAAAGGAAAACAGAAGCGATTGGGGCACATGAACAAATGAAAAAAAAACAAGAAACGAATGAAAGAGATATGAAAAAGGAGGAAAGAACAGTTGAAACAAATGATAATAGTGGCTCAGTCGTAAAATAATATCAATGATTTATTAAAAATAAATTATAACAATTTAAATTAACTTTGGCAAATACCATTTTCAAACAAAATAAAAATTCGAGAAACTACAAAAAAACAATGAAGAAATTACTGGAAATCCTTTGTTTTTTCCCCTTTCTAGCAATGTTTATTAACTCTGTAATCTGAATTCAAATCTATAAAAAAAAACACAAACAATAATAAAAAGGAATACGACAGAAAGGAAATTTGAAATATAAACGTGCCAAGCCGTTATTTTAATTGTTTATTTTAGGTATAATAACACAAACAAGTGAATATGATACCACAAATCGCTGTTTACAAAGCCCCGTCCAAGATAAATCCGTGAGATCGCCCCTGAGGCAATCCTCCCACCTACGCCTCGGACGTTTACCTGTCAGCTCAGGGCTAATTATCCTTAAGGAATTTGTTCTTTACTAAGCTCAACATCTTAACAAGCTCATCTTAATCTTCGCGATGCTATCATTTCAATTACATATATTATCCGGGCATATACTCTGCAATTTCTTCACGTTCACAAGACATAAAAGTAGATAAAATGCAGTTCACATGACAGCAAAAAATAATCTTTTTTTCTTTTTTTGTGAATAACAGATAGAATGGAATTTTTCAAAAAATATATTAAAACGTCATTAATCCTAAATTAAAAATGTAAAAAAGTACACCGTACATCGTCAGCCTTACTGCACATAGAACAAGATAGTCTTAATCTTTCAGGGCAGTAGAACGTTATTTTCGAATACCTTAGGGCAATATTCAAACTTCAAAGTTAAGTAGCCAGGTTCCACAGCCATGTAGAAAAGTATAATAATTATACTATTATAATAAAAACTATACCACCATATAAAGGGTTCAGTATATCATGCTAGTTTTAATCAAACGGTTGTGCTGGGATGTGAATAGTCTGAGATCACCGCAATTGAGGGTACACATTTTACAGATGTTTATGAGCTCTTATAGTGTCTGCAGATCCCTCTCTATCCATACATGGTGGTTAACAGATAGAATAATTTATCTGCCAAGCCGGAACCTTAGAGGTTCCACACAGCAAGTCATCGCTATACAAACCAAGCCACCACGCTCCCTAGTTCTGAGGATAATAGTTTTATAAATTCTAATTTTGTTTTGTGAATACATAATAAGTAAATAGAAATCCAAACCGCGTTATCAAGTTTCTGTCACCTGTGGTCTAGTTAGCATAAAAACCTTCTAGGCTCAAGATCACAGATTCTCAGCCCGGCAGGTGGAGTGAATTTTTAGTTACGATTTTTAAAAAGGAATAAAAATCCTTAGTTATACCGTAAAATTGATGTCCCGAGACTACAGCGTGAGGGATACTCGTCAAAGATCCTAATTATACCTGGATAGGAAAAATTTAGAGCTCTCACTGTACCATCGTCCGATTAGCCTTAGCAGCATAAAATGGCGCTAAATTAATTTTAAAAAATTAAGGTTCTGGAAAATAAGTTATCCCTAAAAACATAGTACGGAATGTTACAGTATTCTTTTGGTACCATAAGGTTTTTCGAAAGTCACCAAATAAATCATGCGGCCGCCTGTAGGACTAACCTACCATCAAAAAGTAATTTCCCCCACCCCCGAAGAAACTGGACACGACCGCCATGCCTCGGCGGTTGAAGAAGAAAGTCTTGGAGCGCCTCCTCCCCTCCATTCTTCCTCACCGAACGAAACCAGGCGATTAAGTCATTATGTGTTAAGTAAGTTGGGAGGTAATCGGCGGCAACTCCTCCTGACGCAATAAATACAGAGCTGCTAACCCGGGACACTCTCATTTTGTTCTCTCTTGTTAAATCAGGCAGGTAATTGAGGCAGGTGTAATGGTTCCTAAATATACGGCCTTCGGAGAAGGAAAAGGAAAAAAATGGCCCTCTCGTAGCATGATCCATTCGGGACCAAAGATGGTTGGGAAGGAACGCTATGTGTCGGGGTAACTATATCGATAAACAGTGTTCACGATGAAGGATAAAAATTTTAAAATGCCTAATGAGGACAAACCGATATTTCATTGTAGCCACATCGAAGTATAAATCGATGGCTCCGAAATATAAGTGTATGACGGTTGATTGATAATACAGGATGGTTACATGATTTTTATCGGAGAAAGTTCAGATTTACTCTTTAATATTTCCAACCTGTTCCTGATTAATCATTTCCAGACTAGCGACGTTTCGATCCCCGAGACAGTCCATCTCCCTCCAATGGCAGGACGAAGGACTTCATATTCGGGGAAAGAGCGGGTGGTTGTTGCTAATTAAACCTCGAGACAGGAAATCAATCGCTTATCCTTCTCACGAAGTCCATGGGCTGCTTGATTCCTAAGTCGTCACTTACTTAAGTTTTCCAATAAATCTATCGCTTCCAAGACTTTAAGTATTTACTTTTTTTTACGGGGCACCTTCAACAAGTCATTCCGAAATTTCATACACATAAATAAGGCCATATGCACTTTTCAAACATATACATACCTTAATCCTACACTTCTTCCGAAGTAATGCAAATCGAAATTAAAATTTGTGTATCATAACTCATATTTTACAACTAAAAAAAAAAAACTCTATGAATGAAAAATATATAAAACTCAAGGTTTGACGAGAAACAAGCATAAACAAATTTGTGATGTGTGTTCATGTTACTATCTATAGTTACTGTATTTATTTTAGTCACCTTAAAATGTTTCAGTTCTTCTGGGCTGCATGTAAACCATTTGCAGTTTTAATTCGAATTTATCATTTATTGTTACTGGCTTGAATATTTTTTTGACCTCAACTCAGTTACAGTTACAACGAACGATAAAACTCTAGCTATAAACCTCTACATTAAATTCAACGTATACTCCATTCACTCTAAAAGGTGAAAAATAATGACCTTTAATTGATATTTCATTATATACATCGATAATTATATACCTTATAAAAATATATATCCAGACTCGAAAAATGTATATATTATTTATATTTATTGATTCGTAACTGTAGTTTTATGGTTTATAGTTTATTCATATTATTATCAATAACTAAATTCATAATTAAACATATTATATATATGTAGTATAAAATATTAAAAAAATAAATTGATAAATTTATAATTGAAAACTAAGAATTATGAGCTCGGAGTGTCAGTAACATACAGGACCAACCCTTAACAGCCTTACTCCAACCCCAACAAGCCATGCGTGAAACAAACGCTACTACACGCCACAATTAATTAAAAAAAAAAAAAAGAGAAGGAAAAAAGAAAAAACAAAGTAATAGGTTCATAGTCTGCTTGCTTTCAAGAGTCGCCGGGTCAGAGCCAGGGCTAACACACCAAGAATGTTCCATCTTGTCGTAGGCAGGGCGAATTTCTAGCATACTAAACCATGTAATAGGGTGTATAAAAAAAAAAAATGACTGTTTTATCAAATTCCAGAGTTCAAAAGTCTGTAAATAATGGCGACTAACAGTATCTTTCGACACACCACACTCCCTGGCAAGTTCGCGAGTACTTGTGGACGGATTTGACTCAACAGCTTCCTTCAGAACCGCATCAATACCCATTAATGTTCCCCCGGAGCCCTTCTTCCTTTCCAACATTGTGTCTTCACTGCTAAATTTTTCAAACCAACGCCGCGCAGTGCGCTGGTCAAGGACACTTTCCCTTTCATATTTAATAATTTCATGAGTTGCTTCAGAGGCTGTGAATTTTTTTTTTCAGTAATGTCTTAAAATTACGAGAATTTCGTAGGGCACTGTCATGTTTCTTCTTTGATATAAATAACTAAACTGAGGCTTTTTTTGAAGGTCAGTGTTAGTAAACAATCATAGAGAATGCTCTAAAGTGATTATTAAGTGTTGGTAAATAATAAATAGCATTAAAATATTTACAGACTTATGAACTCTGGAATTTGGGAAAACAGTAATTTTTTTATACACCCTATTATTATAACTATAAAATAAATAACGTAATATAAATTCATTAACAGTACACTGTTTCAAATGGCAAATGGCAATCAAATATGAGTCAAATGGCATTTGTATAATTTCTAGCAATTAATATTTATTGCTATTTATGGATATGTCAGGCCCTATCCAAAAATCCACTCAAAGTTTGAATCTTGAATATATAGTCGCAATACAAAGTTGTTTTATTTATCAATATGGACTAAATTTACTTTAATGGTTTAGATTCTATTTATATCATAATTTAACATTGAAAGCCATTTACTGAACTACAGAAAGAGTAACGACAGGTTGAAAAAGTTCCACTTACGTTGAATTGACCTTATCATTAATATATTTTATTAAGTTATGATGGTCCATAATTTTTTCACAACCAATTAAGTATTTATTCAATTTAAAACTTATCATTTCAAAAGTCAGGGTAATTGTCAATGTTGGTATTAGCTTAATCTAACGGATATTATTATCTATTATTAAATATTATTTAATAAATGTATTACAGGAAACAAATTACCCTTAGAGAGGCACATATAAGAATGGACAATCCATTTTTTTTAGTTTTTTCTCACGCTACAACCAAGGAAAAGGGAATTTTCCAGAAATAGGATTTCATATTACCACTATTTCCCGAAGGATACACATCAGTACCTGACCACGTAATCACATGGTAGGAACATAAATTAATAAAAAAAAACCTTAAAAAATAAATAAATAAAAGGAAAGGAAGAAGAACTATCCACAAAGCTGTAAAAGGAAGAAATAGGGACTAGTCAAAAGAGATTAAACTTTTACGATTCCCTTATACCTCGTTCATCCAGTCCGAGGAAATAGTTCCTAAAGGATAAATAATAAATGATAGGTATAAAACCATAAATACAGTCGATTTCCTGCCTCTTAGCGTCTAATTTACGGCTCAAATTTATGACGTATATAATTTTCTTTCACATAAAAACTAATAACATTAAAGGAAAAAAAAAACAATTATATATTATCCAGTGAGTGGAAAACATATGCATTAGTCCTTTAATTGCCCATCAGAGGCAGTAAATAACATCGAGAAAGAAGTTGAGAAAACAGCATGTGAACAGAAATAATCGGGGGAGAAAAAACAACAAAACTAATGAAGTCTAGTTAGAAGCTGGTATTTTTTCTATTGTTCTTCTTCTTCTTCTTGGAGAAGACATTAAACGTGGGCGGAGCAGCAGCTGGCCTATAGAGCACGTTTCCACGATATTCGGGATGAAAAACGTCTTCGGGGTACGTCCTATCTGACCTTCTTGGACCTTCCTTGGGGCACCTTCGCGTCCTGGGCACCTGCTCCCAGGAAGATGGATGTCCGAACCCACCATCAGTTAAGGCATCACATGCTTGCTATTTCATCTTCGAGGAAAGCTAAAGGAGAACGAGTTTAATACAATGTATATAGCTCCCAGAATATAACAAAAAATAATAATATTATATATGGAGTCGGGTTGGTAATAGAGTAAAAATGTTCTATCAAATTAGATTCGTAGAATATTAAAGCCATCCATCTAAAGGCTGTTTGCACGAACAGCTTGAATATACACATATCCTTGGTACCTTTCAAAATATTTAATAGTGCTCCCTGTGCCCAAAACAGCAACCTATTTTCAGAAAATTATTTATTTGTACTTTACAGTAAGCTTCATTATAGATGCGTTTTTAGAGCCATAATATTTTGTAGTCAGGCATATTAAATAATTCATTTCTGAAGCTAATATTTTTGGGTTTGAATTATTAGAAAAAAATTAAAAATAAATCAAACCATATTTATTTATACATTTAGAAACGATTGTAAAACGAATTATATTTGTAACCACTTTTTTATCGTTTCGCTTAGGTAGAATATCGTATTTATTATATCTGAACTCCGGAAGGAATGAACACATCTCACATTTATGTTCAGGAGTCCCAATTTCCCGTAACTTTAAACTATTAAAACTTGCTTTTTATTTACTTATAGAAAAAGCTTAAAGAAAATTGTTCACATTCTAATTGGCATTGACAAATAATTAGAAGTAATGATCATAGTATTTATTTATCAATTTACGTAAAATATTACCTATTTTGTGGACATAGTGCCTTTTACTTTCGGGACACAGATACACAATAAATTAATTATTCTTAGAGTTTTAAGAAACGTATTAAGTTTATTATTAATTATAATGTTTAAGTTGAAAAAATGATTTAAATAAAACTTAAAAAAATAATAAAAAGTCTTGAATGAATCAATGTGCTGTTAAAATTCAATTTTCAAAAAAGTTAAGTTAGCAATGAGATTAATAACAAATTAAAAATAGAAATATATTTTTAATTAAAAGAGCGAAATCAGGTCATAAAACTTAATAAGATATAAATAATATGTTATTATTATAATAATGGATTGTATTGTTCAGGGGTTGCAGTCAAAGATAACACAAGATAAGCAAAACTTATTTTAATGTGCCAACGTTTCACCTTAAGATGTAGGGCATCATCAGTGCAGTAGCGGCAATCCATTCAAAAAATTATCCACTGAAACTATATATTAATATATTATTATTTTTATTGCTAGCGAATTTTCGAGTTATACGGTTTTTATCTAGGGATTAGAATTTTAATATTACTAATGAACAACGCCGATACATGTACATCAACACTTAATCCACTGCCCCTATCTCCATGAGACCTAACGACTACGCGACAAGATGCCCTCGACGCCTCTGTACCTGGAACACGGTCGACAGCCATAACGGCCAAGAAACAAAAGGAAGATATCAAGAGGAGAAACTTTGTGGAAATATCTTTTCTTTATCTAGCCCTATCTTGATCGTACTCACATCCTAATTCTCAGTTTTTATCGTAGCCAACGCTAGGGGAATCTACTGTTCGCTCTGTCCTCTGGGACAATTTATGGCTAGAGATGTGTCACCAGTATATGTATATGTATATAATGTTATACAAAAACTGTTATAGAGGACGGACCTGATGAAACTTCAGAAAAAAACAAAAAAAAACTAGTTTTAGGTGATATATTTATTAAGTGATACATGTAAATATTTTTTTATTGTTTCTATCTCACAATACCCCTTCAAGAATACTATATTTCAAATATATTGTACTTATAATGCAGTTAAGTTATAATGATTAAAAGTAAATATTCAAACTACAATGTTAACATTTCCGAAAAATTTAAAGAATAGAAAAAATAAGAAAATAATAAAACTAAATCTTATTATTTAAACTTTTTGATCCTGAATTTTTTTTTTTAAAGCGGACGTCAATCAAAATTACTAAAATTAAACTTAATCCAATGTCGAGTTAATAAAAAAAGGATACATCAGAAAAAAAAATTCATGTAATAAATAAGTAAAAAAATTATTTCAATTAACAGTCAGCCATTTTCTTTACTACATTATATATTTGTAAAAATATATCAATTTGATGAACTTAAACATTGTTGGCCTCTTTTTAAAAATTTTGAATTTGGCGTGATTTAACATTTCCTTCATTATCTAAGATTTATTTTTTATTTAAATAAAATACAAAAGTATATTGTACTTTTTAATTGGCTTTAAAAATTAAATGATTTAATTTTTCCTTCATTAGGTGTAAAATATTTCAGTGAAGATAACTCACTAAGGTGTATTAGTATCCGATTTGAAGCCGGATAGTTGAATATACGGAAATCGTATCCCTTGGAATCTTGAGACCCTCTGGCGGTTCACCTAGTCACAATATAAAATGCATATCCTTAATTGGAGAAAACGCTGGTGGTTAAGGGATGTGGTTCAACGAACAACAAAAAAGAAACGGTTATGTATTTAAGATCATATACTGAACTTAAGATCATTATTAGAAGATGGCCTCGAGACCATCTACTATAGAACTGTATTGGAGTGCTACCGATGGGCAGTTTTTCATGTCATAATGTACATATCAGCAGATTTACTAGTTATAATAATATTATAGTTGTAAATATCAATAAATTAAATTTAAAAAAAAAATTATTATTGATCGATCATATAACTACAGGTTTTTTATTGCATTAATTATACTTATAATATTATCATAAATTATAAGACATTCTTTAAGAAATAACCTATTATTTCTTGTATCTATTCAGTAAACATATGTAAATAAAACTAAGCAAAAGCAAACCACAAAAAAAAAAATGGCTTTCAAAATCCTCAGAGTAATCACACCATTTATTTTAAATAAAAAAATAGAATACGGTTAAAATAATCAAATAAACGAATGATATATTAAACCGGAAAAACAGAATTATATTTCGAGATTAATCGAACCGAAACGATACATAAATTGTATAAGATTTGAACATAAATATCGAAATATTAATAGTAACACTCCTCGCTTAACATTAGGCGACATATTAAAAAAGACAGTTAAATAATTAAACAACGTCTGATGAAAAAATAAATATGAAAACTTTAAAAAACAGAGCCATTATAAACGGTTGAATTTATCAACACAATATTAATCAAGGAGGCATTGGCTGGAATGCCAACAGGTGACTACGCGCGGATAAAAATGGCGCTAGTCACAATTCCGCCAACTCCAGCATTTATCTTCTCTTTCCTTCCTTTCTCGATACCTTTCGGCGAAAATATGTAACATCGCACAGGGAACGGCTTCTAATATGGAGCATTTATCAAAAGTAGCACGAAAAATAAAAAGTAAAATATGATTTAAAAATCGCCAAAGATCTCTGATTACAAGATAAGGGCGCCTTATTCTTGAGGGCTATAAATTTATGCGAGAACTGGCGAAATAAAACAGGATTTACATTATTTATTATGATTTCTCCTTCATGCAAAACGTAACAAACTAACAAAAGATACATGGACATAAATTTTGTTTTAGGATAGTCAGGCATTTATAAATTCTAGCTGCGAAGAGCATAGAATACCTGAGTATCTGATATATTTTCATGAATGGAGAGAAAATATATAAACGAATCCGTATTCAATTTGGTATAATTATGAGAATAATATAGCCTCGATAATAATAAGGTCGTTTTATAGATAGATTTGTATAACAAAATAACACTTGCTTAGAATTGCCTCTAAAAAATATTTTTCATGTTTAATTAACGGAGAAAACTTCAAGATTTGGATATTGCCAATTTGGTGTATACAAATTATTTAAAAAAAATAATTGGTTTTTATATTTTTCTTTATTTTTGTGTTGATTCACCAACAATTTTTGGTAATTGGTTGCTTAAAAAAAAATAAAATCTACAATCATTTAATATTAATAACTTTGGCTTTTGATTTTTGGCTTATTCATTGACCAAAAAATAAATAAATAAAAATACCAATAAATATGTTATAAATAAAGATAAATTGCAACAGAAACAGAACGACTGGTGCAAAAAATCAGGCTACTTTCACCGTTATTAACAACAACTTTTTTT
Organism: Troilus luridus; assembly: GCA_964056705.1. NCBI lineage: Eukaryota > Metazoa > Arthropoda > Insecta > Hemiptera > Pentatomidae > Troilus > Troilus luridus. The sequence continues at coordinate 14,426,586 of OZ057416.1, read as the reverse complement.
GATCGTTTCGCAAAAACAGGATATAAATAAATAAGGTTTTTTGTATAAAGAATTCAAGGCGATCAAGAAGGAATTTATTATTATTAAATGCGGATTCGAAAGTGCATAGCCAACTATGTAGGGACGTTTCCTGTGCCGGTGCAACAAGTATCTGCAACGACAAACTTGTTGAGTCTGGGGCTCGGCAATTCGTTATATTTGTATAGCTACGATAGGAGTAAATATTCTCGGTATTTGTAGAACAAAAAGTAAGATTCTTTTAGCAAATAACATACCTAGATCAAGTAAGATCAAACTTAAGTATGCGGAACGTAGATGTTAAAAAATAATTTAAATAAACTATTATTTAGGTAATTTCTCTATCATAGATCAATAAGATGAAACATTAATTTCCTAAGAAATTATTAATTATAAATCTTAATTTAAATATGTGAACATTATGTTAGATACATGTAGGTACCGTTTAATAAAAAATAAACTGACTACGTAAAACATGAAACTAAAATCATACCTCAGCTATTAAAAAAGACTTTTTGCTTTCACTGATCTTACCTAGAAAAAACAAAAGAACAATTGTAAATAAATAGTTTATTAGAAATGAGTTAGCATATAAATTAACTAATATTAATATATATATATATATATATATATATATATATATATATATATATATATATATATATATATAGGTGCCTGATGTAATTTTAAAAGGTCAAATAAATATACAAAAAGATATCACCGTTTCCAAAATGGTGATAGCTCAGAAAAAAAATTGTAGGTTAAAAAAAATAATATAAACAAAATCTCGGCCTTGATCACTAAATTTCCTACTGAATACAATATATGATAATTCTTCGACATTTAACCTACACACATTTTACTAAGGGCTTCATTAAAAGGATGGAAAACAATGCTGAGTCTCCCAAGAATAGTTTATGATGCGGAATAAATCATCTTCAGTAAAATATATTTTATAAATGTTTTTGTTTTATAATTTTTAAAGATTAACATGATAATTACTTTGTTTTTAAGTATTTGCACTTAACATTAAAATAAAAATAACTTGTTAAAGACAATTGAGATTTTTCTTCAGGATTATAAGACTTTCTAATAAATGCAGAAGATATTACAGTGCTGTTAAAAAAAAGGAGACAAACATTAAATAAAGTGGGTAAAAATTAATGAGTTTTCTTTTTTTATTCTTCGTCTATTAAAATAAAGAGACAAAGCATATTAACATATTAATTTATTTATTTATTTGAGTACAACCACTGGGTAGTTTCTCTACTTGCCTATACCATGCCATTATGTATCATTCAGTATATATATAATTGTAGATTTCAAAAAATATATTTGTAAAAGATATTTTTATATTTTGAGTTAATAAGTTCAGTAAAATTATTTATTTATTAAACTCTATTCTTATCTTCTTATAGAATCTTATTTTATTAAACTTTATTAAATCAGTTTAATCAAATAAGATTCCATGTTTATATTACTAGTTTTTGTTATGTATTTTTACGTTCGATTTAAATTAAAAACAATTTTTTTTAAATATCAGAATTTTTCGCCTCAGAATAATAAGATATTCTAATATTTAGGGACTTGAAAATTGTGTTAATTTGAAAAACAGAGACTTTTGCTTAAAATAAATTGTATGTATTTTTTTCTGCTATAAGTATTTAACATATAAATTAAGGCAAGTGTGATTATCAGAGTAATAAGTAATTCTAATAGTATATGCAGAAAATATATTGAGTCATATTACGTAAAATAAACTGGATTGTAATGATTGAGTATTTTTTTTTATCCTCGGTCTTTTAAAATAAAAGTGGAAAACATATAATAATTATAAAAAGTATAATATATTTTAATAATAATAATAATAATAAAGACTTTATTTATTCTGGGACAAGTCCCTTTAGAATAACAATACATGAATAATATATACATATATAAACATAAAAATAATAATTGAAAAAATATATGAATTGCCTCCTAAAACAATATTTAAAGAAAACTATTTCCTGTTTAAGAAGAAGAAAATTAAATAAAATAGAAATGAGATAATGATCATTATAGAGAGAGAAACAATATAATGAGAGCTATTTAAAATAAATATAAAAATTTATTCATTTTTAGATATCTCTTTCTTCAACTGATCATAACTATTATAATTATTACTAACGATAAGTTTTGATCCTTGAAATAATAATCTGCAACTACTGACACAGATGGGTATAAAGGTGAGTGCCAGTGCTGGCGGCCGCCTCAGGAGTGAGCTATTAAAGAAATTTTATTACCCCGGGCAAGCGCAGGCCAGATGTCATTCATTAGCGACTTGCAATGAATTTATGGGCTCCTGCCGTTATGGACCATCTGCTTTATGGGCTACTTCAGCGTCAGTTGGACACAAGTATATTTATAATGGCAGAATCACAGTCTGATAATACTTATCTTTTATATTTAACTTTCATAAATTAATTATCCTAAAATCACTATTATCACTGTTATAATTCATAAAACAATAACGAAAACAAAAACAAGCTAAAACCAAAAAAGAGGGATAAAATACCTAATAGAACACAAATCAAAACAACTTAAGTCTCTTAGATATCACATTTTATTTTAATTACTTATTTCGTATTGTATTTAATTAATAACCATAAAAAAGAGGGATTAAACACGCAATACTATGAAAAAATATATTTTGTGCAATTTTGACAAGGTCAAAATTTGTTGAATAAAAACATCAGCAAAAACTCAAAAAGTGACTAAATTATAAATTAGGACGTTATAGGAAAAATCTCAAAATTCAAAGGCTTATAATTCAGGAATCGTCAGGACAAGTTAAACATTAGTTAAAAGAAGACTAATTCCAGCACGTCTCACATCAACAATTTTAGAGACCTAAAGCTTTGCATTTGGAGATTTATTTGCTATTACATTCGATGTAAACATTTTCTATTTTCTATTGCTGTGTTACTTGTAAGAAGGTGCAACGAATCAGTCAATCAAGCGAAAGAGAAACTTCGGAAGTTTAAACTAATTTATTTCCAAGATTAATGCATAATTATCTACTCTAAACTATATTTTAATTCTATTTAATATGAAATGAACAAAGATATTTAGTTATATTAATAGAATTTTCACTTTGAAAATAAAATGGTGCACAAATTTATATCAGGAGAATATATTTAACAATTTATAAAAAATATAGTATCACCGTAAATTTACAATGAAATATAAAATTTTAAAACTATATTTTTAACAAGCTCATGTATTTCAAATGTTTTTTTAAAATGTTTCATAAAATGATCGTACACCGTCGCTCATTATTTTACTGAAACAGTACGAGTAAATCGCGAAGCCCTGACTCTCCAAGAGTTGTAGTGCTACGGAAGAAGATGAAGAATAAAACATGTCATTAAGAGCATGCTGTTTCTAATAACATATCTTGGGAACGAAAATCCTATATATATTGTAAAGTACAAATAATATTTTTTAACTTTTGTTTTTTAATCTAAAATATATGATTAAATGGACGTGACTACAGAATAGAAATATCATCGATCTAGATGCAGAGTATCGAATGTGAAATACATTTTTCTTTTCCGCCTTGTAGGGATATAGCTTTAGAATTGATAAATGATATACAATTAATATAGAGTCACCTCTTGGGCAGAAAACTGCGTATATAGATACACACTGATTTTCGAATGAACCTTGAACCAGTTTTGTTGTATTTTACAGATTCGATACTTCGCATTTGTAGTAACGATGTGTCTTAGGCCAAAAAAAGAACTTTATACACTTAGGATGATTAAAGCTCAGCCAAATACTGATGTGTTTACCGATTACTTGTTGGTAAAAACAGGGAGTTTACAGCTACTCAAACTGTTTAGATGCTCAGAACGAAGCAGGATTGATTATACAGAAGACAGTAGAGAACCGAGCCGATATAACCCCTCATTCCAGAGTTTACAGCTGGCGGGACACTAACCACAACTGTCAACAGCCCTTTAGTAGTCGGCATAAAAATGTAAAAATAAGCTTCCTGTCAGGGTCCTTATGGCTCGGGTCCAGCTTCTTTTCTTTCTTTTCCCCCCTTCCTCAGGAGTAGAACTACTTTCACTTACTCCTTTACCAAGAAGAAGAGATGATGACCACTCAATCCCGAGCCTGAGTGAGCCATTAATGATAAAGAGAGATGAGATAACGAGCGCTGGCCGAAGAGCAGGTGCTTCTAATTGGGGGGAGGGGAGGGGGAGGCTGGCCACTTCCGCTCACCGACGCGATCTCTTGAGGCCGTGGGGCAATCTCCATCGGTAATAGATTTATGTATACTGTACGTAGTGGTACAGGTTTAAAAAGAACAAAAACATAATAAAAAATGTAAATTGAAACGTACAGTAGTCGAATAGATAGGCATTCCATTCAGTTGTATGGATTCTTAAGGCGTTTTACCAACTTTTACGAAATATCCCTAACAAACCTGATAAGTCTGTAAATATAAAATAGTTTTAGATAGCCAAAAAAGAAAAAAAGACAGAAATTTTAGGTAAATAAGCGATAAATTAAATTATATGTTTATATACTTTTAGATAGACAGGTTAACGATAAGGTTTGTGAAACCAGGTTGACCTCTTTACCACAAAACAAAAAAAATAGATACAAAAACAGAAAACACTAGAAAAGCCTTATCTTGGACTTAAGACTTGAGTAGTTTGTCCTTCTAGGGCTAGCCTATTTGTTTTTTGTATTAAGGATTTCTATCTACAAGACAGTAAAGCACGAGTGACTTTCTCTAATCAGTCTTGAGCGGAATACACATGTCTCACTAAGGTTTGAACGAAAATTTAACTTTTTTGATATAGGGCCCAAAAATTAGATAAACAATATATTTTTTAATGTTAAATAATTCATTTATATTCATATGTTCTTCTGCGGGAGTGTCTATGAACACTGTATTATAGTGTATTGTTACGCAAGATATATATTCGTCATAAGGTAAATATCTTGAGGCATATTCGTCATTATGAGCAATATTTGATCTATTACTCACAAAGGATTTTCTGTATATGTTTCTCGAGTATCCGATAACAGATAATACACTCAAGAAATTCGACACTGAAGTTCTGGGCCTCACAACAAGAAGAAAAAAAACAACGTAAAATTCCATCCCACGACAGGTTTAACGAACCGACACCAAATAAATCAAATTTTATTTTTCTTCCTTTAATTCTTATTTCGCTCGTCCTAAGACGTGTATTTATAAGATTATAAGTTATGAATTCAAAATAAATTAAGGTTAATCCGACGACTGGAAAACTGTTCCAACATGAGAGGGTATGGAGCGAGGTTATTAGGCTGATGGTGTGGGCGGGCGATGCATATTCATGCCTTGTCAGGGGATTTCTCAGTATTATAACAAATTACCACTCGTTTCCATCCTTAGCTACATTTTACGGGTTTGTTTAGGACTCCATCAAAATGTAAAGAAAATTATTTTCATTTTTTTACTTGCTGGTATACCGAGCGTAATAATAGGAAAGTTACAAAATAAACTGGAAAAAATCAAGAATTTTATCTTGACAGGCCATCCAAGTAAGAAAAAAAAATTGCTACTACCAATGAAGGATGTTTGGGTTCAGTACATGGTAGGGACTGGACAGTTTTCAACTCGATGATTGTGTGCAAGGAGGTAACAGTAGCCATATTATATAAATGCTGGGTAAACCTCAAGAGGATCTTAAGCTCCCATAGAATCTATCCTCGGTTGTTAACAGAATAATCACAGAATCTACCCCTTTCAGTGATACCTAGAAGAAAATTACATTTCACAGAGCTATCCAGCCCCTAAATATGTAAAAATACTTAAATTATCATTTGATTTTTTGTAAGAATATTCGACTATAAAAAAAAATAAAAGTTTTATGGTATTCTAAATAGTAAACAACTTTATAATTAACAAGAAATGTTATTATTCTAACCAATTATTTTTTTACAAATTTTTATTTTAAAAAATAAATAAAGATACCTGGTGAAATGCGGGATGTTTTAATCATTATCTGCCCATTTTAAAATAAATATAGTCCAACAAATAATATATAGCAATTGATGCAAAAACAAATAACCATATCAAAACTTCAATTACTAAATTATCATGTACGACACGTTTGAAGTATCTGTCTTTAAATTTTTCTAAAATAAATTTTCCATGAGAATTTTTCTTTCGGAAATAAACAATTTTTTTTTGGACAATTTTTTAATGCCAATGGTCTATGTGTTGGTAGCCCTAATTTTATTAACAACCAAAACCACAATACTGACATGAAAAATGTAAGGCCTTAGTATTTGTTTAAAAGAAAAACAAGAACATGTTTAGTACATGATCTGTTATTAGTTGATTATAAATTTCCATTCTTTCGATATTTCTAATAGTTAAGAAGTAATAAATATAGAGTATATTTGTTTTTTTTTATTTGGGTAAAGATAGATCAAGAAGATCACTACTGATTAGTTATAGCAAATATGTTGGTTTATCGAACTAGAATTTATAATGCACACATTATTAATCAAAATCACTAATTTACCATTAAAATTGAGAATAACAAAACCTAAAAAATCGCATAAAGACAGTTAAAAGTTTAATGAGTGAATCTTAAGAGCCTCAACAACATATAAACATACGAGAAAAAAATTTGGATAGCATATTCTCTATTAAAAAGTAGATACTGTAACAAACATTTTCTAAATACTTCTGGGAACTATCTTCTGTATAATATTTTAATAATTTTAACCTTTAAAGTTTAAAAAAATATGTTTTTATTAAAAAATCAATGATTTACTTAATTCATTTCCTGCCTCATCACTCGTTCCAGGAATATTTAATATTATTGAAATTTCTCATTTCACAGAGGAATGTACAATGCTATAACGACATCTGGTATATTACTCTCTCAGTCTCCTTCTTCGGGTTCATCTGTTTGAATATTTTAAAATATATCTCTAACTCATATACAGAGCTGAATATTCACCGCACAAAATTAGTTCTGAATGTGCGGAATTTTTAGGACAAAATAGTCATAATAGTCTTTTCTGATTTTTTTTGTCATAAAAATGGAATGAAGCATAGAAAAACATACTTGTATAGTATTCTTCCTGGAAATTCTATTTTTTAAACAATATTATTTTTCTCTAGAACGTTCCATTACAAGGATACTATAATTACTTCAAGTCAGGCTGAAAACGGGATTGACTCGATGAATTTTTTAAGGTTTTATATGTTTTTAACTTCAGATCAGATTTTTCAGTTTACTGCTGCTAAGAACTCCTACTCTCTCAAATAGAAACAGGCACGCAGGGGAAAATAAAAACTTAAAGATTGGAAAACCTCAAGAAGTTAATTGTAAATAACTTAAAAATCAACGACAATGGGTTAAAATCTAGCTATGGTAGATAAATTATAATATGTGTTAATAGACATGGATGAACGCTGTTGGATCTACAGACCCTCCTGGGGCTCTCCTAGCCTCTGTAAAGTCGGGGGTTGAGCGTGATCTCGGACAAATAACAAACCTCCACAACGACCGTCCAAGAAATAGTACCGTCTCTACCATGTACTGAAGCTAAGGCCCTTCATGGGTTATAGTGGTACTAACATAATATATGTTATTGGTCCTTAATGATACTAATTACGAAGAAACATTAATAAGAAAATTAGCACATTATCATTATTATTATTGTATTATAATCACAATAAGATAATAAAAAAAAGGTTCATTTTGATTTTTTTCACTAAGAAATTGGTGTTATGGTTCCAAGAGAAGGCATTTTTATTTTTTTATAATTTCATTAGAAATAGCCGAGATGAAGACGTACATATTCTTTACTTGTAGATACATGTCTTAATTTGATAATAATTAAAACATAAAGAAATAAAGAAGGATGTAATATGTCAGAATAAATAATGTACTATGGAAATAGTATATTAGATTCAGGATAGCTAAAAAGAAACAGAGAAGAAAATCTTCCGAAATCCCCTAGTAATATTTATATATTTGTTATATATTCTTCCACTCGAGTTAGTTGAATAAATAAATGCAACAAATACAAATTGAATTAGATAACTGAAACGCGAGGATCAAGAAAATATTAAGGATATAGAAGCCATAGCTAATCCGGGAGTGATTTATCAAGAGCCGATGAATTAACTCGCTGGAAAGTCAAGATAGCGATTGGAGGAATTATGGAGATTTAAGAGCGACCGTAGCGAACTCTATGAATTATTTATTACACCTCGGTTGGATTTGGCTATTCGTTTCGGAATCGATAGTGCCAAATCGAGATATTAGTAACCGTTACCTCTCATGAAGGTTACTAATAGAAAACGTGACGCGTGTATTTAGTTAAATATTTATGTCCCTATGAATTATTTATTTACTTATTTTTGTTTCCTCATGCCTTCCCTTTGTCTATGTAAATTAATTGACAGTAATAAAGATAAGTTGATGTATTGATTTATTGCTTTCAATTACCTGTACATAGGGAAGTATATTACAGTTTATAAAAGATCTTGGGTTCGGTACATGGTAGAGACCCTACTGTCATTAACCCACCAAGTGAGGCGATTTGGAAGGATCACTCTCGAATGTCAGGTTGTGCATTAGAAAAAGCATTCACATCATAGATCAGGAAGGTCTTCAGATCCCACAGCGTCAATCTATGGAAGTTAACCTTAGAGTCTGTACTCTTTCTGGGACAACGGTTGTGAAGGGAGGAGATTTGTGCAGATATCACGCTCAACTTCAGGAGTTCATCTTACTAAGGACACTCTCTTTACAGAGGTTGGGTGAGTCCCAGGAAGGTATGCAGATTCCAAAGATCCATCTACTCGTATAAGGCCTGAAAACAGATTAAGTAATTTAGCTTACATGGCTTGATTAGAACCCTGGACCCTAGGCACAGCAACTCTAAGCTCTACCCTTTAAGCCAAACAGCTTCCTTTGTTTACATAAAGATATGTAGGGACATTTTTTTTTCTAAATTTTTATCGGAAATACACATTTTACAATTCCGCAGGTTGTCCCTTCCAGTTAAGTCACAACAAGTTTTAATTTTTCATTCTTTTCCTTTTTAATATTCTCGAAATTAAATATAATTTTATTCCTGACTGTATACAGTAACTATTATTGGCTGTAAATAGATTAAAGAACCGACTTGCACATACTGTTAAGGTTATATCATCATCCATACTTCGAAATGTACACTTTTCCCTTAATTACACTCTTTTTTTTTATACTAGAACTCACTATTTTTTTTTTCTGAAATATTAAAAAGGAAATGAAAAAAAAAAGAAAGTTAAAACTTATTGTAACTTTGGTCGAAACGAAAACCAATGGAACTGATACCGTGGTACCCAAACTCAGCGCTTTACACTATACAGATACCGAAGAGATACCGAACTTCCCATAAAAATACAAACTAATAGACAAATATCTTCCATTGTACAATCAAACACTTCCCGTCGACTAAGGGTGAAACAAGATGATAGGCTAAACAAGGATCCAGATATCTGACATTACGTCAGAGAGTCCAGTTTCCTTGGGAAGGGACTGTACTTTGGATGTGGGTTGCCCCAACCTCAGCAATGACACCTGCGAGTGGTGATATCCCCGACCTGATCAGGTTACCTGAATGTCTTTTGTGTCCCCCTGGACCTTTCTTGCACCTCCGGAACCTCACTATTGATACTCCCGCGGAGGTGTCAAAGTCAGCACTGGAGGGATTTGTAAACGAGGTGTCGGGACACACAAAGGACTTGCTGCGGTGTCTTCAGTGTCGGAGAATCGTCTTCCGCTTAGTCGAAATTACATCTAAGCTGCCAAGCCAAACACTTAAGAGACGAACTCACAATATTCTAAGATGTTGTTGTTTATTCATTTAACGCCACTTAACGCTGATATGGCTAATCGGACTATGCTACAGTGGGAATTTTAAATTTCGGACTAAATTTTGCCTATTCAGGTTTGATTGGGATCGGGATCTTTAACGAGTAACTCGGGCACGGAGCCCCAATTTTACGTCCACTCCCGAAGGACGGCATAGCTAAGGATATTTTACTTAACTTTAAAAAGTGCCTGAGATGTAGATGGCAAGGCAGGATTTTTAACCCAGAAGTCATAGTATTGTAGAAAACCAGTGGAGGCTGAGCAGGGTCACTAAAAAAAGTCGCAGACATTCAAATCGTTATTAGAGATTGCAAGATATCCAGTAGCATATTTCAAAAGGTCTATGAATCCATTTTTTACATATAACGATACATGTCTTAACGTTTTACTGTTTAAAAAAATATTTTTCTCAAATCTGCGTTTAAACTGCATTATTGCAATTTGAACTAGTAATGATCTAGAGTTAATGGAGGTTGTAAGACAAGACTAAAAAAAGCCTGGCATCTTAAAAAATAGTCTTAAACATGACAAACAAGGAGTTTGCCTGCGATCAAGTATCTTTTTATTAAGGATTTAAAACGACTCTAAAATTCTAGAAACTCAAAGTGAGGAAAGTAGTTATTCAATAAAAGTTTCTGTTATAACTGAAATATTAAATTTTTCGGATGTCTATTAAAACGTTTCTAAATGTTAGTGAATGAAGGAAAAATGTATCAACATTATTTTGGAGAGTAATCAGCAAGGAATACACCTATGCAGAAAAACCAATTGAGAATATAATCGTTCCTTCAAGGACTAAACTATTTTATACATATGTATATGTTAAATATAAAAAGATAAAAATTAAAGAATAATAAGAAGAAAAAAGAAACAACAGGAGTATATTCATGTAAATAAGACAAGATGAAAAGGTAATAAAACTGAAATATTTAACGTTAGAAAGGGATGGAGATGGATGAATAGAGATATGAAGTACAGTAAAAATAATGTCAGCCATCTAAAATGCATAATAAAACAAATATGATAATATTTTTTATGATGCAGCTTAATATCTTTACTCATCAAATTTATAAAAACATAGATTTATTTACTTTTTTAAGACAGGAATAAATGTTTGAAAAAAAAATTTCTATATAAGGAAGTATTAGTGAATTTACTTCGATCTATATTATATCAGTGATTTTAGTAAATGACCTTTTTGTATTTCTCATCAGAATTATTGACGATTACTATATGTTTCTATATTATAACTATTGTATTATTTCAATGTATTATTATTATAATTAACCAGACAATTTATTTTCATTCAACAGTTTCCTCTAAAGCACTATAGTTCATATTTATTCCCAGAAATATTATGCGAAATGGATCTGTCCCGGAATAAATAAATAAAATATTGTTATTGTAATTTTGAATTTTTTCCTTTCCCAGATTCCCCCGGAATTACACATGATATGAGTAAAATAAATACCTCAACCACGTGCCGCAAATAGAACTAAAGTGAAAAAAAATAGATAAAAATTAATAGAAAATAAACCATTATCTTCAACCTATGACCTTCCCGGTTTATACAAGAGAATAAACAAGAATGTTTCGAAGAAGTGTAGATTTGCCTCATATCAGGCAGGAAATCAGGCGATAATGGAATCGTCATTGACAAATACCAGATTAATTGGGCCAGAAAGGGTGATAACGAAGCGTTTATTGATATTATGCCCATTAAAATATTTTTAAAAAATGTTAAAAGGAACAATTTATGACATGATTTATTTGCGTTGAAATCTTATTTATATAAAAAATAAATTAATCAGAAAAAGAGACACTCTTACTCCCTAACAATATGTAATAAATATCAGATAGATGCTCCACAAGTGTCTAATTTAGGAATCATAAATGTTTTAAAGAATAATATTAAGTGGTTGAAGACTGTTATTAAGAAAAAAAAATATAAATATATAAATAGTATAATGGATAAGATTATAGAATAAAAACTTAAAACACTTAAGAATAACATATTTGAACGTAACAAAAAAACGAATGAGCTTTAAAATTTATGGGGAACTATGGGTATCACAAATGGTGAGGACTGTAATGCTTCTAAGCTAACAATTGTTTAGAGAAGTCTGCGTGAAGCGAGGATTTTCCTCCAATTATCCAATTTATAAAAGTAGGTGAGCCCCAGGAGAGTCTACACATCAATTAACAGCTAAATTATCTATGACTGCTAGTCTTTTTAATTATTTAGATGTCTCAGCCGATTTCGAACCCGGGATCTTCATCAAAACATCTCAGCGCTCTACAAATTGGCATTCTCTATCTATTGCTCTATAAATTAAAATTTCCTAAAGAACTTTGTATAAATATTGAATATAAATAAAATGAAAAAAGAAGAACATATGTTGACTACATTCCAAGATTAAATTTAATAACATAAACGGAATGATAAACTCAGCTACTGAATGATTACCATTACTTTATCGTAAACACAGGAATATATATATTATATTAATATACTTATGTATATGATTTTTATTATTTGTTGCATTAAAATAATTGGACAACTAAAAAAATCACATCGCTATATATGAACTGAACGTAATATTTCAAATAGACCATGACATATTGAGAAATCAGTCTGACTGAATGTTTTTATAACCGATAATATACGCAATGGATTTATTTTTCTCATCAGAAAGGTCTCATTTTTATTTTTAAAATATAATTTTGTTTTTACCTTAAATGGCATATAATTAATAGGAATTGTACAAAGAAAGATGAACTTCATTTAACTGCTCAAGGGAATGCAAAGGATTTATGAACCCATTAAATCCAGCGAAATTCACATACTGATTTTATCGTATCAAATTTAAAATCGTTAAGGTCATGCATTAGTCCAGAGAGGAACGAGATAGCTCGAACACTTCCTCAAAGTTTTCAAAAAGGGCCAGAGGATCACCCGACTCAAAAGAGCCAATGAATCAAGATTCAAAAAAAAAAAAAAATTATTGCACGCCGTGGCGAGAAGTTATCAGATCTGGCGTCAAGTTCAGTTTATGGAGGTGCATAACAACTGCACTACAGCAGATCCCATCGCAGCCGTTCTTCAACTCCCTTTGATTTATCTTAATGGATTAATAATATCGTCTGTATTCTTCCAGGTGTAAATAATTACCGAGATGTTTTAGGAACATTGGTTAGGAAATGTTTTCTCTGAGATCATTATTTTGTAGAAGGGAGAGCAGACTGGCTGGGATGTTAGTAAACATGCCATGATACGTCGCAACTGCTGCGTCCGCCGCATGCGCACATGTATTTATAACAAACTGTTATTTAACTCGTCCTCGCCAAAAAAAAAGTATTACAAAATACTATTAGAAATAAATTCCATTTTAACTTGTTTTAATAAACTTCAAAACTTCTAATAAACTAAATCCCAATTTTAAGTTATTAGCTTATAACATAACAAAATAAAATTAATCTATTTATTAGATCATGAACATTTAATAACAATAACAAATGTTATTAAATTTATTATATGCATACTTACTATATCACCTTATTTATTGAATATTTTATTTCACTCCCAACGATAAAACGATAGTGACATTTTAATAGCTGATATTATTGTTTTATAGTGATGATTGCGATAAATAATAAATATTAAATGATCAACAAGAAAGTGATTTTATAAAGAAGGAGCTATTTTAAAATAAAGTAGTAATTTTGTAATGAAACGAGTTTCAGGCTTACTTAATTGAAAGAATGACGTCAACATGGTCCTAATATATAGAAAATAATATTGGAATGGAAACAGAAGCCTTTTAATTTCAATTGAACAGTTTTTTCTCATAATTCTAATGTTTAGTTTTTAATTAAATAAAAATGATGAGTCAAAAATTACTAAATTAATACTTAAAAACATATATTTAAAAAAATTCTTACTACATATAAAATAAAATTTTTACAACAAAAATCATATATCACTGGTATTTCTTAAGTGGCATAGGTACAAAAACCTACATTTTTGGAAAAATGGGAAAAACTATTAGTGAGCTTGGAATAGCATTATAATACTAAGAAAGACAAAAGTGCCTTCTGGCAAGCTCTGAAGCTAGTGTGATACAGTTTTAATGAGTGATAAAGATATATATATATATAACACCGATCATTGAATTGTATCATTCAATAAATTCTAGTGCGATATTCTTGACAGATTTCAAGCTGACGATAATAACTTTTAGTACATAAATGTTCTAACAATTAATAGGGTAGGGATATCATAAAAAAGATGTTTGGAAGAATGCTTATAGGAGACTATTAACATTCTACAAACATCCTACGCTCTCACTCAAGATCCAACAACAGCAGTTTGACATCACATGAGTTCCGATGAAATGTACCATCAAGTTTGAACGAGAAAGACTGTCTTAAGAATTAAAGACGAAAAATCCTTCAATAGCGATACATGATGCCAATGATCGACTATAGAAGAAATATCGATAGTTCACGGTCAAAGAGAATACTATCAGTTAACTATTGAATCGTGGATCGAGATATCGAGTTATTGGAATGTTTTAATTTATTTCTCAGCGTTATCGGACTCCCGGCGATTGGGCAAAGGAGCGAGCATTTTCTTATCAAATCGGAATCTGATATGGCGCTAATTAGGACCTTCTTTAGAACCGACACTAAGAAAAATAAAACAGGACCCGACTTTTTCGAAACCAGGCCAAAGAAGGAAAAATATAGGTCAGCCAATTTATTTTAATTGATTAGCTAAAAAAAAATCTGCTAGTTTAGGTTAATTAGAGGTAGCCTACTTCTTCAAGAAGAAAGCAGCGTAAAAAAAAACTAAGTCACTTTCAATGTGAATGCATAGCCTGATTAACAGTTAAGTATCATAATATATAAGAGGGGACAAAAAAAACATAAATCTTAAAATAATTAACTTTTATGAGCAATTTTGAAAAATAGAACTAAATCGTTAACAATAATTAGGAAACTGCACTTTATTTTTATTTACAGTTCTACGGATTTCATAGAATCATAGATAAAATGACCGCTGGTACAAAAACAAAACATTATATATTATAAATCTGTGCCCTGGAGGTAAAGGACACGATACAGTTAATATTTTAGGCAAATTGTAATAAAAAAATACAACGATTGTAAAAACATGGTGTTCTTACATCCGGAATAGATAATTTTACTATTTATACCAACACTTTTGCTTATAAGTCATCGAATTACCAGTTATAGTATTTAAGAAACCCTTATTTTGAATCTGTATGTAGAAATGTCTTAATGTAATTCAAGTTAGCATGAATTCTTTAACTAGATTTTTTGCTTCAATTTAGTGTTTTTATCTTTCTTTGTTAATACGTATTGTTAAAATCACATATAGAAATACAAATAATTCTACTTTTTACCGTTATATTTTTTTTTTCCTGACTACATTATATCTACAGCTCAAGTGAAGTGGCTAAGTCGAATTCCATTCAAAACCAGTTTCTTATACTTAGGGATCTGGAATGGTGATATTTTCGTAGTGAATAAATAGTTATGTCAGTAATTTTCTAGAAATGGAGTCATTACTTACATTACAACTCTATTAAAGAAAAAAAACTATGAGAATGGCACGAAGCTTCTCGCAATACAATCAACTCACTCTGGACGAAATTCGACATAACCAACCACTACTGTAGATATATCGCTCTTTCAAAAGAACAACGTCATAACCTAAAAATCCTAAATTTTCAATAAAGGCATTTCAAAGTTTCATGTGAGTAAAAAAAAATTTGTGTTTTAATAAAGCAAAGCATTCCTATTCCAATGTTGGCATCGGAATTCTTTTATTAATCTTTGGACATTTTTTGAAACCATTGGAAAAAATTTAAAAGATTGAAACTTTTTTGATTTTAACTCATGTGACTATTCCCATAAAACTTCAAGTTCAAACATGATAGAACTTAAAACATCATTTTACTTAAAAAGTTTAGGAAATGAAATGCCAGATATGTCATTCCTGAATTAAAAAGCTTCAATCAATACAATAGCTACTGAAGGCTTAACTCGAAAAATTCTATTTTTGAGTTGTGTCGTTGTTCTTTAGAGGAGCGGTATATTCTCGTATTAATTACGAGGTATGCATTAAATAAATACTAAGAAAAAAGAACGCATTGAAGAATTTACAGTGTGATAGCCTATCTAACTATCAGTTGTCACCCTTTTTCTAGTGTTAAGAAGGCGAGGAACGGTTTCACAGTCTCCGCGTTTATAGCCTTACAAGCCTACAATTAAGCCCAGGCATTGGAAACATTTATCAGGGAATATCTCAAGACCGGATCTAACAAAAAAAAAAAGAATAACGAAAAATGAGAAAAAGGAAAAGATACGTAATGAAGGCTATTTGTTGGTAAAAATATTTACTGCGCGCTCGAATCAAATGAAGATATAAAAGGCTTCTTTTCTTCTTATTGCTCGGGTTCGAAGCACGCCAAGTGAGGCAATAAAAGAGCAATAAGATCCGAAATGCAAGATATAATGAGAAGAAGAGCAGGTTGGGCTGAAGATAGGATCTGAGGGTTGTTCCCCTACATCTCGGGGGTCGGGCGACTGACGACTTCTTGTCCGGAATCAGATAAATGTCGTAAACCACCGGGAACTGGTAGGGGCTGTCATAGTCAGATTTCTTCATTTAGTGCCGGCATAAAACTCCTCCGGGCGGCTCTTAGCGAGTTATAAACCCACCGCGGACACCACGAAGAGAAAAAAGAAAAAAGAAACCAACAGGAAAAGGTGTATTCTGCACTGATAGAAATAAGTTATTCACAATGCCGTTTAATTTGTCTCAGTCCACTCCTGAAGTCTTCGATCAGATTTTATATTGGGTGGCTTCGAAGAAAGATACACCAAAAAAAAAAATATTAAACACACTGGTTTAGTTTTTAAAAATAATTATGGACTTAGCAACAATATTTGACGTATGTTTATGTGGTAAATATACACTTACATTCCTTCCTCATATCTTTGCTTCAGCGCCTAAATCAAGATATGTCGTTTAATTTTGGTAATATTACTGTGATAAAGATTTTTATATTTAACTCTGTAGTCAAATAAATAATTTAAGAAACGAGGAACATTTATAGTTCTCAAGTCAAATGAAGAAAACACAGATTTAATTAGGGCTTTTTTAATTATTATTACCTTATTTATTTTTTAGGTTGAGGATTTACGTTCATTTTGTTATAAATACATT
This sequence comes from Troilus luridus, assembly GCA_964056705.1. NCBI lineage: Eukaryota > Metazoa > Arthropoda > Insecta > Hemiptera > Pentatomidae > Troilus > Troilus luridus. The sequence continues at coordinate 14,409,375 of OZ057416.1, read as the reverse complement.
TTTAATTTTATTTCAAATAATACTGCTAGGATGACCAGTGACTCTACAGCCAAATTAAGACAAAAATCGACTCAGTTCACCGAAAAGTTGTGGAATTTTTTTAAATAGATTTTTGGATTCTTTGTACTTCAAATGGCGGAAAATAAAATTTGAGGAAAAGAATTCATTTGATACAAGGTTTTTTTTTATTGAAAATATAAAACTAATAATCAGTCTAAATTTAATTATTTTAGTATAACTATTATATATAACCGAGCAAAAAAACAAAACAAAACCTTCAATAAACGTACGCTTTAGAAACATGACGTCATGTCATGTAATAAAGTGTAACGCGAAATGTCTGTATACTTTCAAAAAATCTTCTAATACGAACAAAACGTAAGTTTTTATCCTTGTAAGATCAAATTAATATAATTAATTAATTACATGACAGTGATATGAAAGATACATTTTTTAAAAATTATTTCATCTCTTCACGCGCATCAAATCTTGAAAATAAACAAACATAAAAATAAATGAAAAATTAGGAAATTAGTTACGGTTAAAACTTTCAAAAAATCGATGTCTACGAATGAACGCATTCACAAACCATTACAAAAAGTAATGAATATAAAATTTAATAATAATAAAAAATAATTATTTCGGAGGTTATCATAATATTTGCACGATTTAGGCGTATAAATATTAAATTCTATATCCTAATATATACTAACCATTCAATCAGTCCAAGATGAAAATAAAACCATTAAATAGAAAAAAATTGAAAACAAGATGGGGAGGAGATGCCGGCAAGCCCAACAGATTTCCCCCCAATTAGGTGCGCCAACCTCGATTAGCTCTGAGTCAATGTTATCGTCCCGTAGACGCCTCTGACACTATCTTATCTCTAGTTTTTTTCCCTTTTTAATGTCCTTTTACAGATGAAAACTTTTATCTCCGTCTACTGATCCATTTACACCTGAATTCTTTGAAGACTTTACCTTTTGTTACATCTTATTGCTTCAAAAATGAACAGAAGAAAAATTTCTATTTCTATGGTATGTATTTATATATAATTTATTATTGTAATTATCTATTGAAAAAAAAATTAACTAAATGACTTCAAATAATCAACATAGAAATAAGAAAGCAGAATTTCAATTTAAAATCAATATAAAAGAAAATGCAAGTCGAGTCATGAATATAATTCGACAACAGCTTACAAGAGTACATATTACATCCCAGTACATTAGGACATTTGGAATTTACTTAACTTTAAATAAAAGAGTGTGAAAAAAAAAAACTCTACCACCACATATAGAACTATGGATCCATTACGTGGTAGAAACTATACTGTTTCTAGGTCAACGGCAGGGAGGTGATTAGTCCGAAGCTGGATGTATCCTAGGAGGATCACCAGATCTCACGGAGTCCATCCTCGGCTGTTAACAGATTAAATAAAATATCTGCTACAGTGGATTTGTACCCGGGATCTTCGTCATGGCTACTCAGCACTTTACCACTAAGCAATCCAGATCTTCTGATGTAAAGAAGTAATAAAATATTATTTTAGTTGGTAGTTCAAATGAACGTTAATTTGAACATGGGTGAATTACACTTGAAATGCAGTTTCCTTTGATCATAATCCCATGTTTCAATAAATGCTGAACGAATTTTTTTTTTTTATGAACTACAGAAGATATCGATTTGTAGTAATTATTTTTAGTGGCTTCTAGAGAACTTCGAAAAATACTCGCAGAACAATTTGGCGGTAACCTTTCAAAAGTAAATCCCTTAAAAGACTGGTATATTGTTGGTGACTGTTATTACTACATTTATTACTAAAACCAGTTACTACAAGAGTAATTGGAGAGAGAGATAGATAGATAGAGAGAGAGAGAAAGAGAGAGAGAGAGAGAGAGAGAGAGAGAGAGAGAGAGAGAGAGAGAGAGAGATCAGCTCCACCGGGCACTTACTGTGTTTTCCTCTCTCTCCCTCTCTCCCTCTCACTCACTCTCTCTCTCTCTCTCTCTCTCTCTCTCTCTCTCTCTCTCACACACACTCACGCACACACACACACACACTCTCTCTCTCCCCTGGACACTAGGCCTTGAAGATATAATAACTTCATTTAGAAACAGGTTTGCCCGGCCGTAGATAGCTCGTCCTTCTCAAATTGATAGGAATTATTAGTCGTTAGGATCGGAGACCTTGTTAGGCCCATTTTTTATCGACAGTTAACATTTACGTAAAACGGGTTTCGAATTTACAATTTCTGACATGTCGTGTTCCCGGTTTCCGTACAGGAGTTGATTGACTGCCTCCTACATTCTGTAATGTAGATTCTAAACCTCGTTATATCTAAAAACATGCTTACATAATATTATCTGCAACAAGCTACTAATGGCAATAAATTTACAAACAATAGTTTATTTTTTAAATGAATAGCTCAAGTTGTTCGAAAATAAGGTGTTGCGTTGAATATTTCGACCAAAAAAGAATGATACCACAAGATAATCTAGGACATTACAACGCGGAGTTGCGAAGAATGCACCCAATTAATATTATGAAGTTTTAGAAGGGCTGGTAAAGTGGCTGGAACGAACGAATTCCTAAAAGTTAATAAGCGTTGTGCCGACTGGCAAAAGTCTGAGATATAGACCGAGGCGTGGGTGGGAGGATTGCATTAAGAGTGTAAAAGATCTGAGGGGTTTAGATTTGGGTGATGGTACGTGGTCGAAAGTTAGTAAGCAAAGATTGTTGGTGTCGGCATCGAGCCATCGGGTTCTTCAATCCTTATTGCTATTAATTTTTTTATATTTTTTAAAAATATTTAAAAATTAGTAACAAATAAAAAAAAAATATAATAATTATAATGACGTAAGTAAACTAGATCCAAATTAAAATAATTATAATGACGTAAGTAAACTAGATCCAAATTAAAATAATGTTCAAAGAACATTCTTTCCCTCGTATACTTCGCAAAAATGCGAGAACGCGGGGACTTAGGATCAGTGAAAAGAATGGATATGACCACGGCCGAGAAGCGTGCTTCATTAGGGCCCAGGATAGCTCAAATGGTAGAGCCCCAGACTAGTGATCTGGAAGACCCGGGTTCGAGTCCCGGTCCTGGACAAATCTTTTCTTTTCAAATTAAAAGAAGAAAAGTACTGCTTATCTCACATCACTAGATAATAGTTATTAGATGTATAAATCATAGATAACACAAATAAAACGCAATACATAAAAAAACTGAAACCGGTAAATTTTGAAGTATTCTGATGAAATAATGCGTTATAAAATAATAAAATCAAAGTATTACCCATTTGACTATTAATATAATTTATTTTTAGTGTTAGTGTAACATGTGTTTAAATAATATAATAATACTGATAGATTTAAAAATATTTAAAATTAAATCGACGTTTTTTAAAGAAAGAAAATCCGTAAAAATATACAGGGTATAAAGATGATTGAGTAATAAAATAGTAGAGTAAACGTAGGCCCATAACTCAGGCTACAGTTTGCAAAACATGAGTAATGTTGTTACATAAGACAAGAGTAGATTTATATAACAATGTTTACATATAGAAAACAGACCAGACCCGAAGCCATATATACTGAGTGGAACAGGTTCTAGGTTCTAACACAGCAGGAGTGAAAAGATATGACAGCACTCTTGCATTAATCAGATGCGAGCTACATCCTTCATTCAACTGCAGTTGTAGTATACAATTTTAATTATATCTAAGAATATTATATAAAAAAATTATATAAATATTATTCTCAATTAAATATAGTTTTATATAGTATCCAAAAAAGATTAAACGTAGGTATCTTTATACACAGCACAGCTTGTTCATATGTTCATGTTTATAATTATATAAGTATTTTAAAACAATACAGGGGAGCGGAGGGGCTCAGTGGTAGAGCTTGTTGCAATGCCGAAAATCCTGCTGCAGGCAAGACATTTATTTAGTCTGTTAGCAGATGGAGATGGATCATATAGGAGCTAGGACCGTCCTGGGGCTCAACCAGCCTCTATAAAGTGGGTACCTAAAATATGGGGGAAAATCTGGCGGTTGAGCGTCATCTAGGACAAATCACCTCCCTGCACAACCGTAGTCAATGAAACAATACTGTCTCTATCATGTACTGAACCCCATACCCTTCACAGTTTGTAATCGTACAGGTTTTCAAAGCAATATTTACAATATTTTGATTTAACCCATAATTGTTTTAATTTATCAGAAATTATTTCTAATGTATTTCTTGTAATTTTTAACTACATAATAATGCTAAAACAAGTAATTAGAATGAAAGATGTTATTTATACATAAAATAACGAATTTCGAATTAAGCAAGATAATTTGTTAAGTAAATGTAAGGATAAATCTTGGAAGAAATATAATATTTAATAAAAAACTAACTAAAATATCAACAAAATAAAAAAAAATATGCTATTATTAATATATTTTTAAAAGTTGACAATCAAGATTATATAGCACGCCCCATTCATATGTGGTTAAAGTCTATATTAAAAATAAATAAATAAATATATATATATATAAGAAATATTTAGAAATATATTTTTTTCTTCTTTTTTTTCAACTTAATTTGCAATTTTACATATACAAGCAGCATAAATGTGAATACATGTTCCGGACTTATATTTATTATATATATATACTATATGACGTAGTACATATATGTTATTTATGTAACATTTTTTTATATTGCAGTTCTTCTTATTTATTCAAATATTGATTATGCAGTAGGGAAATAAGAGAGGTTAAAATTGTTTCGATGCATAAATACTATGAACAATTATAATATACTCCTATATATTTATAAATAAATAAATATATTTTTGTTTGATCACATGCATTGGTATCAATCCTCATTATAATCTCATTCCAAAAATCGATTAGTTCGAATTTAATTTATGGTGTAATTACTTTTTTTATACATCGTTTATTTAAATTTAAGAGGAAAGAGATTATATATTTTATTCAATCAGGTGTATATTCCAATGTAATCGTTAAGTGTGAAAATTCCATTGCATTAATTTCAGATTAAAACTTTTTTTTAAATTACATTTTATAAACGTAATGATAAAAGGAGGTTATATTATTAACTGATATATGGATACGTTTTATTAATAATTAAATCAGTTTATATAAATTTCTTCAACTGATTTATAGCTTTATAAGAAATCAAGTAATTCTGTATCATATTTCGTAATATTATTAATATTATTCTCTTATATTTACAATAATACTCTGATATTATAATTTATGCATGTATATGACATTAGAAAATATAAATCTTCTCTAAAAGATTAATAATAATAATATTGAAGAAGCTTACCAACCTCACTAATATTAATAAATATCTTTGTTACAATTTTTATTATTTAATATATAATGTATTTGAATAAACAAAACATCACTTATGTGTATGTATAGATCATAATGATTCAACATTCCTTATTTTCTGTGGTCTCACAAGGGGAGGTCCCCATATGGTGTCCGCTTAGAAGCACTGTAATAGAATACAGCCGGCTAAAATATTAAACTCCAGTAAATCATATATAACTTCAATTAAATATATGTTATATTTAACAAATACACGTATTAACGTTTTACGATTCAGCTGGAAAGTTCATCTTCATGTATATCAAGAAAGATTAATTTAGAGGATTTAATAATAGCAATAATAATAATAAAATTATTATCAAACTCGAAGGGTAGATTCTAATAAACTTACTACTCAAACCCAGATCATCTCACCTACGTCTCGGATGTTTAGCGGTCGGCTGTGTCTATTAGCGTTTTAGGAATTCGTTCTATAATGGCCAACCATTTCCTGTCTTTAATCATTGCCTCATTTACTGAAGAATTTCTTTGTTTACATAGCTCCAAGGTACTTAAACTTCTCGACATGTTCAGACTTGTTTTTTCCGATATCTATACAAAAAAAACGCCACTGTTTGAACTATTGACCATATATTTCATCTTAATATGGCAGTATTTAAATGTGATTTATTAAAATTCCAATCAATGAAACACACCTAATTACACCAATTCAAGCTTTTAATCGATGAAGATAGCCCTGCCTTCTTTGTACAATAATAAAACCCTATATCTCTATATTATTATTATAATTTTATTTTATTATATTATATTCTTGGTACTGTTATGTATTTTTATAGTCATTTTTGTTTTTGTCTGTTTTTTCTCATAGCCCTGAAGATGACCTACAAAGTAAGTCGAAACGTTGGCACAAATAAAATACAATAAGTTTCCACTTATTTATTGTGTAAATTTTTGACTGCACCCCCAACTATTTCCATCCTTCATTAGTACTTACAGTCAACCAATTTCTTCTCTAACATTATTTTTTAAAAGTTTTATTTAGCTAAATAAGTGAAAGGGTCCGAAGACATAGAGTTGCCCAATATTCATGGAATGACCCATTTACTAAATATATTCACCATTTAGTAAAGAGCTATTTTATGCCTTACAAATTTGAAATAATTAGTTTTGAGTTAGGTAACAGATTTTGGGGTGCTACAAAATAAGGCCGTTCAAACATTGAGTACTTCGTACCCAATGAAACTACGATTGACAAAGCACTTATGAAAACCAGGAACCAAAAAAATGACAAGATAACCTGAATACAATATGAAAACTGTTTTCCCTTTCTATATTAAAATTTTAATTTTGTAAAAAATAAAGAAATACTTTAATTATTGCCAGGAATTTCTCAATACACTAAATTCCTATCTGCTTTCTCATACGGAACGATATACATGGAAGGTTAAAAGCGATAGTTCGCTACTTAATTGAGTAGGGGCGATGTTAAAAAAAAAACCGTGTAGCAGAAAATAATTTTTTTTTTAAAGAAGGCATTTTCATTAAAGTTTTAGAAAAATTTTTGGAGTTCAAATCCAAGAAGATAAAATTATTCGATCTGCTTAGCCCCTCCTGGGGCTCACCCAGCCTGTTCAATGTACTGAAACTATTCGCCATACTCCTAGCTCTTTTCTATCTCTTAGCCATAGAGGAAGAGCATTCTTCAATCTGCCTAGGTCTGAAACTAGGATAAAATGGCCTATTAGAGTCGGGCAGCTACCGACATATCTATCTTATATTAGAAGTTTTATTATATTCATCAAACTTCTGATTTCTATCATGGAGTAGAAAAACCACATCAGACATGCAGCAGATAAAGGATCAAACAAGGAAGCCAAGAACCTAGACATTAAAAGACATTTACCATTACATCGCCCAGTGCCATCAGAAATCAGAAATAATCCCTATTAGTAATAAGTTCCTTTTGTTGTTAGAATAGTATGAATAGCATATAATGTACCTCCAGTCCTATCGAATAAGTGGTTAAGTCGAATTTTGTCCATATTTATTTGTATTGAGGAAAGCGGAATCGGGTCATTCACGTAGTTTTTGGTTTGAAGTTGAGATATAAGAAATATGTAACTCCATTTCAAGCAAATGTCTGACTCAATCCCATATTCACTAGAACAATAACAGGATTCCACTTCCTTAAGTACAAGAAACTAATTTTGTAGGAAATTTGACTTGATCACTTATTCACCGTGGCGGCAGATAGATAGATTGCTATTTATACCAAGGTTTTCTCTCATTTGCATCCGTACAAATGTTTAGTATATTTCCTATTTAATTGCCATTTTACCCAACATATTTTTTTTTGTTTTCTTAGCCCCTTGGCTATTATTAATTGTTGATAATAACATATTAATATGATACTTGGCATCTCTTGTACTATACCAGGTCCATTTTAAGAGAGGATTGTGCATTCAATTATCTTGAGATTAATTAGATGGTAGGAGTGGGGGGTTCTAGTGGTGGGGCTCACTAGTTCTTTCTGATTGAAGTTTGTTAGTTTGTTAGCCAGCACTGAGGTCGGCCTGTTGGTGTAAGTGTGTTGAATAGTGGGTTCGTGCAGTGTTGGAGGCTATCAAAGAATTTGATATGCCTCCGTTTGATGAAGTCCGTTACCGTCGGGAGTCCGAGGGTCTCATGTATTATGTTTGATTTCGTCCTTTGTAGAGAGGTGTGCCTTACTATACGCCTCAGTATACGGCTTAGAAATTGTTGGAGACTTTTTGAAGTTGTTGGTGAAATGTTATTCAGCATATGCGCCCTATAAAGGAGTGCTGGTCTAACAACTGCCTTATAAATCATTACTTTGAGGAGGAGTGATAAGTTTGGTGAGGTTAAAAGGTGATTAAGCCTGTAAGATTTTGTTCTGACCGACCTGATCTTCTTATTACAATGTTGGGATAACGTTAAGTGCCGGCCGAGGGTGAAACCGAGATACGTTATCCTAGTCGCAGGTTTGTTTACTCTACCTGCTACTCTATAAACCTTAGGTAGAGGGCGCTTATTCTTTTGGAAGGATAGAATAATACAGTCGGTTTTCTTGGGATTAACTGTAATATACAATCCGTCCAGTTTTTTAGTTATTTCCTCACAGGCCACCTCCGCCTGCCGTAGAGCTCTATTATATACTCAACATATATTAATCTATTATCAATGTATACTATTAAATACAGCCCACAACCAGAACGAGAATGTACCATATCCCATAATAAGGGATGGCATGTTTCTACGTCGAACACAGCCTCTGTAAATGGAACAGAACGATCTCTGTAATAAGCACAGCACTCTTGGGTTGTAGAGGTACATCACAGTACAGTAAAGCTCTTGATATCTTACCTTAAATACAGCGGACTCGAGACTCAGGTGTAATTAATTGCAGATAGAGCCTGATACGCACCCGTATTACAATCCGGTTAACAAGTAATTTTAGAAGGATTTATTAAAACTTTCAGGGTTCAAATCCAACTATGAAAGAATTTTTTAATCTGTTAACAACCATGGATGGACGCTGTGGGAACTGCAAACACTCCTGTAAAGTCCAGCCTGCGTAGGTTGGTTATATTAATTGGGGAATAATCTGGTGGTTTAGTTGAACATCGCGGACTCGATACGAAGGTGTTATTAATTCCAGATATAGGCTGATACACACCCTGAGTACAGTCCGGTTAACAAGTAACGTTTTGGAGGATTCACTAAAACTTCCAGGGTTTAAATCGGTCTGTGACAGATATAATTATTTAATATGTTTATAACTATGGACACAGCGGGATTGGCAGAGCTTCCTGGAGCTCACTCAGGATCTGCAAGGTGGTTAATATAGTTGGAGGGAAATACTGCTCTTAGCCAAATCCTCCCTACACAGCCGTTGAGTTGAAAAACTTAATGATCTTCTTTAAAGAGGATCTCTTGGCCTGTAGTAGTAAAGTAAAGCTTATGTATGTTCCTGATGTCGTACCATGAACTTGTATTAATTCCAGATAGAGGCTGATACACACCCGGAGTACAGTCAGGTTAGCAAGTAATTTTTTGAAGCGGTGTGAAATGTGGAAAGGAGAGAGACTAGCGGAGGGGAGCGTACAGGTAGGAAATACGAGATCAGTATCGGCCTAATGAGTTCCGAGCGGCCTTTGTCTTGGAGCTCGCCCAACTTTTTACTCTCGAGTTGGAAAACACAGGTCTCCTCCAGCTCGCTCTTGTTGATTGGGATAGTTCTAAAGGTCGACAACCACTTGAACCTGAGTAGATCTCTTTTTATACTTATAATATAAAAAAAGGGGGTAAAGCAAATAGAAGGAGTAAGAGTTATAAGACAAAAGAAACATGGATCAGTAAATATAACATGATAATTAACATTGAGAAAAAAAAAATAACAGAAAAGTATATTCATTTAATACTAAGATATCTCTATATCATTTAATAATGGATAAATAGTTGGGTTTTTTAAAATTTAGTTTATTGATATTTACAACTATAATAATATTGCAACAAGTACATCTGCTAATATGGACAATTTGACATGAAAAACACTTGTGGAGAAACTACCCATCGGTAGCACTCCAATAAAGTTTTATAGTCGGTCTCGAGGCCATTTTCTTTTCAGACGCCTCGGAGAGTTATCAGGAATAGTATGGGAAGCAAGTTGAGAGACTAGCGGATTCAAGTGTGTATGGTGCTTGTCATGGAAAGATAGGTATCTAGTTATGGCCAAATCAGTAATATGGGATATTAAGATCATGATGGATGAGTTTTTTTGTGACATAATAAGGAGCATTGAGGATTTTGGATTGTAAGGATTGGAAACGAGATGAATTGGATGGTTTAGTATAACCCCAAAGCTCAACTCCGTATCTCCAAATAGATCTGATAACTGTCATGTAAATGAATCTTTTGTAATTAATTGAGAGGTTAGGTATCAATAGTTAAATTTAACAAAGATCTCGAGTTTAGTTTAGTATTTTTTAAAGTAAAATCAATTAGTTATGCTGTCCTTCAGAAGGGACATAAAACGGTGGTCCCAAGCCTGTGAGATGTCAGCTACCCGTTAAAAATCCCTATCCTAATTATATCTGGAGAAGCAAAATTTAGGGCTCCCCCTGTAGCATTGTCCGAATAGCCGTAGCAGCAAATGGAGACGTTAAATGGAGCAAAGTCACTCTCTGTCAAGATAAAATTATCCGCTATGTTCGACCTAATCAAACTTAAAATTCAAATACTGCAATTAGTAAAAAAAAACCTAAGTCTCTAAAATACTAGAAGATAACTTACCATTTAACGGTTCGGCAATTCAGGCTTAAACAGGGAACTCACAAAAATGCATAATCAGTTAATACTAATTACATCTCACACAAATAGTCCAAATTGATTTATGTAACTAATGCTAAAGCCATAAAAATATCAGCTTTTCACAATTCATAACTAGAGTAATCCGAAAACAAATATCAACTTGACAACTCCAATAGCAGTTTTAAAAAAAACAAACAATATACACTAATTCAGCCACCGTTAGAGCAAACAAACATAAATTCTTACTGCACATCTCACTTTAAAAAGTAAAGATTAAACATGGTATATTAATATTTCAATACATTCCAGCAACCAAAACATCAAAAAATATCTGGTCATTATGTTTTCTAATTAGAGTGTAACGTCACTGTCCTGTTGATCGGCGGATCCTGGGTTCGAGATCAGTTGCAGATAATTTTTTCTCCTAACGACTCCGTAAGATCTACAGAGCTTTTTCGGGCAATATTGCTCTTCCTCAACTTCGGTAAATTTTATTAATCCATTCAGCATAGAGAGAGGTTATTATAATGGAGTGAGATTTGCCATATTTATTCCGAATTGCCGAAACGTATACTTGAAGTTATTTACTTTCGTTTGAGAAACTCTATGCTTTGTTTCGAAAAATAATTACTTAATTATACGACTTAGTTTCACGAAAGTCAGTTGCGTCACAACTATTTCGGTCGTCGGATTGCTTAACGAATCACTCTCTTCTCAACTCCGCCGATTTGTAAATTTCCAATACAACAAAGTTAATAAAACCATCAATTCTTTAATTGAATAAAATTCTTTATAAATTCTTTCAAATAAGAAATATTTCGTTTATACTTATAAAGGAGAACTTAAACCATTTTAAAAAAAAGAAAAACGGAATATAAAGAAATAATTTTCATAGGTCCTTTCCAAGTCGTTTAATTCCCCGAGATGTTTTCCAGAACTAATTTTCTTTCTATTCGCCCTGAATTTTTTATGATAGGAATTTAGAATGGGAAAGCTTATTCAGAATAAAACGCTGAATTTATAAACTAAAAGCTGGTATGAACTCTTACTTTATATCAAAAGTTCAAATAATTGAAAACTAAAAATATAGTTGCTTAGTAAATTTCTTTCAGATATGAAAAATTTAAAAATATCTAATATTTTTTAATTTGTTATTACGAATAAGATGTAATCGATTCATCTATCTAATAGAGATTTTTGTGTTATATTAAATTGTAATTTTATTTTACTTTTTCATCACTTCATATCATCTTCTCGTTCGAATCAGTCACAGATAACGGAGATAAAAACAAATAAAAAGAGTCATGTAATGCCAAGAATGGGGAACATATAACATCACAATTAAAGAGGTGTATATGGTGGGATTAGAACAAGACTGATTATTAATACTGTAAAATGCCCTCTACAACCCCAATGAATCTTTTGATAGTAAATTGTATTTTCAATTAACATGTCACATAGTTTGAATTATTCTACTATTCTAAGAGCAAGAAAATGGTCCAGGTGGAGGCCAACAAATTATCTTATATAGGGAGACCTGTTTATTTGTAAGCCAACGTCTCGACCCTTATTTCATGTCTTCTTCAGGGCTAAATATACAAAATACAGACCAATTAAAATTATACATAGTAAATATTAAAAATACATATAGGCATCAAAGTATCTGAGCGATAAAACATGGGGGGACCCTTAGATAAATGTACAAATCAAAGGGAATAATTGTAGAGTATTATCATATATGTAATAAAAAAGGTGATAAAATTAAAATAAGTAATAAAGAAGATAAAACAAATAAATCTAATGGAGATGGAGAAATACAAATAATGAATGAAAATATACAATTTTAAGAATAAATATAATTGGGAAAGAGAAAAAAATATTTTCTAGTCATTTATATTTTATTGATTCTTATTTATCACACATGACAAATTTTCAATCTATCACATTTTGTTTTCTACATCAGCAACCAATAATTTACATAACTTTATCACAGTTTCAAGTCTAAAATTTCTGTGGAAAAAAATAATAACATCTACACTAAATTATGTAATTCAACAAATATAATAAATACTAGTTAATTTGGACACTTTATTATATTTGTTGAATTACATAATTTAGTGTAGATGTTATTATTTTTTTCCACAGATATTTTAGACTTGTAACTGTGATAAAGTTATGTAAATTATTGGTTGCTGATGCAGAAAACAAAATGTGATAGATTGAAAATGACACATTGTCGAAATGTCTCAAGTGATAAATGAGGATCAAGAAAATACAAATGACTGGAAATTTTTTTTTTCTCTTTCTCAATATAAATTCTAAAAGAAATGAGTCTAGTAAATAAGAAAAAATGTATTAAAAAAGTATAAATATAAATATATTAGTTATATTTTATATATTCAAGATCCCACTTTCAATACCACAGACATAATTAAAGATGTTTTTTTATTATTATTTTTGTAATTATCTTTTTTCTTTTAATATAATCAGTTTATTTCATTTAGTATATAATAAAGAAATCTCTTAAATTTTAAATAAAAATCCTTTTTTTAAACTGATTCTAAAATATCTGATCCATGAGGAATAAAATCGACATTTTTGTATACAGAACCTTTTACGAATTTCAAGGAGACTATCCCAGATACTTTGTACGCACTTTCGTATTATCCACCCACCTGGCATAGAAACCTTACCATCGAAGACCACGAGGATGTTATCCTGACTAAGATGCTGGACGAGACGAAGAGGCGGGCGGAGTACACAAGGAGCCGAGGACCGGTTCCTGGCCTTCATTAGTGTACTGGGCGGTCATTAGCAACCGTCGGGATAAAGAAGATTTCAACTGGACCCCGGCAGCTCCTATCTCCCGCGTCCCTCTCCTTTTCGGTGTCTTCTCTTCAGGTAATTAGTCCCTTAATAGGAGAGCCTGTCGCGGAAATCGTCTTAGAGGAAAACCGGGCTTATCCCTAAAGACCTATCTTGTAGAACCTGGAGTCTCTTCCAGTTTTATGTTAATTATCCTTCATACTTTCCCTAAGAGTTTCTAAACACATGTTAGACAATTTTTCAACAAGGAGGATTATAACAAATCCTCCAGAGGCGATGGCGATCTGACACCAAAATTTAAAAAACATGATCGATCACTAATTACGACAAATAAGAAAAGTTTGACATAATTTTCAAAGCCAAACAGTAACGATATAAATGAGGGGGTCAGGATAAAAAACGGATAACTCGAAATTTTATATATTTTGTCCTACACGATACTTCGCCTTCATGTTTCTCAAGGTTTTAGTCCGGTTTTGAACCTGATGTTTCGGTTGCATAAGGCACTGCTTTGACAAAACTAGCGAAAAATATGAAAAATTTAATTTTTTGAACATTGAAACATTGAATTTTAAAGCATACATTATCAAAAGCTCCAATGTATGCTTTAAATATAATAATGTACCACTTGTGGTTTCTTGTTAATGTATTTTAAGCTTGATAATTAAACACTATTGATGTGTTATAGGTCAGTAATCTATATAATAAAAATGAACCGCCATTTCCTTGCTAACCGCTAAACTCGAGAACGGCTCGACCAATTCGGCTAATTTTTTTTCTTTATAAATTTTCTTTATAATGTTTTTTTTAAATAAGGTTATTATATAGTGAAAATCCGTAAAAATGACGAGGGAAACCTTCGGTGGCCGAAAAACCTTCAAATTTTCGGATTTATTTCGGTTTTTGGCCTGTATCTTCTAATCGGTGCGTTTTTGATATAAAACATAGGTGAACATTATTAAAGTAGATCAAATTTTTCTACAATTCGAGCCCAACTGAAGCTCCGTAGGCCTAATAGAATCCGAGTTTGGTCCCTATCATATAATAAATAACTGGAATCTTATCTGTCTTCTATCTATATGATAAAAATGAATCGGCATTTCCTTGCTAACCGCAAAACTCGAGAACGGCTCGACCGATTCGGCTAATTTTTTAAATATTTTTTAAGACGCAAAGAAGGTACTTATGGAGAGAAATTGTTCATCTGGTTATCATAAAATTGTAATCAGAGCTGATAAAACTCCTGTAGGAAAACATGCGAGATGTTTCAATGCACCAACAATCGATGAAGTTGCCATTCAAATGGTTGGAGAAAATTTGGAAGCCCTCTGTTTTAGGGTGATTAGGTTTAGGAAAATTAGGGGCCCTTTGAGCGCTGAGTTGCTCTGTCCAGGGTCTCGGGTTCAAATTCAGCTGAGGCAGATGAATTATGTAGTCTGTTTACAGCCACGGATATAACTTATATGATTTGGAGACCATCCTGGGCTCACCTAACCTCTACAAAGTGGATGCCCTTAATTCGAGAAAAACCTCAAACCTAAACGAGAAAGAAGAGCTTGATCTCGAACAAATCATCTCCCTACACAACTGTTGTCTTGGAAACAGTGAAGTCTCTATCATGTATATAGCTCAAGACCATTCATGCTTTGTAGTGATACAGCGTGGTCAGTAATATTCTCGACCTGCAGAATAATTTTTTGGTAGCTAAATATTATTTTAAATTAGAAATTAGAAAAAAATCTAGTACTTTTATTTGTTGTATGTACTAAATAAATCCTATACTACTACAAACCATGTTTCAGTACATGGTAGAAACTGTATTTCTAGATGATTTGTCTGAGATCATACTTAACCACCAGGTTTTCCCCCTTTTAATTGTACCAACTCTATTATTGAAGCTGGGTCAGAGCAAGGAGTATTTCCAGAACCATCACCGATTGTTAAAAAATTAAATGACAGATTTGAACCCTGCTCTACCACTCATATTTTATCTTTTAATAAATGCGTAAAATTGATGGATTTTATAGGTTTACAAAGAATGTAGTAAAACGGTAATAAACCTTAGACACGGTTTGAAGAAACCCTAACCATGGTTTACCCAATACCGATTATATGGGGACTATCCGTCTAGTAGGAACGCAATAGGGACCCAATATAATCCTAGATATACGACCCTTCTCAAAGACATGACAAAACAAGAAGAGGAAGAACCGAGTAGTAGCTTCGAGATATATTGGCGACGGTGGAGCCCCTAGGAGCTAAGAAGGGAGTTAACTTTTAATGCTGCGAGGTAATCAATTATTCAAAATGCAACCAATTTCCAAATTGGCCACTAGCGGCTGCGGTTATGGACGCCATAAGGATACTTCACTCCTACGAGCCATCTCCAACACGGGTCCTTTATTCTTTTTATTTTCTTTTGTATTTATTGGCTCCGGATATATCCTCAATCCTCCAGCCCCATGGCTGAATTATTCTGCACTTACTAAAGGGAGCTTTTTCGGTTATAGCAACAGGAAAAAGGGAGTAACCAATGCTCAAATTTTCATTTTTATTATATTTATTAAATTTCACATTTATATATACATAATTTTTAAAACAATGGGAAAATTGTGACTAAGGATTTCTCAAATTATACTATGAATTTGTAATGCGTTAGCTCAGTACTTGGCAAAGAATATAAGATAAATAAGTTTATAAGTTATTCTATAACAATAATACTTAAAATAGAATATTGTACGTTTCTATATTCTTTGATAATATATTATTTTAATTATTGTAAATAATTGGAACACCATCCATAAAATTAAAAAGTACTTGTTATTAATAGTATATACTATCATTACATTATAATAGTTATTATTATTAATAATCCTGTATCACTACAACGCATTGAGGGTGTTGGGTTCAGTACATGGTAGAGACAGTTGACTTGAACAAAGGAGGTGATCGGTCAGAGATCGCGCTCGACAGCCATGTTTTTCCTGCTATTAAGGGTGTCCTCTGTTAGGCTAAGTTAACCCCAGGAGGGTCAGATACCACCGGATCCATCCGGATGTTAACGGATTAAAAAGATTATAAGCCTCACAGCTGAATGTGGATCCGGCTTTATAGTTATTATTTATAATAACTCGTTTTTATTCATTATTATTTATAATAATAAACCCAGTTTTATTATTATTTACAAATAATATTATTATATTTTAATAATTATATTTCTTTTGTTTAGATAAATGAGCTGTAATAGCCATATATAACTAATGCAGACATAATGGGTCAACCTACAGGCTACTAACCAATTCTATCAGAGTGGAAAGGTCGAGAGGGCAGAACCACGGAATGAATCTGTACCTTCCCACTCTGACAATTCTAACCTATTCCCTCTGGTGTGAAATGTGGTGTAATGGTTAGCACATCAACCTACTATGACCAAAATCGTGGATTCACAGTTCGTGGACTTTTTGAATGGGAATAAAAATCCTTTGTTATGCCGTCAATCGGAAGAGACGTAAAATGGGGGGTCTCGTTTCTGTATGATGTCAGGAACACGTTAAAGACCCCTATCCAAATTATACCAAGTTAAGGTAGGCTGAACTAAGGACGGGCGTAGCATCGTCCGATAAGCCATAGCAGCATAAAATGACGCTAATTTCCCGCATTTACGAGGAAAATGCTGCACCAATTTCGAGCAAACTATTTTCAGTTGCTAAATAGAGCACAAAGAAGGTTAAACTAACTTAAGAATCAATTAACGAAGTGTGTTGTAATAAAATATTCTACGTCCATTTGTTGACTGGCATTGGAAGGTTGTAACAATTTCATAAAACACCACCAATTGATTTTGGAGGGATTTTAAAAATATATATTAAGAAAGAGTAACACGCGTTGTAACTCTATATGAGAAATATAACCGACATCACCAAAACTCCCAAAATTGAGTTGTGGGTTTCATGAATCGAATTTAGAATCCACCCCTTAATTCTATCCTATAATTCTTGAAGCTGTAAAAGTCAGCGATTTTCTAAATTTCCAGAAAAAGACCAAAATGTATTTGTAACTGAAAATAAAAATAAGAATAAACGAAAATATCGATTATAGCTGATATGGCCTTATCTTCTATTTTGAATAATAAATGCTGCGTACTGTGAATTCCGTAACTTAATACGAATAATAAATATTTTTATTATGATAGGGATAACTTATGATAGGGAGGAATAAAAGCAGAATGAAACCCATAAAGCGAATAATATCATTTCGACAACATAATATTTCACTGCTTGTAAATGTTTATTTTATGTTAACTCGTAAACTCGCTCTTAAGTGCATAATGTTCCGTAACGAGAGTAATAAAATCTATATTATCATAATAAAGTCTTAACATTTATCAAGTGTGGCTATAATGTAGGCTAATGCTCACTGCAGTGTTCAAGTGACATCTCAATGAAAATTTAACTCCCCATTATTTTATTTCCCATATAACTTATGTGTTATTACATACTTACATAGTTTATATTTATTACAATTAAAAAAATATATAGAAATTTTATTGCTAATTAAAACTAGTTCCATGGCCATGACCTGTGTAATTAGTGGACACTGTTATTTCCACCTCAAAGATTATCGGCCCAATTAATTAATACCCACATGACCAATCATAATTGATAACCCACATGTCCAATTATAATTAATATCAACCTAAATTAGGTTATCCATAAGGAAACCTAAAGTTCTTTTGGAGAAAACCCTTCACCAATAATAATGCGACAACGTAACAACGTGAACATTTTAATTGTATTTACAAGGGTTTTTTACACTAACCATCAGATTTTATTAATTATTATTCATATAAATACAAATAACAAAGACAAAAAATTCACTGCACGATTATGTAAAATATTCAAATAAAATTATAATGTTCGAGTAAAATTTAAAAACTGAGATCTGTAAAAATAAAATTAAAAATTGGAATAGAAAACGGTCCGAATTGAGGTTTAAAAAAATTCACAAACATAAAAACATCCAGTAATTAAAAGCCAATATTCCGGCTTACATCGAAACTTTTCATCAGGGCTGAATAAACAAGATACCAAATAAATGAAAAATAAAATAAACAAATATAACAATAATAATGATAAAAATAACTGTTATTACTTTAATACATGTGTTAATATACAAAAATGAATGTAATAATCCAATATTAATGATGAAATATTTGAACTGTTATATTTGAATGTGGTATATCTCCATTTGGATTCTTTTAAATGGTTTTGACGATTATTACTTCAAAATAATATTTAAAAGATGTATATAGTTAAAAAATCTCGCTTTGCTAAATGCTAAGTGAGAAAACATTTGTCTGCTAGCCCATATTATTAAAGTAATTGAAGTGGAAACTTATAGGTACCTACTTTCAAATATAACTGCTCATTTATTTGTTATAAGAAAAATATCAAGCAAAAATTTTTAATAAAAAATAAAAACAAAGATACTTTATTTCAAGATTTTACTGTAATAGTATTTTAACACGTTGACTGCCACGGCAATTTTCAGAAATCTGGCCTAAAATGACAATTTGATTTAATCATATTATATTATTAAACCCTCTAATTCTAGTACATCGAGTTTAATCGTAGCTGCACAATAATGGGAAGTAAACAAGACGGTTAGCAGTCAACGTGTTAATGAATTCCGTTTGGTTTTAATACTTGACCTGTTTTGTTTTTATTAATATATCAATCTTTTGAATTATTTTAATTATCATTGTTAATAATGTTTATACATTTTTTTTATTTCTATACATACATATACTTGGGTTCTTCAAGTTCTTTAGTTTCGTTCAATAAATATAAAACTATATTATATAGTGACATTTCAAAATGTTGATGTTCCTATATACATTAACTAACAATAAAAGAATAGGCTTGCAACGAATTTGAACTTTATAACCGTTAAGGTATGCATATGAGAACAATATCATATCCAAAGTTCGCGAAATTATAGGCAGTTGTTTTTATTTATTGTTCACTTGATTAAGATTTTTTTGAAGAGAAAAGATTTGTCCTGGCCGGGTTTTGTGCCCGACTGCACTACAGAAGCAGACGACCCGGGTTCGAATCCCGGCCAGGACAAATCTTTTCTCTTAAAAATAAAAATATAGGTAGTTGTATATTTATTCATTTATTAAATATATGTCTTGTTTCTTCAGATGTGATGAAGACTTCGATATGAGTCGAAACGTTGTTTTTAATAAATAGTTTCTCACTACTTGAGAATTTACTATGACGTCCTCCCGGACCTCAATATAATTTATACGATCAACTATTAATTACTTAAAATCAATCCAAAATTGTTTAACAGGCCCCAGGACCTATGCAATCCTTCAGTTAAAGTATACTTTCGCAGGACTCTTAATAACGTTTTAACTTAATATTAGTCAAAATTTTGCAGGATATTTCCCTAAACATCGGGTGCGTGTCGTCCAAACCATTTTTGTTGGTATATCGCGTGCCAGCAAATGCACATATACCATATCTGTCACTGATCCTAGCTATGGAGTGTTTACACAATATTGATAGATGTTGACCCCCAAACTATTACTGGGCCCATTACAGCAGACACTGCCCCCGCACTACAATGAGCCTCGGAATCCTCGACATATTGGTCTGAGGCAGATACCCCCACAACACCCCCTATACCCCGATGGCCGATGGTGGTTCCATCTATTGATCCTCTTGTACATCAGGCATCTGTCATTTTCTCTCCTTTTGTTGCCGTCACGTCACACGTTGTGGTTTCCATCCTCCGAGCCCTCATTGTCACATTCTCTTGGGGTGCTCCACAAACTGGATTTGTTTGTCCCGAGAGGGCTCCGGAGGGTTTTTCTGGTTTCAAGAGGGTTCCTGTCCACATGTCAATAAAAACTCCCTGAAATATTTATAAAGCTATACCGATATATTTATACTGAAAATTTATAAAGAAACCTCTTTTTTAAAAAACCTTCTAGTATCCAGTGAGTAGTAGATACTATTTCTCAGTCAATAATAAACTTTAAAGGAAGGTGAAACTGCAGAGACCAAGCTCAACCACTAGGTTTTCCACCCAATTAAAGATACCCCCCCCCCCAAAAAAACAACTATTTAACATTGAAAACAAAAAATTAAGTTTTACTGTCATAAGATACAATATTATAACTTACAATTTAAGATAAAGAAGTACTTGTTAGAGAAAAATAATAGAAACGAAAGGAGAATTTTTTTTACGTTCGACCGGTCTAGCCCCCCCCCCCCCGACTGGTTTTCACGCCCCTAAGGTTGGGAACCCTTGCTCTAGAAGGTCTCCAGATCCTATAGAATTAAATCACGGGTATTAACAGAATAAATGATTTATCTGCTCCAGCTGGTTTCGAAAACAGACCTAGAGATCAGCAATCCAGTAAGCTACGAACTGAACTTCATCGTTTCCTCATCCTAAGTTATTAACTATTTCCGTCTTAATAATGCTACGATTTTCATGGCTACGGTTAGCTAGTTTCCTCGGTAGAGAAAGAACCGGTACAATCGGTAAAGAATCGGCACAATAACAAACTAGAAGTACACTAACAAAAACAAGAACTGTAGACTGATTAATGTTTTTGAAGCCATTAGTGGCACGTGGCTAAAACAGTAACGCCGGATCTGTTTGTTTGTTGCCGTGTATTCAACAAGTTACCGCTTTTTCTATTCAACGTGTTTATTTAAACTGTCTATAGATTCTTTGTGGTTACAATAACGGAGCTCAGAAAAAAAAGGGCTTATACGTGATTTTGTATAGTAAATTCACAGCTCGCCGTTTCAGGCTACTTCAACATTTACCGACACTATAAGCACAGACACTATAAGCTCCCTATAATTAATAGTATAGTAACTATAGTAACTATAATTGATTACAAAAGACTCATATATATGACAATGATAAGAGCCATGTGGACTTAAGGCGTAGAGCTTTGGGGCTCCAGTAAAACATCGAATTGCTCTCGTATTCAATCCTTACAATCAAAATTCCTTCCAAAAAGTCATCCATAATTTGGCACGAACCCGATATCAATATTTTCATTACAAACTTTATTCCCACTCAAAGCCACTAGTTTCAAATCTAGTAACTTCTTCAATTCCTCATAATCCTCCCAGCGGTCTGAAAAGAAGATGGGTTCGTGACCCAAGATAAGTTTGTTATTCGAGTACTAACACGGGCAGTTTCCCTACGTGCCTTAGTTCATGCTATTATAAATCTTTCGTTCTATTTACTTGATGTATCATTATTATACAGTTGTAAATTTCAATAAATAATATACACATATATTCAGTAAAAATATACACATATATAAGATAATTAATAGTCCTATACAGTTTCTAACCGGTTTGGTTTCATGAGTTGGATCTGATGATAACTCACAAGTTTGGCCGAAACGTCGGCATTCAGAAAAATAAATTTTTTTCTTCAACACCCTGGCTATTTATTCCATCTATTAGATCATAATACTAGTTAATCATTCAACTTAATAATTTTTCCAAAGAAGTAATTTAAATATAAAAAAATAACATTGTTTAGTAAAAACTTATACCTATTTTTAATAATTTAGCAGGGTTACCCTTGTCCAACCCCCATAACGCCATTTTCATCAGTTGAACTCGATTATTATTATGTATTAAGACCCATTTTTATAATTTCATCTTATGAATAAACATATAAAATATTCTCTTATCTTATTATATAAAAAATATACTATTGACATTAGATTTTATTTCATCATTCATCTCTACCGTTTCAGCTCTTATGACGACGTCTATAGAAGAAGAAACCATGAGAAAACCTAAAACCAAAGTAGCCGCAAGTAATGAATAATATAAATAGGAAGAAAAAGGATGTAATGCAACAAGGAGCTGGAATTTATCTGACAATGGATAGGAAATGGCCCATTCTCCGCCCTCTAGCTGCCTCTAGATCTCCACTCAGACACTATTTTTATCCTCAAGGTCCTTCGTGTACGATAATATTTGGCTAAGGAAACAATTAAAAGCCCGAAAGTTTAAGTTCATTAAAACTTCAGTTGAACATTGAAATTTAAACTTAAACAATTATTTTCTTGGATAACAGCGAGTAATTTTGTGTAAGGAGGAAGAATTACATCGTTTCAAAACGGTAATTACTTAAAAGGAATTTTTGGCAAGGGACATATTTTTGATGTCTTTATTTTAACATTATTATAAAACAAATATTTCAATACTAATATTTCAAAAACCAGTAAACAAATCAATTAAAAGTTTAGAAATCAATTAAATGAACAGTTTTGATTGCAATAAATATTAACTTTGGATTTATAATTATACGTAAATGAAATTTTAAAAATAAATTAATAATACATATGATAATAATGCATTTGGATTGATATTTGTCTTAGACATATATCCTTCAATAGATAAGTTTAAATCGATGGGTACTAAAAAAATAAATAAAATAATTGTTTTTTTTTACTTGTTTTATATTAAATAATTGTTTTTATATTCCACTATTTACCTTATTCTTCAAAATTAAATAATTCTAGACCTTCGAATGAGTTAAAATTTAAACTAAAATTATATTAAGGAGCGGGAAAGCTTTGTGGTGGAGAGCTGAACTGATATGCGGCAGATCTCGGGTTAAAATCTGGCTGAGGCAAATAATTTTTTAATCTGTTAACAGGCATTGCCCCTTTGGGGTCTGAAGACACATAATTCGGAGAAAAACTTTGTGGTTAAGCGTGATCTCCTACAAATCACCTGTGCAATAATCCTAAAAGCAGAGCAGTCTCTACTATGTACCGAACCCAGAACACTTTATTTAGTAGTAGTACAGATTTTTTTTTTCTGAAATTAAATTAGTTCCTCACTACTTTAATTAATCCCTCAGAAAAATTAATGTTTTTTTAATGAATTTTATGAATTATATACGGAATATATTTTTACGTTATATCCACTAGTTAAATCGCATTTATTTCTATATATAGTACGGTAAAAAATGAAAACATACAAGATAGTTAAATCCTATCATATATAATAATAAAAATAAATGCTGTCCTTCGTAAGAAAAGAGAGGGCAAGAATAAGGCAGTAAAGAGGAAAGCTAATTTGAAGTAAACTCTATGGATAACGGCTCAATATAAAAATAACAGGTCCGTAAAGTCCTCGGAGACATGTGGAGAAGATGGGAAGCAGTAAACTGAAGGAGGACTTGAAGAGATAACGGAAAGCAAACAGCGAAGATAGTCCTCGATGTGGGGCCTATCTCAAGTCATTGCTCGCGATTAACTGTCGGGGGTAAACAAGCATTTTATAGTTCATAAATTTACAGAAGAGCTAGGATATATTATCATCTTCTCTCTAAAATCGATTTTGTACTTGTAGATTATCATTTTTTTCGAGGAAAAAAAAATAATTAAAATTAAAAACAATACAAGGCAAAATATTAAAAAGGACTAGTCCAGGATCCATGGTCCATTTTTTCACTTGATTACTATCAAGCTGAATCTTCTTGAATAGCTTTGTTTCGATAAGACGACCAACAATCTCCTGTGCGAAAATTCTCGATTGTGGTAGCTAACAGAGGTAGCAAGGATAAAATATGTCGATTCGATGATTCTCAAAAATTGATTACTAACTGGGGTTTTTTTTTGTTAAATCTCAAGAGTAATTATATAAATTATTTGAAAAAATGTTTGTCCTACAAAATGTATGGTTTCATCAAAGAGCCCCTCCTTCCTTCATCAAAAATGATTACTAACCAGCTGATTTTTTTTCATTTATATTGGAAGGAGGGGACTCTTTGATCAAACCATACATTTTGTAGGACAAACATTTTTTCAAAGAATTTAGATAATTATCTTGAGATTTAACAAAAAAAACCCAGTTAGTAATAACTTTTTGAGACTCGTCAAATTGACATATTTTATCCTTGCTACCTCTGTTAGTTACCACAATCGAGAATTTTCGCACAGGAAATTTTTGGGCGTCTTATCTAAACGAAGCTATTCACGAAGATTCAGCTTGATAGTAATCAAGTGAAAAAATGGACCATGGATCCTGGACTATACATAATGATATCCGATAAATGGAAGTTGAGAAACTATCCTATGGCAGTACTCAAATAACAAATTCAACTTCGAAGGTACGAAGCCACCATATTTTTAGACGCCTCTGAGGATTATCGGAAATCAAAACTAGTGGGTTTGAGTGAGAATAAAGTCGGTCATGAAATGATTTATATCGGGTTCAGGCGAAATCGGTAACTAATGTGACCTTAAGGATTTTAGGAAAATTTCGAATTGTAATGAATGGATACGAGAGGAATTCACCCCAAAACTCTATACCGAGAGCCCAAATAGCTCATTTAATAGGAATGAGTCTGTTGTTATCAATTAGGAGCTTAAAGTGTTGGTCAGGTAAATTTTGAAGTAGCCTGAAAAGTGGTAAGTGGATTGTGGTTCAAAGGTTTTGACCGAAAAGAAGGAATACAGGATAATACATTTTGACTGACTGTACCCTAGTTTTTTTTATGGTATGTATCATATTCGATCAAGATCAATAAAGCGACAATGTTTAATTTTGATGTTGCGTTACGAATTATGAGCGGAGTGGCTCAGTACAGTTGCCGTGCCGAAGGCCGTGGGTTCATATCCCGCAGCCTGGCAGACTTATATTGTTAACAGTCGGGGATGAATCCTATGGCATCTAGGATCCTCCTCAGGCTCACCCACACCCTAATGTGGGTACCGAAAGTATGTTGAAATATCTGGCGATAGAGCGTGATCTAGTACAAATCCACCCCCTGCGCGACCGCTGTCAAAGAAACAGTACAGTCTCTATACCCTACTGAACCCAAGAACCTTCATGAGTTTTAGCGGTACTGGTTTTTAGATTATAAATTATAATAAATTCCAATAAGGCCGGGTTTCCTCGTACATAAGCCGTGCTTTCATTTAATCTCAATTACTAAGAGTGGTCGAATATTTGACAAACAGATGGTGTTTACTCTGCCCGAACAGCGACCCACCTAACGAGCATTTCTGTATTAAATACGTCATTTAGGAAGCGAACTCTGGCTATTCACTGGAATTGATTGCTGTAGGGCTGACCATTTTGTTAGTGGGTCGATGGTGCGCAGATGTGAGTGACCAGGATCCCAGCGCGCGATTACCCCTCACGTACGTGCGTGCCTCTGACACTAAGGAGTCTTGTCTCTATTGTCCATGTCACACGTGCCTTTATGTCCGGTATGAGATATTGATTTTTTTATTATCATATTTACTAATATTAAACAATGAATGAGATAATTACAGAGTAGATACACTCACCGAAAAATAGTTGAATCTGGGGAGTAAAATATTTCTACGGTTTAATGATGATTTAGTTCTATTGGGGGGAGAAAAAACCCCACTACAGCCCATGAACAGGTGGGGTTCAGCACACGGTAGAGACTGTGTTGTTTCAACAACAGTTGTGTCAGGAGGTGATTTGTCCTAAATCACGCCCAACTCCCAGATTTCTCCCTTATTTTGGATACCCACTTTATAGAAGCCGGGTGAGCCCTAGGAGTGTTCTAGATTCCATATGATCCATCTCCGGCTGCTATCAGAATAAATAAAAGTCTTACCATGATTTTAGGCATGGCAACTCATTGCTCTACCATCAAGCTCAGTTGGGGAAGACTCAGAATAAAATATTGTTCAATGTAAATAGGGAAAAACATAGGCCTTAAGATATAGGCCAAATATAGCCTACCCCTCCCCCGAAATATTAATTTAAACACGCCGTTATTAGTTATGATTAATGTTGTGAATATGTTTACATAAATTATACATTATACTCAACTTTGATAAGGTAATATATCAATTAATTTAATAAAAATTATAAATAAAAAATTACTTAAGCTTTAATGAAAGCTGAAAAATCAGGTGTTTCTTAGGCTATTCCTATATTCAAAGTAGTTATAATTTTTTAAGTAGTTGGTAGTCTTCTTTCATATTCAGACATCTCTTCTAACTTGCGGTGTAGAGATTTTGCAAAAACCAAAAAAAAAACATGTGATGCCTCTAATATTTTTTTACTTTTTATTCAACGTTCCCGGTTATTCGCTTACTTTAGCTAATTTTACGTTATTGTAGCACCAATTTTAATTGTAATATGTAACCATAAAAACAAATTGCTTCTTCAAAAGAAGAACGACCACTCAAAAAACCTAATTTTTCAATACAGGTATTTGAAAGTTGCATGTGAGTAAAGAAAATAGAAATGTGGGGTAAATCAAAAGAATTCCGATATTAATGATGGTATTGAAATTCTTTTATTAACCATTAGAAAGTTTTTAAAAGCTTGAAAGGTTTTTGATTTTAACTTATGCCATTATTCCCATAAAACTTCAAGTTCAAACAAAATAGGATTCATAATATTGCTTTATTACAAAAAAAAATGTAGGAAATGGAATATCAGATATGTCGTTCCTGAAAATACAACCTTCAACTACTGAAGGCTTAATTGAAAATGCCAAATTTTGAAATATGCCTTTGTTCTTTTGAAAGAGCGATATGTAACTTTTGAACTCATAGTGCTGTAATGGGACTTGGAATGTACGAACTTTACTATTAATGAATTTCTATTCCATTCTATTTATATTAGATTATTTTATTTATTATAAGGGATTTGTTATCATATGAGTACCAAATTAACAAGGGTCCTTCTTCACGCCTCTCATGTCAGTTTGTTGAAATTTTACTGACAGAAAATCTTCTGTTTGTTTATTGACATGCGTGGATAAACATATAAAACAGTTAAGTAATCAATTATGACTAAATATATTTATCTGTATTATAGAGCAGGCAGTTGTTGATCTTTTGTAAATAAATATTGGAGAATCCCATGCACGCCTAACATTCAAAATATTTTTGAATAAAATCATACTGGTAGTAGTACCCGAATATATGAGGATTTTTTTTTAAATGATCAATTTATTGGTTAAAAAAGGAATTCCCTATAAAATATTTCAACTATTTACAGGACTATCATCCTGTTTCGGTATTCTGTATCCCATTCCTGGAATAGGCGATTCTGAAGGGGCCTCTGAGGAACAGAATGCAATTTTGGTGGGGGCGCGCGGAATGTAACATATTGGCGCTGAGCCCTGTAATTCACTGACAGCCTCAGCGCTAAGTACACACATTATAGTTATCGCATCCGCCAAACAACTGCTCTCTTTTATCCCCTCTTCCGATTTGGGGCGTCTCTCTACTTTACTATAAAAGAGGACGGTAAATAATTCAAAAGGGAGAAAGAAGAGAGAGAGAAAAAAAATTAACTATCGACAAGAGAAAATGGTCTCTAATTCCAAATTGAAGGGGAGAGGAGAGATAATCGAATGTGTATATATTTATAGCACATCACACTCTTGCAATCCCCCCAAACAAAAAAAAGCGTATTTCTATTGTCAGAGGGATTAAGCTATAATCCATGATGGTAATCCCTTTGTGTCTGATAAAAAAAAATCTATATTTTCAAGTGATAATCATTCAATTATTGAAGAAAAAATCAATTGCGTCATATATGAATTATTAATATTTTATTCGAAACAATATTTTAGTCAGTTGTTCTTGAAGTATTAGTCTGTATAATTGCTTTTGAATGACAAAAATCATTACTAATGAACTATTATGAATAACAGAAAATTATTTAAATGTTATTTTTTAACAAACAAAAAAATAAAAGACACATCATAAATTCAAAAAATTATATTTAGATTTTTATTTGAAGTGCATATTTGGAACTATAAGCCTAGTGAGAATTTTCAAGTATGAGCTAATGAAGCTATATTTCATATTTTTTTCTAATATTAATAATATTAACACTTGATAAATAAAAAAATAATTAACTATATTCGACTTTTTTTCTTGTATTAATTACGGTAGTAGACAATGTAATATCTACAAAAAATATTAATACTCAATAGATGAACTCATAATTTAAGACAACCTAGTTGATTCTGTTACAATATTTAGATACAGTTGTTTAACTTTTTTTTTCGAAATGAACATCAAAATTATATACGATCAATTTAAACATTGAAATTATGAATTTTCATATCACAATGAAAGAGAAAAAATCTTAGTTCTGATTACTTATAATATATAACATATGATTAACGATCATATGATTTGATTTATGACAATATACCAATAAGAAACCGTGTAGGCTAGGTATTTAAACCTGCTGTGGCGCTGCAGCGCGCTGGTTCAAAGCTACGGAGTAAATTTCGACCTTCTCACCTTGGATGGAATAGTTTGGTATGTAGTAATAATTACGAATGGTTGTCTGAATATGAATAGATTACTAAATTAATCACCAATAAAATAACATAAAAATAAATATCATATAATAAATCATTTTTATATGCAATATGGATAATTACGCTTAATTTCTACCTGCAGCTCTAGGGGCGACCTGTGGTCTAGTGGTTAGCATAACTAACTGATAAACCCAACATCGCGGGTTCGTAGCTCGGCAGGTGACCATAGGATTTTTTAAAGGGAGTAATAAATCCTTGCTTATGCCGTCCTTCGGAAGGAACGTTAAACGGGGGTACCGAGCCTGTACGATGTCAGGTACTTGTTAAAAATCCCTACCCTAATTACACCTAGATAGTCAAAATTTAGAGCTCCCAATGCAGCATCGTCCGATTAGCCATAGCACTATAAAGTGACGTTAAATGAACAAACAACGAATACCTACAGCTGGTAAAATGATGTATCGACCCACCATCTTGTTTAGTACCATGCTGCGCTCAGACCTATAAAACCATATGAACAATAACCCATAACCTAGGTTCGGATACTCCATCCCCTACCTACTTCCTGGATCCTGAGATCTCCCCCCTAGATATGGATACAAGAGACTAAGAGATGTTTTCATTAAGACCCGCCACTAATCACCCTAGCTTCACACCTCGCTCGAGTGGGGGCTCATTGTCCGCTAACTACTGCGCCTTGGAGTGGCCCCCTCCCGGCCGAAATGAAAAACCTCCACCCCGGCTCTTCTCTTCACTCTTCACTCCTTCCCCATTTAGCTTATTCTTGTTCCTTCCCTTATGTGCCCTCCTTCTTATCGATAATTCGCTACAGAGCTAAGACTTCTGAAAATCCATTTTCTAATACCTAATCTCAGCGAATGTGATAATGCCTTATCTAAAGATATTTAATCGTTTTAAATTATTCATTAATAAAAATAAAATTGTTTTTATAATACTAATTTAGTAGATAAATTAATAAACCTAAAACAATAAACCCAAATATAATCCAATAACGGAACTTCTTCGTTAAAGGACGCCATGACTGATAACAGTAGATGACATAGCAATGTCGTAACCTATTAAATTTATTATCGTTTGTACATGTATTTGTAATTATGTCGTATTTATAACATAAAGGATTTATTAGTACATGTAGAGTGTTTACCGCATTTTTTGTTTTTAATAATTAAAATAAGATAAAAATGAGGGATCAACCGAAAACAGAGATTGAAGCAGTTGGATTTTCAAAATAAAAAGGAATATTGCCAGTTACCCAGAATGGTACAAACAGGCCCATTTAGTGAAATATTACTTATTATTCTTATATAATTGTTATTATTACTAATTACTTTAGAGGTATGTGAATCATATTGAATAAAAACTGAAAGGTTCGATCACTCAAATCAGGTCTTTTAGAAAATGCATGAAACTCCTTTAACCAACTCATAGGACTCAGTACACTTACAGCTACTTCAAGTAAACGTCTGAAAGCATTCGAGATGTTATTGGTGTATGCGACTACAACGAATACAGAAGCTCCACAAGATATTGGCCTGATGTGAAGTCGCATACTTATCTCATGTAATGTGGAACGGAAAGTAACGTTTTCTGCAGTTGATCTTACAGGGCAAGATTGGAGGAAAGAGAGGTCCAGGTTGCAGAAGTCATTCCTGGTTGAGGAACCTCAGGGAACGGTCGGGATTACCATCGATAGACTGTTTCGCGCAGCCCTCAGTAAAATAAGATGGCCCTTATAATCGTCAACGTCCAAAGATGATAGGCAACTGTTAGAAGATAGAAATATTGTTTCATTTTCCAGTCACAGGAAATTTTTAATATTAATCTCGCTAAGTCACTAGAAGTGTTACGATGCTGCTCCAGGCGAACTGGTATGTCAGACGTCACAATGAAGCCTAGAAGAGACTTATACAGGTAGAGGTACTGGTAGGGGTAAGACGGAGCGAGCAGTTAGGATGCCAACATCCCCACTAATGCCGCAATTAAACACAGGTCCCTCCAAGAGAATGCATACCTTACTTCTCGTCTTAGCTACAGATTTAAATTAGGCCGGGTTATTAACGGCCTTCCCAGGGTGTTTGTTGTTCCAGCGACCTCAAGAAACCTGGGTTCAGGTTGAGCCAGTCTGTGGTCATCTATCCAGGGGAACATGTTACAATGGTGTACTTTGATAGCATCTCGCCCCAGGACATCCATTAATATGATTTTTTGTTTTCTATAAATTATAGAGACGTAAGGTTGAGATTTTCTAAGAAAAAGGAACTTAATATTTCCGTATTGAAGGGTTATCGCCAACTGTTGCTCTTTAATTATATCTGTTTGTGTTATATTTTATTATTTTATTGAAGATTTAAGTTTATTAATATATTTTATAAATGCAGGTATTCATACTGCACTATTTTGTTTTATAATTAATTTAGAACTGTTTGATTTTAGATAGGTCATTATCAGATTTGTTGGAGTGAAATAAAATTGCGTATTAGCTGGTCTCCATGAAACCTAGCCGTCTTTAAAAGAAGAACCCGTGTAGTTCGAATAATTCAAAAGATATATTCGAACTACATACGAATAATCATAATAATAAACTATCTAGGAATAATGTTTTCGTTATATTTGAAAAGTATAAGGAAAAAATGTATACATGAAGAGGAACGTGTCTAGAATTAGCATTTTATTTTTACATTTCAATTTCCATTAATATGAATAAAAGGTAGGTGTTATCAGTATCAGAATTAGCAGTGTTCAGATTATCAATAATGGCGTATAACAGCCCCTGGTGACCGGCTAATACACAACTAAATAGATTTTACTATCGATATATTGTAGAAAAAGTATCAGAAGTATACCATAGAAATACTTAAACAAAAACATATGGATATGAAGTCATTTTTTCAACGTCCCTAGTCCCTAGGAGAAGATGGGCTACTAAGCTCTTCCTACACGGACGAATAGATTTATCGAGATGTTTATGCATTCAAAGCATATTCATAAAATAAGTAGCCATCTTAAACGCCGACCCTTTCACGTAGAGACTGTGGATCTCGCACCCGTTGCCATGAATAAATATCGAATTCAAATGAGAAGGCTATTATGTAGTTAACATTCTCTGTCGGGAGGAACAGACTCACTCAAATTACTTACGGCCAGCTCAATCTTCTAAAGGACTCACCTGAAACAGAAAAAGGAAAAAAAAACATTAGTTAAAAAATAAAACAAAAAACATATAAAAAATAAAAAATTGGATAATAACTCAATTTAAAAGGCAGGTCATGAATTATTGAGGATAATAGTAGCGATTAGAAAGGCTCAATCCCTTCGAGTAAGTAATAGCATCTTTCTTCATAAACAGCAAAATAAAAATAATAAATTTAAAACCATTTTTCCCAATTTTATCGACACGTAACAATAAAAACAATCCATTAGAATATTATTCTTGAGTATTGATTAACTTACAACAAATTAAAAAAGAAAAAGTTAAGGGGGAAGAAAATGGTCCGGGTGGAAATCAAAGAAATAATTCCTTAAATGGAAATAAAATTATTTTAGACGGCGTTCGACTTTGCAGTTCTTCTTTGAAGAAAGCCTCGAGGTTTTATAGAAAAAGTGCAAACATAATTGAATGAAATAATTGTAATAGAAAAAAATATAAATAATTAAAAAATATATAAAAATTAAACTATTGGAGCAAAACAGATACAAAAGCAAGGAATGATTTAAATTATAAAACACAAGTATTATATATATATATATATATATATATATATATATATATATATATATATATATATATATATATATGCCAGAACAATAATAGTAAATAAAATAATGAGAATAATCTAATTAGTAGTATTTAATTTATACTTATTCAAGGAAAAATTAAATTGGAAAAAGACAAAACCTTCAAAAATGAGCAACGAAAAATGAAATACTATATTATATCATAATATGTAAACAATTATATTAAATATTTTTTATTTCATTTTTTCATAAAACTTGACGGTTTAACATTGGTATGGCATGTGTTTTATAATTTTGCATTTATTATTCCAGATTTTTAAAACGATTAGCTCCGTTTCATATTTTTTTAAAAATGGTTTCTGCCTGAATGTTTTTTTTATTACTCACTAATCCAAGGTTTTAATAATTTGTAATCATTATTTGGAAAAAGTTATTAACAAATTTGAAATAACAATTTTGATTTAAGAACCATTTTCTTAGTAAACCACTAAATTGATCTAGTCCCATGCTCGAATCCAGACCGGATTATTATTTAAATTATTTATTACATTAACAGCCAGGTGAGTAACACATGAGTGGAGGTGAGTGTGCTATCATCCAAGTTACCACCATTCACAGACGTTAGCTTAAAAACAGCATAGTCTCTATCAAGTACTGAACCCGAATAACTTGTTATTTGGCTATATCAAAGTTCTGTGAAGCTAACAAAGGAACGTTCTACACCGATGATATTTACCCCTACGATCATATACACATCCAAGACGGTCGAAGTCAATAATGCCGAACCGGAAGATCCGTTGCCATAGGAACGAAGATGACTGTGCTAAGGAGATAACAAAGAGAAACCGGTCCCTATCGTAATTAAGACCTCGAAGACTTCCAATGAGATCGCCGAGTCATTTAGTTCCGTACCTACCTGGACCCGGGGAGGTACCTCGGCCCCAGGTAACGAGCCATGGAGGATGGAGAATAAGACATTATTTTAGTAACTTCATCAAGGAGATATTGAAGGGGAATATTATACATTGTTATGAAGGCAATGTCCTTAGAGTATATTTAGTTTGGCTAGTATTCCATCATTAGATCTTAGATTTAATGAATAGAAGCTGGATATTTTAAAAGCATGAAGTGTACTTGTAATCGATTGTAGCCGTAGATTAATATTTTCCTTTTTCGTGAGGTTAATCTCTTAGTATACATATAATAAACTCATACACATATAAACAAGTTTTAAAGGATCTTGAAATTCATTCAACAAGTCAAGAACTATATTTTGGTAATTCTTTCAGATTTTAATGTTCTGAGTGATGCTAACAACTGTTTATTTTAAACCCAACGTTTCGACCCACATTGCATTTCATCAGGGCTGAATATACAAAATAGAGAAAAATTAAAATTGTTTGATAAATATTAAAATACAAAGGCGTCAAGGCATCTGAGTGATAAAACATTAAGATGGGGGGAGACCTTTGATAAATATACAAAGCAAAGGAAATAAATGTAGACTATTAAGAAAGAAGTAATAAGATCAGAAGACCTGAAAAGTGGGTCGAAAAGTTGGCTTTCCAATAAACAGTTCCCAACTTAAGAGAATTTTTTGTTACCTCAAACCGGACCATTTTCTTTCTCTTAAAAAAGAATTATTTTCTAAAATACATTTGATGACATACGTATGTACGTACGCAATTTATAACCAGTAATTGATTGAGAGCATTTAAAATCTACAATTTAATATTGAATTCTCTTATTAAAAAAATTAAGATTGAAATAACATCCCCAATAAATGAAGTGTTGGCATCTATAACAGGTTACACAATACTCAAATTAATACCAGTGTTTAATAAAATAAAACAAAACATTCTTTTTTGTTTCACTGCCATGACTAATTTCTGATTAGGACAATAAAGCCCTTACTAAACGGATGAGAAGAACTATAAATCAAACCGAACCAGGTAACAAATTTTATTCTTGTTGTAGGCAGCCGTGACTCAGAGAGGTCCCAGGTTCGAGCGTCGCGCCGCCTACGCTAAGTCATAAAGGAACAAGACGTTACGGAGTCCTGCCGGGTCTTCAGGAGTTTGTTCGAGCTCAGCAAATATCCCGGCAGGCTCCTGTTCTCAGATAAGCGAGCCTCTCCCTTGAGAAACCATGTCGACATTTCACAGCCTTTTAGCAAATATTTATCTAAATAACTGTTAGTGACTGAGGAGAACTAGCCAAGCTAGATTTCCAATTTAATAACAGGTGTTTATCTAAATTGATGCTCAATAAAAAAAAAAATTAGACTACAAAAGTATATAACAGCTCATCTATATTATGGATTTGTAGAACACTTAGTAGTGTCCTGAGTACGAATCCGGCTGTGTCAGATAAATTATTTAATCTGCTCACTTAGCCTCTCTAAATTGTTTAAGCAAACTTAAAGAACACTCCCCATACACTTCAACTTCGAGAAAATCCTGGCGTTTGAGTGTGGGAATAAAGATATTTATCTTACATAGGTTCCATTTTTTTTTATTTGAATAATTTTCAACTTCGTTGCACAGAGTCAAAATGGAGTAAAACCTACAATTACTACTCTTATTAGGCTAAAAACAAATAATCAGTTAATCTTCTTAAATTAATTCAAGTATATATGAGCTTTGATGAGTCGAAATGTTCATAGGGGGAAGGAAAACCTGGAAATTGAGGTTTAAATGGGTTATTCCAAAATCTCGTCTAATTTTTTTTTAGTTTCTTGAAACATGCACAGTACAGTTATTCATCCAAACGCTGTATGGTATACGCGCTAAGACACTTTTGGCAAGATTTTGTAATAAATATAATACTTAAGAAGCTGACTCTAGTTCGAACCATTGCTAAAGAAAAAATATATTTTTTAAATTCTTAAGAGAATGTCTGATATTTGATTTGGTTGAAGAATAAGGTTATAGAAAGGATAGAGGTGTTTGACTTATTGATTATGTTTTTTAATGTTCCTCAATTTTTTTTGGAATTCAGGCTGCAATCTTAATGAAGAATATGCCACCAAAATATGGAAAATTTAAACTAAAATTACTACAGAGAAGAAAATGGTTTATATAGAATTTCTTAAATAGACTTGAACTAGTTACTTAAACCAACGTTTCCACCCACATCGCAGGTCTTCCTTAGAAGAACAATATACAAATAATTTAAAATGATGTATAAAAATATATAAAATAATGCTATTGGAGTAAACCTGATACAAAAGTAGGGATCATTAAAGATATGAAATAAAATGTATTAAGTAGAAGAATGTGATATGAGTAATGCTAAACAATGAGACAAAACAGTAAAATTAATATAATTTAAAAAATTTACATTAGCAGTTATAGAAAGAATTAGTAATATTTAAATTCTAATATTTGTCTGATAAAATAAAATAATATGTGTAAATAATTTTGTTCTACGAGGTATACACCATTAAAAAACTCCATATTGGAAACTTAGTAAAATTTTTAAAACATTCCCGTTTTTTCTCCCTTTTGTTTTATTTTATTTTTTTTCATAAAATGGGGTTGCCTGAGTCGGTTAAACTTTGCGGTTTTGTTTATACTTTTTCTCTTTTTTGCTCAGCACGTGTTGAAAGGTCGGCGTGAAGTAGACTTTCCGAGAACAGCTGGCTCGAAATATCAAACTAACGACCACCCAGGGCTGTGCTGTGGTCAGCACCGCGATTCGATGTATCTCCTTTTTATTGTCAACAGAAAACGTGTTGAGGGAGGCAGAACATGTCCAGCAATTACCGACCGATAGTTGAAGGTTTATCAATCGGTACATCTCTTCTAGTTCATAGGTTGTATCAAATAGTAGCAAGAATAGTATAATGAAAGAATGTAAAACCATGTATTCTTTAAGAAGAGAATTGTATAAGCAGAAATCAGAAATATATAACAAATGAATGCTTACAGAAAAAAAAAAGCTGTACCACTACAGCTCACAAAGGGTTCTGGCTTCAGTAGTATACTGTTACTAAGATAACGGTTGTGGAGGGAGGTGATTTGTCCGACATCACATTCAATCGTCAGGTTTTCATCCAACTAGGGGTAAAAATTTTATAGACCCCGAATAAGCCTCCGCAAATGGATACTCGTTAACGGGTTCCCTAGTATTTTACTATATGAAGACTACAAGAGAAAAACGAAGTAACTCACTTTTTGCTAAATATTCAGGAAAGCAAATTTACCGCGGTATCGACATCATTATTTTTATTAAATCCATCCGGATTGTTGGTCCTGTCAATCAGAAAAGGAAGAGGATGTTTGATCAACTCCTGGATGTAACTTTACATCTTTATTCATCAAGCACTGTTCGGATAAACTAATTTTTTACTATAAACGGAACTATTTGTTCAGCCTTTTGAGCCGTTTCAACCCTGTTTTTCCTGATTTGACCATAGAAAAATCTATTTTTAACCGCTATTATAAGTAACCTAATTTTCCAGTATAATCTACATACATTTTAAAATATTAAATAATCGACCTTATCCCAGACAAAGAAACCGGAGAGAGAATGAAGTCATCAAAATATTGTGACAAATGAGAGGAAGTAAGAGACAGGAAATTAACTCGACGCCGTTACACGAAAAAAGTGGCAACAAAACGCCCCCTATTGTCCGCTTTTTAAACTACAATTATAGCGTCGCATCTTCCCAGCGCGCGACGAAACCTAGAGCAGAGGTGCCATTACTCCAGGTAATTACTTTAACGCTCCGGTAGCTAGGGAACAGGATACCCGCCGTGTTTAGCGAGTACAATGGACCCGCGGTGGTGGGGGTCCGAATATAATCGTGTTAACACTCGGGGTAATGGAGACAGCTGGCAGGTAATGAAGGGTCCGGGGCCAGGTAGGTTGAGGTCTCTCTCCCACAAGATACATCTGCTCGCGGCGGGAAGAAAAAAAATGCTGGTTAATAGAGTTATCTCTGCCGATTAGCAGGTAGGCAAGATGGCCTCGCTTTGTCTTGGCCGTTCTCCACCCGGGCCGTTCTGGGTTTGTTTGCCGACCGTTCCGTCTCAATCACGGAAGGTTTTTGTAGCGATCCGTGTAATCGCCTTTAGCTTTGAGCGAGGAGGAGGCGTCGACTCTTCTATTCCAAACTTCTTAGATCCGAAGTCGTTAATACTCTTTTAAGAGGGCCTCGTTGGATCATGGAATGCCAAACTGGCATCCCAGAACATTATCCAGGTATAAAGGGAAACTATTTGGGTGATTTTTACACCCCTTGGGCGTCTTCCTGTCGGGTAAGAACATTCGTTTGAAAAATAATATTCTTTATATTTAATTTTAATTTTTAATCAATTGAAACACAAGATACAGCATCGCCTATAAGATCGAATGATTTCCTCTCAAGTATAATGTTTATTTTGCTCCTCGAAGTAAGAAAGGTCCATCTTCTGCATATTCTGAGAAAGATAAAGCAGAAGTTTTATATTTACTTTGAATATTTATATTAATTATCTAAGTCGAGGTCGTACAATTAATTCCTTTGATAGTGATAAACTGTTTATTAAAAACTGATTTACTTTTATTTTTAAACTCTATTTTCTTCAAAAATTGCC
The DNA here is from genome assembly GCA_964056705.1 of Troilus luridus. Lineage (NCBI taxonomy): Eukaryota > Metazoa > Arthropoda > Insecta > Hemiptera > Pentatomidae > Troilus > Troilus luridus. Next base: position 14,371,178 of record OZ057416.1, on the reverse strand, counting down.
TTAACAGCCTTAAAATATATTAAGAAAAAATATTTTTTGGAATATTCCAGAGATACTGTACTTGTTGATTTTTTAAATTATTTGTATTTTAAATATTCTTTTAGGTTTCAACGGCCACTATTTCTACAAAATACTTCAGTGGTATCTTCTGGTTAAGACCGTGTCGCTAACTTTTTTGGCGAAAAAGTTAGCGACACGGTCTAAACCAGAAGATACAACTGAAGTACTTCATTGATGTTTTATTTGAATTATAAAATCAATTGAAACAAAATCCATAAGTAACAGCATGAAACTGATTGATAAATCATAGATAAATAAATAATTTGTCTATAATATTTATATGTACCTGTTTTATAGGTACTTTATATATTCAAGAAAAGTACTAGTTAAATTTCGTTCTGTTATAAAAATAAGGAAAGATATTCTCGAGGATAAAAATATAACTGGAAATATTCAGGCCGGCTGGAGATACTCTATTTAGGAAATCAAATTTTCCAGGTAATTTCCTCATTTAAAATTAAAAATTTACTTTTAGAGAAGTTTTTTGGCTAATTTACTTCCAGCGGCCAAATTAAAGATCCCTTAATTTTCCAACTGCGGTTTCTCGAGATTTATATTTTTCGTAAGAATGTTCTAATTATTTTATTATAATAAGATAATAAATAAAATTATTAAAAACATTAAGAAAGAACGAAATTAGGCGGCAATTAGAATAGAAATTAGTAATCAGATCAACAAAAATTAAAGCCTGCTTATTAAATTTCCAGTTATTTGATCGTTAATTCTGAAATCTAAAAATTCTCTTGAAAGATTATGAATTTGGCAGCTGAAGAAAACATAAAATAAAAATATGTGATGAGTTAAAAGCTGAACTCATCAGACACGTCACTTGAGGGTGGTCCTACTGAAGCTGAGATCCAAAACACTAAGTAACATGTAACCTGAGTTGTGTAGCGATGAAGATGGGATCGCCTATACAAAGGATGTTTATATATAGTGCTGTTCAGACTGGAGAGCACCCGACGGGTAGCCCGAATCGTTGGTGGGAGGATTGGAGTATGTGTAGTGGTCCGTATAAGGAATTATGTAAGCGAAGCTCAAGTGATTGAGCCTTTGGGTCCACTAAGCATCTAAAAAGGTTTTTTTTTTTTTTTTATTTAATTCAATGATATTTACAACTATAATGGTATTATATCAAGTAAATGTGCAAAAATGTAGAATATGACATGAAAACACTTGTGGAGAAACTACCCATCGATAGCACTCCAATAAAGTTCTATAGTAGATGATCTCGAGGCCATCTTCTTTTCAGGCGCCTCGGAGGGTTATCAGGAATAGTATGGGAAGCAAGCTGAGAGACTAGCGGATTCAAGTGCGTATGGAGCTTGTCATGGAAGGATAGGTATCTAGTTTGGGCCAAATCAGTAACATATGGGATATTAAGATCATGATGGATGAGTTTGTTTGTGACATAATAAGGAGCATTGAGGATTTTACGAAGGATTTTGGATTGCAAGGATTGGATACGAGATGAATTGGATGGTTTAGTAGAGCCCCAAAGCTCAACTCCGTATGCCCAAATAGGTCTGATGACTGTCATGTAAATAAGTCTTTTGTAATTAATTGGTAGCTTAGAGCGTTTGTCCAGTAAGTGTAGAAGTAGGCGAAAACGTCGAGCAGTTTCTTGTCTTTTCAGTCTTGTATGAGGATTCCAAGTGAGACGTTTATCCAGATGGAGTCCTAGGTAACGTATCTGTTCGACAGGGTTCAGTGGTGTATTATTAAACGATACAGTAGGACAGGAATTCGTAGGTTTACGACGAAGGGTGAAGGTAATTTGATGGGATTTGTTAGGATTTATTTTAATCCTCCAATTTTGACACCATTCTTGTAGGTGTGAGATATGGGATTGAAGAGATTGGGATGCAACAAATGGATCCTTATTAACTGATAACACACATGTGTCATCAGCGTAAGTAGTGAGGACAGTGGTTGGATGGGTTGGGATGTCAGCTGTATATATCGTGTATAGGATGGGCCCCAGGATACTGCCTTGAGGAACACCGGCAGACTGGGCGAAGAGGGAAGAGTAGGAACAATTATGGTTTACTTTAAAGGTTCTATTACTGAGGTAGGAACTGATAATAAGGAAGTAAGTTGAAGGTAAGAATTTACGGAGTTTGTACAGCAGTCCTGGATGCCAGACTCGATCAAAAGCCTGCTCTACATCGAGAAAAGCTCCCGTGCAGTACATTCCGCGCTCTAATGCAGATGAGACAACGTCCACCACACGATGGCATTGCTGGATGGTGGAGTGTGATGTTCGGAAACCAAATTGGTGATCTGGGATTATTTGATTGGATTCTATGATAGGATGAAGACGTTTCAGAATGAGTTTTTCAAGTATTTTCCCCATTATGGGCAAGAGAGATATAGGACGATAAGAGGATGGGAGTTCTGGTGGTTTTTTAGGTTTTGGAATCATCTTAATTATGGATAATTTCCAGGAATCAGGAAAATATGTGGTGCGGAGTACTCTAAAAAGGTAAGCTAAAAAAAAAAATGTAATCATCCAGAATTATATAGACAGAGAAGAGAAAAATAATACAAGCGGAAAAGATGAAGGAAATATGAAAGAAACGACGTCAGAACTCTCCGCGTGATTCTCCTAGGTCAACTTGTTATAAATAAATATTTAATAATATATACATATTATTAAATCCCTGCTTCCTACGGATCCAGCTGTTAGGTAAAAACTGGTCAAATAAAAAATCGTTCAGGGGAGCGAAACATCTTAAGGAGTCACACATAAATAAATTAACATTTCCCATTAATCCTCCTGTTTAATGAACGAGGAGGGAGAAAAAAAATCTCGGACGAAGAGGATAAAGAGGGGCCGATTAGCGAAACAATGGCGAAGGTAAAGAGAAGAACAAAATGCGAAGGAAGATCGTCCGCAAAACAAAGCGATTTATTATCAAGTCACCTGATCCTATCTCCTTACCTCTCTTGTATTTATCCACTGGGGATCACCTTCTGTCATGAGGATATCGGTCTGTTTGAGAGGAGGATACGCTAGAGTTTAGTTGGTCTGAGTAGGTAATCTCGAGTAGTATGGTATGTTGATTTAGTATGGCAGGTCTGAGAAGGGAACCCGGTGTAGTATTGAATATTTAATATATTATGGCAGGTCTGAGTTTGGAATACAGTATAGTCGGTGAAGCATAGTTTGTATACTATGGTAGATCTGAGTAGGGGTAGTTATCACATTACTAATTCTACATGAAATAGACATTATAGAATGGCATAGTTGGTAAAGTATGGTAGGTCTGATTAGGGGATCTGTATAGTTGTTGTAGTATGGTATAATAATATAGTATTACATAGTTGATACAAAATCAACTATCGTACAGTATAGTATAGTTGGTTTAATATGGTAGTTCATGTAGTTGATATATAATGGTCGGTCTGAGTAAGGGATCTAGTGTCGTTGATATATAATGGCATAGTAAGATACAATATGGTAACTCTGAGTAGGTCAACAGCTTTGCGCACCAGAATTTAAGACAAAACTAAACAAGAAAATCTAGCGAAAAAGCCCAAAAACCGACCAAATCTTACTCCATAACGACTGGGATTAGATTACATATTAGAGGTCAATACTGTTTCAAGGCAAGGTTTGAGCAGGGAGATGATTAGCCTGACTTCACGCTCAACCTCCAGGCCCCCCCCCCTCCAAATTAAGGGTTTAGTCACTTTATAGAGGCTGAGTGAGCCCCATGAGGCTCTGTATATCCATCACAGCCGGATTTTAACTCAGAACCTTTAGTATATAAACTCAGTGCTCCCCCACAGAGCGGCTCCGGTTCCTAGGAATACGCTTATAGGGTGTAAAATCGAATAATTAATACTTTATAACCATGAGTAGCAGGATATGAGAATATACCATCTTAAACCATTTTGAGATACAATAAATGTCCTTATATCTTGAAAATATGTTGAGCATTATGGTTGTATCAATATTTGCAGAGTTACGTAATCTTAAAATCTCATGTGGCGGCATAACACAAGAGATATTAAAACAGGAATAAGTATGTGCATGTACAGACGACTCAATGCTCTTAAGTCTCTGGTTTTTTTTTGGCTTTTTTTCCCCCTCTCGCCGATGTACAATAAACAACTTGAAAGCACTAGAATATTCCAAGTACCCAACAATTCCTTTGTCATCCTCTATTCCGAAGCTGTCTCTTGAATGTCATTAAGGTGTTTTGTTCGTATCCTAACAACAACAATAAACTAGAAGGACCTTCACCGATTAGACATGATCCAAGATTTCCTTGTGCAGCTGGAACTGGAGGACAATGGCTGCGGGTTCCGAACCCCGAACGGGAGTACGACACAAGGGACTGCTCACGGATCGGAACTAAACGGTTTAAAGGAGACTTTGTCGAGTCTACCTGAGCCGCTACCGTGGCTAATGAGGAGAAGTAGACCAGGTAACTTCAGACCAGGTAACACCCGGGCCGCCATCACAGGGCTGTTACAGTTTAAAACTGCATCGTTCAACATCTGAGGTCTTATACAAATATCATTATCAATAAAAATAAGCAGAAACTCAAAAAGAAATATAAAGTATAGAATAGAAAAGTAATTATTAGAATCCGGAAAAATGAAAATAAAGAAGCCTTTAGTCTTAATACATAAGCTCTTTATATAGATTTTATTCCGGAATTCCTATTTACCTCTAAGAAGGCTGAAAATCAAACTATTAGAAATTTGTTTATTATACTGGATTTTTATTTACGATTTGGATCTGTTAGACTTTCATTTCAAGTCAAGGAATGACCAAATTAAAAAACATTTTTGTTTAACTCTCTATATTCTTCTGTTCATAAAGGTATTCTTGATCTAAGAAGTAAGAAGTAACAACTACTTCATTGGAATAATTCAAGATATTTTAAATGCGCCAATTTTAATTTATCCCTCACGAATGAGTAATTTCGAAGCCGAGTAGACAAAAACAAGACACTTTCCAGTTCTTTTTAAACTCAAATCGTTAAAATTAAGTAGAGACAGTTACTTTAGATAAGCGATAAAGTGCTTTTTAAGTCCCATTTTGATAGTACTTGCTTATATTTTCTACTCCTGCGTTTAATTGGCTGGAATTAATTAGAACTGCATTATCAATAGTTCCGGAATATTTATTATTTTATTTTATTTTTTATAAAAATTATTATAAATAATTATTATTAGAGGCATTTATAATACAAAATGAAATTTAACAAACGAAGCTTGGATGAAATGTGTAATAATTTTTATAAAAGCCAATGATCATCTAATGATTGTACCATTTTAATCATTGCTTTATAAGCAACCCAAGGTTACGTATTTTATAGAATTCTATGGATTATATCTTTAAAATTATTTGCGCATGCGTAAGCGAATTTTGAATTAATCAGGCAATATTTTTTTTTAATTAAAAGTACCTGGATAATAAAAAATGTTTTAGTTTCCTTCAGTTCGCAATCCGAGGTTGGTGTCCAAACTTTGAGCCAACACCAAGGGTGAAATTAATAATAAATTAAACAAGATGAAGACTAACGGAGAAGATAAGATATGTTCGATAACACGGAAGAGGAATGAGAAATGTTCTTGAAATCGGAGTAACTAGACTTGATCAATAGTCACAAGTTTGTGTTGAAACGTTGGCTTTTAGAATAAAAATAATTATTAATTATTCCTTTAATTCTTGTAAATTTAAATTATACTAAAGTGACCAGAATTTTTAGCTAACAAAGATCTTAAGGATCTAATAAAGTTAAAATAGATAATAATCTGAAAGTATTGCTAGTGAGGAAGATAGTATGAGACTTGTATAAGTTAGGCAGTTGGGTATCGAATTCGGAAACGTTAAGGATACGACACTATTGGAACTGATTAAGTGTAGATTGGGACCGACCGGAATGGTATTTTAATTGTAACAGAACGAATAAAAAGACCTATCCCTGGTGGAACAGATAAATCATAAAATAATCAAAGATATAAAAAATATGTTTGTTTTATTATCCGATCCCTTCCATTCCGCTTTTTCAAGAGACTTGTACAATTATCTCATATAATAACAAGTATTATAGCGTGATGATATGATTAGGAGATGTTGGAACAGGTATCGCTAACAACAACAAGGACGGGATGAAGATGTAGCCGAGGGAACTCCAGGTAATTTTTTATTCCAGGTAAGGAGATAGGCCGAGCAGGTAGCCAGGTCCGCCCTCCGGGAAGCCATACCTCTATGGTGGGGGTGTCTTCGGATAGTTCCGACCAGGATCAATATCACTATTAGGAAACGGGTGGATCCATAGCCCAACTATACGAAAGTAAGGATATTATTTTTTTATTTGTTTAATCATTAATTCATGAATAAAAATTTGGCTCAATAGGAAATTGATTTGGTCAATACAAGGTAAGCTTTGTTTGGGTTCAATGAAGAGAGCAAGAGAAGTTAGGATAATACCATGTATTATGACTTTCCTTTACATCCTAAAATATAAATAGCAAACGGTGATGCGAAAGATGAAAATAAAGCCCGTTAAACATTCATCGCCTCTACTACCATTCATTATTTTAGAGAAAGCATATTTCTTCAAGCATAGTTCTGACAGGAATAGGAAAAAAATATTTACATAAAAGAGTAACACGATCTTTTCCATGACTTTCTTCCTTTGCATAGACCCCTGGATCCAATCCCTTTTGTAGTATTTACCTCTCAACTAGCCTGAATACAACCTATAAGACAATTTTGCCACTTACATTATTTCTGTTTATAACCCATTTCAAATATTCATTAATGAAAATATCGTCTGAATAGGCCAAACTGATTTCGAGGTGAATAAAAAACCCTTAACTTGCACAAATACAACCCAAGGTTGTTGGATTCAGTCCATGGTAGAGACTGTACTGTTTCTAAGGCAACGGTCAACCACCTGGTATTCTCCCTTTTGGGAATAATAAAATTGTTTTTATCAACTTTATAGAGGCTGAGTAAGCCCCAAGAGTGTCCCAGATCTCAAAGGATCCATCGCAGGATATTAACAGATTAAATAAAAACTGCTACAGCCGGATTAGAACCCAGGATCTTCTGCACGCCAACTCAGCGCTCTACCACTGAGGCCCCTGTTGTTTCCACAAGAAAAAACATGTTTTATTACCATCTGAACGCTATGATACATATTTGTATAAGTTAGTTTCATATTCGGCCTAACTATAAAGATAAAAAATAAAATAAAAAAATAACGTTATAATATATTGCAGAATAATTTATTTGTAAAGTATGTGATCCTAAATACCAAATCTCAAGAAAATCGGTTCAGTACATAATATGTACGTTATTACTATATACAGATTATATTCAACGCTTTTTGAAGCCCATACATATTTTGAGGAAGCATACACAATTTAATTTACTGGCCGATTATTACAAATAATAAATCAAAAGCTACAATTCAGTCAATATTTTTTAGTTCTTAAAATGATGTCCCTTTTGTCACATTGCATGTTTAAAAAACAGAATAAAAATAATAACCCTACACCATGTCATTAGCTAAGCTCTACCAGAATAATCTCAGACAAATCTTCATTTGGAATCACTATCACATTTATGCATTTGCAGCCTCTAAAAGAAAAAAAAAATAATAATTAGGTGCTTGAGATCTAATACAATTTTAAAATTCAACACTTGCACTCCTCATCTTATCTTCCGATAATTACACCTCGAAGAAAAAAGAAAAAACAAAAGGAAAAATTGGAATACAGTTTAAGTGGGACTGAAATGAGGGTTGGGCTGTAACAACTTCATTAGCCTTATCTTTGGCTTTAATTATGGTTACAATGTGTAAAAGGTTAATGGGCTGTGACTCCGAGGGGAAATTACCGCCGGCCCTGGGCACAACGATAACTCTCCGCAGAGCTGTTAAATATATGTATGTAATTTATTTTTAACTGAGTCTGGGGACAAATATCTAAGAAGCCTGATGGGACTGATACGTTCCCAAGCCGAGGAGTCAATTATAAATATTTAAATTAACTAGTTATTTATATCTGAGATAACTCTTTAATTATAAATTCATTGAAAAATGGAAACTATAAAATACCAATTTTTAAATATTTTATTTTGAAGAGAAAAGATATGTCCAGGACCGGGATTCGATATATATATACACGTACATCATATAGCAATTGATAAGGTGATAAGAGCAACATCAAGAGAGAATGGTGGGGTGCACGTCGGGAAGGTCCATAAAATTCTTGCATACGCCGATGACATAGCAGTCCTCGGAAGTAATGAAAGGGATATCCAGAGACTCGCTAAGGTGCTTATGAAAGAGGCAAACCAAATCCGCTTACAGGTAAATGAGGAAAAACAAAATACATGATAGTAAGCCGTAAAGTCCACCCCAGAAACAGCATCTGCGTGGATCGCAAATCGTTCCCGAAAGTAGATACCTTCAAATACCTCGGCACCACAATAACCTCAACCAATGCCCTACTAACTGAGATAGACCAGCGTATAACAAGTGCAAATAGAGCATGCTTCGCTCTTTCAAGAGTATTTAAATCCCGAAGCATCTCTAGAAATTTAAAATTAAGGGTGTATAATGCTGTAATAAAGCCGATTCTGATATGCGGCTGTGAAACGTGGGCTCTCACCAGCACCCTAGAATACAAAATCGAGAGATGCGAAAGAAAAATACTTCGCACGATAACAGGAGCGGTATGGGATGAGACTCATGGAGGAGAAGGACCAATAAAGAATTGCACACGGAAACTGGTCAGGCGATATCTCAGGATATGAAAGCAAGAAGGCTAAGATGGGCGGGGCATGTAGCTCGAAGTGATCCGTCAGGACGCCTCTACACAACTATGAATGCTACAATAGTTGGCAAGAGACCATGTGGGAGGCCAAAGACCAGATGGATTGACAGGGTCAACAAAGATGCTGCGGAGCTACATGTAGCAGACTGGAAATCAGCGGCCCAGGATAGACAGAGGTGGAGAAGGCTGGTAAAGGCGGCGAAAGATCTACAAGGTCTGTAGAGCCAACCGAAAAAAAAAAAAAAAAAAATATAGGTATATCGCTAATTGCGAAAACAAGGGGATATGGGATCAGTGAAGAGAATGGATTTGTCTGACCAGGATAGCTCAGGTGGCAGAGTACCCTGACGGAAATATAGGAGACCCGGGTTCGAATCCCGCTCCCGGACATATCTTTTCCCTTCAAAATAAAATATAAAAAAATATAATTAAAATAAATTATATATAAAATACCAAATGTTTTCATAGCTTTAAGTCTTTATTTAATCACTCCGAATTAATTTAAACATTTTCCTCAATAAAAATAAATTTTCAGAAATAATTCAGGTCAAACAATTATTTCCTAAAACAGTAGTAAATTATAATTTATATTTTATATATTTATATAGTGTAAGACTTTTTCGAGCTTTACTTACAGAAACATAATATTAAAAATGAAATGACCGGAATATAGAAAATCATAATAAAAATAATATTCCAAAATTTTAGCCTAATTGAAGACCAAGGCGAATACGACGGTGAGATGTACACTAATGTTCAAAAAATGTAGGATATTATAAAAAAAGTGTAATTGAATTTTATGACCATTCGCTTAGATTGAAACATATAAGTTTGACGAATTTTACCTAATTTAAAAAAAAGAAGATCAAACCTGCGTGGTTTGAAGAGATAGATAAAGATTTACAAGATATGGATATTAATTGCGAAGATATTCTGAAAAGCATAAGTCTCAGAAGGAAATTGAATGCTCAGCCGGGTTTTCAGGAAAAACCAAAACTGAAGACGAGAATGAAATAGACTCCAAGTGTTGCGTAAAAATCAAGACAAAATACAATAAATACACTTGAAATAACATAGTCCTTCGTAGGTCAATACAAAAAAAAATCCTCCAAAAACATATTTCAAATATTTTCATATATTGTCAATACAGTCCTGAAGAATATCTGCAATAATGGCCGTAACGTCGTTTCCAAATACATAGTTTATCACTTGAAAATTAATTCTTTGACCTCCACCAGGACCATTTTCTTACTCATGCATAAGTGAATAACTGGTTAATTTTCTCCAAAATGAGTTTTTTGTACTTACGGAAGAGGAATCGTATTTTCGTATTGAATAAGGGGTTAAGTCATGCGTTGTTTCGAAAAGGAGTCATTCCTTATATTACAACTCCATTTCATGTCGTGAACAACGAAAACGATATCAAGTCGATACGATTAGCACTCTCTGTGCGAAATTCGACCTAACCACTTATTCACCTGGGCTGCAGATATAAGGTGTAGAAGAAATAATTTAAAATGTATTTCATTGATAAATTAATTTTTTCCTCAGCACAATTGGATAGATGGGGATGAGGAGTGTGTTCCGATAATCCAGCTCAACATCAATTGAATCGACACAGCGCAGGGAATACACATTGCCGGGATGGGTAAGGCGGAGGTAATGGATGACGCACCATCAATTCTTCGCTAGATCTCTCTCTGTAGATCTCTCTCACACACACACTCTCTCTCTCTCTCTCTCTCTCTCACTCTCGCATCTCGTAAAGCTTAATATCGCTCCATCCCCATCCAAATTTCTGATTTGATTATTATATTTCATATCCACAATAGTCAAAGAAATTAATTGAGAAGTCCTAGTGTCATAAAGAAGCGTGAAATGAATATATCACAAATAAGACAAACAAATATTTATTTATTATTAAGGTTCTAGAAGTTGGTTTAAATAAGTATTACAAGACCTTAAAGCAAGCAGGATTTCATTGGGGGATATAATTTTAACTTTTGGAGCAATAGGTAATAAAGTCGTCAGGAAGTAATGTTTTTAGAGCTACTTAAAATAGCTCAGTTTTGATGGAAATTCGACCCGGAGGCGTCAGAGGCTCGCGACATTAAACAATTTTATTGGCTCTATAAATTTGTAAATCCGTAAACGCCGCCAGGCCACTCGAAACAGTAAACAAAATAAATAAAAAAACTTTATCCCACGGCGGGAAGCTATTGGCTGGAACTTGGGAGCCATCCGAAAGGACACTAAAATCAGCTCGATAAAACATCTTCTAGTTTAAAGACCTCCCTGTATTTTCCATTTCCACCCCGGAGAGGTTTAGCACCGACTTCACCAACTGTTTACTTCCACGATGCCTATTATTCGACCTATAAAAGGAATCGGAGAAACTCGAGGATTGCCGGAGAAACAGGATAAGAGCCACTGATTGGACTCTGATGAAGGAAGATGCTCAGGAGGACTCGAAGGACAGAATCGACGAGAAACTAATCAAAGGAAATAAATCTTATATAGGAATGCAACGATGGATAAAATGAATAAACAATTAAAAATAGAAGATTATTTCTCCACACAAAACACTTCACTACAGTGGGAGTCCTAGATTGTGTCTATCCAAGTTTTAATTAGGATAGGGATTTTAGCGAGTACTTGACATTGCCCCATTTTACGTCCCTTCAGAAGGACAGCATAACTATAGGTTTAAAAAATCCTAGGGTCACCTGACGGGACATTTCATTACTTTAGATTATCAACTTGCATCAATACCCAATGTCTGTATTTATTTACCATTATAAATATATAATATGAGCTGCTATTTTTGAATGTGATACAAAGCTATTTGGATGTAAAAATAAATCGTTTATTCTTTTAAATAATTTTATTGGTTATAATTTAATTTAAAAAATTTAAAACACACATATTGATACGTGCTAAGTGTAAAAACACAACCTTTGCCAATATTTTAAAATTAATTCAAATTAAAACTCTTAAATATCTCCATTCATGAAAAACTGGACTGATACCACTCTCAAAAATAACAGCTCACATTATGGTATTCTAAAAGACAAAAAAGCAATCCATATATGTGAGACATCATCAATAGATTTCTAATGTACGGGTTAAGAAAACGTAGGTTCTAAACATAACAAAAAATTTATAAACTACTTAACAATACTCATTTTTCAAAAACAATGAGTTTTTCATTGGTAAATAGCCAGCCTTTATTTATTTAAAAAAATACTAAAACCCTCTAGTCAGGATTTTTCGAAAAACATAATAATTTTCTAAAACACTACGAAAAATTTGCTAGCATAAAAAGAAAAATCTCAGATAACTTCAATTGAGAAGAGCATTTTATATATACCATAAATAAATAGTAAAAAGCATTATCTTTTTTATTATTAATAACCATCTTCATTAATACTAACAATAATCTTAAATGTATAATTATGATAATTTTAGGTAATATTAAAATTAACCATTACCCCCACTAATTGTTCTTTTGAAAATAGAAAAAAAAATTATCCAAAGCTCTAAGCCACGACTACGGCTTAGTAACCAGCGACAATTAAGTCAGCCGATGGGGCTTAAGTACACATAATTGGATTCCCATTTCAGAAAAAAAAAATTACTGGACTTAAAAAGGCTTTTAAAAAAATTATGGGTCGTTTCATTCGATAATTACATCGCGAAAGTTCCGAAAGTTATAACAAAATTATGAATGGCGTTAGTTAATAGAACGCTAAGGGAGAGAAAAATTGTATTTTTTTAACTCACATCCCAACTCGATAGAATTGGACACTTTGTTAAGCTGGTTTGGGACTTAACTCGGCCGAAGAAGTTATCATCGGCAAAAACTTTTAAGGCAAAAATAAATTAATTTAGAAAATAAAAATTGATAAATTAAATAATAATATATGTATAAATTATTAAATGAAGTATATCAAAATTGTATGTACATATGTACATTCCTTCGCTTCTTTTACTAGCCTTCTCCTCAAAGGAGTTTGGCAATGGCCGCACCGAATCGCTAACTGTCCTCATCTAACCGAAATAGCCCTGTTGATCTATCAACAGCAATTTAGTCCTAAATATTATATAGCCAAGAAAACTGCCATATTTATTTAAATATTATAGGTATCAATGTACTATTAGTTTTAAAAAGTTATTGAAATAAAAAAACAAAAAACACGATTAAATCAAATCATTTACATCAATCAATATTACATACAGATAGAAAATATTAAAACCAAATAAATCTTAATCTAATATTGCTGTAAATAAATAGATATCCGCAAACAAAAATATTTAAAAAATCAGGTTATACACATATTTGTATTTCTTACAATAGAGAAAATAAGTTGTCGGCTGAATTGCTGAAGAACAACGATTTTAATGGTATTAATTTTATATTTTATCTAATTAAATATTTGTAGGGGGAAAAAAACGGCCCGTGTGAAGGTCAAAAAATTAATTCTGTAAACTATGATTAACTATTTATTAGAAACGAATGTTTGGAATCAGGTTGAAAATCATCTTCAGGGGTGGATCGGTTGAACCAAAAATGTTTAAAAATGAAATAATTGTAGAAAAATAAAATATGCTTCACAAAAATGAACCGGGATATAGCTAATTTTGGAGTTTATGTTTTACTTAGCAGTTATATAACTATGCAAATATTTAGACTTTACTATATATAGTATAGCATAATTTATAATAAATATTAATGCTTCTTATAACTAAAATATTATAATGCTAGGCAAAGTAAAATTTAAAAAAAATAATAGTATTCCTATTCATTTTTGCGCAGTTTAATATATATTTTTTATTCTCTTTATTTCCAGATCGGCTATTCCTAGCCTTACATGGTTTTTTTAATAATGAAATTTTAAGATTTAACACTTAGTGAAAGTGTGGGTTTCGTCTCATGCAAGAGACACCCCTAACTGTACATTATCAGATTATTTACAGAGAAGATGTAAATATATAATAGCGTTTTTTCAAATAAAAGAATAATAGTAATTTGAATATAAAGCATGTAAATAAGTAAACAAAAATAACATTAATGTAATAATAAACAGAACTATAGCACTATAAAACGGAAAAATGAAAGAAAACAGGATTATATTACATTTTGTTAAAACGATTGGTGAGAAACGTTATCTATTGAGATCACATGAGAATATCTTTCAAGAGTCTTGGTTTTAGTCTTGGGGATGAAATAGGTTCGCCTATGTTGAATGCTACTGCTCCTTGGACTGCTGGTAATCCGGTCTTAAATCTGGTGTAACGTTTTTAAATAAATTCATCAATCGACTCTAGGTTTAGCTCTCGGTGAAGTTGACTGTTTCGTACAAACCAAGGCGCGTTTACTGCGATCCGTAGGATTTTATTTTGAAAAGTTTGCAATTTTTTTTTCTTTGTTGTAGACACTGCACCCCACACTTCACAACCGTACATTAGTAGAGGTCTAATTATGGTTTTATAGATTAATAAGGCTGTTTCTGGTTTTAATCTGGATTTTCTATTAATTATGGGATAAAGTAGAGCTAGTCTTGCGTAGGCCTGTGTTAATTTAGTGTTGATATGCTGGTTCCAGGAGAGGCGACGATCTAAATAAATTCCGAGATACTTTACAGCTTCATTATTCCACGGGAGGTTGCTGCCATTGAGCACTAGCTCAGGTGGGTCTGAAGGGCGTCTAAGGGTGAAAATTTTTGCGCAGCATTTTTGAACGTTAAGGTCAAATTTCCATTTTAAAAAGTATTGTTGCAACTCATTTAGATGACTTTGAAGTGTGTTCCTGGCTATTATTATGTCATCACTCTGCGAGAATACTGCTGTGTCGTCAGCGAACATAGCTATGGAGGTAAGTGGAGACTGTGTGATGTCATGAACATAAAAGTTGAAGAGGATCGGAGAGAGAACTGAGCCCTGTGGGGTACCGCCACTGATCGGTCTAATGGTTGAGTTAGTGTTGTTAATTTTAACTGTATATGATCGATTGTTCAGAAACGAGCATATGATGTCGTGAAGGAATTTTGGAGTATTTGATTTTTTGAGTTTGTAGAGGAGACCGGTGTGCCAAACTTTATCAAATGCTTGTTTAAAGTCTAGGAATGCAACTAGCGTGTGTTTTTTCATTTCAAATCCGTTGACTATGAACTCTGATAATCTTGATAATTGGTGTGATGTAGAATGGTTGAGTTGAAAACCAAACTGAAAGTTTGGGATAATGTCTATAGATTGAAGATAAGTAGAGAGGCGCATTTTAATAACTGATTCGAACAGTTTTCCTACGATTGGCAGTAGACTAATGGGGCGGTAGCTGCTTAATTCTTTGGCATTTTTGCCAGGTTTGTTTATAACCACCATTTCTGCTCTCTTCCAAGTATCAGGAAAATATCCTATCCTTAAACAGCTGTTGAAAATTGCTGTTATCAGAGCAACTGCTTTCCTGGGTAACTTTTTTATTGCAATTGCTGGTATCAAGTCGTGTCCGGGACTTTTCCTAATTTTGAGCTTCCTAATTAGTGACTGGATTTCTTTAGGAGTGGTGAATTCCACCGGCAGTTGTACTGTTGGTAGAGGTGACCGCAAAAAACTCTTCGATTTCAACGTCTGACCGCACTCTATCGGATTGTGAATTTGAAAATGTTAGCTGGAAATAATCGGCAAAGGCTTCGGCTTTATCCAAGTCGCTGGTGATATACCCTCCGTTAATTACTAGACTAGGGATATTTACTTTTTTATTTAAAAGGCGTTTTGTAGCTTTCCATAATGATTGGTCTGTTGGGTCCAGGTTGGAAACATAGTTTTTGTACTTGGATATCGTGAATTCCTCTAACTCCTTTTTTACGGCGCGTTTTAGAAAGTTCCATTTACTTTTGTCTTGAGGATTCCTGGTTTGCATCCATCTCCTCCTTGTTTTATTTTTTTCCTTTATTTTAAGAAGAATGGAACTAGGCACACTGCTTGTGAGAGTTATCCTTTTTGTACGAAATGTTCTTGTGGTTGACTGCTTTAAGCATTCAGCTATGGTTTGCTGCAGTTTGTTTATGCTTTCATCGATTTCTTGTGGGCTTGCGAAATGATTTTTGGGACAAACATTATGGTAAATCAGGTGTTTATAGGTATCCCAGTCGATTACTCCTTTAATAAGAGAGTTTCGAGTAGGAGTTTGTTGAATTTCGGTGCTGAAATGAATTAAGACGGGGATATGGTCAGAGTTAAGAGCGGATAATGTTTGAACTGATATCGGTAGATTGATATTTTTAGTTAACACTAAGTCTAGGATATCGGGTGAACAACCTCTTCTGTAAAATGTTGGTTCACTCGGAGCGATAATATGGATATTTTGCCTGGAGCAGATGTCTAGCAATTTGTTTCCGCTCGAATTCGTTTTCCGGCACCCCCAGTAAATATGTTTGCTATTCATATCACCAATTACTATTGTTTGTATATTTGGTTTAAATAACTCGAGAATTTCTTCTTCTCTGATGTTTTTGTTAGGTGGCTTGTAAACAGCTGTGACAATGGTACCAGGAGATGTATCTAAACAAATTGAAATGGCTTCAATATTAGACACATCACAAATAACATTTTCTGAAAATCTGATGTTGTTTTTTACTATGAGAGCCACACCGCCGGAGGCGGTTGCACTGTCTCGGTCGTTCCGAAGAGTTTTGTAGCCAGGTATGTTAAATTTGTCAGTTCGGCAAAGATGAGTTTCGGAAATGCATGCTATATCGACAGAGTTCGTTTCTAGAAATATTTTGAATTCAGTTTTTTGAGAGGAAATACCATAAGCATTCCAGTTTAAAATTATTAATTTTCTTAATTCAGTAGCCATAAATGCGTAGAGAGCGTAGTCTTGAATAAACGATGACAAAAATGCAAATAAAAATAATGATAATAGCTGGTCTTGTAGGAATTAGTAACATTAGATAGATTGTTGTTTACTTTACGGCCCATTTGTAAATAACGTGGTAACAAGGGAACTTAACTGGCTAATTATTTGTGAAAAGTAAGGTTTTATCGCCTCTATAATAATGTTCATGATTTTTGATAAAACGTTTTCAGTGCTGTTACTTTCTATGTTAGTTTCTTGAACATTTTTTTGATCAGGCGTTAGGACGGAAGAATATTTCAAATTTGGTGTAGTTCTCCTGGCTGGCTTGCGGTTATCAACAGTTTCAGTGTTATTCATATTTTCGACTGGAGGCGAGTTAATTATTTTTTTTTTTATATTTTGATAGTAGGAGCAACCTTTATAATTGGCAGCATGCCCTTGGTTACAATTAACACAGTAAGGTTTGTCTGTGAATTTTAACGGGCATTTAGAAAAATGGTGGTTTTCCTTACATTTAATACACCTAGGTTCTAAATGACAGTAATTTTTTGTGTGACCATATCTTTGACAGTTAGTACACATGGGTATATCTTGATTTTTATGTTTTGGTTCTACAGATATTATAGCTGAAAAAATATTAGTCATATTAAAAATATCTTTGGCCTTTTCATTATTAACTAGCGAGACGGAGCAGAGAGGTGTGGGTTTTTTTTCCTTATTAAGAATTCGCGCAACATGTAGAACATCTAAATGTTTAGATTTTAATTCTGCTTTTAGTTCTTCTTCTGTTATAGAATATGGGACTTTTCTAATAACTACATTAAGAGCTTTATTTTTTTCCACTGAATAAGTATGATATTCAATTTTTTCACTATCATAATATTTAGTTACTCTCCGGAAATCTTCGATAGATGAAAGCATAATTTTAGTGTCTTTACCGATTAATTTTGTAGTGAAAGGGTTTAAACATAGTGCATTTAGGTCCTTTAACAATGCTTGATAGTTATTTGCATTATGTAAATAAATTGGCGGAATTATCGCTGTAACAGGCTTAACTGTATTGTTACGGGTATCAGTAACCGTGTTGGTGTTTGAAGTAGGATTATTTCGATCTTCAAGATTGATTTCTTTTAATAATTGAAATTTGTTACTTACAGTTGTAGGTGGCATTTCCAGATAATATTTACCAATTTTTTTAGCTGGGGATAGATTTAGTGGAGAGCCTTCGAAATTACGTTTCTTTGAGGTAGAATCGTCCATAAACTCGTCATCTGGTTTAGGAGCATCGGTCTCAGAAAAGGATGGTGAAACACCTACCTCATCGTCCCTCATCATTAATTATGTTCCATTACACATAATTGAAAAATAAACAAATAAAATAAACAAAATATAGTTATGAAGAGTTAGTAAAATGTACTTAGTTCTTCACGTCACAGTATAACCGCACTCTATCAAAGTCAGAGGCCAACTGAGTTTAATATATAAAAATGAAACTAGTGGAGTATAACACATAAAAAAATCGGAAATAATTTAAATGATAAAATCAACTAAAAATAATATTTAAAATTTTGATCTAAAACAATGGGGTATACGTTAATAACAATAATGATGAAAAAAAACAACCAATATATGAGTAAAAATAATATATATATATATATATATATATATATATATATATATATATATATATATACATATTTCTTTTGATGGTGGTTATTTTTAAATATTTTTATTTTGAAGAGAAAAGATTTGTCCTGGCCGTGATACGAACCCGGGTCGTCTGCATCCCTAGTGCAGTGCTCTAAACCACTGAGCTACCTGGGATCGTATCCAAGCTAGAAAATCCATTCTCTTCACCGATCCTATATCCCCGTGTTCTCGCAATTTTTGCGATGTATGTACGGGGAAGAATGTTCATTGAACATTACTTTAATTGGGGTCTTGTTGACTTATGTAAATTTTATAATTATATATATTTTTTATTTATTGTTCTTTTGATGTTGGTTATTTTTAAATATTTTTATTGTGAATAGAATAGGGATATCTTATAAATCCCGGCCAGGACAAATCTCTTATCTTCAAAATAAAAATTAATTATTTTACCTCCATTAGGACCGTTTCTTCCCTATATATTAAAGTTCAACAAATGTTATTCAAGGCTAGATCGAAGGTGTGTCGATAAAGAAATTATGACAACAATAGTTACTTCAGAAAAAATAGTGACTTCGTAAGTCAGTACTTAATGTAATTTTTGAACATATTCTAGCTGTTCGTAATAGGACATTACTTAGGAATGAAAGATGAAGGTATTTATGCCACAAAATAAACCATTTCTGAAATATAACTGTTTACATTTTTTATTATAATTCTATAAAATCTCCAACACAGTTATTTTTTTTTTCAAGAAAAATAAAATCTCCTCCAACCTAAAATTCCATCAACTTCGGTTTAGTTAAAGCATAAATTGAATTCGGGAGTAAAAAAAGAGAGTAAGTCAGCTTGCCTTTATTTCCCCCTCGTAAGTATGCTACGGAATATTACTCGGTAATAGGAAATTGAAAGACGACACCAATGACATAAATAAAATTTGATCCCGCCCCCCGAGCTAAAAGGAGGAGAGTACCTCAAGGAGCAATATTGACATCTGTTCTTTACACAATGTGCCGGGGCTTACCGCATCATTTCCCAGCCTGCGTTCTACATCAGACCATATAATTATGGAGAGTAAATTAAACAAACTTACTATATTATGTAGAAATATTATTTTATACAATATACTATAAAAACCAAAATATACTATATTACATATTTTAAAAACAAAAAGCGTAGTGAACCAGAAGACTCGACACCTAATCCACTAATCGCTGTATTCAAACTTTCATACACAGATTCCTACCCAAACCAAACACCGAGAGATCATTACTAATTGATCAATGAACTGGTACAATTAATAAATTCTTCTCAAGCTTCTAACTTTAACGATTTTATTTCTAAAAATCTCATTAGCTTACAATCCATGAAAGGTCTCAGGTCAGAAGAAGGTAGCGAATGTACTGTTTCTACGATAACGGTCCAGGATCAGATTTAACCGCCAGTTTCCCCATCCCTATTAAGGATGCCAACTTTATAGAGGCTGGTTGAGCCCCAGGAGTGTCTCCAGATCCCATAGGGTCCATCCCAGGGAGTTAATGGATTAAAAACAAATTCTGCAACAGCTTGATTTGAATCCGTGACCTTCGGCAAGTCAACTCAGTGCTATATTTAAGGACGAACTAATTCCGGTAAATAGATAATGATGCAATAAAGGATTAGCGAACCTTTAGCAGTATCTCCAATATGGCATTCCAACAATGGATTGCTACCCAAAACAGTCAGATCATTTTTTAATCCTCCCATTTACACCTCAGCCTACTCCTCGAACGTTTACAGTTCAGCGCTAATTATCTTTTCAGACATTCTTTCGATGCTAAGTCCATAATCAACTATACAAGACCTTATTAATCTTAGTGATATAACTTCAATCAATCGCGTATATGCTCCTAAATTATGCGTTGAGTAACCTCCTATATTCTCTTATAATGTATCACTATTTTCTTTGGAACGAACATCATACACAATAACTTAAGATATCGTACATATTTTAAAACCGTATAAAATTATGAAAAAATAAATTAAACATGGATAAAATCATATTCTCTGAGTAAATAACAATAAATAAGCCATGTGTTAGCTTTCAGTTCTATAGGATACGTGTATGTATTTATTTTTTTCATACTACAAACATAATACAGTGGCAGACAGTAGACGGAAAAAAACTGACAACTACCCACCGGTGGGGCATGTGTTGTTAACTGCAGTGGAAAGGTATCGCATTGTGGTTTAGCTTCGGTTTGAGAGAGGAAAAAATGTAGGTAGCAATGGCGACAAAAAAAAAAATAAAAAAATGAAAACCGAATAAGAAAAAAAAACTGAACCGAGAAACCTCTTAAAATGAAATTACCTCATGAGCCGACTCGAGGGTGACAGAGTCGGTAATTTTCGATAAGAAAATGGAGGAAACAAATTACAGGTAATGACTTCCTTCCAATAACACCTGAGCCACGGTCTTTGTAACTGTATTAATGGATCAAGGAGTAAGCAGATGGGAAAAAGTTATAAATTATCATAGTTGTATCTTGATATGTCGATGAGTTTTGATCAACTTAAACATTTGTTAATGTTGCATGAGATAATCCGTTAGTAAATATTAACTAGAACAGTAAAAACAATAATAATAAATAAATAAAATAATGATAAAAAATAAACTGCACTAAAATGATGAGGAAATATCTTAATATAAAATCAAGAAATTTCAATACCACAAAATTTAGATCGAACTTTTAAAATGCCTTCCCTTTCAAATTCAAGTATTTACTTATATTTTATTAACACTAATGCGTGTAATTATTATTATTTATTTAACGCTTAAGCAATAAATAAGACATCCCCACCACCATTTTAAAAATAAGATAATATATTTAGCTTCAGTATCTAGATTTCATTGTAATACTGAATTTGAATTCTACTTTTTTTTTTTTAATTTTAATTTCAGTTTTTTATATATTTATTTTAAATTTTTGTTCAATTAATTTAGATATATTTCGATTAAGGTTTATTTTGTTCACCATGCATGCGCTTTCTACGTTTCGGGGATTTTGCCCCCATGATCAAGACATTTTTTATTAGCAACTAAAACTGAAATTTGATATTTCTTGACATTAGGAAGAAATTAATTCTTTAATTACTATTTAAGTTCTGAAGAAAGAAATGAAAAATCAACTAATATAAATTTTCTGACACAAATTAAATTTTTAATACTAAAATAACAGGAATGTATTTGAATATTTTTTAAAACTAAATTAAAATATAAATTAGAAGCGAGGGATCGTTGACTGGATGATGTAAGGAAGAAAATAGTTGGGGGTGCAGTCAATTAAAACACTAAATAAGTGGATACTTATTTTAATTAAGTGCCGACGTTTCGACCCACTTTGTGGGTCATCTTCAGGGCTAAGGACGCTTGCAGAAGCACGAGGAGACGCGGTCTGAACTCAAAGTATCCACTTATTTAGTGTTTTAATTGACTGCACCCCCAACTATTTTCTTCCTTAAAATATAAATTATTTGATTAATTTTTTTTTAATTTAATTTTCAATTCTGGGAATAAAAAAAACACTGTCTCATTTTTCAGTACAATTTTATATATTTTATAATCCCCTATAAAAAGATTTAGTTGAAATATTGACTATCATTTTCTATTTTAATGGGGAAGGCGGTGGATCATTCTCGAATGGTTAGTAAAAATAAATTAACTGGTAATTAATTGACTTGTGGGTAAGAAAATCGTGAAACACTCATATAATGAAAGGTCAAGAACTATATATAACGATATATAAGTATTATAAACTGTATCAAAACTTGTATTATAGTAATGGAAGATATAAAATATAAAAATATCTTAGCGATCCCTCGATTTCCAGCAAGAAAAGGAAAACAATAAATTGGAGCTTCACAACAGTTTAATATTAATTAACTCTGATTATAATTAACAAGCGGTTCATTCACAATTTATTCGGCATGAATAATAATAATTTAAGAAGAAAAAAAAGGAATTACAAATTATTCATTAGTCTCATCAAATTTGCATACTATAATCAGAGGTGGCGGGGAAAAAAAACATTCCTTTAAAAAAAAAAAAAACTTGTACCATTATAACCCTTTGGGTTCAGTACGTGATAGAGAATGTCCTATTTCTTGAGTTAACAGGTAGTTGTATTGGGCTGATGACTTGGGGATGTTGTATGATAAGTACCTTCCTTGAGCTCCTTTCCATAAGTAATCTAAGTTAGATGTGGTCCGTAGTCAATAATGATAGTCAATAGAAATAAGTCACCTAGTTAGTTCATAAGAATGCCTCTTTTGTATCCATATTGAATATGTTTTATAACTTGATAGCTGTTGAACAACAGTATAGCAGGGGGATGATTTGTCCGAGATCACGCTTTACCGCCCGGTTAATAAAGGGAGTGAGGGTACCCACTTCAAATAGGCTGGATGAGCCCCATAGGATCCATCTCTTACAGCTAACAGATTAAATAAATGTCTTGCCGAAGCGGAATTCGAACCCGGAACCACCGGCAGGGCAACTGAGCCACTCCACTCCCTCGATCCTTCAACCTCGGCTATTTTCCTAACAGATTTCCCGAATCGATCCGGCCAAAACGACCGTAAACAAATAATTACATGGGATGAAGAGAACCAGACCGAGGGAGAGAAGTTTAATGAAGGAAACAATAACAGAGACACGAAGGGATGATATATGGAAACGGACAGATTCCGGGTGGAACAGTTTAAATCCCGAAATGGGACTCTCTAGCTCCGATCCCATTTCCCATTTCCATAGCCCGACCATCAGTTCGTCATGGCGCTGTGTCAGTAATTTCCTAAGAGTCCGCGAGTCTCGTACGTCCGGCAGGATATCGGGTTTCGTACTATAGCACAAACTTTCGACATAGAATATACTATATGTCATACATGTTGGTGGTGACCACTTTTTCACCTAAAGTACTGGGGAAAATAATAGTAGGAAGGAAACATTTGAAAGATATTTTACTTTAAGTAAACATTTTTAAATACAATATTCATTCATATTAATACATTTTATTTACAGATTATATAAATTTATTTTTAGATCGAGTGCTTGTCACATGATTAGCTACTAGAGTGTTGGAAAACTGAATTTAGTTATGTAGGCCAAGATGGCCTCGTGATCTACTAAGTTGAGCTTGCTATTTGAGTACTACCACTGAATAGTCTCTCTACTTGCCTTTATCTCGAGTCATTATTCATGTTTCATTTTATTTATTGGATGTATTCTATTATACAGTTGTAAATTTCAATAAATAACTTCTTTAAAAAAATTGTGTACGCACTAGAAATTTTATTTTATTTCTTTCAACGGTATTCCAATAAATTACCGGAGCTCATAGCAAATATATTAAAATTGTTTTATTGATTTTGATGTGATTAATCTAACAGAAAGTATATGATTAAAATTTTAGGCTTTGTGGAATTTCGTATGAAAAAAAAAATATGACTAGTAATTTAATCATATGTTTTTTTTTTTCTCTTTTATTAGTATCCAAACTAGTCACATAAAAACAATTATCAACGTTATAATAAAATAATAATAGTGTTAATAATTTTCAAAATATTGAGAAGTGCTAAATACTATTGAAAGAGTATATCCTAATTGCTACATATATTAATGTATTCAGAATTTCAAACCTCTATTCTTAGCTATTTTGAATATTTATAAAAAAAATAAATATGAAAAAAAGGATGCTATCTGAGTATTATCATAATTTCGAAAATTTCTGCTTTCAAATTTAATTATTGTATTTAAATTATTTAATATATATTATTATTAAAAACAATGAAACGACAATATATAAAGTATTTATATCTTCCAATATTGAATTCTTAAACACGAAAATTACCTTTATAGGCCATCAGTGCAAAAACATGCGAGCATAAAAAATAAATTAACCAGGATACGAAAAATAGTTGGTAATAAATCATTAATTTTTTAAAGATTTGTTCATTATTTTTTGCTTAGAGTGATACTCTAATGCTATTGATACTCGCCAATAGCAAATAATTGAAACGGTTCTGATTATGAATTATTTACTTTGTAATCAGATAAGTGAGTCTAAGAGTAGACCCTTCTGCTGCTCACTCAGCCTCCATAAGGTGGGTACCCTTAAATGGGGGAAATGCCGGCTTATAAGCGAGATCTCGGACAAATCATCTCCCTCCACAATCGTAGACTTTGACACAGCACAACCTCTACCATTCACTGAATCCAAGGCTCACCATGGGTTGTAGTGGTTTAGGGTTTTTTTCTTTTATAAATAAAACAAAAAAAACTTTATATTCAGACCCCGTAGATAATTCTTCGGGACGAGCTTTATTAGAAAGTTGTGGAATCGCCATTCCGCTCCAGCCTCCACCAGCCAACAGGTCTCGCTCAAAAACCAACAGAGCAACTCTTTTCCTCCGAGGGCTCGAGAGAGAGAGAAATAGAAAGGTAATCGGAAGAACGGAGTGGCCTGGAATTAACAGCCGAGAGGAGCCGGCTAAGACATAACAATGACTTTAAATCAAGGCTTGCCAACCTCCGCACGTAGGGACTTGATCCCGCCACCGGAGGCTGCCTTTTAGCGGCGAAAATCGCGAGGAGAAAACCGAACGAAATCCATCTCAGGACTTTTAAAGGATAAGTCCTCAATTTCGACAGACTTTTCTTGAAATATATAATAATAAAAGGCTAAGTGAATCCGAAGGCAAGATGCCGATACCAACAGCAGCTGCTGTACAAATGTTTATTCACGATTTTTTTATTTTTTTATTATTTTATTGAATTGTACAACTGTAATATATACATTTAGTACAAGGGCTATATGACTAACTAGATACATGAAAGGACATGTAGAGGCACTACCCACTAGCAGCACTCTAATAACATTTCTATAATATAAGGTCCCGAGGCCATCTTCTCTTCAGACGCCTAGGAGGATTGCCCAGGATGGAATTGGACTCATGGATGAAAACTAGTCGGTTTGGGTGGGCCTGGAGTTTATTTTGAAATGATAGCTATCTGGAATGGGCTAAATCTGTAACATATGGAACGTTAAGGTCTTTATGGATGGTTGTATTTGTGACAAAATAAGGAGCGTTCTAATCTAGGATTTTGGATTGCAAGGATTGAATACGAGTGGATTTCGATGGTTTGGTGGAGCCCATTCACGAAATAATGCCTAAACCCGATGTCCCAAGATTAACCTTAAGATTTGTATAGGAAGTGAGGAAATGTTGAAAAAGCAAGGGTTTTAATGATATGGGAGAAGAACGGAGAATATTAGGAGGGATTGAGTTCCAGATTACGGTGGAATGTTAGAGAAAGGAAAGCCACTGATGGATGGACCAAGTAGAATCTGCGAACCCTCAAGGGGCTCTTGCAATCTTCATTAATTGGATATTCTTAATTTGAGTTCTAATCCTTTATGTTCAATATTATATTATTTCTAGAAAATAAAAAGAGTTTATATTTATAAAATATAATGATGTAATAAATATAAAAATGTTTAGTAATTAAGATCGTTTATTTAGTTTAACATCACTTTATACTGCTTTTCCTAATCAGAAGATGCTACAGTGGGAGTCCTAAATTTTCCCTATCCAGGCATAATTAGGGTAGGGATCTTTAACAGGGACCTGACATCGTACAAACTCGAGAGAAAGTATTTTGTATCCTTAAATAACTAAGGATATTTTATTCACATTAAAAAAATCCCAAGACATCTGGCGGGCTGTGAACCTGGGATTTTAAGCAAAGTAGGTTCTTATGCTAACCAATACACTATAGACGACCCTACTTATTGTAGTATACAACTGTACATACATTTTTATACATATCGATGTAATTAGAACACCTTTTTTAATCACTTTTCTTAAATTGTGATGTACTTTATTTTAATAAATACTAATTAATAAAATTACTAAATTGTTTAGTCTCCTTTAATTCGATATTTCGATATTCTTTGATTCGAGAGAAATTTAATCGCTGGGAGTTGAACCTCCTAGATAGAGACAGGGAGAGTCGCCCCAATTACTCCCCGCCCCAGGATCAGGAGGATAAATTCATCCGCTGTGTATTCTCAGGGGCTTTAGAAACTCGGAGGATAATTGTCCTTCTTGCTAAACTTTTCTCGCTAATAGCCTTTAATTTTGTAATATCTATAAAAGGAAAGTTTAGCCAGGGAAGAAAATTAAATACGAGTTGGATGCCTTTGTTCCCTACTTCACGCCTTCCTTAAATTGTCCTCCTTCCAAGAAGTACTCCACAAGAGAAGAAGTAAGACAAAACCCCATGAGTTCTAGTTCTTAAACAATAATTAGAATAAGACAACGTTACATAGATGTTAGTGATGCTCCTGAAGTATCTTAATTATGTCAACCGTTGTAAGATTTCTCTTTAATAAATACTTCGAAAGTGCTCTATCCGATAAGGAAAATAAGTGGTGCTTTATCAGGATGTCAAAAAATATTAATTTTTTTATCAAAAAACCCTAAATTTTTCGTATTTATATATTCTTATATGATAATTGTACTAAATATATAATTTAAACATATAAAACAAATTAAAAGATATTTAAAAATTGATATATTTCCAAAACATTATTGGGGCATCTAGCTGTTGGTGTTAAAAGGTGTAAAGCTCTCAGGTCATTGAGGCATATGGCTTTCTGTACAAAGTTTAGATATATATTTATATATTGTAGAAGAATAAAACACACTATCCCATTCACACATAGAGGCATGCTTCAAATTGGATGATGCGGACAATTCAGATAAAATATGAGATAATGCTTATAATTCAGACAGTAAGCACTGCGCTTTCAAAAACTTTAATACCAACGTAACGGCAAGTTCCTTAGCACCAAGTGTATTCGATAAATAAGGGGCTAATCGTATTTTATACATATAAATTATTTAATAATGTAATAATTTATCGAATTCCTAAGGTTTTAATAATCACTGTCCCGAATGGGAAGCGTTTAGGTGGGAGGATTGCGTTAAGAGTGATCTGGGTGAATAATGCACTGTGCAAAGATAAATCCTTTTAATTGTCCATTACTTTTTTTCCTTAATTAAAATTACGATGGTCAATGTTTAATTTTTTTTAATTAACGACTTCTAAAACCTTAAATTAATCATATACCGTCACCAAATATAAGTAATTATATGTCATCCAAATATATTATTGACGGAATCTGAAGGTAGAAAAATATTAACAGCTAAAAATGATTATATAACTCAAAGTTTGGCAAGATTTACTGTCCATTGAATAATTTTTATGTAAAAAATATATTTTAAAAATAAACGGTTACAAAATCTACATAAAACAATCACATATAATAATCGATAGGACTTCAGAAAATAAATTATACCAAGAATAAAATAAATTCGTAGCTTATTTATCAAATACCGGCGTTTATATCGATTAAATGGATATCTCTTTTGTATTTCTATTTGACTTTATTTTATTATATCAAATAAATGAATATCTCTATTATTTTTTCGAATAAATTGTTATCTATATTTTCATTTTATTTTATCCGCCACCTCATTGATTTAGCCTGAGGGTCAACCGCCAGCACATAAAGTATTAAAAATTTACAACTCCTTATTCTGCCGTATTATTCAAAATAAATTCTATTATTATTGGGCCTACAAAACTGTTTTAAATTTTTTTTTTTTTGTACAATATTTCTGACATTAGAATATACAATATATAACAATATTTGATTTTTTTTTTTTTACTTGCTAAAAACATGTTATTCGATTAAAATCGCATATGTTTCGAATATTTTTTACTGTCTTATTATTTTTATAATATTTCAACCAATTAATATTAATTTGATATTTTAAATTTAAATCAAACAATTATACAGTTTATACAGCTGACATCCCAACTCATCCTAATACTATCCTTACCACGTATGCTGATGATACATGTGTATTATCAGTCAACGCCAATCCAGTTATTGCATCCCAAAGGCTCCAATCCCATATCACTGATCTTGAAGAATGGTGTCAAAACTGGAGAATTAAAATAAATTCTCAAAAATCCCATCAAATCACTTTTACCTTACGTCGTAAACCAATGACTTCCTGCCCTCCAGTATCCTTTAATAATACCCCACTGGTGCAGGTAGAACAGATCCGATACTTAGGGTTGCACCTCGACAAACGATTAACCTGGAATCCTCATACTAGACTGAAAAGACAAGAAACTGCTCGACGTTTCAGGCTACTTCAACACTTACTAGACAAACGCTCTAACCTCCCGATTAACTACAAAAGACTCATCTACATGACCATCATAAGACCTATTTGGACTTACGGAGTAGAGCTTTGGGGCTCCACTAAGCCATCGAATTCCTGTCGTATCCAATCCCTACAGTCCAAAATCCTTCGTAAAATCCTCAACGCTTCTTATTTTGTTAAAAATACCGTCATCCATAACGACCTTAATGTCCCATTTGTTGCTGATTTGGCCCAAACCCGGTATCTTTCCTTTCATAACAAACTTCATTCCCACTCAAACCCTCTAGTTTCAAACCTAGCTTCCTCTTCGATTCCCGATAATCCCCCGAGGCGTCTGAAAAGAAGATGGCCACGTGACCTTCTTAGTTGAACTAGTGATTTGAGTACTACCAGTGGGTAGTTTCTCAACTTGCCATTACTCATGTCATTTTGTATCACATAGCCTATTTACTGGATGTATTTTTTTTTATTATACAGTTGTAAATATCAAAAATAAATTAAAAAAAAAAAAAAATCAAACAATTTAGTTTTATAAAAAAATATTAATATCTTTACGTTAATGTAATAATAATAATTAATGCATATTTAATTAGTATGATTGATAAACATATTTATAATACAGATAAAGAAAAACTAATGAGTGTCGACATATAACTGTAAAATTTTCATACATTTTAAATGTATTGAATAATTCCATCTTAATTCATAATAAAAAATAAACTCAATTTATTATTATTCATTTTATTAATATTTATTTAAAAATCTATATTTAGTAAATTATGAAGCTACTAATCTATATATGATATTTCATATATGATTTTTTTTTTAAATACAGAAAATAAACTGTATAAATAATTTAAGGTTAAAATAATAATAAAATAAACTGTTTAATTTTTATGCAGTATAATTTTATAATAATGATATTTTATTACGTTTATTACGATAAATAAGCATATATCAATTAAAAAATTATTATTGCATAACTCTTCCATACTGAGAATTTTATTTAACATTTCTATGAAAATTATGAATTTTTTACCTATTTACCTACATAGTTTTATATAAAAGAACATTTATAAAATTAAATAATTTATAATAAAAATAATTCACCGTATATATATATATATATATATATATATATTGTAAATTTTATATACCCATATACAAGTTCATTAAACTCTAAAACAAATATAAATCTCCGATTGAAACCCGTTAATCCGCGTAAAATAAACAGAGATAAAATATTAGAGTTAAAGCTTAAAACACAATTAACCGTATTACTGAATAACCTACTCGTAGAGATGGCTATATAAATTATTATCAACCAACTCCAATTACGCAACAATCAATTGAGCCGAGTAATACCGAAGGGGAATTTACTTTTCAATTAACGGCGAGCAATTATAAATTTATACGGTGCGGGAGTCGGACTTAAATGTGTGATGCAAGCCCTACTAGAGATTAGCGACATTGTGAATTAACTAACGCTCTTATCAATTCCTAACTAACACAAACAGGCAAGACCCAACAACTATTAGACAACCCCAGGGCGAGATGTCATAATAGAGGAACTTGAGGCCATCATCGTAATTTTTTATTCATTTTGTTTTTCTTTTTTTAGATTCGGCCTTCGTATACCTGTTCACGGATTATACGGCAATTTTACCGTACAATGCCGAGAGTACAGGTCTACGCTGGGGAATGTTGAAATATATTTATTGTTTATGTAAATATATACAAAAGAGATTTTTAAAAAACACATACAATTAAACATATTTACAAGTTTATTAAAACATTTTATAATTAATACGGAAAATTTCAAAAACTTCGGGACTCAAAAATTTCCTTTTCATATATTATACGATTAATCATATATATAAAAATAACATAACAAGATAATATAAAAGGTCAATAAATTTACACACATTTACTTGTGTTACATTACTAAAATCAATTTTGATAATTCATTTGGAAATATAAACTCCTTTAATCCAATAGCCACAAAAATACCAACAAATATTGCATTTCTTGTATAAACATATTTTTTAATTAATAATATTTTGTTGCATAAATAAGTTCTCAAGCTAAATAACGCCTAAAATATAGATACATTTATTCACAAATATTTTATGGACTAAAAGAAGTCGTTTTCCTTAAGTTGATTATAACCGAAAAATACAAAATGGAATGTAAAATATTTTTAAGAACAAATTATTGGGAATAAAAAATAATAAAATAAATAAAATCTTAACTAAAGAGAAAGATGAAAATGTCTTAATGAATTACATTATATTTATCTTAGTTTTAATTATGGTTAGTTTTTTAAATTCTTATCAGGTATAAATAATTTATCTTTATAAGTGTTTTAAAAAGAAAATTATTTTGTTAGTTTAATTTTAAAATACAATTTTTTTTTAAATCTTAACATATGAAGTGGATGAATATTTTCAGTACCACTAATACTTATTATAATTGGTTGTTTTATTTTTAAAAATGTTTTTTATATTGGCAAATAGTTCCATTAGATTTTCTTATTATTTTTATTGTATACGAAAAAACTGTTTAACCTAAAAAAATTAACGTTTTTATTGTTTGTTATCGGAAAATTGTACAAATAATAATTCAATATTTACACAGAAGACACAATTCAAATAAAGATAATATAAAAAATAACGATTGAAGTTCATTTTTGCAAATAACAATAAATCTATATTCGTACCGCAAAAGGCTTATATAAAAATTGTTTAATAAATCTTCTGTTACATTGTAATAAATGATTATTGTTTTACTTTAATGTTTTTCTTAAATATCACTAGACATTTAGGTAAATAATTTTATCAATGAGCACTTAAAATGTTCAGGAAAAGTGTTATAAGTTTTAACTAACAGATTACAACAGGTTTACATTTTAATTAACGTGTGCATAAAAATGTAATAAAAGTAATTCCCAAAACTGTTTGAAAGGATAGTATGTTAAATGGATTTATAGAAATAGGAATCCTATTTTATAAACTTAAATTTTTTTAATAATTTATAAAAATAATTTATGTCATAATTAATTAATTCCTAACTAAAAAATAACATTTAAAAAAAATTTTAATCATTGTTATACTCCTAATCCGTTGTACCTAAATGACAATCCCACATTATTGACACAATACTAAGGTAAATCTAATATAATATTAATTTCTTGGTAAAGCTTGTTATACCGCCAAGACATTGTTGTTGAACATTGTTGACTGAACGACAATGTTCCCGATCTTCTCTGCAAACTCAACAGATACGTTGTTGACCTCATCAAACTTGCAGGCCGTGTTTCACTCGGAATCTTGTCATTGTTGCAAATCTCTTCCATTGTTTTTATTTATTTAAATTATCCAAGAAATATTTTTTATTATATACTGATGTATAAACATATAAAAATCCTGTACCACTATAACCCGTGAACGGGTCTGGGGTTCATTACATGGTATAGACTGAATTGTATATACATATAAACGGTCAAAATCGGGTACATTTATTGGCCCGTGAAGGGAAAAAAAACCTTGTGAGAAAGAAAAAACTCGAATCGACTAAGCCGGTAATTTATTTTAGGAGGGAACTTTTTTGGGGAAAACCCGTAAATCAATTTCAAAATATAATTTATTCTATTTGCAATGAAAGGAATGAGATGTTAATGCTAAGTCCTAAAGTTATCGGGGTCTTTTTCTTCTTATAACTTCTTGCCCTTTTTGGTCGTTAAACATTATTCATAAGAACTTGGAGGAAAAAAAAATCTTTAAGTGGTAAAAGTAGTAAGTTTGTTACTCCTACATTTATAATTAGTATAAAAAAATTGTTAGAATTAAACCAGATTGACAGAAACAAGTAGCAAAGACAAATAAATTCACCAAGTGATCTAAGAACAATATTAACTAAACGGTAAATAAATTACATCAATTTTTGTTTTATACTTTATGACTAAATTTTAGTGATTAAAAACGAATAATAACAGTAATAATTGATAAAACAATTTTCTAATACAAAGTAAAGTCAATCTGTATTTCATTTCTAAAGCAGGTACCATCAACGTTATTGACCATAAAACAACAAAAATATTTTTTTAATTAGATTATTATACACAAATATTTAAAAAAATATATAATTAAAGGTTTGTAAATACAATAATAATCATCCTATGAAAGTAACTCACTAGCTAACATACATTTTTTAATTTTTAACCGCTCATTTCTCGGATGTTGTTATAAAAATATGTATACATTCTTGAAAGATTTTTAGTATAAATACTTTAGTATACTTTAAATATTTAAAACATCTAAGAAGAAACGTCCCCTCTATTTTTTAAAATATTTTTATTCTACGAATTTTATTTTGTTATATATTCTGAATGAATAATTGAAATATTAATTTTAAAAATTCAAATATGAGTTTTATATATTATAAGACTAATAAGTAAAGGCAATACAAGTACGTGCGGAAAATTTAATACTAAAAAGAGCATGAAAAATATAAAATCTAAGATGCAAATTGTACAAAAAGCCTGCACTTTTTTTTCAGCTATTCACGAATCTTTGTTTTCAAAAAGCTAAAATAATCTTTTTGATTTTTTTTTACTGGTGAAAAAATGATGAGTATTAATTAAAAAATAATCTTTTTATTTAAAACTTTTATAATTAAAAAAAAATTTCATTACATCAGCAATGTTTTTCTATTAAGTAACCGAACAAAAACAAAAAACAAATATTTTCCATTTACCAAAAACTTAACAACCACATGGGTTAATCTAACTTTTCAAAATGTTTAATTGTACTTACTTAAGAACTGCTATTATTCTTATAAGGAACATTATTTCTTTCATATAACTTATATATGTTAAAAATCATATAATTATATAATAATTTAAAATATTTATTCGAAAATGGTAGTAGACTAGAAACAGTTGACTTGAGCAATAAGCTACAGATACTGCAGACTGAAGTACATTTTTATTTAAAAATCTATAAATTAAAAAATAGATCGATTCTTGAATTAAATTATTGATCAATACATCAGAAGAGAAACGAATACAGCTGAATCAATATTTCAATAACAAAACAATAGTAACGGAAAAAAAATCTTAAAAAAAATATTATCAGGGTTGATTTTTTTTGGTAATTCTTAGAAAAGTACTTTTTTATTGTTCTATTCCAAATAATTTAATATTAATTAAGCATAAAAAAAAAGAATATAAAAGCCATCCTGTCGGAAAAATTTTCTCACATTTATCAGTATCCGTTGTTAGTTTAATTACCTGTTGAATTCTTTACGGGCGAAAACTTTTTATGCTATTAAAAAACAATAAAGGGTGTTTTTGTTTGGAGATGTTTCACAGAAAGATAAAAACACCTAGCGAGGCTACTGTTCCAATGCTTCATAAAATATACATATATGCTTTCCCACGCTATAATGATAACAAATAAACTAAATGACCTCCAGTCATCGCTTTCTAATAACAGTGGTATATTAGTGCTAATTAGATAAGATATATCAAATGAATGGTAATATATAAAAATGTTACAATAAATTCAATAAAAGATATGAAAAACAATTGAAAATGAACAATAGAAAATACCAACTGAAGAATGTGAACACAATAAACTACAATATAAAATAAAATCGAAACCGAACGTATAAATTAAAAAAAAACACACATGGTAGATAACATGCAATTGATATGGTGTATCAAATAAATAAATAATATATGCATTAATGGATAAAATTAAGTTCTGGTGTTATATTTTTGCTGGTAAATTTCAATGATCCATTCTAAAATACAACCATTCACTAATGAAACAAAATCTTTACTAAGAAAATTCTCTACGGAGAAAATCAAATGGAATGTTTACAACAGAAAAAATAACGCACTTTCCCAGTAATTAAGCTACATTAATCTGAATATTTTTCTTAAATAGAAAGGTTTCGTTAAATAGTTTTTAAAACAATTAATGAAATAGCACAAAATTGACGTTGGTAGTTTAAGCTATTTATGACGTAATATAGTAGTACAGTCAGATATACAATAAAGGTATTTTTTTCGCTTTTAAGATATACGTTATTTGTAATTTCAAAAAAAGATTTCCTAACAAGTCCCAGAAATATTAATATTGATATTAAATTTGGGATAAAATTTAATACGAGTAATAAAAATATAAACGTTTATGTAGAAGTATTACACATAGAAATAAAATATAATATAATCCAACAATATACAGGAGATTTTATTTGTGTACATATAAATATAATCTTATTGAAGTGAAATAAAATCATAATTATTTAAATTGTAATTGAAAGGCTCTAGTTTTTACGGTTTACGTTTATGATTATTTACGACTTATTCATTATCTTATTTAAACAATTATATTACAGAGAAAAGAGAAAACATTCTGGGGAATATAAAGCGTTTAAATGATGTTATGTAATAAAATGATTAAGGAAACATCAAAATGTACTAATAAACATTTTAAAATAGATTGATCAATTTTTAAATTAAATTAGGTATTTTCACAGGTAGATTTTTTGTTCTGATATATTGAAATATGCATGCTGTCTGGAATTGGCCGCATTTAGATTTTAAATTTGATTAAACGAATGAATATTACAAATGGGCTATAAATTAATTAACAAAAATATTTCGACGAAAAAAATGAATATATTTTTTAAAATCAGCTCTTATAACTGTATATTAATGGGATTCATAGGTCACTTTGGTGTATTTAAACGAAAATGTGTATCAGTTCCGCAGGTTGTCGCTTAGAGATAAGTCACTAGTTATAACTTTTCATTTTTTTCCTGTTTAATATTCCCAAAAATAAAAATATGTCTATTAGTTAGAGTATATAGATTAAAGAACCGATTTACACATGCTGTTTAGGTTATATCATAATCCATAAGAAGCGAGGAATGGTTTTCTTCCATCATAATCCATAGTTCAGATTGTTTATTGAAACGCCAATTTCTTAATGAAATGATAACCGAAATGTATACATTTTTCATAATTACACTCTTTTTTTCATACTAAATCACCTAATTAATTTTATTTTCGAGAAATGAAAAAGAAACGAATGAAAAGTTAGAATTTGTTGGGGCTTAACTCGAAGTGACAACCTGCGGAACTGATACCGATTTATAAGAGGCTTAGAGGAAAACAAGTATTTAACTATTTCAAATTAAGTGATCTTAACATCAGTATACATTGCCAAATTTAGGTATCCGTTCCGCTGGTTGTCGCTTCGAGTTAAATCACAAGTTTTAACTTTTCATTCGTTTACTTTTTAATATTCTCGAAAATGAAAATAATGGTAATTTTTGTATGAAAAAAGGAGTGTAATTATGGAAAATATTTATATTTCGATAATCATTTCATAAAAAAATAAACGTTTCTACAAACACACATCACCTGTACTTAAAAATTATAGTTGAAACGTTCATTTCATGATGAGATGATTGCCGAAGTGTAAACATTATCTATAGTTACACTAGTTCCATAAAAAACTCGGGATTATTTTTATATTCGAAAATATAAAAAAATGATAGGAATGAAAACTTAAAACTTGAGATTTAACTCTTAATGATAACCTGCGGAACTGATAGCTATTTTTGTTCAAATTAACTAAACTGACATATGAGCTCTTTTTATATACCGTAGTATGATTTAATAAAATAATAATTTTTTACATGAAAACATGTAAGCGACAGTCTGCGGTACTGACACCGAAATGACATAGTTTGGAATACACGTTTCCCATAATTACATTCTCTTTTCCATACTAATGATAACTAGTATTTTTGGAAAATATTAAAAGGGAAACTAATGAAATGTTAAAACTATTTGTGACTCAACTCGAAGCGACAACCTGCGGAGTAATAACCAAAAATATTTGTGACTCAACTCGAAGCGACAACCTGCGGAATAATTACCAATGTGTTTATAAGAGGCTTAAAGGAGAAAAATGTTCACGATCTAACTAATTTAAATTAAGCGAGCATAAGGTCAGTATTTATTGTCAAATTTAAAATTTATTATCAAGATAATCACTGAATTATTGCGCCCGACCCTCGTGGTTTGTCGATTTTATTTATAAATAAATTCGTTGGATATAAATTATTCTTGGCTCTAATGACGATTATTAAATATTCATGACATTATTCAAGGATTAGACTACGAGTTCATGTGTACCGTGGGACAAAAATGTTTGGGACGAAAAACAAACAATGGTATCCAGGAGGAGCTGGCAATGTCGTGAGCTGTTCCTCGGGGCAATGACACACCGTTGACAGGTCTTAGAGTGCACCATGCATCTAGACATGGAGGGTGCAAGAGTGCAAGGCAAACAATGACAGTGCAGCGGATCGTGCTGTGTGGGCCCTCTGGGTGGTCTCTTACCTTTGTGGTGCCTCACATGTCGCGGCGAAGTGCAGCAGGGCTTCTCGTAGTAAGTGGCCCAATGGTTCGAGACGTCGTCTGCCAGGATGTTCTTGAAGAGGTCCAGTTCTAGGGCTACAGCCAAGAAAAGAGCGCTCCTCACAACAACGGAGAAACCTTTCATATTGTCACTCAATTAAAAACTAAACAGAGAGTCAGAGATCAAACTGCCATAACACAGAACGGACTTAGTTATTTAAAATATTTTTTAATTATTTTTTTTAAATACGACTAAGTCCGCCACATTACGTACTCTCGATAACAGAACGAGATCGGGGCCGATACAGACTACACGACGGCAGAGCGAGGACTGACTAGTGGAGGAGCCGAAGGCGGGGGCTCGGCAGTGCTCGGGTGTCTTCGGCAATCTCCGGAACAGATGCTTCCACAATAGACAGCTACACTTTTAACTGACGCTTAACTCCTGTCCCGCGATGGTTCGCCTCTGACAAAAAATGCCGAACTCTTTTGTCGCGGGGATGAATGGAGCAACTAATCCGGATGATGTGTAACATTTGGTCGCTATTATGTCCTCCTCTACCTGTCGTGGCCGTTGTCCTCAGACCGTAAGGGCTACGTTTTTACCTAAAATTCAGTTATATTTCCCAACCATTGTACCACATAGGATATAGTTAAATGGGCACTTTAGAAACGGTACTGAAAGATATAAGCTAGTTACTTATACCGTAAGATCTCTATAATGTTCTGTAAATATAATGAAATGTATACTTTTTTTAAAATTAATTTTTATTAAAATAAATAAAACATTTCATTATATCTACAGAAACTTGGAGTTATTACGGTTTAAGTCACTAGCCTGTTCCTTTCCGAACCTTTTACGTGCCTCAACCACCAGATTTCTCGCATATTTCGGGTATTCTCTCGGTTCCTAGATCCCATCTCTGGCTCCTGGTAGATTAAATAAAAGTCAGCCAAACAGCGGGGTTTGAACCCAGAACCCGTGATGGAGGCTACTCAACGCTCCAATTTGTAAATTGATGGGGAAGAAAATGGTCCGGGTTTTGATCAAAGAAAGAATCCATTAAATAGTGATGAACAATATATTTAAAACCGACGTTTCGACCCATATTGCAGGTCTTCTTCAAGGATAGACAATAAAATTATATAGAAAACAATTGTAAAGGATAAAATAAAATGTAAAAATATTACTATTGGAGAAAACCAGAAACAAGAGTAAATATGATTAAATTTATAAAATGAAATAAAGGTATTATTTAAAATGTATCAAATGGAACAATGGGGTATGACTATTAACAATAATGACGAGAAACAATGTAAAAAAATAATACAAATTTAGTAATATAGACAGTAATAAAGAACGATCTAATGAGCAGTACTTGAAATGAAGGAAAGACAGTAAGTTTCTGTTTGATTTATTGTTCTTATATAATATTATTCTTGAATTTATTTACTTGTATAAATAATATGTATGTTTAGGGCTAGTATCGCCGATTTTTTAAATACAACTTTGTTATTTTTAATGGGATTATCCCAGAATAAAGACTTTTTTAAATTCTAATATATTTTAATCAACTAATTAAAATATTTTTATAAATAAAGGTTTACATTTTCTCGTATTAACGATATCACATAGGTAAAGTTGCTACTACAATTAATTACACTAAATTGGAATCGCCATCGTTATAATTATTCTAACTCATAATCAAAATAAATTATGCTAATCTTACACGTAGAGACAAATATTTTACATTTTATAACAGACTGCTATTCTTGTTGAGTTGAAAACAAAAGAATTTAATTAAAATAAATTAAACGAGGAAGAGATTAAAAGTAACTTGAGCGCTTAAATCTGGATCCGGATAATCGGCTATTGTTGATTATTACTAATATTAAATTATTTAAAAAAAATAAATTAATGTTTATAGACTATAATTTATGTACAATAAAATAATTTTTATCTGAAACAAAGTAAGAGGGTATAAGTAAGCCGGATGTATATACCGTATACAAAATGATCCGCGAATAAATGAAGTTTGCTTAGAAGAATAAATAAATATAAAATTTTGGGAAATCTCTAATTCCCCTTCAAATTTTACAAGAGCTTTTAATAAAGGTACTGCAATTAATTAAGTGTATGAAAATTGTTGAAAAAAATTATGAATATAACAGTAATGAAATTGGTCGAATTTCACTGAAAAAGCTACATATTATGTCAAAATATTACAGATTAATTTGTTGATGAACATTTTTATTCAGTAGACCTTCACTAAGAAAGCTCTTGAAGCAAGATTCGCAGTGGAAATCAGCTTATTTTGGTGACGTTCCATTTTATCTTTTTTTTTTTGTTTTGTAACGAGTAGCGTATAATGTTTACGTATGTCATTAATAGTAATAGTAAATGTAATATTCTGTAATAAAATAACGAATCCCAATTCATTGATCTTTCTTAAGAACATTGTGAATGGAATGCCCTTTCGAGGTCTATCAATGTCCAAGATGTTATAATCCATACCTAGGATCTGAGTGGCTCAGTGCTTGTGCGTAGAGTTGGCGTGTCGAAGGTCCTGGGTTCGAATCCCACCGCTGGCGCACTTCTATTTAATCTGTTAGCAGCCGGCCTCCGTAAAGCGGATAACAAAAATAGAGGTGAAATTTGGTGGTTGAGCTTGATCAAGGAAAAAGCTCCAAGCACTTCCGTTGTCCAAGAAACTGTACAGTCTCTACCACGTACTGAACCCAAGACCTTTCATGGGTTGTAGTGGTGTAGTTTTTTGTAATACATATAAAAAAGATAAAATTAATTTAATTAAAAAAAATAAACTTATATTAATTTTTAAATAATAATAATATTTATAATATTTTGAAATAAAAAGAATAGAGGAAATGAAGTAAGATAGAGAGGTAGGACCTAACGGAGTGCGGTAGATTCGGCTCTCATTAAAAGCTTGCCTAATTAGTCACTTCCCACGCCCGCACTCCTTGGCGGCGAAAACTTGAGACATTCGCCTAAATTTTTACTTTTTTTTTTTTTGAGGGAGCCATGAACTTATATTTTGGAAGTCTGTAATTAGAGTTTACCAATTTATGTGTATCTTTGCCAGAATTGAAAACATTTTTTCTTTTTTTTGTTGTTCTTTATTTTTAAATATTCATAAACTTGTCTACACCAGTTCCTACTTCAGTTATAATTTGATGACATAAAAAAAAAAGAATCTGTCCCCAAAGTAATAAATACAAATCAAAACTAAGTTATCTTTGCTTAAGTCAAGCGAAAATTTAGTAGCCAATATGCCCTCTACAACAGTTTATTATTAATTTGACTTCTCAATCATTTACTTAACTCTCGAAATTTGGAAATTAAATCAATATATCTACTAGTAATTAAAGAAAAAAACAAAACACGTACCACTAGAACCAATGAAGTGGCTTGGGTCATTGCATGGTCACATGCCGAGATCACTGCCCAGTCTTTTCCGCTAATTAAGGATACCGAATTAGTAGAGGCTGGGTGAGCACGTGTAGATCCCACAGGGTCCATTTGTGACAGTTAACAGATGAAATAATTTTTCTATCACAGGTAGAACTGAACCCAATACGGTGAACAAGAATTTCTTAGATGATAAATTGAAGAAACTGAGCATGAAGTTGTAAAACTACTTTTAAGAAATTTACTTTCATATTGTTTTTTAAATTCTATTACTTCTTCTCCATTTAATCACCCATTGAATAATACATTTTAACAGTACTGAATTAAGTTGCAGTGTTGAAAGGCCCGAGTTCAAATTCAGCTGTGGTAGGTAAGTTATTTAATCTGTTAATAGCCACGGATGGACCCTGCTGTGATCGGCAGAGCCTAATGGGACTCAACCAGTCTCTATGAAGTCTTTACTCTTAATGAGGAGAAGACCTGATGGTTGAGAATGGTCTCGGACTGAGTCAGTCTGGAAGTGAGCTTCCTGCACAAGCGTTGTCCTGGAAACAATACAGTCTCTACCATGTACAGAACTTAAGAACCTTCAAGGGTAGTAGTACTACAAGTTTTTTTTTTAATACTGTCTTACCACAAACGGCAGCAATAACTCTCTTTAGTAATCTATGCAATGACTACTCCTATAATGAAATTTCAAATTATACTCATCTATTAAGACAAAAAGCTTCCATAAAATAAATAATAAATTTTGCACACATCAATATTCATCATCTTCCCCAGGACCTAAGAAATCACTATTATTCAGCTTGGAACAGTGTGCGGAACCTAACATAAATTATCAATTATTGCATTTATTCGGGAAACCTTCGATATAAACATCCTCTAGGAAATTTAAAACTCATCCAAACTTAATCAAGAACTCCCTTTTTCCTGAGATTTATTATTAACACGAAGTAAATGAGCCTTAATGAAGCACAACAATTAACTTTTCCCTTTCCCCTCAGTCCAATTTAACAATTCAAGGACTCCCAGGGAAGTTCACGGTGCCAGCTTCTTTTCCGCCATTTCTATTTTCTTTTTCTTCAATTGCTATTATTCATATTTTCCAGGACAAAGCGTGGCCATTTTAATTATGACCGGAAAGGACTTAGTTACAAGAATTTCTTTCTCTACTTTCCCTCCGTCTCCTTCTCTCGGGATTTCTGTTTTGTTCGGCGAGAAACAGAAGGAAATCCGAAACGCCCCTGTCTCACTCCCCACCCCCACTTCCGAAGGAACAAGAGCCGGGGTCCAATAAGTACATTAGTTCTCTTCTTTAATAATAACTCCCAGTCGCTATTGTCTCTTGGTTTCGCGAACCCTTGGGCCAAATAAACTTCATTCATTACGAAGTCGCGACCTTCATTTTATAAACGAAATAATCATCTTTTGAACGGAAGAAAAGTTTATTATCAAGTTCTTATTTGCAATGACTTGTGTTAATTGAGTAATCTTCTAACTGCATTTTTCGCCTTCTTAGCCTTGATAAATAATTAAGTTAAATTATTAAGTTTTTTTCGTGTTTTTAATAATTATTGGTATAAAATAATAGGAGGAGAAAAGTGGTCAAAGGAAGTTATTAAAACAATAACTATGAATAGTCTGTCGAGGATTCATTACGACGTAGAGACATCACTGTTTCTAGGATATCGGTTGTGTAGGGAGATGATTTGTCCAAGATCGTGCTCAACTTCCACAGTACCCAGTTTATAGAGGCTAGGTGAACCCAGGAAGAACACATAAGGATCTCCAGATCCCAAAGGATCCATCCTAAGCTGTTAACAGCGAAAATAAATTTGAAGCCTTGGGCCCCGAAACTTGGCGCTCTACCACTGAGCCACTCAACCAAAAGAAATGATTGTTTAGACCAACATAGCACTCTTTATTAGGGTTAAATGATCAAGCTTCTAAGAAATTTTAAAATTAAATATACGAAAAAAAATCATACTATAACTGATGGTAAAGAGTAAAATTTATAACAGTAACAATAAAATTTTTTTAGCACTGATGAAGAAGAGCAAAGTGGGTCGAAACACATCGTTTCAATAAACATATTTTATATTATTAAACAATTTCCTAACAACCGCCATCAGGCATATCCTCTTCACATGTAATCATTTTTAAGCAAACTTATCTACGATGTTAGAAATAGTCTAGCCATGTATATGACAAATCTATATAACAAACAGTCGAGAAAAATAGATACCAACATATATATTTATAAAGTTATATGTAATATTGATAACAAATTCTAATGATAATATTTGAACTCTCCATAAAGACCACCTTAACATTAGGTTTAAGCGCAAGTAAGCAGAGAGATGCACAAAGCACACAGGAAGTGGCTCCGGTGTAGCATATCCCACATCAACATCACACACACACTATCACGCCTCCTGGATTTAACTTGTCCCAACTTGATTAAGTCCAATATTATGTCACTCAGCTTAACGACTTACTTGTTTTACAATGTCTACAATGTGGGCTTGTCGCATTTAACTTAGCTGGAGCTTGGGCAAACGGATGAGAACTAAGCCTTGACAAGTAAGTTTATAAAATGAATTACTTGATAATATTAATATCTTATAGTTTATTTTGAATCTCTACAGTAAAAATAGGAAATGGATAAAAGTATTTTCAATAAAATAAAATTAGATACATTGACTTGTTATACAGGAAATTAGAAAATTATCTAACTGCAGTTTCAGTTGAGTTTGAAATCCGACTTCAAATAATCTAAATCAAATTATTGAGTATTTTTATTTCACTAAAAAAGAAAAATGTAATACTACGAGGTGATTTTTACCAGATCATCCTCAATCGCCGGGTTTTTCCCCAATAAAGGGTACCTACTTTAAAGAGGCAGGA
This sequence comes from Troilus luridus, assembly GCA_964056705.1. NCBI lineage: Eukaryota > Metazoa > Arthropoda > Insecta > Hemiptera > Pentatomidae > Troilus > Troilus luridus. The sequence continues at coordinate 14,327,738 of OZ057416.1, read as the reverse complement.
GCTGCAGATCCCTCAGAGTTTATCTATGGCTGTTAATAATTAACTGTCTCAGCTGGATTTGAAATACGCCCTTTTTTTTTTTAAATAGTCTATATTCACGTTTCATTATTATTGTTAAGGCTAAATTATAAGTTAGATTTTTATGTTTCATTTTTAAAATTTATTTATACATATATTTAAACTATTTATTAATTTTATAAGGAGATATGCAGTTGCTAGTTATCATGCTTTTAGATTGAAATTATGTAAAAAATATTATGGATTATAAAATATTGACCATAAAATCCTGTGTAAGGTAATAAATACTCAAGTGTTATGAATATATGGATTATTATTAAACAATTCGTGTTAAGTTATTTTCAATTATAAAGACTTGCAAAATATAATACATAAAAACAAGGTTTTATTCATATAATTATTGTTATATTACTGTTTTATAGTATACGAGTATATTTTAGTGAAATAAGCATCATTTTCTATCACAAATGTGACTACAAATTCCTGATCAAGAGCTATGGTGTGGGATGAAACGTTTCTAATAAATAATTTCTTATGACATAATAATTAATTTGTATCACCATCCAGACCATTTATTATTCAATAATATATCAGAGGTTTTGGTTATTTACAAATACAATTATAAATTTAAAAAGATTTCTGAAAATTACCAATTTCTCCTGGACCCCTCCCAATCTCGACGTAAATTTTGCCTTCTCCAAGAGCAGTCCCAACTGACAGCCAGAATTTACATAATTGCATATCTTCATATGCAAATGAATAAACAGGTTATTGTACCAGTTTGCCATATGTACACACTTCCACAACTTCATCAGTGTAACTTTATGAATATAAAATATTTATTAACGAATATTACAGATTTATTTCTTATCGCCCTTCAATATTTATCTATATCGAATAGATCTTATTCATTTTTTTGTCAACTTTTTTTAAGAAAATTTCTTTTAAATGGTCATATACATTGCTTTAATCAAATTTAAAAATTAATTTCTTCATTTTATATAAAATCAATCACTAAACACAATTTAATAAAAATATTATTATATTTTTGAAAATGTTCCTAGTTATTTTTTGTAGTAAAATGTAAAATTTCAAAAAATAGTTTTTAGCAGATCAATTAAATTTCTAGTCCTCTCTCGGTAAAATTCTCGGTGTGTTAGTGTATAATATTTGTTATTATGACTAGACATCTATTCATAGAGTCAGCGGTCTCGTGGGGGTATAGAGACTCTGCCTTCAGCGGACTCAGACTATGTAATTACTTAAAATACCTTCAGGTAGAAAAAGTATTGTAATTATTTTGCTGTAAATATATATGCTATGTATATTATTATTATGTATTGTATATATATTGTATTGTAACTATTTTTATTTGAATAAACGGATATTTAAAACAAAAATACACCTATTCGTCGAGCTTGGATTCGAATCTGGATGTTGCAGATAATTTATTCCTTGGTATCAGCCGAGGCTGGACTATGATTCGACTAGCTTCCGCGGATGATATTTTATCTTCGCAGAGGCTCAACAGTTTACAAAACAAACAGATTGAAATTTTTAATAAAAGACCAGAGAAAACAGGAGCGCAAATACTGTTCTAAAAGACAGAGTAAACAAATATAAGTGCTACTCAAGTATTTTTGTACTTTTTTGGGAGATTTGACTCCCAATATCTACAAAAAGGCAGCGGTATATTATTGACAATCGAACAAGAAAACTGGGGACATTCATATTGTGCAAATCTAAGTAACTCTCCTATCAAACTCAATTCAGAAATTACAAAAAAGCCTACATACAGAATTCTTTCCTTCCAGGAAAACAAGAAAATATCTTTGAGTAAAGGAAGTCCAACGGGCAAAGTCCGGGATCAGAATAGAAAATATACAAGACATAGATACGTTTCGAAGAAAGGTTGTGGAGGTGGGGAATCCGTCTGATGTGAAGAACGAGTACTGGCCTAAAGGACGAAAGGTTATTGGCAAAGGAAGAAAATATTGACAGATGTGTAATAGACACCAATGGGTGACAAAAACTAAGGATACAAATACATACAATTAATTATTTTTTATGAATTAAATGAATTATCTTGTAAAATTTATAAAAATAAAAAAAAAATTAAGCCTTGGAAGAATTTCAAGGAAGAAAATAGGTCGGGTGGATGTCAGAAAAATTCTCTTAGATAAAGATAATTATTAATTGGAAAGCCAACGTTTCGACCCACAATGCAGGTCTTCTTCTGGGCTATACACAAGATATAGACAAATTAAAATGCATGGTAAATAATAAAAACATATATAGACATAAATGGGGTATGAGTGAAAAAAATAAAGATGGGGATCCTTAATGAATATTAAAACTAATAATAATAGAGTTCTCGCATATTTATTATTTATCGCTCATACTCCTTTTTGCCTGTATGAATTTTATTATTTACCATCTATCATTTTAATTATATTTAGCCCTAAGATTAGAATGTTAGTCGATATGTTGGCTTTCCAATACACAGCTCTCCCTATCCTCATAAATACATACATACGGATATATATATATATATATATATAGAGAGAGAAAGAATTTCGTTATATAAAAGTGTAGTTCATACACGAATTCAATTTTCAATTACTTTTTTACCCATAAGATACGAGAAAAGAGAAAATTATTTATTGTTTTTAATGAATAAAACTATATTACTATTTTCTTTATTAGACCATAAGTCGACTTTGATAGATCAATGTAGTTTATTTAAAAAAATTAAAACAAACGATGTCACATAGGCTATTTATTAAATATTTATGGACCTTGTCTATCCATATAATTATCAAAGATTGACAATTATGGATAGTTTAGTAACAAACTTGTTAATATTATTTTAGCCGAATCGAGAAAGGAACCGTTCAAGACGCTGCTGCAGTCTACCGCCGACTTCAACAACTCCCCAAGATCTAAAATAACTCAGCCTGTTTGAAGAGTTGAAGGAAGCCTACTTCTTTAAAATAATGTCTTATTTGTAGCCATGTAAATTAATTTCATGAAGATTATGTATTAATTAGTTAAATACTTGAGGTATTTTTTCTGATTATTTGATAAGCGTTTAAATGTTTGGCATCTAAACATAGAACTATAACATGCGCGATTTTACTACTATTCGGTGACTAAATATTTTCTACTGATATTAATCTTACCAAGAAGCCTTTTGTTTGAATTAACAATTTATTTATGTCTGTTTTGAGCTTGTGCTCTTCTGTATTCATGTGAGAGCCGTTCAATGCACAAATTGATTAACTCCATAAAACAAAAAGTAGAAAAATGCGAGAAAATAGTTTACATTGGTTTTCAAAATTCCCTTTATAATGTAAATTCAAATCAATATTGTAGAAAGCATACATAAAGATGTAGCTTTCATCTAAAAGTATATAAAATTAAGAAGACAGACTAGCCAAAAAGCTATCGCCAGAAATGTTACAATGTTTATGTTATCGGTGGAGTTAATCGATTTTGCAAGTGAAAAAAGTAATAAATTTAAATTCAGTCTTCAAATTTTTAAGTTTCTTATCATAGTAAAGGTTACTTATTAGATATTTTTATTACAATTTTTCCATAAAAATTAATATTAAAATTTTTATTATGTTATATTATTTTATGTGATTAATTCGTCAGCAGAATAAATGATGTCTTCTTCATCAGCTGTGTGTGAGGGCTCGTCATATCGCTTTCTTCTCAAGTTTTTAAAGTACTCTGTTTAACAGGAGGAATGAATTTCAGCAGATCCATCATGTCTCTCATTTTTTTCTTGTTACAAATTTACCATTGGGATATGATAAAGGCTGATCCACAGAAAAAAAAATTATTATTCAGTGGCCAAAAAAAATTTGTCGTTTAGTGGTGTTAACCTTCATTGTTTGGGAAAGATTTTATTAATATAAAAAGTTATGACTAATTGAAGTGCTTTTACATTTAATTTTAAGATTTTTCAAAAAGTGGAGTTAGTCAATGTGTGCAGTGAAAGGCTCATATATACTATTTTTTTTTTATATTTAATTATTGCTTATTAAACTTACAAATTTTAAATATTTTAAAAGATATTAAGGTATTTTTTTCTAATTGTATTTTTGTAATAATTTTGGTTACTTGTTATTAACTTTTTATTTTCTTTAATAAATTTTCAGACATTTAGATGTTTAAACTGAGATTCCCTCTTATTTCCTGGAATAATATACAATTACATGTACATGTATGTTGTATATATAAGAATTACTTATATTATTATATATATATATATATATACATATTTTTTTTTTTTACTTATTGCGTTTTTGTTCATTCACGAAACTGGTGAAAAATCAGTTGCTTTTCGATTACATAGGCATTTATTAGGCTTGTGATAATCAATTGTTTCATACGGTTATTTTAGAGGTTAACATCGATCAAAAGAATGAAAGACATTAAAAAAAGTTATTATGTAAACATTAATGATACCTATTGAGTAGGTAATGTGTTTAATTGTTAATTTTTTGCCAACTGGCCCGTTCTCAAATAAACTGCCACTTAGGTGTCCTGATTTCTTAAGTATGTCGCAGACTGAATAGTTCTGTATTTTTTTCAGCCATATAAGCAATATTCTGTTTCATTGTTAGTTGTAATGGAACGGAAATTTAATTTGTTTTATAAATAAAAAAATATTACAATGAACCTTAAAACCTCAACAACAGAACAGCCTCTTTTAAATTATCATTTATTGGTGCATATACATTTATACACATATGTATATATATATATATACGTTCCTTGACTGTTACAGAAAGAAGTTTAATAACTGACTGGAACTCAAGAATATATATATATTGAAAAAATCTGAACAACGGAATAGCTGTGAATTATTGTTACAGAATTTGAGCAACGAATAATGCAACTAAATGACACACACGTATACTTTGTAAAATTGTGTTTGGTCTAAAGTTCGGCGGACAGGGCAAACCTCCCCCCCCCCTAGTTTTTAATAACAAATATTTCAAAGAAGTCCAATTTAATATTTGATTTAGAAAATATTTTGTATTAAAACGGAATAAAAAAAAAAAAGTTTCTTATTTTTCCGTAGCTCGAAATATTTCAAATATTGTAGTGCTCCTTTCCTTCTTCTTAAACATAAAGAAGGTTGAGGAAAAATATCTGACTTATTAAAGAAGGATTCTGATTAATTCTACTCTTCATTTCAAATTCGCAGCTGTTGCTGAAGAAACACCCTGCCCTTCGCTGCTTTGTTTCGGATCTGGAGATCTGTTATTAATAACTTCATCTCGTCCTGGATTTGCTTCAATATTGAAGGCGATAAGCTGCGAGAGGAATAAATTAAGGGGAGAAAAAGTGTGAGAAATATCACATCCAGAAATAATTAAATGATATAGGAATTCTAATATTTCCATTATTTAACTATAACAGATAACAAACACTTCTATCTACTTACCTTACCCTATATACCTTAATAATCCTGTATTATATCCTATACCATTTACCAAAAAAAAAAGGAGTGGAACTCGCTCATTGACTAGCTATGCTGAAAGTTCTAGATTCAAATCTGGGATGTGGCAGATAAATAATTTTATATTTTAACAGATATTGATAGACCCTGTGTGATCTACAGACCCTTCTAGGGCTCACTCAGTCTTTAAAAAGTGGGTACCCACAATCACCACCCCCCCCCCCCCGCACAAGGATTGTCCTAGAAACAATAAAATCCCTACCATGTGCTGAACCATTCATGAGTTGTAGTGGTACTTTTTATTATATAGCTATAGTTACTGAATAGAAGCTCAATGTCTGTTAGTTAATCTACAAGTTAAACTCTTGAGTGTTCTGTCTGAGATGATAATAAGGAAATTAGTCAGATCATAAAATGCTAACAGATAACTAACACTTATCGACCCCTTATTGGCGGAGAAGAAACAGGATGGAGGATGCTTTTTGGATAAAGCACTTTTTAAGGTATTTTCGTAATGACTCTAATTTTACCAATATTTGTCAATAAAAGATTTACAACAGTTAACATCAAACAAACCGTGCTTTTTTAACGGCAAAATTATTTTTTTTGTTCTTCAGTCTATTGTTATATAAAATTTAAACTTATTGAAAAATATTTTCTACTTTTTAGTTTTGTTTTTTAAACTATTATTATTTTCTCTAATTATTTTAATTTTTTAATATTTTTATTTTGAAGAGAAAAGATTTGCCATGGGCGGGATTCGAACCCGCGTCTCTCCGTGACATCACTCTACCATTTGAGCTACCAGGGGCTAAATCACACACACTAATCACAGTCAGGAAAAATCGGTGAAGAGAAAGGATTTGTTCTGACTGTGAGGCGCCCCTGGTAGTTCAAGTGGTAGAGTGCTGTCACAGAGAGACGGACGACCCGGGTTCGAATCCCGGCCAGGGCAAATCTGTTCTCTTCAAAATACAATATTATTATTTTCGTTGCGAAATGCTAGAAACTCCCTAGTTGATCCTCCCAGTAGTGATATGTTTGTATCAGGCCATGTGTACCTTAGTACACGCCTTAGTCCTTGGCATAAAAAACGACCGTGTATTCGGATATGAAAATCGCTATTCCTTAACATCCTGTCTAAGAAAATGAGAAAACTTATTCAATTATTGTATGGTCACCGATTTTCGAAAAGTGTGCTAAGCTCCAATTTAATTCGATGTTTTAATTGGCCACAAACCGAGTTCAAAGATTCCGTTACTTCCGTAAATAGAGGCAAAGCTAAAATAAGCGTGTAGTAATGCCTCAGTAAAACAGAGGTAAAGCAGGAAATTTTTGTCATGTCCCTTTAACAGATTACTTCTTACGCTTATAATGCTTAAAAAACCATTACAGAAATTATTATTTGATAAGTAAGTTATATTTAGTAATGCATACGATAAGCAAAACTTGGCCCCTCAAGAAACACATTTCACGACAAATCAGATACTGACACAATCATATTATAGTGAGTGTCACGGAATCAGGCACTTAAGATCCACTTTCCTAAATGTTTCCATAAATGATTACTTCTTTTGAATATATAAGTATATAATGAGATTAAATACGTATATCCGTATAGTTGCCTAACATAACCCCGTTAGGTGTTCCCTTTCAATAGGTGGTTTTGGAGGGTGCGTAAAATGTGGGTCATTCGTTAAAAATCCCTATTCTAATTAACCTCTGATAGCCGAAATTTAGGACTGATACTGTAGCACCATCACAATAGCCATAGCAGCATAAAGTGGCGTTAAATGAATAAACCTTCCTCAAGGTAGTATCCTAAGCCCACTCCTTTATACAGTTTATACAGCTGACATCCCAACTCATCCTAATACTATCCTTACCACGTATGCTGATGATACATGTGTATTATCAGTCAACACCAATCCAGTTATTGCATCCCAAAGGCTCCAATCCCATATTACTGATCTTGAAGAATGGTGTTAAAACTGGAGAATTAAAATAAACTCTCAAAAATCGCATCAAATCACTTTTAACTTACGCCGTAAACCAATGACTTCCTGCCCTAGATACTTAGAGTTGCATCTCGACAAACGATTAACCTGGAATCCTCATACTAGATTGAAAAGACAAGAAACCGCCCGACGTTTCAGGCTACTTCAACACATACTAGACAAACGCTCTAACCTCCCAAAGCCATCAACAAAGCCATCGAATTACTCTCGTATCCAATCCCTACAATCCAAAATCCTTCGTAAAATCCTCAACGCTCCTTATTTTGTTAAGAATAAAGTCATCCATAACGACCTTAATGTCCCATTTGTTGCTGATTTGGCCCGAACCCAGTATCTATCCTTTCATAACAAACTTCATTTTCACTCAAACCCTCTAGTTTCAAACCTATCTTCCTCTTCGAATCCTCCGAGGCGACTGAAAAGAAGATGGCCACGTGACCTTCTTAGTTGAACTAGTGATTTGAGTACTACCTGTGGGTAGTTTCTCTACTTGCCATTAACTCATGGCATTATGTATCACATAGCCCATTTACTTGATGTATTATTGTAATACAGTTGTAAATATCGATAAATAAATCTTAAAAAAAATATGAATAAACTACACACAACTAACATATTTATATTATCTACAATCCACGAACCAACAAAAAGTCTCAAATTAATTTTATTCTGAAAATACATAATGAGCTGCGCAAATTGTCCGACTAATATACTTGTCGCAGTAAGATCTCAACAGTAAGATGCGACATTCTGGCATTCTGTTTCAACGGTTGACAAAACAGCTGCGATAGGCAGGCCAAATTTTCCAAATTATTTAAATTTTACACTTCATCAAATAAATAAATAACATAATAATCGATTTAAATTTCACAGTAAATCGAGTCCAACGGTTGATACCAAAATTGCGATATTCTGACTTTTGGGAGTTAAGTTGTCACAACTACGGACAAGTACTGTCATGACAACATTCCCTACAGTTTACACAATGCAAGTAGCTGTGACTGTAAACGTCAACGAGCATTTTATATTCTGAAACATACCAACTGTCAGCGAATGCCAACAAACTAACCCACAAGGAATGTTTGACAGTAACTGCCTGTACAAGAATATACTTAAGAGCCTAAGCTGAGACCATTAATAGTAAGAGCCTAATTTGTCTCCCTTTCCCTCTCCCATTTCTTAAAAGGAGTCGAGAAAAATATTTTTGGTAAAACATTTCTAAAAATATATAACCTCAAAACATTAACTCATTTTATATTTATGTCACCTGTGGTTTGTTGTTTAGCAAATCAACTTTGTAGATCCAAGGTCCTGAGTTCACAACCCGGCAGGAAGCTTTAGGGTACTTTAAAGGGAGCCAAAAAATCCTTGAATATGCCGCCTTTCGAAGGGGACGTAAAATGTTAGGTGTCAGGTAATCTTTAGAGATCCCTATCTTGATAGTACCTGGATAGAAAAAATATTGGGCTACCATGGTAACATCCTGAGATCAGCTATTTCAGGATAAAATGACCTGAAATGAAAAATACTCTCGACAATTTATCCTGTACTATTTATTATAAAAAGGAACGGCGAGTGTAGAGAATTGAGTTGGTAGGCTGAAAGTTCCGGGATACAAATTCGGGTATGGTAGATAAATTATTAACAGTAACTGTTAAGTACTGTTAACAGTAACAGGAATTTGAAAACCCTCCTCGGAAAAGCCTCTAAAACGTAGATACTGTTAATTGAGAATAAAATCTGACTATTGAGCCGTAATATCGGACAAAACACCTTCCTGCACAACTACACTACAAGAAATAGTAAAGTCCCAACTATGTACTGATCTAAGACCCTTTATGGGTAATAATGGCATACGATTTTTTACTATAACGATTAGCACTATGTAGGGCGAACCTCAATATCTGTAAGATCTTCTACACCTCAAACTCCTGAAGCTTCTTACAATAGAAAATGTGAGATGCCTATAAGGGAGTTACTGACATCATAAAATGTTAACTGATGATTCACAGGTTGTTGGCACGTAGACGCTGAACTTCCCAACAATTCACAAGTGGTAATTGGCTCACAGCGGATGTGACTCAGCAATTGTCAATACGTATTGTCATTATTATTGCTTATTAGACCGATACTAACAATCGGATCGATAAAACATAAGAAAAATAATTATTATTGCAATTTTTAAAAAATCGACACAGCGTTTCAATATTGTCAAATCTTAAGATAGTAGTAAAGAAAATAATTTCAGCATTAACTTATTCTATAAGTGTGTTTATGTCGTCATTAAAATTAAAATTGTCGCATATTTAATTAGTTATAATATAAAATTATAATCACTATGGAATATCGCTAGATGCGATCCCTCAATATACAAACTATTAACACCCATTAAACTAATTTTACTACTTTTTTTTACTCTATATATCGCTATTATAAAATTTAAATAGAATAGTTTCATGTTTAATTCTTAGCAGTTATAATTTGTTTTGGTTAATAATTAACGAGAAAAAGTGTTAAACAAATTGTTCATAAATTTTTATTTTATAATTAAAATTTAATATATTACATTTTATAGATAAATCGACCAACGGATTAATTCATATCTTGACAAAACGCGATCGCCGAATGTTTGTGTGACGACGAACAGTCGCTTACAGCCAGTGAAGATTTGGACTTCAATCAGTGAACATTACTCATTACGAGTACTTTTTGGCAGTTGCACTCCAGCAGTGTTGAACTGTGTATCACTCTTTACGAGTTATTTTGTAGCCAATTGTATCTTCATAATCCTTCTACCCATTTGGAGTATAGACGATCGCCGATCCTATTGAGTTTATGCTCCCGGCCACTCCAATGTAGTGCTCCATAATATCAGCTATCTCCAATTATTACTAATAAGAAAGGCCTTGATCTTGAGAAGACTTTTTTGCTATCACTAAAGGACGAAAAAAGAAAAAAATGATACTTAAAGTTGGGAAATAAATAAACGCCTTACAGAGATAGTGAGCATGGAAATTGTAATTAAATTTAAATGTTTTGCTTACTCTTGGTACAATAATTTGATTATTATTGTTATTTATTTGACAATTTAAATTAAAAAATATGTACAGCTACAACTCATGAAGGGTTCAGTGAATGGTAGAGACTGTTTCTAAACCTGTTGTGCTGTTGAGGAAGGAAGTAATTGGCTGAAATTACGCTCAACCACCAGATTTGTCCTCCTAGGAATGGCTTATCGACTTTACAGAGGCTGGGTAAGCCCCAGGAAGCTTTCTAGGTCTCAGAAAAGGTCCATTGACGGCCATTAACAGGTTCAATAATTCCCGTTCCTCTGTTATGATTTAAATAATAATATTAAGGCTTAACAAACCCGAAGGCTCGATGCCGCCACCAACGGCCTCTGCTCACAAACTTCTGTTCAAGGAGCACCCAAATCCGCCAGATCACTCTTAACACAATCCTTACACCTACGCCTCGGTCTAACATTCAACTACCGTCTACTGCGTTTACCAGTCGGCATAGCTCTTATTATTTTTTTATGAATTCGCTCATTATTAAAAATTTTAAAAAATGTTCGGATAAATAAAATTTTAATAATGTATGATATATCCTTGGACTCATATTAACTGAATACTACACGAATTTCTGATTCCGAAGGATCCCTGATCCAGCATGATGCGGGGGATAATCCATGTCCTCCAGTTCTTGGAGTTGGGATAATGCCGGAGCGGATCATCTGTTCGCCATTGTCCTTACAGCATTTGCTGCTATGAAATTTTTATTTGGGCAAAGGGGGCCTCTTTAGGCCTTAATTTTAATAACTACTGTTCCTCGGTTGTTCCATTTTCCAGGAAGAGGATGGACGCTAAGAGGGTTAGCGAAGAATGAAGGAGAAGAGAACATATAGTCTTGGATGAAACGGACAACTCAGTCGATAGAAGATTAGTGGTGTTAAGTGGACAAACATATAATAATATATTATAATAAACGATATATATTATAACCAGAGCTGATAGCTCACTATGTAAGGGCACTGAGTTGCTAATCTGTGGATGATCCCGGATTAATAAATAATTTAATTGTAGATAAAGCATTTATTCTATTATCAGTTTTCGAACGACCCTATTTGATCTACAAAGGATCCCAAGCTTATATACCAGACAATGCCCATTAAAAACACGTTTATCTGACATTTGGACCAAAGCTATAGTTTATTTGTTGCGAACCTTTATATATTTTTTCTCTTTACATATAAATCGACATCCGTCAAATACAAACAATTGACTATCATCAGATTGGCTGCCAGTAAAATAAAACAAAATTAAATGAGAGGCATAAAGAAGAATAGTACCCAGCGATACTCCCGTTACTTGATTAAATTTGCTATGGTAACAGATTCCTAGGAGCGATCTGTGGTGTAGTGGTTAGTGTAAAAATCTACTATGCCTAAGATTGCGGTTCGTAGCCCGGCAGGTGGCCGTAGGATATTTTCAAAGGGAGTAAATAATCCTAGGTTATGCCGTCCATCAGAAAGGATACAAAACGGGGTCCCAAACCTGTACGGAATCAGGTACTCGTTAAAAATCCCTTAATAAGGATATTAAACCTGGATGTGCAAAGTTTTGGGCTCCTACTGTAGCATCACCCAAGCAAACAAAAATATCCCTCATCCACGTTCTTATTAGTCTCCTCCTTGTGTTGTCAGGCATGAGAGTCCTGGCTATTTGGTCTATCAATGGGTTTCGGTGTCCGAGTAAGTTTTCTTGATAGCGTTTGTAGTATGTTCGTCTGAGTTCATCAACCGCTAGTATTTTCAAGTCAGTTTGCAAAGTTTTGTTATTGACATATCATGGTCCTATTGCAACAAGGACAAGTTTGTAGCCTTTTTCAGTGAGTCTGTTCAGCAGCACCGTAAATTTCTAATGTAAAGTTCTAAACTGATTATTATAATTGGTGATATATTATTTATTTATTTAAACACCCTCCCATGTCTTTTTTAATTATATCAGCAGATGATCCTTAGCAGGACATATCCTCCTAGGATAGGAAAATATATCCTTGTTTACTTCAGGATATTTCCGCACTTTCCTCCCACTTCATGAATATATTGCCGATATTGCTTACCGCTTCCACTATCACATCTCTAACCCTATTCGTCTCATTCCTCTTTATCACTTACAATTTACAGTATCCTCCCCTTTTCGTGGGGGAAATCTCGCTGTCGCTTCCTTCCAAGGGGAAGAGTGTCGTAACCAGAATAAAAAAAAGAAATTGGCTGTTACATATTTATATATTGAACAGGTGTGAAATATGATAACTTTTTTTTTTAAATACTTGAAAATACTTTGAGTAGAAATTAAGAGAGAAAAAGTAACGTGAAGAGTGTGTTTTCTTGGGCTTCTAGCGATGGTAGCTTCTTCATCTGCCATTTTAATCAGACTTTATTAACTGTTCATTTTTTTTTGTAAATGTATATCAAAAGAACAGTAACGTCAGATGATAACTAGTAAAACGAAAATGTGATGTTGGTGACTGAATTCCACTGCTTAATAATGCCTAATTGAGCAGAGAGAAGGCACGAGATAACTCAGTGGTATAGAGCTAAGATGAAGAATGGAGGAATACGAAATAAAAAAAAGGCCATCGAAGGACAAATACTAATATCTAATATTATAAAGTAGAAAAAATATAAGTAGGAAGAAAATCGTCGAGGTAGATGTCATGAAAAATATCTTAAATAGGGGGAACATTTTATTGTTAATAAATACAATAAAAATTTCTCCCAACTTCTTGACCAATACCCGGACCAGTTTCTTCCTCATATATACAAGGTCTATATGGAAGGTACAGGGTGATCCTCTAGCCCCTCTCCTTTTTAATTTAATCCTCTTGAAGCAGCCATCCGAACAGCAAAAACAAATCCTACAGAAACTATATACAACCGCATGTCCCAACATCTAGCATATTCGGATGATGTCGTCATTACTGCTAGAACCCAAGGAGCTTTATCAGGAACATTCCACGAATTTGAAGAGGCAGCCATTCAACTGGGTCTTATGTTGAATGAAGATAAAACTGTAAACATGAAAAACTCAAAATTGGAAAATATGGCAAATGGAAAATTGAGTTTTATAACAGTAACCCAATTCAAGTACCTGGGAAGTGTGATTACAGTTGATAACAAGCTAGAGAGTGAAATACAAAACAGAATAGCAACAGGAAATAGATGTTATTCCTCACTACAAATTGTGTTTCAATTAAAATCACTCTAAAAGAATACAAATTATACTGTACAAAACCACAGTATGACAGTAGTCATGTATGGGTGCGAGACATGGCCCCTGACCAAAAAATCAGAACTTATGGTCAACACATGGGAAAGAAAAATATTAAAAAGAATCTGGGGAGGAGTGTCCGAAAATGGTGTATGGAGAAGAAGAATGAGGAGCCGATGGAGGTATATGGAGAGCAGGACATGGTGGCGTTGATAAAGAATACTTAGATGGATGGGACATGTGGAAAAAATGCCGGACCACAGGATAACCAGGAGAATGCTAAATGAGAAATCGGACGGTAAAAGCAGTGGACGCCCTCGGATCAGATGGCTAGATGATGACGAAGAGGACCTGAAACTGCTGGGTGTACAAACCTAGAGGAGGATAGCACAGGATCGCGGAGATTGGCTGTGGTGTTGGAGGCCCGGGTTCTTGGAGGACCGTTGAGCCAAAATAATAACCAAATAAAATATACAAGTCAACCAATATTATTCAACACAAATTTTTTTGTAAATCGTATCCAATGTATCTTATTAAAAAGGCAATGTTTAAAGCAATCCAATGTTCTTTATATGTTACCGCGTTAAACTATGTTATTAGTTATTAGAAAATTACAGTAAACCGAATATTTAAGGAATAAACTCTCAAGAATTAAACTAGTTGAATAATTTTTAAAACATCATTCCATCGATTATTCTAAATTATAGTAATTCTTCTTTCCACGTAAAGTTTGAGTAGATAACATACTAACCAGCAGACAGTACAGAGGCTCCCCACCCCAAGTTATTGAGCAAATGTTTCAGATTGAGTCATGATAGGGTCCTGAGGTAACCCGACACTGGCACGTCGCGCAGATATTGCCCATCGCTCCGGCTGACTCACATAGTCGTAAGTTCCCCCTGTCTCCTAGTCACTGTCATACTGTCAGTCACCTTTAACTTATAATGATGAATTACGTGTGAGTGTATAAGTACATATACAATATTATAAATTAATGGCAATGGTGTAAATCAATAAGCGTAGTAAACTGTAGAAATGGATTTCCTGAAGGAAGCTGCGGAATGTCCAGAGTAGAGAAAGTAGAAACGAAACAATTAGAAACATAATGAAAACAGACACAAATCTGAGAAGTAATTCTACAGAAACACAAAAAGAATGGGAGAACATGCCCTCGAAGAATACTGGAATGGGTGCCACGAGAAAGAGGGAAAAGATATATATACTCCTGTGAGGCCCTCTTAAAATATGTTAGTAGTTTATAGAAATAAGATACTCCAATTACTCTTAAGGCAAAGGTGTCAATTGGACCGATTCAATGAAATATTAATTATAATATCCATCAGAAGCGAGGGGATGGTTGACTGGAGAGTAGACGTAAGGAAGAAAATAGTTGGGGGTGCAGTCAAATGAAAACACTAAATAAGTGGTTGCTTATTTAATTATGTGCCGACGTTTCGACCCACTTTGTGGGTCATCTTCAGGGCTATAGGAAGCTGCAGCAAGAGTAGATGCGGTCTAATATAATATCCATCAATTGGCCTGTTGATATATATTTTTTTTATTGTTTATTTATTGATATTTACAACTGTATTACAATAATACAAGTAAATAGTGATACATAATGACGAGTAGAGAAACTACCCATTGGTAGTACTCAAATCACAAGTTCAACTAAGAAGGTCACCGGGCCATCTTCTCTTCAGAGGCGTCGGAGGATTATCGGGAATTGAAGAGGAAGATAGGTTTGAAACTAGAGGGTTTGAGTGGAAATGAAGTTTTTTATGAAAGGATAGATACCGGGTTCAGGCCAAATCAGCAACAAATGGGACATTAAGGTCGTTATGGATGACTTTATTCTTAACAAAATAAGGCGCGTTGAGGATTTTACGAAGGATTTTTGATTGTAGGAATTGGATTCGAGAGGAATCCGATGGCTTAGTGGAGCCCCAAAGCTCTACTCCGTAATTCCAATTGGGTCTAATGATTGCCATGTAGATGAGTCTTTTGTAATTAATTGGGAGCTTTGAGCGTTTGTCTAGTAAATGTTGAAGTAGCCTCAAACGGCGAGCTGTTTTTTGTCGTTTCAGTCTAGTATGACTGCAGATATCTAAATTACTATTGTATTATTATGTCCACTCTAACTATGTTCCATTTTTTAAATTACTACCTATTGTATTATTACGTTATTGATTGAATATTTTGTTATTGTATGTTGTATCGTTCGTTTCTTTTATTTTCATTACTATTATATTACTGTTTTATTATTAGTTATTTAAAAGATATGAACTCCATTAAGAATTTAAAAATAATGAACAACAACAATCTGAACTGACAAGAACTAGAATCCTGGTGACAAGCCGAACAAGATCAAGATCTTTTGACTAGCCGAACCACTAAAGATTCTTATAACCATGTAAAACTTAGACCAAACTATTAATAGTTGTACACCTTTTGTACAAGTTTTTTAGAACAATTAAAAAATAATAATGTTTCGTCTTTAAGGTGACATATTATTTTATTTATTAACAGCAATTGTTTATTTTAAATTATGTTTATATCTATTTATGGAGTACGGACGCCTGTAAAATGCCATTGGTGGTGGTTAAAATAAATCATTAATGCAAACAGTTCAATTAAAACAGATGAACAACGCATTCAACGACACAGACACTTCAGATTTATACAATTTTATTGATGCATAATTTAACATGACAACGAAACCTGCGCCATTTAGGCCCTGTAAAATTTATAATGTTTTAACTGAAAATTTATGATAAAACTCTGTATGTATATATATATATATATGAGTATGAGAATATATAAGCAAAACAAAGATATATAAGCACTAGCATATGCTCGGTAGGTCTATATTAACGGACTTTGCTACCCCAATTGCGAATCCGCTTCCAGACCATTTGAACGAAGGGTTCCGCTCATGGTGAAACATTAGCTTTTACGTCTTTATGAGTGCGATTTATCACTTCCGCATTATTTGCATGTTCTTCTGAAAGGTCAACACTATTAATCAGATCAGTATGGAGAGAGGGGAGTCCACTGCAATCTATTACCGGTCCCAATTATTCCAGTGTCTCTCTGTAGGGGATACGAGCATATGGATCCGATTCGGAGAGGAAAATTACATAACAAAGATGATGAATAACGAATAAAATGACGAGTTATTAGAATGAAAGAGGTGAATAAAACACTAATATAGAATAAGAGTTAAAATAAGTAACAATTAAATTTAAATACAAGAGCAAGGCTCGCAAAGAGACAGAAGTGGAACAAATCCTAACAAGGAATCTTAAGTCTCGCCAAATCAATGTATTAAATTTATAAAAATTAATCTATATATATATTGTCTCACTTATACGAAAATTAAAGAATTCCTCATAAAAAATTACTAATTCAGCAGATATCACACTACATTTTGTCCTGGTATTGGACATGTTCCTTAACCAAATATCAAAAACGAACGAAATAGTATTTAACATTCTTCAAGACGTTCAAAATTCAAATTTATATAGAAGTTGAATATTTACTTACCTACGATTACATTTAGTTACTTACGACTCAAAGATATCCAGAACGGCTCAAGAGACAAAATTCACTAGCAAATTAGCTTCATTAGCTTATATAAAGAAATTTATATCCCAAAGAATTATTATTAAATTACTAACACTTACAGGACGCGACCGTATCCAAGGTTATCTGCCTGACCACAGTCGCAAAAGGTAAGGGTCACCTGAGCTGTAGGGATTATCATAACAACCTACTAGGCCTTAAGGTTGTAGCCAAGTAGAGGCCAATGCTTACTAAATTTTTAGGACTTCGTTCGTTCTCTACTTCACAAAACTAACTCAACGCTAGCGCTTAAATTTAGTAAAATCATCAATACTCTGCGTAGTATAATCTCCTAAACCATTTTCTGACTGAATATTCTACGCAATACCATATTTTCGAATACCTCAAGGCGTTGTTTATGTTTCAAAGATTTCTTCGTCCTTAAACGTGTGATGTTTACCTTATAAGATTTATTTCATTCGATTGCCTCTAATCAGACAACTGTTTCGTTGTTTGAGATTACCAAAAAAACACCGGGTATAGAGGTAAGATCACAAACGTTGCTCCACTCGTACTCCTTGGGAGACAAACAGAAGAATAAATTCATATCCTGAGGATGTCCTGGAGTGGACTAAAGCCGGTCTTGGAGAGGATAAGCCCCGAGGTGTATATCATGGCCTCAACATTTTTATGTCTTGTTTTGTTATGCTAATGCGAGGAGGTCGCTCCACCGCCTTCGGGATCCACAAAGGAGAGTCTCGCCTAAATAATGCACCGTTTCTGGGGAGCTGTTGCATTCCTTACTCCCCATATACTATATATATATATATATAGATTTATATACGAGATACACATACTTACATATATATTATATAGATGAAAGTATTTACAATCGATCTGTTTCATAAATTCTTGAAGGGAATACTTCTTAATCCACATTTAGCCATTTCTGGTAGTATTTCTAGCATTTCTAGTAACATGCTCAACACTGGGGTACATAACGGCCTCTAATTTGAGTTATACAATTTCTTTTAATCAAGTTTAGTTTCAAGATTATAATATTATTGATATAAGAATAATTTGTTAATTATTTTGGAGCTTTAAGCGTTTGTCTAGTAAGTGTTGAAGTGCCTAAAACGGCGACTTATTTATTAAGTGAGTTTAATTTAACGAAGATGTGATATCTCAAAGGCTCGGGATCTCCATTTTACGTACCATCTGACTGGTATTATCAAGGTTCTATACTACTTTTAAAAAATCCTAGGGCCACCTGACGGGCTGCGAACACACGACCTTGAGCATAGGAAATTGTTGTGTTATATTCTAAACTACTTCGTTTTTTTAAAAATATATTCTTCACAAAAATATTACTAGAGGCGATTGTATTTATCTAATAAATAAAACATTAATTCGCTTATTTTGTATTGATTGTAATGGATACAAATAAAAAGTATGTTGATGATAAAATGCTGACTTACCTACGATGTCAGGTACTCATTAAAGAACCCAATCCTAATTATATCTGTCACATTTACGCATCCCACTGTAGTTTCATCCAATCAGCCATATCAGCTTTAAGTGACGTTGAATGAATAAACGAAACGTACATAAACAAACTTTAGATTACGTAGGAATATAAAATTAACCATTTCCCGTGGATGAAGTGTACTAGAACATTGTCCGAACAAATCATACTCCGCCCATCGACACATGGAAGATAATTAGTGACGGAACGAAATGATGTCGCGACTCTTATAAATAACGCAGGCGAAATAAGAGACATGTTCAGGCGCCATAAATCGCGACACCCCATCACCGAGGGCTCTTTGTTGGAACGGCTCGGCGGATTTTTTAATTTCAAAGCTACTCCCTTCTCTATTATTGTCAGCATAAATTTCCTCCTTCAGCGCCACTCGGGTATTCAATACAGAGGCTGGCTACTCGCCTGGAACCGAGCATTGTCCAAGTTTGTTATTTATTGAAATCCATCTAGATGTATATTCTTTTATTTATTTTTTTGGGACATTTTTTAAATATATCTTCATGTGGAAACTGATAAAAAATATAGAACATACCAGATAGTTACTTTTAAATAACTTATTATACTTAATCAACCGCGTTAAAAGCTATCAAATATATTTTATTTCATTTTTTTTTATTTTACATATGTATTTATTTGGGAAAATGAATTAAAAAAAAAAATAGCAGTTATAAATGTTTTACTTAATCAACTCTACCTAAGGGGCGACCTGTGGTCTAGTGGCTAGCGTAACAAACTACTAAGCCAAACATCGCGGGTTCGTAGCCCGGCAGTTGGCCCTAGGATTTTTAAAAGGGAGTAAAAAATCCTTAGTTACGCCGTCCTTCGGAAAGGACGTTAAACGGGGGTCCCGAGCCTGTGCGATGTCAGGTACTCGTTAAAAATCCTTATCCTAATTAAACCTGGATAGGCAAAATTTAGAGCTCCCACTGTAGCATCGTACGATTAGCCATAGCAGCGTAAAGTGACGTTAAATGAACAAACAACAACAACTGTATCAACGGCACTTGCTAAATACTAACATATGCAATTTATTTGAAATATATATTTGATACATAAATTTTATTAATAAATTATCCTATTAAAAAATAATAGTAATAATGAATAAAATAAATTTTAAATATGCATATACATGCTGATAATCATATGCAAAAAAGATTTACTGCTGTTGGTATTGTTGATGGGCAGTAAAATTTAAAAAAAATTAATTAAAGTATGATCAATGTTACTGCAACCCTATCAATTATTTAATTTAATATTCAGACAGTTATATTAATATAATTTTTTATAATAACTAAAACTGATGTTTCCATTCATATATTCATGCAAATAATTACGATGCTGTTATTTATGCAATAAGATAATTGCACGAGGAAATTTCCTACACTATTAGCAATGCAAATGTTATTTAAATTTGGATAAAATTAGCTTCAAAAACTTCGATTACATAAAATGATCAACACTGTTTCTTGGTGGGATTTTGAAAATTATTATAAATTGGTGTTTAATATCATCGGTATGAATATTGTTAATCATAAAAGGTTAATGCTAAATCGCCCATAAGGAACAAGATGCTGGCAAAAATCATAATTTGCTTTGTTAGGAATTCCACAACAACGACGATCATAAAAACATGTATGTAAATTTATATTATCTAAAAATAACCATGATGAATGAAATGATTTTTTGAACTGATCAAATAAACTAAATAAGAAAAAAGATTATAACTATTTTCTGCGGTGTACAAAGTTGTTCTCCCATTTTCCTCAATTACAAAACGAGCATGTCATGTTTAAAAAGTATGTTATTTATTTCTGAAAAACTGATTTTTTTTTTTACTATATAAAATATTTCAGCAATCCAAAGGCAGCTTTTATAAATGA
Organism: Troilus luridus; assembly: GCA_964056705.1. Lineage (NCBI taxonomy): Eukaryota > Metazoa > Arthropoda > Insecta > Hemiptera > Pentatomidae > Troilus > Troilus luridus. Next base: position 14,306,964 of record OZ057416.1, on the reverse strand, counting down.
TGGCGAAATTCGTGGATTAAATTGAGTGGAATGGATTGACATTAGCATTCCAGCCAGAAGTGACAAAATATCTCTAACTTTGCTAAATGAACCGTACCAGGGGTGTCCTGATGATCCTTCTCCCTTTATATATAACTATATATATATATATATATATATATATATATATATATATATATATGGATAGATAGATAGATAGATTTATAAATAAAAAATAGAAAACATATCAAGTTGTGTTCATTTATTAATTTTTTATAATTATTTAATGTTTTTTAATCAATAAGTTTTATAATTAGAAGATGTGATCAGGAAATTTTCTTACTTCCATTGACTACTTTTTCACTACAAAGTCGTGTTTCAACATTTCATTAAATGTGAAATATACAATAAAAAAAATATCTATCTGCCACTAATCATGCTGGTTTTATTATGATTGAAAGGTTATGAAATTCTTTTCAAACAACAAAAAAAGTAATTAAAATGGGTGTGGAATCGCATATTGAATTTAAAAGACTAACTTCACTATTGTTTTGCAATTAAAACCCTCAATTATATTAGTAACTATTAAAAGCTATTAAGTTACTATCCCTTTAATTACTGTTTGTATCACATAAAAGAGTTATTCTTAGAATTAAACCAACACTTTCTATAAAATATCTAGTAAATCTATTATAGATTAATAGTAAAACATTTTTTTCTTATTAATATTAATTGAAATAAAAATATTAAATTCTGCAACGCAATAAGGTAGTAAGTACTAGGGCTGCAAGTAATAACTCCCTCCATTTATTAAAGATACAAGAAATAGATAATTAAAAAGCAATAAAACAATAATAATAAGGTAAAATAAATAAAATCGTAAAACCTTTCGTTAAAAACTTTACAACTGTATAACAAAAAGTATGGAAAAAAAACCCTGTGCTAATATAACATGAAGGATCTGGGGTTTAGTAAATTGTAGAACTGTACTGTTTCTTGTACATCAGCTGAGCAAGAAGTAATTCGTCCTAGATCACTCTTAACCGCCAGATTTTCCCCCTTATTTTGGGCATCCACTTTATAGAGGCTCGGTGAACCCCAGTAGGGTTCCAGATCCTTTCCGAAATATATAAGAAGTAATTATTATGAATAATGAAACAACGACATGACAGATGGTTTGTAGAGAAACCGACCGCTGGTAGTATTCTAACGTAACCCCAAACCAGTAAATGCTACAGTGCCGAAAGAAAGGAAGGATTAACAAATCCTAAATTTAAATAATAATGTTTAAATCAAAACAGTCATCATACCGCGACGCCTGATTCAACACCCAGGCCTCCCACACAAATGCAAATAACTGTTTTGCTTTCACTGTCCCTCCATTTCGAACAGTGTTGCCAACTCACCTGGAACAGAGAAAAAAAAATCATATCAGTGACACAGGATTTCAATTATCCAAGAGTGGATTTTATTCATACCACGCAATTTAAAAATAAAATAATATACCTATATATAATGATCTGGATAAAAAATTATCATTTAATACAGTCAATTAATAAGAGGATTTTTCATTTTTGTAAGTTATTGAAATAATATCTCAACACAGTTAAATAATAGAAACACACTGATTAGGTCTATTACAAAAATATAAAACAAGGGGAAACAGAATCAGAAACACCAGATTAAAGAGCAACAAAGCGGGGGAAAAACCAGATGAAAATGCAATAGAGTAAAACAGATTACCCTGGTTTGGCCATGTGAAGAAGAATTGAGGAAAGGATAACCAGGCTATTCTACGAGGCGATAGTGGAAAGAAATTTTTTTAACACAACTCAAAAATCGGTGTTTTTTCGGTGGTGAGGTACGACAATGAAAGAAATGGGTAAATATATCTTTCCCCCTCATTAAAACAGTATCAAATTAAAGTCAGAGCTTGTCTGCCAGTGTGTACTCCTACATACTACAGCTTGTGTACCTCTTAGTGTCCTAATGCTATTCCAAGCTCACTAATAGTTTCCCATTTTTCCATAAATGTAAATTCTTTCCTTGTGCCACTTTAGAATTACTAGTGCGATATGAGAAGGTGAAGAGAGACTTTCGGCCAGTACTGTGATACATAGATCAGGGTTTATAAACGGGATCCTCAACACTGATTACTGTATAAGAGGAAATGATTAAGAAGAATGAGAAGAAAGATAAATGTAACATTTCAGTATCTAAGGAATGGTCGATTACGATCATTTATAATATTTGCTATGAATTAAGGTCAAATTTCAGAAACTATTATATGAGCTTCTAAACCTACTCCTATAGCTGAGTCCTATGCTGAAGATTCCAGGTTCGATTCCGGCTGGGACAGATAGATCGTTAAATCTGGTAAACAGCCACTGATGGACCCTTGCGACTCTAGTGTGGCTTACCTAGCCTCCATAAATAAGATACCCTGAACATGATCTCGGACGTAACCTTCCTGCCTATTCGTTAAACCAGTATTCCGTAAAATCAGCATCTCTCTCTTTCTCTCTACATTGTACTGAACCCAAGGCATTATAGTTTTCGAAATTATAATATATAAAAATATATATATTTTGGCCGCCAATGTTTCAGCACCCTTAAGAACGGCTTTTGTTTCCATCGAAGTTCCTAAAGATGCGTGCCTCCACGTGGTGCGGCTGGATACTCTATTCTGAAAATGCTAGGAATAGAAGAACTAAAACAAAACCCTCTAGGGCTAAATGCCATAGTTGTATACCTGTCAGAATTACCTCACCCTAAAATAACTTGTATCATGAAATTGACTTCTCACAGAAATAATTACCCTGAAGACGAAGTCGGGCGATCGGATTCCAGGGTGCCTGACAGTGTGAAGCAAAAAGATAATAACGGTGAATCGGAGCACCGCAAGAACCCCCCAAACAAATTATAAGGCAAAAAGAAAGTACTTTTTTGGGACATACAATATAGCGATGCCTTAGTTCACAAATGTGTTAAATGCCAAAAACAAGATTTTACATGAGTCAACTTTGATAATAATCTAACATAAGAAATATACTTCAAGTTTAAGCACACAATATATTTTTGTAACCTTTAAAGCTTCTCTATTGATTTTATATGAACATATGATCTATGACTTCCTGATCACTACTTTACAATATTATTTAAATAACAAAACCCATTTTTGAAAAATTTACACTTAACAAATTTGTGAACTAAGGCATCGATAAACTCACTATAAAAAACAGTCAGCCTTCCGAGTCTGGAGAAGGTCCTGAAGATTGAGAGAAAACTTCTGAGGAGGATTCATGAACCTAAAGTAACACAAGAGGGGTATAGGTGAAAATCCAACGATGAAATATATAAAAATTTGGAAGATCTTGAAACAGTCATCAGGACCGAGAGGCTGAGCTTCTACGGCCACGTGGTCAGAATGAACAATAAGATGCTGAAGCTATAAGGGTGTAGGTGGATATGTGAAACAAATAAAAGAGGAGCTGGATAGGCTAAAAATCAAGGATGAGGACTCCTTGGATAGAGAGCTTTTCGGGAAAGAACTAAAAGAAGTTGGGGTTCTTGCGGGAAGGAAGTAGAGGCGAGAGAGAAAATGGACTAAGGAAGAGTGAGAGGAACAGTCCAGGAAGATGAGAGAGTATTGGAGTAGAAGGAAGGCGGAGAGTGTGATATATATATATATATATAATAGTTTTCGGAGGAGGAATTGGTCAGGATGGACGTGAAAAATAAAATCTTAAATCGTAAGCAACTAATTACATAATTCACAGGGCGTCGATTAACCAAACTAATGTCGTCGGGTTTGGTTCGAGTAATCGAAATTCGGCTAAATTAAAAAAAGAAATTCTCAAACAATCGCCACATTTCTCTAAAAAAAAATACATGTTAATTTCAATGTGTATTACTACTCTCAGGTTGTCACCCGCTAAAGAGTTTTTAGTAACAAAATAATGAGTACATGTCTCATCAAAATGTTTTCATCGAAACTTTAACATTACTCATACTGCTAAAAGCCTAGTTATTAAGAAACAGCAATACTAGAGTTTCATTATAGTAGTTCTAGAAATTGTATTTAGTGCTCTTGGAACTTATTTCCTAGGAATGGGAATATACGACCTCCAATAGTAAATTATCCGCCAAGCCAATTCGGATAATTGAACGTTCAAATAATTGACGTTCGGACAATTGACGCTCTACTGTATTAGAAAGCAAGGCTCAGGCCCACATCGCAGTTCTTCATCATGGCTTAATGGTCACCAATAAGTGAGTAGTGGAGAGTGAGCTTTAAGATTTTACTTTTGACCTTCAACCGATTTCTCCTCCACGATATTTCTACGGTCAAAAAAAAATAATTCAATATTAGTTATATTAACATATTCGTATTGAGTCGTTTCATATGAAATGCCAGTTTTCAAGGTTACTATAAAATTAAAAAAAAATTATTATTATTATCTATGCAGTTTCCCCAACGTGTCAACGAATTTTTAATCACCAAAATGAAAAAAAAAAATCAGAGGTTTGTGATAAAATAGTTTCTGAATATACATTTTTTAACTTGAGAATCATTTTTAAAAATGTTATCCCCTCGAGGGAGTTTTCTACATTTCTATAAAGATGGAAATCTCTTGGAGAAAAGTCTATCGAATAAGGTGGTTGTATAGGTGTAAACATGAACATGGTAAACTATATGTCCAGGACCGGGACTCGAATACGGGTCGCCCAGATCGCTAGTCTGGAACTCTACCAATTGAGCTATCCTAGCTTATGGCTCCCCGGTCATGGGTACGATACTATCAATAAAGCTCGCTCCCCGGTCATGGCTGTATCCTTTCTTTTAACTGATCACATGTCCCCGCGTTCTCGCAATTTGCGATGTATACGAGGGGAAGAATGTTCTTTGAACATTTATTTAATTTGGATCTTGTTGACTTACGTCATAAATTCGTTATAATTTATTTTATTTTATTAGTTATTGATTTTATTAATTTTCTTTTCAAGTAAAAATATATAAAAATTAATAAAATCAATAACTAATAAAATAAAATAAATTATAATAGTAAACTATAGTAATAATAAGTCCACTAATTCCTCTTTTAGAAATAATACGTTTGTATTAAATATACATTTCATATGAAACGATCCAATAAAAGTGTTTCGAAACCTCATGCTTGACTACATATGTGCTTCATCTCATTTCACGATATAGAAATTGTTAGCGAAGCACATTTTAAATAATCCACATTGATTGCTATATTAATGAATCGAATAGAAAAAATTATTTCAAAGAGTGAAATGAATATCTTGTATTAAAAATAAAAATGTTTACCATTTGTTTTTGTTTATTCATTTAACGTCACTTAATGCTACAATGGTTAATTGGACGACGCTACAGTAGGATTCCTAAATTTTGCCTATTCGTGGTAAATTAGGGATAGGGAATTTAAAGGATTGACATGTCACAGGCTCGGGGCTTCCTTTTACGTCATTTCCAAAGGACTGCAAAATCAAGGAATTTTGATTCCATTTACTGAAAAATCCAAAACCTCAGATAAATATAAAATAAATAAATAAAAGTATAATATAAAATGTTTCTTGATTATACTTATTTCGGAATGTTTTGCCTAAAATATTGTTTTAGACATTTGTAAAGAGATGGCAAAGTGAAAGTCACAAAGCAGTTACTATTTATAGTCTTAGTTTAGGCCCTACGTTTTAGACATAAGAATGTTCTTAGAAAGGCCGTTACTGTCGAACATTCCTTGTAGGTTATTTTGTAGCCATTCGCTGGCAGTTAATATGTTTCAGAATATAAAATGCTCGCTGACTTTTACAGTGACAACTACTTGCCTTTTGTAAACTGTAGGGAAAGTTGTCATGACAGCATTAGCAGTCGTATCAGATTTGGCGTGATACTTGACAGTAACTGTCCGTTGTAGAGACTACTTAACTGCCAAAAGTCAGAATAACGTAATTTTGGTATCAACTGTAGAACTTTATCTCTGAACTTTAAATCGATTATTATGTATTTAATTTATTTGATAAAGAGTAAAATTTAAATAATATTGTTATTTTGATCTGCAAATCGCTGTTATTTTTAAAGTCTTTATATATTCTGGGACAAGTCCCTTTAGAATAACAATACAGGTATTAATATATAACAATTTTGTCAACCGTTGAAACAGAATGCCGGAATGCCCCATCTTACTGTACAGACAGTATTATTGCGATTGGGCTAGTTTCGAAGCCCATAATTATATGTATTTTCGAAATAAAATTAATTCGAGGATTTAAGTAAATCTCACTTCTGGTTGGATTGTTGATTGTAGATAGAACAAATAATGTTAGTTGTGCGTTGTTTATTTATTTAAGGTCACTTTATCCTCTTGTGGCTATTTGGATGATACTAAAGTGGGAGTCCTGAATTTCGCCTATCCAAGGATAAATAGAATAGGGATTTTTAACGAATGTCTGAAACATCAGTTTCATGGTACAGGTTAAGGACCAACATTTTACGTCCCTTCCGAATTGAATCAATACCCATTTAATATTGTTTTGCGATATCGAGTATTTTGCATTAAATAATGTAATGAATTTTTTAATTTTAATTTTAGGCTTGTTTTGTAGATTAAAAAAAATAATTTAAAGTTTATTTAGTAGAGACTGTATTGTTTCATGGACAACGGTTCTGCAGGGAGGTGATTTGTCCTAGATCACGTTCAACCGCCATATTCCCACATTATTTTGGATGCCCTATTTTTATAACTTATTATAGAGGCTGGATGAGCCCCAAGAGGGTCCTAAATCCTTTATGATTCATCTTCGGGCGCTAACAGACTAAATAAAAGTCTTGCCTGCAGCGGGATTTGAAGCAGGATTTCCGCCATGGTGCCTCTACCACTGAGCCATTGCGCTCCCTTATCGATGCCTGTAAAATTGATCCATTCCATTGAAATTCAAAAACATAGCTATACTTTGGTATTGGTTTAAAAATGTCAGGAACAGTAGCCTTGTATACCAATTTTTAAAAATATGTATAATTTAACTGATCAAGTACGACAAAAGGGCAAACAAGAAGTAGTGCCTCGATCCGTTGCTAGGCAATGCCGATAAAATATTTCATCACTATAAACTTTTTTTATATAATAGAGAAACATTTCCTTCTGTCCAATTCAATGATTACGTCCTACTAATTTCCGACACGGTACGACACATTGGCTTCCTCCTAAAGAAAAGACTTACATGGAACCCACATACCAGACTCAAAAGACAAGAACTTAACAGACGATTCAGCCAATACAGATTAAAATGTAGGACATCCCATTTATCAATAGACAATAAACTTATAATATACAAGACCATCATCAAACCTATTGGCCCTATGAACTTGAAATGTGAGGGACCGCAAAAAAATAGAATATCAGACGTATTCAATCCTTTCAATCCGAAATCCTGAGAACTATTGTCAATGCTCCTTATTATGTCTCCGATAAAACCCTTTATAATGATCTCAACATTCTTTTCGTCCTACTAAATTTTCAAGGTTTTATCAAAACCTTGCCTGTCATCCCAATCCACTGGCTCAGTTATTATCCAGTTCCACACATCCACATAACCCACCCCGCCGTCTAAACTGTCATTGGCCCCGAGACCTGTTGTAATGATATTATTTGGAGTAGTGGGACTGGCCAGATACCCCACTCACGACTTGTGTGTAAGATATCATGCGCCCTTAACCAACTTCCATTGGGGTTTAAAGTGAGTGACGCGGCTGGGAAAGGGGGCATGGGCCTCCCGGACTCCTGCTTTGCCCTCATTCCTGGGGAAGAAGCTTAGTTCGGGGACCCCTGGCAAATTTTAAATATTCTAATTATGGTATGAATGTGAGCAATAATTTTATTTTTAGACTATTTTTATTATCATCTTCGCAAGTATTTATTTTATTTTTATGATCCGTATATATATATTTTTCTTTTCTGATTTTATTGTACGATTGTATAGCTTCGTGTTCATATGAGTGTATGAAAATATACTATAGAGATGTGGAATACTGAACTATGGTTCAGTGATGGTAAATAGATATTTACTATGAATAGTGGTGTTAATAAGAACTTGATAGGTTACTGAGGTCTATAAATACCCCACAAGGTATCACCTATATCTCAAAGCAGAAGACGACGTCATTGTTACTGACAAGTCGACATCAGAGGCAGAAGGTGCTTTATGCCCTGCTTCAACATAGCCACAATGCGTCCTGACAAAGGACCAAGTCGCTTAATACCGATCGGTATCGGATCCATTACTTTATTCGTTTGAACCCGCACCTGCTCTGGATATGGCGGCACAGCGATCGCTGCAATGTACCTCTAATGCTAATTATATTCTGCTCTGGTTCAAAGGATTGTAACCAATAAACGGATTCGTCGGATTAAGTATTCAAACGGGGGAATAGCCACGTGTTTTTAGTACTAACATCAAAAGAATTTAACTTCAATCGAAAAAAACCCTGAAACTCAATAAGGGATATAGAGAAATTATTAAAACGCAATTGGTAAACCCCAAAAGAAAGAAAGCCTAAAGCCTCTAAAACTATACATCATGGAAAATAACTAATCAAATACTCCAGTTATTTAAAAAAAAAAAAATTATTTCTTATATAATTTGCTACAATTCACCAAACTTATAAGCTGTACCAAATAGACCAGGCTCAAACTAAAAACAATTACCATTTAAATGTATCTATACAGAATCATAATATACAATGAAAGAAATTTTTTTTTTACAAAAACCCCAACAGAGAAAAAATTAATAATAATATAATACACAAAAATTTTAACTATACATTCTTAATAACTTATATACACATATATAAACAATAACAATAAAATAAAAGAAATTGGTATCCAATGATAATAAATGCTTTGTACTATTTTTTTATAGTTTCCAATATTTTTATAAGTGGTTTTTTATTATGTTTACACTTAAGAAAGAATATTTTGCATATTTCATTGATGAATACATTAATTTAAGGTATAAATAATTCTTTATGCATAATTTTAACTTTAGTCTAATACGCATAATTTCTAGCAATTCTAAGGCATTTGCTTTGGAATATTTGTAGTCTTTTTGTAATTAGTTTCAGACATATAACTAAATATTGGGCATGCATATATTAGAATAGGCCGTAAGCAGGCACCAACTAATTTACACAAAACCTTGATGAATTATGTACCAAAACCTTTCTCGTGAGTCACTATTTGTTGGTGAAAACAGCCTGAAAATCCATGCAGTAGTTACTGAGTTTACCGCAGAAAAGGACTTTGTTTTATACTGTATATAGATTATAATAAGCAATATATTTAAATATTTTGTTTCAAAATATACTTTTTATTGAACCTAGGAGTGACATCTAATTGATGAGTCTGTTTGGCCTGTTGACGTGAGATGTGCTGCGCTCGAGTTTCATAGATTTGAATTTTGTTGTGTATGATCGCTGATGCCTGAACTGATAGAACGTTGACTGGTTTGTTATTTTCGAGTACTTTAGAGTCTTAAGGATCCTTTCTGTTTTTCTGAGTTTTCCAATTGCGTTGTAGTACAAATTTATGTTATTTTCAGAAACATAATTTTCGGTCCTTCAAGATTCAATTATGAGCTGGAACAGTTTGAGGTTAAGATCGAATCAAAAGAAAATAATATTAGATGATTAAAGTTATATATTTCACTAATTTTTTGTACTAATTTAAAGCAATACGTTTGACAGATTTTCATGGTATAGGTTCTATCGGTATTTAGGTAAATATAACCAAAGTTTATGTATCAAATCTGTCAAACCAATCCCGAAAATTTTGAAGTACCATATCTTTGGAAAATTGGAGAAAACCTGTAAATAGTTAAAATGTTGACAAATAATTACTTCATTTTCAGACCAATAATAACAAAGTTTTATTAATTAATAATGCAATGCTGTTTTACACATTTAAATAGAAAAAAAATTGGATACATTTTATGATTGGCTGCTTCTGTTATCCACAGGCAAACAGATACTAGGAGAGAAAGCTGGATAACATAGAGGCGAGATCTGATCATTAGTACTCCGTGCACTCAACCAAATCGACCGGCAACTTCCCACCGATAATACTCTAAGAGCTCTTCGGCAAGATTACAAATCAAAAGTCCAACTTCTCTGGTTTAGAAGATGAGGATATCCAGGATATGAAGCATATGAGCGATGTATTTTCCTCTAAACTCACATCTGGAAGCTCTTGAACCCAAACGCCGGAGAGCTTCCATATATCAATTGGAAGGAATTCAAGATGTACATGCTCTTACGATATGGCCTCCCAGGCAAGGAGGAAGGAGTTAAGACGCAAGCAGCAATAAATAGTAGAGAGAAGAGAAATAGAAAAACTAAAATTATAATTGATGATATGGACTAACAAAGAGCAAAAAAACAAAACACTAAGAACATGATTCAATATTGGAACTGAATAATATCTGAAATAAACATTAAAACAAAATGAACAGGCTTGGGTTCAAGTCTAGGTAACGCATTGCTTATTACCAACGGTTGTGCAGAGAGGTAATTAGGCAGTGATCTCGCTCAATTGCTAAGTTTTATCCCCCAATTGTATAGAGATGCTGGGTGAGTGTCCATTGAATGTCCCTCAAAACATAAAGCAGTATTGATCATATAAAAATATCGAACTTATTTTTCCTCTGAGATTTTCGAATAGCTTTCAGTGTTGTGAACATTACGGGCTTAACAATCGATCCTTTCAGATTAAAAAATGTTAACCACATAAAAATCTTACCAAAAAAAAACAACAAGAAACTTGTACCACTCAATCCATGAAGGGTCTTAGGTTCAGTACTGATTAATGAACAACGGTTGCGCAAAGAGTTGATTTGTTCAGCAGATCACCCTCAACTACCAGATTTTGCCCATTATATTTTATATCAAATTTATAGAGGCTGGATGAACACTTGGAGGATCCCATATCCTAAAAGACTCGTCCCGGAGTGTTTAGAGATTAGATGAAATTTGCTACAGCCGGATTTGAACCCGGGACGGCAACTTAGCGCTCTGCTATTGAGCTGGTCTGCTTCTTCATACAAGTGTATATACCATTAATAAACAACAAAAAATGGTTGATCTGAAGACAAAATGGTATTTTGGAACCCAAGCAATGTATGGCTTATAATCACAGCCATTCTTAATGAAAACGCTGATGGCTGAAAAATGTTCTTCCGACCAGTCTACAACATAGAGCTATTGTCGTTAAGTAAACTAACCTATGACAAATAATTTATATTAAATGTACCTTAATTTAAAATGTGTGGACATTTATTTACAAAAAATACTCCTTAACTTATTATTTATTTAGCCGACCCGGCTTTTTATTGTTAAAACGCTTTCTCAGAAATTTCCTACCCAAGGGGTCGAGCAGCAAGTAGTCAATGTGGTACAAAATTGTGAGAATTTAGGTCGAAATGACTAAATCACATTTAAAAAAAACTGTACCATTACACAAGTATCTTGGGTTCAGTACGTGATAGACACTTTACTATTTCTTCAAAAACGTTTTTTCAAGGAGGAGGATTGTCCGAAATCACGCTTTACGCCTATTTTCTCCTAATTAAGTATACCCACGTTAAAGAGGTTGAGTGAGCCGTAGGAGTGCCTCCAGATTCCTCAAGGTCCATCCACGGCTGATTACAGATTCAGTACCTTATCTTCCACATCCAGATTTGAACCAAGGACCCTCGGCACATCAACTTTGCAATTTCTCTACCATTGAGCTACTTCGCTCCCACTAAAATTAACTAAGCTAAGACAGAAAGGAAACATGTTCATGTAAAAAAAAAGTAACACTCCATTTTCCGATTCGAGATTAGAATATTTTGTTTTGCTATGTATCGTACCGGGCATTATTATAAAAATAAATATATATTTTCATAAAGAGCAAATGACCGTTTGAAAGAAATAGGTCACTCAGGTAGAATGGTTAGACCCCATGGTCAAGGGGGGCCAAGAGATTCCAAAGAGGGGGTCCAATACTTCACCTTTGTGAGACTGAATATATCCGGAAGAGGAAGGTTGACATCAAGAAGATCGGCGGTGGTAGCCGAAGATGGGGAAACTATAACATAGTTTCCCATAACGATTATAACATATTTTTAGATAACTATAGGAAACTATGTTATAAATATGTAATAATATTTAAAGACTCATAAAAATAACTAGTAAGTATAAATATATTAATCGCTTTTTGTCTATTTTCTAAAATGTATAATGGAAAGGTGGATTGGTTTTCTTGATGTAGTTAGGAATTGCAGGCATACAGCGTCTCTCCGTTAAGTTGTATGAAACAAATCATTGGTTGGAAAATAATAACAAAGGGCAATCTCTAAAAATAAAATGAAAGGAGGAAAGGATAGACGCGTTCAGTTTTGCGAAGGTGAAATACATTTGCCGGGATTCGTCGTTCGCGGCGGTCACTCGCGCGTGAAAACAATCAAACAGCAACCATTGTGCACTTCCAATGCTTTTAGTTATAGCCTTCACTTGAATACGAGAGCAGGAAAGTGGGTGTAATAACTTTTTATGATTCTATATGACTATATTATATGAAAATTATGAGGAAGACTGCTATTTAATAATAATAATAATAATAAAAATATTTATTTGAGAAATTATACAGTTGCCATAAGTATATGGAGAAACCTCCCATTGAAGGCACTGCTAGTGTTGTTCGTCTCATTGTAGTAGATCCCTGCTCCAGAGACGTTTCAGTCTCCTTGTCGGATTCTGTGGTAGTGATTGTACCAGTAAGTTTGGATATACAGCAAGTGAGCCCTGAAATTGTTTGTAGCTTTTGATGATTGTGTCAGTCACGAGTGGTAAGTTGAGATCTTTGTGTAATGATTTATTGGTAATGTAAAAGGGATAGCGAGTAATATATCGAAGGAATTTTGATTGAAAAATTTGAATGGTCTGTATGTGGGAATTTTCGCATGTGCCCCACACTTGCAAGGCATATCGGTTTAAGTAGCATGTTGTATATTATAATTTTGTTTGTTAGTGACAGTTTATTTTGTGGTGAAGTCGTCGTCTTAGGAGTGCGAGTCTGTGATTCAACTTTTTCTTCAAATTAGTTAGGGGTGATTTCCAAGTCAGTCTTCTGTCCATTGTAAGGCCTACTGCTATTTAAATACTCGAAAAGAAAAAACAATCGAAAATTATTATTACAATTATTAGAGACCTCCGTGCTGGTCTCTGAATATAATCTGACAATGCAGGGTATAATAGAATAGAATAGAATAGAAAAATAATAGTATCCTGGGACCAAGTCTCTTTTGAATAACAGAGATGAACAGCATTAAATAAATATATATCTGACCAAAGGCCTACATCAGAATAAAACAATAATTACATAATATCTTGAAAGTAAATAACTAAACAGGTATGTTTTGGTAGAGAATAAGAAAATGTGATACAAAATAAAAATAAAAAAGCAGACAAATTTACAACAAAAAGAAATAGGCTTATGGAAAATTAAGTGAATAAATAATAGCATCTAATAATAAAGGAATTTATATCATTATGCTTGAGAAATATTTTCAGTTATTCATCAATCGACCAAGTTGAATATATCTATAAATTATTTTTTATTGATTATAAAGCATCTGATTGGAAATTTAGAAGATGAAGGAAAAGTTTGAATTTAAATGAGGTTAAAGAAGACGCATGAGTACATGTTAAGGACAATACCTTTTCCATGGCAACGAAGTTGGAAATAGGTTATAAGTGAGTACATCTTAAAACAAAAATAACCCTTCATTGCCTTTACTATTGAGCTGGTTGAGCCATAGAAATGTCTCTAAATCCTAAGGGTAAAAACAGAATAAACAATTCATCTGCCATAACAAGTCTCGAAAAAGGGACTATTGAGGTCATAACTTACTGAGCTAAATTAGCGTTTTAGATAAATACTTGAATTGCAAAAAAGTGTCAATATTTTACAAATAAAAACAAAACAAATATGTGCTACTACAACTAATGGCTCTTGAGTTCATAGCAATCTGTACTATTTCTAGGACAACGGTCGTGCAGGGAGGTAGAGGATTTTTCCAAGATCATACAAAACAGCCAGGTTTTCAATTTCATAGAGACCGATCTGTAAGCGACAAGATCTGTAGATTTTACAGGATCCATTCGTGGTTTATTAACAGACTAAAAAATTATCTTAATATTTATATTTTGAAGATAAAAGATTTGTCCTGGCCGGGATTCGAACCCATGTCCTCCGCATCTCTATCGCGGTACGGTACCAGGGCTCGTAACCAGGCAAGACAAATCCATTCTTCACCGATCCCACATCCCCAGCACTCGCAATTTTTGCGATGTACATATGGGGAAGAATGTTCATTGAACATTACTTTAATTGGGATCTAGTTGACGTACGTAAATTTTATATTTATAATTCTTTTATTTTAACTTTTTTGAGATATATTTAAATCTTTTCTCTTCATAATAAAAATATTAAAATAATCACAATAAAAAAAAAATTATAAATAAAACATTATCTGCTACGGCCGGATTTGAATCCGACACTTTTTTCACAGCTACTTAGCACTATATGCTGAGCTACAACATTTTTTTACAAATAAGTCCTTAGAATATGAATCTCGTCCAAATAAATAATTAGATTAAAATTTATAAAAATTTACCACTATACCATCCTTAAATCAATCGTTTTGTGAGAAAAATATGTTTTATTAATAAGGTTGTGTTTGTATTGAAAATTTGTGTATTCTTTTCGGACACAGAGTGATTAGTGGGGTTGCCTATTACGTAGATTGCTGAGCTTATGAACTTGGGATGCAGTAAATATATTATTTATTATTCAGAGATGAATCGGTTCAGTTGGATCTAGAGACCCTCCTAGGAGGTGCACACTTTTTGAGGAAAACCTGGCAGTTGAGTGTATTGAGTAGCTTAATTGAGAGCATTCGAGCTCATAAGAATCAGCCAGTAAATCGTTATTTATTCATTTAACATTACGTTATGATTTAATGGCTAACTGAACAATCATACAGAGCATTAAAGTTTTCCAATCCAGATATAATTAAGATAGAGATTTTAACAAGTATCTTACACTATACCGAGTCGTAACTCCAATTTTTCGTCGCGCTTTCGAAGGGTGGCATAAGTAGGGAAAGATTATTTTACTCCATTTTAATCCTAACGGTCTGCAAAACCGCGATCTTCAACACAGTAGGTTCTTAACTAGTCCATTCTGTTATGGATTGATTTAAGGATGGTATACTGGTAACCTATGGATGTAATTTCGTAAGCAACGATTGGCCGGCTTCGGCTTCGGTTTCGCTAAGCCTTTTTAATTATTATCGTATAATATTTAATTATAGTAATAAGGTGACAAGTCTTTCTTAAATAGATTTAAATAGAGTTCATAAAAACCCGAGAATCTACTTTTAAAACATCACCCAGCTATTACTTACTATTCTATTACGGACACCCAATAAGAACCAAAAGATTCGAGACTCATACCGAAACCATCCGGAAGACTATTAACTTCGTGACGATCATAGAAGACTGATGAACGAGTACCGCTTCTGGACCGGGACCATCAGTCTTCGTCTTGTTAGAGGAAGGAGTCGCTCCGTCAATTGATTTATTACGATATGTTAATTAGGCTGTATCAATAAGAGCCAAATTAGTCCGGACGAGCCGCCGAGGTTTCGACGTTCTCAGGCCTAGGAGGTAGCCTGCCTTCATTTGTTTTGGGTTGGAGGAGAGGAATGGATAAATTTCTTGGCATCGTTTTCGCAGATATTATATATATTATATTATATTGTATTATTATTATTATTTCGCGAATCAATAGAAAAATACTGATGCCTTATTACAACTTATTACAATATTCCTTTCCTTTCAGAATTCAGGCTAGTATGCACTTCAATTTTGAGTCCTAATAGGGCTCCACTTAGCCTTTGAATTCCTCCCGAAACCAAACCTAATAATCTAAAATCTTTAATTAAATGTAATATTTATCAAACTTAAATGAACAGATGACTTATATTAAATAAAACAAATTAATAAGGCAATTATATTACAACCAAAATAAAAAATAAATAAAATAAAGTGCGTTATATATAACTTATAAAAGCATTTTTGGAGATGCTTGAAGATGGTGAATTGTGCCTGAAGATGCCGCAAAGTGAATTAAACATTTTGTACTTGTATAAATTGAAGTATAAGCGTGTTATTTATTGGTGTTTTTTATTTATTTATTTAGTAAATTGTCTTAAGGCAATAAGGGTTTTGACAATATTAAGTATCACGGATAATTTATGGTCAATAACCTCGTTACTCAAAGCCATTATCATAATTTTTTTCACTATATTTCCTACGTTTGATTATTTTTATGGATTCTTCTTCTGAAATTGAAAAGAGTTATCTCCACTTCTGCTTTCCATTCGTACACAAACTCTTTGAAGTATGGATAGTTGGCTCAGACTGTAATGGTTCAGATGAAAAATAATTAGCTAGGTTTGAAACAAGTGCCTTTGATTGTGAATAAAGTTTTTCATGAAACGACATCCATAATGACCTCATTGTCCCATCCGATGCTGCTTTGGCCCTAACCCGACACCAGTCTTTTTATGAGAAACTTTATTTACACTCAAACCTACTTGTTTCAAACCTTGCTACTTCTTCTTCAGCTAATGACCGGAGTCGTAATAAATTACCCACACTTCAAAGAATTTGTGTACGTCTTGAAAGCGGAAGTGGAGATAACGCTTTTCAATTTCAGAAGAAGAATCCATAAAAATTACCAAACGTAGGAAACAAAACTATGAAAATGGCTTTCAGTGACGAAGTTATTGACAATATAATTATGTGTGATAATTAATATTGTCAAAACCTGTATTGCAGTAAGGTAATTTATTAAATAAATAAATAAAAATCATCAATAAAGAACACGCTTATAATTTAAATTTTACAAATGCAAAATGTTTCAGTCACTTTGAGCCATTTTCAGGCGCCTCAAAAAATGATTTTGTTGGCTATATAAAACGCACTTTATTTTTAATGAATTTATCAGGGTTTTTTCTGGTTTAAACCAATTCTTTACCGACGTTTCGCTGGCCATACTGTAAGCTTCGTCAGGGCTTAATCTGAGACTGAAAATGTACTTCTTTACCGAGGTATTTAAAGCTTTTGGGTCCTTGGGCGGAGCCTATTCCTCCATCAGCTGATTGGCTGGGTCCAAACATGGGTCTCTGAACACCTGATGAGTGGATTAAAAATATTGGCCGTGGCAATTTATTTTTTTATAGCTTTTAATTTTGGTTGAAGTGCTATTCCCTTATTAGTTTGTTTTATTTAATATTTGATTTTTTTTTTCATTTACACTTTTTGATAAATATTACATTTATTTTGATTACCACGCAAGAACATAATGACATTGAATCTCTTCAGGCTCTTAACCAAGAACGGGTAATTAAAAAACAAATTAAAATGAACTATCTTTTGTTAACTATTGTCATTTTTAAAATGAATTACAATTTTTAAAATGTACTATAAGTAAGAATGATAGGGTAATATTCGTGAGGGTGCTGGTGATTCGAGTTACGATTGCATAGGAAATAATTGCCACTCACAATACAATAGTGGGTTATGCCTGTAACTGTGGGGTGGGTATTGTGTCACTAACTGAGTTGGAAACTATTCATCTCGCAAATCATGCGCCCTAGGCCTCCTGTGGCTCTAAGCAATTCTATTAGTCACTACTATTATACACAGCCTTTTTTTTTTAATCTGTTAAATCCAATAGTACAGCTTTATTTTATTTACAGTTTTATATAGACGGATATAGCTGAACAGATAAGGCGACATTACCATAACTTTATAAGTCGGAATGTATAAACAATATATTTAAAACAGTTATTGTCATTTCCTTCTACTATTTATGATGTTTTGCATAATTAATATATAGTTCCTTCTTTAAAAAAACAAAAACAAAATCACATATTAGTGTAGCTAAAATTTAGCATGTGAGATCTAGAGGCCCTTCTGGGATGTCCGATGTGGAACAAAAGTAAATCTCGATAAAACCTGGCGGTTGAGTGGGACAACATCCAAACTACCTACTTGTGCAATCGTTGGTTTAGATACAATGCAGTCCCTATCATGTACTGAACCAAATTTAATTCATAAGTTATAGAGGTATAGGATTTTAGTTAAAACATTCGCAGATCAGCAAAAATTATTTGTTATTGATTGTATTAATTTTTAAATATTTTTTGAAATGAAAAGATATGTCCAGACGACTGGGACTCGAACCCGGGTCACCCAGGTCACTAGGCTGGAGCTCTGCCGATTGAGCTAGCCTGGTCCGCCTCTCGGTCATTTTGGATCTTGTTGACTTACGTCATATATATTATTATAATTTATTTTATTCGATATTGATTCTATTAATTTTCAAATAAAAATATTTAAAAATTATTTTAATATTCAAATATAAATTTTCAAATCAGTAAACCAATGACTTCCTGTCCTACAATATCCTTTAATAACATCCCACTGATTCCATCCGATACTTTTTACCAATCCAATTTTTAGGACTATTTCTTGACAAACCGTTAACTTGCAATACTTATACTAGACTGAAACGACAAGAAACTGCTCACCGTTTCAGGCTCCTTCAACATTTATTGGACAAACGCTCTAAGCTCCCAATTAATTAAAAAAGATTCAAGTTACATCATAACTATTCCAAGAGTAGAGGTTTGGTTATCCATTAATTCAGCTCCATTTTTCTCAAAATCCTCAATATCCCATTTGCTGGGTATGGTGGGGGCTGTACTGATAAAAAAAAAAAACGGGTACGGAGAAAAGTGATTTGGCCCGAAATCACATTCATCAGCAAGATTTTCCCCCGAATAACGGTACCCAATTTATTGAGGGCAGCTGAGGCCCCGGAAGGTCCACAAATCCCGTAGGGTAGATCAATGACTGCTAACAGACTCGGACCTTGGGCTAACCATTAATGCTGCGGTATACACACAACTAAAACAGTAACAATGCGCTGGATAGTGCGGAAACAGTTGTGGAAAATAATATGATCCGACCAATGAGATCTATCGGATACTCTTCCAGCAGCCAATAGGCTTCTGAAGAGTACTCCCGCTGAAAAGTACGTTTAATTCGCGATACATTTGCTCTCAATGGGCTAATGAATGGGCCCTTCGTCAGTGAAAGAGTTCTTGCTTGTTTTGTATCCGATCAAAAGCCCAGTCTTCCCCACAACCACTCTCATTTATAAGCAGGTCTTTTTCCCAACTGTTTTGATAATAAATTTGCAGACATTTACCGTACAGCTTGTGTCATTATATTTTATTAATTTTTATTCCAAATCAGTTAAAGTAAATCTAGTTAGAAATTAATAATTACCCTACTCAAAATGATGTAAGTAATAATAATAATAAAAACGTTTATACAATTCCTTGAATACTCCGGACATCAATTCAGAACCGTCTGTCCGTTGGTGGAGCACAGGAAAAATATTTCCCGAGACTGAGGGATTCCTTCTGGCGATCCCCGAACAGGTAATGGCAACAATTTCTTACAGAAAGCACATTCTCCATCAAGCAATCGAAGACAAATGCCTATGTAAAGCCACGTACGAATCGATTCAGAATGTTACCTCTGGCTGCCAGGCATTAGCAGGTAAAGAATACCTAATGAGGCACAATAATGCTGCAAAGTTCGCACATCAGGCACTGGCACAAAATTATAAATTAATAACTAACCATTAGCCATTCTACAGATATCAGCCACAGGCAAGATCAGAAAAAGCGGGCATCAAATTATATTGGGATCAAGCTATGATGACTGATCATAATATCCCACACAACAGATATATTTCTAATAGACAAAAAAAAAATCGAAGTTACCCCAACTGGTGATAATGTTTTTAAAACATTAAATACCAAGAGCTGTGCGAGGAATTAAGACATATTTACCGATTGGAGGGAGTTAAAGTACTACCGATAATCGTATCCTGCAACGATATTATTCCAGAATAAACAATCAAATCTATAAAGGCGCTCGAACTTGAAGAAGTGCAGAAATCGGTTAGGTTGGGAACTGCCAGCATCATCAGAAAACTCCTCAACATTCCAACATGATTATAAAATGAACCATACCCTTGAATTTGGTCCGGTTGGTGTATTTATCTGTCGATAAATAGAAGCCGAGAAATATAAAACAAAAATAATAATAGGTTCCAACGAACCTATTACACTTCCAAGGGTGAAGTGTTCCAACGAATCTTCGGCCCCGTTAATATTAGGCGGGAGTTTTCGAAGAAAAAACGAAGAAATGTATAAGATACTCAACAATATAGATATCACTACAGTGATAAAAGTAAATCGTCTTCGGTGGACATGTCGCTAGAATGCAAATGAATGCCACCCCAATGATGCTGAGACAAAGACCAGTATTAAGATGGACGGATCGCGTGACAAATGATGCCAAGAAAGCTAGATAGCAATAGCAAGCGATAGCAAGAGCACGGCGATTGATTTGGATATGGCCAGGACTTCCTTGCCGGTTGAAGCCCCGACAAATTAGTAATAATAACACACAAAATTCTTATTAATTTTCAACATATCTTAAAAAGATTCATTGTCGATAAAATGGGTTCTATAGACAGTTGAGATGGACAATGAACCAGTGCTGAATCAGAATATAAGTGGCTTGGAAATAGGCCGAAACGTAGATATGATGATTGAGAAAGATCTGATCTAATTTATTCCAATGGAAAAAAAGAATCTAATTTATTCCAATCAATATATTTAAATAAAAAAATATCTAAAGAAAAGATTTAAAAAATCTGTACCACTACAACCCGTGAACGGTTCTGGGGTTCAGTTCAGTGTAGAGCCTGTACTGTTTCATGGACATCGGTTGTTCAGGATATGTCTTAGATCACACCCAACCACTAGATTTCCCCCCCTTATTTTGGGTACCCACTGTATATAGGGTGGGTGAGCCCCAGGAGGGTTCTAGATCCCATATGAACCCTCTCCGGCCAATAACAGACTAAATAGAATTCTTGCCAGAAGTGGGATTTGAACCGGGGTTCTCGGCATGCCAACTCAGTGGTCTACTACTGAGCAAATCCGGTCCCTAATTAAAACGAAAAGTTAGTTTACATCAAATTAGTTGTTCTAAGACTTTTCACCCCGCATTGCACCATTAATTATTAATATCGATGTAATTAATACGATTAATTTCAATAATAATATTAATGATTCAAGATTTATCGAACCCGAAGGCTAGTTGCCGATACCATTAAATCTGCTTATAAACTTCTGTCATTGAGTTCCCAAAGTTCGTAAGGTTTCCCTTATCTCAATCTCCTCACCTAAGCCCATTCATCCTGAGTCTGACATACACCAGACGCTTCAGCACTGCAATATTTTGTTGCTATGCCTAACAACTGTGATTAACTATAAAATATAGTTATATATTTATAATAACTAATAAGCTATACTATAAAACAAATGGTTTCATATCGCAAAAAATATATTTATCAATCTTATAATCCTGCATTAGCAATGATCGTGTTAGATATTATCTTAGAAATTATTCCACGTTACTAACCTGACTATTTTCGATTAACTTTAAATATTTAAAGGGTTATTTGTCATCTGGGGCATCATGCCATATATTTTTGTACTTTTTATTTATTTGTATTTTTGTATGATATATTTGATAGGAGTAATAAATTTTATCCCATCTAGACCAGGGGAGCTGTTATATAGTTTACCGAATTGATTTGTTAGCCTATGCAAATTAGCCTGTTTTAGTTGCCAATGAGTCGAGGGGGGGGGGGAGTCCTGGGGGGTGGGGGTTATAGAGATAAGGGAGATAAGGGAAATTGCTGAGGTAATAAGGGACATTAGTGGCATGCGAGTCTCTACAATTTCACGAGCTCGCATGACAAAAGAGTATTCCATTTTATAAATAATATAGGGCTCTACAGTTTGGGGCAATTATATGATATTATACCCCCCCAGGGATGGGGCCTAGTCGGGGGTAGCTATCAAAACGCTCTGGATCGAGTCTCGTCGAAGAATGGTGAAATCGGAAATTTTAGAAAGAAATCAAAGGTGACTACTGCTAAACAGTTATTGCTAGAAGGTTTACGAACAAAGGCTTAAGTCTCTCAAACAGGGATGTACTGGTGACTGGAAAATATAATCTAAGAGTTTGTTCTAACAAATAGAAAGATTGTTTTCAGAGATTCAGGGGAAAGAATCAGGATTCACTCAATGGATCACCTCTGGTCACCATGACAACGTACTATGCCCAAGATGCCGGTTTCGCGGCCCGGCAGGTGGCTATAGGATTTTTTAAAAGGGGGTGAAATGCCGTCCTTCGAAAATTACGTAAAATGGGAGCCCCGAGACTGAGCGGGTTCATGTACTCGTACAGATTCCTATCCTACCTAAACCTGGATAGGCAAAATTTAGTGCTTTCGCTGTAGCACCGTCTGATCAGCTCTAGCAGCATAAAGTGACATAAAACAAACAAACAACCTTCTCAGCTGCCTCTGGTCTACCTCGAAGACTATTGAGTTCACTATTGGAGTGAGCGCTTTTTATTTGATTCGTTACTAAGTCTCAAAGTTTTACAAGCCCAACTCAACATTTCGGACGCTATCAATTCAAGTATAACAACCGAGGGCTTGCTCTGCAATTTTCGCATTGTGTAATCCCATATATTCTTCTTTGAACTCGTCTTTTTTTCAAACAAATGGCATACAAAATATATAACAGGTATTTTTGAATACCTATAGACGTTATTCATAATTAATTGTTAATAGCTACGTTTCATAGTCACTTTACAGACATAGACAAACGTATGTATAGATTCTGTACATGGTTGAGACTGCTTTGTTTTTAGGAAAAACATTATGGAGGGAGATTAATTATCAAGCCATATTTTAAATGTTGTTGGATATCATCATCATCATCATCATTACATGGCGCTATGGTCCATGAAGGACCTTGGCCTCCTCAACAATTTTCCTCCACCTTGACCGATCTCTCGCTGCTCTTCTCCATGTTCTTACCCCCAGGCACTTAAGGTCTGCTTCCACATCGTCCAGCCATCGCATTCTAGGCCTTCCTCTTCGTCTTTCTCCGTCTGGACGTCCCTCCAGAATCAGCTTTGGGAGCCTTTTTTTGTCCATTCTGTGAACGTGCCCCAACCATCTCAATCTTGCTTTTTTAATACAAGAAACTATGTCAGGTTCTCCATATAGGTCCTTAAGTTCTTGATTCCTTTTAAGTTGTTGGATATACCTACATATATACAATTATACAAGCAAGATAAGGTCGTCTGCATATCGCATTATTTGTTGGTGATATCCCATTTACCACTATATTGTAATTAACGTTAACATATTCGACGTTATAAATGTCGCATCGGAAACGTTATCAGCAAAACAAGCGACGTGTGTAAATGCCGTGAGCAGGGAGTTGATTATAAAACTAGTCAATAAACCCGAAATGTATAAGCTCTAATCAGACACGACATATTCCATTGTTGGAATCCATCATGCAGCCCAGAATACAGCGGTCGATACGCTGTCGAAAAAAACAAAAACACAACACTCATTTCTCGTTAGTAGAGACTGACCTCGCAGGGTGGAGTTAGCATGCATCAGGATTGAGTTGTAATCAACGGCCAATGCACATGCATCTCTTATAATGCAATTTCTTTCTTAGCCACTTTGCTTTTTCTATTATTTTTTGCTAATATGCAGAATTATGCATTTATTAGCAGCAAGGATCGATAAAAAGAATGCAGGTAATTGTAGAATATAGGTCATTCTTAATTATACTGTGGACTTCTATGATGCAATTTCACAAAAAATAAAAATATGTTATGTTAACATATTATATTATGTTTAATTCACGTTATATTAAACATACTTAAACAATATATTAAACATGGCGTCTGGAATTGCCCGGACGTTGGAAGTCCTTTTTTTTTTATTTATTTTTTTTTTTTTTATTTATTGATATTTACAACTGTATAAAAAAAAATACATCTAGTAAATGGGCTAAGCGATACAAAATGACATGTGAAAATGACAAGTAGAGAAACTACCCACTGGTAGTACACAAATCACAAGTTCAACTAAGAAGTCACGTGGCCATCTTCTTTTCAGACGCCTCGGAGGATTATCGGGAATTGAAGAGGAAGCTAGGTCTAAAACCAGAGGGTTTGAGTGGGAATGAAGTTTGTTATGAAAGGATAGATACCGGATTCGGGCCAAATCAGCAACAAATGGGACATTAAGGTCGTTATGGATGACTTTATTCTTAACAAAATAAGGAGCGTTGAGGATTTTACGAAGGATTTTGGATTGTAGGGATTGGATACGAGAGGAATTCGATGGCTTAGTGGAGCCCCAAAGCTCTACTCCGTAGGTCCAAATAGGTCGTATGATGGTCATGTAGATGAGTCTTTTGTAATTAATTGGGAGCTTAGAGCGTTTGTCTAGTAAGTGTTGAAGTAGCCTGAAACGTCGAGCGGTTTCTTGTCTTTTCAGTCTCGTATGAGTCCCAAGTCCTAAAATTTCTTTTTTTAGATATATATATTGTGAAAGAACCAACAAATGTTGACTGTTTTCTGCGTTTTATTGATGTTCATAATATTATAAGAAAATATAAATAAATGGTAAATATGAAAGGTCTAGGGTTAGTCTCTACAGTTTCTATGCCAACGGTAGGGAGGTTATTAGGACACACCCAACCAGCAGGTTTCCACTAATTCAGAACGCCCATTTTATATGGTATGGGATGATCTGCAGATCCCACTGGGCTAACACAATAAATAATAAAATATAAATAATAAAAATATAATTTAAAGTGACATTATTATGATGATATAAAATTGATCAAGACCAAGATCGACCCCACAACAGATTTCATCCATTTATAGGCCACTAGTGGCGATTTCATAGGGTATCGATCAAGGAGTAGTTATAGTACATAATAAATTTATGATAACTACACAAAGTCATCTTCTTTAGCTGAGGTATCCAACCAAAGCACGATTCCCTGGCCTACAAAACTCCACTTGACTTACTAAACAAATAAATAATCTACAACTCTATACTAAGAGCTATTTGTTAAATAAGGAGCGAAATTTTGGGGTTTCGGCAAGGCAAAACACGTCAATTATTATTATTGTTTCGACACAACAACACGTTGACGCGTCCAGACCTCCTCAATCAGTTTCCGCCAGTAGTCCGTGTTGAATGCTGCTGCCATCCAGTTGCGGACTCCCAGGTTCCTGGCGTATGCTCCGTCTCTCCTCCGTCCATGGATGACCTCCGTCAGCAAACGCTTTGGGATTTCCTCCTGGCTCATCCTCGCCACATGTCCATCCCATCTTAATCTGGACCGCTTGATAACACTGACCACGTCAGGCTCAACAAAAAGATCGTACACCTACTCATTTTTCCTTCGCCTCCATCTTCCATCAACACAGAATTGGACAGTTCTGTATTCTTCGGAGTATCCTGCGCTCGAAGAAAAGCAAATTTAAGTAAGGATATTTTGTCATTGTCCATATTCCGTTCCATATCTAAGCACTGGCCGAATAAGAGTTTTGTATAGGATAATTTTTATTTTCCTAATTATAACCCTACTTGCTGGGTGTTGTCTCAGCCCGAAATAGCAACGGTTTGCGGACAGTATTCTTCTCCTGGTTTCTACTCCGATGGCGTTAGTACACGAGACTTTTGATACAAGATAAGGTAGTTCTGAGACACACTCAAAGAAAACATGTCCATATACTCAAGATTAAAAAAAAAAAATTCGAAGTCAAATTGTAAACGCTCCTTGGTACCGTAAAATAATATATATTCACATCGAGTGAAATATATTACAAATATCCTTTAAGTTTTTCTCTTCCCTATTCTCTGTTACAGGCAGTTGCTACGAAAAAGACAATGCACTAAAGAGTTGCTAAGAAACCATTAATCACATACCAAATATTTCCTGGAATAAAATCATGAACGATGCGCGATACTGCCCATGTGCAAATGTAACATAAAGGTACAATAATAAAATATCCTTCATAGGTTTTAGTGGTATATGTATTTTAGTGGTACAGTCATAAACACCAATAAATTCTTTATAGCAACCATAGGATTTAGATTTATTTCTAATGAAGAAACTATAATTGAAGACAATTTTGCTTACAAGTATAACGAAAAAAAATTACTTGGATTATTACTAAATTTACTGATCTTAAAGCGGACATACTTCAAGTGTCCTTAGTAGCGGCTTATTCTTGTCTTCTTATTCCCCGCGCTCCTAATGAACGGAAGGCCATGTTGGCATGGTTCTTTTTTTTCGGGGGAAGTTTGGCCAGGAGCCACGAAGCAGATCAGACACGGAGCAGGCTCAGGATGAAATATATGGACCATATCCTCCGCCGTCTACTTAGCCAGGGTTCGGCAGCGAAGGATTCCGCTAAACAACCACTAATGATCCCGTCCATGTTGTTCTCATTTGGTCCTCAATATTTTACAAAAGCCGAGGAAAATTTAAGAAAAAGCATAAGAGAAAATAGATAATTAGTTTCAAATAACGAATTGTAATCCTTAGTGCCAACATTTAGCTTAGTGCAATCCTCCCAACAACTCCTTGGGAAATCACTCGGACGTTTATCAGTCAGCCCAGGGTTTGTTAAATTTTTAGTATTCATTAAGTACTAAGACCAAAAACATTACTCCAAAATGGTTAAGTGGGCTTGTCTTTAATCTGAATGAATATTGTACATTATACCTTATTTTATAATATATTGAAGCAGGCATAAAAAACAAAAAACTTTTACCACTACAACTCGTGAACGGGTCTGGGGTTCAGTACATGTTAGAGACTGAACACTTTCATGGACAACTGTTCTGCAAGGGGGTGACTTGTCCTAGATCACGCTCAACCGCCAGATTCCCCCCCCCTTATATTGGGTACCCTATTTTTATAACATTTTGTACAGGCTAGGAGAGCACCGGGAGGGTCCTAGATCCTATATGATCGATCTCCAGCTGCAAACAGACTAAATAAAAGTCTTGCTTGAAGCGGGTTTTGAACCAGGATTTCCGGCACGGCAACTCAGAGCTCTATCACTGAGCCACCCCGCTCCCAATTGAGGCAGGGATGGCCAATCTAAATGCATCATACCTAGGTGGGCCTCATATAAAATAATTTCTCTCCATATTAGATTTAGAGACTCTAAATACATTTTTGAAGTGGAAAATTTAATCATAATGAGTTATTATTATTGTTTTTTATATTATTATTACATGTAAACTTAAACCCCTTCTACACGGTCGGGAGAAATCGGTTGACCGACAAATATTTGATTGATGTCTACCAGGCTGCGTCCGTGGTCGTCCCCGACCGTCTGGAACGCTGTCGGCCGCATGATTAAAAAATCATGTTTAAAATTCTAAATTTTTTAATTGGAATATTGTAAACAATTGTTCAAAACCTAGAAACCTAATATTTGTTTATGGCTGGCACACTTAATTTCGTCAGTAATAGAGTCCGAATCCATAGAAATAGACTAAATCAGTTGTACTCAAAGCTCCATTTCAACCGCACAAAATTATAATGCTACTAATTTTATATGAATCAATTGTTGAATATCGATAGCCTGGCGTATAACTGTATTTTGCACCATTTCAAGTAATTCATTAAATGTGTCTTGTTCAATTCTTAAAAAATTCAGAAAGTCATCAGAATCAAGAATCCGTAAAATATTAAGGTGGTTCAAAGTAATACGCTCTTTGAGCCACTGTTTCGTCCATTTTCTTTTTTTTCTTTGTTTTTCTTCTTCACTCGAGCATAAACAAGTTATTGCCTAACCGATCTTCTGTTGCTTTGAAAGGCAAATATCCATTGCGAATACCGGAGATGAACTAACAAGTTGGGTCAACCACCGACCGTGTTGAACGAATACAAAAATTGGTTGACCCGACCAAGGCCACGATGGTCGGCGGTTGTCCCGACCGTGTATTAGGTAGTATTATAAAAACTGCACTGAACGAACATTATAATGGTTACAATGATTTTATTATATCTTATTACATAAAGTCGGCAGTTCATTTTTGAATATATGGGTGCACAAAAAAATGTATTACTTTAATGTATTGGTTTTAATAGTCTAATTCTTTAGAAAAGAAGTATACTTTGCAAAAGTGTGAAAAAAAACTTGCGGGGCAGAAAAATTTTCATGAAAGGCTCCTAGAGGGATGGCCACCACAGTTGAATGGATAATAGTTTTACAAATTTAAATTTTTAAATTTCAAGTTTAATGGGCTCCTCAAGGTAGTATCCTTGGCCCAATACTTTATACAGTTTATACAGCTGACATCCCAACTCATCCTAATACTATCCTTACCACGTATGCTGATGATAGACGTGTATTGTCAGTCAACATCGATCCAGTTATTGTATCCCAAAGCCTCCAATCCCATAGTTATCCATAATGACCTTAATATCCCATTTGTTGCTGATTTGGCCCGAACCCGCTATCTATCCTTTCATAACAAACTTCATTTCCACTCAAACCCTCTAGTTTCAAACCTGGCTTCCTCTTCAATTCCCGATAATCCTCCGAGACGTCTGAAAAGAAGATGGCCACGTGACCTTCTTAGTTGAACATGCGATTTGAGTACTATCAGTGGGTAGTTCCTCTACTTGTAATTATATCATGTCATTATATATCACTTAGCCTAATTACTTGTTATATTACTGTAATATAGTTGTAAGTATCAGTAAATAAATAATAAAAAATAATAATAAAAAAAAAAGTTTAATAGGCGAACTAAATAATATCGATATATATTTTAAAATGCAATAAAAACAATTCCAAATTCTCAATAGAATACATATTTACATTAAGAGTAGATACAATCGAGTTCATAGAAAAATAACCAAATATTTTTATGAACTAAACATTATTAAAATAGTGAACAAATCAGTAAAATTAAAGATCGAATGGAAGTTGTCAAATAATATTCAGAATTCAACTGTTATTTCAATTTTAAAAAAATTATATATCACTTTAATTTAAAAATCGATTCTCCTTCTTCTTTCGATTCCCCCCAGCTAAGGACCACGTGGTAATAACATTCATGATTTCATTTCTCCTTTCTATCCTTCCGATATTTTGTAAATTCGTTGCAATGTTTCTTTTGACTCTTATTGTTATATCTCAGCTGAGAGCTGCCAGCCCGGCTAGCTCAGTCGGTAGAGCATGAGACTCTTAATCTCAGGGTCGTGGGTTCGAGCCCCACGTTGGGCGCAATAATTTTTTTTCATCCCTCTAAAAATATTAATAAGACATTAGTGAAAAGTAGAAAAAATGATTGGTAAATATTTTTATGTTTTGTTTCAAAATTAATTCATATAACAGTAATTTTTTTAATATTTGAAAAATACTATTTAATATTTTTTAAAAAGAACCTTTGTTGAATGAAATCATGTTAAAAAAATAATCTATGAATGAATGTCATTAAAACAATAATCTAACTTTCAAATAAAAAAGAAGCCAGAAAAGTTCAAAATTTCCCAACTAATTTTTATTTATCAAACGTTTATTAAGGAAATATCATAGCTGCCATGGAGTGATGAAATATGGAATCAAAACGCGGATTTTTCAAATAAACAAAAAAAAAAACCTCACCTCATTTTTAACCTACTCGTATCTCCTATATTTATTATTAAATATTTAATACACACAATTACTATCTGTCAAAATTAAAAATCTTAACTAAATTTTGTCATCAAGATTTGTCACTCCATATAGTAAAAAATTGCCTAATCATATAACAACATCAATTTGTAACACATTTATAACTTTGTAAGTATGTAGTATATCATCGTTGTCAAAACAATACCCCCCTATCAACACTTTAGGCGATTTTACAGGAGAGAAAAAAAAACCACACCAACTACAGACTTGGACATTTTTTCAGAACTATTGAAGAGAAGTTTCAACAGATCATACTCGGCCATGTTGCTGACCTTAATACGTGTCTTCCAAAGTGTGTAATTCAACATGTAGAATGCATTACCATTACTCATTTTCCTAAAAAATTGTAGGTAGGCGGTATTGTTATTGTTGACAGCGACGATATACAAGATCAAATGAAAAAAAAAATCATGGAAATTTAAAATATAACTTTTTAACAAACTGAAAGGATGTTTTAAGCTCGAAACTAATGTTTTATAGAGTTTAGTTTTAAAAATGTTCTGAGCTCGTTTTTATTGTACGCCAATATTTCCGACTGACCCGGTTTTACTGGACAAAATAATTTTTGTAAATATAAATTCTAGTGAACTGAAGCTTATGTATTAGCTGCAGTAATAAAATATGTTTTTAGGTTCTAATAATTAGCATATTTGTAATATTTATTATAGATTATGTAGTATTTTAATTTAATAAATAAATAAATTCGATACTATCCATTTTAGTCATGCATTATTTATTTTAAATAATGTCCCCAACGAATGGTTATACACTTTGAGCAAGTGATAAGCATTTTTGGCGTTAGTTAAGGAGACACCTGATTCAAAGTTATTTTCATAATAAAACAGTATTTTAGTAAATACATAATATTATATATTATAATCGTAAAAAAATATTTTATTAATAAAATAATAACATAGTGGAATGAACATTACTTATAAACATTTTTATTTTTAAGAGATTATTTATAAAATTGGAAGGTATTGGTTGACTCAGTATTACCATTAATTTAGTTCAATTATTTCAAATAATACATTTATCTTATTTTATAGTTTAAATCATTCCGAATTTGTATCTGGTTTTCTCAAATAGCATTATTTATATATTTTATTTTGTTTTATTCTTAAAAAATAAAAAATAAATCATTTTAATTTATTTGTATCTTGTATATCTAGCCATGAAGAAGATCTGCAATGTGGGCCGAAACTTTGGTACCGAAATAATAGTTCAACCCAATTTAAGAAATTATTTGTCTTACTTTCAACCGGTCCATTTTCTTCCTGTTTATTATTAAACGTTTTTTCTTATACTTGGTAACCTGCAGGTCTTTGGTTGCCGATCCTTTGCTCCATAACTGCTCTAGACCAGTTATGTCTCAAAATTGGACTTCTATGTTCAATTAGAGGGATAAAAGAGAGTAGAGATGAGATGGTATAGTTAGACGACACTATTTAAAAAGATTAGTTCTAGACTAAGTTATTAAGTTGGTCAATCGTTCAAGTCTAGCTAGTGAGTTCATATTAGATATTCCCTTTATATATTTATGTTAAATTCGTTCAATGTTTTAATAAATCTATACCTGGTACTTGTGTTTTAGGCGGCCTCCATAAAACCTACCTCCTTATCTCGTGTAAACCCTTCTTATCACAGGTCTCATTTGAATTATTCGTGTGATCGTTATTAAATTGTTTTCTACATTGTGTATCAAATTTAATTTTGTGCTTTTGTCTTATTCTCTTAGTTAATGCATATTTAAAATCAACAGAATAATACTTTGAGAATAGCCGCCTTTAAAAGAAAAACTTGTGAAATACTTGCAGAAATTCGGAATAATTTGAAAGACGAAATCATGTGAAAAAGATCATCGAATGGATTTTGACATGGATAGAAATGGAGTTATTTTCGTCCAATGTATAGGCGGGTCTATAATTAGCATTTAATTATTACATTTCCTACTTCCATTATTATGAATAAGAAGGTAGGTGTTATCAGTATCAGAGCTATCAGTGCCCAGGTTATAAACAATGGCGGACAGCAGTCCCGGATAACAATGGAATTTACCATAGCCGATGGTAGTACTGGACACATGGAAGTACTTGATCGGATACACCGGTAGACTAAATCCCCGACCGGTTTTAGCGGACTAAGAAGTGCCCTGCGGCAGAACATGGTTTATGCTAAGTGGTTGACAATGGCGATCGAACCTGGTTAATCAACCAACCGTCCGCCCAATCAACCAAAGACCCGGCAAACACAATCAACGCTGTTCTGTCGTCATTAACCGTCCCTCTCCAAACACTACCTCTCTTTCCCATCTCTCCGGTTAGATTCCTGTTTGTTTTACTGTCCACGGTCCTCGGGATGTAAATTGTTAAAGTATTCTAAAAGTCTTAATAAAGGAATGGTAACTACAGTCTCAAGTATGAATATGATCCAGGACCCATGGTCCATTTTTGTACTTGATTACTATCAAGCTGAATCTTCGTGGATAGCTTCGTTTTGATGAGACGCCCAACAATTTCCTGAACGAAAATTCTCGATTGTGGTAGCTAATAGAGGTAGCAAGGATAAAATATGTCGATTTGATAATTCTCAAAAATTTATAACTAACTGTTTGTTTTTTTTAATCTCAAGATAATTATCTGAATTATTTGAAAAAATATTTGTCCTACAAACTGTATGGTTTATTCAAAGTGTGCCCTCCTTCCAACATGTATCGATAACGAGGTCATCAAAAATGATTACTAACCAGCTGATTTTTTGTTTACTTCTTCTTTTTAGACTTACTTATCGATACATATGGGAAGGAGAGGACTCTTTGATCAAACCATACAGTTTGTAGGACAAATATTTTTTCAAATAATTTAGATAATTATCTTGAGATTTAACAAAAAAAACCCAGTTAGTAATAAATTTTTGTGAATCATCAAATCGACATATTTTATCCTTGCTACCTTAGTTATGTGAGTTATTATTATAGCTACCACAATCGAGAATTTTCACACAGGAAATTGTTGGGCGTCTCATCGAAACGAAGCTATTCACGAAGATATAGCTTGATAGTAATCAAGTGCAAAAATGGGCCATGGATCCTGGATTATACGTTAGTGAGTTTGAACGCGAAATTCCTCACAGGTTAACGATTTATGAGTCATAAAATCTTGTACCATTGCAACCCACGAATGGTATTGGGTACTAAAACTCATCCCTCTTTCTCCAATTATGTAAACTATAACTATGGAATAAATAATAAAGGTACAATCATATTTTATCCTAAAAACCAATGATCCGAACCAAACTATAACCTGTCATTATGGCTGATGAGACTAAATCGATGAAACAATAGAAGTAAGAAATGTTCAGTATAATAATAAACCATGTGTTACAGAATAGGGTCATATCAAGTGAAAGTAATTTAATATTAAGGAAATGAGTAATACTAAAAAATATATATATTTATCTGTTGAACAAGTGAAATAAAAGTTATATAATATTAGGAACAGTGACTTCTACAAAACCTTAGTAATGTCAGAGGGTCTTATGGCCTCAATATTAATTTAAATAAAACCCAGCAGATGTACATAAGTAAAAGAAGAAATGTTAATCCTCAATAAAGAGGTAAACAAACGTGCATAACACTTTAAATCACAACATTTCATAATAATACACCACTTGTAGTACGGATCCTTCTACATTATATTTTCACAAATTTAACAGTACCTCTTTAGCCCATATATAGTGTAGGACTCCTAGGGGATAGAGTTTGTAGTGTTTCTAAACCGATAGTTGTGCAGCCAAGATCAGCTGTTTCAAAGAAGCTGGGTGAGCCGCAGGAAGGTCTCCCCACAATATCGACTCACGAGTGAATAAGTTATTTATCTGCCACAGCCATTCTTGAATTCGGATCTAGAGACCAGTAACTAAGCACTGTATAGTTTTCTAAAGGCAAGTTATTATATAGATTCTATAACTAAATAGTTAGGGCTAAGTTTATTTTTTCGTTGATTTAAGTAAGGTATAAAAACACTTTAGTTTAGCCTTTATGTATAACTAAAAATATTAGTTATCAGCACACCCCCCGGTTCGGTCTACCGGAGTTTTAAAAAAATAATTTGTCTGCAACAACAATATTCGAATTAAAAGTTTCAAAAGTCAAGGATAAAGATTCCCACAACATAACAGTAACGCCTAAGGTAATTTTTTCTTGGATGATAGAAATTTTAGTTTATTTAAGTCCTTATTTGTACTTAATAATATACATAAAATCATAATAGTACATAAGACTTATAGTTAGTTAATAGATTAAATAATTTACGTGTGCAGTCGGATTCGAACCCGAGAAACGAATAAAAATATCTAAACCCTTGAGAAGTTTGTCGGAGTTGGTACAGAGAGACCAGTAACTGAGTAGCTCGCTGAATAATGAAGTGGCTTTTCTATTATTGACGGTTGAAAACTACTAGGAACTGTATGGTTAAAATATTTATAGTCCTCCCAGCAAACTCAAACTTATTAGCGCCTTACCTTGTCAAGTAACTACTTGCTAGAGTAAACACACGCTGTAACAAACACGAACATCGTTTGTATGATCGTATATATCGTATGATTATAATGTTTGCTAATAAGTGAATTGAGTAACATAAAAGTTTGATTTATCAATATTTTTTTTAAATATTGCGTATCGTCGCTGTCAA
This sequence comes from Troilus luridus, assembly GCA_964056705.1. Lineage (NCBI taxonomy): Eukaryota > Metazoa > Arthropoda > Insecta > Hemiptera > Pentatomidae > Troilus > Troilus luridus. The sequence goes on along the minus strand of OZ057416.1, from coordinate 14,272,404 downwards.
AACAATATCACCTAAGTACACTTGGGCCGATTTTACAGGAGAGAAAAAAAACACGCCGCCTGTAGGCTTGGCAATTTATAATTTTAATCTATACGATTTTGGAAATATCAGTAAAAGTATATAGATTCTAGCTCTTGTACTAAAATATTATGAAAATTATACGATTTTTTGCTGGCAGTTCCACCCAAAACCATTAAGATGTTTTTTCTATTTCAAATATTTTTTTTTTTATAATTATTTTATTGAATTGTACAAATGTAATATATACATCTAGTACAAGGGCTGTATAAACAAATAAATACATGAAGGGACATGTACAGGCTCTACCCATTGGCAGCACTCTAATTACATCTCTATTATAGAAGGTCCCGAGGCCATCTTCTCTTCAGACGCCTAGGAAGATTGCCCAGGATGGAATTGGACGCAAGGATGAAAACTAGTGGGTTTGGATGGGCCTGGAGTTTATTATGGAATGATAGGTATCTGGAATGGGCTAAATCGGTAGCATATGGAACGTTAAGGTCATTATGGATGGTTTTATTTGTGACAAAATAAGGAGCGTTTAGGATTTTGCGAAGGATTGTGGATTGCAAGAATTGAATACGAGAGGAATTTGATGGTTTGGTGGAGCCCCAAAGTTCAATCCCGTAAGTCCATATAGGTCTTATAACAGTAAGATAAATAAGCCTTTTGTAATTGATCTGAAGCTTTGAGCGTTTGTCTAGTATGTGTTGAAGTAGTCGGAAGCGTCTAGCTGTTTCTTGTCTTTTCAGTCTTCTGTGAGGGTTCCAAGTAAGACGTTTGTCTAAGTTGAGCCCTAGGTAGCGAATCTGTTCAACAGGGATAAGTGGAGTAATATTAAAGGATACAGTAGGACAGGACGTCATGGGTTTTCGGCGAAGGGTAAAGGTAATTTGATGGGACTTGTTGGAATTTATTTTAATTATTTCAAATATACATTTCATTATGGTATAAAGAAAATCCTATTTGGTAATAATTTTCAGTGTGCTGATATACCGTATTACTATTGTTTATCAGCAGTAAAATTAATACATAAATTGTATTTACTAATAATATTTTGAAAAGATCAATGTCTAGTACTCTTCAGTACCCCGAAGGAGCAGCGACCTAGGACCATGCAGAGACATACGTGGACCATCTGAATCCAGGCTGGAAAGGTCAGAGGAAACAATGCCATTAGCGGCTAAATCATTGAGTGTCTCCTGCCAAAGCTAATGCCCCGGGATATGGGCACTACAGTTAGCCCTCGCGTCCAGAGCTTTTGCAATAGCAAGGTGTTCTGTCATCTACGGTCCGCGGGACGTGCCAGTCCTCTGAAGAATAATTCATCAACACTCTAAGGAATGATGGAATCCGAGAGTCGGGGCAATTAACGGGCTAAATAAAACGAATTTACCTCACCCCATGGAAAAAATTCACTATTGTTGAAAAGTGAAGTACATATTTAGCGGAAGAACTTAGGAAGGAAAAAAACCTGTACAACTTCCACCCATGAAGGGACTTGGGTTCAGTACGTGGTGGAGACTGTACTTGTTCACGGAATATGGTTGTGCAACGAGATGATTTTTCGTAGATAAAGCTCAAACGCCATATTTATCCCCCTACTTTGGGTACCCACTTTATAGGGGGTGGATCAGCCCCAGGAGAGTCCTGTAGGATTCATCACCGACTGCTAACCGATTACATAAATGTCTCCCAAGCAGCGGGATTTGAACCCAGGACTTTTGGCACGGAACTTAGCTACTACTGAGCCACTCCGATCCCGAACTGAGGAAGACTTATTTTTGTTCATTTAAATAAGCAACAGCTCAAGAGGCAAAACAATTTTTAAAAAAGTACCCCCCCCCCCCCCAAACCAACAGGAATCAAAAATACCTGTCTAAATGTTAAGTATCTTAAAACTACCTCTTTTTTATTTGTCCCAAGCCTTTTATATTTATTTCATACTTACTTCCTTACATTGGGTGCACTCCTAAATACCCAAATTTGAAGAAAGTATATAATCTTTGGGGAACCTGTGATCATGGGTATAGAGAGTTGTTATGCTGACCAATAAACCACAGGTGGGCCTAGTATTTTTTAAATAATGATATTATGGAGACCCAAAATAACCTTTTTCGATTACTTCCGCATAATGAATGATTTAATAATTCTTAGTTTTCATTCATCAAAGTTTTCTTCGGCTTTCGACCCTGTCGTGAAATTCCTACCATACCGATCCTTGCGTTAGCTCTGAGGAATGAAGCAGCATGTCTAGCGAAACGTAGGCAAAGAATTTGCCGAAAGACTGAAGAAAAATGAATGGATTCAAAATATAGGTCGGGGTTATTTAAGATATTTGGTTGTTGTGGTTTTCCTATAATTGTTGCTAATATACAAGAGGCTATAGTTAATTCAAATATAAATTTTTATGTTTCATTTCCTTAACTTTAGACATTTGATTCTTATATGTACTTTATTTATTCCTTAGTCTCTAATATCTTCCACGTGGCTTCTCCCCCAGCCAGGAAGGACCCTCCGAAAGACAAATTACATAAGGATCTGTGACGAAGGCCCCCTGAATATGATTTTTCCAGGAGGTATAGCCTCAGGTAGTGGGCTGAGGTACACGCACGGCAGCTCGGCCGATCACGTAGGATCTTTATTGGATCAAAAATCGCTGGGGTTTCCTTTATGCTAAGGACATCGTCCAGGTCCATCTCGCAAACCGCATTACCTAGCTCTTCTCCCTGCCGGCCTATCAGCTTCCCCTCATAGGAGGAGCGTGTAGTATAAATATAGAGCACACACATAACATGGTATCAGTTCCGCAATGTTGTCGCTTCGAGTTGAGTCACAAGTTTTAAATATTAATTTTTCTAGAAAATAAAAATTATTTTATTACTGACCCTACATAGATTAAACTTCTCAATCACATACATATTTTTACCTTCTTCACTCCACTAACACAGCTTTTTATTTTTTCAAATAAATCCACGTTGGTGTGGATTTGACATTACACTTGTGCCATATGGTTTTAATATTGGTTATATTAGGTCACGTTATTTTAATAGAATACGGCACAAATAATGATCTATTTGTAATTTTTTTAATAATATACAATTTTTTCAATATTAGTAATAACTAATTATGTAAATTTTTTATTAAAGCAAATACCAATCCTCGGTAGTATAGTGGTAAGTATCCCCGCCTGTCACGCGGGAGACCGGGGTTCGATTCCCCGCCGGGGAGGCAAGTTTTTTTTAAACAAATAATCGTTTTAATAGTTTCGGTTAACTGTTTATTAAATTGTCTGTACCATAATAAATTAAAAATTCTTAGTTCTGAAATAAAGGACTTTATGCTTCATTAAAGTAATGAATTCAGATTCCCATTTCTTGTTAGATCACGTGCATCAGGTAAATACTTTCATTAAAATGCTAAGAATTTAACAAAAGAATATTAAATATTATTTCCGGAATGTTTGATTATAAAATTGTCATAATATTTTTTTTTCCACGAGTCAGCCAGCAAGGACCACGCGAATATCACTCTCATCTTCTTCACACTCTCCGCCTTCCGTCTATTCCAATACTCTCTCATCTTCCTGGACTGTTCCTTAGTCCATTTTCTCCCTCGTCTATCCGTCCTTCCCGCAAGAACCCCAACTTCTTTTAGTTTTTTCCCGAAAAGCTCTCTATCCAAGCATTTTGATTTTTAGCCTATCCAGGTCCTCTTTTATTTGTTTTACATATCCACCTATACCCTTATAGCTTAATACTCTATCAAAGATTTTTTGTTCAGCCTCTTATAGCCCATTCTTACCATGTGGCCGTAGAACCTCAGTCTCCCGGTCCAGATGTCTGTTTCAAGATCTTCCAAATTTTTGTATATTTCTTCATTGGATTTTCGCCTCTTGTGTTACTTTGGGTCCATGAATCCTCCTCAGAATTTTTCTCTCAATCTTCAGGACCTTCTCCAGACTTGGAAGGCTGACTGTTTCCATTTCAGTATTACTGGTGTCATAATATTATTAATTATCATTCAGGTTCTGACACTTAAGAGCCGTATTATGTACCGCTTCTTCAAAAGAACAACATCATAACTCAAAAAACTTAATATTTCTATAGAGGTATTGAAAAGTTCCAAGTGAGTTAAACAAGTAATAAATTGGGTATCGGTAAAGCAAGGGATTCTTGTTGCTATGGTGATATTGAAATTAATATATTTTATTAACCATTAGAAATTTGGAAAACTAAAACTTTACTAATTTTAATCTATCTATATGTTTATTTCCATAAAACTTCAAATTCAAATATCACACTACTCAAATTACTTTATTTATAAAAACAAGTTGGAATATCAGAAGTCTTAACCAATACAATTGCTACCAAAGGCTTAACTAAAGCCAAGATTTGTGTCGTTCTTTTGAAGGAGCGATATGTCGATATAAAACGGATTGAAGGAATGATATAAAGGCCTGAGCACGCTGAATTTTTTTTTAAAGATGGCTAAATAGAGTATACAAAAAAGAAGCAAAAAATTGGTATTATAAGATAATGATCATAGTAAAATATTATTATCGTTTAAAACCAATCAAAGGTCTAAATAAAAATCTTTAAAATCCATGAAAAGGTGAAATTAAACTTTCATAATTTACGAATTTTAATATTAAACACGTGGACAACCAATGAGATGAAACATATTGGAAACTATTTTTGAGCTGTATCACAAAGATCAAACGATGTCCAATATTCCACGAAAGTAAATATATTTAATTATAATTACTTTTTTATTTTAATATAATAAAAAATTAGTTTGTTCAGAGTTACAGTAGCTTTTAAGAGTCTATAAAAAATAAAATTAAGTTATATTTATTCCCTTTCCCCATCGATCCTCGGTATCGCAGTTTTAATTTGTACAATTTCTATAGAGGAAAAATTGTCAACACAATTCGATTCAGTGGCATTTAGTTAAAATTTAAAGGATGACCCTTAAATGGCCTGAAAAATCCATACCCCATTAAAATTTTGATTTTACGTTTTAAAATTTAAAATCTGAGATCACTCCACGAAGAATCTAAAATCTCTTCATGATTATATGACATTTCTTTCCAAAATGGTGGAATGCTATATTTATTTAAGTATTGTGAATACAGGTTCACCTTTATTTCACTTCTGAACCCATCCCTGATGTTCATTTCAAATTAATAAAAAATAACTGTATCACTGTACTGTATCAGTACTACCCATGAAGGGACTGTACTGGGTTCAGAACATTGTAGGGACTTTGCTTGTTTCTAAGCCCTCAGTTGTACAAGATGATTTGGCTTAGATTACTCTCAACCATCAGGTTTTTCCATTCGATTAAATGCGCCCACTTTATAGAGGCAGGTTGAGCCACATATGGGTCTCTAAATCCCACAAAATTAAGTCAAGGATCTAATGATCAGCACGTAGAATCTATATCGCTCCACGTTAATATAACAGAGGAATTCTATATTTTAAAGAAATAAGAGAGTCATTTGAAAAAAAAAAGTCATTTTTTACCCAACTATTTTTTAACGCTGTGAGCAAGAGACCCCCACGCGTACACCCTACAGCCAATCACCAAACGAGAACTTAGTTTGACTCAAGAATAATGAGAATTTGTATGGTAACAACTATATTTCTATATAGGAACTATATCCTAAACCTTGAAGTAGGATAGCCTCCTATTAGCCTCCTTTTAAAGTCTGCATGGCTCTATGTGTTCCAAAAGAGAAATGATAACTGGTAAAATTAAGAAGTTTTTAAGCGCTAAACAACTGTTTCAATAAATTAGCTGTGGGGCAGTAACTAAGGGGACACAATTATGATAGCTTAAAGAAGGACTTCTCACCAATCAGCTTAGAGCAAGCAGATCACATGATATTTATGGCTCAGATATGTGGTTTATTTAGTAAGTTGTTTGGAAATATGCACTATTAAAGGAGAAATATAAGCGGTTTAGGTGAGGTACAGTAAAAGTGACATTTAAAAAAAATAATTTAATAGATTATAATATTCTTATCATACATTAATAATAAGAAATCTAATAATTTATACTAACAAATATTCTGCAATGTTATCCAGAGGGGAGGGGCTGTATGAAATTGGGAGGGTGTATCGGAGCGTGGACAGAAGCACGGGAGGAATGCACTATCTGTCACAGTCCGACACGAATGGAATCTCCGAATTGGGCTTCATAGCACAATGCGCGGGTTCGAGCCCACGCCTCGCCATTGTGTCTCTATATCCCCTTCATCTTTCTTATATTATATCTCTATTATTAATAATAATAAATGTTAATTAACCGTAAGAGACTCATGTATAGGATCTCAGTTACTAGTTATTACAATTTAAACCTTACAAGACTTTCAAAACTATCCTTACCTCCAAAATAACAAAGTATGGAAATATTATTTATTTCAATGTGTTACAGATGTGGCACGACAAACGCCTTAAGCGGTCCTTGGCCAGCTAAACCATTTTGCCCCAGGATTGTCTTCCTGGAGCTTGCGTTGTGTTTATTCCTCCTAGTCTAACGTCTGTCAGTAAATTGTCCCTCCACCGAGGTCTAGGTCTTGACCCGACTGATGTATTTTTGCAAACCTTCGAGGGACACCTACCATCCTCCATCGTAATAACGTGTCTGAACCATTTTACTCTCTGCACTTTGACAAAATTAGAAAGGCTGAGATCCTGGTATTCTCTATACCAATCTATGTTCCGACGTAGACACCAGGATCCATTTTTTTAGATAGGCCCCATTATTCGTCCCAGGATCTTTATTTCGAAGCAGTCCACCTTCTGTGCATCAGACTTGTTGAGAGTCCACTTCTCACATGCATAAGATGCTACTGCCCGTATGAGGCATTTGTAAATCCTCATTTTCGAAGCACGGCTTAACAACCTACTCCTTATAATGTACGCTCCGTTTGCTGCTGCAAGTCTGTTCTTTATTTCAACCTCCTCGTCTATGTTTTCCGTTATAGTAGATATTATATCACATATTATCATAATAAAGTGTAATATAAGATAACAAAAAAATTACAAATTCAAATTGAATAATAATCAGATTAAATAAATAAAATCAGATATAAATAAACGTAAATGAAATTGTTTATGAATAAATTGTAATAAATAAATTGTTTATGAAATTGTTTCTTCTTCTTATTATATTTTAGATCTTATCATTTTTTTTTATCCTCCAAAACTTTATTTATAAATACTTATAAAATAAGATTACAACTGCATAAACAATCTTTATTTTATATGGGCTGGGAGTGAGGTAGTTTAGCAGTAGAAGGCTGAGCTAAAGTGCTTAGCGTCCCGCGTTCAAATCCGCCTGTGGCAGATAAATTATTTAATCTGCCATGAATTCACCTTATGGAATAACAGACCCTCCTGGGGCTCACCCAGCCTTTATATATTTGGTATCTATAATTGAAGAAAAGTATTTGAGTTGTTGTTTGTTAATTTAACGTCACTGTATGCTGCTACGACTAATCGGATGATGCTACAGTGGGAGCTCTAAATTTGGCCTATACAGGTTTAATTAGAATAGGGATTTTTAACGAGTACCTGACATCGTACAGGCTCGGGACCCCCGTTTAACGTCCCTTCCGAAGGACGGCATAACTAAGGATGTTTTATTTACTCCCTTTAAAAAATCCTAGGGCCACCTGCCGAGCTACGAACCGCAATCTTGCGGTTATTAGTTAATTACGCTAACCACTAGACCACAGGCCGCCCCAAAGTGTTTTAGTCGAGTGTGATCTCGGACATTTCATTTCTCTGCACAACTGTTGCCCAAGAAATAGAACGGCCAATATCATGACTGAACCCAAGCTATGGTATGTTTTTAAGGGGTTTGAATCGGTAGAGATTTAAAAAAAATATTTTATTTCATACTTGTATATAATTATTAATTAAAAACCTATGTATGACGTTATATTTTGCACGCTATATGGGATTTTCGATGTTTTTCTAGTTTTGTGGGAAGTTAAATACATATAGCAGAATATTAAAGTGATAAGAAGCTGTTGGAATGTTACAACTTATTTGATACATTACATAATGAAAATGCCTAAACAAGTACAACCTATGGATTATGTTTTTTATTATGTATAGAAAATTATTTCGCAATTATATTGTAAATTTCTGCCTAGCTTTATGATGAGTCATTTTCCTGTTAAGATAACTGTTTCATATTACAAGGGAATTCCATAAAGATGAGCACGGAATGGAATATTAGGACCCTATTTTAAGATCCTGCGGTCATTTCCTGGAGTAGTTCCTGTTCCGGTCACAGAGCAATAAAAAGCAATAATAGGTTTATTAGCCATCGGTTCACACGATAACTTAATTTCCTGGTGTGTCTTATCAGCAAACGAGGGGGCTACTCATTTAGGGTCGGATGTACAGCACTACACCAGAGGAATGTAATGTGTATAGGTAACTATGTACTGGCCGAGGTGTAGTGAGGGTTTCATGTTCTTGAGCGAAAATAAGTGAAATTTGTTATGGGGATCACCAGTGGTGTAGCGGTCAGTATATCAACCTTCTGTACCCAAAGGTCGCGGGTTCCCAGCCGGGTAATCGGACTTCGGACTTTTTAAAGGGAGTAAAATATCATTGCATTTGACCTTTTTCGGAATGTGTTGCCAGGTACTCGTTGAAGTTCCCTTTAAAAATTTAGGACTCCCACTGTAGCATCCTAATACTCGCCATAGGAGCATATAGTGATACACGAATAAACAACAAAGTTTGTTTTGTTTTATCTGTTGTTAGCTACTCAAATGGCAGTGAGAATTGAAGAAATTAAAATGGTAATTTTTTTTTATGATTTAATAAAAATATTTTTGAATTGACATTTTTCTAGATATCTCTGTACAAGCACAATAAAACGAAGTTCGAATTGTAAGCAGTTATTTTTTTCTATAAAAATAATGAGTCATACATTGATTCCTATGTTAGTATGATCGATTCCATAAAAATTTCGTAAATATACAATAATAGGATTGTATATTATGTATTATGGGTTCGAATCCCGGCCCTGGACAATTTTTTTCTCTTCAAAATAAAAGTATTTAAAAATTATAATAATTAATTAAAAAAAAGAATATTCTTTTCATATGCTGAGAAGAAGACTTATACTTATACAGGTAATATTTTCGGAAGGGGAAGCAGTAAAATTTCACAGACAGTATCACATTGCACCGCCCTACAGACCGAGGATGTTCTCCGACCATCGACAGACACGGACACCAGGAAGTGGAGGTCGTTAAGACGGATGAGTAAGGAGTACATTCGAGGATAAACAAGGAACTGGGGAGGCAGCGAGGGACAAATGAAAGGAAGGCTGCAATAAATGTACTGTCTCGTCGGCGGAGGAACATGCACCTCCGCAGGTTATAAATGGCGGGGAGGATAATGAGCTATCTTGTATCTAGTATCCAGGAGGCGGAGGATATCCAAGGGGGTCGCTCATGGTATTAAGTCGAGGGTGGAGTGATAGTAAGCGCTCAGGAGGATAGTTTTGAAGAAAAACATTTTAATATATACAAAATAAATCTAAAATCCTAACTAAAATATTGATCCTGACGTAATTAATACAATATCAAATTTTACAATGATTTCAGAGACAGGCTAATTCTGAAATATAACCCATTTCACCGTACCTAACTACGCAGAGAAGACTAATCGCTTGTTGGATGATTAATCTTTCTTAAATAACAAATGTAAGAGAATTATTGAGTAATTAAAATAGCCTTATAGATTATTATAATCACGAAAAGAATTGATTAGGTGATTTATTTCACACTCAAAATGGTACAAGTTTGCATATTATATGTCCCAATAAATACACCATTTTTCCTGTCTTATATAAATATTTTAACTTATTTTAAGAATATCGTAAAATGCGTTTGGATGGAATTGCACATTGAAGAGAAAAACAGACATAAGACCGTTATTTTAGAACAAAATAAAAAACCTCATGTATATTATAATAATGTGAATTTAGCCAAAATTGATAAGAATCTTTAATATATTGGTCATTGAGTTTGGCCATTATCGAGTAAGAAACAGATGAAAACTAGGCCTTTAATTGAGCGTTAAACACAAAAATCTTGTACATACGTAATTTTTAAAATATTAAATATTGACGTAAGGGGGAGTTGGCCCCATCGCCCAGTAAACTGACTGCAATCAGCCACTGGTCCCCCAGGTTGGGGGAACCCAGTACGAGTAGTATAGCCCGGTTATATAGCCGTTTATATGGAGGAGACCAATTGACCCGAGGATAGGGTGCCTCCCGTCCAGGCTCCTCGAGTCTAGAAATGGCATAAGAGGAAGTAAAAACCAACATATCTATCTAAATACTAATATAAAAATGAAACTAATTAATAATATGATTTGAGATATTTATTAAAATCGCATTAATAATTAAAGAAACCACAGAGACGTGTTCATTTCCATTTCTGGGTATGGATTTTTTATCCTCTATTCTCGTATCCACTCATTTTCTTGTTAAACGTCCAAATTTCGTTTTATTTATCTTCCCAATGACAGCTAAAATTGTGAAATTGATTTTCATTTTCCCTTGAGGTATTGTGGATTCCATTCAAACGAGTTCCCTCTATCACTTCAAAGGAGAGTAGCGGCAATCACTTGGAGAGTGGGGGTCTGTATTCCTAACCCGATTTAAATTTTAAATAAGATAGCGCAGATTGCTCGAAAACCTTTGTGAGTTATTGTTGTAAAAACGATCAGTGTCACTACAGAATGGAAACTGATCACAAGGAAATATCTCTTTGTAATGATGATGAGGTCTATTTTTTTGTTTCCTTCTTTTTTTGCTACTAAAAGTATTATCTAACATTGAAACATGCGGTAGATACATTTTTAAAATAAACTTTCTTTTTAATGTGTTTTTTTTTTATATACATAGCACACAAATAAATAGGTATATTGCTAATTTTGTAGTATATAATTTACCCAACATTTATATTATTATATATTTAATAACTACACTGTTATTAAAGGTATAATTTCAAATTAATATTAATGCTTTTTATAATATTATAGTGCTAGGCAAAGTAAATACAACGAAATTAGTGGTATGCCTATTCATTTTTGCGCAGTTTATAAAACTATGAATCATTGTTTCCATTTAACAGCCAATATAACAATTTAATATTATATTTATATTCCACTAACTAGGTATTAATAGAAGTACTAAAAAGATAATAAAAATAAGAATTTATATTTTAAGAGCTTAATCAAATACATATAATTAATTTATTTTTTAGAAAACAAATAAATTAGATAAAAAAGTGTTCAGTGGTACGACTACGAGCTACTCCATTTTGTTTTGTCTTTTGTTGTGCTCGATCAGTAAAATTGTAAATATTTATTAAAAATGGCGAATCACAAAGCCACTGTTCCTGACTTCATTAGGCCGCTACACAAAATATAGCACAGTTTTTTAAGTTAAATTAGAAAAAAAGGGGTCTGTTTCGGAAAACGCATGCAGATTACTTATTCGGTGATTATGATTACTTATATGAAATAACTCCATATGTTTGAGAAATTTAACATGTAATGAGAAGTATGTGCTAATGTAGCAAAGCATATAATGATTGGAGGAGAAGGGCTCTTAGTGTTGAAATCGATTAGTCCTACTTCTCCAAAAGGAAATATAATATGTGAAGGATTTACCAGCAGCAATGGGTGTTCGGATACGCCTCCATACGCAGGGAAACTAGGGAGTGTTTCCTATATTCTGTCCCATCTAGAACACCTGAAATGCTGACTTCTTCCATTAAGATCTAGGACAATAATATATTCTGATTGCTGGAAGGTCTATGAGGGAAGAAAGGTATAAACATTACGTTGTTAACAATTACAAAAAAATCGTTGTATTAAACACAGGTGCTCATACCCCGACTGTGGAACCACCTTAGGCTTCAGTAATACAAAGAAACAAAAAAGAATGTGGAACGATTAGAAATATGTTGGATTCACATTTATGCGAATTCATATGGAGGAGAAGGTACGAGAAAGAATGTTTGTTAACTAAGATTTTAGAAAGCATTGCTGATTTTTAACCACCAATTTAATTGGAATTGTTTTTTTTTTGAGGTTATTTATGAATATACACATGTTTTGTTATGAGTATTTTATTTGATAGCATAATAACACATAACTAAAAAATAATATGCATGCGTTTTCCGAAACAGAACCATAAAATGGATAGATTTAAATAAATAAAACAAGCCCTATTATATTACAATCCGAGGACTGCTATTTTAATACAGAGAATGCAGCGAAATAAGAATTAGATAAATCATTGCCACACATCACTATAGATCAGTTATCTTTATAGATCAGTCTATAGAAAAATCTTAAATAATAATAAAATTCTTTATTTTATTTAACTCAAAATACTCAAGACCTCATATAATACTAAGTGGGTACTCTTGAATAAGCTCACTAGGGGGTACACAATAACTCTAAACTGAACTTCAACAGCGATAAATATTTTTAAATATTGGCTAACTACAAAGCCACTATTCCTGCCTCCTTTAAGACGTGACACAAAATATACTTTTGAATTCGAATTTAATTTGAAAAAAATGCATCGATTTAAAAAATTAAACAATTCTCTATTCATTGGAATATTTCAATTTTAGGACTTTTTTTTCTAATAAACTCTTAAAACATTTTTTATCTTTAAAAAAATGGCATTGGAGTGTACTCAGTGGTTTCTGAGTTGCCGTGCCGTAGGTCCTGAGTTCAAATCCCGCTGCTGGCAAACTTTTATTTAATCTGTTAGCAGCCGGAGATGGATCCTATGGGGCACTCTTGGGGTTCACCCAGCCTCTATATATAAGGTTTGCACCAAAAATAGAAGGGAAAATCTGGCGGTTGAGGGTGATCTAGAACAAATCACCTCCCTACACAACCCAACCGTTGTCCAAGAAACAGTACAGACTCTACTACGTACAGAATCCAAACCCTTCATTGACTGTAGTGGTACAGGTTTTTTTCTTTTGTATATTTTTTTATTATTTTTCTTCTGTATTATTTTTTTTATTTTATTTTTTACCCACGAAAAGGCCTCAAAGACCACGGGAATATCACAACTAATGGTTCCTCTTCATCCGCTTCCTATTTTCCCATATGTCCTTCATGAACTTTGCGTGCCTAAGTCTTCTCTCCTCAGACCACGCAAGACCCTTTTCCCCACAAGAACCTTTATTCCCTTGAGCGTCCTTCTGTATTCATCTCTGTCAAAACAATCTTGGTATGTTAGCTCCACTTGGTCCATATCATCCTTAAGATGTTTAAAATAACCCGTTGAATTTTTGTGACAGTGGATTCGGTGACAAATTGTATGGTTCAGTCTTTCGGAGTTCATCCTCATCATGTGTCCATAGAACCTCAGCCTTCCCACCCTAGCGTCAGTTTCTAAGTCTGTTGTTTCGTTATAGATTTCTTCATTCGACCTCAACCTGTATCCTTCAGGTGGTCTCCTAGGTCCGTAGATTCTTCTGAGAACTCTTCTTTCTATTTTCAGAAGCCTCTCTAGGCTGGGAAGACAAGTATAACATGCTTAATGACTGCATTATAATAGATATCCTTGTTTTAATAGATAGGTTCTTCTTGTTGTAAAAATTACTGGTGGCGAAGCTTAATTTCTCCAATTTGGCGACTTTCTCCTCAAACTCCTCTCCATCCGACCCACTGCTGCATATGATTTCTCCAAGGTATCTAAATCTCTGCGTCACTTTAATTGTCCGTATTTGGTTTCAACCTTTTTCTTCTTAAAACCCGAGTATGTGGTCATCAGTTCCGTTTTTTCAAAAGATATTTGTAAGCCTGTTTTCCTCGCTATTTCCGAGAGCGTGTTTATTTGAGCAATCACCTCTTCTTCTGCATCTGCTAAAAGGGCAAGGTCGTCCGCATATGCGAGGCATTTAACTTTGACATGATTGTTCTTAGTCCCTAGGGTTGCACCTGAATTGTTGATTTTCCACAGCTCCTTCATGATCTTGTCCAGTACCACGTTAATTTATTTAATGTTCTCAATACATAAAAACTTAATTAAGAGTATACTCATACATTAACAGGCTTACTAGGGTGATATAAAATAAGTACTATAGTGAACTTAAATTTTTAGAATAATATCGTTGAACATCTACGAAAACTTAAGTATCTATTGTACTGCAATTAAATGAGCAATTGAATCCGACGTGGTCAGAAAGAAATAGAATCCTTGTCATATTATTTTTTCGAGAATTTTGCACTTAAAAAGAGGAACGTGGATAGGATTTTCTGGATTTCACTTGGATGGTAGGTATATATAGGGGGGATGGGGCTCACTACTTCTTTCCGATTGGAGTTAGTTCACTCGGTCCATAAAAAGCGATGATAGACTTTTACAAGGAGCGAGTACTAATTTAGTTATATGGGATGCTGTAGGCGCAGATTTCGTTGTGTTTATTAAGTGATGAAGAATGCTCATCAGATTTTTTTCTGTCTTCTTGATACTAAATGAAAATCGTAAAATTAATCATAACCATGGAAGTAGCAAAAGAAACTTCATCGGACGAAAAGTCACTCCACACGAGCTACTATATTCGAGGTGATGCGATAGTCAAATAAAAACGACAGAATAGCAGTAAGCTCCCCTCTTCAGCTTAGCGGAGGTGTCTCGGATTCCACGGACGTCGAGAAGAAATAAGGTGCGACGTTGAATAGAACTCGGGGGTGGAATCCTCTTACACGACCCCCCCCCCCCCATATTGCACAATGACATGGAGTTGCGAATATTCTCTGGTGATAATATTGCCCTATGTGGAATGGAGGTTCTGGATATGAGTGTATCGCTTTGGAGAGGAGTTTATTAGCTTCTCTAGAATTAATTCTGTCAAGATATATTAAGTAAGTTTGGAACTGATCACAATGCACGTATAAGTCTACGAGGGAGGAAACAACTTAATGAATATTTTTTTCCCCTAAGGGTTTCCTCAGATTGATGTTTCCTTCAACCAAAAATTTCCTTTAATTCATTTTTTCCATTTTGTTCTATCTTGTATATCTTCTTCCCTCAATTACTATCCTTAATATCTTCCATCCATCTTTTTCTTAGTGTTCCTCGCCGTTTCCTCCCTTGAAAATTAAATTGGGCAATCATTCTTCAGAGATGACCATACCATTCCAATATTTGTTTCTATACATTTTGCAGTACGTTTTGTTGAGTTCTCTAATTCTGGCATCAGTCCTTCTTTCTAATGTGGATACCCTCGCAGCTCTCCTCCAATAGTCCATTTCAGTAGCAAGTAGCTTTTCCAAGAGCGGGGCTTATCGTCCATGCCTCTGCTACATATAGGAATATGCTTTCAATTATGGACTTATATACCTTCTTTCGTTACATTATTGCTCCAAAGGACCGAGTTAAGCCTACGAATTTCTTTGCGGGTTGTAAATATCCTTTGTTTTATCCCTTTTTCCGATGTTCCATTCCTTTCTATTACAGAGCCTAAATATTTAAAATTATCCACTCTTTATATGACATTATCTTCGATAACAAGGGGTTTTGCTGAAGTTTATTTTTTAAGTTTATTTATTTTTTTCTTCCTGTTTAGGAGACATTAACTATTATATGTCTCCGAAATGAAAAAATAAATTTAAAAAAAACGTTAACAGTATAAATCATGAAGGGTATTAGAACTCGTACATCTCTACTATGTATTGACAATGGCTGTGGAGAGTGACCTGGCCATGTTCTCGCACAGGTATTTCCCTTCAATTAAAGATACCCACTTTAAGGAAGCTAGATAAACCACTAACTTGTAGCTTAATAGTCATACAAGGGAGTCGTAGGTTGTGATCATAAGGTTTTTTTTTTTTTATAACCCATTTGGAGAGTACGATGAATCAACTTTGGTTACTTTTCATTGTGTTCGATTTCCTTTGCTTCCAAATTTCCTTCATATTTCGAGAGTGTTGTTCTTTATCTTCTGGAGTCCACTTTCTTCCAGTTGTTGATTCCTTCCTCTCCCGAAACCGCCCCCTTTGAACTGCTCCTCTAAAAGGTGTTCTGTTTTTGATTGTATCTGTTTTAATTCCAACATTTTTCTAGTCTTTCTCAATTTCAATGAACCATGTTGGTTTAGATTTGTAACTGTTCAGAAGGTTGAAGATTTGCTTGGTTAGTCTGTTGTCATCCATTCTGTAGATGTGACCTTCTTTTTCTCATTACGTCAGTTAGTTTTTAAATTTTAAAATATAGCTCTCTGTTTGGTCTTAACTTGTATTCTGCATTATTATTTCGTTTGGCTCCGAGTATTTTTCTCAAAATTCTTCTTTCAGCCTTCTCTAGTTTTTCGAGATGTCCAGTTCTTGTTAGTTTAATTCAGATTTTCAGGTCTGACCAATGTTTGGTAGTGTCTCTATTTCGTGTTCCAGGACAAGTATTTTTTGTTCTATATATTTGTTTGTGATGTAAAAAATCCGTCCCATTTTGAGCACTCTAGTTTCTATGGCTGTTTTTTTCCTTTTTGTCATTCGTTATCCATTCTCCTATGTATTTAAAGCAATTTTTTTTACATATTGTGTTGCCATGAATTGTCGTATGTATTGTTTATAGTATTGTGGTATTTTCTTAAGTAACGCACCTATTTTTATCTTATACTCTCATCATCATTCCTCTTCTAGCGCCAGGGAGGATCCAGTTAATAGAGCCTGCGCCAAGTGTATCTTTCCTGTACCAACTCACTCCCAGGAAATTCTAGTTCTTTCTGGGTCCATCCTAAGGAGGTAACGAACCACCTTAGGACTCGAATGGATTGAGCTCCTCTAGAATGGTCTTAGCTGATTTAACATCGAGATTAGGCCGTAAACATATTTGTGATGAATAAAATTAATAAGTGTTATAAATTTAAAATGGTCAACACGAAGATTTTAACTTAATTTTTCTTCAGGATAAGGCTGCTTAACTCCTGGCAAAAGGTAAAACAGGAAAAAAGAATAGTTCTAACCATATAATTTTTACAATATCATACAAAAGTGATAAACATTTTTAGAGATATTTTACATTAAAGTAATATTTCGTTGGCGTTGCCTAGTAACGGATCAATGAACTAGATTTTATTTAGTCTTTTATACTTCCACTCCCTAATTTTAATTAAATATTAAATATTCGCAGATTTTATTTTTATTAAGGATCACTCTTTGAAACACCTTAGTTTAATAGTTATCTAGGCATGCTAAGAAGTCGTGTGATTTTCACGATATTTTTTATAAGAAGATAAATGAAAAATGTTTTTATGTAAAAAATTTGTCTATAGTTTTTATTTTGAAATACCCATGACAGATTATGTATATGTTTCTATATTATGTGAGTATATACACCCATACGCGCAGATATGTGTGTGTTCCCATCTGCTAGTGATAGAGCGGATGGCAACTGACAGCTGCGTGGACAGATTGACAGGGAGGAAGTTAATTAAGACGATAGAAGGAGGAAGTGTTTAGATTTGATTAGCCAAGGCCTTCTGGGTCAGAGATCTCTGGAGGAGGAGGCGCCCGATGTAAGGAGGATATGAGTATGATAGGTATGAGATCGTATAGATGATAGGGGTTGAGTCTTCCACAATATACATTCTGGTTCTATTATAAACAACTATATTCCTATGGAAGTTGATAAATAAATGATATCAGGGAGATATGTTCAAGTTAAACCTAATTTAATTATATATTTTTCTAAGTTATTAGTTGAACAAGGTATAGCGAAGAAGTTAGTAAAGTTCTAGTAGAAATGAGCATGAATGTGCCTAAAAGTTTAAATCATTAAAGTCTATAGTTACTAGAAAAAACGAAATTCAAGATGCAATAATAAATTAATGATACTATAAACAATAATCCGTCCAACTACTATTGATGTGAAAGGAGGGTACTAACATTGAAGTATGAATAACGACTTAATGTAATTTAAAATAACGGGCTTATACTTAACGTGAATATTTACAACGAATATGGATGAGTCTACTGAAAGATATAGGAGGTTACAAAAGGAGGAATTGCAGAGCATGCACCCGATTCATGATATTAAAGTGATTGGCTTGCAAAGATTAAGATGGGTTTGTAAAGTTTTGAGGCTTAGAACCCAATGAATGCCTAAGAAGTTAATAAGCTCTCAACTGACTGTTAATATGGACATGTGACAAAATAGGAGGTGGGGCTGGGAAATGGTGGTGGTGGGGGAAAATTTCCCTACCATTTATCCATAGTAAATACTTATAATCCATAGTAAATACCATAGTAAGTCCAATGAGAGTCGAATCCAAAACACAATAACAGTCTAGTCGAACGCAAAAGATCAATAATAACTCCATGACAATGCAAAGTATTACACTAAGAACAAAATAGTCATTATGAGGACATATGGTGAGTGATGCGAGATAAGTAGTGGGGGAAAGGATGCGCAGCCGGCCTTCTACGCAGGCCACATACTAAGTTGTCATACTCTAGGAAAATTCCGGTAAGAACTGTAATCTGTGTCTGGTAGTTTATAAGCTGTAATTGGTGGTATCCGATCGAGACTTCGCGTATGTTCGACTTTTTATTGTTATTATTATTTTCCTAAGCCCAACAAATTTTTGAGGAAAAAAAATAGTCATGTTGCGTCATAAGCTTAAGCTTCTAATAATTAGTATCATAAAATCCTGCGTGAGAGAGAGAGTAGTGTGTGTTGGGGCCCCAACCCGTGGGAAGGGGCAAATGGCTGCTTACTCTTGTAGAAAATTAACAGGCAAAATCCTCCCCCGCTTTGGTTCCAATCTCAGGTGCGATTATACCAGGTCCTTGCTTGTTTGTACGAAGATAATCCTTTCTGAACATCAGCTTAACAGACCTTTCTTTATTATTTCTCATAACTTTATTTATAATGGATTAAATAGCGACGATGATTTAACAAATAAGATGAGTCATGATTTAGTAAGCAAGTAAACGATTCAGTCATTTACCTTTCCCTAATGATCATACATTGTATGCGTTACATACAAGCTTCAGCAAACAAAATTACTTAAAAAAAAGTTTTTAAAATAATTCCATAGAATTCAGTTCTTCTCTAATAGAGCCACCACGCAGGTAGCCTTCCAAGTCCGATTAGCCAAAACAAAGTTACGTTAAATGAAACATACAATGAGACTTCCTCTCTAAATAGGAATAAAAATAGTACGCCATCAGAAGAGTTCTTTAAAAAACATATCATTCAAATTCCTTCTTTACCAACGTCCAAACTCAAACTCTATGATCAATTAATTTTAATTACCGATTCAAATCGATCCGAAATAAATAGTTTTTAGCCACTGCCAATGTTTTTAATCCATTTATCACGTATTTGTTCTTGTCTGTACCGTGTCGTCAAGTTTTTTGTCGCCATTTGGCTGGCCATACTGCAAGCTTCCTCAGGGTTTATTCTGAGATAGAAAATGTTCTTCCATACTTCGGTATTTATAACCTTTCGGGTGCGGGGGCGGAGCCTATTCTTCCAGCGGTGGTACGAGTGGGTTGTCTCAGATTCGCTTGCCTAATACCGTAATAATATAATTATTATCAAGTACACGGTAGATACTGTAATAATTCTAAGCGATTTTGGAAAGTTTTTTTTTCACCTAAAAAAAACGGGTTTTTACGCTACACCATCAGGTTTATAGAGACTGGATTAGACCCGTGAAGATTTTTAATATTTATATGATAATATTAATGTTTAAGCGAGGAATATTCTTTTTTTTTTGCACAATATATGTCTACTTTCAAAGGACTTTGTTCAACAATAAAGTTTTTTTCCCTATCTAAGCATAAAAACTCGTTTATAGCCAGGTATAACTGAGGTTTATAAAAAATTCAGTAGGGTCATTACAACCTAAAATTTACAACCGCAGCCAAACCATATAGTTGACCATATAATATCCATATCACGAGAAAGAGCGTGTCCAGTCATTGGGTCGACAGTGTTATTGAGTAATTGTCTCTGGCTCCGGCCAGTCTGAGTCTCGTCGTAGCTCGGTAATCTGGAAATGTCCAAAAGGGATTACCTCAGGATACTAAGGAATCCTGCAAGAGAGTTGGTGGATGTTGTATTGAGGATTTGTTAGATAATATTGACATCCTATTGGTCTTACGTCGTCAACCTTGCGTTGAATGAGACCTTTGAGTATACCTTGTATTTGATGTGACTAGTTAGCTTCAGAGAAGAATATAAATGGTAAAAGAGTAAGTAGGAATAGTTACGTTTAAGTAGTATACTTGAAAAGCGAAATCAAAGGCAAATTATAAAAATTTTAAACATTTTTATTTTATTTTTATTATATAAAAATTTTATTTTACTTTTTGCCTTCTTGTAAGTGGGGAAAAGAAAGGACACTACGTCCACAAAACAAGTAATTTTTTAGTAAATTGTTATAAATAAATACTATTATCAATACTTCGAGTTACTCTTCAATCGCAGTAACAATGTGAATGATTTTCTTTAAGTTGTTTCCTTATGTAATAATAATAATAATAACTATTATTTGTTCATAAACTATAATAAACATATACAAAATATTCTATTTGTTTCCTATACCTATTCGCATATAAACAAAATCAACCTTTAGTGGAGGTTTTAAGTTCGATTGTTTCTTCCTCTCACTCTTGCAACCAGACTAAATAATGCACTTGTCCCATCCGTTTCCACTCTTTCCTTTCCAATGCTACTCTCCTCCAGGCTGCCCCACCGCAGCTCTTCTTCATCTCCATGTCTGTCGGTGGAAGTCCTCTCTTCCTTGCGTGCTCTCTTGGATACCAATCCATAATCTGCCTGGTCCATGTTTCAGCATTCCTTCTGATGACATGTCCGGTCCAGGTCCACTTCCTTAAATGGAATTTTTCCATAATATCTGGGAGGTCAGTCCTTGATCTAATCCACTTATTCGGTTTTCGATCTTGTCTTGATATTCCGAGGAGGTATCGCTCCAAACCTCTGACTGTTACTCTCAACTTGTGGCTAGTCTTCTTGTCTATTATCCATGTTTCGCAGCCGTAGGTTATAGCCGTACTCATCCAGAGTTTCCTCTTGACTTCCAAGCTCACAGAAGATCTATATATATCCTTAAACATGAAGAGTGCGCGCCATTCTTGAGTACATCGCCTGCTTATTTCTTATATTTGCCCTTTAATAGACATAAGATGCCTGAGATATAGAAATGATGTTTCCTTAAGTAACGAAGTTAAAAATAAATAAATGAATGGTTCAACAATATGGAAAATCGGCTCTCCTGAGCAGATACAAAACTGTGGCATAGTGTCCTTTACCTCCAGAGTACAGAATTATGTTTTAATATTTCTGCAGACAAATCCATATTGATCATTCCTGAAGTGAACATATTTCGACACTTATTGATAATTTGTATCTATGTTTTAATTTAGTTTTGTTATATTATTTTATAACTATTCTGGGTAATAGTATAGCTCAATATTTAGGGTGTTAAGTTATTGACCTCTAAATCTCAAGTTCGAGACCGAGATAAATTCGAGAATTACTAGCTGTGACAGGTAAATTATTTAATCTGTTAACATCCATAAATAGGTTATTATATATAGAGATCATTCTGGGGCTCTCTTAAAGTGATCATCCTTAATTGGAACCTGATGTTCGAACATACTTTCTGATAAATCACTACTTTGCACACCTGTTGGCATTAAACAATATCCTATCAGTACCAATAACGTTCACGGAATGTAGTGGTGAAATATTTTTCAGTAACTATTATAATATACCGTAATAAAATGTTTGTTAACTATAATTATTTATTATTTTTAATTATTCCGTAATTAATGAATTTCAAAACAATGAAGAGCTTCATTAAAATAAACACATATGTGATATTTACAAAATTAGAAATTTAATATATATATCGGAATACATCTGTTAATTTGAACTCAGATTTTTATTTAATTTGCTCATTGGATTTATAACTAATCAATTATAATTTAGCTTGATATCCATTTGTAGTTTACAAATATTTTTAGTTGTGGTCTTAATTTAGAGCAAGATTTTTCGTAACTTTAAATATTCGTAATTAAACATTTTTCTGTTAATTAATAAATAAATCGTACATGTTATATGAGAGCATTTACCATTTTACTGAATAAGAATTACCATTATTTGTCTTTAATACAGTTAAGACAATAATAACAACAAGACGTTTACGTGTTATAACAAAGTTTGGTATTTTAGTAACTATAGCAATAATAGTGCTGAACTATCTTGAGGCGGTCAAACGAGACAAGGGGTGTGCGGGTTTAATTCCCGTCTAGACGATTCAAACTATTCGGTAACTTAAGGGTTTGCCTTTCCACTTCCACTATGGCTGGCAAAGGATGGCTAGGCTTTGAACCGTTATAGCCTCACGTCAATTCACCTGTAAAAGTTCAATCTCAATATCCGAGCAAACTTTATAACAATAATAAATAAAATATTAATAGTTAATTCATTCCAATAATAATCCCGAAAATAAGAACAAAATACTTTACTTATTCCAATATCAATACCTGACATCTAATTGTTTATTTATTGTAAGCTTAAAGTATAAAAGGATCATAATACAAACGATACTAATATAACCTATACTGCTACTACAAACGATGAAGGGTTCAGTAAGTGGTAGAGACTGTACTGTATCTAGGAAATGCTTGTATAGGCAGGTAATGCCTCTCAGGTCACACCCAACCGTAAGATTTCACCCCCTACTTAGGGTACCCACTTTACAGCGGCTAGGTGAGCTCCGGGATAGTCTTGTATCTGATTGGATCCTTTTCTAGCGGCTAAAAGATTAAATAAAAGTCTGGAAGGACCGGGATTTGGAATGCCAGGACCTTCGACACGGCAACTCAGCGCTATGACACTGAAAGTATATGGAGTGAAGTGTGAAATTTACAATAAGGAATGCATTTCCGCTAAAATTAACATCAGGCACTACTGCACATTAATCAAACCGACAGCACTCTATGCACGTAAATCTCTCACATTCCTCACAAAATGTGGTATGGAAAAGATACTAATAGAAGAACGTAAAATTATGAGAAAGAAGGTCTAAAATTAACAGAAGAAATATGTTGATTACAAGGAAAATCACATAAATTATCACCTCGCAGCAGAAATAAGAAAATGACGATTGAAAGTTTATTTAAGTAGAAAATAGGTGACTAGATAATTTTAATAATGGTATGAAATGGTAAGTGGGTGCAGTTAATGAAAAATAAGATGATTTATTTTAGTGTGCGTTCCGGCCTAAGATGTGAGCCATCTTCAGGGTGACGATTTGAACTTCAACTGAAGTCATTCTTATTTTGTATAATCATTGACTGCACCCCCTGGCTATTTCATACCATTGTTGGAATTCGATGGACGTTTTACTAGACTTTCACTGACAAGAAACACCAATAGAATTCTGTTATTCATACAAAAAAATGAGTCAACCACTCCATCGATTAGCTAAGTTAAACTAGATTCATAAAAAGCGAAAATGATGTTATGGACAGAAAAATGGTCAGATAACGAAGCATTGAAGAATCCAGAAACGTAATGGACAGAGGTGAGGAAAATAATGAATGGAGAAGAAATACTTTATGTGACTCTGCTGAATCCAGTCTCATTTCATAAATGATATAAATATTGAACTATTGTTAATTTTATCGGTTTTGAACCCTCGGGTTCTCTCAGTATTTATTATTTTATTATAGCCACAATCAACTGCTCACATTGGCCTCCGAAGTGACTAAGCAATCCCGAACCACTCACACTTAGCACGAGGCCTAGAGGAGAATATTTAAATAATTGAATGGAACGGGATGGCTCTTTGTGGATCGGTTAGTTAGCGATGCTCTGGCAAGGGGTGCCGCTGTGCTCTGTGCTCTGTGCTCTGTGCTGTACCCTCTCCTGTATACCATAATCACTGCCTGCCACATACATAAACAGCACTCCACAAAGCTCCTCTACATCAGATCCCAATCAAGGAGCCATGTTGAAAAAGACCTTTGAGCTGGAGATAAGCAAGACCACAAAGGCTTTTATTGTAAACAGCATCAAATATGAAAACAATTCCCGGCCTCACAGATTATAAAATTGAAAGCCAGTGGAAGAGAAGTGTTTCCGTGTATACACACAGATCTGAAAAATGCTTCACTTACAGTCTTTTTTATTTTTTTCCTTTAACATTCTAACTTGTTTTTCTCCAGAGCAGTTTTAAAAAATGAATATGTTTTCGAAACATTAATGTTTATAAAATAATTGAATAAAAAAAAATTGTAAAACGCCATCTATCCACCAAATAAAGGCGACCATATTTGATTGAGCCATGTTCCTAACAGCATTCAATGCCTAAGTACCTTCATAATTTTTATAATGAATTATATTTTATTAATAATGTAATATAAACAAGGTTTTTATTATAAATTCAATTATTTCCAATTCCGATGTTAAATCTATTAGGTGTGGTTTCCGAAAGGTGTTCTCTGAGGGTTTTATATAGATTTTATATGTACAAGCATACTTTGTAATCGTTTCATCATTTGTAAGTTATTCGGTTGGGACTTGAATGATAAAATTAACATTTTAATAGAAAGAAGAATCCAGAAGGAGGGAAGAAGTAGAAGAAATGAAGGCAAGTTGTGTAAAGTATGTAATAATCGGAATTCCCGGGAATGCGGCGAAGGAGAGGAACTGGAAGGGCGAAGGAGGATGAAGGAGGAGTCCTCCAAGTAAGAAGGATATGTATTATAAAATATCCTGGATACCTTTCATCGCAGGAGATGGCTCTCCGATAGGGAGGGGGGATTCCTACAGTTGCCCGCTAATGAGCTGGATTGTGTTGCCTCGCTTAATTCCGGCATTTTTCAAGAAATTCTCTCAGTTATTCACCGAATATATCTTTATTCCGAATTCTCCACCATTGTAATATGTTTCCATAGTAACTTGCGGGTCATATTACCTTGGAAAAAACTCTGGTATTCATGAATTAATATACAGAAGCAGGAAAAAACTAAATCCATAGTGGCTCCCAAATATAAAACTTTGAATAAGGTCATTAAAATAAAAAAAATACATAAGCCCTTGAAGTAATGTGCGATCTATTTAAAATGGTATAAGTCATCATAAAAAAGGTGAATAATTAAAAATTATTGAAAGGATAAAGACATTAAATGGCTATTGGAACATCACAAATCATATGCTATGCACTGTTTGAGCGGAAAGAAGAGGTTTAATGAAAACGTATGTCCATTTATTTAAGACTATATAAAGCGCCTATATATAAATCGACAATTTAAGTTCATGATAGCCAAGGCCAGTTTGACAATCATTATTTTGAGAGCCGACGTTTCGGTCATAAATTGTGATCCATCATCAGGTCTTGTAATTTTGGAGAGACGTCAAGAACTAGATGCTATATTGATTTATTATCGCACCACATGTTTCCACGTTTTAACCATTTTTCAATGTTATGGCCTCCTTTTATGTTTTAAACTCTCATATTATTCGTTTTTTTAAACTGTATTAATTTGATTATGTCTTAAAATACAAGGAATAAAGAGAGCTGAGCTGTTAGCAGGATTCCAAACTAGACCCCAAACGATCTTTACTAATATTTTTGACCAGAATGAGATGTTCTTGGTTCTTTTTCAGGGTCCCCAATGAAATATATTTCAATCCAGGTCGGATTCGAAACCGGTGCAACGATATAGCGGAGTTGCAAAGATTGCATCGTGATTAACTATATTTATCTGTATTCTGACTGCGTAAATACTAGTTAGTTGTCAAATCATTTTTATAGTAACAAAAATTACATTTTAAACAAAAATAATAATTCATTATTAATTGTAAACACAAATCTTGCCTTTGGTAAGGTTTGAAAGACGAGGTTCCTTTAAATGAACAAAAAATCTTTTCTAGCTGTCTTATTGTTTGATATATATATTTTAGTAATGAAAATATATTTTAGTTGTTATATTTTTTTCAACAATAAACGAAATTAAACATTTAATCCAAACAAGTCAGGTTTTTGGGTTGAATTACTGTGTTCCAACAAAGACATATGAAATTAATTGGTCAGGCCCAACAACGAACAGCAATTGAGTTCCAACAAAGTGACAATCGCTGACAGTCACTGGTCAACATGAACGCTTAAAACTGTCTGAAGAGAGATAAATCAGCGTCAGTTCCCCGTACATATTAGTTCAGTAAAAATAAATAACAAATTTAAATATGTTGTTTATTAAATTATTTTATAAATGTTTAACCCATTGACTTAAAATAAGTTTAACAAAAAATCTTAATAAATTCCAGTATGTTATACAACTTACACTAAATAATCCTTAAAATGTAATTTTTTGTTAATTCATTGGAAAGCTGATGCGATTTTTTTCAGAAATGTTGAGAAGGAGAGAAACTAGATCACCTTGAATATTTTTAGCAAAACAGAATCGTATATGATAGAATGAAATAACTGAATAATTTAATCATGTGGTGATTAAAAGGTGATCCATTGGAGACCGCTTCTGACATCTGGGGTATGTCAAAGCTTAAAATACTTTACAAAATCATTGACGTCTCAAAAACATCAAGGAGTTAATTTGTCTCAGCTTTTTACACCGTCAAAGTATTCAATCCTGCGTTTTATCATTCTCCTGGCAAACAGAACTAAATGACATATAGGACTCATTCGTCTATCGGGGCATGATATTATGGATATTGATTAACCAACAAGCTATGCTATTGTATACCCTGCACCACTACACCACATGGAAGGTCTTGGATTCAGTACGAGATAGAGACTGTGCTGTTTCTAGGACAACGTTGTGGATCAGACAAGGATAGAGGTTATTTGTCTGTGGTTACCTTTTTCCTTAAATTAAAATTACCCACTTTATTGAGGCCGAGTGAACCCCAGTAAGGTCCTCAGATCCTCACATGGTCCAAGTATAGATGTTAACAGATTAAATAATATAATAAAGAGTTTTTCAATGGAATTTTTTTCAATGGAGTTTTTCAAAATCAATGGAATATTTTAACAATTTACAATTTGTAACATATTATTTAAATAATTTATCTGCCAGAAATGGATTTGTATCCGGAACCTTCGACATATCAACAGCGCTTTACCTACTGGGCTTCCCTTCTCCATGTGTACCGGAGATAGAGTGAAGAAAATATACTTACACCAAGTATAACAGCGATATAATATTATCTGTACGTCAATTTCTGTCATTCCTGTAATCATGAGTATTTAAGAAACGAGCTACAATTATACACAACCGAGTTTGTTTCCACAATCCCTAAAACGTTAAGCGTTTCAAGGAATGACTATCTAGTCTTGAGCATCGTTGCCCTTATTCTTTCCTACCCAACCCTTGGTTACAATTACAAAATCGATATCACTATCGATTACTGGTCATTATCTAATGAGGGATTCCAAGAGGCCCCCCTCCTTCAAATCCTAATTAGCCGGGAGCTATTGTAGAACGAGCTGCCCTTTCAATTTTGGACCTGGAACACAAAGCAGAGGGGTTGGGTAGACCGGCCCTTTACCAGTAATTATTTGCTTTTTTTTCTTTCTTTTTTTTTTTTTTTTTATCAAAGCCCTCACTGGACCGCGCCAATAATAATCCTTGGATCCTATTAATTTTCTCATCGTAATTAAAATCATCTTTGGCCTTCAGCTCCCTTTTATCAATATTTGTTCTGTAGAGCGCTGAAGAAGCGGAAAAAAAAACAACATTAAACAGAAATAAACGAAATCGGTATCGTATGAACCTTTAATATTATCTTGCAAAGGAATGATGGGAGTTGGGATTATAAACGGTATCGATCTTACTGGTTTTTTTTTTTAATCTTTTGGCGAGTGGAGTTGGATCATATGGGATCTAGAGGCATTCTAGGGCTCACCCAGTCTCTAAAATAAGAGTTAAAATTCTAGACAATTTACCTCCAACCCTTACAAAACCTCAATCCAATAAATATTACAGTATATACTACAGACTAAAGTCCAGACCCTTCATCGGTTGCAGTGGTACTGGATTTATACCAGTATATCCATTCTGCCCATCCATGCTGTCACATAGTATAAAAACAGTAATCCGCCATAAAAAAAAACACAGTTATAATGTCGGGTAGGTGTTTAATTTATATAGGCAACTGGATAGCTGAATGGTCAGGAACAGTTACGGGGAACCGAACAGTGTTGTTACTTATTGTATTTTATTTGTTATTAATTTTTAAATATTTATATTTGAAAATAAAAGATATGTCCAGGACCGGGAAGCGTGCTTGATTGGGCCAGGATAGCTCAAATGGTAGAGTTCCAGACTAGCGATCTGGACGACCCGGGTTCGAGTCCCGGTCCTGGACATATCTTTTCTTTTCAAATAAAAATAGTGTTGATACTTAATTATGTTGTCCTTTACTAGAGCATTTTAAGTTTATTTTTATTAACCAAATAATGGAACACGGAATTTAGTTATTTTTTATAAGTTTTAGCCTTGTTCTAAGATGCTAAATAAAAACTGAAGCAATTTAATTCTAAAATTACTACCTCACTACTGTGTCATAATTCGTTTGATTTCCATTTGCAACTTAAAATAGGAATTTCCACAATGAAAAATAAATACAATTAAGGAACCAAAAAGTATATGTACTGCTTTATACTTTATTTTATTAAAAGTTTTTTTTTTGTATAAGCGAAGACTTAATTAACATCCAAGACAAGTTAGCTCCAAAAATATTACCTTTCTACTATGTCTAACTTGGTTTGATATCTATTAGCAACTCAAAATAGGAAATTGCACAACGAAAGGTAAATTCTTTTAGATGGACTGAACAGTTTTATTGATTATTTACGTTTTAATTTATTAACTTTCCTCAAGGTAGTATCCTAGGCCCAATCCTTTATACAGCTGACATCCCAACTCATCCTAATACTATCCTTACCACGTATGCTGATGATACATGTGTATTATCAGTCAACACCAATCCAGTTATTGCATCCCAAAGCCTCCAATCCCGTATCACCGATCTTGAATGGTGTCAGAACTGGAGAATTAAAGTAAATTCTCAAAAATAGCATCGAGTCACTTTTACCTTACGTCGTAAACCAATGACTTCCTGCCCTTCAGTATCCTTTAATAATATCCCTTTAACAATATCCCGGTGCCTGTAGAACAGATCCGATACTTAGGGTTGCATCTCGACAAACGATTACCATGGAATCCTCATAATAGACTGAAAAGACGTTTCAGGCTACTTCAACACTTACTAGACAAACGCTCTAAGCTCCCAATTAACTACAAAAGACTTATCTACATGGCCATCATACGATCTATTTTAACTTACGGAGTAGAACTTTGGGGCTCCACTAAGCCATCGAAATCCCCTCGTATCCAATCCCTACAATCCAAAATCCTTCGTAAAATCCTCAACGCTCCTTATTTTGTTAAGAATAAAGTCATCCATAACGACCTTAATGTTCCATTTGATGCTGATTTGGCCCGAACCCGGTATCTATCTTTTCATAACAAACTTCATTCCCACTCAAACCCTCTAGTTTCAAACCTAGCTTCCTCTTCGATTCCCGATAATCCTCCGAGGCGTCTGAAAAGAAGATGACCACGTGACCATCTTAGTTGAACTAGTGATTTGAGTACTACCAGTGGGTAGTTTCTCTACTTGTCATTATATCATGTCATTATGTATCACATAGCCTATTTACTTGATGTATCATTGTAATACAGTTGTAAATATCAATAAATAAATTTTTAAAAAAATTATTAACTAGGCTAAAATTTAGTTGCACTTGTTAAATAATCGATCACGCAAATTAGTTATTTTGTGTATTTGCCTTATTCTAAGATGCCAATTAGAAACCAAGACAAGTTAGCCTTAAAATTATCAAGCCTCTACTATGCCCAACTTCGTTTAGTAACCATCAGCTAGCCACCCCCTAATTCTGGCAGAGAAGTTATTTAATCTGTAAAATCCACGGAAAGGCCCTGTTAGACCCGCGGATCTTCCTGGTGTTCAGCCATTCTCTATAAGGTGGGTACCCTAATGGGGAAAAGACCTGGTGGTTGAGTTTAATCTAGCACAAACATCTCTCTGCACCACCGTTTTCTTACTTTCTAGTGATCTACTTATCGAAGATGTCTATATCTTTAGGATTCTTCTTCAGTATCAGAAAAAGAAAATAAAGGAAACAATTATGTAAATTGCGGCTAAGAATATTTTTATTCCTTTTAAAGGTGTAAACAATATTGAAGGAGTGAAGACAAGTTGTTAGTTGCTGGACTGAATAAGAATGAGCCCTCCTCTCAACGCGGACTGCCTTCAAAACAATATTATTCTAAAAATCTGACAATATATCCTTCGTTTTTTTTTAAATAATCTTTTAGATTTATAAAAACAAAATTTTACTTATAAATTTGTTAGTATTGCTCATATAATCGTAATGAAATATGAAATAATTAACATTCCGACATAATTATAGATAATTCAAGTTGTAGAAAATATACATTAATTAATATGGAATATTTAAATTGCTAAAATATTTGTTTTTATGAAGATTTCTCTAACGGAGAAGATAATTTAACATTAAACTACTGAAATTTAAAAATTTTCTAGATGCGATATTGCGCAAGTGCAAAGATAATATAAAATAATATATAATATTATAAAATATTATAATATTAATATAACAAAATAAATTAATAATAATCTAAATACCTAGGGCAGACGATGGAATATCACATGCATGACAGCAAACCACTATTTTCTTACCTGAAAAAGAATGAAAGAAAATTTAGTGATTATTTTTTAAAGAATATTAAAACATAAAATACGATTATTAAACTTAATTAGTTTTCGAATACAATTTTTTTTATTATTTAAATATTTTACTAGTTAACAAGTCTACTTAAATTATGTCAATTGTGGTTTCATAGTGTGTTTTATTAAATAATCAATCGATGATTGAGAAGAAGAATTTAATCTGAAACAAGGAGAAAATACAAATACAGACAATTAGTATAATGCAACCAACTTTAAAAAGGATTTTGCTAACATTAAGAAATCATATCCAGAATCATTTTGTAAATAATCACGAAAAACTTAGGGGGATATCAAGATTGTTATCATTTCCTGTAAAGGGTGCTTAAACAGCATTGATTTATTAGTTAAAGATTAAATCCTTTAGCCATTTGTAACTTTACATATAATATTGCCTATGGTCTAATATTGCTGTAAATGACACATAAATGTTAATTAAAATTAAATAAATATCACATTTGTTTAAATGGATTAAAAAACTGCTTCATCACATCTTCAAATTGAATATTCGTTGATCAATTTAATAATTGTTATACCATTCAGGGTTTAAGGAATGAATAAAAGACTGCGCCTTAAGATTGTGTTAAAATAGCTCATAACAATATTGCCTATTCTCTCGGTGAATTTACTTCACAAAATTGATTAAAATCTGCGACTATACGGGATCAACCTATATACATCTTTAATACACTTGAAGTATTTATTTTTGTGGATTTTTAACTCTTATAATTTTATCCTCATGTGTCAATAAAGAAAATCTACAACGGTGGATTCATTGCTCGAGTTATATTCTTATTCGCGAAAAAAAATACAAAGTATTTTCTTTACCACTCTTTTAAATACGACGTTCATTATTATATCATGTAATTTAAATGTTGGAATAATAAATCTAATTTTCGACCTGTCGTAATAACGAGGTACTTAAATGTCATATTCCTAATACAGTCAGCACTGGCAGTATCCATGGCAACCAGCCCAGGTCAGAAGATTGCAGCAGTTGTTGTTAGGCTCATACTCTAACTTAACCTTACTTAATGTTTAATGTTCAATTATAAGTGTTATTAATTTAATATAATGGTCAAACATATAAAGTGCTTTTTTATTTCATAATAGTTGGCGACGAGGTAAAAAAGTAAAAGTTTTTTTTGTCATAATTTCATTCAAGTCCTGCTGATAAATACGATACAAGATGGATCCAAATCAATTCAAGGAATTTATGAAGAACTTCAATGCCACCATGTCAAATCTGATTTCATCTATCCAGCAATCTACACAGGAAAGTAACACTAGTTCTAGTCTAAATCCTTTTGAACGTTTTGATGCAGAGAGAGAAAAATTTACAAATTATTTGGAGAGATTTCAAAATTATTGCTCTCTGAAAAATGTTACGACTGAGAAAAAAGCACAACTCCTGTGCGCATCCATTGGGTCAGAACATTATAATAATCTGGCAGCACTATTGGGCCCACATAAGCCGGTCAACAAACTGCCATACACTGATTTGGTCTCGTCTCTTAAACAAATGTTGTTACCAAAAAAGAGCACGGTAGTATCACAACATTATTTCCTTAACATATATCAACATGATAATGAGAATATTCCACAGTATGTTGCATCTCTACAACGTGACATTATCGACTGTGAATTCAATGTTACCTGTCCTTGTGAGAAATCTCTCTCCATTGCTGATATTTTCCTTCGTGCACAATTTATTAGAGGGCTTAAAGACAATTGGATCCGAGAACAACTACTTCAATCAAATGAAACATCATTCAACAAAATTGTGGAAAAAGCAACATCTCTTGAAGCTTCCCGGATCGAATGTAAGGAATTAGCAGCAGCGTCAACCAGCAGAACAACTTCTAGTCCTCAGTTCGAAACCCTGGATATTCACAAAACGTCCAGCCGCCCTACCTACCGCAACAGCCCAAGGTCACGTGAGTCTTATAAATTGTACAATAAGTCTAACTCAGGAGCTAGAAACTCACATTATGTCAATTTAAAATCTCTAGGTTTAGATAATTGTTGCTTACGTTGTGGAAGAAATGACCACATATCACCTGATTGTCGTCTTGATAGACTTAAATTAAAATGTAATTTTTGCAACAAAACTGGTCATATTTCTAAAGTTTGTATTCAAACTAAGATAAATAAAAATACAAATTCAATTCAAAATGAAAATGAAAATTCAAATGTTCAACACGAACCTTCTACTTCTTCATTTACATATGGTATTGACAAAATTGATTTGGCACATATTCAAAATTGTGAAATTATTGACCTGTATGAAATTAATACCGACAGTGATAAATACACGATTACTGTTCTCTTGAATGGGTCACAAAAAACATTTGAGGTGGATTCAGGTGCCAAGTATTCACTTCTTTCTCAGAATGAATTTAATATGCTCAACCTAAACATTCCTATTCAACCATCATCCTTAGCTTTCAGATCATACACTGGGAACATTGTCAAACCACTTGGGAAAGTTACTCTGAATATTCAATATGAAGGTAAGCAAATAACAGGTGACTTACATATCGTACCTGACGGTCATGATGCACTACTTGGTAGACAATGGATACGTGGACTTGGAATTGAACTTCAACGCAT
This sequence comes from Troilus luridus, assembly GCA_964056705.1. Lineage (NCBI taxonomy): Eukaryota > Metazoa > Arthropoda > Insecta > Hemiptera > Pentatomidae > Troilus > Troilus luridus. The sequence goes on along the minus strand of OZ057416.1, from coordinate 14,238,843 downwards.
CGATAAGAAAACTGCGAGTAACCCTACTCGTTCTTATTCTACACATCAAATTCATTCTATTCATACACCTGCTGAATTGTACCTACATAGGAAGATGAGGATACGACTTGACTCTTTGTTTCCTTATCATCCACAGCCCACAAGTAAACCATCACATATCCGTTCACTATTCGAGGGGGAGAGAGTCCAAGTAAGAGTCTGTGTCAATAACTCACCAATCTGGCACTTTGGTGAAATTCTCAAGAAACTGGGGACTCGTCATTATCTTGTTAAACTTGATTCTGGAAGAATTATCAAACGACATATTAATCAACTTTGTTCTTCGTTAGATCAAAAGAAGACAGTGACATTTGATCCAGCTCCACCACAACTCTATAGTGTACCTCAAGTCCCTCAAGCTGAGACCAGTGCTCAATCTCCTGTTCAACTAAGTCCGCCTCCACTACATTTCTCTCGCCCTGTCCGCACTCATAGACCTATTGAACGTTATGGGGATCCGGTACTATACCGGGTATCTTGTGAGTGATTTCTTATTAGGAGGGGAGACTGTCATATTCCTAATACGGTCAGCACTGGCAGTATCCATGGCAACCAGCCCAGGTCAGAAGATTGCAGCAGTTGTTGTTAGGCTCATACTCTAACTTAACCTTACTTAATGTTTAATGTTCAATTATAAGTGTTATTAATTTAATATAATGGTCAAACATATAAAGTGCTTTTTTATTTCATAATATTAAAGCGATAACTTAGCAGCCCCGTAACTGCAAAGCAGCTTCGAATCGGGCCTGGGCCAATAGGAATCCATCATAACTGTAAAGCTCGTCCTTCTGGTTAGAAATGATGGGAACCTTTAAAAACTCTTGAATTAATTGCATTTGATGAAATTTATTGCAGATAGAGAGAAGTGAAAGCTTTGTATGTTGTTTGTTCATTTAACGTCACATTATGCTGGCTGCTGTGGCTAATCGGACGATGCTACAGTGGGAGCTCTAAATTTTGCCTATCCAGGTTTAATTAGGATGGGGATTTTTAACAAATAACTGACAACGTAGAGGCTCGGGACCCCCTTTTACCGTCCCTTCCGAAAGACGGCATAACCTTATAGCAAAGAAATTCCATTTTTCCATATTGTCCTGCTAAGGATCGCGTCATTTCAACTATCTCCTTTACCCTCGATCTTTGTTTCTAGCATGGTTGTGCAGAGAGGTAACTTGCCCTAGATCGCGCTCAACCGCCAGATATTTCCCGCTTTCAGTGCCCATTTTATAGAGACTCGTTGAGTCCCAGTAATGTCGTAGATTCCTAAGGATCCTCTGGCCGCTAACAGATTAAATAAAAGTCTGCCAGCACCGGGATTTGAACCCAGGAAATTCGGCACGGCAACTCAGCTTCTAAATATTAAATAACATAATAATAATTTTAACAAGTTGTAAATAAAATTCTTTGTATCTATCTTTCGGGAATATTAGATCTGTAGCAATGAATCCTCCGTTGTAGGATGTATTCGGCCCAGATAGCCCTCCATGGACCATTGGCGCAGGCCGTATAATCATTTGATGGCGTTCCTAACACGAGGTGACGGTCCGGTGCTCGTAAACCGTATCCAGGCAATATGTAATCGGTTAGCCCCTTCTGTCTATCTCATAGCCACAGGAACCTAATACCTTTACTGTAAGTAACCGTTATTAAGTAACTATTATTAAGTTTTGTGTTGTTTTTTTTCGGGAGGCTTCTAATTAAGCTAAATAGCCGTAAGTGATTAAACAGTATTTTTCAAATTCAAGTATCCTTGAATGAATGAGGACTAATATCCTGAATAAAGATCACTAATACACCTGAATAAAAATGAATAAAGATCACTCATTCCATAGGTCCTTATTAACCCATTCATTCATCCTAAGGTCCTTGGATGCAAAACTCAGAGGTTATTGCGCTGTTATACGGTTGAAGGTTCTGTACACTGCGGAATGCCTAACTATGTATAAGAAAGGTCTGGTAAAAAAAATTGTAGATCAAAGAAAGAGCGATCCTGAAGGAAGTTTTTGTCCAAGGTGAATCCGCCAATGGCATAACAGTGATCTGTACACTCATATTCCAAAAATATTATAAGAATTTCATTTTATGGCAACTTGATAAGAATGAAACCCATAAGATTGACCTAACGAATTATTATCTATTTCAAAGAATAGGTTACAAAACCTGGCTGGTTGGAAAGAGGTTTACAAGAGACGGAGATTACTTGCGAGGATATTCTTCTTCGTCTCAGGATGAAACTGCGTACTCACGAGGATTTTTAATAGAAACAAAAGCTGAATATAGGAAAGAAATGGGCGGAAGAATGAAGGGAGTACTCGACGAATATCAAGAAGTAATAAAAATAAGACAGTTGAAATGACGTAGGCCATTACGAAAAAATCACTCATACTTCACCTACGACATGTGGTGATAAGTATTATACTATTTTTACTATAACGGAATTCAGCAAACATAGGAAAAAATATACAACGCAAAAACTTTACTAAACATACACCGTACAATTGAGGGAACATTACTAATCGATATCCCTATAGTAATGATGGCATTAACAGATTTTTTCTCTGAAGACATTATGAAGAAGCTTTGATGACTAGGATCTTAATCAATAATATAGTAGTTGCCTGGACAGTAGACGAAAGCAGGATTTAATGTAATCGAAGTGAGCAATGGACCAGCCACATAAGAATCATCATATGAAGTAATCACTCATCATCAAATGGCGATGAGTATTTAAAGCTGCAAGCAAAGAACAATGGAAAGCCAATAGATACAATATTAAATTAATAAGTATAAAAGAAAAAAAAAACATTGAAAAGTTGTAACTGGAACAGCACAGGAAAAGTTAGGTCACAAGTGTTTTCAAATATACAAACACAAAGATTTAATTGGATATTGGATTCTCACCAGGAATTTTGTATCGTTTTATAATATATTATGCGACAAAGTTAAAATCATGATGTGATTTTATAACTATATAAAAAATGTAATAATATAGTTTCTAGATGACGCCTCAGTTGCCTGCAGCAGGTGCTAGATCAGACAGCGAACATAGTCCTAGCGTCGGATCAATGGACTATTAGTGCTAAGTGATAGACACCTCTACTTCAGCACATGTCAAAGTGCTCTCCAAATTCAGTCCATTACAGAACATACTCTACCCATGTACGAGCAATTACATGCTTGTATAATAATAACTATGACACACAACAGCTACATACAAGTGGTAAACTTAATGGGGAAGAAAGCATTATGGTTGAGATTGATCTCGGTCTAATCACTACCCTGCCCAATCGGTGGCATAGGTACAGTACAGCCTTTCCTATAAATTGAACCCAAGACCCTTCGAGAGTTTCAATAGAACAGTTTTATTTTTCATTTGTTTTAAGAACATAAATATATATTATATAAAGAAAAAATGTGTGAGGGTGGCCACAAAACATGGTTTAGTGTGTAAAAACATAGTATGTTTTTTCATCAGAAAACATATATCGCTATTATGTATACATTAGTAACTTTTTCAAATACCATAAGCTTTCTACTAACTTTCCCTAATATATCCTAAAAAAAAGAAATAAATTCTGGAAACCTCGATACATAGGAATATTACAAATATTTTTTCATCTATGGAAAAAAAAATGCTGTTATTTTCCGCTCTTAAAAGCAATATATTAATCTATAAGATATTAAAAAATAGGAAAAAAAAGTTATTCTGAAAATCTTACCCCTGAAAGCACTATAATTGCTACTGCGTACCGGTTTTCCCCGAATCTTAAATGCTTGATGAATGTATTTAACGTGCTTTTAAGTTTTATAGAAATTTTATTCAATGCAACGATTTTATTTCTTAAATAAAAAGGTCCCTTTCTAAAGGATCCAATATAAAAGTTTATAATGATAATAATAGGTATAATTAAAATATAAAAAAGTAAAGATGTCGGAAATAAAGAGGACTCTGTTCTTACTAACTTCTAATCTCTCTCTTTACTATCCGAATCTAAATAAGGAAATCTATAAAAGGTACAGTTGATAATCAGAAATTAGTCATGTTGAATCAACTATTACTGACATCATTCCAATAGTAATTTGCTTTACTTATACCCAATTTCTGTTTAAACTCACATGGAATTTTCAAACACAACTATTGAAAAATTGGGTTTTTTTGAGTTATGGCATTGTCCTTTAGAAGGAGCAATATACAAAACTTCTCAAATATTTATAGTCATATAATATCGATGGATGTAAATTCGACAGAACATTAACACACCAGACTATACAGGAGCGTGGTATATGTTAGAACACAGGAGCTGGTAGAGGATGATCCAGCGAAGATATCAATTGGAGGGCTCAGGACGAGCAGGTAATTCTATTTACACCGGATCAAAACTCCCAATTAACATGGGACAATGCAATCCATGGATTAGTCAGCCTTGCGCCCTTCCAATTAACTCCCTTATCATCTCTACGCTTTCGTCATTTGTTGTTTTTACCACTTCGGTATTTTTTTGTTGTTAGTAATCGAGCTATAAAATTCTTAAGGAAGGCTCGAAGCCCGTCAAAGATTAAAAGAAAACTTGGGTAGTTGGTTGCGGTTAATGGTCATATAAACTCTCTTCATAACCCCATATAAAAGCGATTCATTTTATTTTAACATATTCAAGTATAGGGATATTGGATGTTTTATATTTTAAAAAGTATTTAATATAACAATAACTGCATTTTTGTTATATTAAATATGTCTTATGTTATAAAGACTACTACTTTAACCAAATATGACTACAAAGGGTCATAAGTTCAGTATATGATTGATATTATACAGTTTCTAAGACAAAGTTTGTACATGAATCTCGCTCAACCAAGAAATTTTTCGCCCAATTAAAGAAACTTACTTTTGGTAGATACATGAAACTCATCAGCAGATCCCTCAGAACCCAAGTATTATTTGGAAAAATGTAGACAAAATAATGAAATTTAAAAAAAAGAACTTGTACTACTACAACTTATGTAGGGTTCTTGGACTCAGTACATGTTTGAGACTACTGCGTTTTTTTCCTAGATCAGGCTGAATCACCAGGTTTTCCCCCAATTAAGGGTACCCTATTTATTGACGCTGGGTGAGCCCAAGGTGGGTTTGTAAATCCCATGGCTGTTAACAAATTAAATAGCCGGATATAATACGGAATCCTCAGCTTGAAAACTCACCACTCCACACGCTGAGATTCACCGTTCCATAAAAGTCTTTTATGGTATACAAAGTTTACTATCGTTCTCCAAAAATCACCTTTGCATCTTTTTTTTAAAACAGAAGCTATAATCTCATATCATTTATTAGTTATCTACAAAAAATAGATTCATTAACAATCGTAAATAGGATCTCTTAACAGCCGTGAATAGATCCTGTGAGGGATGTAGAGACCCAACCCTCAGAGGGGTCTCGAGCTTATAAAAAGGGAAAAAGTATACTTTTATTTTAAATTATATTGTTATTTTATTGTGATTATTTAAATATTTTTATTTTGAACAGAAAAGATTTGTCCTGGCCGGGATTCTAACCCGGGTCCTCCGCAGCTCTAGCGCGGTACTCTATCAACTAAGCTACAATGGCTCGTAACCAGGCCAGACAAATTCATTCTCTTCACCGATCGCACATCCCCAGCCCTCGCAATTTTTGCGATGTATATATGGGTAAGAATGTTTATTGAACATTACTTTAATTGGGATCTTGTTGAGGTAAGTCAATTTTATATTTATATTTTTTTTTTATTATATTGTGATTATTTTAATATTTTTATTTTGAAGAGAAACGATTTGTCCTTGCCTGGATTCGACCCCGGTTCCGAATCTCTAGCTTGGAGCTCTACCAACTAAACTACCAGGCCAGGACAAATCTTTTCTCTTTAAAATAAAAAGTGGTATCTTTACCAATCAAGAAACAGTGAGCCGAATTCTCATGAATTGGGGTGGTAAAGGAATAATTTTGTAAAAAAACGTGGGGTCAGTAGCATGAGATAGTTTCACCTTAGAAAGATGGAAATTCAGAACATTTAAATTTATAAAATACAACTATAATAACCGTTTAGCATGAAATAATACATCTGTAATAAATAATCCCGGGACGGGGAGCCCTTTTGGACGTGGATGGATGTGGTGGTGGGCCGATGCCCGGAGGGTCGAAACAAGTTAATCCTTCGGACTTGAACCGAAAGGACACACTGACAGCGGGACTTAGCTCTCAATTAACTCCCGTATACTTTCTCATGCTTGGCTACAAGGAGCTCTAATTAGACAATTATAACTAACTTGTTTCATCACTCCCTCTCTCCCTCTCACACTCTCTCTCCCTCTCTCTAATAAACCTTTATTCAACTTCTCAAATGTAAATTGGGATTATTCTCGAGCCCAAGTCGTTCTCCCTCGGAACTGGGTCTCGGTTTAGCTTGAATTGAACTAAATTAAAAAGTAACCCTTTTCCTGACCCCCCAGTTTTTTTTTACTCTCAAGAGGAGGGGCGTAGGACGGGAGATTCGTCCTGAAAAAGAATAAATTACTTCTTTTTTTTTTAAAGGTATGTTTTGTTAAAAATTATGTTAAGTTTAATTCAATCGGAACTTCTCTTTTGCAGGGAGCTTCATCTGTATTCGGGAAATCTGAGCCCTTGGATTCTGATATAAAATTATTTTCATAAAGAACGATGAATGAAACCAGGCGGGGGAAGGGTTACTTGAAAAAAAAAGTACACTCGTAATTCTATCCCCTAGAATAATTTATTATAAGTTATAGGATAATCAATCTTATAAATATATATTATTTTTCTTTCTCATTATTTAAAAAGATTTTAGATTGTATGTTGTGTACTTTTCAACACAACAATCCTATATGGGCTACTTTTTCTATATTTTTTATCTGCATCTTGTTGCTTATAAGTATAATTAATATAGAAATACCTAAATGATAGCTAAACTTTACCACATTGCATTTTAATAAAATAATTCCTAATTTATCCTTCTCTGACACGTCTATCAAATCTCCAGGCACAGCTTGCTTTGTGTGTGCGATTAAACTTCGGAATGTCTAAGTTACTATTTTACACGCCACCAGCTTAAGGTTTGGTGATATTTTATGAAATAGAGAAAAATAAATTATACTAGGTTTTTAGACCAATGGTTCTGCATAGAAGTGACTGGGGCGAAACCAACCTCAATCGCCAGGTTTTCTCCTGATAAGTGGTAGCAATTGGATTTAGCAATCTATCTCACCAAAACACATGTCTAATTGGGGGTCCAAACTAATAAAAAAAAAAAAAAAACCTGTACCACTACAGCCCATGAAGGGTCTGGGGTTCAGTACATTGTAGAGACTGTACTGTTTCATGGACAACGGTTCTGCAAGGAGGTGACTTGTCCTAGGTCACGCTCGACAGCCAGATTTTCCCCCTTATTTTGGGTACCCTATTTTTATAATATTTTATAGAGGCTGGGTGGGCCCCAGGAGAGTCCTAGATCCTATATGATCCATCTCCCGCTGCAAACAGACTAAATAAAAATCATGGCCTGCAGCGGGAATTGGACCAGGATTTCCGGCATGGTAACTCAGTACTCTACCACTGAGCCACTCCTCTCCCTAATAACAAACATAAAATTCGAACAATTCACAATTGCTTAGGAACAAAAAATATATCATAAAAATTGTATAAAATATATAGGGTATATTGAATATTCTCTGGGAAAATCAATTCTTCGACTTGAAGGATGTTCTTGTTGGTATAAAGTGATTCTCATTACTTTTCTCACACACTTGAGGACCAAGAGTTAATATTTTTGTTATATTTATTTTAATATAACGCATATTTGCACACTTGTGAGTTTTTGAGTGATCTTGATCCTTATCAATCACCTCTCACACGTGACTCGAGAGCTCAATTAGCCATGGAGAGGAAACCGATCGTACGAACCCAACCACAAACACACACACAGAGGTGCCTTATCTGGAACTGGATGGTAATTCGCAGCTAATTGAAGCTTTTTAGAAGCGATTATAGCTCGAGTTACACGCCCCGCGGTGGGGAGTGATTCGAGACCCGTGTTTGTTTAATAACACACCATCGAAGCACACACAAGACTCGATAAGAGCCATGCGAACGGCCTATTTAAACAAAAGATTAGCAACCGCGGTGAACTAATGTGACTAGGTTTCATGACGATCGGAATATCACATGTCCCTCTGGATCACGCTGCGCGATATTAGCAGCGCTGTTCTCCGAAAATTGCTAACTGTTCGGAGATGTGGACCTCCTGATAGGGCAAATTACTCCTGATGGAAATATGGCTTAATTTAGAGGAGCTATTTTTTTTTTCATCCAATTTCCCAAGTAGTTAATATGATGGACGACTCAGTAATCACTTACAGGTAAAATATTCGAGCAGTAAATTTTCCTGTATTATACTAAATAGATAAAAAACTGACTGAAACCGGTGATATTAGAAGCGCGATTTAATATTACATCAATTTTTAATTTCACAGTTTTTTAAAAAGTAAAAAATAAAGAGCTTTAATATACACAGAAAAGTTCATTAAACCAGGAGTACGCCAAGTGCATAAAGCTAAACATTATTTATTATATACATACATTGAATATTTTCTGACCTTTTTTTCTCTGTTCACACCATATTTCTTTGTTAAAAAAAAAAATGATTCATTATCATCACTATATCTTGCTATGGCTAATCGGATGATGCTACACTGAATCCTAAGTTTTTCCTATTCAGCATAAATTAGGAGAGGGGTATTCAACTAGTACCTGGGCCCCATTTTACGTCCCTTCCGATCCCGCCTTCATGGGTGTAGTAGGTTGTCATGCTAGCTACGACACCACAGGTGACTACAATAATGGAGGTTACCCTTATGAGAAAATTATTGAAACTAATTGTTGCTATTTTGGTCTATCTTTTAAGATTGAACAACAGGGATCAAGTTTGTATTGAGTTTAATCATTCAAATTATTAGAGATTTTTAAAAAATGCATATATGAACACATATATAAAATAAAGATTTTAAGTTTACTTCCTGTTAAATCTTCGCTGTGCCGACTGGAAAGCCTCTGAGGAGTAGACCGAGACGTAGGTGTGAGGATTGCGTAAGCAGTGATTTGACAGATTTGGGTTTGGGTAGTGGTCCGTTAACAGAAGATTGTCACCAGATCGGTGGTATCGCCATTGAGCCTTTGGGTTCCCTAAACCTTGTTATTATTATTATTCCTGTTAAATCTTAATATATGGCTGAAAAAACGATATTATTATATTCAGGAATGACAATGAAATGTCCTTATAACAATTAGAAAATGAGAAGGTATAGATACAATTATATAATATCAGTAATTTTAAAATTGAGATATGTCCCCTTAGGAAGAATCATATGGTCTTCAACTGTAGGGTATTTAGCTAAAAAATCAATAAAAAATAAAATGAAAAATTGTTTAGTAATGAGAATAATTTAGGCGTTGATATGGAAAAGGTAGTAAGTAAATAAAAATATAATTTTACATTATTTTTTAGAGAACAAGTATTAAATGATCATGCCAATAAGAAAGAAAGAAGAGTAAGTTTAGTTTCTACTTACGACGGTAGTTACTATTTTCAAATTGAAACATTCGTTTTAAATACAGGTTTTTACTCCTGTGAAATTACCTTTTCCATATCAAAGCCTCAATTCTGCAACAAATACTATCGAACTTTAGTGAATAAGATTAGAATCAGAGTCGGAAAGTGAAGGTGAACTATCCTCACTACCTTTCTCTCATCTTCGTGCACCGGCATTCAGAGATTCCTTAAGAGCTAACAGGACAATAGGGGCTTGTAGCAGGAGCGTCTTTGCATAAGCCGAATTCCCCCCGTCGAAGGAATGAAATAAATAAAACTCGAAAAAGAAAACAGAAACCGGGCTAGAAGAGCAACTAATTTATTCCTCCATTAGGAAGTCTCCTGCGACAAAACAATGGCCTCGCTGCAGCTCATTAAGTGCATTTATCTCCGTGTATTGCCTGCATGTCAGTGGCGCGGCAAACTGCCGGCACAAGGCGGCCGATTGTAATTGCAAATTTCCCCGCCTCGGTTCTTATTAGCCTAGGACCCTATCTCGAGGCAACAAACTGAGTCCGGGCTTAGTCGAGCCTACGTCAATGTTGTCCTCCAACTCGAGAGCAGGTCTTTAGCTATTGACACAACTCTCTGAGAGAGAGCCCGCCAAATTTGAATACATTATTGATACAGAGAGTCTAGAATATCAATTCACTCTGCCTATTGTAATAATAGGGTGACAGTTTAGAGTTTATCAAGTTATATTACGAAAACTTAATGGTTGATTAAGTTTACAGACAGGGAGTTGAATTATTCACAAGTAAGTAAAATAAATATATAAATGTGTACTGTGAAAAATGAAAATGCTCTATGAATTGCTATCTGCAGAAAGACAACTAGACCTACTATTGAGATTTTTGATTTTATAACTTTTAACTTTTACCACAGAAAGAACGTTTCGTTTACTGCAATTACATTACTGCACTCTGACACTTGGATGGGAGATAGAAAAGTCTTGACGATGCATTTAATATTTTGTTTACTACAGATAAAGAACTAGTTAATCTAGGAACTAAAGATCCCTTTTTGGTGTATCTTGTAAAATTTTTAAAAGACTAATTGTCTTTCTGCAGTTCGCGATTAATTTATTCTCACAGCCCATGTATGTGTTTGATGTCTTGGATGTCAAAAAAGAAAAGAAATTTTTTAAAAAAAAAGATAGAACAATTTGAAATAAGAGAATACCGCCGCATACCCAAAATCCCTTAAACGGATAGAATTACTAATAAATAACTTTTACAACAAATTGTAATGGCAAAGAATTATTTACTATTTTTTTTTTTAAATTATTTTATTGAATTGTACAACTGTAGTATATACATCTAGTACAAGGGCTGTATAAATAAATAAATGCATGAAAGGACGTGTAGAGGCACTACCCATTGGCAGCACTCTAAATTTACTATTTAAAACCGAAAATTGAAATATTAGAGAGGAAAACAGTTGAAGAATAGAATTGGTCAGGGGGTGCAGTCAATGATAACACAAAAATGAGAATAACATATTGTTAATAGCGCCAACGCTTCGGCCTACGGTGTAGGCCATCTTCAGTGCAAATAGAGGGAGACATGGCTGTATGGACTGTCAACTATCATATAAAATAAATAAATCAATTAAAAAATAGGTTTTCTTATTTTTGTGTTATCATTGACTGCTACCCCTGACCAATTCTATTCTTCATGAAAATTGAAATACTCGGGAATCGTTATGAGAGGAAAAAATATATGAAATACTGCATTGAATAATTCCGGGGGAAATCGAGGGAAGAAGATGAATGAACCTTGAAACAGTTTCAAAATAAAAATAAATTTTTTTATATTTATATTTATATATCTGGACGACCCGGGTTCAAGTCCCGGTCCTGAATATATCTTTTCTTTTCAAATAAAAATTTGAAAAAATAAATAAAAACAATAACTAATAAAATAACATAAATTATAATAATATATAATGACGTAAGTCAACAAGATCCAAATTAAATAAATGTTCAAAGAACATTCTTCCTCTCGTATACATCGCAAATTGCGAGAACGCGGGTGCATGGGATCAGTGAAAAGAAAGGATATGACCATGACCGGGGAGCGAGCCTGATAGAGCCAGGATAGCTCAATTGGTAGAGTTCCAGACTAGCTATCTGGACGACCCGGGTTCGAGTCCCTGTCCTGGACATATCTTTTCTTTTCAAATAAAAATATTTAAAAAATACAAATTCTTGAAACATTTTGTTTATTCTTGTGAAATGTAGTGTTTTTCACTTTCGATAGTTTCAGTTTGTATCGAGGATATAATATAGTATTCTGTTGCTGGTTAATGACTGTTATATTTTAATTTTATTCTGCAAAAAATCAGGGCATATTTTCTTATAAAATAAACATTGTAAAAAAAAAGTATAGAAAATTTGTATACAGTTTAATAATAATAAGGCTTGATGCTGATACCACCAATCTCTGCCTTCAACTTCCGTCCACTGACAACTACCCAAAACCTAATTGGTGAGATCATTCTTAACGCAATCCTCCCAACTACGCCTCGGCTTACCCCTCATACGTTTACCATTTGGCATATCACTTATTGACTTGTAATGAATTCGTTCTTAACTAAACCCAACAACTATACAAATCCACCTTAATTTTCGCGATGCTATCACTCATGATTTCAGTGGATTCATGGTCTGCAATCCGAGTTATCTAATCACCGAAATACCTTAAAGCGTTCTTTATCCTTCAGCGTTAAATCCAGCGTGAGTAGAGCTACATTATCAAAGCATTTTTTTTTTCTAAAAATCTTAAAATATAGTTTTTATAGGTAGCTTCAGAAAAGCTGTAGATTGTTATTATACAAGATAAAAATGAAATGCAGTTGTTCAACAAAATAATCATTCATTTTTTTATAGAATATTTTTTGAATTATCAATATATGAAATAAGTTGACGATTCAAAACTTCTCATTCCTCTGCCAAGATAGTACACACCAGACAGGACTGAGCTAAATCAATCGCCTTCAGATCGAAGAGACATCTCCATGGTCCTGGTCGACGAAGAGGCTGGGCAACGACACTCGATATCAATGAGAGCGGGATATTCCCGATGAGAGAGGATATTCCCTCAGGATACGACGGTAGTAATTACTGGGCGATCTGAAGAGTGTGGTCTGAGGGCCTCGAGGACTTACAGAGATCTGGAACCAATCAGGGGACTCAAATATTTACCATCTCCTCTAGGCAGCTCAGTCTACGTCCGCTAAGTACGACTTCATCATTAGCTTTGACATTACCATAAATTTAAATCTGCTTATGTAACTATATTGTCATCAATCATCGTCACATATTTAATTTTATTAACATATGTTATACCTCTTACACTTTTCATAAAAGGGTCATTAAAAAAAAAAGGCATTTTCCACCTATTACGGCAACCAAGGTGACTTTTGTAATTAAAAAAATAAATGTCATTCTACCCTTAATTTTTTTAATGATGCGAGAAAGGGAGCCATGGACATGAACAACAAATGGCCATTCAAACGACAATTCGATTAGCATCAAGAATTATGGAAATTTATATGGTAACAAGGTGACACAGAATTAACAACTTTATAATGTTTTAAAACGACATAACTTCAGATATCTGTTCACTTGAAAAAAATTATGGAGGTGGAACATTACACTAACTTGGTAAAGCCTAGCACTTTTCCCGCCATTTCATTGAATCAGCGTTGTCACGAGATCAACAAGCAAAGTGATGTAACTCGACAAATGGTTTTCTTAGGAATTATATTCTTAACCTTGAAGCAGGATTGCCCCTTTCAGATACTAAGTAGCCCTATAGCTTCCAAAAGAGAAATGAAGATCTGTAAAATTTTTTTTTTTTTTTTTTTTTTTTTTTTATTTAATTCAATGATATTTACAACTATAATGGTATTATATCAAGTAAATGTGCAAAAATGTAGAATATGACATGAAAACACTTGTGGAGAAACTACCCATCGATAGCACTCCAATAAAGTTCTATAGTAGATGATCTCGAGGCCATCTTCTTTTCAGGCGCCTCGGAGGGTTATCAGGAATAGTATGGGAAGCAAGCTGAGAGACTAGCGGATTCAAGTGCGTATGGAGCTTGTTATGGAAGGATAGGTATCTAGTTTGGGCCAAATCAGTAACATATGGGATATTAAGATCATGATGGATGAGTTTGTTTGTGACATAATAAGGAGCATTGAGGATTTTACGAAGGATTTTGGATTGCAAGGATTGGATACGAGATGAATTGGATGGTTTAGTAGAGCCCCAAAGCTCAACTCCGTATGCCCAAATAGGTCTGATGACTGTCATGTAAATAAGTCTTTTGTAATTAATTGGTAGCTTAGAGCGTTTGTCCAGTAAGTGTTGAAGTAGGCGAAAACGTCGAGCAGTTTCTTGTCTTTTCAGTCTTGTATGAGGATTCCAAGTGAGACGTTTATCCAGATGGAGTCCTAGGTAACGTATCTGTTCGACAGGGTTCAGTGGTGTATTATTAAACGATACAGTAGGACAGGAATTCGTAGGTTTACGACGAAGGGTGAAGGTAATTTGATGGGATTTGTTAGGATTTATTTTAATCCTCCAATTTTGACACCATTCTTGTAGGTGTGAGATATGGGATTGAAGAGATTGGGATGCAACAAATGGATCCTTATTAACTGATAACACACATGTGTCATCAGCGTAAGTAGTGAGGACAGTGCTTGGATGGGTTGGGATGTCAGCTGTATATATCGTGTATAGGATGGGCCCCAGGATACTGCCTTGAGGAACACCGGCAGACTGGGTGAAGAGGGAAGAGTAGGAACAATTATGGTTTACTTTAAAGGTTCTATTACTGAGGTAGGAACTGATAATAAGGAAGTAAGTTGAAGGTAAGAATTTACGGAGTTTGTACAGCAGTCCTGGATGCCAGACTCGATCAAAAGCTGTAAAATTTAAAAGATATTTATTCAGTACCAAACTCTCCAGGTAGTTACCGGCCTACATCTTCGGCAACTAACGATAAAACAAATATGACATCAACTTTTCAAACCAATCAGCTTCTGAGCAACTGGTATTTATGGCAAAGATCTATAGTTAATTTAGCAAATTTAGTTCATTTGGAATTAAGCTTCTAGTAATGGAGAAATGAAGGCGACTAGGTGAAGGACAGTGTATGTGACAATATTTTTTAATATGACCAACCATCATCAGTAGTAATAATATTATTGAGTAAAAAAAATGCATGTTTTTTTTGAGAGTGTCTGATGTGACAAAATTATTCATCACATAAAAATTTAAATGTTTTTAGTCAAATATGATAAAAAGGGACAGACCAAAGGACATTCGGGAGCGGGCCTAAATGAAACAGGCGCATTTTTTACCAGAGGACGGAGGTCCTGGAGAGGTCCTGCGGAGCTCAAAGGGCCAATCAGGATGTTGCCAGGATAAAAAGGATTTTATGGCTCCTGGATCCACCGCATCCTGCCCCACCCCTCTAACCGTCTCCCACAGACCTCTCCTTCGAATCACATCACGTCGCGGCAGAGTCCACGTTTAGCCGGATTTGCCTTCTCTTCACGTCATTTGCCTCGCATGGATATCCATACAGGAAGTGTTCAACTCCTGTAACTAACAATAAATCTCGATTCTGAGAAAATGTTCAAACGAGCTAGATGCTCTTATGAAGTAGAATATTAGAAAAAATCCTGATTAAGTATCCATAAACAAACCACAAGGTGAAGTGAGGAAGGCTTTGGAGAGATGAGGAGTGGACTGAACTGGTCCAGGATCGAGATACATATACGCAGCATTTACAAATGGGACCCTCATTACCGATCTGGTATAAGAGGAAAAGATTAAGAAGAAAAAAGATATGAAAAGCGACATAAATAGGTTTTATTACTTAAAGAAAGTTGGATTACGTTCATACCTTGGAATTCTTTTTTAAACAATAAAGATAGAGCAAAATATTTAGAAGAAAAATAACTTTTTGCGAGGCCTTAAAGGAGCAGAAATGTTTCAAACTGTTGATGATCGTTAGTCTGATTATCCGAAAATGACTGCGTTATATGTCTTGACGCGGGCATCAAGAACCTTTACTTCTCTCAAAAGAAACTAGCACCTCATAGAATCGCATGGGTCTTATCACGGATGTTGTTTTTATGGCAACTCAGTGAAAATCTTAACGGGTTGACAACATACTGAACGTTTTGTCAAGAGTGATATTATTATTTTTTTATTTATTGATATTTACAACTGTATTTCAATAATACATCAAGTAAATAGGCTAAGCGACACATAATGACATGTGAAAATGACAAGTAGAGAAACTACCCACTGGTAGTACTCAAATCACAAGTTCAACAAAGAAGGTCACGGCGCCATCTTCTTTTGAGACTCCTCGGAGGATTATCGGGTATTGAAGAGGAAGGTGACTAGTTTGAAACTAGAGGGTTTGGGTGGGAATTAAGTTTGTTATGAAAGGATAGATAGCGGGTTCGGGCCAAATCAGCAACAAATGGGACATTAAGGTCATTATGGATGACTTTATTCTTAACAAAATAAGGAGCATTGAGGATTTGACGAAGGATTTTGGATTGTAGGGATTGGAAAAGAGAGGAATTCGATGGCTTAGTGGAGCCCCAAAGCTCTACTCCGTAAGTCCAAATAGGTCGTATGATGGTCATGTAGATGAGTCTTTTGTAATTAATTGGGAACTTAGAGCGTTTGTCTAATAAGTGTTGAAGTAGCCTGAAACGTCGAGCGGTTTCTTGTCTTTTCAGTCTCGTATGAGGATTCCAGGTTAATCGTGTGTCGAGATGCAACCCTAAGTTCTGTTCTACAGGCATAAGTGGGATATTATTAAAGGGTCCTGAAAGGGCAGGAAGTCATTGGTTTACGACGTAAGGTAAAAGTGATTTGATGCGATTTTTGAGAGTTTATTTTAATTCTCCAGTTTTGACACCATTCTCAAGATCAGTGATGTGGGATATGCCGTACTTCAGAAGAAATGTAAAACGTGCGTCGTTAGTTACTCGTTAAAGATCCCTTTCCAAATACCTGGATAGGCAAAATTTGGGTCTCCTTTAGCATCGTCCGCTTTGACATATCTGCAAAAATCTCTATGAATGTTGTACCTCGAATCCTCTCATCTACTCCTGGTAGTGTTAATATATTTTTTGCTACTCCTGGCTGACTCAGTGCTCCTTCCCCACTGGATCCATAGACCAACTGCCCGTAAAATAGTAAACAGCGCACCCCCTTACTAATAGCTAATTCCAGCCAACATCCGACTTGATAGATGGAGTCGGCAAATGTACCCTGGCATCTCCGACCCTCCCCCGTCTCCTCGGACCCCTTCAAAACAGTCTTGGGGTCTTCTCGTGTTTGTCCGAGGCATGAGAGATGTTCGGACATGAAAGATCATTAAATATATTACATTATATATGGTCATATCTCGTTTGATGAGAATATAATGGACGTTCCTAATCCAATGTGACAGCTCAGAAGATTTCTGTCATTGAGATTATTTGAATAAGTTGTGCTTTCTGAAGTATAAAACTGGTACACTTATTTAGTTGAAAACCTGGCGGTGGAGCGTGATTTCCGTCAAATCACCTCCCTATCTACTATGTGCTAAGCTTATCAGTACAAGCTGATTGTAGTATACTAGTACAGGTAAAAAATATATATGATATTCTGGATTTATCAAACAATAAATAAATTAATATATATTAATAATAATATTAATAATTAATATAATAAATAAATTGCTGATTTGTTTCCTTTATAAGTTTAACTTATCTCGAAACGGGAACTGTTGAAGACATAAAGTCATAATTATCTGCTTATCCTTTCTAATCGGATGAATGCGGCGAGTCCTAAATATGGAAATGAAAGGCGGAAAGGACAGAGGCTTTTATATTGGCCTAATGGTTCGAGCCCGAACAATCCAACCAGAGCCGCTTCATTAATTTCAAAGGAACTCAATAGCCACCGCGAACTCTGTATACGTTCTCCCTCTATCGCAATCACTAACCTTTGAAGCACTGCATGAACATCAATGCGTTCGGAATACTCGAAATAATCATGTTTTTACGAATCAAAATCATGTCAAACGAATAGAACAATCGAATGAGTTTCGTTTTATGTGGGAAATAATTAAAACGACTGAAAAAATAATTATTTAATAGATGTTAATGTTTGATATTTCTTTTTCAATTAACGACTAATTGATCTATCATTTTTGAATGTTGTATCAGTACATTTTTTCATATTCGCGATTTATACAGATTTCCTTTTGAACCCTATACTCCTTTTAAATGTAATTATGAAATAAGAAACCACTTTCAAAAATAACAGCTCAATTAAAATTTATTTCGATAAAAATATCATCACAGGTATGAGATTTATTTTTCTACCTGAAACAACACATTAATGAAAAAACAATTTTTATACTTGCAGAAAAGAGACATATTATGTCATTTCAAAATACTATCTTCAATTTTATGGGATTAGTGGATATTTTTTAAATGTTCCAAACCGCCAGAAGATAAAATATTTATTAGAAAGTTATTAGAAAGTATCAATTGAGCGGTATCATTAATCTGTCTTAGAAATACATCAAACACTAGATTAATATTAGGCTAGATTAATATTAGGATAGATTAATTAGGCCAATTTATATTATAATTATGGCTTTCTAACAATTTAAATTTTACAGTTGTTCGGTTAGTTTATCACCTTTATTATACGGTTTGATAGCTGTGGTTAGCATAACTAAATACTACGCCCAAGATCGCGGTTCATACCCCACAGTATTTTAAAAACTTATCGAAGCATCCTCCTTGGGAACGGACGTAAAATGAGAGTACCGATCCTGTACGGTGTTAGTTACTCGTTAAAGTGTTAGATCCCAAATTATACCTATCTGGATAGGAAAAATGAAGGATTCTCACTGCAACATCATCCTATTCGTGTAGCATCGTTCTAATAGCCATGGCAACATCAAGTATGAACAAATGAATGCATGAATTTGAAATTTATTAGGAACCATTTCTATTATCTATAACTTTTTAACCAATTACATCCTCATGTTCACAAATAAATTGATAATACATTAATCATACTATATTATTACATTATATCATATATACTGTAATATTACATTAATATTATAAAGACCCCAAGCTATTATCAAACAAATATATGAAAAATAAGTTATATTTTGATTTAAACCATAATTAAAACTTCCTTATGATATAATAAGGCTAAATATTGCAAAATACGACTTTTATTCATTGTTGTTTGGATTAGGCCGAACAGTGTAGGCAATTCCCATATTCCTATACAATATATACCGTCCATTTCAACAAGGGGGAAATATCTGGTTGGATATTTACTGTGGATATTAACTGGCGCCGCATTAGTTAAAGAGTTGCTAAGATGATGGCTAAACTACTCAGGCCTGACTGTTTACTTTCA
Organism: Troilus luridus; assembly: GCA_964056705.1. Taxonomy (NCBI): domain Eukaryota; kingdom Metazoa; phylum Arthropoda; class Insecta; order Hemiptera; family Pentatomidae; genus Troilus; species Troilus luridus. Next base: position 14,219,694 of record OZ057416.1, on the reverse strand, counting down.
CTCAAACTTAATGTACAAGATAATCACAAGATAATAATTCAAAGCTTTCTAGAAAAGGAAGTAATACCGACAGAGTTGACTTTAAGGAAGCCTCCCTGTTTGAGTAAATAAGGAGTTAGAGGATATTATCTGTCCTCCTGGATCTCTTTCCTCTCACCCTTCGACAGCGAAGGAGGAAACGTCCGTCCAGAGTCACTCCAGCGGCTGGAGAACAAGAAGGGGAGGACTCAATTTGCTTCCAGTGGAAGTAGACGTCCCTGGGAGAGTGATAAGGAGGGACAGGGAGTGATGGCGGTGTAAACAGTGCAAGGGGCCTTATCTCCCTCTCTGAGGATGTGGCTATCGAGGTATATATTATCGATAGTTATTGTATATAGTTATTGGATAAGTTGTAGTTCGATAAATCGAATAAATATCTAAGTATATAATTTCAATAATATTTATTCATATTTTTAACTCATATAATTTGTCTCTGAACGAACACATTACATAAAAATTAAAATGAGTTATGCCAAATAACGTATACGTAATTTAACATATAACAAAGAAAAATATATTAATTTTATAATTTTTTTATTTCAATTTATAGTTACCAATTGAGAAACAATTTATGCCAAGCAAAAAAATAATGAAGAAAAATTCAAACAATACTATCAGTGATTTACACTTATTTTCATTATTTCTCTTCTTATATTTTTAAATATCTAAATAGATGATATAAATGCACATGTACGTGATTTATATCCCACACACTCATATATATATACATACATTATCTCACACACAAGTGTACATTAAAAAAAAAATCATTTATGCATGGAATGAGAGAACTTTAATTCAAAAAGTGATCCTACTATTTCCGATTTAAATAGTATTATCCACTCGAATATATAATAAATAAGTTAAACGACAGCAAAAGTATATTATTCATATAGGAAAATAAGTAAAATAAATAAAGATAACGCTAATGTATTTAGCAAGATATGAATGTCTCAATATCATAAGTAATGTATAAGACTAATTCGTAGTCGAACTATTGAAATACCAATCGAAAGCGAAGTATATTTTTTTTCTGATTCCACTCCACTCAAGAAGTTTTCGAATCATTCTTAATAAATTTTTCATTAATAAGCAAATCGCACCCCCGGGAAAGGTAAATTGGAAAATAACCGAGCACTCGAATGAGAAAAAAAAAATGCTTCTCGTTCTGGAACAAACCCGCACTCGAAGGAGAGGGTCCTGAAGCCGAATTGATTTCAATAATATCGACGCTGTAAGGAGCGAACAGGGACTAACTTTTGTACCGGGTTCATAAATATTGAATGAACCTTCCCCCACCTCTCGGAGGGAAATTAATATGGTAAAAAGGCAATCAATGTTAAATTAGAGATATCGGGGCCCGAACCTCCGCCGGCTCCTATCAAAATGTAAAAGCGATCGGAGGCCGTGTCCTTTTGATCGCAGATTCGATTCCCGGCGGTAGCGCTATTCTATTAGCGACTGTATGAGGGATAATCCTCCCCGCTTTGCATATCCGCCCCCGGCGCCGATATAGCCGTAATTTCCCCCTTTATGCCCTCTTTAGCCCTAGGTACCATCCCAACTGCTCGTGGCGAGGTAGCTATCGAACTGCATCCTTTTAGTTTTAAATTTATATTATATTATTTATTTCTATATAAAAAATATGTTAGAAAATATAGCAAGGGCTTATTGAAAAAAAAATTGGAAGTATCGAAATAATGGAGGAGAGAAGAAAGAGTAGTATTTATTCTACAATCCAACTTGTTGGTAGGGGAAGTTATAGTCCCATCATGTGACGTCATGTTACGTCACGTCTACATGATACAGATCCGTGAGGATGAATTTGACGGGACTTTACCTTTCTCTACCACTCACCTGGCAATCTGCGGACTGAGTATCGAAAAGTTAATAAAAAATACCCCAAAAGGCGATTATCTTCCACCAACGTTTATGGCACGTTTGATTTTAAGAATTGCTGATCGTTCTTATTCCTCTATAACTAGACAAAATCCGATTTGCAATTTTATTTTTATTATATTTATACATCTAGATATTTTAAATAGATTTTAAGATGTATTGTTTATCATCTTGAGTGGAACGCCACTTCTTTCCATCTCGTACTGTAGCTATGGTACTTGAAAAACAATTTAGACAAGAATCATGATAGCTACAAACGGTTTTACTGATTTCCTAAAGAGTAATTTTCATCGGCCATTTCTCGATAAGTTAACGATTCCGCTTCCTCCTAGATCTTAGAGGGAGGATGAACAAAGACTGGAAGTAGAAGACGGCGCAGAGATATGATAGGCAATATCTGTAGGAAATGAGATCTCCATACATTGGAGGGCAGAGTGGGTAGTAATGTACAATCTATATACATCCCCATGATTGCCTCCAACACCAAACCGTTCTTACTTCACCGTTCCTCCTTTCGCAAACATAAACCTCCCATCTCAACTTCTACTCCGAGTCTCTTTGTTATGGAAGTTATCTTGCCCAACAGCGATCCTTTGTTTTCTTTTATAGATGGCGTCTGTTATATAGGAGGTCCTTTATCATCCCGGAGAGTATATAGTATATATATGTATCTATATATCTTAAGGAATAGCCGATGTTAAAGCTTTTTGGCCAGTAAACCTTTGTACGAATGCGACTCTCTGTGCTTTTCATAAAGTTTACGTCCGCTCGTATCTCTTCTTCCACCGCTGCGGCTGAAAATAGATGGTAGTTACTCCGGGTCATAATTCAAGGACCTTCTTGTTGTAACATAATCATAAACAAAGTTTAAACTCCGGTTGTTATTGTTTTACTCATTTTATAGAGCTGCCAGTCGTTGGACAGTTGTTTATTTAGCTATAACAAATATAATGAACACTACACGATTTTTATGGTGAAATAAATTAGCTTCGAGGATACATTTTTCGTAATTTTAATTTACACTTACTACTAGTAATATGAGGTATATTAGAAATACAAACTAACAATTTACATAGAAAATATAGTTAATGTCGAGATCGACCAATTCCAGATGTGGTGTTATGGTCGTATTCTCAGAATTTCACGGGTGTACCATGTCAGCAAACAAAGGATACTAAAACGAATTCAGAAGCCCCTCAAAATATTGGACAGCACCAAAAGATATGAATTGGCATATTTTGGTCATGTGATGCGAAATAAAAAGTACCGTCTACTACAGTTAATCAGTACTGTGGAAAATTGAAGATATGAGAGGTCCAGGCCTTGTCAGGTTCAGTACATGGTAGAGAATGTACTGTTTCTTGGACAAAGTCCCTCGAGTTTGTGAAGGGGTTTGTCCTAGAACACGCTCAACCGCCAGATTTATTCCCCGACTTTTTGTTACCCACTTCTTAGAGGTGAGCTCCAGGATGATACTAAATCCCATAGGATCCTCCTCCGGCTGGTAAAAGGTATAGTAAAAGTCTGACAGTGGGATTTGAACCCAAGACTTTCGGCACTGCAACTCAGCTCTCTACAACTGACCAACTCCGCTCCCTAGATTTTCAGCCAGAAATAACAAATCAAATATAAGAAATTTAACTAAAAATTCACAAAACCCGTCCGATGGCTGGTTTGGGTACAGTCAGTGAATATAGCAAATATTATAAACACACAGCGCTAAAATGCTTATTTTCTTTGTTTGTCATACATTTTTTTTCTTAATACATTATTTAAAATACATTAATACATTATAGTTGCAGAAACCAAGTTTGTATCAATGAATCTCATAACAGCTGTACTGTTATATGTAGCATCAAATTATACTAATATTAAATTATATGAAATACTATAAAATTCGTCATAAAAAAACTATGTGATTATGGAGTTGTTTTCGAAAGACAAAGGTTTTTATTTAAATAGGAAAATGTTTGAACACGATCTTACTTGTGTTAATGAATGTTAAATGTTAACACCTACAAATTCCATGTTACAATACTACAATCCATGCCGTTTTGAAAAAGAAAAAAAAAAGTAAATTGTTTTAAAGTTTTTACAAAATAGTAAGGTTGAAACAATCTAGAAAAACAATATTCTCAATACTTTTCATCCCTCAAGAAACGCTACCAAAAGATACTAAGAGAAAATGAGGCCTTCTCAGAATTATCCTATAATAAAGATGGATGACAATCCTCAAGTCCTCAGGCACTGAGCGTTCTCATGAAGACAAATTGTCACTCTTCTGGGTTGGATTCGAAACTTTGAAGGATCCCTAATCAGTCGAGTACTGGGAAAGGGATATTTGTCAATATCACTCAAGTCATGAAGAACTAACCGATAGGATCATAAAGTATAATTTGGTCCGGTCAGATCGAGGGAGTAAGAATGATGTATTTTTGGCTAAAAATATTGCGTATTTGTTATTTTTTTAGCGTTTTTAATAAGGATTCTTATTAACAAAATTTTAAACCGAATCGAATCATTTAAAAAAAAATCGCATGTTTCTTTACATCCATAATAAATGAAAATATTAGCGTTTTCTGGGTCTTCTTTATCTGTTCAAATGTTTTCAGAATGTGAAAGAAATCTGGTGAGTTTTGAGTATTTTAATTTCTGTTTTTTCCCTAGCATTAAAAGCAATACCTGCAATCAATGTACTTAAGATTTATGTTTTCATGTTACGAAGTTTTGTATTACTTCATAACCTACTTTCATGTACGCTTATAATTGTATTTTCTCGAAAAAATTTTCTAGCATTCTTAGCTGATTCCCCTAAACGGAAATTCAAAGGAAATTTTTTATTCATTATCAAAATCAAAAAGATTTCATTTTTGTTTCTTGACTAAAAAGATTTTCTATCAAAGCAAACTAATACAATAATAAAAAACCTATTCCAATGCAACCCAGGAAGTTGGTTCAGTACACGGTAAAAACTACACTATTTCTAGGGCAGCAGTTGCGAAGATAGCTGATTTTTCCTAAATTATCCGATAATTTTTTCGGCCAATTAAGGGTACCCATTTTATGAGGCTAGATGAGCACCTAGAGGATCTGTAGATTCCACAGGGTTTATGCATGACTGTTAGCAGATTAAAACATTTATCAGCCATAACTGGATTAGAACTCGTAAACTTCAGTAAAGCTTATCAGCAATCTACACGCTTTACGCGACCATAACATTAAAAACTAGAAACATAAAATAATAACCTTAGAAAAAATAGTTTATTTTGAGGACTAAAAAAAAAATAAATAATAACAATATAATATAATGATAAGAAGATTAAGATGGGCATATGGTTTGCATGCACCCTAAGAGATTAAATAGAGAAATGTTCTATGAAGTGAGAGGGTACAAGAGCGCTGGGGGTACATCAAACCGATGAAGGAAGATACCGAGAGACAGACAATAACAGACCAAGACTGTTTCGATAGGGATGACTATGGGAAAAGAGTAAAATAAATTAAGGTCCTTGTGGGGAAAGAGAGATGCGAGAAAAGGAATAGCGTGGACCGAGGAAAGAAGGAAAGAACAATCGGAAAGAACAATCGGAAAGAATGAGGAAAAGGTGGGAAGAAAGAAGGAAGGAGAGAATGGGTATGAAAATAATGATAATCGTGTGGTCTCTAAGGCCGTTCCGTGAAAAAAAACAAAAAAAAAAACTAAACGATAGGATATAAGTTAATAAAAATAATGGTAAAAAACAATATGTAGGTAAAAGTATAAGAATTATCTAATTATTAATAGTTAAAAAATGAAGAATGGCAATAATAGATACAATGAAACTAAAATATCGCTCCTTCAAAAGAACATAACTCAAAATTTGGGATTTTTTAGTTAAGGCTTCAGTAGCAATTGTATTGAGCTATGAAGAATTTTAATTCAGAAGGATGTTTCTTCATGATTTTTATTTGAGTAAATAAATTCCGGCTTTTTTTTCGAAGCATAAATTTACTCCAGGTACACAGTTACCTCCTTTCACCCTTCCTGTGTAGTGTGTTAGTAAAAAATAAGAATGCAATAGGTAAACAAACTCTAAATATATGTATATATATTATTACAAAAAAAAAATTAAAAAAAGGTGTGGTGTGAAAGGCAAGGGATAAAACCCTACCTACCCGAAAGTGTCATGTTTATCTCATCCCAAAATGTTGAATAGAACATGTGCTACTGACCAGCAAAGTGTAGGAGAAGACTCTCAAGACAAAAAATATATTACAAAAACCTTACACAGATCCTTTTACAAAAAGGGGCCGCCTGGAAGACAAAAAGGGACAGTAGCCCCATTAGGGGAAGTTTAATTTGTAATAAGATATTTTCCTAATCCATCAGCCCTAAGGAAGGGTCTGGTGTAAGAGAGAGAGGAAAGGGCTCGGGCGTTCTCTACAGAGGGCGCTAAATACGACAGTTGTCAAATAATCTGGTTACGAAGGGGCGGCAGAATCGCGAGGATATTTCTTTGTATAATATTTCACAACAATAGCGAGATAGTTCTTGTTGATTGTGTTCTGACAGAGGTTCATCAGCCATGTTCCTGACGGCCTATTGTACATCCGAGGGTAAAGAACTGATATAATAGCCTCTGAATAGGAAGATATCGAAAAAATAATCAAGTCGTGTGCCGGGAGTCCCTAGGCGATTCGGGGTAGGGTACGCGGTGCTTGTCAAAGAGGGGAGAGTAAGATGTTAAGAAGCAAGTACCAAGATGTGAGCACATTATGTTTTTTTCCACTTTAAATATTTAAAGTACTCTTTAGCAAAAAAATAAAATTCTACAACAAGAAGTGCATCTCCTGGAATTCCAAAATAAGATCACACCACATTGTCGTAAGATCGAAAAGTAAATGTCTCTCTATGGACTCTCAAAAAACTGGAAATTCTGGAATGAAGAATTCTAATAAAAACCATGGTTGCAGTAAAATAAAATTCTGAAAAAAAGCTGAAGAAAGTTGAAAACTGCGCAGTAAAAGATATATCTACCAGAAATTGAAAAGAGTCTCGAAAACTGTGCGGAAGAGGAGCATATCATTCCTTGAATATCTATATAAAATGAACAAGCATAGATTAGACTAAAGAAGAAGAGAAGAATTTGGAAAAGTTGACCATTACCGAGTCTAATATTCTGGAAGTAAGTGGATTTAGAAACAGAGTGGAAAATCTGAAAGATTGTTAGGATGAAGATAGGACAAGTAATGTTGGACGAAGCTGGGCATAAGATCAAAAGAAAGAAAGAAGAATTCTATGGTCAATACGAAAAACAAATAATAAAAGAAATTTAAAATTTAAAAACTGAAGTTCAGAACTACATATATTAAATAACATGACGGTACAAATGTATGTATGTATGCTTTTGACTACTAAGCAAAGAATAAAAACTGCCAGGAAACTATATACTTAATGCCTGTGTAAAGTAGTTATTTTAAGACTAAGTAAACCATATTAATATTATTATAATTTATTTTTTTATTAATTGTTATAAATGTAAATACTTTTTTTGAAGAGAAAAAAAATATAAATTATAATAATATATAATGTCATAAGTCAACAAGATTCTAATTAAAGTAATGTTCAACTAACATTCTTCCCCTTGTAAACATCACAAATCAACCGGGGTACGAACCAGGATAGCTCAGTTGGTAGAGCAACGCAACGGAAAAGTGGGAGACCCGGGTTCAAATCCCGGCCCTGGGCATGTCTTTTCTCCTCAAAAACAACACATATTAATATTAGATATCCAGGGAGTAAAAAATATTAGTAAGCTATTCGGAAGGGACGTTAAATGGGCAACCAGTTCCTTTAAGTTGGCATGTAGTCATTAAAGATCCCTATCCTAATTAAACCTGGATAGGCAAAATTTAGAACTCCCAATGTAGCAGTCGTCTAGTCCATCGTTGGGTGTCCAGCAAGTGAGCTATGAACTTTGTTGTAGTTTTTCTTGATTGTGTCAGTCACCAGTGGTATGTTCAGATATTTGTTTATTGAATTATTGGTTTTATAAAAGGGATGATGTCTAATATAACGAAGAAATTTCGATTGAAAGATATGAATATTCCGGGGGTCGAGTTTGGTGAAGTGGTTGGCATGATAACCATCTATGCCCATGGTTGCGGGTTCGCAGCCCCCATATTTGTGGTAGTGGTATGCCGAAAACCTACCCAATATGCTTTACGACCATACCTATGTAAATATGTATATGTATATGCATAGTTGACTACATGATATATGTTCCAGATATACTAGATCATGGCAGATGATGAGGAGATGAGAGATAGGAGTGGACCTAGCAGACCTCGGATAATGATCCTGACGACCTTGCCGCTAATTCAGATCCAACTGATGGCAACGAACTGCACGCTTCTTCTGTCCAAATTTCAGCTATATTCACTACTGTATCATGTCTATATTATTATTTATAATATTAAAAAAGTTGATAGTATTAATTTAATAATTAAATATTAAAATATTTATTTATATAAAATATTACGTGTAATAATTCGATCGGAAAATGCTTGAGACTAATGCAGATTATAGAAGATTACAAATCGCGTAAATGCAAGTATGCATCCGTTTGAATGTTTAAAGCCTGAAGGCTGAGTCAGTAAAGAATTAATTCCTTAAAACTTGATATGCACTCAGCCAACTTACAAGATGTCCGAGACGTAGGTGGGAGAATAAAGTTAAGTGCGATGTGATTTGGATAGTAATCCGTGAACGGAAGTTAGTGAACTTAGTTGTGTCGGGAACGAACCTTCGTGTTTGAAAGTCTTTTGTTATTATTGTAATCCATCATAATTTATAGGCATATTTAGGTCTGTTTTTATTACACTATTAATGAAGTAACTAATGTTTTCACTGGCATTCTCATAATGATTAACTAAATATTTTCAAGTTAGAATCTTCAAGTTGCGATAATTTGAACGTTTTGAATCAATTCGAGTTCAAGATAATAAATAAATGTATTAAAGTGAAAAAGATCGTTTTAGGGCAAGTGATTTTTTTGCGAATTAAACTACCAAATTTTTTAATTTATTTTTAATTATTGTTCTTTTGATGGTGAATATTTAAAAACCAAGTTTTTAATTTTGACAGCCCTCATTACTCACTGGATTTCCATTAATGAATTTTAAATATAATTCAAAATGTTTTATAATTTTCAACTTTGCTAATGTTTGTTATTGTATAATTTGTAACGTTAATGGTCGGATGATAATAAATTAGAAATAGAAAAAATTGTTTATGTAGTTTAAAATTGAACCTTAGTGTACTGGAAGTGTGCCTTCTACTATGTGTATAATATGTAAATGCATAATACAGAATGATTTTTGCATCTGTTTTTGTAAATATATACATAAATATATTTACTCGAATTAGTAATGCGTAAAGAACAGCGAAGAAACTGTTCAGGGTGGTTGGAATATAGAAGGAGAAACATGGTGAAGGTATGAGGGAATATTGAAAGAAAAGAAGAGATAAATTGAAATCGGAACATGTTCCTTCAATGGTCTATATTTGCAGGAAAAAAAAATATTCGGAGCACACAAAAAACTTTCATATCTTACAGCGCTATTAGTCCTAAAGTACGAAATTCAGAGATACATCTACTTTATGCATTGCGCGTTGCTAATGATGTTATATTCAGTTAATTTTAAATCTTTTTTTAAGTAGTCTAGTGCCTTCTATTATATAATACTGATAGTTTCTACTCCATGATGGTGTTTACGGACGGAGCTCGTGGTCCTAGCTGTTCCTTTGTTCTTCTATTACTTCTCTACTGGTCCTGGTAGATCGCCATTTTAGCCCAAGTTAGCCTAGGCGATATAGATGGCTCCACCTCTGTAGCAAGGAGGTAAAGGAACAAGTAAGGAATAAGTTGGACGGTTGGTCTAGATTGGACAGTATGTGTGTATTATGTAAATGCACAATACAGAGCGTTATTACTGGTTGATACCGAGTGTCGTTGGCAACTATAGGCAATTAAAGAAGATTCTTTATTTTATTTTTTTTATAATTTTTAAATATTTTATCTTGAAGAGAAAAGATATGTCCAGGACCGGGATTCGAATCCGGGTCTCCCATATTTCCGTAATGGTGCTCTATCAACTGAGCTATCCTGCCTCGCATCTCGGTCAGACTAATCCATTCTCTTCACTGATCCTATGTGTTCTAGCATATCTTCGTGTCCTGGACATATCTTTTCTCTTCAAAATAAAATATTTAAAAATTCTTTATTTTTGTTTGATTGTTAAACGTACACAGCTTTCTCACCGAATTTCTATATTAACAATTACGCATTTGTTTAAGGAAATACGTTCGTAAACTTTTTGCCTTAGGCTAAACCTACATTGGATCCGATCCGGTGCGACTCGATTCTATCACATACGATGCTGGGGTGTATACATTATATATATTTTACTATACATTATAGTAAAATATAAATGTATTAAAAATAATTAATAAATAATCTTAATTTTATAAATTTAAAGAACCAAATGTTATAACTCTCGATATATTTCAGTCATTTGGTTTGCTAGCGACGTCTCATCGTATCACATCGGATCCAATGTAGGTGTAGCCTTAGAAAGAAAAAGATTTTAAGATATCAAAGTATCAATTTTAGGAGTGTCCTTTAATTGTTTACCCAAAATTGATTCTCTGCTCTTATCTATAAATGTTTATTTTTTTAAATAATGCAATAAAAGATTACTTAATTAAAAATAATTAACAACTATGATAAAGAAACTTCTATAATCCTAATAAGGAAAATTCCATTAAGTTAAGATTATTACATATTACAAAACAGAAAACAATCGTACAATCAAAGAATGCAATTATCCGGTTTTATTCATTCATAATAACTTTACGACTCACCTTAGCGATATTTTTTTTTCTTCTAACAAACCGTGAATAATTATTTAACAAGGATTTCCGATTAAATTACACAGAGATAATTAAAAAACATAAATGAAAGGATTATCTTAATATCCTTTAAAGGGATTTTTTAATTTTGAGGATAATTAAAATTAATCACTTTAATTGTATATTGCAGTAGTTATTGGAGGCATTTTATTAGCTATTAAATGTAAGTTCTTCATGGGATTCTGCCAAAGGACGAGTAATAAAAGGCTATTCCAATACTGGTTTCAATTATTCTCATGTTAGTGTTTACAATTTATGTTTTATAAGCTTTTCTAGAATTAATTATGCTTACAAATAAACTACTTAAATAATACAAAAATCACGAGTTACGGGGTATCACATTAAAAAGGCACGATAAAGCTGATCCTTCAATAGATAATATTATTTCTTTTATATTCTTTAATATAAAATAAAATATTCTCATCATTATTAAAAAATCCGGTAACTCTGAAGGATCGAAGTCTTAGAGTATTGGAAAATAACGTAATATTCATACCAAAATAGAATGAATCGAATAGAGAATTTAGGAGACTACTCAACACAGAATTACGTATCCTACTTAATATTACACCCGGTTAATATTATTCAAGAGATAGCGTCGCGAAGATTAAGACTGGCTTGTAATGTTATTGAGTTCGGTAACGAACGAACTCATAAAAAGTTAATAAGCGTTGTTCTAACTGGAAATGCCTGAGGGGTACACGAGGCGTAGGTGGGAGGATTGCGTTAATAGAGGTCTAGTGGATTTTGGTTGAGGTAGTGGACGAATGGCAGAGATTGGTAATACCGGCATCGAGTCTTTAGGTACTCTATTCATTATTATTATGAATATTATAAATTTATATAACGTTAACGTTCGTAAGTTATATTTAAAAGTCTAGAATTATTAAATTAAAAAACTGAGCAATTCGAATAGCGAAATATCAACGAATAAAACAAAAAAAAGAAATAAGTAAAAAAATGGGCATTACGGAATTAAATGTTGCTGGTGTTGAGGAAAGGTGTCTAATGTAACACTTGATAGTTTAAAATTTGAATTTAGTAAAACTAACAATTTTAATAAAATTGCCATACCTCGGTTTCTTAATGTACAGAACGACTTACTACAGCTCATAACCTGCACAGACATCCCGATAGACAATGGCGTTAATAACCATTAGAATAAGACTGAAAGGAACTGAAAAATTATAAAATAACTGTTACATCAAATTGCTGCATGTTGCTAGTTCGTTCGATATAACCGAATACTTAAGGAATGCATCCTATATACTCACGACCCATACCACGGTCGTGTATTGTATTTTGTACACACTTAATACCAATACCACGACTGGGACTTTTGCCGAGGACACAGAGATCCTTGCGAGATATCACGATTCAAACTTTGATATTACACCATTTATAAATGTTAAAGACTCGTGCATGTTCGGTTAAAATCACGACAAATACTAACATATTTCATGAAAGCTTTACCTATAAAGTGATGAAACTGAAGACTATATATCAAAGGCGGAAATCATTAAAATGGATTATATAAAAATAAGGCTTCATTGAACAATATAGTTTCTAGAAAGACAAGGTGCATTGTAATTACAAATCACAACAATAAGCCCTTTTAAATCACAATTAATCTATTATATTTATTTCAAAAGCTACAAAGATACGTTGAGGTCAGTCCTTTTTATTTATAATTATTTATTATCCTTTTTAAAAATTTATAAAAGGAGCGGAGTTGGTCAGTGTGTAGAGAGCTGAGTTGCTATACTGATGTTTCCGGGATCAACTATGGATATGGCAGATAAATTATTTAATCATATGTCAACAGCAACAGATGGACCTAGTAGGATCTGCCGAACCTCCTTGAGCTCATCCAACCTTTATAAGGTTGATGAAGGTCACCCTTGATTGGTGACAAGCCCAGGTTGAGTGTAATCTCGGAAAAATCACCTTCCTGCACAACCGTTGGCTTATAAACAACGCAGCCTTTACTATGCACTGAATTCAAGATGGGTTGTAGACTTTTGTAGAGTTTTTTAATGTATTCCTGGTTTATGAGTTCCTATTACGCAAGACAGGATTTAGCAAACATAAATAGTCAATGGGGGTATCAAAAAGCTTATTGTTTCATGATAAATATACAGGGTGACCTGAAATTAGTGGCGGAGCCATTAAGGGATGATAGTTTAGGGCAATTCCAGTCGATATTACTATGAGGATACCTACTCGTATCCTAATCAGAACACAGTAAACCCGTAAGAGCCGACTGAGGCAGTGAGGGTCAAACCAAGGCGCTCGACTCCTGCGTCGGAGTCCTTTGTTCTCGGGAGTATTTTGTTCTCAGGCTATACCCGATTTTTTTTTCATTGATCATATCTTCGTGGTTTCTTAACCGATTTTTGATATCAATACCTCATTTGAAAGGTAATGAAGCTTAGACGTTTTTTTATTATTATGTACGCAATAATTTAGGCGGACTTCTTTGAGTAAATCGACGTTTTAGAGGCAGTTTTAATATTTTTTTTTCATTTTATATTTTTGTTTCGCGTAAGATACCGACAATTACGAAGATTCCACTATTACTATTCTTTATTTAGAATACCTTTGTGCAAACAAAAAAAAATTGACAGAAACACCAATTTTTAGGATTTATAGCTATTTTAAGATTTTAAATAGCATTTTTTTTGTGTAACATTATTTAAGTAGGAATATCTTGGAAAGTGTTAACTTTAGGACAGTAGGTCTCATAGTAATATCGACTGGAATTGCCACATACTATCCCCCCTTAACGGCTCCGCCACTAATTTCAGGTCAACTTGTATAGACTGGCAATACCTGTAGTTAGGTAGGAGCAAAGCATATTTTTGTTATTTACTAGCCTATTTTTTGCCCTTCGTGTCCAATTTATTACTTTTTAAGTAATTTCAATCAATTTTAAAGTTATGATATGCAGCAAATCGATGTAGTATATATAAAAAAAAATCATGTACCACTAGAACCCATGACAGGTCTTGGGTTTAATACGTGGTAGAGTTTGAGCTGTTTATTTCACCACGGTTTTGTAGGAAAGTGCTTTGTCCGAGCATTGGCTCAACCGCCAATTAAGGGTAACTACTTTTTAGAGGCTACACGATTCCTGAATTGATTAAACAATTATATAGGAGTAATATGTAATGTTTTGGCTATCTTTTATCGGTTCCTAATTAGCAGAGGGGCCAACCTGCAGCTCGTGATCCACATTTGGCTCTTTGAAGGAGTATTTGTGGCTTTCAATAAATGTACCCGAGTTCCCTTTTAATTTTTGTACTATTATATTTTTAAAAAATATATTTTCTTCCGGTATGTGTTTCAAAATGTATTTTATATTACTGACAACAAATATGAAAGACTAAATGCAACGTTGTAACAAATTTCATTCCCGTCCAAGTTAAGAATGATATGATTCATCGAAAACTGCACGAACGAACATAAACAGTGGCGTAATCGTCCGTAATCGACCGGCTATAGATTTTGAATATCTAAACTTTCATTGCAACGGTAGGTTGACATTTTGCTCTGAAGGAAACAATTTGTATCACTCTTGGTATGGATATAATTTGTAATCTGGAATGTTCGGTAAGTTAACTAAATTTGTTTTGTAGCATTTAAGACGTGTTGTTATTGTTTTAATTAAACAAAACTTGTATTTTCTAAATTTATTTATTTATTTCCAGTTCTTTTAAATAATATGACGACAGGGAACGAAAATAAAAGTTTTAATAATGAGTGGGAGGAGAATTAATTTTTTATTGACAACAATGGAAAGTATTGTGTCTTATTTGTAATTTTCCGGTAAAAAATTAGAAAGCAATTATAACCCAAAAAGCATCTGGAGAATTAGAATTAATAGAAACACAAGAATATCAAGATCAACAATTACAATATAAGTCTACGTCGATTACTGAATTTTGGAATTTTGTACCAGAATCGAAGTATCCTGAATTAAAAAAGTCTGCTTGTCGAATTATTTCAATATTCGGAACAACCTACTTATGTGAATTATTTTATTCCACTTTATAATTCTTGAAATCCAAACACCGATCAGTATTAACTAACCAGCATCTCAAAGAATTATAGAGAAGTGCTGTCACCAATTATTCACAAAATTTTAAAGAATTATCAAGGGAAGTAAAATAAATGTGTTTAATTTTTAATATTTAAATTCAATACACATATTTTGAATATTTATTTATATGTTTTCAATAAATATAATTTCTGTAAAAAAAATTGTAATACCTTTTTTGCCAACCATACGTATTTAATTGCGGCTCGCGAAAAATTAAATCTTGATCTTGAATTAAAATCTTGAAAAATGGCTCTGCCTATTTAGAAGCTTATAGCCTTATATAGCCTTCTCCTAATGGCAAGATTGGTCTTTATCTTTTAACAGTCACATCATTATAACTGGTTGTCTTACATCAGTAAATTGTAATACAGGAATAAAATCGCAAAATTGAAATGAAGAACATTGTAGCATATTTTCGTTTCATACCATACCAAATGCCTATTGCTGTGTATTATATTTACGAATTAAGTATCAATAGAAAGTAATCATTCTTTGTTCTATTTTAGCAACCTATCTAATGGCGAATATAAATAAATGGAGAAAAGAGGGATTAAAAAAATAAAATAAAATTATAAGAATAGAAACAAGTATGAAAAAAGCGAGAATTGGATAAAAAATGGACAGCAACTGCAAGATAAAGATCCCCCTTTGCTGTAAACCTATTTCGAGATTCCCAAAATACAGACAGATAAGAGCGAAGAGGCCGAGGACGAAATGAACCCTGACGGGTTTGTTAGGCGGAGAGGAAGGAAATCTGATCTGGCCGGGACACCTCGCCCGGGTATCCTCCGTGCTCTCGCGGCCCTCTTCTTTTTTTGGTCAACGGCGGCTTTTTATGAAACGAGGTGAGGATTAAAAATAGTCTGTCCGGCCGCTGGAGGTATGTCATCCACCATCTTACATCTCCTACATGAAATATGACTAGCCCTAGGACGGTATTAGGTATCAGTCGGCCACTTTGCCGTACCGGGCGACAATTAATTCCTTTCTTAATTGTTTCGGATTATACAAAACATAAAGAAAAAAAAAACAAGATCTTAAGAATGAAGTTCCTTAAGAATGGGTCAGCTTTTAAAACAGGGGGCACTTAGGGGCACTTATGTCTACATTTGTTTTTTAATTTAATTTTATTCTTTTAGATTACATTTACAATTGTGTAATCTATGATGCTCATGCGCAAAATTTCACTTACAGACCATTTGGATCTTTCCGTCGAAATTCCTTCATTTTTATTGTTTGTTCATTTAACGTCACTTTATGCTGCTATAGCTAATCGGACGATGGTAGGTTGGGAGCTCTAAATTTTGTCTTTAGATTCATCCAATCCAGATTTAATTAGGATAGGGATTTTTAACAAGTAACCCGTTTAATGTCCCTTTTAACGGATGGCATAATCAAGGATTTTTTACTCCGTTTAATATATCCTAGGGCCACCTCCCGGGCTACGAATCCACGATCTTGGGCTTAGTAGTTAGTTATTCTAACCACGAGACCACACCCCGAAATTCCTATATTATATTTACTGATTGCCCATTTTACATAAGGATATAATCATTGGACAAAGACCTAATGATACCAGTCGTGACTGACACAATCAAGCAAAACTACAAAAAATGTCATGGCTCACATGCTGGACGCCCAAGTTATTGGCACAACCATTACTTACAGACACATTACCTCAGAATCCGTCAAAAGAGGCCTGAAACGTCTCTTGAGCTGGGATCAGTGGTTCCCAACCTTCCACGTCCCCCCCCCCCCTCCTGTTCAAATGAAATTCCTTCCCCCCACCCTAGCACGATAAACTGTATGGGCATTTGAAAAAAAACCAAACAATACGTATTACATTGAAAACAAAACATTTATTTTCACTCCCACAAGATATAACATTATAAGTTTCAATTTAAGGTAAGAGAAAAATAACTAAAATTAATTTTATTTATTTATTTCCTGATCCTGCTAAACGGTACCTCCCCGTTTTGTATTTGTATATAGTCAGCGGTCTCGTGCCTGTTCTAGTAAAAACGCCCCCAGCGGACTCAGACCATTGTAACGCCTTAAAATACCGAAAGGTAACAGAAGACTTTTTTTATATAGAAGCATTTGCAGGTATTAATATTTGTAAATTATATAAATATTGTAAATAAAATCCTAGGGGATGAGAAAAAAAAATTAAATTAAAACAGAATTTCTCATTTTCAACTGTTCTCGCGCAGCTCCTGACATGAACCATACTTCCAGGCTGGAAACCACTGAACTAGAGAGAGATGGAACACGCTAGGACTGCCATCAATGCTAGGTTTCGCCATGGTTTCTACACGCTTCCACGTTAATTCTTTTAGGGGAGGTTTTCGAAACATCAAAAATGTGCCTATTAGTGTGTGTATAAGTTCTCTCAATAAATATTTATTATTATATTTGCAAGTGCGCAGTATAGCATCCAGCAAATTTTAGCTCAATGATTTATTTTTCCTCCTTAAATTTGCCTATATCCAGATATAAGCACACCTATGGTGCACTCCCAATGTAGCATTGCCCGATTAGTGATTAGCAGCATAAAGCGGCGTAAATAAATAAACAAACATAAGATTGACTACATGCTGGTTATTGAGTAGATGCAAAACTGCTTCAAGTCTTTTGTCCAAGCATTGTCTCTAGATATATATAAAAAGAGGTATTTTTATAATAAAATAAAGTATAGACCATTCCATATAAAACTAAGTTGAATCGAAAAATGATGGGACAAGAAAAAACGACAAAGTAGATAAATTAAAACAAAAATTACAAAGATTCGTATAATTACAATGAGCTAAAGAACAGATCTTTAAATAAAATTTTTTTTAAAGATATCAATGGTCTACACATAAAAAATGTATCCATTTTTAAATATTTAGGATCGAACCTTCGATAAGATGGAATATCTGAAATGGATGTAGCCCGAAGAACCAAAGAAGGACGAAAATCCATAGTCATGCTCAAATCCGTACTGTGGAGTAACAAAATCCTAAAAAACACAACCAGAAATGATTCTCCATGCTTTTATAGCAGCTATAATGGTATATGGCTCTGAAACATGGAAATAGGGAAAGGAAAGCAGAGAGAAATTTCTAGTCGCGGAGATGGACTTCTGGAGAAGGTCAGCCGGGATTTCTAGGCGTGATAGGATACCCAATTCAGTAGTCCGAGAGATAATGACTGAAAAGACCACCCTCGAAAAAATTACAACAAAGCAATTAGAGTGGTTTGGACATCTACTGAGGATGGAGAGTAATAGAATACCCAAAATGACCATGCACTGGTCCCCTGAAGGAAGAAGAAGGTGAGGGCGACAACGAACTTCATGGATGAACCAAGTCCAGGAAGACATGGCAGGATATGGCCATACTGAAGAGGACGCATCTGACAGGAATATCAAGAAAAAAGTGTTACTCGAAAATTTGGTTGGAGAAAACTTCAACATCGGGGAAACTCAATTAAAGAAAAAAAAAATTCAAGATATCTTTTTGAAAGATGGTTTTGATGCTTTCTAGGATTTACCCAATAAGTAGATTTGGTCAAACTTACATGTTATCGAAAACTAGTAAAGGATAGCGCTCATCACAACTGTTTGTGATCAAAATATTCACGATATTATAACATACTTTAAGTAATATTATAAATTTTTTTACATTATATATTATTATTAATTAATATATAATATGATGCTATAATTTAAAGCTAAGAAATTTTTTATAAGATCTTTTCGTAATTAAATCGGTTTAAAACGTTTTGAATACATTATAAAATATTAGTAACTTATGGAATATAATTTATTTAAATATTTTAGTTTCAGTTTATTCATAGTTAACCGTGAATGGTATAGAATAAATATATAATGCCCGGATACAAAAGAATAAACGTAGAGTGTAAATTAAAACGACATAAAAAAATAAATTAATTGTATGCCGTTATAAACAAAGGGCAGATGGAATAACGGTGTAACAAAGCAATTCACAGTCAGTGGACAATCAAAGAGAGTTTTTTAATCCATTACAGTTTTATTAAAATAAACACCATCCCTTTTAATAAACAATAAATTAAAATTAAACAAAAAAACGTATGAAGTAAAATTATTTTGTTGTTAATTCAAACGCCGCCCTTGTCATAAAACAGTGTAATGGTTTAATTACAAGAATGTATATTTTACAATTTTTGAATTATTAAATTACAACAAATCCACCTTAACATGCTTTGACCGAAAAAAATACAAATTAATCTTTTAACTTATAAGCAGTATAATATAC
This sequence comes from Troilus luridus, assembly GCA_964056705.1. Classification (NCBI taxonomy): domain Eukaryota; kingdom Metazoa; phylum Arthropoda; class Insecta; order Hemiptera; family Pentatomidae; genus Troilus; species Troilus luridus. The sequence continues at coordinate 14,200,421 of OZ057416.1, read as the reverse complement.
TACAAGAAATACCTTCATATATTTATAGTATTATATATGCACCACCAGTCAATAAGTGGTTAAGTCGAAATTTTGTCTAGAGAGAGTTAACTGTACCGAGGAAAGCAGAATCTGGTTATTCAAGTAGTCTTTGGTTTGAAATGGAGTTAAATTATAAATCAATCCAAAGCCTGACTTAGTCATTTATTTGCTACGAAAATAACACAATTTCGCTTCCCTGATTACAAGAAACTCGACTTGGAGGAAATTCGACTTAAATACTTTTTACCGGATCTATTTTTTATCTATATTTTTTATATGTTGGATGGAAATAGTTGGGGGTGCAGTCAATGTAAAACACCTAATAAGTGATACTTATATATTGATAGTGCCGACGTTTCGACCTACTTTGTAGCTCATCTTCAGGTAAATCGCACACGTGTATAGTTACACGCTTCACTTAGCCGCGACTCCTTCGATTTTCCCTGAAGATGGTCGAAACGTCAAAGTAGTTCGAAACGTCGGCACTATCAAGAAATAAGTCTAACTTATTAGTAGTTAACATTGACTGCACTCCTAACTATTTCCATTCTACATTAGATCTTCCAGTCAACGATTTTCTCTCAATATTTTTCATAATTTATCTAATATTCTACATCAAGAATATTATTATTATTCTGACTCTACGTTCCCGCACGAACCCTTCCTCACCACCACAACGTACTAATCTCTGCGATCTTATTATGTAAATTTAGTTCATGGTTCTTATGAATTGGCTGATGAGGCTCCAAAGAGAGGTAACATGATTGAATGGAATTGTCAGCGTACCTGGCAAACATATTGAATTTTTACAGTACAATACTGTTGTAAAGACGGTCCTTAATGATTATTATTATTATTATTACAATTTTAACTGTACGGTCCTGCGAGAACTCGGGCCTCCATCACCACAGCCAACCAATCTCTGTGACCTTGATATTTTCCTCCAATCTTGTACATACAGCAGTCTTCTGCTTCGTGTACCGTATGGTCTCTCATAGAGCATTCTCTTTGGTATCCTGTGATCTAAATTCTTTTTCTTTCGTCATGTCTACATGTCCCATCCATCTGATTCTAGCTTTCTTTATCAACGCCAACATGTAGGGCTCCCCATACTGGCCCTTCAGCTCCTAATTCATTCTTCTTCTGCATAGCCCATTTTCGGCCCTCCGTTCCATATTCTTGTTTCCATATTTTTCTTTCCCTTCAGTTTACCATAAGTTTTGATTCTTTGATCAGGGGCCATGTCTCCCACCCATACATGACTACCGGCCTGACAATGGTTTTGTATGTTTTTAATTGCATTCTTTTAGAGAGTGATTTATACTGCAACACTCTTTGTATTAAGGAATAACATGTTATTATAAGATTCAGGGTCTTATGTTATAAGATTAACAAAAGGACCATGGAGGACAATAGACCTCCAAGAAAAAAATTTTAGCAAATGACAATGAATAATAAAAAAAGAGAAAAGATGACTTATAACTCTTCTTAGATGTTAAAGAAGTTCTTGATGGATTGTAAATGACATATAGTCGAAACGTATCCACATAATAAAGTTATATGCCAAAAATGACTGGAAATAGGTTTCATTGAGTAAATGAATTATTAGATAATGCAATCCAGTTTACATCCTTTCAAAAAGAAACTGACTTGTATTTAGCTATCTACTTTGTTATCAACTGGAACCACACTTCCATTATTCATCATGTACGTGGTGTAAAATGCGTTTTAAAAAACTGTATTTTTTTTACGATACAAATCGATTCGTTTTTCTATACCTCGTCCCTAATGTTGGCTCCTAAACTACCTACGCACCACTCGCACTAATCCTGATGGAAAGCGATTATCCAATCGGTGCGGCTTAACGAGCGGGTAAAGCGGAGCCGAGAAGAGAAGAGCCAGTGGGAGAGCACTTGGGGTACACGTGGCGGGCCATTTGATGTAAGCGACAGCGCTCTAATTAGAGCTCCCTTTGCCGGGACAATTATCCAGGATGTGGTAGGATGGAGAGGGACCGGCGAGGGGGGGGGGGGGAGTCCAGTTTTATCCTGCCACTGACGCACGTCAATCGCATGCCACTGCCTCTATCGTCCTGCCATTAGTCCCAGGATCAGGTTTTAATTCGACAGGCATAATAATAATATTCAACAGGGGGTAGTAGGGGTTAGCGTGTGAGCCACAGGAGGCTCGGGCAACTTCAAAGGGAAGCTTCAGGAATGGAACCTTTTATTGTCGAGCACTTGGCGTTTCATGTGAATCTTATCCCAACATAAAAACAATACAGGTTAAATCGGCTGTTCTAACACTTGTTGCTATACGAGTGAAAATGGATAAACCTTTTCCACACTCAAAATAATAAAATATTAATTCAAAATATCATGAATAATATTATAATAGGAAGTAAATAGTTGGGGGTGCAGTCAAGAAAACACAGCAAATAAGTGAAACTTATTGTATTTTATATGTGCCGACGTTTACTGTGTAGGTCATCTTCAGGGCTATGAGAAAACAGACAAAAAACAGAATAGACTGTAAAAATACATAAGATAGAGATACAGAAAACATAACAAAATATAGAGATATATGAGCGAAAAAAGTGAAGGATATATAATGAAAGGATAAATGAATAAAGATGATTACATAGTAGATGTATAGAAAGGTGATAATGCAAAAACAAAATACAAAGAGAGAAATGAAGTTAAACAGAAAAATATATAAATATAATGAGTATGGAAAACTTAGTATAATAAAGATAGAATTGTATTGCAGAGAAAAAAAAAATAGTATGAAAATGTACTAATGGGGAGTACCATAAGTAAAATGAAAGAACATGAATTAAAATTATGATACCTAAGAATAAATAGAGAAGAATATTGTAGAAAGAATAGGAATCCTCATGTATGACAGGCAGAGAAGTAAAATATAAATATAAATTTAAACAGAATAGATACAAATAAATAATATAATTTTTAATAATATATATGATATATAATTTTTAATGATGTTATATTATATAAATTAAGATGTAAGTATAAAAGAAACTATAGATGAGACATATAAGATATCAGTTAGAGAATGGAGATATAATATAAAAAAATAATAATGATGTTCTATGAACTCTTTGATTAAAACTATGATGGATGCTAAAGTGATGATGGGAGAAATAGGTGTGAAGGAAGGAGATGGAGAAAGATGAAGAGAAGATATAAATAATATGAAACTGTACGAACCTGTATTTAAGTATCTAAGTAACGGACGTGTAGGGAGTTTATACATTTAAGAGTCACCACATTATAAAGGATGGAGGAGTCTTAAGGGCTTCCATGATCCATCTACGGATATTAACAGATTAAATAATCTGCCACAGCAGGATACGGATCCGGGAGCTTCAGGCCAGAAACACATCGCTGTACACACTTATCTAACATACTCTTCTAATATGCATAATCCGGCATATATTATAAACTGAAATATATGTATATAATTTTTTTTTTTACGCTTACAATAGCATGATGTATATTTTTTAATTAAGTGAGCATGTGATAACATTATGACTATCCAATTTCTTCACCAGTTAAAATCCTTGTAGGTTCGATTCCAACTGTGAGAAAAATCAGGTTCGATCCTATCAGTCCGGAAAGAAATCGGTCTGGAAGCAAAGTAGCTACATTTTGTCACGGGAGTCTAATCAGGCAGTACAATGCCCTTTTTTTTAATGTCGGGGAGGAACAAAAAGCTGTGGCGAATACAGAAGGGGCCGCCGAATTACACAATGCGAACCTCTAACTTCTTCATGTTCAGCCCGCGGTGTTGTTTGCAATCGTAAACCTGATTACGGAGCGTGACAGATCCGCCGGGAGGACATGAACAAACATAATGGGAAGGAGTTGAGGCGTGGAGGAAGAAGCTTGGGGTTACCCCGGCCTTTTGTCGAGCGGACTTTATGGTCCAAGACTTGTTTCTATAGTGACGGGGGGCGGCCATTTTGACTTTTAATGTCTTATAATACGGTGTCAGCAGATGTGCAAGAGCTATTATTCTATATTTCAAATAATAATCAAGATTGCAATTTTTTAAAAGAAAAAACTTCAATAGCCACGTTTAGTGAATTTTGGTTGGGGATAAACTAATGGTTTCGCGTCAGCAACATGCTCGAGACTGGCGACAACTAGCGGCCTGTCCGTGTGTCAAACACATTAATTATTTTACTCAACTAAGTTTAAAGGTTAGAATTCCATTGGTATCAGATTAAAAATATTAAACTAAAAGGCCATTTAATAATTGTAATGAAAACCAATAATAGCTTGAATCCACACATCTATATAAACATCGAAAAACGTTTGAATTTGAGTATAAATAGTAAAATATCCGTGCTTGGGATTGCGGACGTTTTGGTACTGCTGGGTGCAGACTCGGGAACTATAAAACTAAATATCGAAACGTTGTTGAATGCAGATAAGTATTCAGAGCTGGATGTAAATTCGGATAAGACTAAGTATAATGTAGCAGAAAGAAGGGAGATTTTGGGGATATTATTTTAGGAGGAAATAATTTTGAGCATGTCGAGAAGTTTAAGTACTTTCGATCTATGGTAACTTGGAAAAACGAGATTCAAGATGCTTGTTATTATCCGGTCTCGACATTACTAAGCTCTTGGCTTTTACCCCGAAATCTAAAAATCGGAATTTTCAAAACACCAACATCCTTCTAACTCAACTTTATAGATACGAAACGTGGAAGGATGAACAACGTCTTAAGGTATTAGAAAATTAGGTGTTGCGTTGAATATTCGGTCCAAAAAAGGATTTGAGAATTTAGGAGATCACACAACGTGGAATTACGAAGCATGAAAGCAGATAATCATGAACGCTGGGCTTAGTAACCAACAAATTCCTAAAATGATAATAAGAGCTGTAGTGGCGTAGTACCGAGGCGTAGGTGGGAGGATTGCGTTAAGTGATCTGGTGGATTTCGGTAGTAAGCAGAGATCAGCAGTATCGGTATCGAGCCTTCGGGTTCGCTAAACCTTATTATTATTATCGACTGTGGTAGACCGCTGACGGCAGTGGTGCCAACTGCTCTGCCGAAAAAGAACAACAGTTGGCAACACTGTTCCTCAAGGCTGTCGGCAACTTCGCGGATGGTTATCGTTTCCTGCTAAGATATCCTTGTAACTTTCGCAACTAGTTGGATATCTTCTTCATCTAGCTATTAATATAATAGGAGTGATTATCTCGAGTTGCGAATTGATAATTATAGAGGCGTCTGTTGGCTATAAATCATTTCATAAGAGCTGGCTCAATTGAACTTCGCATGCGCAGATAAATCGAATTTAATCTATGACACGCTGCGATTAAAATTAATTATGGCTCCCTTTAGAAGGAGAATATGCTAAGCTGTGAGAGACTTCCAAGTGTAAGATTAATTTGAAAATGACTTATTAAAATCAGTCTGTGAAATACACATTACTGAGGAAGAGAGTCTGGTTATAGAAGGAAAATAATTAAAACACGTTAGTAAAGAAGCTAAATTATTTTACATATTTTATTTGAAAAGAAAAGATATGACCAGGACTGGGACACAAACCCGGGTTTTCCACGTAACCGTCGTGGGGCCTAGCCACCTCAGCCATCCTGGTTCGCTTCTCGGTCAGACATATCCTTTCTTTTCACTGATCCTATATCTCCGTGTTCCCAAAATTTGTGATGTAAACACGGGGAGAATGTTCGTTAAACATTACTTTTATTTTCGGATCTTGTTGACTTACGTCATTATATACTATTATAATTTATTTATTTTATTTTATTGTTAGATGATATAATTTTTCTATTGAAAAATCTGTCTATTGAATGTGATCTCGATCAAAAACCTGCCAGAGCAACCATTGGATTAAATAAGTCAGTTACCAAATGGTTTTATGGGTCAAAAACTAAATATAGATTTTCAAAACCTCAAAAAATCGCGACCGGGTATCATCCAAACACCAAAAATACAAAGGTGTATCGCTACCTGAGTATTACAAAGTTGTATGTTAAAAAATTTAAAATTCAGAGATTTTGATACCAAATGGTTCTGTGGGTCAAAAACTAAACTTAGATTTTCAAAACCTAAAAAAATCGCGACCGGGTATCATCCAAAGACCAAAAATAGGAAGATACTCAGAATCTTTGATACCGTTTTTCTCATTTTCATATATGTGTATCATACAACCTAGCGTAGTAATGATTCTTCATTACAAGGTCGAAAATAATTCTCATTGAGGCATATATTGATCACTTGAAATTATCAAATGTTGGTGACCCTTGTGTCATAGGTTGTCGAGGACAAGCTAACAAAAAATATTTTGTAGCTTACTTGGGAGAAGCGAAACTTATATAGAGGATAGATATTTTCTGATTTTCAAATACTCCGATCAAAGCTTCTGTAGAATATATTGGCCAGAGAGACTCCTCATCGAAACCCTCCCTTCACTGACAAACCGTTATTTACCTTCTCCAACGAGACTTCCAGTTCGTCGAACGCTGAAAATTTCCAATTATATCGAATCTTTGAACCTCCGCCATATCCCCCCCCCCTAACTCATCGATTCGCTCTCTTTTAATAAACAAACGGAAGCTGTCAAACTTAACCTGCGTTAATTAAGTTGGAGTCCCTGCAGAGGTCCCCTAATGAATCCGATACTGCTATCGGTGCTTATTTTAAAATATATATTTGGAATCGAATTAAAAAATAAATAAGAGCCCTGTTCGGAAAAGAATTAAATAATAAATATCCTGCTCATTTATAGATTCCTGATTCAGAAGGCCGTGGGAGAAGTTTAAAAACAAATAATTTTAAATTCGATTTCCTCATTTAAAGAGCGAAAATTTTGGCAATCTGTTTCAAATTAGAAAATATATACTATACATCATACTATTTTATCTGAAAACTAAAGGGACGTAAGCTCAAACAAAATTGTCATGATTAATATAAGTTGACCTAATATAAGGGGAAGAAAGAAGTACCATTGGAGGTCAAAGTATATTATAAATAAGAAATATATAAGATTCTTAGCTGATAAAATATAAACATTAGTTTAATGAATGAGGTATGTAATGCTTTTTTTTTTTAAATTATGGATAGTTATATTGTTATAAATCGTAATAATATCTCCTATTGTGGTATGCTCAGAATGCTCAAATAAATTCATATATTTAGGGCAGGAAATTTCTTTAGAAAAGAAAAATAGTAGAGAACTGGACAGAAGAATAAAAGTAAGATGGCACAAGTATTGGTCCTTGAAAAATATCTTTAAAGGTAACTTCACAATTGAATTAAAAGCAAAAGTCCTACAGTCTTATATCTACCCCTCAATCCTGTATGGCGCTCAGACTTGGGTATTAACAAAAAAGGATCAGGCGAAACTGGACTCCATGGAAATGAAACTTTTAAGGAGTATGACGGGAATCCGAAGAACCGAGATATCCTAACTCGTGTAAAAGTTAAAGGTCTCAGCAAGGAGGCCCGAAAACTGAAATGGAGGTGGGCTGGACACCTAGCCAGAGTCAAGGACGAGAGATGGTCGAAATGCAGCGAGTGGACTCCGGTCGGCCAAACGAGTGGGATTACCTGAGGAGTGGGAACTTACTGGATGAAAGTGGCCAGGGACAGGGACTGTTGGTCCAGAATTGTGAAGAGTCTATAAAAGGGAAAAAGTTTTGTTTTGTTTTTGTCGTTTCTAATGATTGTTGTTTTATAGTGAAAGTGCTAGTAATATAGTTTTATTATATATTTATAATTGTTTTTAAAATAACGTTTTTGTTTTGTTTTTTATAGTAATGAATAATGAATGAAGATTATTTTATTTTATAACTACTTATTTATATTTGTTCTAAAAGAGTGTTTTTGTTATCTGTGACGAGTATTGGTTATTTTATTTTCTATTGTCACAAAAAACAATATTTATAATATAATAAAATTATATTTTGAAGCTGAACTCCATTTTACCTCCCAAAGGAGAGGCTTTTGTCATAATTTGATGTCAATATAGCTTTATTATAATTATTATTATTATATCACTAAAATCGTTCCAGTAGTTTCGGAGATTAGCCTGGAAAAATCTCGTGAGGGAAGATTTTTACATATATAGATAGATAAGATTCCGATTATTTGTTATATGATAGGGACCGAACTCAGAATCTATCGGATGTACAGAGCTGCAGTATGGCTAAAATTGTAGCAAATTTAATCTACTTTAAAAATGGATACTTTCGTTGTTTTTTTTAAAACGCACCGATTAGGGGGTAATGGCCAAAAACTGAAATAACTCCGAATATTTCGCGGTTTTTCGGCCACCAAAAGTTTCACCATCCGTTTTTTTCGGATGCAAATCCAGATTTACACTTCTAAGACATCCTCTTACAACATTAATTGAAATAAAACATAGCGAAATTTTATTAAAATCGGTCCAGTAGTTTCGGATTAGCTTGAACAAACATTGTGACAGGAGATTTTTATATATATAGATTTATTGGAAACGACGTTTCGACCAACATTACACGTCCTCATAAGGGCAAGAATGAAAATGGTAGGGGTGAAGATTAAAGCAATGATTCGCCCTGAAGAAGACCTACAACGTGGGGTGAAACGTAAGTTTCTAATAAACTGTTGCACACTATTTAAGAGCTATTTCTTTGAACTATACCCGGACTCTTCTCCATAAAAATTGTCAATTTTCTTATTTTAACCCTTTTTTTTATATTGCGAAATAGTTTCAAAATTGACTAAAGAACTAGAAAAATTGAACAAATCATGAGTGTGAGATATTAACTAATGAGTTTCAGGATTGTCATTTGCCCAGCTAAATTTTCAGTGACAAAAATCTTTTTTGAGACTGTATTTTGATCAGTGAACTTAAATGAAGAATTATTTTCGACCTTGTAATGAAGAATCATTACTACGCTAGGTTGTGAAGGAGAAAAACGATATCAAAGATTCTGAGTATTTTGTTTATTTTTGGCCTTTGGATGATACCTGGTCGCGATTTTTTGACGGTTTGAAAATCTATGTTTAGTTTTCGACCCACAGAACCATTTGGTATCAAAATCTCTGAATTTTCAATTTTGTAGCATGCAATCTTGACTTTGAAAAAGATTTTGACTGCACCCCGAACTATTTCCATCCTCTATTATTTATATTGCATTTTTCGACTTGCTACCAAAGCGTTTTTCTTTAAACTATTATTTTTTGTTAGCAAAATAAAAAAAATTCCCCAGTTGCCCCTGCCAGTAAGCAAATCCTTGTCTTTCAGTTTAAGAATGTATGTCTTAGAACACTCCTTAGTGGATGAAAAATCGCAAATCATGAAGATCCTGGTCATGATTGCGAAACTAATTTATTAAATGAAGTTATTGTATTCGGATAGGAGCTGAGTGGCTCAGTGGTAGAGCACTGAGTTGCCATGCCGGAAATCTTGGTTCAAACACCGCTGCAGGCCATGACTTTTATTTAGTCTGTTAGGCGCGGGAGATGGATCTAGGACCCTCCTGGGGCCCACTCATCCTCAAAAAATGTTATAAAAATAGGGTACCCGAAATAAGGGTGAAAAATCTGGCGGTTGAGCGTAACCTAGGACAAGTCCCCTCCTTGCCGAACATTTGTCCATGAAACAGTACAGTCTCTACCATGTACTGAACCCGACACGTTCACGGGTTGTAGTGGTACAGGTATTATTTTTTGGGCCTTTCGGTACTTGAGAAGTGTGCGAAGTTACAATTTAATTTAGTGTGAACGAAAATCGAGTTTAAAGATTCTGTTATATAAAGGCGAATTAAATGAAAGCCTTTTAAGCAATAATATATCCTATTTCAAAATAATTTTTAATTTTATTTTCTCAATAGAGCCAATTGAAAGTTCCATATCTTGTCAAAATTAAATCAGATGAGTTAAAAAATTAAAAATATGGGCATTGTTAAAGCAAAGCATTTCTATTGTAATGATGGTATAGAAATTCTTTTATTAACCATCAGAAAATTTTAAAAGCTCAAAACTTTTTTGATTTTAACTTATGTCATTACTCCCATAAAACTTTAAGTTCAAACATAATACAATTCAAAATTATGACATAATTAAAACAAAAAACAAATGTTGGATATGGAATACCAGACATGTCGTTCCTGAAATAAAAACCTTCAACCAATACAATTTCTACTGAAGACAACTCAAAAATTGATAATAAAGATGACTATTTGACTTAACGGTTATTCAGTATTAATATATCTTGGAAATTTATCTGCTTGATTCTTGTCGGGAAAGTTAGTTTGGAGAAGCTGTCAGTACAAACATAGCAAGTAGCAACTTTCCCTCTCTGAGCTATTCTAGTGCTAACAGCAACTTTAACATCCCTTCATGAAAATATAACACTGTATTTTCCCTTCAACTAAAAAGGTGGAACAACTTATAAACATCTCTGAATAAGTTCAATATACTTAACTTATACACGGTTTATAACTAAAGCATCGAAAGGAAAAATGAACTTAAATATGTAACTTATAAACATGTCTGTATAAATTTAACTTACTTGACTTAAACATAGCAATTAACTAAAGCTTTGTTACGTAAAAACGAACTTAAATATGCAAGTTCATAAGTATAATAGAAACAGTACTTTCCAATAAATTTTAATAGAGATTTTTGCTATAAATAATGTTAATACAAAATGAACAAGAAGTTTCCATAAATATGAACCAGGAAATGAAATCTTTGAATATTTTGGATCAAAGTAAGACAAAATGATTTCACACTTTTTGACATAAAACCGGAACAAAAGGAACGTTATTGGGAATAAAATTTAATGTCGAATGAGGTGAATAACAGTTTGACTAGTCAGGCATTTGATTGTGGCATCTGAACTTCTCAGTAGAAATTATGCAGTGAGTGCTTTATACATTGTATTACTTCTTGATTCCAATCATAACAATATTCGAAACATTATTTTTTTTAATTTATTTTATTTAATTTTTTACTAATTCTTAAATATTTTTATTTGAAAAGAAAAGATAAGTCCAGGACAGGGACTCTAGCCCGGGTCTTCCAGATCGCTAGTCTGGGACTCTACCATTTGAGCTATCCTGGCCCTAATGAAGCACGCTTATCGGTCGTGGTCATATCTTTTTTTCTCACTGATCCTAAGTTCCCGCGTTTTCGCATTTTTGCGTAGTATACGAGGGGAAGAATGTCCTTTGAACATTATTTTAACTTGGATCTAGTTGACTTACGTCATTATAATTTATTTTATTTTATTTGTTACTAATTTTTATTTGAAAAGAAAAGACATGTACAGGACCGGAACTCGAACCCGGGTCTTCCAGATAGCACTCTACCATTTGAGCTATCCTGGGCCCGCTTCTGGTTCGTGGTCATATCTTAGGGCCCACGATAGGTCAAATGCTAGGGTCCCAAGCTAGTGATCTGGAAGACCCGGGTTCGAGTCCCGGTAGTGGACATATCTTTTATTTTCAAATAAAATTATTTTTTAAAGCTTGATTTGAGCTTTATGAATGCTGTTGCCTTGACAACGTAATGTTTGGAAAATAGTATCTTTTCATGGGTCCCCTGTGGTGTAGTTAACAGCCTTCCATACCAAAGATTGCGAGTAAGCAGCCCAGTAAGTGGCTTCAGGATTTTTTAAAATGATAATAAAATCCTTAGATATGCCATCCTTAGGAGGATGTGTAAAATGGTGGTCCCACTTGACTCTACGGTGTCAAGAACTAGATTATAACAATCCCTTTTATTACTATACTTGGATAGGCAAAATTTAGAGCTCCCTACGTAGCATCGTGCGACTGACAGTAGTTAAATAAATACATAACTGTAGGGTTTCTTCATTTAGAAATGCTTTATGTTACTCTCACATGACTATAGATCGTAGCGTGATGTAATTAAACCCACAGCCTTCCATACTAAACTGCTAAAACATTTCTTTGATCCTCATAATTATGGAGTGGGATATTCGAAACATTTTTGACAGGCAAACATTAAATTAAAAAAAAAAACATTTGATGTAAAAACTTAATCAACATTCTAAGCAATGATTTATTTGTGTTTATAGTGTTAGGTGTATTATTCATATCAGTTGGTGGTGAGTCTGATTTAAAATTATCATTGTTTTTACGATGTTGGTTCTATAGAATTGTTTAAAATTCCACTCCCGGCAGAAATGCCAAAGAAAGCCACACACACTACGTGTTCACCGATTCCATTATACATCTTATATAAACTCCGATAGTTCAGCAATTATCCTGTGTTTTATCAATTGGGTTAGTTTTGGTTTCATTCAAAGTCAAAAATAATCCACTACGTCAATTTCCATACAATAATTTGATTTATTAATTTTTTTTTAAATTAATATAATATTCAAAGAATTGGATGTGGAAGAAAAAGAAAATGTGGGAGAAATTAGAATACTATTGAAATTATAATATAAATTAAATAAAACGAAATAGACATAAAGTTAAATTGGTTGGTACAAAAAATTAAGAAAATAATTTCTTTAAATGTATTTGGGTTGCTAAACTAGTGAATAAAATATTTCTCTCTGGTCATACTTTCATTTGCTGATTTATGATTATAGCTCATACTTAAAAAAAAAAAATCCTAAGAAAATGAACATTTCTTTTTTAAATATTTTTATTTGAAAAGAAAAGTTTTGACCAGGAACGGGACTCGAAATCGGGTCTCTCATGTTTCCGTCAAAGTACTCACAACAACTGAGCTATTCTGGTTCGCACCCCGGTCCATAAATATCTTTCTTTTCAAGTAAAAATATTTATAAATTATAACAACTAACGAAAAAATAAAATAAATAAATTACCTAAGTCAACTAGATCCTAATTAACGTAATGTTCAATGAACATTCTTCCCCTTGTATGCATCGCAAATTGCGAGAACACGAGGATATGGGACCAGTGAAGAGAAAGGATGTGTCTGACCGGGGTTCGAACCAGAATAGCTCAGTTGGTAGAGTACCATGACGGAAACATGGGAGACCCGGGATCGAGTCCCGGTCCTGGACATATCTTTTCTTTCCAAATAAAAATATTTAGAAAGTATAACATCTAACAAAAAAATAAAATAAATTTATTTTTTAGGGAAAACAAAATATATCTTCGACCTCAAGACTATATATGATAAGAATATATGATTTTTATATCATTTTATACAGTAGTATATATTTGTTTTCAATGTTAACAGATCACTAAACCTTTAAAATACAACATAAACATTAAAGTAGCCAAATTTTTGGATATAGCAACTGCCTTTGTAATAATGATTTGTTGTTACAGTTTTAGATTCTGATTCTTTTTTTTTTATAATAAGAACTGTAGACTACTTAGTTATATGATTTATTCCGACCTCCTAACTTTAAAATTAACTGTTAAACATTGTGCTAATTCGGTCGTTTTTCTAAAAAAAATCTAGTGCAAGATTGGTCGTTTATTAGGGTAGGTTTTAAGTTTTGTTACACCAAACTATGAGATACAATAACCTAAAATCAATCCTATAAATTTGATTTATTTATTAATTAATTATTTTAAAGAAATATCTGTATACAAATATATACTAAATCAGATCAATAGCGTAAAAAGTTTTACTGAATAACATTTGGTTTTATTAACCAAAACTGTTAATAAAAAATATAGCTTGTGATTTCAAAATACAAATAATTAATAGCTTATTAACGTTGCCAACTTCATAGATGTATTTTTTCATTTGGGAAAACCTGTCCATTATGCATTAAACGGAAATCTTATTTTGTAAATAAAATGGGAAGTGACCGAGGGAAAAACGTGCTTAATGGAACATAGTTAATTGAAACTTAATTGCTATTTGTACAACTCATTGCAATTTCGGAGGAAATAAGTAAATGAAATTTAACAACGTATTACATGTTATTCTTTAAATTGAGGAAAAAAACAATAAAACACACACATAAGAACATGCGAGCCTTTTGTCCAACAAAGAGATTTTATTAAAATTAAAATTAAATAAATAGAGACTTTCCACTATCCATCACTCTCAAAATATAAACTATGTACAGTAAAAAAGATCACTTACGCTTTTTCCTTGTTTAGCAATTCTTAAATAAATAAATAAATAAAAAGGTTTAGCGAACACGAAGGCTCGATCCCGATACAAGCAATCTCTGCTTACAACTTTAAGTCCAGGATCCGCTACACGAATCCAAATCCTTCGGATCACTCTTACCGCAATCTTCCCACCTACACCTCGGTCTACCCCTCAGACGCTTCTCAGCGCCTATTATCATCTTAGGAATTCGTGGGTGGGAAGATTGCGTTAATGATCTGGTGGATTTGGGTTTGGGTAGACAAGATTGGTGGTATCGACATCGAGCCTTCGGGTTCCCTAAGCCTTATGATTATTACTCTATACTGTAGGGATTAATCCGTTTAACAAAGCGAAAAAGCTAGGAAAACTTCGTAAAAAAAATAAATAAATAAAACATGATTTTATGTTGCTCTAAAACTGCTATAAATCAAAGTAATGGCGCTGGTCTAAATCACTAACAAGGATGAAAAATAAAATCAAAACTTTGAACTGGAAGAGAAATATGACCACGAAAAAAAAATGGAAAAGAAGCGATAAAGAAGAGAGTTGTTTTGACGTAGAAGCTGCCTTTAGGATATTTACGGCGAAGATTACTCTCAGAGAGGTGAGGAAACGACACCGGGTCACGAACAGAACTACCTCAGGAGGTGTTACTGGAATTAATACAGCGATGACAAGCTCCGGATCACGCTACTAGGGCGAACATTTGGAACTAGATGAGTACGAGTCTATCGGATCCATCTGAACTTGAAAAGATCTTTATCGAAATTGAAAAACAAGTTTAGTGGAAGTTCAATTGGGGTCAGCCGAAACATAGATGGGAGGATTAGATTTTTTGCAATGATGATCTGTAATCTTTCCATTTTCCGAATATGGTTTTCGAAATATGAAAAATAATTCATCAAACATTCTACCATTTCAGAAGTCAGGATAGTTGAGGTAATCTTATCAACCTCGTTGCTAAGATTTAGGACTGGTAAAGGTCTATCATGAAATGATAATATAATCTAAAAGAAATCTAATTCTATTAGAATAAGTCGAAACGTTGATGGAAGATTCCTACAAAACCACCAAAAAAAAACAACACTACTGTGTAATGATTGCTTTAATAGAAATAGACAAAATAGTCTCAAAGAAAAAAGTCTACATATTTCAAAAATCTCTATAAGATTTGCTGTGCTGAATCTGGCTGCAGCTGACAAATCATTTATTCTGTTAATAGCCATGGATGAATCCTGGGAAATCTGCACACCCTCTTGGATCTTTCTCAGCCTCTAAAAGTATTTTCCTTTAATGGAGGGTGATCTCGACCAACAGTTGATTTAGAAACACTAGATTTAGTCTCTATACTAAACTCAGCCCATTATCTATCAATAAGTTGTAGAGGTATAGGTTTTTTTTTAACATATGTTTATAAATACCTAGCAGATTTTATTGACTCATTATTATTTTATTTAATAAATAAATAATATATAATATATAGAATAAAATGGATCATATACATTTTTTTTCACAGGAGTTTCCACTAATAGTGGGCTTCCTTAACCTAGTGATTGGATGGCTTCCTTCCATAATGTCCTACCTAAGGTCCATTCTTCCCATAGACCATGACCCATCATGGATTCCTCCACTTCGTTATCCCAAGTTTGGACTTTGGTCTTCCCCGTCTTCTTGTTCCCCTAATTTTCCATTGGTGGACTACTTTTGGTAGTCTTTCTTCAGGCATTCTTTTCAAATGCCCATACCATTTCAGGCGTTTTTTCTCAATATCTTCCAGAATTGCTCATTCAGCCTCCATCTTTTCTCTGATGGTCGCATTTCTTACTCGTACTTTGTCTATTCTGGATATTCCGGCCGCTCGTCTCCACTAGTCCATTTCTGTAGTTTAGAGTTTTTTCCTGAGGTTGTTTTTCAACGTCTAAGTTTCTGATTCGTATGTCATAATGCTTAGTAATATGCTGTTGTATATATTTTTTTTGTTTTGGGGATAATGTTTCTATTACATGATACAGAGTTGAGCATTGATATAATCTTTTTACCATCTGAAATTCTTCTTTTTATTTCCTCAATTATGGAGCCAAGAAATTTAAAATGTCTAACTCTTTTTAGAACCCCTCCTGGGGTCAGTTCTAGACCCTCACTATTGGCTGTCGTGTGTTCCGTCCTCTCAGCATTAATGTTAGTCCCTATTGCTGGTATTCCTCATTTAATTTTCTTAACATATATCCAGCATCTTCTGTGTCTTGTGCAATGATGACCTGGTCATCCGCGAAAGATGGGTTATATAGGAACTCATTTTCTTTGAACTGAATCCCCAACATCTCTGGAGCAAACCTTTGCTGATTGGGAAAGGCTCAGATAGATATGGTCCAATTTTGACCTGGCAGGTGCTACCTTTGTACATTTCCTTAAGGATCATACACATAATTAGCTAAATCTTCCAACGAATTGGTATTCTACGACTCTTATCCATATATTTACATTTAAGAATCTATAAATGACTTCCTGCCCTTCGGTATCCTTTAATAATATCCCACTGGTGCCTGTAGAACAGATCCGATACCTATTGTTGCACCTCGACAAACGATTAACCTGGAATCCTCATACTAGACTGAAAAGACAAGAAACCGCTAGACGTTTCAGGCTACTTCAACACTTACTAGACAAACGCTCTAACCTCCCAATTAACTACAAAAGACTCATCTACAAGACCATCATACGACCTATTTAGACTTACGGAGTAGAGCATTGGGGCTCCACTAAGCCATCGAATTCCTCTCGTATCCAATCCCTACAATCCAAAATCCACAACGCTCCTTATTTTGTTAAGAATAAAGTCGTCCATAACGACCTTAATGTCCCATTTGTTGCTGATTTGGCCCGAACCCGATATCTATCCTTTCATAACAAACTTCATTCCCACTTGAAACCCTCTAGTTTCAAACCTAGCTTCCTCTTCGATTCCCGATAATCCTCCGAGGCGTCTGAAAAGAAGTTGGCCACGTGACCTTCTTAGTTGATCTAGTGATTTGAGTACTACCAGTGGGTAGTTTCTCTACTTCCCATTAACTCATGTCATTATGTATCACATAGCCTATTTACTTGATGTATTATTTTAATATAGTTGTAAATATCAATAAATAAATTAAAAAAAAAAAAAAAAAGAATCTAAGAAACACCGTCTAAATTTTCCAGCCGATTTGGTCTCAAACTGCCCTATCAGAGTTTTAAATATTAAACATTATCGATAATAAGAATAAATCTTAATGACAACAAATAATATTACTTGCAATATATGTAAAATACTGAAAAGATGTAGAATGATATTCCTTACAATACTGACATTATTTAAAAAGAAAATTCTTCAAACAATTATTGGGATGTATATACCTCTATATACATGATTAATATTTAGTAAACGAATTGATTGCAATGATGTGTTCAACTGTACAACGAGAAAAAAAACTTATCCACGATGAACTTTTATCACATCGAAATATATACTTATTTTATATTAACTATTTATTCACCTATTAATAATTGTTTCTAATATTTTATTAAAATGAAAATACACATCTAATATTATTAAACTGCTCAAAAACTATAAATTAATTATTATTTCTTAAGCTGTTTCTATTATCATAGCTTTGAAGTCACTGAGGTACTTAGGGATGATCTTATATGCCCTTTGGCCTTTTGTCTTATCATTTGTTACAACCCACCTGAAGTTAATTAATTTACCTTAGTTAATAAGGTTCTACATTAACTGGTTATAATTACCAGAGAATAATTCATAAAATTGCTTTTTTATACTATTTTAATATATTTTAGTTAAAATTTTAAACAATATTGAATAAAAACTAAACCTTTTTCAACCCCCCCCCCCCAAAAAAAAATAACAAATTTGAAACTGATTATCAATTAAGTGAAAGAAATCAGTCGGAATACACAAAGTCGTGATTTGAACATTGTCCTTATGTTCGTTTTAAAGTTTACAACCAAAAAACAAAACCTGAACCATTGCAAACCACGAAGAGTGTTGGTTTCAGTACATGGTAGAGACCCCACTGTTGCCAAACAGTCAGTTTTTCTAACAATTAACAGTACTTACTCTATAGAGACTGAATGAGCCCATGGAGTCTCTAGATGTCACAGGATCAATTCACGGTTATTACCAGATAAATAAATTGTCTGCAACAGCTGGAAGTCAGGACTTCGAGCTCAACCAACGTACTTAGCTTCAACGTGCTAAATAAAGTTAATTTTCATGAATTTAGAAAATTATAAACATAAAACTGCAGAATCTCTTATTTAACGGTATCACAAATATATTACTAAAATATAATGTTGAATAATTATTTCGAACTTAGCCGCCATGAACTACTCAGGGTTAAAATATGGCTCTGGGTCACTAGAATTTTCGAAGTCATTTTCTTGGTAATTTCTTGATAAGGTGAGAAAAGCATAAAATGTAGCCATAATAATGCCGTAAGATGTTACCTTCAGCTTTGCAATAAGTTTTTTATCTTCGTCATTACGGAACAGGCAGTTCCAGTTAATATTTAATAACCGTTCCACTAAATTAACTGGAATCATAACTCGGGTTATATCGGCTACGATGCTATGCTACTTCCATTTAAGCAAATTATGTCAAGGATAATTTTATTTATTAAATATATTTTATATTTAAATCATTAAAATTTTACTAGATCAGAGATAATTAAGTTAATAAAGTAGTATTTATGTATGCTACTAATGGATATATTACAATAATAAAAATGACTAATTGCATAAGAAATACAATTGTCAATGCTTGTACTACTGGCTAATGTTGGAGTAATAATTTACGAGGATAAAATATTGATTTTAAATATTCATTGAATAGATAATGTAGGAATATGAAGTCACACTGACTTATATGAGAATAATAATAAAATTAAAAAACAAAAAATAATACCACTACGATACAATTAAGACAACACTTGTCCAGGGAGGCGATTTCTTAACTCCAAACACCAGGTTTCTTCCCAGTTAAGGATACCCACTTTTTTGAGAATGGGTCAGCACCACCAAAAGCTGGAAATCCCATAGGGTTCATCAATGGGTTATATCGGTTGCCAATATATTAAATTATTTATCTGTTGCATTCCGATTCGAACCCTAGATCTTCAGTGCAACTCAGTGCCCAATATACAGAGCTTTCCCGCTGTTATAAAATAATGCGATTAAGACCCCAAAAATAACAGGATACTGAATTTAAATATATTAGAGAATGAATATTCTCAATTATAATGCTACTACAAAGTAAATGAGTTCAATAATAAATGTAACATTAATTAATAAATGCAGATTAAAAGAAAAACAGAAGTACCAAAACAACAGGAGCCACCTTCTACGCCCAAGATCGTGGGGACGGGTACCCGGAAGGTTACCTTAGGATATTTTAAAGTAACGAAAAAACCTTGGTTAAGCTTTGCTTCGGAAGGGATGTATAAAGGTGATCCAATGCCTTTGCGGTAACAGGTACTCGTTAAAGATCTCCATCCTAATTATACCTGGATAGAAAAACATTAAGAATCCCACTGTAGTAACGTTTGATTAGCCATAGTAGCAGAAAGTGATGTTAAATGAATGAAAGATTACCAAAATATCAGCCGTCATATTCTATGGTATGTAAATGTAATGATCAATAACACCGATGAATATAAAGTAGGCAAACAATGTATCAATGAATCCGCGACTTCCGGTTCACAGCTCACTTCCTCTCTCTCTCTCTCTCCAAGAAAAGGGTAATTTAAAACTTTTTATCACCGAAGGCGGCGATTGAAATGCAGATAGCCTCCTCGGGGGAACGGTTAAATGAGCCAATCGGGGTGCAGTCTAAAACAATGAGGCCCTGGGCGAAATGTAAATGTGAAGATCTCTAATCTGGGTCCGAGCCCTGATAAGATTGATAAGAATCGGGGAGGCGCCGTTTCGCGCAGACTGACAAATACGGCGAAGGAGGGGGAAGTTATCAGATATCAGGAGGGGGGGGGGCGATTAGAGCAGGGATCTCTTAATGGAACGCCATCTCTTAGGGTCTCGTTTTGCCACCCTCGAGATCAGTCATTCCCAGATCAGCTGAGGGAGTCAGTTAAAAAGTTTGCAAGGGGAGACGTCCCCAGGGGCTGAGGAAAATATCTGATCAGTCGAGTGAGATTAGATGCGACTTGGAACTGCTTCTTGATAAAGCCACTCTCCCACTAACAAGGCTAAATCAACAGAACAGTAGCCAAAGAGCTATTACATAAAATTGAATTAGGTCCTAGCCAGGCTAAGAGGAAAGGGGAGAGCTGCAGGGATTCAGATACGACGTGCCATCAACTCACACAGAATGGAAGCTTAATTATCCTAATACAGTACATTATTACAGACTTTTATTGATTAACTATTGCATCAGATTCTGTGAAATATTTAAAAAAATATATATAAAAAAAATCTAGTTTTCTAAAATATCTCCAACCCTTGAAGAACCCAAGTGGTTAAGTAGATTTTTTTTTCAGAGAGAGGTAAGGGAAGCGAAATGGTATCTCCTAGTTTTTGGCTTCGATGGGAGTTGATATAATTATTCTATTTCAATCCAATGCCTGACTTGACCGACTTATTTACTATTAACAGGATTCCGCTTCTCTAAGTACAAGAAACTAATTTTAGAAAAAATTAGACTTGACCCCTTATTGGCCGGGGCTGTAGATATGAAATGGATGAATCATGAAATTGATGAATTTTGACAAATGATTAAAAGCTACAAAGGTTCAAATTCAGAAGAGGAAGGGAATCTCTGTAGAAAGAATGGAAGATACTGGCAGGACATTTCTAATTCGAAGTCCATAGCGGCTCAATTAAAAAAAAAAGAAAAGAAAAATATTAAAAAGTAGATGTTTCTGCGTTTCAAGCATTAGCTCGACAAACAGAAACTTTATCAAATACAGACCATAAATACCATATTTTATGTCAAAAGACTTTCTTAATGATTTATATATGCTAATTAGTTGTGATGAAAACTATATTAATTTTAAATACGAAATAATTATTAAATAAGGGATTAATCTAATTATTAAAATAATTATTATATTTTACTCAACATTTCAAGGGAATATGGTGGTTTGGAAGAATACTTGCCATTTAAAAAAAAATCTGTATCACTGTAACTCGAGAAAGATATTTTTACAGTAGGGACTGTACTATAACTAATCTAACTGTTGTGCAGGGAGGTGGTTTAGCCGAGATCAACAATGAAGGGTTACAGAGGCTTGGTAAGCCCCTGGAGAGATTACCTAGACATGCCACAGATTTCTATTATGGTTATTAACTAACTAATACATTATTCAATTATGATTAATATATAATTAATTTTAAAATTTCAATGTTAAAAAATATCAAAGGAAATACGTAAGTACTGCTTCATAGCAATGTGCAAGGTGATGATTTCCCCACCAATTAAGGGTACTTTTAGAGGCAGGGTCCAGATCATATTCTGTTAAAGATTTACGATTAACAGAATAAATAAGTTATCAGTCACAGACGGTTTCGAACCCTACTAACAGAGCTACTCCTAAACCTATTCGAAAGTAAGTTCTCCAAATATACTTTCTCACGATTGCAACTAACAAGCAACTAAATAGCCAGAGCGAATTGAAATTGCTTACTTACATCCTTAAAAGCCTTTATAATACTACTTTGTTGTGAGATTGCTTGAAGATCGTGCAGGCATTTAACGTGATAGTAGAAAACATAATCACGCTGCGGTGGTGAAAGGAAGAACTCTAAAGACTGTGCTACCAATCCCTCTTGTACCATTGCCAAACCTCTTGCATTCAAATTTGCATTCTGATTTCGTTAGCGCAGTGTTTATTTGCTTGGAGCTGCATAATCGCCAAAGTTCCATAAATTACAGCTACAGGCCCGAATATGTAAGAGATCAACAAATGTATTAAAAATATATAAAATACATTTTCTTATGTATTGCATTTTGAAACCAGCTGATACAGAATGCTTGGTAAGTGTATACTTACACTCCACCTGCGATAATTGTACTATGGAATTTATATTCAATAAGTAATAAAAGTAAGAAAGGGATGGTATCATTTATAATTGAAATCATCATCAGTATACATAAATCATATATTAAAGCGATGGATATGGTATGTAGTAAATAAATAAATTACAATCGCGTTATATATTTTATCAGGCATATCATAAGTGCTAATTTTCCGTAAAAGGTTTATCGCTAAAGTATAAATTAAACGAACGCTGTTTAACGAAAAATGTAGGCTTACATAAAATTAAGAATAAAATTATAAGTTATTAATTGGATTTTCAAAAAAATAAAAAACTAATTTCAAAAGAATTTAAGGTGTACCATAAAAACAATTTACTACTACAGCCCATTAAAGGAATGTTTTCAGTACATGGTAGCAACTGTAATGTTTACTAGGCAACAGTGGTGTAAAATGATGAATAGTAGAGCATTCATAGAGCATATTTCCTTAAAATTCAGGCATAATAATGTAATTAAAAATTGCAGAGAAGTGCGCAATTTCGGTGCAGGGAGCTGACTAGAGGCTAGAGTACGAATTGCAGGTTCAATGTTCAAAGATTAGACCGGAATTGGAAAATAATACAATTTACGTACTTTATTAACGTAATTTTATCATTTTATAAAGGTCTTGTCAAAGTTTCCAATGTTTCAAAAAACATTAATTTACCACTCAGTATTATAAAAAATATAATTTAAACAGTACCTCATTACGTAATTTGAGGTGCAGATGTTACATTACATTCTAAAATAGTCTAAAACTGTAATTAAATCCTATATTTCATTAAACTTCAGGCATAATAATCAAATTATAAATTGCAAAGAAATGCGCAGTTTTGGAGCTGGGTCCTGACTAGAGGCTAGTGTACGAAGTGCAGGATCAATGCTCAAGGAATAGAGGGTGATAGGAAAATAATTAAATTTATGTACTCTTTTAACGAAATTTTACTATTTTAAAAATGATCGTTCATAGATTCAAATGTATAATTTTAAAAAAAATATGCTTTTACTTGCAATCATATAAAAATAAATATTAAATATTACCTCAATATGTTCTGTTAAACACCTTGAGAGAATGTTTGTGTGCCATAATGAATTCATCACGGTGATAATTTTTTATTATTAAATCATGTTGTTAACGATGTTTAAATTATTTGGATAATGTTCAAACAAAAATTCCGATCAAGAAATGGAGTGGTGGGTGTAGGAGGATGATAATTCTGGGTTATATCTAAATACAAATATAAATAACAACATTTTTATCAAAAGAATAGAAAAATTTTTCTTGGCAGAGACTCCCTAGTCACCTTATACTTAACGACCAATTCTAATACCTACCAAATATTCACAAACACTTTTTACTAATTATATATTTTTAAAAAACTGTACCACTACAACCCGTAAACGGGTCTGGGGTTCAGTACATGGTAGAGACTGTACTGTTTCATGGACAACTGTTCTGCTAGGAGGTGACTTGTCACGCTCAACCGCCAAATTTCCCTCCTTTATTTTATAGAGGCTGGGTGGGCCCCGGGAGGGTCCTAGATTCCATATGATCCATCTCCCGCCGCAAACAGACTAAATAAAAGTAACAGCCTGCAGCAGGATTTGAACCAGGATTTCCGGCAAGGCTACTCAGTGCTCTACCACTGAGCTACTCTGCTCCCCTTATGCATGTACTATATAACAAGTAAAAAGATTTACTACAAAGAGCAGTTGTGCAAGGGGTGAGATAATATATACCTAAATATTTTTTTTAAATGTACCTAAATACATAATATTAACCAAATTTTATTTTTATTAAAAGACTAGAAACAATTTTCTTGACAGGAACACCCTAGTCACCTAGCGGTATGAAATATACTTAACGACCAATTCTCATGCCTACCAAATATTCACAAAACATTTAATAAAAATTGGTATATATACTATATAATAAGTAAAATAATTTACAACAAAGAGCATCTGTGGACTGGTGAGAGATATATACCTCAATATTTTTTTAAATGTACCTGAATATATAATGACTTTATTAATAACTGTATTGTATGATAACCTCATACGGTAAATAATAATAATTAGAAAATAATTAAATTCAAGAGCATTATCCATATTTTTTTGGAGGAGGGGGTCGAGACCCTAGATTATTTCTCTATTAGTATATTACAACTAAAATAACCCAATAATAAAATAATAACATATATGATACATTAATATAGAGCAAATAATATAATGAAATGAAATTAATATTATTAATGAAAAAAATTATTTGAAGCAATAAATAAATATCATGTTATTATCAACAGAAAAAATAAAAATTAAGTTCATTTCTGCAAACGGTAATTATATTTTATAATAATTAAAATTTAAATTAAAAAACTACTCACACCCAACGTGCCTTGAAATGTTTGAAATAAATCATCACACACTCTGTTATAGCAATAACTAATTAAACTAAAATTTAACACAATCAAACACTAACTATTAAAACTATAATTCACCACACAACTGTATGTTAATAATAATTGAATTAACTATTAATTAAACACAATAAAACACTAATTATTAGAACCATTAATCAACACACAACCATATATTAACATTAATTAAACGCAACTATTATTTAAACACTTTTTATTAAAACTATTACTTGACTAAACTTATAATTATCACTCAAATATTTCCAAAATTTCAGTTCACAATATTTAAATATCCGATGCATACTTGAAGACGACCGATACAAGACTGATCTGTGAGCATTGAGTGTCTAATGAAGTTAGAGAGATCGAATCTGATTGGCTGTCTCAAACTCTGTTTACATACTGACAGTTTAGAAAGCATAATCATTTCACATCTAAATACTACGGGGCTTAAAAACGTTAACCTATATTGAAAAAAAAATTATGAAAAACTTTGTAACTTATTATTGTTTTTTTAGATATATTAAAATATAATTACCAATAAGTTTACTTCAAGCAATAAACATATTCTAAATATCTAATGTATATTTATAAATTCGTACAAAATTAAATTTTCTGAATTCCAAAATAATCGATTCTAAAAACGAACATAATTTTCATAAGATCTGATAGGTAAAAGTGAACAATTATTTTTATGTATCTTTATTAATTTCTACCATTACTTTTACGTCACAAATTTCGGGCCGAATGCTTTATACTTAATGATCATATTTGAATGTATATTTTCGAATTTATTTAAATTTTAACAAAATAAAAACATTAAAATCTTTCTAGGAACATTATTATATTGTTTTTTTATTCATGATGTGCGTTTCTTAAATTAAACGGATTGTTATTTATATTTGTCTGTGTAATGTATTTTTTTTTATCACGTACCGGCCACTAAGGACCACGCGAATATCAACGGTTAGGCTTCTTTGGGAGTCTTGATTTTCCTTCTTCCCATCTCTATCCCATTTCTATGATATAGAAATTATAAAAATAAAAACAAATCCAAATACTTCTTTATATACGAATTTATTATCTTGCATGTTAGATAATTGCACGGGATTAGGCAAGCAACGTCTTCGGTGAAACCTATCGATATTCCAATCCATTTATACAAAACCTCGACAAATTATATACCTAAACCTTCCTGGTGAATCACTCTATCTATTGGTGAAAACCGCATGAAAATTCGTGCAATAGTTATTGAGTTCACCGCGAACAAACGCGGCCGAGGACTTGGTTTTATTATATATATATATATACACACACACATATATATATATATATATATATATATATATACACACATATATATATATATTGATCTGTAAATATAAATAATATTTTTAAAAAAATCACATGTAATATACTTATTTAAGCATGGTGCATGTCCTAATCTTAATAAACGGTCCCTCCATGGGTTTACAAAAAGTATAGAATTGAATCCAAAAAGAACCGACAGAAATAAAGACTTAAATGATATAATGTATATAGTGAAACTAAAGTAAATTAAATAATACACAAAAGGAGTGGGAAGGAAAAAGTAGAAACAATAACAATAATAGAGATTAAAAAAACTCAAGTAGTCTAAGTGAAGGCTTGAGCAGTGGCACTATCTGTTGGAGAAAGAGAGAAGTAACCTGACATAAATGTGAAATTTTTGAAAATGGCAAAAATACCATGTTTTGGTAATAACGTAGTAAAAGTAATACCTTATTACATAAACAAGCATATTATATAAACAATTACAGAAGGTTTTTTTCATGTAATGTAAATGTTATTGAACCGTTTTACATTATATACATTCTCTTTGTTTTTCACGCATCCCATCATTCTGCTATTTTTTATATGTATATTTCTGTATAATACATTAAAAAAAAAAG
Source organism: Troilus luridus (assembly GCA_964056705.1). Classification (NCBI taxonomy): domain Eukaryota; kingdom Metazoa; phylum Arthropoda; class Insecta; order Hemiptera; family Pentatomidae; genus Troilus; species Troilus luridus. Next base: position 14,173,860 of record OZ057416.1, on the reverse strand, counting down.
TTTAAAGATCCTGTCAGAAAAAATGTATTAAAGATATATAATTTTATTAATCAACAAAAAGCCATCAAACGGAAAACAAAGGGATGAAATAAACACACAAAGAAGTTTTGAACAATTTTTTTTCAAAAGAAAAAACTTCATTTATCTCTCAGCTGTGAAATCCTGTCTCATGGACACGTTACATGCTTTAATGGGCTTTAAGGTTATAGCAGGGATATCACGGTTATTTAGTTACACATTTTTGTATTTTAAAAAATAATAAAATTTATACCAAATACACATAAGTTATTACAAAGCATAGACTTTCTCTAGGAGAAATTAAATAATAAATTACTCTTTCTAACTGTAGTTATCCGGGAAGTTAGTAGAGATTGCTTATGATTTGTAAATCTAGCAAAACATAACCCATGATGCCAATGATTCTTTCAATTATTCGGATTTAAATATATTTTAAACATTTATTAGGCTTTAAAATATTTAGTTCAATGATTTTCTCCTTTAAAATTTAATAGGAGACTATGTGAAAGATCATATCGGGTATAAATATTAGAACAATCTCAACTCATTTAGTTAAAAGTAAATTATGATAAAATGGCATTTCTGAAAGTCGATATTCGTAGAAAATATATTCGATATAAGGTCGTTTTGAACCCCATTAATATTGAGCTACACTTGTTCTTCTAACAAGGATATAATGATACTTAAAATAATAAGAAGAAGAATTAGAAAGCCCGAAGGTTCGATGCTGATACCAGCAACATCTGCTTACAAACATCCGTCCACGGATCACCGCCCAGACCAAAATCCGTTAAATCACTCTCAACGCAATCCTTCCACCTAAGATTTAGTCTACTTCTTCTACATATATCAGTCGTCTCAGCGCTTATTAAGTTTATAGGATTCGTTCCTTACTAGTGCAAACAAGTTAACAAATCTGTCTCAAACTTCGCGACGCTATTTCTAAAATTATACTAGACTCTTTTTTTATGTGTACCTCTTTATATTGACTGAGTGTGGCCCAGAATGATGCCAGATCCCAAAGAATCCATCCCCGGCTGTTAACAAATTATCTGCCACTGCTATATTTGAACCCGGGACTTTCGTCATCGCAATTCTGCACTTTACCACTCAGCCATTATTCTCCATCTCATATACTCTCCAGTTAATCTACCATTTTCGGACCGATTATTCTACTCATTACTTTATTTAAATTTTATACCTTATTTTAAAATATATACGCAAGTGTATCCCAGAATAATTAATGTTTTATTTGGAAGAAAATGGTCCGGGTGGAGGTCAACAATTTCTCTTAAGTTGGGAGAAATGTTTATTCAAGAGCCAAAGTTTCGACGGACATTGGTGGTATTCTTCAGGGTTGTCGATGGGGCGGTAACTTGGCAAAAGAACTTAGCAGTTAGTTAGCATGTGAGGAAACCACACCGGGGCTTCTCCTCGGCAGCTCTAAAGAAGACCTGCAATGTGGGTCGAAACGTGGGCTCTTTAATAAATAATTCTCCCAACTTAAGAGAAATTTTTAACCTCCACACGGAGTATTTTCTTCCATACCTATACAATATTAATAATAAGGTCAACTATTATTATACAAGAAAAAATAATGTTTAGTATCATTTCAAATTAACGGTCAGTAATATAATAAACCATTAATCTAGTAATCAGCAATATATAGTCATTAATAATCCAGGTCTGAGGCCTCGTTAAATAAAGTGCTCAAGGCGACACGTTAGCAACTTCGAATTTTTTTTCATTGATGGCTCTCGTAATGAATATTGCTCTTTCAAGTTTGGTTAGGTAGGTAATAACTCTCTCGGCTGCCTTAATTTACTTGCAAGAGTAAATTAACAAAAAAATAAAATAAAAGTTACTAAGCATTCTTTAGACGCACGACAATAAAACATTCCTAATACGAAATTCATAACATTTTCTCAACGCCAAACGAGCATTAAACCAATAATCACTCCTTTATTGAGTAGTTAACTCCGCCATTTTAAATTTAAATTGAGCGCTTTTTGTTTTTTTTTTCCTTTTCCTGACTCGATCCGAGATAAGGAACATAATGGTGACGCCGTCCTTGCTCCGGGTAATAGTCATGATAAAAAACTATCAAATTAACTTTGGAGCGATAGCACGCCAGACTCGTAAAAAAGTACATAGCGTCCGCGGAGCGGTGTGGCTTGTTTGGAGCGCGATAAGCACGAACGGGTAAACAAGATCTAAATAATAAGCAGTCATTATTACTCCCGGGTTTCTGTTTTCTGCGATCCGTTCGCTCCAATCAAAACCGCTCGCGGGAATAAGTAATAATTTCTTTGCGATCCACCACGCGATCAGTTGGAACGCTGAAGTCAACGAGCCCTCGGGATGTTGTGCGAAAAAGTGCTAATTAACTAGCATAACTTTAACTACTAATGATCGTTCGTTTTAATTACATAATTGTAGGTAATTATTATAATATAATGGTTACGATAAGTAAGTGGCGATGTTAATTAAGTATTGAATAATTACATCATTTAAGTAATTATATAATTTTGATAAAAATTAAAGCACCATGTGACAAAAACAGAGTGTCTATTTTTTTTTAAAGAAAAACTTTAATTGTTTTTCTATTTTAACTAAAGGTCACGTCTCTCCAACAGGTTTTACGACTTTATGTTATTGTTAGTTATATTTTCATTAAATTTTTTTGGAAATATTTAAGTTCACAACTGTATATTGTTCATTTATATTCTCATATGCCCATATCTCAAATATAGATAAGTAGAGTGAAAGTGCGTGTGTAGGGGCTGATAGATAGATAATGAGATAGATAGAGATCAAAAGTTTGATAGAGTACGTGAGAGAGAGAGAGAGTGAGAGGGAGAGAGGGATAGAGGGAGAGAGGGAGAGAGAGAGAGAGAGAGAGAGAGAGAGAGAGAGAGAGAGAGAGAGAGGGATAGAGGGAGAGAGGGAGAGAGAGAGAGAGAGAGAGAGAGAGAGAGAGAGAGAGAGAGAGAGAGAGAGAGAGAGAGAGAGAGAAATATTTTATTACAGGAAAAATTGATACATATTCTTAATTTTTAGCTCAACTGTCGGGATCTCGCATTGGGTACGTGTGCTAAGTAACTGCTTTGCATTCCACTATAAAATTGGTGTTCATTCGACTCATTAAAGTCATTATTATTATAAACTTCGTGCGGTCTATGGATGTTATACCAGTAGCAATAACAATTTAAACTGCGATAAAAGCCCGAACTCAATGAAAATGTATTCTGCTTATATATTAAGTGAGTGTAGTGAGATCTCAGTATCAGTAGTAATCAAGTATTGCTAACATCCTGTTGATTTATTTTATATAAAATAACCCAATAGTATTTAATAAGAGCAATAATAATTTTTAAAATTTAAAAGAATTATAATTATAAAATGTAACAGTTAATGTGTACAAATGGCGATAGAGAGGGCTGTTATCACTGAGTATTTATGGCAGTAAATTGTTAATAAGTTGGATTAGAATAAAGGAAGTTATAATGGGAGAATAAACCAAAGAAGGAGGTAGGTGGACCAGATTCCATTGTGGAAATTGGTGAAAGTTTGTTCACTAAATGTAAAAATAATTGTGGTCGAGTATTACCCCGTTTGGTGATATATGTAGAGAAACAAAAGATTGGTTTGTTGCCACTGCTCCTAATAGAACTGACTCTACCCTTCATGATAAAAGTATTGAAAGCATTGCAGATGGTAGCACAATTTATTATTTTTTTTAATTTTTAATTGTTGATGATTATTTCAAAAATTTAAAATTCTAACCCCAATAAATATAGTTCATGGATGAAATTCTTAATAACAGCATTAATAAAGTGTTTTATTTTATGATTTGTCACTAAAATTTTAGGTGAAGACTGGCGGCACTTAAAAACAGGAAAATCCGTAGCTGCGGTGGCGTTAATACTCAAGTAACGTTCCATCAATACTTCCATGTTGTCTGCATTGTAAATTTCCTTGTCCTCCCCCCCTCTTTTACTTGTATATATACAAACTCTAAGATTATGAGAAGGTAGAAGGTAGGAGATAGGAGAGTAGAGATAGAGTGAGAGAGAGAGGGAGAGATTCATTAGATAGTATGTAAGAGAGCAGGAGTTATATAGTCCATTGTCAATAAGTTACAATAATATTCAATAGTCAATAAGTCTAATATTTAGTTGATAAAAATGTCTCTTGTATCTCCATATTATATGTGTTCAATAACTCAATAAATATATACATTACTTACTAGTAATAATTAATTAATTAGCACTAACCTAAAGTAATATAACTTTTTAACTGTAATGTACAATAATATTAGACTTTTAGGGTTTATTTTCCAAATCAAATAATAACAATAATAATATAGTAATTATCTTAGAAAAAATAAATAATAGTTGGAATTATTCGTTCTGTATTACTTGCTCTACACAAAAAATGATATCAGCCATGTTTCCTATCATGGCGGAAGGCTACTGCGGTCTACATAGAAAAAAAAACAAGACAGAAAAAAAATAGAAAAAGAGGGTTCGATCCAATTTCATGACCACAAGATGGGCCAGGCCCCCGGAGCAAATGATTCTATTTCCTCCAGAAATTATTCAGAACCACAAAAGCTCAAAACGGTACGCTCATTTTTTACGTAGTGCTTCTTTTACGTTCTTGTGCCGTGGCAACATCAAAAGCACAGGATCCTCTTTGTCCAAGGACGATCACGCTAGAGGCCGTGGACTAGGAATGCGGTTGAGGCTGAAAGGGGCTCACCTGTTCACGGAGGCGCCGTTCCAGGATTCTTGAGGAATATTCTAATCCTTCCAGAAGATCAAAGAAGCCGCCTCCAGGTGGGACGATGAGGCCTGGATATGGAACAGGTCATTAGCACTCAGCTGTTTGTTCGCGGGCCAGGTATCCCAATGATGGCAATAGAGGAGGTAATTGCTGCCTCATTTCGAAAGGATATTTGTATAAGGGGGGATTTTTTTTTTTTGTAATTTCAATCGATAGTTATAATTTGAAAACATCCTTTAGAGATTCCAAACATTATCGCCCGCATCGGTAGCAGGTCAATTTCATGTTTGATTCCGCTTTATACAAGAACTATTATAGCAGTAGTTGTATATGAATTTTATGGATATCATAGATATGGATGAAGCCAAGAACGCAGTCCTGCTGAACACTACTTTATGCAAATTAATTAATATGTTCATACAAAATACTTCAGTTGTATCTTCTGGTTTAGACCGTGTCGCTAACTTTTTCGCTAACGTTTCGCCAGACATGGTGCTGAATTCTTCAGGGCAGAAAAGAGAATGAATCATAAAGTTAGCGACACGGTCTAAACCAGAAGATACCACTGAAGTATTTTGTATAAATAGTGGCCCTGGAAATCTAAAAGAGTAATTAATATATTATTATTATATGATTTGGACAATAAAACCTACCAATTCTAATATCACTGCATATTACCATTTGAAAGTTATATTAGTAATTTTAGGTTAGAGTTTTGGTAAAAGTATATAAACGAATCGTCTTTATATACTTGATGGAGTTAGCTTCTATGTACTACGGCAAAATATAACTGCTTATAAATAACAAACTAACGATTAACAAATTTTCACTGGGTATACACTTGTATATTTGTTTGTGTAAAACTTAGATCGGCGATCAGAAATATAATATAATAAAATAAAATACAATAATATAATAATAAAACTTTTTGTTTGTTTGTTCATTTAACGTAACTTTGTTTGTTCGTTTAACGTAAGCTACTAAAGCTAATCAGACTATGTTACTGTGGGAGCCCTACATTTTTTCTATCCAGGTTTCATTGGGATATGGATCTTTAACATCGTACAGGCTCGGGAACAATTATTTTACGACATTGGACCACATTTTACTCCCTTTTAAATAATCCGAGGGCCACCTGCCGGGTACGTACCCACGATCATAAGCATAGTAGTGCATGGCTAAGCTAGCCTCTAGACCACAGATGACCACTAATTAACTCATTTCCAAATCTTGAAATTAATCAATATATCATTGCGGAATGATTTATCTTCACAAAATGAGATTGCGTTAACGAGTTCAAAAAATCCCCTGAGGGAAACCACCACCTGTTCGGCCCCCCCCCTCCCCTCCCACATCTTGATTAATATTTGAGACCGGCGGAGAACTTTGGCACTTAACTCCGACCGAGCTACAACAAGACCCCAAAGAGCAGGCCATATTTATGTAACAACTTTTTGTTAGTACCGCCATTACCGGAGCAGGCAAATGGTAAGTTAGAGACCTCCCAGTTCCCCAATCCGCTTTTCTAATCCCCGCCAACCGCCTACCTTCTTCAGCGCAATCTCACTTCAAGAACACAGAAGTAAAGCCAAAAAAAAAAAATAGATTTATTCACCATCATCAAAACACGATTTGGAAATAATCAGGTTTTTCTCTTCTTAATGCTTGCTCTGGGGTTTGTGGTCGGATTGGAAAACTTCGGAGGAAATGTATCCGAGGAAAAGTTCTTTCTATCTCATCTACCTGTGCCGGAAAAATAAAAATAATGATATTGGATAAAATCGCTCCAAAAGGATGTTCCGAGTGTATAAAACGAGAATTTGAAAGCTACATTTTCAAAAGAAATTAATATAAAACCTTATATTTTAGTAAACCTAAGTTAAATAGGCATATATGAATTACTACTTGTCTGTGAAAATCGGAACAATGGAGTGAAACGTTGCTGTGGCCATTCATTCCAAGCACTCCATCTACCCCACTTCATTGTTCCCTTGCTCAATCGTGGGTGACTAAGAATTTAAATATTTTCAGTTTATATAAAATATATCTGCAGCCCCAGTGAATAAGTTGTTAAGTCGAATTTTTTTTAAAATGAGGTTCTTTTACTAAAGGAACCAGGATCGTACTAATCTCGTAAGTGCTTAAGTGGCTAGGTCAGGGATTGGCTGGACAGTTATTGCTTATTTTATAATTCAATTACAAACCATAAAACTTTCTCTAACAAATTTCTACTTAACCGCTGATTTGTCGTGACTGCAAATCTTATTATTGGCGCAATTATTTATAAGGCAGTAATTTAAAAAAAAGCTGTCCATTAATGAAGTGCATGCTCTATCAAGTTTTGTTACAGCAGATTATTAATGGAAACTTAGCAGAGCCCCTCACTTAAAAAGCACCTAAGATTTTTGTTAGTATTTTTTAATAGTGAATCTATTAGTTAGCAATAATTTAGAGCTTCGGTCTCATCTTGTTTGTAGTCAAACCGACTGTTGATTATTTTCAGAACCAAAAATATTATATTAGAAACATTTTGGCTTATAAGAAATAATAACTATAACAATACAAGAGCTGTTTTTAAAATTCCGTCCAAGGATTACTATCCAAAGTTACCCTTAATTCAAATCGTTCGATCCACACTACGGACATTTAAAAGTCGTTGCTTAATACACCAACATTACAAGCTCATCTCAATATTCGCGATCTTATCACTTCGATTATATCAACTAGGTGGATGTTCTGCAATTCCGTATTATTTAATCTTATAAATTCTCCAGTGGACATATCTTTTTTTAAAAATATTCTAAGCAAAACCTTCTTTTCGAATACGTTCACACATTCATTATTGAAAGATAGTGGATACACTTCACACCCACATAGAACTGCTTATAAAGAACAAAGCTAAGGAGAAATGATTTTTTTTCCACTGAATATATACGTGTAGGTTTGTTTGTTATCAACGTATAATAGATCCCCTATCAGAAAAGTTTCTTGTTGTAATACCTTCCATGATTAATCTGAAACTCCTGACAGAGTATCGGTATCAATGCCCTTTGCAATCATACTCCCGGACGACTAATCGTATTGTACTGCACCCTGAGGAATGCAGGTACCCTACCTGGTCAAGGAGGGTGTCCGATCCTCTTGCCAGAAGTTGGAGGTGGAGCTGCTCCCAGGAGGGTTGAAGAAGCAATAAAGAACAACTTCAGCCGGGGGTGGCAGGGGCGAAGGCGTGGTGCAATTTGTACTCGTTGAAGGGAGTGGAGTACTGCCCTTCCAGGTGTACCAAGATCGCTATTAGGACAACGCTATAATGTGTGTGTAAATATAGATATATATTTAATAATAATAATTCCTTAAATAGTGATAAACAATTTCTAATAATAGAAACCGACATATCTACATTATTGTAGTGTATTTTTTCGAACATTTAAAATATAAATTTGTGATAGGTTCTTTTAATTTAATTTTATATTGTTTTAATAAATCCCACAAAGCACAATCGTTATATCCATTTTACTAAAATGGTAAAAATGACGTAAATTATTTATTATAAATATATTTATTCTTATCCACAATGATTTTATTAATAAATAATTACATATATATTTATATTACAATATACTGAATGTACAATTATAACATCTCCTCGTATTGCATTTTAAGGATAAACAAATAAAAATTACTATAAAAGAAAAATTAGAGAACCAAAGTGGAATTAAATAATGTTTTCAGTGTCGGTGAAATAGTAATTTTGGGAAAATTCTACTCTTATACATTAAAAACTAAATCAATTATTCAACATAAAAACTAAATCCTATATAAATTTCTAAACTTCATTTACGATGCTTTTTGTTTTTAGTATATGTATATACACAATATACAAACATATAAACATATAATAATATATGAATTTTATGGGCAAAATATAATCAAAACTTCATTAGTTGCACAGTGCTTAGATCCGGGTAAGGAAGATAAATTATTTAATCTGTATAAACCTTCAATGACTAAATGGACAAGTCAGCCGGACATTATTGATATTTTTAAAAACATTATTGACTCAGAATAAGAACAAAAAAAAAGAACAAATAATTGGCTAGTGTTCACTGCGCCCTCACCTGGAACTACAACAAGGCCAGTTATATTTTCAATTAGGGTCCGTTTCTTCCTCTCGTCCACGGTTTATGTTATGCTCCCATCGACCCCGCAGTTATAACCCTTCCCTAGCAGCTGGGCAATCAAACCCAGAACCCTGATTATATTAGAGCATTAGAAACCTAATCTCGGAAAACTAATTCCCTCCAATTACAGACAAAAAATTAACCCCCGGCCTTCTAGAAGGGGCGCATTAAGGTGAGGCAGAAGTCACATCACTTCCCTGGTTCCAGGCTAATTAAACCCAGTGGCTACAAGTCTTTTGTCTCGGGGAATATTAGCCATGTAAATCTGAGGGTAGATGCTTTTAATTAAGAAGGCAATAATGCACAGTTTAGCAGGGAACGGATTCCCGGGAATGAATTACCTCTTGAAACTAACGTCTTTCTGAGGACATTGAGTCCAGTGCAGTGCGATTTATGACAGTCTGACCGGAACCGCCTCGACTTCTTGAGGCACTTCATTATAGTCGATGTTGGAACGGGAGTAGGCTATCAGAGGCCTAATTGGGATCCCTGATTCCTTTCCACCACTACCTCACCAGTTCAATTTACATTTTCTTATTATAGTTCTCACTTACAGAGGCTGCTCAATAGTTGGGACCAAGCTTAAGATAACACACCGTAGTGTAAAAATTATATTATAAGATATAGTAGGACAATTTAGTAAACAATATTTTTCGAAACCGGAGGTGGGCTAGGTAGATGTGGAATTCTCCCATCTGTTGGAGGATCGTGATGATCAAGACTTTGACCATATTTGTTAAGTATTTTTTGCGGCCTCTCATTGTTTTTCAAAAAAACAATTCCTGAATTTGAGTAGGTAAATAGTATAGGGAGGTAGTTTCCCTACTTGTACTTATGCATGCCATTATGTATCATTCCTGTCATTTATATGTTGCTTTGCTATAATACAGTTGTAAAATTCGATGAATAAAAAATACATATTCTAGGATTATTGTCTCATTCCCATATTTTCAATCCAACGCTAAACAACAATAATAATCGCAAGAGAATTCTAGAATATAGTGATAATATAATTAATAATATAGCAATAACAGGCCAAGAAGAGGGCAAATAACATGGGAAGCGAGCTAGGTAATGGGGGACGGGCATCAATTCCCCTCCTAGCGGCCGATTCAGAGGCGACTTTCTTGCAGGTGCTTACTAAATTATCAGACTCTAACAAATGATGAAATAAATCTAATTGGCTACTTAATATATATATGACGAAGACTTCTTTACCGAAACAATTTCAATACTTCCTTCTCTGTCATAGCTTCCGGATGAGGGTGATCTTGACCAAATCAACTACCCGCACAACCGTTGGCTTAGGCTACACCTACATTGGATCCGATTCGGTGCGAGGTGATTCTATCACATACGATGCCAGGGTGTATACATTATACATATTTTACTATACATTATAGTAAAATATAAATGTATTAAAAATAATTAATAAATAATCTTAATTTTATAAATTTAAAGAGCCAAATGTTATAACTCTCGATATATTTCAGTCATTTGGTTTGCTGCGACGTCTCATCGTATCAGACCGGATCCAATGTAGGTGTAGCCTTAGAAAAAGTAGTCTTTACAATACACTGAATCCTAAGGCTTTCAGCGGTAGTAGATGGTTGAAGTTATAGAAAGTTATCACAGCAACGACCCAAGGTAACTTCACCCGAAATTCATCATGCAAACCTATCTCAAACGTTATCTCATAAAACTACAGGTTAGTGGAATTCCAAACTCAGGAATTTACTCGAATTCTAACCTTCGTCCAGTTCCGTTTCAAAATGACAAAAAATAGCTTATCAAATATCACACTAATAATAAGAACAAGATTTGTAGGGAAAATTAAACTTTAGTTTTGATTAAAAAAGTAAAGAACAATGTATCCGATTTTAAAAAATTGATTATTTAACGAAAATAATTTTAATCACCAAAAATTTTAACTCTGTTAAGTTCAAAATAAGTGAGTAAGAAATACAGAGAATGACATTTAAAAAAAATAATATTTCTAAAAACAAAATAAAATATTCGATGTTTACTTACTTATTGAGTCACACAAAAAGAATCTGCACTCACCTGAAAAAAAAATTAAAATTAATAAATCAATCTATAAGGTATTCATAAGGTTAAAAAAGTTGGCAGTGTACAGCCGATACTCCCCCTCACTATTATGGTAACCCGCTTTATAAGGACTAACTGATCCCAGGAGTGTCTAGGGTAGATCTATGACTGTAAAATGATTAAGTAATTTATTCATTTTATTATATCAATTCAGCACTCTAGACACTGGGCTAACCCGCTCTATAAGAAAACAATATGTACCATTATACCCCTTGAAGTGTCCAGTTTACAAAGCCGATTATTAGTTTACTATAGACATTATTAATCATAATAAAAGGAAGAACGAGAAGAAATATTTAGAGAAAATATCAGTTAAAATATAAATCAATAGTGGCTCAGTCGTAAAAATGATAAATGTTTATTTGAGAATATTAAATAATTTCCTGCCGGCAATAAAAATAGATAATAAAATTTATAGACAATAATAAACTAAAATAAATTAGTTATAAATATTAAATATATGTAGAAGAAAGAAAAACTGGAGGGAATAGCAGAGAAGGAAGGAGAAGATATGCCTTAATTGTACGAGGCCATATGCAATGCCCCCCCTCTCATTAACTTTCGAAGCCACACGAAAAAAAAAAAAATAATGATGAAAAATAAAGAAGAATAAATTATAACAATAATAAGAAAAGTGGAAATTGATGCATGCAACTTTTAACGAAGTCTTAATTATAATTAAGGCGAAATCTCTTTGGCGAGTGGCGGCCATGTTTAATTACTAGTTGCCGAGAGGATCCACTTCAATATTATTAATATATAGAGGGCATCTTGTAGTTAATTACCATGTACATGTCGTGGGGAGTGGGGGAAGAGTGAGAGGTGGTGGGGGAAGGATCAGACTGCACCTGATTGGCCAGCGTAGCAGCTATTGCTAACCTATCACCGCATTCAGCTACCTTCCGCTTCATGCTCATTGGCTCTTGGCTCTCTGGCCGAATGCTAATGACCGCTTTAGACTACACATTTATATAGGAACGGAGGGCACATGGCACTTCACAGTTTGTGTAGCAGTTCTGTACGGCCCTCTAGTGGTACAGTTTCTAATCATGTAAATTATACAAAACTTTCTCTTTATTCAGAATATTTCATTTTAGATTTCTTTGATTCTAATTTACATTCAGTATAGCAGGTAGGGTATACCAGTTTGTAAAGCGCTGAGTTGCTTTTTTTAAGTTTGCAGGTTCAAGTCCGGCTATGGCAGATACATTATTTAATCTATTAACAGTCTATTTTCTCGTCGTTTGGTCACGGCTTGCTGTAAAATGGATTCTCCCGAATTACTGGGTTTCGCGATTCTTCACAAGCTTTCGGGCCTAATTTTATGACAACTGTCTGCTGAGCTTATCGCCTTAAGACCCAATACTATTGAAGCACAAAGTCCTACATCGCTGAGAGGATCCGGACTTCACTTCGAGAATGATTTCCTTCAGGTGATTACATGAGATAATTACCCGTACTACGAAGGTATTACCGTGTTATGTTGGAAAGCCCAGTGAACACAAAGTTTATCAATTTCAGAAGACGAGTCCTTCAATGAATATTACCAAATGTAGGAGACACATTAAGAGTGTACATGCAAAACTATTATTCTCCACTTTCATAAACGGTTCACTCTTTCAGTAAATACAATTTTAAACCAATTCTGCTATAAATATATGAGATAAATGTGTAAGACCAATGATAACTAAATATACAAGCAACAATAACCTCTTCTCTTAAAAATTGTTACTCATTTATCTTATAACAGATTCGGTTTAAAATCGTTTTACTGAAAGTTTTGCATCTACACCCCTCACATCACAAAACTATTCAAATGATGAGAAGGCTCTAGTTTATAAGTTGTCAACATCTGTGTTCTCATAAGGCAAAGGAAGGTGTTTAAATAAATTTTAAAGTTAAACCGACAACATCCACGGATGGACCCTGTTGGATCAACAGACTCTCCAAGGAATCACTCATCCTCTATACAGTGGGCCTCCTTAATTGGGGGAGCGTGATCTAAAAAAAATCTCCTCCATACATAAGCATGGCTCTAGAAACAGTTCAGTCTCTGCCATGTAATTGACTATTCATTGAAGTGGTACTACTTTTTTTTCCTAGCCAATAATACCTTCTACACATCGTGGTGTTTGTGTAGAAATGTTCTACACTATATTCTAATCGAAATATTTTATATTGGTGAAATTTATCATTCTTCCTTTTTAAACGGTCCATCCCATACCATCTTTTTCTACTCCATCTTCAAATAGCGAATCTTACATATTTCAAGTATTCGAATAGCCATAGCATCGGATCGACGTTGTATATGTTTCGCTTTCTGTAGGAATAAAGTTGCTACCCGAAGAGCTCACGTTTTCCCGTTGAATGGAATATTCAGAAGCGGGTGGGGAGAAGGCACGATGAATCATATCCAACGCCTGTATGATTTAACGACTACGGGAAAAATTAAGCCAGAGTTTTTAGCCCTTCCTCGTGCCATAACTCTGATTAGAATCGAGGGTCTATTTTTTTTAGTTTCTCTTTTTTTTTTGGTAGATTATATATCCCCCCCACTCCCACGTCCAGTGTCAATAATACCGTAGAAGCCTTCATATGAGTTTTCGGGCAATTACTCATAAACTGCAAAACGTTGTGCAATGACTTGATTAAAAAAACAGAAAAAAAGCGCCATAGGGTTGGAAGGGTGCAACCTTTCCCAGTACATATTAAACCTCAGTTATTCAGGTTGTGATACTTTTAATGGAGGTGGGGGGGGGTGTTGTCGCATTCCAATCGGTCATCGTTTTACCAACCCCTTTTGCATTTATTACTTTAATATCACTTTCAAATTTGAATATATACTCCTTATTGTACTTCCGATCTCACTTATGAACGTATTCCTATCACGTCCTTCAAGCCGAAGGTTCTGGGTTTAAATCTCGCTGCTGGCAACACTTTTATTTAATCTGTTAGCAGCTGTCGGAGATAGATCACATGAGATCCAGAGCCTTCCTGTGGCTCACCTAGCCTATTTAAAGTGGATACTCAAAATGGGGGGAAAATCTGACGGTTGAGCGTGATGTAGGACATATCAACTCGCTACACAACCGTTGTCTAAGAAGCAGTACAGTCTCTAACATGTACTGAGCCCCAGACCCGTTTACATAAGAATGAGGATGGCATTAAACTCAAAAACTTACAACATAGTTATTTAAAACTATATAAATTGTCCTGAATCAACAAATACATATGAGGTTGAAATTTTTCACCGTTAAAGAAGACACAAATTAATTTCCTGCATCTTAACTAACATTGATTTTATTATAAGGGAGAGGATGGCTAATTGCTGTAAGGGGTAGGTTAGCAAATAATACATTTTATTTATTTTTTAATTATTCACTTTCATTTATTATTACTATTCTACTTCAGTCAGTAATAGTTACATATTTATTGTATATATAAATAAACATATGTACGTATATTTCCCTTCCTTCCCGGTCAATCAGCATGCAATGTTCCTCCGCAGAATCCTCCCCGAGCATGACGAAGACGGCTTGAATTTAGTGCCATGGGGATCCACCATTAGACCGCCCTCCCCCCCCTCCCCCCCAACACGAGGAAAAAAATCCCTCGGGAAGTGGTGTTTTGGCGGATCCTCTTAGTCCTTCCTGGGCCGCTAGCTCCCCGAGACATTCAGGGCAGCTTCCTCTGGGTCTCTTTGAGGCTTCCATTTGGTTTGGCTAATGGTCTAGAAGAGTTCCATAGACGGCTCAACTAATAGTTCTTAGCTTTGGTTCTTTCATGGAGGCTTCGGAATGATACACTTTTTTTATTTTTGTAAATAAAGATTATCAAAGTCCACAAGTTCGAGAATAAATATAAAAGTCTACATTACCGTTTCCATGAATTGTAGAAAACTAGTTTTAATTAGCTGGGAAGAGTATTAAGAAGTAAATAGATGAGTTTGTCTCCTCAACCACCATGAATGTGTATTATTCATGGTATGTGTGATATAATACAGCATACCATGTTCCAACCAATTTAAGACTACTGAGGACTATAAAAACAATTACACAAGACTACGCTACGGTTGTCAACCATTTGTTTCATTTCTTAAATAGTCTGGAGTGCTACTTCAACCAATTTGAAACATACAATTTAAATCGACAATTTCTCCGATAGATTCGATAGATTTCTCCCAATGTGGGCCAAGGCCAATTTCCCTCCTACCTAGTGAATTACGATTTACAGCAATTATCCAAGCATATTATAATTAGTAAGTTTACTTTAAATGAGGGCTGTAGATGAAAAACTCACATTCTCCACTTTTTTTAAGAGACATTTTTAAGATAATCGGTTGTTGATGCTCTTCTCCTCCAAATTCTGTCTCATTTATCCCATATACTTATAACAGAATCGTTTTTCATTGTTTTACCGAAAGTTATGAAAAGGGAAATTTTTTGAAAGGAAACCATTTCCTGTTCCCCCTCCCAAGTAGAATCACTGGCGGTGTTTCTATATAGTGAATGTAAAGTAGATAACCAATAAATAGAAAAAACTTTTAAAATATTTTTTTCCTGTTATGTCAAGTTCGTTACGGAATACAAAAAAGTTTTTTGTACCCTCCCATAACACAGGTGAAGGACTCGGATCGACTGCACAGCCTTTATGATCCATTAACTATACAAATATCAGATATTGGCTGATACCGGGGCGGAAGTAGCGTGCGCCGAGAACCGCCGGACGTCCGGAATCAGCACGTATCCATCATCTTGTGTTTTTTCCGCCTCTTGTATTTATGACGGAGGAACGAATGGGCTATAACTGTCCCTGGTTGCGGTCACTACAACGGCACTGCGGATGGTATCCCTTCCCGCCAAATGTGACTGTTACTGGAATACATAACATAAATAACTCCAAAGGGAGGACTAAGAATACGTACGAAAAAACAAGCCGTTAGATGATAATGATCTTCTTGGCTAGACATCTGATATTTTTATATATTTATATCATGTATCATATCTTTCCTTGTAATAAAACCGATAGATAAAGCCGTTCAATCGAATTCTAATAAAATGCCAACTATTATTATTATTATTTTACGCCATTTAATGCAACTACGCAAATATAATTATGGTACTTGTGTACATAACGCACGGCCAAAGCAGGCCAATGTTCTGCGCATGCCCGAGCGGTTACATTTTATAACAGTTACATTCCTACCAGTTACCTTGGATAACCTTTTAAAAATATTTTAAAAGGTTATCCAAGGTAACTGGTAGGAATGTAACTGTTATAAAATGTAACCGCTCGGGCATGCGCAGAACATTGGCCTGCTTTGGCCGTGCGTTATGTACACAAGAACCATAATTATTACTAAAGATAATGTTCGGATAAGGTCAATTTAGTTATCCACATTAATTAATATAACTCATTATTTATAGAGAGGATTATTGAGGGAAGTGGAATCGTGCCATTCTCCGAGTTTTTGGCTTGAAATGTATTTTAAATATAAGCGATAACTCCTTTTCAATCCAATGCCTGACTTAGCACATTCACTACGAGTATAAAACGACTCCGCTTCTCTAAGTACAAGGAACTCATTTTGGAGAAAATGCGACTCAACCACTTATTCATCCGGCTGTAGAAATATGTTAACGTTTTACGTTTTGTCTATCTATACTTCGTATTTTATTTATTATTTAATTTTCATTTGCACCTGCGCAATTGCGCAATCAGCAAATTTGATCCTAATGTTTTTCACTTTGCTCTTCTATGATCATAAAACTATATGATGATGGGGTAAAAGTCAATAGGTGAGTAGGTCTCTTGGCCAATGTCTTTTTAACCTTTTTCTATCAAGTCCAGCTAACAGGGAGTAGGAAAGCGGAAGAATGAGTGGGTTTGGGTGATATTGTGTCGACGAGTAGAATGTCATGTATTTGTTATGAATATATGATTTTATAGTGGAAATGTTCATATCGTTGTGTATGGTGTGATTCGAAATATACCATGGTGCATTAACAATTTTTCTGAGAATTTTGGACTGTGTTGTTTGTATCTTGTGTATGTGAACTTTTTTTGCTGAACCCCAAAGTACTTCGTATTTCTACACAATATTCTCTTTATTAGTCTTAAATAAAAAAAAACTTATATTCCATTAAATTAAATATATAATTAAAAAATCATACTGGTATTAGAATGATATATGTTTATATGTTTATTCATTTAATGCCCCTTTATGATATTATTGTTAATTGGACGATTCTATATTTGTATCCCTAATTTTGCCCATCCAGATATAATTAGGATAGGGATCTTATAACGAGTACTTGACATCACACAGGCTCGGGGCTTTCATTTTACGTCCCCTCTGAAGAATGGCATAATCTAGGATTGTTACTACCTTCTAAACTTGAAACCCACGACCTTGGCCATAGAAGATTATTATGATAACCACTATAACACTGCTGACCATCCTTTAGGTTCAACGGTGGATCCGTGGACACTTTCCTGGGGAGAGAAAATTTATTTTCATAATAAATAAATACAATTGATACACATTAAACTAAACTTTATTCGTGAATAAATTATCTTTCATGGCTTATTTTGGTATATATTGTAAGAAACCGATCGTAAAAATTTAATCTCATTATTATTTTTTAAACTGAATAAAAACAGAAAGTGTAGGTATACTGCCCAGTTGTTAATTCGCAGTATTAATATAAATGGAATCCTAATTGAGGCTAATATAGTTTTTAATTGATTCAAACTGTATATCATTTATCATTGGGTCCTTAATTAGTGAAATATCCTGAAAATCCTTCCTGACACAACTCAATCATATTATTACACATATCCTCATTTCCATATTCCCTTATGTCCGTATGCTCTGCAAATTAAAACTGTTTACCACTTAAATGTTCGGAATAATTTTGGTTTCCTCTTTCCTCTTTGACTGATCCAAATACAGGCAGGGAAATGAAGAGGGGCAAAGGGAGAGCTTATTTGCCGCACACTAATTTAGCCGCCCGGGGGCGAAATTGGAGTGCGGCAAATTTCGAGAGAAATTTAATTTTTCGACTAATTAAAACATAGTGCTGTCTGCTTTTTGATTGCATTCACCTTATTATAGTCAATGTCCAGGTTGGATGTCCAATTTTTTATTAGTTCTAAATATGAAAATAGCCTAAATTTTTTTTTAAAAGCACATATTTTTTTTTGTATACAAATTCCCTGGTAAAAACCAACAAAACTATGACGAAGACGACGACTACAACCCATGAAGGGTCTTAGGTTTAGAACATGGTAGAGACTGAGAGACAGGTAGGGGAATTGCCACGCTTAGGTTCTACACCTATTAAGAGTATCCACTTTATAGAGGCTGCGTAAGCCCCAGGAGGGTCTGAAATTCCCACAGGGTCTAACCGTAGCTGTTAACAGATTAAATAAGTTATCTACCACGCCCGGATTTAAACCCAATACCTTCTGTTTAGCAACTCTAAACTCGACTCACAGACCTACTCCGCTCCCGATTATCGGGAATGGAAGAGGAAGCTAGGTTTGAAACTAGAGGGTTTGAGTGGGAATGAAAGGATAGATAGCGGGTTCGTTGCCAAATTAGCAACAAATGGGACATCAAGGTCGTTACGGATGACTTTATTCTTAACAAAATAAGGAGAGTTGAGGATTTTACGAAGGATTTTGGATTGTAGGGATTGGATACGAGAGGAGTTCGATGGGTTAGTGGAACCCCAAAGCTCTACTCCGTAAGTCCAAATAGGTCGTATGATGGTCATGCAGATGAGTCGTCAGAGCGTTTGCCTAGTAAGTGTTGAAGTAGCCTGAAACGTCGAGCGGTTTCTAGTCTTTTCAGTCTAGTATGAGGATTCCAGGTTAATCGTTTGTCGAGATGCAACCCTAAGTATCGGATCTGTTCTACAGGCACCAGTGGGATATTATTAAAGGATACTGAAGGGCAGGAAGTCATTGGTTTACGACGTAAGGTAAAAGTGATTTGATGCGATTTTTGAGAGATTATTTTAATTCTCCAGTTTTGACACCATTCTTCAAGATCAGTGATATGGGATTGGAGGCTTTGGGATACAATAACTGGATTGGTGTTGACTGATAATACACATGTATCATCAGCATATGTGGTAAGGATAGTATTAGGATGAGTTGGGATGTCAGCTGTATAAACTGTATAAAGGATTGGGCCAAGGATACTACCTTGAGGTCTGTAATACTAAACCATTTTTTTGTAGTTTGTGTGGTACTCCGTACATAAGGGAATTTTCTTGAACTCCACCCAGACCATTTTCTTCCTCACAAGGGCAACTAATATTATCCAACATTTTTTTAAACATGTATCCTTAATTGTTCATAAAGTATTTGTTTATAATTCAGCCAGTTTATATCACGCATAAATTCAAAGAATCCTTCACTAATATATCACATCATGGATTAATGTTAACGGTGTCTATTTTTGAATCTCAATCCTCCAGAGCTCGTTAATTTTTTTTTTTTTATCACATGACTTTTTTGTATACCAAAATTATAAATACGATAATAAATAAATACGAAGTTTGTTTAGGTGCACTGGTTATTAACTTTTTATAATCGTTCGTAAGATAACAGGGGCAATATATTTTATACTTCATATTTAAGGTTTGAAATAATGCACAACGGATTTTATTATAAAACATTACACGACATAATTGCATTCGTTCTTGATTGCTTGCAAAGAACGACTTGAGAGGCCTAATCGTCTTGACCTCCTTAGGGAGAGAGAGTACACTGAGATGGAAGGATTTCGTTAAAGACCCGAGCGTCTCGAACAGATTAAGAACTTGGAGTTGTCGGCCGTGTTTCTGAAAGATTTGATTAATTATTCGACGAAGGAAATTAAGAGTCTAATGAGGATTTAAGGGCAAGCTGGAGGGCCTCTGTAAAGGTTAGTCAAAGGAGTAAAGGTCACATCACTAAAGGTTCCTATTATACACAAAAGGCCAAGCCTTGGAGTCTTTTTTTTTTTATTGTACGATCGTTTAATCGGGCCAAGCGATTGGAACGGAAACAAATTAAGGAAGAATACAAGAAATACCCTGTCAGAAGGTAGATGGATTGTTGTTTCAACAATTTCGATGAGAACACTAATTGCAATAATCAATTATTGGATTGAATTAATTAGTTTGTATGAGAATTAGCGTGACACTTATTAGCTAAAACAATACTGGAAACCGATATCGCACTAGTATTTCAAAGTAACATTCAAAATTCAAGTAAAACTCCAACATTTTTGGAAAAATGGGAAACGAGTCCAGGATCCATGGTCCATTTTTTCACTTGATTATTATCAAGCTGAATCTTCGTGAATAGCTTCGTGAGACGCCCAACAATCTCCTGTGCGAAAATTCTCGATTGTGGTAGCTAACAGAGGTAGCAAGGATAAAATATGTCGATTTGATGATTCTCAACAATTAATTACTAACTGGTTATTTTTTTTTTTTTGTCAAATCTCAAGATAGTTGTCTAAATTATTTGAAAAAATATTTGCCCTACAAAATGTATGGTTTGATCAATATGTATCGATAACGAAGTCAAAAAAGAAGAAGTAAAGAAAAAAACAGCTGGTTAGTAATCACTTTTTATGACCTCGTTATCGATACACGTTGGAAGGAGGGGACTCTTTGATCAAACCAAACATTTTGTAGGACAAATATTTTTTCAAATAATTTAGACAATTATCTTGATATTTAACAAAAAAAACCCAGTTAGTAATAAATTTTTGAGAATCATCAAATCGACATATTTTATCCTTGCTAACTCTGTTAGCTACCACAATCGAGAATTTTCGCACAGGAAATTGTTGGGCGTCTCATCGAAACGAAGCTATTCACGAAGATTCAGCTTGATATTAATCAAGTGCATAAATGGACCATGGATCCTGGACTAAAAACTATTAGTGAGCTTGGAAAAGCAGCAGGACACTAAGATGTCACAAGTGCCTTCTGGCAGACAAGCTCTGAAGTTGATACAGTTTTGAAGAGTGATAAAAGATATTTACCCACTTGCTTCATATTTTGATATTTGAACTAATAGTCATAACTCACCACCAAAAAACAAAACAATGATTTTTGAGTTGTGTTACTTTCCAAGGTCCAACCTTTCTTATTTTCTCACTGAATTGCGCTTCTAAGAGGAAAGTCTGTACCATTATATCCTTCATTATTATTGCACGTTCTTCTTGTCCTTAGCCTGCTTGCTTTGGTACAATCTATTTGATGAGTCTCAGCAATCATGTTCGGAAAAAAAAATGTTTTTAAGCGACTTATATCTTCATAAGAGTCTTGTCATAATCAAATTATATTATCTTGAACCGCCTATGCAGTCCAATAATAAATTATTTTAATATAGATTTTCTATTTATAAAGTAAAATAAAAAAAATGGCCGAGATAACGCAAAGCCAATAGTCTCTCCGCGCCCTGATTTTCATAAAAGCAATGGTATTCGGTTTGGAGGTTGGATGAGCCCTTGAAGTGTCTAGGCTTGACCTCTGAGTGCAAAACGAATAAATAACACATCTGCCACAGTTTGATTCGAATACGGGATTATCATCTCAGATAAACAACGCTCTACACACTGGAATAACCCGCTCAAATAAAAAAAAAAATCTGTAACCCATGGAGAGTTTTACAGTGCTAGAGAGTTACAGGAGTTCTAGGAGGGCTACAGGAGAGTTACAGTGCTAGCTCTAGTACATAGCATAGACTGCATAGTTTCTAGGGCAAATATAGAGCTGGGTGACGATATGTCCGAGATCACACTCAACCAGATTTTTCCACCAGTTAAGTGTGTCTTCTCATTAGAGGATATGTTAACCCTAGGAGGTATTGAATAAATATAAATTATAAAAATATGTTTGAAGGATCTCTATAATCGCATTAATCAATTTGAGGGAAAATAGCATTATATTAACTATTTTTTTCCATTAGCATTATTAATATATCATATTTTTTATATCACTCATAGTTGAGCTGAACCGCAGGGCACAAAGCCGAAAGGAAGCCTTTACCAGCGCTCTCTGACAGGCATCGTCGCTAAAAGCTCTTTCTTCTTTATTAAAGCTTTTTACCCTTCCATAAAATTATATAAGGGGGGGGGCGTCGGGGAAAAGCTGAAAATTTTAAAGGGTGTTAGCACCAGCTCTAACCGCGTTAAAAGTTACTCAAATGAGTTCCCGTGAAAAATCCTATACCCCCAGCTTCCAAACGAGTTCATAGAATTTCTTGTTTTTTTTTAATGGTTCATTCTATCCGGTTTAATAACCCTAAATAACTATTCTTTAATATTCATTTTCTCAACATAGTCTATCTATACTAGCAATAGATTAATTAGAAATTTCAATTTAATATACTTATTCTACAGATCAAAATACATACAGATAAGAAAATACATACAGTCAGTTACGGTCAGTTACCTTCTGCCCCAGCAGCCACTCCTAACGGCCCTGAAGATGACCTACACAGTAGGTCGAAACGTCGGCACATAAAATACAATAGTTTCACTTATTTAGCTGTGTTTTAGGTCAGTTACCTTCTGCCCCAGCAGCTACTCCTAACGGCCCTGAAGATGACCTACACAGTAGGTCGAAACGTCGGCACAAAAAATACAATAGTTTCACTTATTTAGCTGTGTTTTCTTGACTGCACCCCCAACTAATTACATCCTATTATACATACAGATAGTTTAGACATTTTGACAGAAATGTGTTTTGTTACATTGATTTTCATAAAATTATATTAGCACAACTACTAACCGAAAACACCTTGAAACACAGTAGAAGTTCGATAACTAATTAATTAAGGCAAATTGATTGAAATTACAATTAAATACTTCAATTATAAAAAAAGTACTTGCAAATTAGCATGTCTGCAGGGACTGTTATCCGCGTTTATAACCTGAACGTTGATAATGCGTACCTTCTTAAACATAATAATGAAAATTGAAATATACAAAATCTAATACGCAAATTCTAAAAGCCTCTAGTCGTGTTCCATTTATAATAGAAATGTTTATTCTACACTCGACGAAAACATCTCTATTTCTGTCCTTGCAAAAATACATTTGACCCTTTTCAAAAAATTTGATCATTGCAATTATTCTGAGCTTCTGGAAGTATTTCACTGCTTCTTGTTCCGAAGAAGGCTATTCCTAATGTGTGTTCTTCTGTTCATTTCAAACATGCAATAACAAGAAAATTACTAAGACAAAATAATTAAAAAACACTAGGAAACAATAAGGAAAAAAATTGAATAATGAACAAACGAAGAAGTCAAATCAGGCGAGTAATAAGATATGGTTACAAGAGATAACACGATATCCGACGAAGGTCAATACAAAAAAATAAAATAAAAAAACGTACTCGTATTAATAATAACTGCTTTGAACAAAGGGTTCTATATCTTTCAAAATAAAATAAAATTCAATAAATATATATTTTTTATAATTAAATTATGTCACCTTTTATTGCTTTAATTCATTATTTATCGAATTCCTACAATTCTTCAAGAGGTGCTTTTGCTTCGTAATAGTTTTATAAAAAGAAAAAAATATCCAACGAAATTTTACTTAGAAAACCTGAAGAGTATTAAAATGAGAAAGGAAGTTGAAATATTATTTAGAAAAATATTTAACTCATTATAGAACTAAGGTTTTATTAAAATATATTGTAGGACGAAAATAAGAAGAAAAAAACATTGAGAGAGCAGAAGATGAAACAATGTTTCTTATTAATATCCCAAGAGATGGTGAAGATGTTGGCTAGCGGTTGGATATAATTGGGAGCTAGCAAATATGTCTGCCTGCTTTTACCCTGAGAAGGGAGAGAAGTCCAAGTGCTTCTCTACCCCACCCCTTCTTAATGTCCTCCTTGGCTATGTATCTTCTGGGACGACTTCTTCTAAGGGGGGTCTTCTCGATCTAACAGCTTCTGGGAGGGTAACTCTCGGGATTAGTAGCTAATAGTACCTTCCGGATTTGGGATCATCGCTCCTCAATCCTCTTCATTCAACAACTTGGATCGTTTGGTAAAATGAAGATCCCTTTACTACTCCTTTAAGGGGATTCCTGACAAGATCAAAGTTGAACATTTTCGATACAGTTAACTTCAATTTGTCATGGAATATTTTATAACCTATGTGAAATACGGTCTGCAGATTGACATAGAACAAGTTTTTATAAAATAAGTAGAAATTGATCGATATGTTAGAAAATAGAATCAAAGCTTCGGGTCCGCAGCTCAGCAGGTTGTCTTAGAGTACTTTAAATGGAATAGAAAATCCTTGGTTGTGCTTTCCTTTAGAAGGGACGTAAAATGGGGGTACCGACTCTGTATAGTGTCGGGTATTCGTTAAAGATCCTAATTATACCAGGATAGGCAATAGTTCGTACTCCTACTGTAGTATCGTAAGATTAGCCATAATAGCATAAAGTAACGTAAAAATAATAAATAAACAACTAAGAAATAGAATGAAGTTTAACAATATACTAATGATAATAACAACAGGTCCGAGAAAAACCTGATAACAAGGAAAAATTCTTATGAAATCTACTAGAAATGACTTAAATATTTTTTAATTTCTTAGTATTTTGAGATTATTTTTCAAAAAAATCTCATTAATGTGAGCCATTAATTCTGCAAAGAATTGGTGCAAATGGACCTATGAAACTCATTTATATGATCAAAATTAATATAATTATTTAATGTATCAATATTTAGAACTCAAGATGTTTACTGCATGTCGCTTTACACTTAAAAATCAACTGAACTATTTGCTCATGAGAGACAACTATTTTTTAGAGAAAGTTGCATGTTGGAGGTTATAATGTTTCTAAGTTATATCTACAGCCCCGGTGAATAAGTGGTTAAGTTTAATTTTCTCCAAAATGAGTTTCTTGTACGTAAGTAAGCGGAATCGAGTTATTTTCGTAGTGAATAAGAAGCTACGTAAGGCATTGGCTTACTAAAGGAGTTATTGCTTATATTACAACTCCATTTCAAGCCAAAAATTACGAGAATGAAACGATTCAGGCTACCTGAAAACAGTTAACTCTCTCTGGACCAAATCCGACTTAACCACTTATTCACCGGAGCTGTAGATGTAACTAATAATTAATAAGATATTTCTAAGAATACTTTTTAATTTTTAAATATAAATTTTTTTAAATATATATTTTACTTACTTCAAAATATACATCTAAAAAATAATTACGTAAACATATAATTTACAGTATATATTGTTAGTTTACAATTTTTTTTAAATTAAACTTTTCTTTTAGTAAAAACAAAAAATCTAAGGTTTAAACTATTATTAAATTATTATTATTATTATTAGCTGTTATCCTAGTTATCCTTTATTTTTGTATTTTATTTTATTTTTAATAATATTTTTTGGTCAAGGTTTTAATGCATTTTTCCTATTATTTCAATAATATCCATTAATTAATGAGCCTTTCTATGTACATATTTTTATTGATCAGTTTTTTTGAAGGAATTCTTGTGATTTATTTTTTTTTTTTTTTCAACGACGGATACAAAGTTGTAATAAACCAAACTATTTACCACGCATCATGTACAACTTTTTTGGACAAATTAAACTCGTTGAAATGGAATGTGAATTTTTATAACCTAATATAACCTTCTTAATAAAGATTAAAAAATCCAACAGGAAATGTCACAGTTTGATTTTTCTTTTTATGACCTCGATAAAGTCGTAATAGATAATGGTAAAGTAATTATAATTAACATTATCGACTAATCCTTTTAGTTGATAGAGACCGGCTTGAAGCCCCATACGTGAGCCATGCAACCGCCCTGTCGTAAAGTCCTATCGCTCGTTAAGTCCCAGCTGTGGCAAGCGCGCTGCTTTGTGCTTCCTCAACTGCATTTATAGCTATCCCATAAGGAAATGCCATTGTATGCGGCTCAGGCAGTGGCTACAATTATAACTGTAAGGGGTTTATTACCTTCGGAGTCTTAGTAAGTTAGTCGCCATGTGCTTACTGATCATTATACTTAGTAGACACCATACTTACAAAGCGAAAGGACTAAGTTCATCCCGCTGCATGTCAATAATAAGATTATATAACTAGTAACGATACTAAGAATTAAATTATTATTATGCATATTATATAAATGGTATAACCAAATGACAATTGACAATAGTAACTTTTTATACACTCTTTTTTTTTTTTTAAAGATTAACTAATTTTTAACCTTAAATCCAAAACGCTAGAAATTTCATCCATATTACAAACAAACAAACAAATCTGTACCACTACAACCCATGGTGGGTCTTGGGTTCAGTTCGCGGTAGAAAATGTACTGTTTAATGGTTTTGCAGAGAGGTAGTTTTTCCTAGATCACGCTCAACTGATTTTCCTCCTTTTTGTGTATGCAATTTATAGAGGCTAGGTGAGCCCTGGAGGGTTCTAGATCCCATAGCATTCATCTCCGGCCGCTAAGAGATTAAATAAAAGTCTGCCAGCTAGCGCGATTTGAACCCAGTACCTGCGGCATGGCAACTCAGCGCTCTACCACTTCCCATCCATATTTGAATATTATATTTATTCCCATTCTTTATATTAATAAACCTTTATTTATAAATTTCTAATGGCGTACTAACCCCTACTTTACCAATAATAAGACTGTTCATTTAATTGTACAGCAGCAGGTACTTAATGTTTTAGCAGAGGTAGAATCGATATTATTCTAGAATTTGAAGTACAGTTTAGTTCTAATTTTGTAGACTTCTAGTGAGCTTATTAATATATGAGTACTCACTTAAGATTCTTCTGAGTCATTGAGTATTTTGCATTAAATAAAATAATTGAATATTTTATTTTTATTTAAGGTTTCTTTGATAGATAAAATTTATAAAATTATAAGAAAAATGTCTTAATCTTATTTCACTGCATTCTCTAATTTGAAATACAAGTACTAAAATGGAAATATTGGAATAAGCAGAAGCTTGTCCTATTTTTTATACTTAAGCCAATACCTATTTTTTAAAATTCAACCATACTTTAAATAACGAAAATTTACGATATGCAGCTCTGCATTCGGCTACTAACCAACGCAATAATCATATACTATACAACATGCCGATTGATCGGGAAAATTTTCATGTTATTGGTACTATAAAAAAACACTATACTAAAGAAAATGTGCCTTATCTCAAGATAAGTCGTTTATTTGTTAAACAGATTATTTGCTAATTATATAAGGCCTATTTTAGCATTTCTTACAAGCGATTCATATCTAATAGTTCTAGACCAACTGAGGTAATTAAATATTTATTAATAAGCGTGAATCGACCCAGTGCGATCTGGAGACTCACCTTGAGTTCATCTAGCTTTTATAAAGTGATTGGTGATAATAGGGGCAAAACCTTGGGGGTTGAGCGTGATATCGTCCGAATCAAGATGTTTATTTGGATATAGTACAGTCCTTATTATGTATTGAATCCAATATCTTAAATTGATTGTAGTTGAAAAAGTCTATTAAAATTCTGTTTTTTTTTTTTTTTTTAGTTTCACCCATTTTTGCGGTACTCTATATCAATCATTAGTGCATTTTATTCGAATATCTGACTAATATCTCATTTTCATTTCCTCCACAGAGATTTTGACCGTTCGCTTAGTTCTCAAACCTTTTCCCTTGTCTTGGGTTATGGTCTTGGCAGTTCCCTCCCTAAGAATGTCATATACAGTCTTATTAAAACAAAATATATTAAAACAAAAAGTCAAGATTTTCAATCTCCACAACTTAGCTGGTGAACTATTGACCCCGAACTGTGAACTATTACACACCCTAATCTGCGAAATCCTCACAGCTAATTGAGGCCTAAAGGCTGGTCATTAATTATCTAAAACAAGTGCAGACAAGATGCGCCAGGGATTGCAGTGCATCCATCATGCAGAGCGATCCCTCCGCAGCGGGATGTATAAATACATAACAGAACGGGAGGACTCAGCCCTGCGGCTCAAGGTGGCATTAAAAACCCATAATGCCTTGCAGTGGCATTATTCACCTCTGTACGTTGCCATATGCTTCTCCAAGTGGGTAATGGCTCGTATGATACTGAGGTTAGAATAATTTGCCTTAAATTATTGGAGCTAAAGTAACTGCTCATAATGATGAGGAACATATGGTAGTGTATACTGTTGTATTTTTTTATTATGTATAAGTTTTACTTTCAGTCGAATATTCGTTAAACTATCTTTTGGGGAAGTTTCCAGACTCTACTGTCCTCAAAGTTATGACCAGTGAAAAAAATCGTTTTATTTAATTATATTAATTCACATATTATCATCACATATATTATTCGAATATAAAATTTAAGATTTTAATGCGAAATTCATGAAGAAATCGCTCAATCAAAATACACGAACAATACATATATCCTGTAAACAGTCACAAAATGAATGTATAAGAATCGTGCTGTAAACATCATCTTTGATGAATAAGGTCTCAATTAGTGTTATTAAAATTTAATTAACAATATAAAATTAATAAAAAAACTCTAATAAATCGACAATAATGAGCAAACGATCAAATACCTGTTTTTCTAATTCATACCATATGTAAGAAATATAATTTTACACACTTCAGAAATCACTAGTCTTAAACGATATTAACTATTAAGTATTGTACAGATTGAGCGATGTAGTAAACAGTCGTCAATCTTTAAGTACTATTTATGTATTAACATCGTACAAGTGTCAATTTTATATATAGACTAGACTGTGATTTAATAGAATTCACTAAAAAGGTGTTTTTCACTGTTTTGGCATGATTGTGAGTTAAATATAGTTCGAAAAACCGCTAAAGAATAACAAATGAATCTTAAGAAATGAAAATAAATCTTATTAAATAAACAATCCAGAAAAGTAAAAACCTGCATAAATACATAGCCAATCATATAGAAGTTTTACACTGCACGCCAGTCATTGACAAGAAATTATAAATTTAGCTTAATTTGGGTCAAGTCACCTCCTTGCACAACCGTTGACTTAAAACAATAGATTTCCTACCACGTACTGAACATATATCCTTCGTGAGTGATAGTGGTTGATTGGTTGGGTGATTTACTGGTCCAAAAATTTTTTAATTGCATTTTTCGCTAATTTAGTCAAGCAATTTTGTTTAACACGACACTTTGCAGCATTATTTCTCATAATTTTTATCCTGTCCAGGACCTGATGTTTTGGGACCATAAAGCATTTCTTGACTAAATTAGAGAAAAATGGAAAATTTGGAGTAATACGCTTTTTTCAAGGATTTATGAAAAATAAATACAATTGAAAACTGGGAACAAATGTAGCAAAGTTCCGATGGGCAACCGATTTTATAATATACGTTTTCTGCGAAGTTGATTTTATTATTTATTATATTGTGTGGGAAGAGAGATCCAAGTGTTCCTATAGTTCTATGGTTACATCTTCCTCAAGTAAATTTCGACATAATGGTCTACAATTTACTCGTGTATTTAGCTAGAGTTGGGAGCTGCGAGGAAGCGGGATGAGGTTGGAAGGTACGGGATGGAACGGGATGGTACGGGATAGTAATGAGGCGGAGGCGGTGCAATTAAACAAGAGGCGAACATGAGGAACCCTTAACAAAACTAATTACGCAGGCGAGAACCGAACCCGCGCTTATTAAGGCAGATCTCTGTCTCGGCCCTCCGCCAGCCATCTTCGATTCAGTTTATGTAATAGATTACGGGGGTTATGGAAATGAGTCTTCGGAAAGTATAATGGAGCCTTTGAAATCAGCGGGATGGCTTTGAAGAATACTAAGTGTGCAAGGGCGGTACTTGGGGGCCCAGTGAGTGAGGGTATTGTCTTCTAATATCCCGGGTACAACACCGGCTGTGGAAGGTAAATTATTTATTGTTTAATCAGCCGTAGGTTGATCCAAAACGATCTGGGAGTTATCCGGGGCATCATTCAGCTTCTTAAATTGTTAATCTTTAAGCGGGAGTCGGACAAATCATGTCCTTGCACGTCCGTTCTCTTTACCATGTACTGAACCATAGATCGTTCATGGGTTGTAGTGGGGCCATTTTTTTTCAATTGGAAAAACCTGAGGTAGTTTCGATAACTGCACAACTGTTAGCTTAGGAATCCTAACGAATAATTAAACCGAGAACCTTCATTGAATTTAGTGGTAGAGGCATTCTGAAGATTAAGAAATAATCGTCATATAATTAAGCGGTGGTTATACTCCGTCTCAGGATATTTAAGACACACACCAGGGTAAGGAATTCGATTGCGGCAGCACTGAATCGAGACTCTTTGAGATTCTACTGGAGGAAGCCAAGAAAGAGTAGCTTGGGAGTTTTGAGCTAAGCCATTCTGCGCATACCTATAAAAGCCCCAGCTTAATATACTATCGTAATAAATTAAAAAAAAAAGTTTTAAGGTAAAAAAAAATCAATACCACTCTAACTTATGGATTTTTGGTTCAGAACAGGGTAGGGACTTTACTGCTTCCAAGTCAACGGTACAGCAAGGTGGTGATTTTCTAAAGTTCTTGCTATATAGCCAAGTTTTTCCCTAAAAAAGATATACAATTGAGTAAGTCCTAAGAAGGTCTTAAACTTGGACGTTAAAGTTCAAGCTGAATGAAACATACATCTGAAGAACACAAACCAAAACCAAATTCACTTCTAAAAAAAAATAAAAACATTGGTTTTTAAGTGGTTGTCAAATCCGTACCGTACTGCAGGGATATTGACATAATGCGACAAAAAACAAAAATGATAATAACAAATTGGTAACCTACATCCTACCATATGTGCCTTAACCTATGCTTCATCACCCAGACTGTATAACGTTTGAGACTTGAAAAGGGTAGATGATTAAAAATTAAACGTCGCCCTGATAAGCTGACTGCACCACGATGCAGTGCCTAACAAGGTTAAATTTCGAATACTTTTTTTCAATTTCATTACTAAATAAGCTTTCGTTGGCTACTGAATAAATATTTCTAGATATTCAGAGAAATTTATTGACCTCTACCCGGACTATTTTCTTTCACATATTTCATCAAGGTCAACTATGTTCATTCAAAATAAATAAGCTTTCCTATGAAAACGGACAATTGATAAGAAAGAACCTTTTATTAGTGAAATTATCAAAACCATCTACTATTTATAGCTGATATAGCCTGAGATGCTTTTTTATAGTTTGGTCCAAACGTCACACCCTCTGTTTTATTTAACGTCACTTTATGCTGCTAGGCTAATCGGGAGATGCTATAGTGGAGCTCAAATTTTGCCTATGCAGGTTTAATTAAGATAGGGATTTTTAACGAGCAACTGACATCTTACAGGCTCGAGACACCCGTTTAACGTCCCTTCTGAAGGATCGAATATCATATGAATATAAATATGAAAGGATTTTTTACTCCCTTTAAATATCCTAGGGCCAACTCCCGCGCTAAGAACCCGCAACCTAAGGCGTAGTGATTATGCTAACCCCTAGACCACAGGTCGCCCCTATATGGTTTATGCTTAGTGAGGAAAGGAATGTAGTGGAAGTTCTCTTTTAGCAATGGACGTCATTGACCATTTCCACTGGAAAGATTACTATCAAAACGGTGCCGGGTTAGGCTACACCTACATTGGATCCGATTCGGTGCGACGTGATTCTATCACATACGATGCTGGGGTGTATACATTATACATATTTTACTATACATTATAGTAAAATATAAATTTATTAAAAATAATTAATAAATAATATTAATTTTATAAATTTAAAGAACCAAATGTTATAAATTTCGATACATTTCAGTCATTTGATTTTCTAGCGACGTCTCATCACACCGGATCCAATGTAGGTGTAGCCTAACACCGATCTTGCTTCCTCGTCTCCTAAACATCGGAAATCTCTCTAAGAACTAGACCATAGGTCTCCCCTTCTCACACTCTTTATGGAGTTATTTTCTCGGCCAACTCCAAAAAATATGGTCCCTGATTATGCAACTTTCCTTGAAACGCGAATTTAAAGTATTTCTTTTCCGTAGAGAAAGATGTTTGAGGAGAAACGCCCCCTTTAACACCTGCCTTCCTCATTCCAAGTGATCGGAAGGAAGAAATAAAATAAAAATAAAGACTTGTAAATTCGATTGGTGGGGGGGTGACGAGACACGTAGGGTAGGCCGGAGTTCTCCCGCGCGCGGCAATTGTCACGACCCGGCAAGGAATTGCCAATGCAAATATTGCCCTGTTTCTCTCCTCGTCTTAACGATGCTACATTTTATCAATTCTCATTCAACCTGCATCTTCCCTTGTCTGAAATATTTCACGGAGTTCTGAGTGAATTTGTATCTGGGAGGGTCGTCGCTCCACTGTGCTTTAACTGATTGAGAGAATTCTTCAACATTTTTCTTAAAGGGTACGAAATAAAATCAATATTGATTTTAATTCTATCACCGAATTTCATGAAAACCCGCATAAAGCAAGTCATATCGGTTATTAATTAAAGGAGATGATTCACTGAACTGTTAGGGTAATGTGAAGGATATTTAAGAAAGTCCGATATAAAAGGTTTGGACCCGTCAAAAAAGAGCACAGGAGGAGCAATGTCTGACTAATGCAACTGTACGGAGAGCCAGATAATAAGCCTCCCGCCTTAGCAAACCCGAAGGTTCGAGGCCGATACTCCTTGGCCAAAGCTGTTCTAACGCATTCATCATTTATAGTGAGTCTGTTACTATGACTGATTTCTCAATGCCATTATTTGTTATATGTTCGTATGCATAAGGAATGTGGTGTATGTTCTCTTTTAGTAACGGGCGTCAATTGATAATTTCCCACTGGGAGGATAAATATCAAAACGGTAACAGGTTGTACCTCGCTTCCTTATGATCGGGAATCTCTCTAATGATTCCCGGAAAAATCTAGCGCTTCCGAATATGATGCACTCCGGATAATTGGCCATTTGCAATTCTGAATAAATACATGACGAAGACGTCGTGTTGAGTTAATTGGACCACCTGAGCCGCAGGTAGAAGGACATTGTATATGTATGACCATGGCGGAGGAATAGCAATGGACACAAAACAATATCCACCTCCTCGAGTCTTATCCCTCCTGGACCCTGTCCCCGGGCTATCTCTTATTCACTCTTCTCCAGGTCCTGGAGCTTATCCAATTTTCAAACAGAAGTATCGAGTCCTGTCGAGCCTATTCCGGGCCTCTTTGGTACTCTCTCTCCTTCGACAATGGATTGAACGCTGGAATTGATAATCACCATCATACGGTAATAGAAATATCTAAAAAACATTACAATGTCATTTGGCAGTTATAATAGAATATAATAGAAAAATAATTGTATCCTGGTCCCTTAAGAATAACAGATTTGTACAAAATTAATTGAATAAATATCTGGTCAATAGGCTACTTTATAAGAATGATAAAGTATTTACCTAAGTACATGAAAATAAATATTATTTATTTCTTCATGTTATTCCTTATAAAATTTCTTAAGTTATTTTTTATAAAATTCCTTTAGAACTCAAAACAAAAATTCTAATGGTCTATAATTTCTAATCTAATTTTTATTATTTTTTAATTCTTATTCATTTTTATTTAAATTCTGTTCTAATTTTTAATTTTTCATTTGTTAGTTTTTTGGTTTTAAGAGTACATCTTTGTTATTATATAATTCAATCGCCCCTGGTTTTTATTCACACTACTTACTACGTATAGTTTTATTCTATCAATATACTATATGTGATGTTATTCTTTACCATATATTATTTAAATTTATATGTATCGTGTATATTTAGCCCTGAAGAAGACCTGCAATATAGATCGAAACGTTGGTTCTTTTATAAAGAATTCTCCCTATTTAACATATGTATTTTGACTTCCACCCGGACCATTTTCTTCATCATATATATATATATATATATATAGATATCTATACTTCAAAATGTTAGTTGAAACTTTTATTTCTTGATGAAATGAATGAAAACATTCTCTTTTCCATACTTAAGCTCACGATAACTTGAATTTTTGGAAAATATTAAAAATGAAACGTATAAACGGTTTAAACTTGTAGTAACTCATCTCGAAGCGACAACCTGCCGAACAGAAACCTATTTATAAAACAAAAGGTATGTTTTGCTAAAGAAAAAAAATATATATAGTAAAAATTTATAATGACAAAAACTAAACTGGGAAATGATAAAATAAAATCATCGAGTATACAAAATTATAAGCATGACGTTATAAGTGAAGAAAATTGACGTCATGCTTTACACCTGATGTATATGAGCTATTAATCATAACATATTAGGGAACATCTGTTGGGGAAATGCATTGGTTTGAATGTGGAAAAGGAAAAAGTATGGTGGATATCAGGTATGAGCGAGTTCCGAAAACTGGGGGATCAGGAGAGAAAGGAAGGCTCGAATGTATTAATTCGGACATACCAAATCATACTTAAACAGATTCCACATAACCAATGATAATACTTGTTCAATAGATAAAGAAGAACATACACATAATTTATGACTGCCAAATGCATGAAAGGTCAAAATTAATTATTTCAATAATATTAAGAAGGAATATTTGGCCATTATACAAATTCATTTGGCCTCAAATTCATTCAATTCACTGATTTTATTGATTTTGAAAAATTGTCTTCGAAATGTATTTAAAAGGCACATAGTAATCTGTAGTATCGAATGTGCCAATAAATAAACGGTTCTTTCAAAGTTTTACTTTAAAACAAAAAAAATTAGAATTTCTTATGGAAATTTATATATTTTAAAAAGTAACATAATTACGCCATATAATAAGGCCTAGTAGGATTTACTTTTTTTACGATTAAATTATTCTACTATAGTTTGAATACCAACCCGGTTGTGCTTGTTTAGCCAAGGATGAACTTCATCGACCTTATTTCTTTATTTTCTATATTTTTTAGAAAATAAATTAGATTTTTTAATACTAAAGAATTTAGTGTCAATTCGATCGTACATGTATATCATGTAAGGAGATATATCATAGATGCTTTATTCCTTCTACATGCCCTCCTTAAAGAAGCGAAACACGTGGAATATCCTCGAGATTTATGAGAGCTTTGTGAGAGACATGGCCAACAGTTTAAGAGCACTATATAAGGTAAGAGAGACTCTCAATTAGAAGAACGGCTACCTGGGCCTTAATGTTCTGTACCACTTAGAGCCTACAACTTCCCACTTAGTAACTTTTTCCTTTCCTATATCTCTTCCTAATATATTTCTTCCGCAACCAGAGAAATATGGTTCCATTACCGGATGTCCTGCAGTTCGTGATCATTGTCCGGAGGTCTATGTCCCCGCAAGGGAGGCATTAGCAAGACCTCTTGCTCATAAGAGCCTTTAAGCTTGAAAAGTGACCAACAACATTTTTTTTTTTTTTACCTTTAAGCCCGATAATTACATGACCATCATTGTACGATTGATAGATGACGTTATGACTACTTTAATATTAATAAAGCTGTCTAAGAAATTAAATGATTCGTACACTTCGACGACTTTATAAGTACGAATCGAGTAGTACCTACCCATTTCAGGATAAATTAATTCAAATTAAACTATTTTTTTAAAAGAAATTTAATAATAATAAGACTTAGCGAACACGAAGGATCGATGCTTATTCCTCTAATCTCTGTTTACAAGCTTCTGTCCACACACCACAACCCAAACCCAGACCACTATTAGCGCAATCATCCCATCTACGCCTGGATCTACCCATCAGATGAGTCTTGTTCCGACTTCCGAGGAGTGAGGATCGCGGTTTGTCCCTTTGAAGTGCAACAACAAACGGTTCCTTGTCCAGTGTGGTCCCTTTGTGAGGAGAGTGATACCGACCTGATAAGTTTTCTTTTATATATATTTCTATTGTAAATTCTCTATTATTTCGTAGTTTTAAACTTTATTTAAAAGGTTTTTCTTTTTTGTTTTTCTATCTGTTAATTTTATACATATATTTAAAAGTGAAATTTTTTTTTTTTTTTTCTTTTCTCTTTTTCATATAATTGCATGATTAAGCCTAAAAAATGGCTGAATCCCCACCTTTGAAAAGAAAGAAAGGTAGATTTAAGTTTGCAACTATAGGGAATAATGAACAAAGGAAGAACTGTGTCAAGTTTTTAATTATAAAAAGGCTTGAAACAGAAAATGATAGTAATTGCTCAGATTTTAAAAAGGTTTCACCCTTTTTAATACATAAAAGTTTAAAAGCTATAATAGGTGAGGCTAAGTTAATAAAAAAATTGAAAGACGGAACACTTTTAGTGGAAGTATTTTCTGACACTCAATCGGAAAAACTTTTAAAATGTAACAACTTATGTTATAATTTTCCTATAAAAGTAGAGCCACATGCAAGATTAAATTTAAGTAAAGGGATTGTGTGGTGCCCGGATTTGAATTATGTTGACATAGATGAAATAAAAGATGAGCTGAAACCCCAAAATGTTATTGACGTCAAAAGATTAACTTTTTTTAGAAATAATGAAAAACTAAACAGTCACAACTATCTATTAACTTTCGATAATCCCTCTTTACCCTCTGAAATTAAACTAGGTTTCCATAATGTTGTAGTAAGACAATTCATTTCCAATCCAATTCGGTGTTACGTCTGTCTAAAATTTGGCCATACAAAAAGAAACTGCAATAAAGAAGCATTGTGCAAATTTTGTGGAAAAACAAAACATGAGGGGTCAGAGTGCAACAATCCGGTAACTTGTGTTAATTGTTCTAGTAATCACGAGGCTTTTTCAAAAAACTGCCCCGTTTTTATTAAAGAGAAGGAAATAAAAAGAATTCAAGAGGCAGAAAAAGTAACATACTTTGATGCAAAGAAAAAATACGATCTTTTGCACCCAATAACAACACAAATATCTTTCGCTAATATTGCTAAAAATAAAAAATCTGTTAGTGTACAAACTGAACCAATTATTGAAAATCAATTATCATTTAGAAAATCTGTAGCAACAGCTACGTCTAGTAAGACAACTACGCCTATTGGCAGCACCAGCATTACTGATATCTCTGTTCCCCCCACCCTTGTCCCACCTCCCACCACACCTCCTTCACCTCCTCAACCAACTTCCTCCTTAATTTCCTTACCCTCCGTTTCTAAAATCCCAACTTCCCAAAACTCCCGATCCTCTGGTGGGATATCCGAAAAAAATTCGGAAGCCCATTCCTCCAAGTTCGAAGTCGCCTCTGAACCGAGGATTTTACCCTCGGTACAGAAGTCATCTGAAGAATCTTCCAACCCTCACAAGTGTCCTAAAGGTCAACAGACCGAATGGACAAAAGTAAAGGGAAAAACAACTAGAAGTACGACCAGGAAAAAATCACCAAATTGTGAACAAAGTGTAGAAAAAATGGAAAGCAATTAGTAGGTAGTTTTTGATTTTATTATAGGTTTTCCATTTTATTTATACTTAATAAATTTAATCTAATCAACGATATTCTAACCTATTTACATTTTCTTTTTTACTATGACAACTCCAACCAACATAATACAATGGAACTGTAATGGTATAACGGGAAAATATGAGGAACTGAAACTTATAATTAATAAATAACAACCGGTAGTTTTATGTATACAAGAGAGTAAATTACCCCTTAATAAAACTTTTACCCTGAAGGATTATAATATTTATAGAAAAGATTTTGATTATAGAAGTAGAGCATGTGGTGGGGTTTTGATTGCCGTAAATAAAAGGGTTGTATCTGAGTTAATTCAGATTAATACCTCCCTCCAAGCAGTGGTAGTCAAGGTCATTCTTCACATTCCCATTTTTGTTTATAATGTTTATCTTCCCCCTGATAATTTTGATGAGGTAGAATTAGTTAATCTTCTGAATAATACCCTTTCTCCTTTTATAGTTATGAGCGACGTAAACGGCCATCATACCTCGTGGGGTTCTTCGCACTGCACAACACGAGGAAATACTATTAGGCGAATTATAGATGGTACCGACTCGATAGTTTTAAACTCAGGACAACCAACATATCTAAGTCCAGCATACCATTCATTCTCGTGCATCGACCTGACATGGTGTTCACCTAGTTTATATACTCATTTGGATTGGCAAGTTTCTCAAGATCAGTATTCTAGCGATCATTTCCCCATAATAATCACTTTCCCATACATTAATACGCGGGTAACAAAACATGCGAGATGGATAACAGAAAAATCCGACTGGACAACATTTCAAAACAATATACTGATATCTACCTCTGATATATCAACCACAAACAATAGCGATGAAAGCAATCATCAAATTACAAAATCTATTTTAGCAGCTGCGGAACTTTCAATCCCAAAAAGCTCCACTATTGTCAAATCGAAAAGAGTCCCTTGGTATGACAATGAATGCAAACTAGCGATTAAGAAGAGAAGAAAGGCTCTTAAAGTCTTCCAAAGAGAACCAACTCTTCAGAATCTAATAAACTATAAAATGAACCGCTCGCTATCTCGCAGAATAATCAAGGAAAAGAAGAAAGAATTATGGGAACAATTTTTGAACACCATTTCATCAAATACCCCACCCAGAATATTTTGGAAAAAGATAAATAATATTATGGGAAGATTTGTTGACTATCAACCGACCCTTCTAATCAATGACAAAATAGAGCAAAATCCCGATATATTGGTCGAGCATTTTGTTGAATATTACTCAAATATTTACTCCACCTAACCACAACCGACAATAGAAACCGAGACAGATAGTATTGACGATCAGAAAGAAAACTCTTTTAACTTACCATTTACCAAAGCAGAATTACTTTCCTGTTTAAAAGAGCTGAAACCATCCTCACCAGGGGTGGATGAAATACATAATGATATGTTGAAAAATCTACCAATACCGGCAATAGACGCGCTTCTTGCATTCTATAACCAGATTTGGAGCACAGGGAACTTTCCTGAGATATGGAGGAGATCAATCATAATACCAGTATTAAAAACTGGAAAAAATAGGTTGTTTCCTTCAAGTTACCGGCCCATCTCACTCACAAGCTGCATATGCAAGTTGCTAGAAAAGATGGTTTTAAAAAGGCTAAGTTGGGTACTAGAAAAAAATAATTTATTATCGAATGTACAAAGTGGCTTCAGAATAGGACGCTCTACAATAGACCATCTGGTAACAATGGAATATGAAATTCTCAACAGCTTTGCTGAGAAAAAAGAATGTATAGGTATATATTTCGACATCGAAAAAGCCTTTGATAATTTGAAAAGATCTCTCGTCCTGCAACAGCTACGTGAATGGGGAATTGGAGGTCGGCTACTCATGCTGATCTGTAACTTTTTACGAAATCGGACCTTCCAAGTTAGAATAGGTAATCACCTGTCTTCAGTAAAAGAAATGACCAACGGAATCCCACAAGGAAGTGTCTTAAGCTGTGCTCTCTTTGCAATAGCTATAAACAAAGTTACAGAGATTATTCCTAAACAAATCAAAACATTTTTATTTGTAGACGATCTTGCTCTGTTACTGTCATTTAAAAATGTAAATAGAATGCAAATATTACTACAAAATTGTTTAGCGAATTTAGAAGCATGGTCTATGAAATCTGGTCTAAATTTCTCCACCGAAAAAACTAAATGTCTACTTTTTTCTAAACGCAGGACACCTACTCCTTTTCCAACGCTAACCTACAGAGGCATGAACTTACGTTTCGAAACAAAAGTTAAATTTCTAGGGCAAACTCTTGATTGTAAACTTAACTGGAAAGAGCATATTAGATGTCTAAAAGAAGAAACACTTAAGAGACTGAATATTTTAAAAGTTCTGGCTGGACGTTCATGGGGAGCGGATAGATCAGGCATGCTTAAGGTATATACCAGTCTGATAAGATCAAAGCTTGACTATGGTAGCTTTGTTTACTCATCGTCGAATCAAAATCTGCTTTCAGCTCTTGATTCAGTCCACCATGCAGGCATCCGTCTTGCTACTGGAGCCTTCAGAACCAGTCCAGTGATTAGTTTATGTGTTGAATCTGGTATTGCTCCTCTCGCTTTGAGAAGACACCAACTCGCCTGTGGATACATTGGAAGGCTAAAAAATAGTAATAACAACCCAGCATGGAAACCCATTTTCAAACCGAATAATAGACGATTTCAAGAAAACCGTAGACTACCTGCTCCATTAGGTATTAGGGCTGGTAAATACATAGAAAAAATCAGCTGCTTGGAACCAACAACTAATGAACTTAATTAGCCACCTTGGACTACAAAACTACCTGCAATAGATTTAACACTTAAAAAATTCACTAAAAATACCACTACAGGACACATGTATTTAGCAGAATATAAAAAAATTAAGGGAAAATATAGTAATAGAAAACAATTTTATACAGATGGTTCTAAATTAAATAATAATGTTGGTTGTTCATTTGTATCAGACTCCAGGATCGGCAAGTATAAACTTCCCTCCCTGGCCAGCAACTTCACTGCCGAAAGTTATGCGATTTGCGCGGCACTCTATTATATTATGCAATGCGAAGAAGAAAACTTCGTAATATACACGGACTCCCTATCTGCTCTTATGGCACTTAAAAACATTTATAGTAAAGACCATCTTATAAGGAAAGCACAAGTTTATGCATCAATGTTAAAAGATATGAATAAGAACATATCTTTGGTTTGGATTCCATCACACGTGGGGATTGATGGTAACGAAGCAGCAGACCGGGCTGCCAAGGAAGCAGCATTGTCATCGATTGATATTACAAGTATCTACACCTCATCAGATATATGCCACTTTTTAAAATATGGAGTAAAACAAGATTGGATTCAGCTTTGGGAAAACACCGAGGAACGAAATAAGCTTAAAGCTGTAAAAAATGAATTAAAAATATGGAAAAGTTCCAACCGCAGTAACAGAAGGGAAGAGGTCGTTGTAACAAGACTTAGAATAGGCCACACCCGACTTACCCATGGTTACCTTATAACAAAGGACAGTCCACCGAAGTGCACAACATGTAATAACGCACAACTAACAATTAGACACATACT
This sequence comes from Troilus luridus, assembly GCA_964056705.1. Taxonomy (NCBI): domain Eukaryota; kingdom Metazoa; phylum Arthropoda; class Insecta; order Hemiptera; family Pentatomidae; genus Troilus; species Troilus luridus. The sequence continues at coordinate 14,132,677 of OZ057416.1, read as the reverse complement.
GGAGGACTGCCCCCTCTGGGATAGTTATTTTCAGGAAGCTCAATTACAAAGATTCCTCCCAACTATACTAGGCGATAATAATAAAAATATAGACTCAGCCATCAAGTTTCTAAAAAAATATAACCTTTTTGACAAAATTTAAGAAATGACAAAGAAATTTAAAAAATGACAAAGGACAAAGGAAAAAAAAAAAAAAAAAAAAAAAAAAAAAAAAATATATATATATATATATAAAATAAATAAAAAAAAATAATAAAAAAAAAAATAATAAAAATAAAAAATAAAAAAAAAAAAAAAATAAAAAATAATAATAAAAAAAAAATATAGATTGAACGACGGACACTGAAGACCCTTGATGTTGAGTGTCCATAAGCAGTTCTACCTACCTACCTCTACCCATCAGACGTTTACCAGTCAACACAATGCTTAATAACTTTTTAAAAATTGGTTCGTAACCAATTAATGATATGTAGTATTTTTTAATTGAAATCTACAAATTACAAATAATTACTATTGTATCACTACAACCCGTGAACGGGTTTGGGGTTTTGTACATGGTAGAGACTGTACTGTTTCATGGACAACGGTTCTGCAAGGAAGTGACGTCCTAGGTCACGCTCAACCGCAAGATTCCCCCCCCCCCTTATTTTGAGTACCCTATTTTAATAACATTTTATAGAGCCTGGGTGAGCCCCAGGAGGGACATAGATCCCATATGATCCATCTCCGGCTGCAAACAGACTAAATAAAAACCTTGCCCGCTGCGGGATTTGAACCAGGATATCCGGGATGGCAACTCAGTGCTCTACCACTGAGCCACTCCATTCCCTATAGATATAATATATATTATCTTATTAATAAAAAATATTCACCATTTCATGAAAAGTAATTCACAGAAAATCAAAATTGGTAATAAAAATATTGTATTTTAAAGCTTGTAACAAAATAAAAAACACCAATCTCCTTGTTGTATTATTTTTATTATTATAATTTTAAAAAATGACCATTTCAGAATCAAGTAACTGAAATAACACAAACAAGAGTTATTCGACTAAATATATTATTTTTAATTGAAAATAAAAACCACCTAACCGCTTTAATATATTAAGATGTGTTATTTTATAAGGCAATTGACCGCGTTAGAAAATAATGTGCCATATTACAAACACATAATTTTGTTTGAAACTTATAGTAATTAATAAAAACCGTTATAAAAAATCTGTGGAACAAATGGAAAACTTCCGTATTCATCCATATTAATACTATCTCTATTGTTTAATTAATGATACTCTCGGAATAGTCATTTAATTCTTTTGATGCCTACAAAACCAAATTCGTTCACGAATGACACATGGAATTAACTGATTATTTATTATCAACTTTCGGGTACTTTGCTGGGTTTTGCTCACATGTACCGATTAGTATTTTTCAGATTTAGATTATTATTTTGCTTACAATTTATATTTCAAATTTAGCAGTAATAGTCCAGGATCCATGGTCGATTTTTGCACTTGATTACTATCAAGCCGAATCTTCGTGAATAGCTTCGTTTCGATGAGACGCCCAACAATTTCCTGTGCGAAAATTCTCGATCGTTGTAGCTAACAGAGGTAGCAAGGATAAAATATGTCGATTTGATGATTCTCAAAAATTTATTACTAACTGGGTTTTTTTTTTGTTGTTAAATCTCAAGATAATTATCTAAATTATTTGAAAAAAATATTTTTCCCACGAAATGTATGGTTTGATCAAAGAGTCCCCTCCTTCCAATGTGTATCGATAACGAAGACAAAAAAGAAGAAGTAAAAAAAAAAGTTAGTAATCATTTTGGTTTTATATAATTATATATATGTATATATATATATATATATATATATATAGTTTTAAGAGCTTTCTTTTAGTAAAGCTACATTAATATTAACAATACTTTATGTAAAGCTCCTATATAATTCTCCTCAACATCGTGGGCCAGGACAGAGTCGTCGGCACCTCGGGCCAAAGGAATGAGAAGGATGCTGGAGAATGTTAAGAGAGGACGCCGACTGATTAGCGGCGAGATCTGGAGCGGGTAAAAATGCTCATTGGTATTGGCGGAGCGGGAGAGCTCGTTAGTGAGCCCGGGGAGGTCTCCTCTGCCCAAGTTGGGCTCTCGCTCAGCATTAGCAAAACAATACCTCCTTTATAGCCGCCATTACCTTATTTCTCATTCTCTCAACAAAGGGTTCTTAGTCCTATCAGGAATGTATCCTTTACAAAAACTTAGATTTTTGCTTACTTTTATCAGCGAGTACATCATGTGCCTTTAAAATTGATGTAACAAATTTAGCGCAAGTTTAGATATCGAAATATATTTTTTAGATACAATTTAGAAAATGAATATTCAGTCAAATGTGATAAAAGTACTTAATGACAGTAAGAATAGCGGAAATACTAATTTCTCAGACCAAAAACTCTTACTTGGTATAAAATGATAATTGTTTAATACGAAATAAATCTAGCATTTAACACCAGATCTGAAAAACGAGTTTAAACAGCATAGAACCATATTTGACGAACTGGTGGCAAATTAAGAATTCTATTCTAGATTACCATGAACACGAACATGTGGAGAAGTTTAAAAAAAAAAATCAAGAGGAAATAAAGGCGCGATTAAAGGTGGGAAATGCTTCTTATTATTCGGTCTCGACATAACTAAGCTCGCGTCTTTTGTCCAGAAATCTAAAAACCAGAAATTATAAAACAATCATCCTTCAAGTTCTTCTTTACAGATGTGAAACTTGGCCGCTAACGCTGAAAGTATTCGAAAATAAGGTGTTACTTAGAATATTCGGTACAAAAAAAGGCGAGACCATTGGGGGATATAGGTTACATAATACGGAATTGCGAAGCATGCATCCGGCAAATATTGTTCAAGTGAGCGTCACGATGATTTAGATGGGCCTGTAAAGTTGCTGGGCTTGGTAACGAACGAATTCCTAAGTTGTTAATAAGTGCTGTGCCGACTGGGAAGCCTCTGAGGGGTAGACCGTAGCGTAGGTGGGGGGATTGCGTTAAGGGTTCGGGTTTGGGTAGTGGTCGTGGACAGCAGAGATTAGTTGTATCGGCATCGAGCCTTCGGGTTCGCTAAGCCTTATTATTAATCAAGATTGGTTACTTTCTTACTTTTTTTATTGCATTATTATGAAATCTGTGATATGTGAAGAAAGTAATTCTTTTCCTCTTTTGCTATTTATAATTATTTTTCCACGTTTTTTATCTGCTTTTGCAATCTTATTTATTTACATATTTTGTTTCATGTACTAATTCCAAATATCTTGTTTTTATATTCAATGTCCCTTGTCTTAGTTTTACTTGATTGCAGTAAAAATTAATTTTTAATTGCTCTGTTACCAATTTAACTTTTTTTATTCTCTTAAAAACATCATTGCGCAACGGTGTCAACTGTGGTATAGTGAATATCATAACAACTTTCTATCCCCGAGATCGTGAGTTCGCAATCCAACAGGTTGCCTTAAAATAATTTAAAAAGTGTAAAACATTCTTAGGTACACCGTCCTTTAGAGGAGACGTAAAATGCCGTTTCCGAACCTGAGCTGTGACAGCTACTTATCAAAGACCCCTTCCCTAAACTACTACTGTCGCAAACAATTCTGTTGTATGCATTAAAAAATGAAATAAATAGATTGTTTTTGTTAAATTTCTTCAATGTTTATCTCAAATCTCAACATCTAAGCTCTTTAGAAGTTCGTAATAACTATTAAAAAATCAATAAAGTTTTTTTTTTTTTTTATTGATATTTACAACTGTATTACAATAATACAACAAGTAAATAGGCTATGAAATAGCCTGATGACAAGTAGAGAAACTACCCACTAGTAGTACTCAAATCACAAGTTCAACTTTATCTCCTTTTCACACGCCTCGGAGGATTATCGGGAATTGAAGAGGAAGCTAGGATTGAAACTAGAGCGTTTGAGTGGAAATGAAGTTTGTTATGAAAGGATAGATACCGGGTTCGGGCCAAATCAGCAACAAATGGGACATTAAGGTCATTATATATGACTTTATTCTTAACACAATAAGGAGCATTAAGGATTTTACGAAGGATTTTGGATTGTAGTGATTGGATAAGAGAGGAATTCGATGGCTTAGTGGAGCCCCAAAGCTCTACTCCGTAGGTCCAAATAGGTCGTATGATGGTCATGTAGATGAGTCTTTTGTAATTAATTGGGAGCTTAGAGCGTTTGTCTAGTAAGTGTTGAAGTAGACTGAAACGTGCTTTCTTGTCTTTTCAGTCTCGTATGAGGATTCCAGGTTAATCGTTTGTCAAGATGCAACCCTAAGTATCGGATCTGTTCTACAGGCACCAGTGGGATATTATTAAAGGATACTGAAGGGCAGGAAGTCATTGGTTTACGACGTAAGGTAAAAGTGATTTGATGCGATTTTTGAGAGTTTATTTTAATTCTCCAGTTTTGACACCATTCTTCAAGATCAGTGATATGGTATCGGAGGCTTTGGGGTGCAATAATTGGATTGGTGTTGACTGATAATACACATGTATCATCAGCATAAGTGGTAAGGACTATAAAGTTAATATTAACTCTAATGTGTATTATTACAAATTATCACATTAATATAAGCATTAACTATCATCATAGTCTTTTAATAATGTTAGACATACAATTTTGATCGTTCCACGAATTATGATAGTCCGATTCCAGGTATCAGTGCAATGATTCTCGCAAATCGAATCCTGTGGTCGCTAACTTCCCAGAAAAGCCGAAAATTTAAATGAGCACTATCTGTTCCGAGTCTAACCGATCGCAACAGCTGGCTGAGGTGTGAGCTGGTAGGACTTAATGGCTTTCCTATTTATCTCTGATAAACTGTATGTGCCATTTCGGTCCAACAAATCATCTTGCGGGTCAATTTATAGAAGTAGTGTGGGTGGCCTGATTACAAACGAATATCCATCGCTGCGCTGATTGTTAAATAAAATGTAACATGTTTACAAGAAATACTAGAAGCATATATGGTAAAAGTAAATCTTAGTAGCGAAATTAGCGATATTATATTGGTGATATAGATTTCATCAAGTTGAGTATAGCTCCTCTCTTTTTTGGCCATATTACAACATATACATGTATAATATCTGACTAAGAATATACTGCTTCGGAAGATCTAAGTTCTTTGGCAATTTAGTCAAGCTGGTATAAAAATTAGAAAAAAACAGGATATAAGGACGATTACGAAAAAGGAAGAAAGGAAGTTGCTAGCCGTGGAGATGGACTTCTGGAGACAATGTTGTGCTATTTTCAGAATTCAGCAGGTCCCTAATAGAACAATTAGGCAACTGGTTGGCCAGGAAACAACGATCCTCTTCGCAGTAGAAACAAAAAGATTGAAATGGATTGAAATTAAAAAGAATGGCAGAGGAACGATGGCCTAAAATAATGTTCGAATCTTGCCCTACGGAAAGGAGGAAAAGAGGACGACCCAAAAAAAGATAGTCGCAGGAAGTGAAGGAGAGGATTGGAAGTGAGGGGTCTCAGAGAAGGAGACTGACTGAATCGAGAACTTTTAGAGACGTAAAACAACCAAGTTGTAAAAAGTCTTAAAAAACAAACAAACATAAGACCTACGATTAGAACAAAAAAACTGAACCACTACTGACGACGAAGGGCCTTTACTGTATTACAGGTTCAGAACTATATAGTTTCTAAGCCAACGATTTTGCACGAAAGTTATTTGGCTGAAATCATGTTCCAAATTTTCCCCAAAACTTAGGGGACCCATTTTACAGAGAATTGGGATGCCTCAGGAGGGTCTCACGTACCTTTGTGTACATAGCGGCACGACCACACTAAACCCAGTACTTATATGTGCTAGCGGGATCAAACGCTAGAAAAAAGGTGCATTTGGTTGGGGTTCCTAATGTAAGTATGGCCCGTCGGCCTACTTAAGGCAACTCGCAAAGAATAACGATCCAGCCATGTGTATTGGAAATCTCGTTCTGCCATTCTAGGATTTAGCCGCCCGTAGGTTAATGAAGTATAGGTCTAAGCATGATTGCTGACCCCTAGCAGCCATGAACCCTGGATCTAGAACGATTTATCGTTGTCCATCGCTGAATCGGCTCCAAAGGGACTGGTTATAGAGCTATGTGAACCCAAACACTTAGGAAGCAATGTTGAGCAACATGGGGTCGGGTGAATTCTTCTATTCTCTCGCAATCATCATGCTCCCCAAACTTCAGGTTCAGGACTGAAATAAAATCATGAGAAATAAGGCGGGAAAGTGTCATATTAGACAAAATTGTTTGATTGAACTAGCAAAAAGATTAAAAGGTCAATTTTTGAAAATTTTTAGGTTACCCGCTTTTGATCTTGAAGATACATATATATGACGTTCCATTTCTACAAGCGATTCTTTTTCAATATATAATGATAAGATAAAAACTGAGGAAGCCAGAGCCGACTAGGGACTGACAAATGGAAGCCTCCTTCCTTGACAGCTCCTCCAGCCTGTTCCTCCCATCCCGAAGAAGACCAATTATTCTTGGAAGATGAGCCCTGGAGAAGAGGTCGCTAGGATAATGAACAGGGGCATCTTCCAATTAATAGACTTATTTAATTACAGAGCTCAGAAGCCACACCGTCAATATAAGCTACGTGTCATTTGAGAGTCGTCCTTTCCATTAACATCTAAGTGCTCGAGAGAGAGGGAGAGAGAGAGAGTGAGCGAAAGAGACAGAGTGGGGAAGGGACGCTTTAATATTTTTAATGAATTTCGGGGGTTTTTAACCCCTCCCCCCGCTCCAATATCTTAAAGATGAATTAATCTCCATATTTTGCGGCTTCTATTAATAATCGTCTCAAGTTTTCCAATTACCTTGTTCCTTTGAGTTCCTATTGCCTTTTAATTACTTCCAAGAGGACGGTAGGGGGGCGTAGCTCGGAATTTTTTTTGAAGGCGGCTGCATCTTCGATTCATCAAAAAAAAAAGAAAAAGAAAAAGTAGAAAAAATCCCTTTCATCTGATCTATTAGGCTATTAATGAATTAATAACAAGAATAATGCCGCTTCTCTTACAATAGTAGCTTCAATAATAAAGAAGCTTGTTATCATTAGAATGAAATAATAAATTTATCCTAATACAGATCTATAAAAAAATACAATAGAAAATATCTCTTTTCCAGTCTATGGTTCACTATATGATAGAAATTGTACTGTTTCTTGGACAACGCATGTGCAGAGAGGGGATTTGTCATAGATCACGCTTAACCGTCAGCTTCACCCCCCTTTATTTTAGGTACCTATTTTATAGAGTAATAATGATTATTATTACTATTCTGGGTCTACGGTCGGAGCCAAACAATCTCTCCGATCCTTCGCTATTTTCCTCCATCCTTATACACCCGGCAGCTTAAAGTCCTTGACGACGTTTGACGTCTGGTTTCTAATGGAACATTTTCTTTGGTATTCTACGTTCTAGCATTCTTTCCACACGTCCCCTCCATCTGAGTCTAGCTTTCTCTACCAACACTAACATGTCAAGCTCTCCATAAAGCTCCATCAGGTCCTCATTCCTTATTCTACTCCATTCCCCGTTTTCGGGCACCCCGTCCTATATTCTTCGTAATTTGTTATTCTTCGTAGGAGGAATAACACCTATTTCCTGCTGTTTTTTCTTCCTTTAACATCGCAGCGACTGCTAAGGCCATTAGCGACAACTGATCTTCTTAAATTTCTTGAGTTAACTTCGAGTCCTCTGTAGTTTATTATTATCTTTGAACGGTTGGCACATTTCAATATCCAAATTATTTGTTTCTATTTTATGCTTCTTGGATTCAAACAGATGCTTCACCGTAATTTCTATGTTATCAAACTTTGGCAGGTTCGTTGGTACTCCCCTAAAATTAGATGGAGATGTGTCAGCCTTGTATGAGCGATCCTCAACCTATTCTTTTTGGCGTTAGGACGTTTGGAGGGATCCAAGCTATGTTTTTGTATTTTATTTGACGGAGGTGGTTTTGCGGAAGGCTCTCTCACTCTTAGCGCCAATGTTCTTTAATTTTATTGCTTATCAATTTTATCCATTCCGACAATTATGTGGATCTTAACAAGGGAACGTCAGAACTTTTTACGGCTGCTTTAGCCCCCCTCCCGTCAGCTTGTTCGTTGCCACTTATGCTTACAGGCTTATACCCATAATTAACATCTGTTAAAAAATAAAACACACAATCATGAAAGGTAAAACTGTCAATCATAACGGCCATTATTCCTGCGCTGTGTTCTGATGATGTGAGATGTTCCCTCCCTATAGCCCTGACCCTTGGCCCCGGGATGGAGGAAGATCAGGAGGAACCTCCTCACCAGTTGAGGGAGGAACAAAGGCTCCTTAATCTCTAATCTCCCGCTCGAGACCTCATTCGCTTTAAATACTCCCGCCTCCTTTGTTCCAGCTCCAGATTTACTGTCCAGGTCTCCTCCCTCCCCTTTTCCTATCTGGGGCCTTCCCCGAATGTATTCAGCCGAAATACAAAAGAGGATTGCCTGATATTGATTTCGATAGATATTATTGCCTTTTAACAATAATACAACAATATTATTATAATAAATGAATGATTAAAACATATTTCCATTACGACTATTAACGCTTAAAGTGCTGAGGACGCATTTATGTGTCCGGTGAAAAAACTATGAGCACATTTCGCTTCTTCAAAAGAACAACAAAAATTGGCAATTGGCAAATCCTTCAGTAGCAATTGTATTTGTTGAAGCTTTTTAATTCAGGAACGACATATCTAATCTTACATTTCCAACTTTTTTTTAAGTGTGTGATGTCTTTTTATTCCTAAACGTATAACGAATACAAAAATCCAACATCACTGTATTAAATAATAAAACTTTTAAAGGGCTTTTTAAGTGGTTGATTGAAAAAATTACAATAATGTCTCGTAAACTAATATATAAGTAATATAAGTTAGGTTAGTATTGTTTGGCGAGTTGTCGTTTGTGTATTGGGGATGAAACAGTTCAATGTCTTACCATCTTGCCGTACTATTGGGTGGTTTCAAATGAAATGTCCATTTTTATAATTTCTAGAAATCAAAATGGAATTAGCGGACTTCTGCTGTTTAGTATGCTTATTTTTTACAGATTGTAATGAGCTATACTTATTTCTCTATTTTTGATATTTTTTACATTGAAAGAACATTGTTTAGTATGACTTCAAATATATTATGGAAACACGTGTTTTTGTGTAATTTTTTTTATGAAGTTAAACTGTGAAACTCGGCAGCCCAAGCTGAATGAACCATTACGACCTTATTTGGCAAAGGTAACGAACGATTTTTCGCCTATCCAAAAAAATTATTGGTTTCATTGTGGTAAGCAATAGCAGGAATATTTCAATTCACCCTTCTATCCAGTAGTAACACCTTACTGCAGGGATACTGGCATCACGCAACAAAAATTTATCAAAAAAACAACTAGACCTGTTGTTTACGACAGACAGTGAAGAAACTAAACGAGCCAGATTACGCAGTCGTCCGGTCCCGCACCAACTTTATTCGCCAGGCTTGTTTCCAACTAATTTTCAACTCTTCAGAAATTTGGAAAACTTCTTTAAGGGTAAAATATTCGAAAATGGTTCTCAAGTGTATTGGCGCTGAAAAGTTTGTATTCTTGGGGAAAATCTATAGGAAATGTGGGGAAAATGTTTTGAATAAAACTGTATTGTTACGGTCAAAAAGAGAGAAAAAAAGGCCGGCCGAAGGGATTAAGATGAGCTGGAAAAGATTAGAAAGATCGAGAAGGATCTCGAAGCGTCAAGAATATTCGAGAAGCCCCCCATCCCGTCCAACCTTGCTTATATAAACTGCCAGCCGTTTCAGCCTAAGGCAGTAGTAAAGCTGTGACTTGTGTGACAGTGAACGGTGACAGTCCGTGTGGGTAATAAGGCATTATCAGTCAGTGTCAGTGTTACGAACTAGTCAGTGATAAGTGATAAGTGAGTCTCGCCAACTCAGTGTAACAGTGAACTGTGACAGTAGGAGAGTGTAATAAACTGTGTGTCAGTTCGTCATATTTGGAGAGTCTTACGGTCGGTAGACTTTAAATAGTGAACTGTAAGTGTTAATTAGTAGTAATAAACTATAGTGTAATTTTATTGTAATTGTACGAATTTATGTAAATAGTTAAGTTATTTAGTATTAGCAATATCTTATATTATTTTAGTAATTAGATAACAGTTAGGCGTAGGTTATAATCTGTAGAATATTGATATTGCAAATTTATATTAGTTTAATAATTTCATTGTAGTCTTTTTAATTTGTTAATACATTTTAGTATCTTGAATTTAGTGGTAGTTTAATTCATTTCACACACAGTAGCCCGTAACAGTATTGATTTCATAAAGTTGTTTCAAGGAATGAAGGCTAAGTATGAAAACGGACCCGAAAAACCATCATTTAATCTTTCTACTTACTCTTCTTAAGCTAGCGCAGTTAGGACATTTCTTCTACTCATACCGACCTTACCACCCTAATTATATTATGAAGGCAAAATAGGTTGCTATCCTGAAGTTATAACCTGTTTTTTTGCCTTAACCTAAGTAGTTTAGTCTTTTCGTTATCCAGTCAATCCTATGAGTACTAGATAGTGGTTTAGGTGGGCTAAGGGACATTATACCATGTTAAATTTCACCCCAGGAAGGGCCGTGAGGACCGAGATTGCGGCAGAAGAAGCATCGGATCATAAAGAGCTCGGCTGCATAAAACATGGGAAGGGGGCGGGAGTAAATGGGGCGGAAAGGAGGACTGGGGGTGGGTGCCCCGCACGGCGAGCCATGAAATTAGGAGGCGCTCCTGTAGCAGATGTAGTCGCCATGGTGGCTCCCAATGACGCTTCGGCATATGGTCAGTTGAAAGTATAAAAGCTGCCAGTACCGCAGGCGGATTTAGAATGGATCATATGTCGTGGAGTAGGCAAGGGGTACTGTTCAATAGTGCGCAATATTTAACATCCAAATATAATCCGATCTCCTTTGTGGTGTTAGACCTACAATACTCGCTTACAAAAAAAATGTTCATAGACGTTCTAGAAAACACATAAACGTACTAACTTTATTTTGACTATACAATTTTTTCATTGACTCATGACAATTTTTTCATTGACTCATTACAATTTTTTCATGAGTAACTCCATTTCTCAGTTGAACTAGATACCCAGGCTATGCGAATAGATACATTCACTGATATCTTACTGATACTATTGTATTGATTGGTATAAAATCATCTCACATCAGTGTTTGTACTATTCAACGTTTATATAAATGGTCTTGTATTTTCTTGTTTGGAGGTGTATACCAACTTTTTGGAGGGGGAACTGCTCTATATATAAATATTAAATATATATATATATATATATATATATATATATATATATATATATATATATATATATATATATACACACACCTCTAACCACCCCCTCCTCTCCTATAGCTGAAGGGTCGATGTTAGATTTGTGAATGAAGATTGACATTAACGTTGACATTAATGGTTTATATAGCCAAACCTAGATATAAAAACTTTTTTGTATATTCAATAAAAACAAGTCTATCGCATAAAAAGAATATTTAAAAATTTATCAAGCAGATGTACCAGGTAGAGATCAAAGGAAGTTCTGAAACAATAAAAAAAAAAAATGAAAATTATATATCTTATGTTTTATTTTTGAGTATTCATTTTGACTACACTCGATTTTCTCCTCCGTATAATTAGAGCTACATAAGATATCAATCGAGTTGTGATGTTTACCAGATTAAAATATATTTCACAAAGTAAAGAAATGAAGTGGGAATATTTATTATACTACTTAGGGATTTGTACTGTGGCTAGATTATTTGTATTCGTCTCACTTGCCATTCTTGATATATATTTATATATTTTGAACCTTACAATCACAATCCATGAACAGTATTATTCATTGATGATAACGACGATAATATATTATTTTAGATTCAATTCATAAGTTAATTGTAAAATGCAAAGGATTTACATATTCAAGTCACTTTTTTAAATCTCTACAATCTCTCAAGTCATATTCGGGTACGAAGTATCATGAGAAAATTAAATCAGCAGGAAAAGAATCTAGAAGAAAATCAATAAACGTTGACTCCTCGAAATCTTTTTGATGTTCTTCGGCCGCCGAAAGGATTAAGATTGTCGAGGAGTAGTGAATCTAAGGAGGAATTGGATGTCATCTTTTTCCAAAGGCTTTTATTCTTAGCCGGAGAAGATCCTTTGACTTGTCCCCGGCGATCCATTTCCAAGCGAAAGCGGACCGATTTCATTTTGATTTCTCTTTGAGAGTATTTGGTCGTATTAGACGATAAAATTCCAACATTTTCGATTAATTCGAATTTCGAGAAATTTAAATCTCAGGACATTGATCCTCTAGAAAGGAATTATTTATTAAAATATTTTAAGAATTAAAGACAAGCCCAATGAACAGGTCAGAAGTTTTAGTTATCAGGGAGTACATCTGGATGAGAATGGAATCATCGACAATGAGATCAGGGAGATTAGAAGAAACTTAGATGTATAAGTCTGCACTTCTGTGTATACGTATCTTGACTCCTTCGAATATTGGTCACTATCCACCCAGCATAAAAATAAAATCCAAGCTTCGGAAGATAGATTCCCAGACATTCCTCAGAAAGATGGCAGGGAAAACCAGACTCATGAAAAAATGATTAGATCAAACCTCGGAGTGGAATCAGCAGAAAATGTAATTGAGGAATAACGTTCAAGATGGTTTGAACATGTCTTAAGAATGTAAAACACCTGACTGGCCAAGATAACATACGAGGTTGATGGAATATTGTGGAGAAAACAACCATGGCATACCTGGGAGGAAGGGGATAACCCCACACTACATGAGCGGTAGGGGGTTGGACTGTGATGATGATGATGAAGACAATATAATTAATAATAAATAATTAAATGTATATATTGACTAGCTATAATCAGATTCTTCTTTTTATCAGGACTATGATAACGATGATATTATTTTCAGGGCAAGAATGTTAGAAATAAGAAAAAGTAAAAAAAAAATGTTCATAAATTTCAAAACATTTTTATTATTTCACAAATTAATTTAATTTTCATAACTTAGATATAATATTTTCAATTACTATGTATGTTTTCGAAATGTAATATTTAGACATTGTGGAATGCTCCCGATTCTCATTCCTTTGATACCGAAGTTTTTGGAAGTTAATTAGTTAATTATAAATTAATGGAAACCTGGAGGCTACTTTTGTCCACATATATAACTTTAGAGCTATGAAGATTACGTAATAGAAATATTAATTAGAAAGAAACCCCAAAAATCAAAATAACAAATCATTAAGTCTCTAAACTGAGGAAAAAACAAAGCAATCAATGCTTCACCAATTCAAGGATCATTACCATATACAACAAAATACAAATTCACATAAATTCACCAAAAACGCAGGACATCTCACAGCAACAGTCCAAACAGACCCATCAATCAGAGGGAGCCACCTTCCAATACCCTGATGTCAAATAAAAATAAACTTCTAATGATGGATAGAATTGATCAGTCAATGATAACAATAAAATAATAAGAACTAAATTTTTTATAGTGCCAGCGTTTCGGCCTACGGTGTAGGTCATCTTCGGGGCTAAGAAAGAAACAAAAATAACTATATAAGCTTTTCAAGTACCAAGTATCTGTATTTCTTTACTTAAATATAAATTATATATATATATATACACATATATTCTGTAATGATTACTTGGTACTGCAAAGTTTGATATAGTTACTTTTGCTTCTTTCTTAGCCCTCAAGATGGCCTACACCATAGGCCGAAACGTTGGGACTATTTAAAAATAAGTTCTTATTTTTTTTTGTGTTATCATTGACTGCACACCCTGACCAATTCTATTCTTCATTAGAATTATCCAGTCAACTATTTTCCACTCGAACAAAAATAAACTTCTGATTAGTATGGTACGAACAATTTTGTAAAATAATGTGCTAATTTCCATGGCATTTTATATTTTATTATATTTTTTATAGTTTATAGTTTATAGGACAATTAAATTTAATTAGTTTCTTAGTAAGTTCAGCAACATTCATTGAGGATTCGAATAGTTGTCTGATTGATGATACATCTGGTTGATTGATGAGAATTTTTTGCGTAAAATCGATTGAGAAACACATTTAAAGTTGTAACAGCATACACAATACTCTCACTATGCTCTCAAATACACTAACAATTTATTAAAGACTAAATAAAATAATTATAGATACAATTATTATGTATTAGGATATTGATATATATCCTACCTATTGAAGATAGACTCCATTAATGATAATATATTACAATAAAAGGGTAGATATATATAAAAAGCATCTTTCCCTCTCTAAGCCCATCAAGATGAAGTTAGGACGATGGAGACGGGAGAGTGGATGTCAAAGAGTAAATGATTGGTAAAGGAGATAAGGAGTTAAGAGACAACTCTCACAAACACATCATCAATCTCCATCGGTAGCACGACAGGCAACCATCAGGCTTCCAGGAGTGGGAGGGTGCGATCTGCCTTTCCTGATTCTACTGGAGTAAGGGGGGGGGGGCGGAATGGAAATGGGGGGGGAGAGGATAATACGTAAAGTATAAAGTAAGTCGTCACGGTAAATAAGTCCTAATTCACTCGTTACTGAAAAAAATCAATATTTCACTAATTTTTTTAAATCTATTCTCCTTTAACTTTCTTGATTTTTCTTTTCGATTCTATAGCTTTTTATAACTTTATGGTAATATTTAATTTTAATTCCAAAGTAAGTATTTATTGTTCGTTATGTTGCTAGGAAAACAAAGTGGTCCAAGTCAGTTTAAGAACGGCTACTTAAGTAAATAATTTGTATTTTTTTAAAGTGAATGATATTTAGCATTATATCGTTGTTGTATTAAGGGACTGGTATGGCTGAGCATGTTTGGATTGTAACAGTAAATAAGTCTTAATTTGTTCGTTATTGAAAAAAATATTTTTTTTTATTATTTTAGTTTTCTTTAACTTCCATCTTCATCTCTCATGTCATTTTACAGATATGAAATACGCTGATCATGAATTTGTTTTATTGACAGGCGTGGATAAGTATTTATAGAAAAATAATACAAACAGCCTGAAATACTGAAATACATCTTCACCCTAAATAAGGCAAATCAACAAGCGTAGGAATAATCAACAACTATGTTTATCCTAATTACGAAGTCCATGGATGTCTATAATACAGTAATTTGACCACGAACTGTCATAATTCATGGGTCTAGACTGATTTCTGTCCCAAAACCCAAGAATATTCCAGTTGGCCTCACAAGGTTTGGTTATAAAACAAATGTAGCGAGTCACTGCACCAAGAAAACCATGGTTCAAAGCAGAGTATGGCTGAGCCCAAAAGTCCTGAATGTTTGTGAAAAAAACATTTTCTCACATAGAACGCCATCCTAAAGCGTTTTCTATGATATTGTTTCGCCTTTGTTTAACAAATATTCAGTAAAACCACATTCCATTGGTTGTATTGTTATTATATTATATTGGCATTACTTTTTTATTATAACCAGTAATAGCAACTAGCAGTACAATCACTAGATATAAAAAATGGAGGGAGCCAAGAGAGGAGCAATACTATTCACAGAGATAAAATCATGGAATAGAAAAGATAAGAGATATTATTCAAATGAATAATCCTTTGTTTCAGTTATTGGGTGAGGCTAGATAGGATTGCTTTTATTCTTAATATTCCGAGACAATTCCTTGAATAGAATACCTCCAGGAGCCTATCCTCAGTGAGATCTAAGTTTGTTACTATCTTTCAGTCTTTGCCTTTATTTCTCTGTACCCATTTAATCGACTTTATTCCAAGAAATATCCCTTTTGTTAAGGCTTTTTTATTAACTAAGCCTATGATATCATTTTAGAAAAATTCATTTTACCGTAAAAAAAAAAGTGGGATGCCTATGCTAGTTCTTGTAATCATTTTATAGAAAACTTGACATTTAAATTCTGACTCGGCCAAAACAATATCCCTGTTTGATGCGGCCAGAATGAAAAACGAAAACCATTTGGGTTTATATTTTATTTACTGATCGATGAGAAAGTATTTTATCGTATTTTTATTTTCAAGGTTCTCAAAGAATCTTAGTTTTTGGTAAATAGTTGCCTGTTCGTCGTAAAGAAATATGTGTAGTTCATAGCTATACCTGCCCCACAACTTTAGTTTTTATCGATGGAAAGAATTGGTCAGGGGGTGCAGTCCAAGATAAACCAAGTTCAACAAACTAAGTAGAACTTATGTTTTAATTGTGCCAACGTTCCGGCTTATGACGTAGACCATCTTTAGGGCAAACAGCGGGTGGTGTGCCTTTTCAAACTAACACTTGTCAAATTGTTAGTTTTTATCATTTATCATTTATCATAATTGCAGTCAGGGAAGTTTTAAGTAAGAAAATGTGGGTTAATTCTTGGATTTTGTTTTTAATAAACAAATAATAGCTTACCATTTCACCTCGAAACAGAGAATAATTATTTATTGTTAAATAAAATATTCTGCAGCACAAAAAAACAATAATAAAAAGTTTTCATAAAGGGGCTATTTACTGTGAGAGAAAAATATCGTTTATTTCTATTTAGTGGATATAAAGTCTAAGAAGATTAAAATCTTATTGTATTGGTCACGAAATCAAACTGCAGATAGTTCGCAATTTTTATTGTTTATTCATTTAACGTCACATTTTGATTATATGGCTAAACTGAAGATGCTAGTAGGAGTCCTAAATGTTGTATAAGAAGGTGTAATTTGGCCGTAAACGATTATGTTCCATCCAAAAGACGGCATAACCAACGATTTTTTACTCACTATAAAAAACCCTTCCCGGGTTGTGAACCCGCGATAATGGGAATTAGTTTTATGCTAATTGATACACCATAGTTGAATGAAACTTTGATTTTTTTCTATTATTAAGTTGTTCAGTAAGATGTTAAGGCTAAAAAAATGAATATATACATAATAGCGACGAAGTAACCTTTAGGTTATGTAGAGTAGAGGTACATACCAAGATTCCATAGCGTCGAGAGGACGTATAACATACTCCTCCAGAAGCGAGCCCCATATGGGCCATTAGAACTGACGAGGGTCTCCTGTAATCTTTATTTAGTGCCTTGGGGGCATTAGATTATATTTAATTAGCTGACTTTTTCCAGAGAGGCTCCTTAATCCCCGAAGAGCCGGCAGCTGGGAGGTGCGCCGCCAAAGTCCCTAAGTTACGATTTGTTAACGAGTTTTAAGCCGATTTGGAAAAGGAGAGGTGCTCCAATCCTTATAATTGCCGGAAGGATATCACGGAGGATACAGGACCGGCCTGGCGCGCTTGTTTATAGCGAGATCTTTCCCACTTAATGGGATATTGTGCCTTAGTGATAGCGTTGTAATGGCTAGAAGGGTGGTGTTAATGGAGATTTACATATAATTGGCAGGTCAAATGAAGTTATTAGAATTACTTCGTGTCTTTCCAAGAAATATGATGCGACTTACAAAAGAAAAAACTATAAGGGGTACTTGGGTCCAATACATAGTACATGATAGAGAACGCGGTTTCTAAGACACCAGCTGTTTAGGGTGGTGAGATGTATGTGTGCGATATCTGCATGCTGTATCTGTTAACATATCAGACAATTTACTGCTGGATCCAGGTCCTTCTGAACAGCAACTTAGCGCTGTACAAACTGAGAAACCCTTACACTACCATAAATAACTTACAAAAATATTACATTTCTTATCAATATTATTATGTAACATGAGATTAGTAAGTAAGCGGACTGATACTAGGAGGCAGCGAGGGGCATAAGAGAATTCGTGGTTATGGAGGATATGCTTAGGAATGGAACTGGGAAGAGCATAACAAGAGAAAAGATTAGGTTTGGAGCGAGAAAGAAACGGATTATCAAAATCTCTAATAAAGAAAAGGATAGGAGATCAGAAGGGATGAAGAAATACTGGACAGAGAGTTGCTCGCGGAACAAGCAATAAGGATTGATCAGGAGTAACCCAAAAATGTTAGTGAAAATAAAAAAATAAAAAAATTACGAATGAGCACAAAACACACAAAGCCACAGGATAATGTTAACAGTAAAAAAACAAAAAACATAACAATAATCATGGATAACATTTTTAGATATCATTCACTAAGGAAAGTTATGGTTTTGTAATGAATCTGGAGGAATAGGGAGGGGGTGGTATATACGTAACTATGCGGAATAGTGCATATGATAATATACACATATCCACTTAAATAAATGTAATAAATTAGTTTTAAGTGATTATTTGCATCATAACCAGTTTTATTTTTGTTTATTTTCATTTTATGAGGTGGAAAAATAAAAATAGGCCGTACGAAACCCAGTTTATCTTCTGAACATTTCATATTTTTACTTCTTAGCCCTGAAGATGGCCTAAATTGTTGGCCGAAACGACGCCACTTATAATAAATAACTTTACCTTATTTAGTTTTATTAATGACTGCAACCCCAGACAAATTGTATCCTTCATTGCGATCTTCCAGTCCACCATTTTCCTCTTTATCATATTATATACCATATATTTGCGAAAATGAGGCACTAAAATGAAGAGAAAATTGAAATTCTGGGATAAAGACTTGAATTTTTTTTCCTCCTTACACCATATAGACAAAATAATACAGACTGAACTACGTAGTACATGTAAATTACACGTACATAATTTGAGCAGCAAGTAATGAAATTAAATGAACAGTTGTATGGCTTGTAAAATGAGGATTAGTTCGCCCTTAGGCCGATAGGGGTATCTTCATTTAGTTCAAATATTTTTTTTTTCATTTTTATTGCTTAAATTAATCAGGAAACTCTTATATGATTGTTAGTATGTTTTTCCCTCCCAGTTTGGACTACATGAACAAACCTTGTTTGCTAGAAATGCATTGAACATATATATTTGAAAAACAGTTTATACTCGCATAAAAAGGCAATTCAGCAAGTAAGGAAAAATAGTCAAGAAGAGAAAGAGAGCTCATTTGAATAATCTCGTTTTAAAACAAAGGCAATAAGAAAAGGTGCTGGCTACGAGATGGAGCCACTAATGCTAACACAGCCCTTGCTTTACGACGCTTGGAGAGGATTGGCAGTCAGTCGAAGCAACTCGTAAAAAGAGATCGAGTCCGGGTGACAAGACTCGCGGAAGGTAGCCCATTACGGAAGGTAATAACTCTAACCAACTCTGTACAAACTGGCATTAAGGACCTCTTTCTAAGGACCTCTCCTCCTTTCTTCCTGCTCCAGGACCTGAGGACCTCAAACCAGCAGCTCTCCCATCAGGACCTATCCCTAATGGATTCCAAACGCCTCATCAAATTTTTATGGCCCTCTTTATATAGAACAGTTTGCATCGATAACATCTTCCCAGTTTGTGAGTTCGCTTTTATAGTTTTTTATTACTAAGGTGTTATTTATTAGAGAATGGCAGTTCCTGTACTTCTGTTTTAACAACGGTACCGCCCCTAATGTATTGCTCAACTACTAGATTACAGTAGTATCTAATTCGAAAATTTTAAAATTAAGGCAATATGAAACTAAGGCAGTAAATATGGTGAAATAGGATAAATCCCAAAAGAACCCTTAATACTCTAAAATACTGGAACAAAACCACGCAGTCGACGCACACAGGGGAATTTGACATTGTAAAAGTCGATCAAAATAGGAAACAAATTTTTTTGACAATTCTGGGAACCTACCTCTACTTACGTCTACAGAACATAAGGTCATAATTATATCTGGGAAAACAGCTGTACCTGCCGCTATCGCACGTGTGGTTACCAAGTCAATGAATGTAATATCTGTGTATTTCATATTGGTTTTATGTGTGTTATCAATTGAATATTGGTGATTTTTAAAATGGATGTTATACAGCCAGGTATGTAGAATCAGAAAATAACAACATAAATCTAGTGATGCCTTTCAATGTTATTTTAATATTTTTTTGTGGAATGATTGATTTTGTGCACATATTTTTATAAGAATTTTTTAAATTAGTAATTTCGATATACTTCCGTCCTTTTCCCGGGTTAGATTTTTGACTTTTCTTTAAAGTTAGAGTGTTGTTTTCCAGTTTTATCTAAAACTAGGTGCCAAAAAATGCCAAAACATACATTAAATGAACAAAAAGTCAGTTGTTGTAGAACCAAACGATTTATTTATTTTAAACGAGTAATTTATTATTTTCACTATTTTACTTTTCATGTGTATCCTCTGGATTAAAAATCATGACCCGACAAGCTGTTTATAAGATGGCTAAAGACTGTATAGGAATGGATTTAGCACAGAAGGTGGAATTAGTCGAGAAGAATATTGTAAAACAACCTACATCCTCAGAGGAACAAATGCAACAGTTTCAGCAAAAGTTTTCAAGACACAAATGGGATATGAAATCAAAATGGCATGCAGCTAAGAGAACAGAAACTGCATTTTTTATGAAATACCATGAAGGAAGCATTGGAATTCCTATAAAACCATGTTTATCTAATTATGGGTCGTCCTAAAAAATCATATTGGATGAGCCTAAAGCTAATTTTGGCAATTATAATGATGGAAACGCCAGCAGGAGGTTCTTTGCTAACACCGAAGTATCTGCAAACATAACAGGTATTGACAGAAACCTTATCGACAGATTTGCGACTATTTTAGAAGTAATATCTAGTGGCCACCAAATATATACTTAAAATTTCGCTGCCTATTGTCATGAAACGGCTGGGAGGTACATCGAACTGCACTCATGGTATCCAATGTAACCTACACTACATACAAATACATGGCCCAATTATTATTGATCATGCTCATCTACCAAATGGTAATTTGTCGGTGGGGACAGCAGAAGCAAGGAACAATCATTTCCGGGAATACTGGGAAAGACATTCCAGAAAATTTTGTTGCATTCAATGCAATACGGAAGTTGTGAATAGGCTGTTATTGACATCTGATCCATATTTGAGCTGCATAAAACCCAGACCCCCAAAAATGTCAAAGTCTTTCAAGCAAGAAACCATTGAAATATTGCTCCCACATTGGCCCATGTACCCAATTTGAGGACAACAACAGAGAAGATGAAATGACTTCTGATGAAGAAGGATGGGATGATTTCTCAGATTAATATTGTTTATTTACATTATTGTACTGTCATACCATTATTATGTACCTATTTATTTATTTATTTTTAATATAACATTAAAAAGTTGTGTTTAATGTTTTTCTTAGTTTCTTTTATTCCTTTTTTATAGTTCTAAGCTCTATGACACTAAAGTTATGAAATAGCATACAAACTTACATAAAAATAATTTTGATCGACTTTTGGTGTCAAAAACCCTGTGTGCGACGTTTTACCTATTCAGGCATCATGAAGACACAGATCAAAGAAGACAAAGCAAAGTACACCACACACTATTTAAATAAACTCATCAAATAGAGGCAACAACCTTGCTCTAAGACATTGCAAAAAAATTGTTTGCGATTTTTTCTGTTTATAATTTATGTCTATTTATTCAATAATACTAAATATTTATCTATTATTTGGCTTTAATGAATCATGTAATTACAATAATAATAACAATACGGTTTAGGGAAACAGAAGGCTCGATCAGAAACCACCAATCTCTGCATGGAAACTCCCGCCCTCGAAAAACCACCGAAACCTACTATTAACTTTTTAGGAATTCAATTGTTCCTAAGCTCAACAACTTTACTTCTTAATAAACCAGGGCCATGCTCTGTAATGCCATGCACTCTTATATTTTTTCGGGCCAAATATTCTACTCAACACTTTATTTACGAACGCCTTTGGGCGTTCTCTATCCATCAACGCTAACGGTCACGTTTCTCATTCACAAAGGACAGAATTGTTGATAGTTTTATAAATTTTAAACTTCGAGACATCCAGTGCTTGCTCATTTTACCGGTATATTAAAAAAAAAAAATACAACGTTTTTTCCACACTGTAATTATGTTACATATCGTGAATGGTGTAAACACTTATCTAAGCATTTTGTATTAGTAAAATTATTACTATCAATAATAATAATTAAGGTTTAGCGAACCGGAAACCTGATCCCACCAATCGGACTACCCAAACCCACGTCTGCTAGATCACTGTTAACACAATCCTCCCACCTACGCTGCGGACGTTTACAAGTCGTTTTAGCACTTATTAACTGTCCAGGAATACATTTATTACTAACCTCGGAAACTTTACAAGCTCTTTTCAATCTTCGTGGCTCTACAATACCATTCTGTTCAATGTCCTGAATTTTCCAGCAGTCTCATCCTCATCCGCACTAAATATTTTAAACACCAATTTCTATTTTTCCAATTATGATTGAAAAACTTGAGCACAAATTACAGAAAGATGTATATATTATAAAAATATGATACGTGATGAAAAATTACTGTTCTTTTTATGTAGCTATTGCAATATTTTTTTTTTTCAAATAACCTTCAATGTTCAATTGATAAACTTTGGACTGAACAAGCCCCTAACCAGGTGAGAACACGCACACGCCCAGCGGTACCTCAATAGCTCTGTATACAAAAACTGTAAGAGCATTAAGTGATTACGAGGATTTGTCTGACCAACCCCGGGCGGAGGATCAAAGGATGACGTTTCCTGGCAATGCACTAGGGGGGGAGGCGCCCCTTCCATTTCCGGTCCGGCTGATTGAGCCATAGAGGTCGAAAAAGACAGGTCTTCGAGGAAGGGGCGAATAGAACCTCGGGGTCGACCGCAGCGAACTCTAGCGACTATCCGAGCAGTTCTTTGCATAGTTACTGGCTTTGATCAGACCAGTTGTCAATTAATCAAGTAATCATTGGCCAAGGTGGAATTTAGATAACGAAAGCGTTAATAAACGAATTACAACTACAATAGAGGAAATAGTTGAAAACTATACAGAACAAGATCAATTAAAATACCAACATCTTGTTCTGTATAGTTTTTAACTATTTCCTCTATTGTACTTGTAATTCGTTTATTAACGCTTTCGTTATCTAAATTCCATCTTGGCCAATGATTACTTGATTAATTGACAACTGGTCTGATCAAAGCCAGTAACTATGCAAAGAACTGCTCGGATAGTCGCTAGAGTTCGCTGCGGTCGACCCCGAGGTTCTATTCGCCCCTCTATTATTAAAGACAGGTCTTTGAGGAAGGGGCGAATAGAATACCAACAGCCCTAAAAATAATGTATGACAAACATCATATCTTTATATATCGCTCATGCCAATTCATTTTAATATCCCTAATAACTTATGAACTTTGATCAAGATTTTTCGATCCAATAATATTTCAACCCTATATCTACAGGCCCGGTAAATAATTGGATAAGTCGGATTTTCCCCAAAATGAGTTTCTCGTACTAAGGAAAGCGAAAAAATGGAGCTATTTTCGCTAATACTGAGTGACTAAGTGGGACTTAGGCTTGAAAAGGAGTTATAGCATATATTTCAAGCCAAAAACTACGAGAATGGCACGATTCCGCTTTCAACAATACAGTTAACTCACTTTTGACAGAATTCGGCTTAACCGCTTATTCAACGGGGCAGTAAATATAAAAATCAATTCGATAGTATACAATATCAGGATAAAACATAAAAGAACAAATTTTCATGATTCCTGAACTACCTGGCGCTCTGGAATGGTCGGTCGCGGTGTGCTTAGTTTAGGAGAGTTGAATTGCTGCGTCGAAGCCACAGGGTAAATCCAAAGGTAAAATATTTAATCCCTTTTATCAGCATGGATAGACTTGGAGGGATCTAGAGGTCCTTCTAGGGAATCCCTAGCTCCCCTTGCACAACCGTTGTCCTGAAAACAATATAATAACTTTATTGGGAAGGGATGATACATATTTTCATCTCATCGGGATATCCTCTAGTAACGCTATTTTTTCTGCTTTAGAAAAAAATATACTGAATTAAGCGCAAAAAAATCCCCAGTTACAGTCCGTTATTGTGACAAATAACTAACATAAGACCGGCAATGGTAATTTTTTCTTGTATTTTTATATACTTAAAAAATATCAAACCATTTTATTGCATAAAAGTGTGAAATTAATTTAATACATAAATACCTATTGAATACATAAAGAGAAATATGAATTGAAATGTCACATCATTGCAACTAACATTTTCTATAGTTGGAGTGCATTGATGTCAAAGTTTAATTAACTCTTTATTCAGTTGTCTCCTTTAGTAGCGGTGGTCATTTGGCGCTGTACTAGTTTCGAATGTTTGTCACAATGAATTGTAATGAAAACTGCATTACAATGACAAAATAACTTATTAATCTTTTTCCTTTCTCATCCATTGTATAAATACGAAAATAAATAACCTTTGAAAACAACAAATAATTGGTATCTAATCATAAGCCCTTGCAACTCAACTGTTATATGAGCCGTTCACTACACAAATTGACTAACTCCACTTTTCGAAAAATCTTAAATTTAATTGTAAAAACATTTGGTATAGTCATAACTTTTTATTTTAATAAAAATTTTCCGTAACAATAAAAGTTAACACCATTATACGACAAAAATTGTTTGGCCACTGAATAATAATTTTTTTTTCAGAGGTCATTTTGTTTAACTCCGTATTCTAATGCAAATCGTTGCAATGATACCATTAAAATAAACTAGCAAGCGCTAAATGATGAATTTTATCAAATTAGAAAAGGTTCAAACCACACCTTATCCAATTTAAATGGGACTATAATGAAGTTTAAAAATTTAATGAAATCAATATAACGAAATCTGTGGTAGATAGACCACTAAGTTTGAAAAATGTGGATCAGTCTTTATTATATCCTAGAGGTAGATCTGTAACAAGGCAAAAAAGGAGAGATACGATGGATCTGCTGAACTTCATTCATCCTGTTAAACACGATTACTTTAAAAACTTTTTAAAAAAATCGATACGACGAGCCCTTACATGTAGATGATAAAGAAGACATCATTTATTTATACTGCTGCAAATTAATCACAAATAATAATAAAATATAAAGAAACTGTTAAAAAAAAATGATGTCCCACTCGTTGGTTGAAAGTTTTATCCTCTACGGATCCGAAGCATGGACGAATACGAAAAAAGAAGAAACGAAGTTGTTGGCCGTGGAAATGGACTTCTGGAGACGCTGTTGTGCTATTTCCAGAATTCAGTATGTCCCTAATAGAACAATTAGGCAATTGGTTGATCAGGAAACAACGATCCTCTTCGCAATAGAAACAAGAAGATTGAAATGGTATGGCCACTTAAAAATAATGGCAGAGGAACGATGGCCAAAAATAATCTTCGAATATTGGCCTATGGAAAGGAGGAAAAGAGGACGACCCAAAAAAAGATGGTAGACTGACTAGATCGAGATCTGTGGCAAAACCTCTTAGAGACGTAAAGAAAAATGAAATAAAAAAAATAAAAAATTGAAATTTTTGCTAAGCCTTCAGTAGCAGTTGTATTGGTTGAAGGTTTTTAATTCAGGAATGACATATCTGATATTTTAATTCCAACATTTTTTTGTTTAATACAATCATACTATGAGTTTGAGCTTGAAGTTTTATGGAAATAATGGCATAAGTTAAAATAAGAAAAGTTTCAAGCTTTTACATATTTTCCAATGGTTAATAACATAATTTCAATACTATTCATAACAATAGGAGTGCTTTGTTTTATTAATAACCATTTTTTTTTCTTTCTCATACGGTACTTTCAAATACTTCTATTGAAGAATTGGATTGCTTGAGTAATGACATTGTGCTTTGGAAGGAATGATATATATTTAAACAATTTTGAGAAAGGGGGTTAGCTCAACAGACATGTTAGATTCAGCAGTGATCTGCACCACTGCCTATCTCGGACAGCTGATTTCTACTTTACTACGTGAAGCTTCACCGATATAAATATACGTGAATATAAAAAAACCACTAGAAAAGTCCAAAAAAACCAAAACTCAAGTGTCTAATATACTAAAAAATAACTAAATTCCCATCAGTGAAGTTCGAATGCAGCACATTTCAAATAAACAGTCCAAATAGACTCTTCAGAGAAAAAAAAACTCGCTCCAACACATTGAGTAAAATACTCAGTATATGAGACCTTTTGGATCAAAAGCGGATAACTCCGAAAATTCAAAAAGTCAGACAATTTTATCTAACATTACACTTTGCTGCCTAATTTTCATGGTTTTAGCACGGTTTTTAACCTGATGTTTCGGGAACATAAAGCAATGGTTGAGTTAACAAGCGATAAATGTGAAAAAGACAAATTTTGAGAATTTCGGAGTTATTTTATCGGAAAGCCGTGAATAATATTCTATATATCAATGACTATAACATATTTGCACTATGATTATGTATAATGAATTATAAATAATTAAAATTTAAACAATAATTACATATATAATTTCCTAAAATGTTAATAATCGCTACAGGTGGGATGAATGCGTTGAGAGTGATCTGGTCGATTTGAGTTTAGGAAGTGGTTCGGCATCGAGACTTCGGGTTCGCTAAGCCTTATTATTATAAATTATATTATAAAAATAAGACCTACTAGTCTCTGTTTTAATGCCAGAATTTGAGTTAACCAGTAGCATTTAAATAAACGTATCTAAAAAACCTAATTGAGATACTTGAGTATCCTGAAGAGTTAGAATACCTCACTCTTATAAAAACAAAAATTGAGAACAAGCTAAAAGCAAACACACCTCTAATCACTTTGAGCTCTTTTAAAAAAAATAAACAACGTTAGTCCTCATTAGAAGACCTTTAGGAGGGAATTCTTTTCCCCTTTTTCCCGTTTCGGACGAGAACATTGCCAACTTCCGAGTCAAATATTTACCTGCAGAGCCAGAGTTCTCCATGCACTACGCTCGTGACACCCCAGGGGCCAGGGGTGAATATTGAATCCTGGGGTGACTAAGTGTCCGAGTGTCGGAGTCACTTTTTACGGACCACCTTAGAGGCGAGACTGTAAACCCTCCCCTGCCACACCTAACCTAGCGTCATCATAGGCCATCAACTATTCAAGGCTTCTTGTTAATAAAATACAGCCCTCTCTCTGGAAAGGCCCTCGAGGTCTTTCTCTTCGGGTGGAAGGGGAGTGGGGTTCACCTTCTTAAAGAATGGGCAACACTATAAAGCTGTCAACCGAGGTGGCGTATTGAATATTAAAATAAAAAAGCCTATTGAATAGTCATCTTTTACCAAAGATACAACAATAGTTGTTAGCGAATAACATCGCTTTATTAGCTCATCAGTTGTTGACGAAAGCCTCGCTAAGTAAACTTGCTAATTCTGGACTAAATATTCTATACGGTAAGAAGTGTTATTTGTATAAAGTGCATAGTTGCCTCGAGATAGTATGATAGCAATAAGTTTACATGTAAATGTCCATCAAAATCGTTTGCCTATCTGCCTGATGCAATTGCAATTGCACTGATGCCTGTATCCAATTGCATGCATTGCAAGAACAACTCCGGACTATCTTTTAAAAACAAGATAACGTTCAATAAGTAAGTGTTTCACTTACCACAAACATAAAAAAAAATGGTGCTTATAACATTGGTTGATAAACACCGACAGAAGTTGAAAGCTTAATCTACAGATCGGAGTAAGCACATGACTCGTTATATGTACTTAGCGAACTCTTTTGGCTTATTTCATATACATACATTTTTAGGTTTCATGTTCACATAAAATACCTGAATCACATAATGTATAGTGATAAATATAACTTATTGTAACTGATAATATAGAGGGAAATTCAGGGAAGACACTCCACTTCTTGCTGCGAAACCTAAGAGGCAGGCAGTACAAACAGCTTCTCTGATATGTCCTGTCCAAAATTCTAATAGCCTAGATGGAAGCGTGGGTGTAGAAACCTCCAGTTCAAGGCTAAATGGCGTGGTTCATCTCTTGGTAGTAGACCCTGTTCCAGAGACATTTCAGTCTCCTTGTCAGATTCTGAGGTAAAGTGTCTGTCATTAATGTTTGTACCTTTAAGTTAGGCTGTCCTACAAGTGAGCCTTGATTTTTTTCCTATTTGTTAGGCACGATTGGTTTTTTAACATGTCTTTGCCATCGATGATTGAGATGATTATGAAAAATAATTATTTGAATAGAGCTGAGGGGCGTATCGTCAACAATTGATAACATCTTCACAGTTGACCGACGACAATGCCCCTCCTATCGCCGAACACCGGGAGGCGGCTCAATTATCTCCAGCCATGGATCCGATCCAATCGGGGGCTGCCCTCATCTACTGTTTATCTTCTCTTGATCAAGTCATTAAGTTGCTCTGATTGCCGCTAATTGGCGATGTTCTCCAGCTAACATCTGTCATATTGGTCGAAGAAGATAATCCGATCAGGAGGCAGTGCAGAAGAGAAGGTTCAAAGAATCCTTATACCTTTCAATGTGAAAAAGTAAAACAGAAAATTATAATATAATATACTGATGAAATACAAACAAAAAACTGTATAACTACAACCTAATAAACCTCTAAGGTTTATTAAGCCAACGGTTGTCCAGAAAGATGTTTCCGTCCAGGAAGATAAAACGACCGGCAGGTTTTTCCACCAAAAAATGATACCCATTTTATGGTGGCTGGATGAAACACAGTAGAATCTGTAGATCCCAAAGGTTCCATCCGTATCTGTCCATTTATTTGCAATAGTCGGAATTTCCTGGGTTTTCAGCATAGCCCTCTGCACCTCACAATAATTTTCTTAACTTTGAATTATTTTAGATTAATCAAAATATATTGACATAAAATATATTTTTAGTTATTATAAAACCATCAAAAGTCCTAATAAGAACATGTAAAATACGAATAAATAATAAAAACTTTATTTGAAAATAGATTTCGTTTAGGGTTTTCTGAAAACAAATCTGAGTAACGTATGTATATCGAGTATTATAAAAGGATCAAAACGAAAGATGCATAATTGGAAAATACAATATTTCTACCATTACTAAGTTATGGAGGAATATAGTCAAAATAATTACAGTTCACGATCAAAATCTTCATGTGAGATAAAACCTTTTTGGGATAAATTAGAACGAATATGAAGTAAATATAACAGATCCGAATTGTACGAAAGGTTAAGATATTATACAGAACTATTTATTTATTATTATATATTATATTAAAAAATCTTTTCATTTAAAAATAAAAAACGATGTAGTGTAACTGTCACCTTTGGTGAAGTGGTTATTGTTACAACATCCTGAGCGCAAGATAGCGGTTTCGCAGCCCGGAGTAATAAATCGTTATTCATGCCGTCCTTTGGAGGGGCCGTGAAAAGGCAGTCTGGAGCCTTTGAGGTATCAAGCACTCCAAGAGTTAAAGATCTGACTGGATGGGCTAATAGCTTGTATCCGATTATCCGTAGCAGCATAAAGTAAAATTAATAAACAAGCATTTCTAGCCAAATATATTACACGCTTTCCCCCTTCCAGTGAAGAGGTTATTATGAAATGACCAAAAATATTTGTCCATAATTAGACATTATAATCTCAAATACGAAAGAAGGAATGTAGCCTAAATAATTATAGTTTATAGTAAAATGATGTTGGAGATAAAGTCTTTTCGGAATAAAATACAGAGAATAATGAAGTATAAATAATGGATTCGAAAAGTCTGAAAAGGTAAAGATATTACATTGCAAATCTTATTTATTACTGTAAATTAATTTTAACGTAAACAATAAAATCAACCATGAAATATAACTGTTAATATTGTTAGGTAAATCGCAGCCCTAGTGAATAGCAGCTAAGTCGAATTTTTTGCAGAGAGAGTAACTGTACTGAGGGAAGCGGGATAGTCGTATTCTCGTGGTTTTTGGATATCAATAACTCCTTATAAAGCTGATGCCTGACTTAACCCCTTATCCACTACGACAATAAAACCCATTCAGTTTCCGGAAGTAACTCAGAAAATTGAAAATAAATAAAATAACCGGGTCTGTGGACACAAGCTGTACAAATAATTAAACGATTTGGGGATTTCCTGCGAGGGATTGGACGGCAAATGCGGTTACACTTCCACTTTGTTGTATCCAATATTTACGAAGGATCAAATAGCCCTCCAGCTCAGCCCCTAATTACAGAAATCGTTACATCCTCAGATCAGTGAGTGGACGCGGAATGCTGGGGAGGAAATGTAGAGAAAATCGGACGAGATTCAATCAGCAGGAGCCAATAATCCCTTCAGCGAAAGATATCCAGTTACAAAGGGCAGAGAGCAAATGGCCTTCATCGGAGGGCGGCAGTTGATGGAATTAGCCTCGATTCGGATCCCGGTTTGCGAAAGATATGAAATAATAAATCCTACCCTGGGGGATCAAAGGCAGCGTCCAACGGGTCGGAAAAATGGGTTAGTTCCGCCCGCCCAGGTCCTGCGGTCGCGCGGATCGGCCGCCTCTTCTACCTTCATCGGGGGGGG
Organism: Troilus luridus; assembly: GCA_964056705.1. Lineage (NCBI taxonomy): Eukaryota > Metazoa > Arthropoda > Insecta > Hemiptera > Pentatomidae > Troilus > Troilus luridus. Next base: position 14,102,073 of record OZ057416.1, on the reverse strand, counting down.
GGGGGCAAAGGCTGGGATGTTCCTCTGATGTGGCTGCGGTCCTTCTCTTCCTTTCCCGATTATCTTTCACGTTCCGAGGCATCAAAGTGTTCCAAGGCGTGTTCACTTCAACTGAAGTACTCTCTGCTTCTGTAGTAGAGTCTAGATCACTTCATAGAAATGAAACGATTGGTAATGTCGTTAGTTCTAATGAAGGAAGATACTACTTAGAGTGAAGAAGTTTATAAGATTATTACAGTATAATAGTTAACAAGCGTTGTACCGATTTATAGACATCTGAGGAATAGACTAAAGCGTAGGTGGGAGAATTGCATCAAGTGATCTGGCGGATATGGGTTCTGGTAGTCCATGGACGGAAGTTTGTGAGCAGAGATTGTTGGTATCGGTATCGAGCTTTTGGGTTCGCTATGCCTGATTATACATTATTATGTTATTCTAAAGTCACAAATGTCAAGTAAACATCAATTTGCAATAGCTACTTCCCTAAGTTCCCAATGACAGTTATGATATCCAATGGAACTTAGAATAAAGAAATACTAAATTCAATGTGGAAAACAAACGAAAAAAATGTATTTATATGTGTGTTAATATAGTTGACCTACAGAACACAGCTCTAAACAAATAAAAACATAATATATACGAGTAGTATAATGTATATATATATAAGGTATATAATAAGGTATATCCCTAAGAATTTTATGTTTTATAAAGCATGTGGAATAATGAAATAAGAGTAGACTCAATGTTTAGTGCGGAAAACAAACGAAAAAAAAGTGGATAGAAATCAAGCTAGAGAATACAGCTATCAGTAAATATTTTTACACTGTTTAGTGATATAAAATTTAATTGAATTTGAATTGATGTGAATATGTATGAACACTATGTACACAAGTAGGAAAATATATATGCATATTTAGGTATGTGGGAGTGGAGTGGCTCAGTGGTAGAGCACTGAGTAGCCATGCCGGAAATCCTGGTTCAAATCCCGCTGCAGGCAGTTACTTTTATTTAGTCTTTATGAGATGGATTATATGGGATCTAGGACCCTCCTGGGGATCATCCAGCCTCTATAAAATATTATAAAATATGGTACCCAAAATAAGGGGGAAAACCTGGCGGTTGAGCGTGACCTACCAAGTACTGAACCCCAGACCCGTTCACGGGTTGTAGTGGTGCAGGTTTTTTTTGTTTATGTCAGAAAAGTTTCAAGCTTTTACAAGTTTTCCGGTGGTTAGTAAAAGAATTTAATAATAAAGAGTTTTATTCCAATGAATTTAACAATTTACATTTTGTAACATATTACTTAATTTTGTTTTGAATAAAACCATTTACACTACAAATGAATTAACATAATAAATAAAAAGCGGTATATATTTATAACAACAAGGAGGACAAGTCACCTCCTTACTGAACCGTTGTCCATGAAACAGTACAGTCTCTACTATGTACTGAACCCCCAGACTCGTTCGCGGGTCGTAGTGGTACAGGTTTTTTTAGGTATGTACTAAAATAAAATATTAAAAAAAATAGAAGATGAATATTATGTTTTTAAATTTAAAATCTTGTTTAACCATTTTCTTGAAAAAATATAGATAAAAACTGAATTATTTGAGATTCTGTAATAATTCCTTTAATATCTGCTAACTGTTTGGTAAAATTAATATAAAATTACCGGAATATGAATAAGATCCGATTAAATACGGGAAATTTTTTTTTTTTAATGTGTTATACAGCATGTATTTTTAAAATAGGTTAAATTCGTTAAAACAAATCTAATTCTAAAACATTTCCTAAAAAAAACAAAAAAACATTTGAGACAGCACCTACCTTCAGAAAGTTGCTCGACCATGTAGGCAGCTCCCAGCGCGAACAGAACAGCCAGGCTGACTAGATTCCAAAGTAGGCTCGCCATTCTTCCTGTAATAAATAATAATAATAATTAAATTAAATAATAAAACCATTTATAGGTCATATTAAGATCGAGGAAGTTTAATTAGGGAAAAAAATAACTTATTTATTTAAAATATAGGTTATTTAGGCAAAAAGATTTCAAATCTGTAAGTAAAAAAAAAACCCTAAACACCTATCGATAATGTGAGATTGAAAAACCTTACTCAAAAGCTCTGAGGGATCCACGGTTAGCCTAGCTTATATAAAATTGGGAAACCTTTAATATAGAGAAAACAACCATACGGCTGAACAACATTACAGCTAACATTGCAGTCCCGACTATGTACTGAACCCGAATACCTTTCATTTTTATAGTGTCTTTCTATATTGTGGACCCAAGAAATGGGCTATAGTTCAGGTATTTTAATAATTAAAATTCTTAAAGATGAATTCAAAGCAGGCAGTTACAATGAATTCTGCTATTTTTGCATTAGTGAATTTACGTTTATTTAAATTTTATTTTTTAAACAATATATAAATATATATATAGTAGGCATTATACAGGCAGGTATTGTACCTATATTGACTTATTTAGTTAAATATCACTTTCATATTCACTTTTTCCTGAGTGTATCTTCAAGCTAGGGACAGGGAAATGCCTATGTGAAGGTTCTTGGTTCTTGCGAGCGAGAATCGATCCGTGTTTAAGAGATCCAAGGAGTAGAAAGAGGGATATAAAAGTTGTGGGCAACTAAATGGGATTGGGCTCGGAGTTGTTGCTTAGTGTAAGTTAATTAGCGAAAGAAGACTCGGACCATTTCAAGATTGGGCCGTCGAAGGCTCTCCAACTTGTTGCGCGCTTCTCTTTCTTCTCTTTATCTGCAACTTTAGTAGTCTCTGTATGTCCCGTTTCTAATTTATTTATAGATATTTGATCCTCTAAAAACCGATTTTTTTTTTTATTTGAATACTTTTTTGTAATGTTGAGGTTTTACAGTAAATTTTCGTTGTTTTTATTTCTTACCCTCCAAAATTTATTTAACAACAAACAAATACAATATATACCGCAATCAAACATATATATACTTACAAAAACAACCTAGAGTAAGTTTTCGTTAGGAAAGTAAGTTTAATATTTTGTTGATATGAAACCAGAATGCCTCTACGCAAATGAACGCCTAGCACTCAATTATTAATTAGACAAACTGGAAATATAAGAAAGAAGAAGTATGAGGAAAATTTCAGGTCCTATAAGAAGCACAGAAACCTGCAAATTACGAATCAATGATGAATTATATCAAAACATAGAAAAAATAACAGAAGCGATAAGGAAAAGAAGACTTGTGTTTTTTGGACAATTATACAGAATGGATGGCAACAAGCTTTTAAAAGAGACCATTAAGTATCTCTGGGGAAAGAAATTAGCTACAAGCTGGATCCAAGAAATTGAAAAAGATTTGGAAATACACAACATAAAAGCAGAAGCACCGGCACAAAGGGGTGCCTTCACAAAGATAGTGTTAGACTTGGGATTCCAGGGTACAAGCAATAAGAGAACAGGCACGGAGTGGTCGGAAGATAGATAAAAGAGACATGGTGAAAATAAGTGAGAGTATTGGAGAAAAAGAAAAAAACAAATGAGAAGGAATTGAAATTGGCACGTGGTCCCTAGTTGGCCCAAAAAAGGGAAAAATATCCGAGATTTTTCACATCCTCGAATTTACATTTGATTACTACCTAATTGATCATTGATCATCACATGTATACTTTAATAAATAAAATAAAGATGTAGATTGGTATTAAAAAAATAAGTAAACGTTATTGATGTCATTTCTTGTTTTGACTATAACTGAGGCAGGAAAGGACATTCCTAAACCATCTTTGTGACCAAGCCACTCCCATTGACGCTTCGGACTCTCTGAAATTGGCCAAACACTAAGAAGCTATCGATTGAACTGATATAGAGCCCCAGAGAGGAGTTGGCTATAGACACACAAACTGGGAGATAATCCCAACAGCGGAGCAAGTTCCCGGCAGACCTCCCCCCCCCCCTCACCCCTCCTCTCAGAAGTTCCATATTCCTCTACAATAACAATGAAGGGACACAACGCTCTCAAGTCCTTCCCCTGTCTCTGTCCATTTAATGGCGAAGCCATCGATCTTCCCAACATCCTCAACTAAGTTAAAGTTATAATCGATGGCGTTTACGTGTCGACAATATTAATCTATGATAATAGTTATAATTCTATTATAAAAAAAGTAAAACCATAATTACATGGCTCACAGAACTCTGTAAAGAATTAAAAAGCTTAAGGATCAGAGAAGTTGTAAAATAGGACAGAAACAAATTTAAATAGTTAATTTCAAGGTAGTATCCTTGGCCCAATCCTTTATACAGCTGACATCCCAACTCATCCTAACACTATCCTTACCACGTTTGCTGATGATACATGTGTATTTCCAGTCAACACCAATCCAGATATTGCATCCCAAAGCCTCCAATCCCATATCACTGATCTTGAAGAATGGTATGAAAACTGGATAATTAAAATAAATTCTCAAAAATCGCATCAAATCATTTTTACCTTACGTCGTAAACCAACGACTTCCTGCCCTTCAGTATCCTTTAATATAATCCCACTGGTGCCTGTAGAACAGATCCAATACTAAGGGTTGCATCTCGTCAAACGATTAACCTGGAATCCTCATACTAGACTGAAAAGGTAAGAAACCCCTCGAAGTTTCAGGCTACTTCAACACTTACTAGACAAACGCTCTGAGCTCCCAATTAATTACAAAAGACTCATCTACATGACCATCATACAACCTATTTGGACTTACGGAGTAGAGATTTGGGACTCCACTAAGCCATCAAATTCCTCTCACATCCAATCCCTACAATCCAAAATCCTTCGTAAAATCGTCAATGCTCCTTATTTTGTTATGAATAAAGTCATCATAATGACCTTAATGTCCGTAATTTGTTTCTGATATGGCCCGAATCCGCTATCTATCCTTTCATAAGAAATTCCATTCCCACTCAAACCCTCTAGTTTAAAACCTAGCTTCCTCTTCGATTCCCGATAATCCTCGGAGGTGTCTGAAAAGAAGATGGCCACGTGCGTGACCTTCTTAGTTGAACTAGTGATTTGAGTACTACCAGTGGGTAGTTTCTCTACTTGCCATTAACTCATGTCATTATGTATCACATAGCCAATTTACTTGATGTATTTTTAATACAGTTGTAAATATCAGTATATAAATTTTTTTTTTAAATATAGTTAATTTACTATAGAATGCTTGGGAATATTGAATGGGAACAGTAAAACAAGAACAATCCGGAGAAAGGATGTAGGACATTATCACTATGAAAATCTTCATGTCACACTTCCACAATCAACTCCATTCCAAGTCAAAAACTACGAGAATGACACGATTCTCTATCTCTCAATACAGTTAGCTCTCTCTGGAAAAAATTCGACCAAGGGTGCAGATGTATTCTTTGGCACTTTATTGTTGATATTACTGTTCTCTTTGGTACTATTCTATGCCTAAATGATGTCCTAAAAGTTAGGCCGAAACGTTGGAAAAAAATAAAATTTTGTTTAAATTTATTTTATTTGTATAAAATTCATTGACTCTACCCTTCGTCCAGTTTCAAAATTTCTCAAGATGCACCTAGTGAAGCAATTCATCTTGAATATAAAATTTAGTTGTATTATTCAAAATCATCAGGCAAACCAAAATTGAAGTTCATCATAATATACATTTTTTACAACATACATAAAGATTTAAAATTGTTAATGAAACTTGTATATGAGCTATGGTATTATAAATATGTAGAATAGAGACATAATTGTTATCTACACCATAATGGATAATTTTAGTTAATATAATTGTTTATTTATGTAATTACACAAACAGATTTACCGTTTGCATGGTAAGATAACAGAATAATATTAATAAGCTCTATATTATACTGTAGGTAATAATGTATAATATAATTGATCTAAATCGATAAAATACATAATAAGATTTATTTATTAGTGATCCATAATAAAGGTAATAATATCGTGGCGGCTATGTCCTAACTTAGTCGGGAGTCAATAGTTAATGGCATCTCTTTATTATTTCATACTCGGCTGGAAGCCTTCAGTCGTACCTTGAATTATTAAACTCTGAATAATAATATACTTTATTTGGGATCTCTTGAAAAATATAAAAGCCTTAAAATTTATATGACTTTTTTTCACGAAGAACTCTGCGGCTAATGGATTTTTTTACTTGTAAATTTTGTTTTAAGAGGGAAAGAAAAATCAAAATATTTCCAAACATTGGAAAAGAAAAATATTTTTTTCTTCGGATACGATAATTAAAATCTATTTTTTAAATTCAGACGTTATTATTTAAAAAAAAGAAAATAAACCCTACAAATGCAATCCAAAAGGTCTAAAATTACACTTTATTATATCCAAATTGATATAAGGTGTGATTAGACTGAATACTACTACTTAAAAAAAGGAAACACGGAAGCATAAACACACTCGGGTTGTTGTGCTATAACTGACTTTATTTCTTTGTCTTCAAGTATTTATAGAAACATTTGTATATACAATATAATATAAATATAGTGCTATATTATCTATAATAGGATGTAAATAGTTGGGGGTGCAGTCACGTAAGCACAGCAAATAAGTGAAACTTATTATATTTTATATGTGCCGACGTTTCGACCTACTGTGTAGGTCATCTTCAGGGCCAATAGGAGTGGCTGCTCGGTGCAGAAGGTAACTGACAAGAAAAATCAAATATTAACTATATTATCAAATATTATCTATATTATCTGCTATATTATCTATAGCATATACACCTGGCGGCATAGGTTTGGTTTGAAAAGAAATACGTCGCTCAGGTAAGAAGGGTTTCCTCACATAATCAAGGTGGGTGAAGAAATAACAAAAAGAGGGGGTCGAGGATTCCACTTTTAGAAGGACTCTCTGGACAGGTCCCGAAGAGGAAGGAGCGAGGAAGACGGAGCCTGCAAACGATGCGGGTGGAGGAGTGTCCGAAGGCAGCGAGACCCGGAGAAGACACACCTCACCAAGAACTGTAGATGTAGCCCTGTTTCGAAGACAAGTCGTAATTTAAGTCTGTAATGGGTTTTATGGCAATGCTCTATTACATCTAAATCATCAAGTATAATCCTCAATGTATGTGCTGAATCATTATGACTCTTATTTAAAATCGTATTAATAAAGTATATCTATTTTATTTCTTTTGGTGCTTACTTACCCCAGATGCAATACATAATTATGAATAATTTATTGATGGTATGATTGATTAGTGAATTGATAAACACACAAAGGACCTCTGGAAAAGAATGCAATTAAGACTAATGTTAGAAATAATAAATTGAGTAATCATCTTAAATGATTACTCTGGCATCCCAAAATCAATCAGAATATTTAAATTTATTTAAGAGCATAAAACATAGCAATAGCTAATCCTAAGAGTTCACTGTAAAACTAAAATCCCTTCATATATTATTACGTAACTTATAACCCCAGTGAATAAGTCGAATTTTCTCCAAAATGAGATACATATACTTTGGAAGGCTAAATCTTGTTATTTTCGTAGTGAATCAGGGGCTAAGTCAGTGAATCAGGAATTGATATTTTTTTTTCCAAAAACACTATAAATGGATTTTTTTGAAAGGGTTCTTCATCTTCATCTTATTGTGTTGCTTAAGTCTACAATTTATTGAATTTTAAAGGCATTCCGTGAGTTATGTTACATTTAATGTTAATTAACAATAACTACAATGGCGTTATTGTTATTAAGAATAACTCAACACTCACAGAGACACAAACATACACATATACAATATCAACATTTTTGGTGGTATCCTTGTGATACTATTGAAAAGGAGTGAAAAGGAAAAAGATGTGAAAAGGAAGCCAATATTAAAACTTCATTTCAAGCCAACTGCGAGAATGACACGCTTCCGCTTCCCTTGGTACAATCAACTTTAAATTCAACTTATTCACAGGGGCTGCAGATGCATTTATAAATGTTACTCTTATACGCTTTGGAGACTCCTTTTCTGAACTTTAGAACAAACTTTTGAAACTTTGTACCGTCCTAAATTTACATGTGACTTAAATCCTAAATCTGAAAAACTAGGTTAAGTGAAATTTTCCAAAGGTTTCGCCTGGCAAGTAGTTTATTGCAAAGTCTCTAGGTGTTCTGAAGTTTGTGAGGATTCCGTTGTAACGAATTTCCTAATCAAAGTACAATTGATAGTGCTAGTTAATTAGTTGTATAATGTAGTGAGAACATTATCGAAGCCATTACCCAGCTCTGGAAGACAGGGCCTTAGGAATGGTTGCTTAGGAAACCATCAATAAGAGAGGAAACAAGTTAGTTAATTTACATCGATGCAAGTTAGTTAACTAACCTCCTTACGGGCGATTGCCCCCCCCCCCCCCCCCCCAATAAGTACTCCCCCCCCCGCTAATTAAATTTGAAGCAAGAACGGAGAGCTCCTAGTACGTGCCTCCTCGGCTACATCTTGTTCCTCTCCCAACCTCATCCACGTACATCCCCTGACAGTTTGACTAACAGCGTTGGAACTCCTCCCCGGGCCCCACCAACTTCTCGACAATCCCGGACTAGGATTGCAGCCCTAACATATTTGAGAGCAGGCCATCAGCACATCGTTATGTATCAAGTGTTGAAATATATTGAATCCTTCAAATTAACAATGTCATAACTCATAAAAACTAATTTTTCAATATAGGAATTTAAAAGTTCTATGTGAGCTAAAAAAAATAAAAATTTGGGTACTGGTAAAACAATGCATCCCTAATGGAATGATGGTACTGAAATTCTTTTATTAACCATTAGAATATTTTTAGAAGCTTGAAATTGATATCATTCTAATAAAAAATAGTCATCATATCATGCAAATAGAATATCAGATATGCCGGACCCGGATTGAAAAGCTTCAAACAATACAATTACTATTGACGACTTAACTCAAATATGCCAATATTTCATTAGGATAAAGTTGTGTTGTTGTTCTTTTGAAGAGGCGATATGTTAGGTCATATCACATATTTCCAGGCCTACGAGAGAAGCATTCAGTTTTTTGGAAATCTTTTTTTTTTTTTTTAAATTTATTTATTGATATTTACAACTGTATTAAAAAATACATCCAGTAAATAGGCTATGTGATACATGATGGCATGAGTCAATGGCAAGTAGAGAAACCACCCACTGGTAGTACTCAAATCACTAGTTCAACTAAGAAGGTCACGTGGGCATCTTATTCTCAGACCCCTCGGAGGATTATCGGGAATCGATGAGGAAGATAGGTTTGAAACTAGAGGGTTTGAGTGGGAATGAAGTTTGTTATGAAAGGATAGATACCGGGTTCGGGCTAACTCAGCAACAAACGGGACATTAAGGTCGTTATGGATGACTTTATTCTTAACAAAATAAGGAGCGTTGAGGACTTTACGAAGGATTTTGGATTGTAGGGATTGGATATGAGAGGAATTCGATGGCTTAGTGAAGCCCCAAAGCTCTACTCCGTAGGTCCAAATAGGTCGTATGATGGTCATGTAGATGAGTCTTTTGTAGTTAATTGGGAGGTTAGAGCGTTTGTCTAGTAAGTGTTGAAGTAGCCTGAAACGTCGAGCGGTTTCTTTTCTTGTAAATCTTAATGACAAGATGCCAAACCAACCTGCTCCTGAGAATTGTTTTTGCACTTAGGAGGAACAGTTTTTATAAAAGACAGAACAACTGTGAAGAGAGGTCTATTTTGAAGTAGATAATAATCAATGATATTTTTTATTATGTTAAGAAGGGTGTTTGCCATTAATCCCATAAAACTTGAGATTCTCACATGATACAACTCAAAATGTGACTTCATTAAAAAAAAAAGTCATTATATAACATCATGGAAATGGAATATTAGATTAATCCTGGATTAAAAAGCTCGCTACTGAAGCTTTAACTCAAAAATAAATTTTTTTAGTAACGTTTCTTTTGAAGAAGCAAGTTGGTAAATAAATTTGTTGAACTAAATCCACGCCATACATTTAGATAATAAGCATGGATCAAAAGCTTGATATAGTTGTATTTGTTTGCCTAATTTAGCACAAAGAAAATCATTTATTCTGTTAGCTGCAGATTGTTTATCTAACATACGTGACGTTACAACCCTTGTTTGGGTTCGGGCCTCCTCCAACATTCTACGCCATTCTTTGCTTGTTTCATTCCGCGTTGTGCAACCTCCTACCTTTTCCAGTGGTCTCATCCTTTTTTGGCTAAATCTTTTTCAAATACCTAAAGACATTGTTTATCCTTCATCGTTAGCGGCCATGTTTCACATCCGAAAAGAAGAGTTGGAAGAATGATGGATTTACGAATTCTAATAAAAACCGACGCGAGCTTATGTAGAACTAAATAAACACAGAAAAATAAATAAATGACCATTTCCAAATTGTTATTATGATATAATATATACTTTCCCAACAGCCCTAGATTAGACTGGTTCAGAGCGTACATCGGGCCGTGTCCACCCACAGCTCACCAGATACCTGTTGCCTGTGCTGAGGAGGAACAGCTCACACACTCCCTGAATAAATCAGCAGCCTAGCGCCCCTCCTTTTTGGCCACTTTCATCTTAGTCACTTTCTCTTCTCTTATTTACATCCATTGTTATCCTTGTCTCCCTCTTCCATGATTTAGGGTTTACGAACACCATAAATATCCCCCTCCCCCTCCCTAGGCGAATATATCCTTTAAAAGCGCCAGCATTTTCGCCGGAGTAAGTATAAAAAAAAAAAAAGGAAAAGAAAAAAAATACAGAAATAAGGAAAAGAAAAGTTACTGTAGAGTAGTTACAAATTGCCATCCATTGGCGCTATCTCCTGTAATGTTCAGGGATGAAGATACAAGGATCAGACTTTTCCTCAACTAAGACTTTTTGTGAATTAATTAAATCTTAATAATAAAGCAATATCGCACTATTTGAGTAGTAGCTATTACTAGGATAAATATCTGCAGCCTCGGTGAATATATTAAGTGGTTAAGTCGAAATTTATCAAGAGTGAGTTACTTTAGGAAGAGCGCTCGTTTTATTTTCCCAGTGAATAAGTGGCTATCTCAGGCTTGAAATAGAGTTATTGTATACAATACAACTTCATTTCAATCCAAAGACTAAGAAATGACATAGGGGCTCCATATCTAATAGATGGAAATACATATGTCAATAGATACTGATAATGAAAAAATATAAAGATTATGTTCTGAAACATTTTTTCCATTAAATCGTAACATGGCTATTAAAATGTAGGAAAAAAAAAATCTGAGTCACTACTACTGCCCGAAGTAACTGTGTTCAAGAAACCCATCAGAGCTTTTTCTGGTAAGGGTTTTATAAAAATATGAATATCTATATCCTGACAAATGTAAAATTTTGAATCCTCATACTAGAATGAAAAGAATATATATATATATAACTCAAGAACCAAAACAATATATATATATTGTTTTGGTTCTTGAGTTTCAGGCAGTTATTTCAACTTCTTAAGGCGACGTTTCGAGACTAGGTTAGTCTCATATTCATGCCCTGACAGTGAAAAAATGAGCTTTTAGTAAAAACATTAAATAGCAGACTAAAATAAATATAGATGACACGTGTAAGTTGTAATGGATAGGGTGTACTTACAAGTTCCAAAGAATTGATCAGTTTATCATCAATCAGTTATTTCGCAATATATCATAGAATGTTTACATTTCAATAGCTATGATCAACGAATAAGTAATAAATTTTTATGGAACAGCAGTTTGGTTTAATTGTTGAATCATATTACACTATTTATTATTATATCACCAAGAATTAATTAAATTAGCATAACACGAGCTTAGAGCTTGAACATCCGATTTTTTGTTTACAGCGCGATTTTTATATTTCTCTATAGTTATCATTTCTTTTATATTTCGTTTGAAGCTATTTTTTTCTTGGTGTATCACCTTAGGTGCATCAAATTTAAATGTATGTTGAGTATTTCTAAAATGCGTAGTGAGCGCTGTTTGATCTGCTTTATTGGGTTTTTTTATTATTGGATCACAACTATATTTGTGTTGGTACACTCTTCGTTTTAAGTATCGTTTTATGTATATATATATATATAAAAGATCCATGTATATATATATATATATATATATATATATATATATATATATATATATAAAAGATCCATAAACCATACTGTCTCATTTGTTGCTGACATGGGCCGAACCTGATATCGATCCTTTCATGAGAATCTTTATTCACACTCAATCGTACTAGTTTCAAACCTAGAAACCTCTTCAATTTTTTTAAATTCTCCGAGGAGTCTGAAAAGAAGATGGCCTCGTCACATTCTAAATTAGATTTTTGGGTATTTTCTGTACTAACTTTTTTTTTCCCAAATGGGGATGGCATTGCTACTTGCCGTTATCTCATGTCATTACGCAAGATTCGTTCCAGTTATAAATTCCAATAAATAAATTTAATGTTTATTTGAAGGAGGCCTATAACCCGTTTTAGGCTGTAATGGTACAGTTTTTTTGTTGTTTATTTAAAATAAATTCCTGTATAAATGTCATTTATATTTTCGGGTGATATAGGTTTGTTGTAAAGCTACTGATAAATTTAAATTTATTTTTTTTAATCAAGCCCAAGGCAGCCAGTCCCAATCCTCAACCTCCACGTCAACAAATTCCTCCCTACCATACACCCTTACGGGTCAAATTACCACCTCAACAACCAAATCCTCTCCCTTCCAATCACAACATTCAAACAAAAGCTGTAGTTCATCAAACATCGAATGAAAACTCAGCACCTCGGGTACAACCCCCAGCCAACCATCCATTACCCGTTAATTATCCCTATCAAACTCAAGTCTCATATCCATTCCAAATCCAAAACCCAATCGACTTAAACACTATCCTGTCATCTTTCCTGAAAGACCTTCAAGAAACAATCAAGCCTCTCATCAACCTACTCACGAGAATCCTTACCGAAGTTCCATTTAATTACCCACGATGAGCACGAAGCCCCTAGCTAACGTTCTGTGGAATGCTAATGGACTGCATACTCACCGTGACGAACTTGATTTATTTCTACACGACAACCAAATAGACATTGCTTTACTTACTGAAACACACTTCACTCACCGCACGCATTTCTACATACGAGACTATATCACTTACAGATCAGATCATCCTGACGATACAGCACATGCCGGTTCTTGTATCCTTATCCATAAATCTATACCACATTCTCTTATTCCTTCTACTCCAACTGACGCCATTCAATCAACATCAGTAACCATTTCAACTAGTCCATACCATATAACATTCTCAGCTGTATACTGTCCTCCTGGTATCCCCCTTTCTTATAACATCCTCGAATCCTTATTCCAATCCTTCGGACCGCGGTTTATTGCCGGAGGAGATTACAACGCCAAACATCAACGATGGGGTTGTCGAACATCCAATTCCCGTGGTAGCATCTTATCCCAAATTTCAACCTCTAATAGTTTCTCTATCCTCGCACCCATAAACCCTACTTATTGGCCTACATCCCTCAAAAAACGTCCAGATATTCTAGATATATTTGTTTCCTCACAGATTTCCTGCAATCAAACTGCTATAAAATCCCTGGATGACCTTTCCTCTGATCACAGTCCAGTTCTGCTTCAAGTGCATTCGATTCCCATTCCTAAGCCCTCTCTTCCCCGACGATTACAGGACGTATAGACTGGGATAAATTCCGATCAAATCTAGAAAATAATTTAGACCTCAAAATTCCGCTTAAAACAAAAGGAGACATTAATTCTGCAATAGACAAACTAACAGAAGCAATACAAGTCAATATAAAATATAACACTTTACCAAGTAAAAATCATTATCAACAGAATAACTGGCCACTTCATATTCGCGAGTTATTAAAAGAAAAACGACGGGCAAGAGCAAAGTGGCACCGCACGAGATATCCATCGGACAAGAGTCATTATACCAAACTGACCAACAAATTAAAATCAGAGATCAGAACATTCAAAATTCAAAATTTGTATTACCGTACAGAAAATCTCAGTACTACTGACAAATCCTTATGGAATACCACTAGAAAACTCCTAAACTATAAAAAATTCAACCATCCACTTTTAACCGAATCCCAAACCTGGTCAAGATCTGATGAAGAAAAATCACAAATTTTCGGCCAGCACCTATTCAAAACATTTAACCCTCATCCAGATATCCTTAATCAAACCCACTCTGAATGCATTGGAGCAGAATTAAGTATTCCTCTTCAGTTGTCCCCTCCTCCTAAAGCATTCCATCCTTCCGAAATATCAAACATTATTCATAGATTACCCGCCAACAAAGCCCCTGGACACGACCTAATCACATCCCAGATTCTAAAACGCCTTCCTCGGAAAGCGATCCTACTCCTTACATATATATACAATGCCGTACTCCGCACCACATATTTTCCTGATTCCTGGAAATTATCCATAATTAAGATGATTCCAAAACCTAAAAAACCACCAGAACTCCCATCCTCTTATCGTCCTATATCTCTCTTGCCCATAATGGGGAAAATACTTGAAAAACTCATTCTGAAACGTCTTCATCCTATCATAGAATCCAATCAAATAATCCCAGATCACCAATTTGGTTTCCGAACATCACACTCCACCATCCAGCAATGCCATCGTGTGGTGGACGTTGTCTCATCTGCATTAGAGCGCGGAATGTACTGCACGGGAGCTTTTCTCGATGTAGAGCAGGCTTTTGATCGAGTCTGGCATCCAGGACTGCTGTACAAACTCCGTAAATTCTTACCTTCAACTTACTTCCTTATTATCAGTTCCTACCTCAGTAATAGAACCTTTAAAGTAAACCATAATTGTTCCTACTCTTCCCTCTTCACCCAGTCTGCCGGTGTTCCTCAAGGTAGTATCCTGGGGCCCATCCTATACACGATATATACAGCTGACATCCCAACCCATCCAAGCACTGTCCTCACTACTTACGCTGATGACACATGTGTGTTATCAGTTAATAAGGATCCATTTGTTGCATCCCAATCTCTTCAATCCCATATCTCACACCTACAAGAATGGTGTCAAAATCGGAGGATTAAAATAAATCCTAACAAATCCCATCAAATTACCTTCACCCTTCGTCGTAAACCTACGAATTCCTGTCCTACTGTATCGTTTAATAATACACCACTGAACCCTGTCGAACAGATACGTTACCTAGGACTTCATCTGGATAAACGTCTCACTTGGAATCCTCATACAAGACTGAAAAGACAAGAAACTGCTCAACGTTTTCGCCTACTTCAACACTTACTGGACAAACGCTCTAAGCTACCAATTAATTACAAAAGACTTATTTACATGACAGTCATCAGACCTATTTGGGCATACGGAGTTGAGCTTTGGGGCTCTACTAAACCATCCAATTCATCTCGTATCCAATCCTTGCAATCCAAAATCCTTCGTAAAATCCTCAATGCTCCTTATTATGTCACAAACAAACTCATCCATCATGATCTTAATATCCCATATGTTACTGATTTGGCCCAAACTAGATACCTATCCTTCCATAACAAGCTCCATACGCACTTGAATCCGCTAGTCTCTCAGCTTGCTTCCCATACTATTCCTGATAACCCTCCGAGGCGCCTGAAAAGAAGATGGCCTCGAGATCATCTACTATAGAACTTTATTGGAGTGCTATCGATGGGTAGTTTCTCCACAAGTGTTCATGTCATATTCTACATTTTTGCACATTTACTTGATATAATACCATTATAGTTGTAAATATCATTGAATTAAATAAAAATAAAAAAAAATTTTTTTTAATCAAACAGTATCAAATACTGTTACATGGAAACATTGTAAAGTTAATCGGCGGTACTCAATTAGATGATGTTGCCTTCAGAATTGCCACTCCCCTCCCACATCATTTCTTGCCGGAGTCTTCCTAGCATTATTGATAGCCATATATTGAGGTTATGGCTGAGGCGGAGGGAGAACGTTTACTCAGATATTAATGGGCCAGGGGTCGCAGGTCCCACGGGACGCTATGGGATGGGATATCCCAATTGATACCGGCGGGTCCTCATCCTCTTCGCCCTCCGACCTTCAGGGTCGTCTGGGACAGAAGGAGGGACTAAAGAGGGGGTGAACTTATGACCTTGCGATGAAATGGGATATCGGGAAACGTGAATCATTTCGCATCTAATGTCTTTATTAAGGGGTTCTTTAATATTAACAAAACCTGTTACATCCTCTACCTAACAGTAACTTAATGATTAACTATTTAATAGAGATGTAACATTTAAGTAGTAATATTATTTTTGTGTTTTTATAACCTAATAACAGTTAATTGCGGGGGCAACCTGTGGTTATCATAATAACCTTCCGTTCCTATGGTCGCGGTTTTGCAAGGCAGATGGTTCTAGGATTTTTTAAAACGCGTTCAATATCCTTTGTTATCCCGTCCTTCGGAAAGAACGTAAAAGGGAGTTACTCAGTAACATCTAAGCGGACGATGTTAGCCATTGTAGTACATATATACTGATGTTAAATAAATAAACAAACGTTATTATTCGTCATAGTGACAATTAAGTTATGCCTTTATTGAAGTGTTCTGTAATAGTAATAAAATGTGCTATATCCCTATAAGTAACTGTATCTTTAACTGTTTAACAGATGTACCATTTGGTTTGTGGTATATAGTGATTTAATTAACGGTTTTAGTATTTCACAATGATTAATAATAACTAAATAAATATGTTTTTAACCTAATAGCACTTATCATAGTTTAATTTTTTATTTCAGGGGTCACCTAAAGTGTCTGTGACAACCGTCTATGCCCAAGGTCTCGGGTTCGCAGCCCACCAGTTGGCCACGAGATAATTAAAAAATCCTTGGATATACCATCCTTCGGAACGGACATACATAAAAATACTCGTTAAATGTCCCAATCCTAATTATTCTTAGATAGTCAGACTGCTCTGTACCATCTTCCGATTAGACATATCAGCCTAAAGTAATCTTAAATGAATACACAACGTCTTGTTTTAATATCCTACAGGAAATCAAACCAAATATTGGTTGATTTCATGGGTTGTCGTAATGCAGGTTAGCCATACTGGTTATAAAGTAATGAATTTCTATTGTCCTAAAATCAGAAAAAATAATTTTTTTTAAATAACTTCAAACATAATACCTGTTATAAACATTAATTTTATAAAAGAAATATTATTCTTAAAATTATAACATAACAGAAAAAAATACAAGACGTTCTTTACAATTTTCTGAATTTGTAGTCTTTAGAACAGGTTTTGATATAAACGAAAACAAAAACTTTTTAAGAATTAAATGTGCAACAATTTCTGTTTACTATACATCATTGTTAGGGAGCGGAGTGGTTCAGTGGTAGAGCACTGAGTTGGCATGCCGGAAATCCTGGTTCAAATCCCGCTGTGGGCAAGACTTTTATTTAGTCTGATTGCCGCCGGAGATGGATCATATATTATCTAGGACCCCCCTGGGGCTCACCCAGCCTCTATAAAATATTATAAAAACAGGGTACCCAAGATAAGGGGAAAAACCTAGGACAAATAACCTCTTAGCAGAACCGTTGTCCATGAAACAGTACAGTCTCTACCATGTACTGTACCCCAGACCCGTTCGTGGGTTGTAGTGGTCCAGGATATATCATTGTTTATAAACTTTAGTACTGCAGACTGTCACTCATAAACTGGTGTTAATTATAACGCATTATAGAAACTACTTGATCTAGATTAATATAGTTCGATCTTGGAGGAGGGTACTCAGTTGCAGGAGTTAGGGAACCAAGGATCGATTTAGGAAAGGACCTGATCCTTGCTTCCTTCCGCTCCAATATCTTTGTCCTCTCCAAGGACCTCGGAAGATACTCAACTTCTCAGCACATAGATAATATCGGTAACCGTTCTAGTCGCTTCTCTATTCAGGATATCTACTCCAGTCAAGAGTTATAGATTTTCATATTTCTATTAATTATCTTAATTAATTGATGGACCGAATAACGAACGATCACGATAGGTGTATTTCGAATATTTCGTTACGGTACCATTTGGATTTTTGCCAAGGTTATACAATGGATTAATACTGTTTTATACAATACTGTAAATGAGTCGTTCTTATTTGGTCTGCTTACGGGGGAAAATGATGGCCCTCGTGCGCCTGCTGACCTCGAATAGCCAAAATCAACGGATCTGGATCGATTTGCCATTATTGTTGAGCCTGATTGTTTGACGGTGTGAAGATCACAAGTAAATCGGCCCAAAAAGGACACGATAAGCAGATGGAGGCCGTCGTTCGTAGTGACGTGAGATTGGTATATCACTTCATAGCAGTCTGTTCTCCTTAAAGTAATGTACGAGTATGCTTGTTTATTTAACTTTTATGCTGCTATGGGTAATCAGACAATGCTATAGTGGAAGTCCTACATTTTACCTATCCAAGTTTAATTAGAATAGAAATCATTAACGAAAACCCGACATCTTATAAGTTCGGGACCCCATTTTACGACTCTTCCAAAGGACGGCATAATCAATGATTTTTTAAACTCCATTTTAAAAATTCCTAAGCCCATTGACAGGGAGCCCGTGTTCTTGGGCATAATAGGTTGCTGTGCTAACTACTACAACACAAGTCACCCCAATACATGTTTCTAAGGAAACCATATCACGCGATTATCACGGATCTCTGTAGTCTACAGCAGCGGGTCCCGATTTATAGTTGTGCAGCAATTGGCACTTGGATTGACACTAATCACGGCATATTAGCTAATATTTAAGATCAAAATTGTAGTTACTAGCAACTGAATGACTCAAATTAATGTCACTCATTTTTTGCTATCAACTCAGCGAAGGAGCAACATATGTTTTGATGCATGCTCCAGAATAACTCAATATTCAAAACAGATGTTTTTCAATTTCTGTTTTAATACAAAGCTTTGGGTTTAATAAAGTAACATAGTAATAATGATAGAGAGAAAATCGTTGGCTGGACTGAAAATCCTTTTGTATTAATATAACTTTATTCTAATTATATACATTTATTACATGCCTTACTTATATTTTCAATTTTATATTTATTTTTACTTCTCTATCTGTCATTCACGAGATTCCTTTTATTACTTTCTACATATTTGTTCTGTTTCATTCATCATTTTCTACGCATTTCTTCTGTATTTATTCCCTGGCATAATATATTGTATCAATTTTCTTTCATTTTTACTTATTTAACTCTCAAGAAGTCTATTATCATGCTTTTTATATTTTATCTGTATTATACTAAGTTTTTCATACATTTATATCTGATTTTTTGTATTTACTTTTTTCATTTTATATCTTTCTGTTTACCTTCTTTTTTTTCTTTCTCTTTACATTTCTTGGTACTCTAATGTTTGTTTTATATTTTATATTTTTTTGTTTGTTGCTCTCATAGCCCTGAAGATGACCTACAAAGTATTTCCATCCTAAAATAGTAATAGTTAAAAAAATATTTTATGATTGGTAACTTTTAGTTATTAAAGACTCATAAGCCTTATTAAACGCCGTTAAATCATTTATATATATAATTGAAGTACTCATAAACGTCAAACTACTCTAACGATGCAATATATATCGCCTATTAGACAGTCATAAAGAATCGAGCATTTGTTTAGATGCAGATTTCACACCCCCAGGGCCATAAAGTGAAGATATATAGAGACAGTAAGAAGGCTTGGGTATACAGATGTCGGGGCGCTAGGAGACCCCTCACTGGAAGTATTAGTCCATAACAGCCTGGATTTGTCTTGATTTGTTCCCCTCACTCTCGCCTGCCTCTCTGCTCCTATCTTATTTATCCTCTTTGCCGAGTATTTGCGGTCATTGATGGCTCCCTTATCCAACTCGGGCTGACTATTATGGATGGTCGATGGACCCTTCCTGTCTAGGCTACGATATTGGAGAGTATCAGGAAGCCACGAGGGGATAAGGTTCTGGATGGTGTCGGTTCGAAACTGGCAGGTACTAAATGGATAGGCCCTGAAATGTAACCTGGAACTTTATAAAACGTTAAATGATAAAATTAATAATAATTTTAAGTAATTATTGATTGACCACAATTTCTATCATTATTAGAGGGGACGGAGAAAGGTTTGCGATATCTCCGCTCAAATTTAAGAACTTCTGTTCAAAGTGGAAAGATACCGTCCCTTTTTATGGGATATGGTATATTTCCGGTTTCATATGGACTGTATATGAGTCCTAAAGATTGTTATGAAATAAAAGTCATTATAACTTATAGCTTATATGATAACAACAGAAATAATATGATTGGTTGTGGTTCATCTGTGATCTTGGCATGTTAGTACAGGATTCTTCTTTTTTCTAAAATATACATGTCCAGACCTGAGTTAGCTATAATGTATTTTTTTTCAAGAATCTATTTTCTAGTACCACTCAAAACATCAAGTCCAATTGTTTCGTCTTTTCCTAGCAGGAATCGTCAGTTTACATAGTACCTTTTTGCAATCCTCCCCCGATCCATGCATTCCTGCTCTGCGATATTAATTAATAACTCCATTTATCCGCCCAACATGTCCACCCTGACTATTATAATTCCATATTTCAATAGGAATTTGTTTACTAAGTATTGTATGTCATATGAAGAATGAAATTCATACCTTTTTCATGATATCACGAGGTCCTCAATTTCAGCATAGATTTCAATCTATTTCCTTCTTCTTGGATCAAAAATAGTTTTCTTTTTCTTCAGCAAGTTCTCCATTTCATACAAGATGACTGTTCATGACACTGCTGGCCACAATGCTGTAAGTTCTTAATTTTGCATTTATAGAAAGATTTCTTTTGTTATACATATCTTTCTTCGAAAAACCAAAGTGTTTCCACTCTGTTTTTATTTATTAACAACTGTTTTGTTCCTAATTCAATCTCCATATTTTGTACATAATTATAGTAAATTATATCTAATTTACAATGTTTCGAAAGTTACTATTTTTCTCATTGGCACAAATCCTACAAAAGAATTGGAAATACAAGTAATTTCTATTTTTCTCACTTTGGGTACAGTACTTACAAGAACTGTATAAGACTTGAAACAGGATTTTTTTTTTAAATTAGAGGTAAGAATCCTACTAATTTTATGTTCTGAATATAATACTTTGTCACAAAATTATGAGTGTTAAAAATGTACATAAATATGCAAAGGAAAGTAGCTGAGAAAAGATTTTCCTTTGGCTGTTAGCCGAGTCGGTCCACGTAGATGTGACCATTACTAACACGTGCCGCAGTCCTTCCAGTTACGTGGATTTCATATCAACTAGCGCTTCTACTAAGTACACGAAATGTTATAATTCTCTTAAAGTCCTAATAAGCTAATATTTATATTGTTTTTTTAAATATACAAAGAGTAGCTTATATCACAATCCATTAATTCCCTATATCCGTGTAATCCAGACTCGATTTTCAACAAATGCAATGGGAGTCAATACAGTAAGAGTTATCTCATGGAGAAAGATATGAAACTAGGAAGCAGATAAATGGTTCTTGTAAATACCAGGAAGTTACCAAGAAATATACAAACATTGTTATTTTTTTAAAGATATATTTTCTAATTATAACATTTAAATCACTTGTTACAAACTGAGCTATGCCGGTCTCCCCAACGATTATAGCTCTTCTGGGTAAGATGTAATCTACCTGAAGAAACTGGAACAAAAATGTTGATCTTAAACCCCATGAGAACAAATAAGCCAGAAACTCTTAAGGATAAACAACGTCCTAAGGTATTCGAAAATAAGGTGTCGCGTAGAATATTCGAACCAAAAAGGATAAGACCACTGGAGAATTTAGGAGATTACACAACGCGGAATTACGGCGCAATGTAATTATTTTTTTTAAATTAAAGCGTCGCGAAGACTAGTTTGGGCTTGTAAAGTTGTTGGGTTCGGTAACGAACGAATCCCTAAAATGTTAATAAGCATTGTTCCGACTGGGGAGCATCTGAGGGGGACTGAGGGCGTAGGTGGGAGGATTGCATTAAGAGTGATCTGGCAGTTTTGGGTTTGGGAAAACACGGATTGATGGATGCACCCACACTTGCATATATATACTGTATAACTGTTCACGATACGACGGATTGCGAATTAAATTGATAAAAAACATAAGACTCAAACGAGGGACTTGGCCAGATGGTGGACCCTTAATTATCTCTAAGTTTAAAACAGACTGTTCAGTAGCGTAATTCAAATTTGAAATACTCCCGCTGGTCACGGCGGTCTCAATAAGGAAACTCACAATCTAGTAGGCCTTGAGAGTGAAGGGGACGTCTCCCCACCTAGTTATCATTCTGCTGTTAGACTTACACCAAGACGCCACGAGGAGCTGTTATACTTCCTCCAAGACACCAGGAGAGGAGAGACACGCTTATTGTTTACACAGAGCGTGCTGTCTCCTTTAGCAACAAGCTCCCAAGAGCATGAGAGATTTGAGATAACGATTTTCAGGAGGAGAAAGCAACCAAATCGTAAGTTCCTTCTGATTAAAAAATCGTATGAGTCTTCTGACCAATGATCGCCATAGTTGAGTTCGCCGAGTGCCACAATTTAGAAATTAAAGACAATTGAATTAATTCGACGTGTCACCCGGCCATAGTTAAAATCAAATTCTCAGTGCACGCACACTATTGAAAGCAGACTATCACTGTTTTGTTTTTTTCTTTTGGTTCTTATATATAATTAAGATTCATTGTTTTTTTCTATTTGTTTGACTATTATTTTTTTTTCTTTTAACATTGATTGTTTTTGATTTTTTTTTTTTCTCTAACCTAGTTATAAGTCTTATATATTATTGTGCATTAGTCTTAATAAACCCACGTTTCAGCACCTGGACTAGTTTCATAAACATTTCCCTACACTGTTCATAAACTTTTTTTGTTGTTATTCTAATCAAGGTAAGAACACAGACTATCATTTATAAAAAAAATTGATTATGATCAACTCTACCAAAGAAGGGCAATTGACTACTTGCATAGTTTTCGTGCAATTTATTGTAACTTTTGGGTATACATTTTTTTTTATTAATTACTGTCTTTAAGCTTAATATTCTGTGTTTATAATAGAATAGAATAGAAAAATAATTTTTTTCTGGGACCAGGTCCCTTAGGAATAGCAGCATTGAACAAAACCGAATGGCTACATTATTAGAATAAGACAATTCATATTCTTTTTATAATTTATTCATTAATGTTTTATTTATATAAATTATTGTATAAAAACTTTTTTGCTGTGCTTAAAATATTAATTTTATTTCATATATTATATTCATTTCCATATATATTCAATTTTAATTTTTTTTTTTTTTTTACTTCATAATCTATGATCACAAATTTAATTCTGATTTTACTCTAGCATGTAAATTATCTATTTTGTCCAACTGTAAATGTTTAATTTCTTATTTTTTCATATCATAAATTATATATATATGTATATAAAATGAGAGGGAGGGAGAGAGAGAGAGAGAATATTAATCGAACCGAATATGTTTAAAATGAGCTTGCTAATATCCTCGTTCCTACAGGACGACAAGCCCTTGACACGGATGCAGCATCAAGGGAGCACAAGAGATTGAGAACTCGAGGAAATTGGCCATTTGGAATGTGAACCTAAGGACCTAACCTAAGGAACACTCGACTTTGAAGGCGTTAACGAATTCTGTCGAAGCTTGCAGATTCGGGGAAGGAGCCACAAGGACTCTCCTCCGCCACTTCTTCGACCAACCCCCTCAGGAATTACCTCACGATGGGGGCAACTATCTCATCTAGCTGCCTCTAATCAATTCTAAATACCTCAACATCTGTCACTTCTGGTATATAATTTAAATATCAATACCTAGGTTATAAAATTCATATATGTTAATTTCTATAATAATCGTATACATATTATTTAAAAAATATTTAAAATTTCTTTATATAGTTAATAATAATGACTCGAATTATCATAATGGCACCTACTTTAAAAAATAATGTTGAAATTAGATCTATGGAAAAAAAACTTATACGAAATATCTGTCTATTGTATAAAAAAGTTCTTAGCAATAACAATAGTAATATATTATCGGTAATCAATACCTAAAAACGGACCGAGAAACTATATTTTGTTAAGAGGAAGAAAATGGTCCGGGTAGAGGTCAAAAAAATTCTCTTATGTAGGGAGAACTTTTTATTGGTAAGCCGACGTTTAGACCCACATTGCAGGTGTTCTTCTGGGCTAGCTTGATGGGCGGGAGTTGACACCAGACCATATCTGTTAAGCCTTCTGTCATGCTGGATCGGTTAAATTATAAATATATTTAAATATTGGCAAACCTCAAAGCCTCTGTTCCTGACTTCTTTAATCCACTATACAAATGATACCATTGTGAAGTTCATTTCTATTTAAATGAAAAAACAGAATGAGCTGTTTCAGTTTCTACATCCAGATTTTATGATTGTTATTTCAACTCAGAGAACGCAGAGAAATATGATTAAGAGATTTTTCATAAAAACTATAATTTTTTTTTTTACCTATAAAACAAAACTCACACAGGAAAAACTTAAAACTTTGAAATTGCAGTGTTCTTTTATTAATTTCTAATTCAAGTATACTCTGAAATATTTTCATTTAAAATTTATAAATTTTAATTATTATCATTAGACTGGTTATTACAAATACTGGAATTCCGAGCAATAATTATATAAAAGTAACTTTGTTCCGGGACTCCCCTTAGCATCCTTAGAATAACAAGCATGAACAGAAAAACAACTATAATATTTTATAATATCTGACCAGAAGGCGAAATAATAAAAATCGTAAAGTGCTAAAAAAAGTATTAAAAAAAATGAAAACAAATAAACAAAAAGGACGAATTATTACATATTTTAAAGAAATTTAAGAGAATAAACGCATGATCTAGGATGCAATAATATATTTACATAATGTATTTACATGATAAATTGTTAATTAATTGTTCATTAATCAGAAAATATAACGGGCTACACAAGCTCTATACAAAATATCAATAATTTAAGTGATGTAATAATTAGTAGATAGTTATAGGAGTATTTATTATCTGTATGTAAATAGATGTCAATTAACCTTATTTTATTTTTTAGCATTATTATCATCGATAAGTTCAACAATACTTAGAACATTTCTACTTTCAGTCATTTCATTAAACAAGACACAAATAAGATCTTTTAGGAGAAAAGAAAAGTTCAACCAGTTATTATTCGTATCAATTACACTACTAATAAACTACTTTTTAAATAAATATATGCATTATTATATCCATTGAATTTTAAGTTTTAAACTAAAGTTAATAATTAAAAGAAATTGTATAGCTCGAGTGTCGCCAGTCTCGAGCAAGCTGTTGAAGTTTACCCCCTACCAAAATTCGCTAAAGAAGTTTCCATTTCAAAAATATTTGGGAGATCTTGTCAGAAACTATAACGGGATCTATTTGTTCCCAATTTTTATTAACTGCACTACATTTTATCATCATCTATTTAAAATTTCTTTAGTTAAACCTAAAGGGATGCTTTCTTAGTCAATAGTTAATATAATTTAATAAACATCTAGGCAAATTTTTATAAATAATAAATTAATGCTTTTAATGAACGTTATGATTTTATTGTTCGACCAAAGAGAGTATAATTATGTATAATTTATTATATAAAAGAAAAATATGAATGAAGATCTCTTTTGTTTTAGCGCTGTAGAGGTTGGTAGCCATGAATACGCCATTTTTTATCGCAACAGCAGGAGGTCTTTGTCTTCTTTGAGTGGTTGCACATTGCTAAGTATTGTTCTGGAAACGCTTGATTCTCAGGACAACATGGACGTTCATCTTATGAAATATTTAAATAAAATAGAAAAATGCATAAATAACACAGTAAAAAAATACAATTACAATCACAAATTTATCAGAAAAGGTGAACAAGGGTTTGTGAACAGAGGGAAGATCTCATTTTTTCAGTTTTTGGTAATTTTATTCTGCAGGTTGTCGTTTCGAGTTGAGTCACAACAAGTTATAACTTTTTATTCGTTTTTCTTTTAATATTTTCCAAAAATACAAGCTATCATGAGCTGTAGTACGAAAAAAATAATAAAATTATGAGAAATGTATATACTTCGGTAATCATTTCATCTAGAAATGAACGTTTCATCAAACATATATCATCTATACTTCGAAATGTTATCTGAAACTTTTATTTCTTGATGACATGATTACCGAAGTATATACATTTCCCATCATTACATTCTTACTTCCAAACAAAAGATCATGATTACTTGTGTTATTGGAATGTATCAAAAGGGAAATGAATAAACAGTTAAAACTTGTTTGTAACTCAACTCGAAGCGACAACCTGCAGAACATATACCCAGTTCTTTATTTGAATCTCAAAACAATAAAATAAATAAATTCCTACAAACATTAATGTTTTTCCCGAGACTGTTGTAGTTAAAGAAATATCTTCAATTCAGCATGTTTTCATTTTTACTCCTATGCATAGATTTAAAAAAAATATTTCTATGAAGATTGCCTTTAAAACTAGTACCAATATGAATGTAAATCAAGTAAAAACATCTCTATCCTCCCTTTGTCTCAGAACCTAGTCCCAGGACTTTTAAAATGTCAACTTTTTTTTTAGTTCATGTTGTGACAAAAACCTTGAATAATTTAAACAAAGTCATTCATGTCAATTCCAGCCGTTGTTTCAATTGTTTATGCATATTGGATAAACTAATGTTTCCCAAAATAGAATTATTTATGATTTGTCATGATCTCAGTATATGTTTGAGCTTTTAAGAATAATTATAAGGTAATATTATGTGTATGTTATTTATCCTGATTAAATTATGTTATTGTTATTTGTTTATGTTATATATAAAATAAAATCATATATGTATAAAATTTGTAAGTAACATTTGGAGATCGACACATATTGGTTATAATCATAAGATAAAATATGTATAGAGTATTAAAATTGATTGGGTAAGTCAGTTTGTTTAAATAGAATATGATTTATTATTTAATAAATTACTGATTTTTTAAAACAAAGAAAAAAATTGCCTTTAAAATTATAAGTAAGTTTTATTAGATAATACTTATTATTCCTTTTGTTTTTTAAATGTATTTACATAGTTATTAATTACTATAGTTATTACCGATATAATATTGTTTTAGTTCTTATATTTCAATTAATTCATTTATTTTATTTTATGATTTAAATCATTCCCAATTTTGTATTTGGTTTACTGAATTACATTATTTCTATACTTTACTTTATCTATCTTTGTTCTATAAATTATTATGTATCATTTTAATTTGTTGCATCTTTATAAACCTTGAAGAAATCCTGCGAATTTCGGTCGAAACGTATTTAAAAAAATCTCTCTCTCTATATATATATATATATATATATATATATATATATATATATATATATATATATATATATATATATATATATGTATATATAAATTCACTGTATAGTATACGATATATGGCTGGATGTTTACAAAAGGCTGGAAGAATTATGGTCTCTTTAATATTAATCCAAGGGCGCACCTTGCCAACTGCAATAAAAATTCCCCTACTCTATTTTCCACGGCTCCCCCATTCGCTATTACTAAAATCTGGCCTTAAAAAATTAATCATTTTTATGTGACTCGGGGGCTGGAGTGCAACTGCAGGCAGGGGCGGTCTTTTGTGCCACCTCTGGCAACCTATTTTTATGGTAATGTGGAAGTCCTCCTCGAACGAGGCAAGAGTAGGGAGAATCTTCACCCTTCGCGGTACGGGCTAAAACATCATTCGAAGAAGGAAGGGGAAGAATTGAAAGAAATAATAAGGTTATTGTTAGTACTCAATTATTGTTTATTAATTTAACGTCCATTTGATTTAGAATAGCTAATACAAATAAAATACCTGACAATGTACGTGATTAGCATATCTATTCTAAGTCCCTTCCGAAGGACGGCATAACTAGTTCTCTTTTTCTACCTTTAAAAACCCTAATGTCACCTGCCAGGTAAATTCTTATGATAACTATTAGTATATATTTATTACCACTAGACCACAGACGAAAACTTAAAATAATTGTTAATTGGTACAAATCTGCGACCCGGTGGTCGCAAGGGCACCATGCCCACAAAATTGTTAATATTTTAGGTAAATTGTTATTAATAATTAATATGATAAATACTTCCATTTCCTTTTTTCCCCATTTCCAAGTAACTTTTTGAAAGCTACGCTTATTTATAGGTACACTATACTATGTGCCTTTAATTACTCATAAACAACATGAATTACCAACATATATGTCATTAAAATGTATAAAAAACATTATTATCCTCTTACAATCAACAAAAAAAAAAGAAAAAAAAAATATATATATATGTATGTATATTTTACAATGTTATAATGTTATTTTAAAAACAAGATTTTAAATGAGTCAACTTTGATAATAATTTAACACAAGAAATACAGTTCAAGTTTAAGCACACAATATATTTTTGAAACCTTTACAGCTTCTCTATTAATTTTATATCAACATATGATCTATGACTTACTGATCACAACTTAACAATATTATCTCCCATTATACTCCATAACAATATTAAACCCATTTTTGAAAAATTTGCTCTTAACACATTTGTGAACTATGGCATCGATATATTCTTAAATTGAAGTCAACATTTCAAAATAAAAACAGTCAATTTGGGCCGAAATGTATTTTATAGTTCTTGTAAGACACTGGCCAATTCCTTATGATTGTCAATAACACTGTGAACAATTTTTTTAAGCTGCTTCTATAAATAACGAAGAAATGCATTTTAATTGATTAAAGATACGGAAATTTGGCTGTCCTGAACAAATACAAAAATTAAATTTATTTATTTTCAATTTTCACACTTCAAAAAATAGCAGCAAGGTTTACTAACATTAATACGAGTTATTTGTAATCATTTCTGTAATTCACAGACTTTTTTCAACTAGAATAATTTTAAAATTTTCATATTTCTTATTAAGAGTTTACTAAAAAGGAAGATTTCAGAGATATTCTACTAAAGAATGTAAATATATTAGAACAAATCGTTGATATAATTTGGTATCAAGAATATTTCCGTATTGAAATAAATACTTCTATATTCTGAAAGAGCCGGGTACAGGTAATGCATTGCGTTCATACGACGGTGACGGTTCGAAATCGGCTCTGATCAATAACTGTTTATTCATTCCTGTGGGGTCAGGAAACTGGCTACCCTTTATTGATGGGAAGCTATGATAATTGAGCAAAAACTTGGCCAAATCAAAACCTTGCAAAACCGTTTGCCAATAAGCACATAGAGGGTTGAAGCTGTACTGGACACTTTATAATTTTTCATCATTATATCCGCTCGTCTGAACCGTTGATACTTTTTCCAATATAAAAAAAAAATATGACGAAACACGCTTCGAAATAACGATTCATCAGATTGCGACAATTAAAGTTTATGAGCTTTCCTAACGAAGTCGTAAAAGTGTCCCTAAATGAAAATGAGGTCAATTTAAAACGCCATTAAAAAGGGAATGAATGGCAAAGCGATTGCAATTATTACGGCATGCAAAGCAATGTGCATAATAATAAGTGGAGGGGGTAAATAAAAAGTGGTGGGGGTAAATAACCATGTGCACTTAGTAGCAGAAAAGTGCTCACTAACGAGCGACTCTTTGTCTGGTTATTTTGTTTTTTATTAGCAAAAATAACTAATATTTTTTAATTAATTGTCGGGCATTACTGCTTATTTTGCTAAATCATATTAAGTGAATTTACTATTAAAAAAATCGACTCCACAAATGTCATGTTCAAACGTTTTAAATCCGAAAAGTATTATATTTTTAAAATATATTATTACCATTCTGATGAAAATGTATGTAAAAATAATCATAAAAATACCTGATAAGTGGACCTATCAATTAGGCGTCAATATATTTGCACACCTGTTGCTTAATTTGGTTATATATATATATATATATATATATATATATATATATATATATACATACTTAAACTTTTGGAGTAGATCAGTGATATACACATGAACAGAATTATTTTTAATATAAAGATGAAGAAAATATATGTATTATTTTATTCACTTACTTCGTGGTTGTTTAATAGACATATAAAAATCACTGAAATTAATTGGAAAAACATGTGAAATACGAATTTGCTCAGCGTATAATTTTTAATAAATATTTAAGTTTTAATTAATTGAATATTTTCAATTAATTTATTATAATTTATATTGGGAAACAGAAAAAAAAATAAAAAATTAGCCAGTCGATTAAATTTTCTTTGACTCTTATTTATCTCTTGAGACGTTTCGACAATGTGCCATTTTCAATCTTATCACATTTTGTTTTCTGTATCGGTAACCAATCGAAAGGAAAATGTTTTTTTGTTTTTTTTCTCTTTCCCAATATAAATTATAAAGGAAATGAGTCCAGTATAGAAGAAAAAAATTATAAAATTAATTTATTATTTAATAATTCCAATTTGATAACAACTTATAAGCTAAGACGCAAATAACAAATGTACGAAAAAAAAAAAAACTTCTTCTAATGTTTCCATAGCGCAATCGCAGTGCAACCTGCCGGACACAATGTAAATCAAACACATTGCGGTCATAGTAAAATAAATAAATTAACTAATTATAAAAATTACCTATCGGACCGAATTGTGAATCTAAACCATTCTCGAACCCACACTAAAAAATGTTATCAATATAAGTCCAACCGTTTAGGAGGAATTGAAAGACGTACACACGATCGGAAGAATATTATATTTAAATTAGAATAAAACTATATTAAAACAGAAGATATTATATATATATATATATATATATATATATATATATATATATATATATACACACACATGACATGATGGTATTCCTTGTATTCTACTTTTTATTAAAGTAAGTGACCATTTCCATTACAGATTTCAATCATATTTATTTTAGTAACAACGAAAAGTATTCGATGCCATGCACCGTATTCGTCTATTCAATTTGCTAGACTATCATAGAATAAAAGTCGTTTATCATAACTTTAGTCCATTATCTACATGGGAAACTAGGCCGTCACAGAACTCCGAAGCAACAAGTCTAGAACTTTTTCTATCTCGTCCAAAAAATAAATAATAGGATACGAGATTGATTCAAAAAACGCCTAAAATAAATGTACTTGATTTTCAATCATTGATAGTTTTGAATTGCATATTTCATATAATAAATTTAACCCTTATTTATATAAAGCTATAATTGGAAAGGTTTATAACATTTAATTTTTACATAATTAATTACATATTATATTTCTATTTTATATTAATGAGAAAAATATTTACACAATGGTAATATATTTGAATAAGGATAAGTTTAGACAGTAAGTTATAATCTATATGAATATTATATACAATAATATTTACATACGAATATGCAGTTAGAGGGACTAGGATAGACAAATAAGCGAAGACTAAGATGAATGGATTGCGAAGAAAATGATAAAGCACCAATAAAGCAGGAGTTAACACCTGGATGACAACGGCCAGGGACAAAAGAGAATGGCGATTGGTGTTAGAGGAGGCCAGGACTTGCTCCCTTATGGTCCTTTATCAGCGAAATTGTTACACACTTTTACTTTTAAAATATATTTGAATAAGAATACGTTGTATTTGAATAAGTTTCCCATCATCTTACCTGATAACTTAAACGATCAAGTAACTACCATCATTTTTAACCGTAAGTACCAAGTCAGCAGTGAAGAAATGTCATCATCATTGCGGAATATCGGATGCAAGGAGCGGAAAAATATTCCAAAACAGTCGCCTGGAGTCGGTTGCAACCCTGGAACCTCTGGAAGATTAATGAAGGAGGCCGCCGATCCATGGAGCCAACGTATTAAACTAAATGGCTGTCACCTAACCCCGCCGGGAATTTTGTTTTTTTTTTGTTTGAGGGGTTCGCAGGGGCGTCTTAGCTATCTCCTTCGGCCATTTATAATTCAGGAGGACTTCCGTATGCCTTCCAGTCCCGGATGATAAACATTTAAGACCTTAGCTGTTCTAAGAAGAAAGAAATCAACTGAACAAAGTGCTTTCGAAATTATTAAAATAGGGAAGAATCAAGTATATTGATCAAACTAAGCTAAAAGAACGATCTATCATCTCCGGAATTCGAGGTAGTGCGTAAAATGCTCCTTGGTTTATTTTAAATTACACCAAACCCAATGAACATTCCTACAATAAAGTCATATATTCACAACAAATACACAACATTTCACTCATCAACAAAAAATCACCGAAATCCTCTTTTCAACTCCCTGTTACCCAGACTTGATGGGAAAATATTAAAAAGACAACGGCCAAGAGACTTAATTATTGATAATTTTCTAAACTTGATGTTCCTATAGCACAGGAAAGAGAAAAACAAACTCTAAGATCAAACTTGCTGGACACGCGATAAAATGCAAATGAAAAAGTAAGGAATAAAAATTTGAAAAAAAAACACCTCCAAACAATGAAGGGTATTCCGTTTAGTATATTAGTATATATTATAGTATATATTAGTATAGAATTTGTACTGTTTCTAAGTTAATAGTTGTGCAGTAAAGTAATTTGGTTGTGATCTGGCTCAACCGCGGGATCAATTAGAGAAGATACTTCATATTTTTGATAGGATTTAATAGGTAGCGATGTAGTCTAGCTATATTTTGCCTTCAGGAATATGCCCTACAATATATGCTGATATACGCTAAGATTTTTCCTAACCCGCATTCAATCCCATGCTTTTCCTACATCTCCTAAATTCCCAAACAGATGCTCTCTAATCAGTTATAATTAATAGCTTAAATCCATCAGGAGTAATGGGTGACTTTCTGTCATTTTATATGTATGTGCTTTTATTTGTATATTTTTATTGGCTCAGCTTAATTCTTGTTTTGTTTTTTTTGGTATATATTTATTATTTTTTTCCTTGACCAGAACATTGTTTTTAGTTTATATATATGTTTAAGTACTCGTGTAAGTATTGTTTAATTCATATTATTTAGGCTCTTGGCCTAGATATGTATTCAATTACTTGTGTACACATCTGTTATTCTTAAGTGACCTGGTCCCAGAATAAAATTATTTTTCTATATATTACGTAACTTATCCTAATATAAAATATTAGAAAACACTGAGAAACCTTAGAAGAACAGATATAGATTGAATAAAAGTGCCTAAAGAAGCCGTAAAATTTCAAAAATAATGATAATACCGTGGTTTGAAGATCCATATATACCAAAAGTGGTAACAGGCACTTAAGTATGCAAATTGTTTAAGCCCGGTGTACACTGTTTTAGTTGGTGTTTAATAATAATATAAAAAATCTCTACAATTATAGGCCATGAAATGTATTGGATTCAGTACATCGCTGGTACTACTGTTTCCAATCCAACGGTCGTGCAAGGATGTAATTCGGCCGAGATCAAATATGGAGGGAACCCACTCTATAAAGGCTGTTGCCAGATTAAATAATTTGCCTGCTATGGCCGATCTCGAACTCAAGAGAGTGAGATCAGTAACCCAACACTCTCAGTAACCCCAGTTTTCTTAGTTATCTGTAAAATTATTCTTAATAAGAACATTTTTAATGTTTTATTTCAAATCAACCGTATTATATAGTTGACAGAGATAAATGTACTCAGTCATAAATTGATAAATGAATGTTAATTATAAATCGAATATACAAAGTTTATATATGCTGAATATATTTTAAATACACAATAAGAGCAGCTCATACATTATGCATCTGAGGCCATATTAAAAAATAAATGATTCAACGCTTGTCACGAGTTTGTGATCGTTTTGAATAATGAATGAGTGATCGCTAATCAACTTGTGACATCATTGCCCCTTCTGTTTTAATCTGATATAGTTGTGTTTCAATTATTTATTCACGTGTCGACCTTTCACACCAACGAATAATTATTAATGTAGAAAATTCCGTTAATCAATTATATAATATTTAAAAATTAATCGGATCCGAATTATATACAAGGAAGTATAGTAAACGTAAACATTTTCAAATTTCAAAGGAAACATGTGATGTATTTTGACTATTACTAAATCCATTTTAAAAAGTTTGTTAAGGCATCTATTAGTTCCTTTCATGCCCTTTCTGGCATAATTCAAAAACTGCTTGTCATAGTATGTTTAAATTTCATTTTTCATAACATCACCTGTTGTTGTTGTTAATTCATTTTACGTCACATATTGCTACTATGGCTAATCGGACGATGCTAAGTTGAGACCTCTAAATTTTGCCTATTCAGGTATAATTAGGATAGGGATTTTTAAGGAGTACCTGACATCGTACAGGCTCGGGACCCCCCTTTAACGTTCCTTCCCTTTTCAATCCTTTTAAAAAATCCTAGGGTCACCTGCCGCACAGTGGAACGAGCGTTAGGGAGGTCTGGACATTCATTAATATCTCCGCTTCTGGTTCTCCTAGAATAAGGCTATTGCTACGGTTTTAAAGCTTTTTGAATGGACTATTTAATTATATGATAAACAGGATCAAACATTTTAGGGGAAACGTGTAAAAATTCTAGATTTGATATTTCGATGTTCGATAATTTATTATCTAACATTGTACCTATATACTACTAGAATCGGTACAATACAGTATTCTATGGAAAGACAGATACATAGGTATTAAATAAAGTTATAAAAAGTAACAAACCAAATAATTTAATTATTAAACAAAATGAATATAATAATTGATAATTACTTTTGTTAGTTAATACACTAGGTATAATTGATACATCAAAATTATAATAAATGTAGGTGCCTATATAAAATTGTTTTATTTAAATAACGAAATAAAAATTTAAAAAATAAATAAATAAAAATTTAAAAACTTGACGATTTGTTGTAGGGACTATTGCACCTATGTGCACCATTACACATATGTCGTTCAAATACCACACACAAACTAAGTTTCATTGTTAATACTATTATGTTAGATAAGGATTCGGATAAATGAATGTAAACAAACATTGATAAACAAAAGAAAACTTGCGAAAAGTAGACGCCAATATCAACAGAAATTATTTTAAATTAATTCTAAAGGCCCGGAAAAGAAAAAAATCATTTTCTCGGAAAATAGCACCTAGTAGCAGAATCCGACTAATGGAAAAAAACTTCAAACATTCTAGTTATTTACTGTGAAGGTAGTTTTTTGGGCGATTTTGAGCGATTTTCGCAATTCATTATTTTAGTTTTATCCCCCAATTTTCACCAAAAATCCCAGACGTTTGAAATAATCCCAAGTTTTATTTGCCTAAAATATCTTATTATGGATGAGTTTTTTTCCAGTAGGTGCACGATTAATTTAATGCATAACCTCAAACAGTGGATTGCTTTAAAAATATGAGTTTTTAGAAAAATTTATATTTCGATTCAGAATTTTTCATATAAGATTTAATTTCACAATTAATTTATCTATAGATTTTGTTGAGAAGAAGTATAAAGTATAATTTAAGATCAAAATAAAGGACAAATTTAGTTATTAGAGAATTGGTCCAATGTCCAACTAATGCGTTGATTCGTTCCACTGTGTGCCGGGCTACGAACCCGCGATCTTGGGCTTAGTAGTTGTTACGCTAACCACTAGACCACAGGTCGCCCCTGACATCATCTGAAGATCATAAAAGATATTTATTACAAAAATTATTTTTCCTCTTTAGCAACGGTTTAAGTAATCAGTTATTGTTTAGTCATTTGTCGTGCTCGATCGGTTATACATTAATAAATATTTTATAGGGCAAATCACATCCATGCTCAATACATAGAAAGCTATGACATTAGATTAGATACTTTCCTTATAAACAAAACCAACGTAAAAAAAAAATCATTACTTTTTTTAATGGAAAATTATATATCAAAACAATACTAATTGGGTTCTCATACCCTAATAGGATCGCTAAAACAAGTAGCACACTGGTATTAATGTAAGCATTACTACATTGTTTTAATGTACTTATTTTCGATATAAGTAAGATGCAAAATATTAATACTAAATATACATTTTAATTTTCGTAGCTGCTTTGAATGTGTTCTTTTTTTGTGTTTTTTCACGAAAAGGCCTTAAAGACCATGCGAATATCTCAACTACTGCTTCTTCTTGCGGATGAAGCTTCCTAATTTCCCATAAGTCCCTCATGAGCTCTGCGTGCCTAAGTCTTCTCCCCTCAGACCACGCAAGACCCTTTTTGGGGCGTTTTTTTTCCAACAAGAACCTTTATTCCCTTGAGCGTCCTTCCGTATTCGTCTCTGTCAAAACAATCTTGGTCTGTTAGCCCCACTTGGTCCATATCATCCTTAAGTTGTTTGAAATAACCCGTTGAATTTTCGTGATAGTGGATTCGGTGAAAAAGTTTATGGTACAGTCTTTCAGGATTCATCCTCATCATCTGTCCATTGAACCAAAGCTTTCCCACCCTAACGTAAGTTTCTAAGTTTCGTTATAGATTTCTTGATTCAACCTCAACCTGTATCCTTCAGGAATTCTCCTAGGTGCGTAGATTCTTCTGAGAATTCTTCTTTCTACTTTCAGAAGCCTCTCTAGGATGGGAAGACGTTATGGGTTTCTGTTCCATAAAGTATAACAGGCCTATTAACAGATAGGTTCTTCTTGTTGTAAAAATTACTGGTGGCGAAGCTTAATTTCTCCAATTTGGCGACTTTCTCCTCAAACCCCTCTCCATCCGGCCCACTGCTGCATATAATTTCTCCAAGGTATTTAAATCTCTGCGTCACTTTAATTGTCCCGTATTTGATTTCAACCTGTTTCTTCGTAAAACCGGAGTCTGTGGTCATCAGTTCCGTTTTCTCAAAAGATATTTGTAAGCCAGTTTTCCTCACTATTTCCAAGAGGGCGTTTATTTGAGCAATTGCATCTTCTTCTGTATCTGCTAAAAGTGCAAGGTCGTCTGCATATGCGAGACATTTAACTTTGACGTGGTTGTTCTTAGTCCCTAGGGTTGCACCTGAATTGTTGATTTTCCACAGCTCCTTCATGATCTTGTCCAATTTTGGTAATTTTCGAATGTGTTTATTATACAAATAATTATATAATATAAATAACAAACTATTATGAAGGCGCTATACGTTCCTACCAGAGTCGTGTAGTTGTTGAGCGAGCACAGACCGAGGCCGCAGACTAGATCCTTATAGCAATAATTAATTTTAAAACTTCATTAATTTTCTTCCGTAGGTACAAAGCTATTAATCTCAGAGCCTTCCGTATGACGTCACGAACAGTAGCCCACTATTCCATGTTCGTAACAAAATGCCTCTTGTTTACTAATTATATTACTAATGATCATATGCATATATATATACAAGCATGTGTTTATATGCATAACGTTTAATTATTTTTTAAATGGTAATAAAGCCTATAGGTTCACGTTAAAGTACTTTATGGATCGGTCAAATAAAACTACAACAAAATTCTGAATAAACAAAAAAGGATAAAAATTATTTAGGAAAAAAGGTTAATATAATATAAAAACTAGGATAATACAGTAATTAATAATTAAGATAAAAGAGAATGATAATAATGGATACAACAAAGCTTTAACATTAAAGAATATCCTTCCTTAATAATACCCTACTTTTTTTTTTTAATTCCAAAGTTTTATTTTATCACTAATATTTTCATTTTAACTACTGTTTACTCTATTCTTCTATTTTGTATATTATATTTTTACCCAAATATAATATTTATCATTACCCTCTGTACGCCTGGGACCAATCCCATTATGTATACTTTTTCAAATAAAAAAAAAAAAATTTCCCTTGGTGTTATTATTCATTCAAATGTAAATTTAAAGTTTTTACTACACAATATTGTACATTTTTTTTTTAATGACGTCTTTATATGGAGCATGTTTACATTTTGAGGCACATTTTTGTTCTTTATATTTATGGTATACTAATTAGTTATTTCGTGTCCTACAATTTGCTCTAAAATTTCAACCCTTAGTACAATATGAATTTTCAAGATAGGGAATTTGTAAAGCACTAATCGCACAACACTCCATCCTTACTGAATTTCTAACACGCACTATATAATTAAATAAATAAAGCATAGAGATTATTATGATTAATATATCAACATTACGGTAATTTCCTCTTCTTCCGCTCTTTGTTGCAAGAATTATAATTTTTTTTTTTCTTTTTATTCTTAGCCCCTTTGGGTTTGAAGGCTTCTAATTAGAATTGAAGATAGGATGGAGAGGTATCTCTTGTACTGTACGATGTACATTTTAAGAGGAGGATGAGAAGGTGGAAGGAAATTATAATTATTACCTATACAATTATTTCAGTACAAAATAAAATTATCGTTATCAGGAGTAAAGAGTTTTAGAAATGCATAAGCATTGTGAAGTAAAAAAAAGAGAAATTAAATTATATGATTGCTAATTCAGTATGTACTTCATACACTGCCAGCGTCGGGTATCCGTACGCCATAAAGTACGCAGGAGTAACCATAAATGAATTATTTTTTAAAAAGTGCTCAACCAGTGTAAGTAAAACATGTAGGATGACGATATTCGATAACTTATCTCAACAATCGTTGGCTTACCAAACACAAATTTAGGTAATAATTCCGGAGGTTGTGGCTTCAATTTGTGCCACTAAAAATTTGATCTTTTCATTCGTTTCCTTTTTAATATTTTCCAAAAATACAAGTTATCATGAGCTTTAATATGGAAAAGAGGATGTAATTATTGGAAATGTGTATACTTCGGTAATCACTTCATCTAGAAATGAACGTTTCAACAACCATATAGCAGTTAGTTATACTTCGAAATGTTCGTTGAAACCTTTATTTTTTGATGAAATGATTACCAAAGTCTATTAATTACCAATAATAACATTATCTTTTCCATACTAAAGCTCACGATTATTTGTATTTCTGGAAAATATTAAAAATGAGACGTATAAACAGTTAAAAGTTGTATTTCAACTTGAAGCGATAACCTGCGAAACAGATACCGTACTTTGACAATAAAAAGCAATAAAAAATACATACCACGGCTCTCACTCATGCCATTAATCATAGAGAAAACTGAACGGACCTAGGACCTCATCCGGAGTCATACACTATTTGTCGATATTATTAAGTATCGATACTATTAAGAACTAATCGATGCGGTCATAAAGATAGGACGACCTTTAAGTAATTGAAGGAGGGAACGGGAGTTGATGAATGTCATCTCTGAGGCAGGCAATCAGTCTTATCTCCTCCCGCCTCAGATGTTTATTAATCATACGTTGGATCATATGTTTGATCATATGTTAGGTCATATGTTGGATCACACGGAGCTACCCACTAAGCCGGGGGAGTCTAATAGCATTCCTAGCTTCTTTTGTAGTCGAAAATCATTGAAAGAGTCCCAATAACGTGTTGTATTCATTGGCAAAATTCATCCTTCGTGATTTCTACCAAAGCAATTAATGCAAATGAAACAATCAATTTTTTTCGTAAGCCAATGTTAGATTTTGTTGATGGATATATGTACATACATACAGTCTAAGCATTTTAATTTTCTCCAAAAATGTCGTACGTGATACGTGAACAACCTGTTCCTGCAATAAACAGAAATTGGGCACAGTTGTTGATAGGAGCTGTGAAGAGAGGTGCTTTGGCCGATATTACGTTCATTCGACAGGTTTTCCCTCCAATTAAGGGTTTATTATAGGGGGTGAGTGAGCCTAACTTATCTGCCACATTCGGTCTCCAATTGAGAATTTATAAATCATTATGAGTTTAAGTACGCAACGTACCGAGTACGAAATCTCCCTCAAGATTAAGAATAACATATTAACTGTAATATGTTAAGGTGAGAACACCTCACATTATCAATTGCACAATTTGCAAATACAACTGGCATTTTTCATAATTCAAAGTATTGGCATGACGGACAATACTGCTTTGAGAAATAAAAGATTTAAACAATGTTTGAATAAAAATGATCAAGACTAATCGTTGATTTTTAGCACAGTTTGATATTGATATCATATGTTAAAAGATATGATATTTTTTAGGCCTACGAGAGAAGCACTCATTCTTCTTTGGAGTGCTGATTGGAGAACTTGAATTTCAAAATATCAAGGTGTACCAAACGAACCCCTAACTGGAAATAGGCGATACCAATTGAAGGTACAGTTCTCATAAAAGGAAAACTGCAAACAGAGATTTGTTTTGAAAGGTATAATCCAGCTTACGGAATAAAAATATTTTTGACTATCGTTCAATATTTTTATTTACCCAAAATTAGCACTGGGGCGCCATTTTTCGGAAAGAGTTAGCCACGCGAAATTTGGTTTGAATTCCACTTGGAGAAATTTTATGACTAGCAAAAAAGTCCCTTATACAACAAAACTAGAAGTTTATAGGTCAGTTTCTCGGGCGATAGTTGGTTATGCTGGACAGGCTTGGGGTTTCGAGCCTTATGAAGTTTTTGGAAAATTCCGAAGACATATTTTGAAAAAACTATTATTTCTCCCAAAATATGCACCAAATTATATTTTGGCACATGAAACTGGTATTGCTCAATATACATATACACACTTAAAATTCATTTTGACTATGTTTTGAAAGTCCTGGAAATGGCGGATTATCTCTTGCCCCACATCTTAGCGAACGAAGTGATAAAAAAGAAAGTTAATTGGTACAGAAAGTGGGTGGAATTTGAGGAACAATATGGAATGAATCTCGATAAGTCAGATCCATCTGACCTACGCTGGAAGTTGACTGCACTTATGCGCTGTATGGAAGAATCGGATAAGCAAAAGAATATCGATAAGTACTTGCAATCTAGATTTAACATGTATGCAGGGCTATGTGCGGTGGGTAGTCCCACTACAACTTATCTTAATGATATTCTTGACCTTAGGTCGATACGTTCAATTTTCCGCTGCAGAACTGAATTACTACTAAACTTCAGCTCAAAACCGTGGGCTCAAGAAAGTTCGGACAATTGTCCAGTTTGCAATTCCGAAGAAAAAGAAGGCACTCCTCATTTCTTGGAAACCTGTCATGTATATGGTGAAATCAGAAAGAAATACTTTGGTAGCGAGACTTGCGCCACGGAAGAATTACTTAGCTTACTAAATGGCGCCAATTGGAAAGCGTTAAGTCAGTACGTGCAGGAGGCTATATCCCGAAGATCGCCGCCAATTAGCCAA
Organism: Troilus luridus; assembly: GCA_964056705.1. Classification (NCBI taxonomy): domain Eukaryota; kingdom Metazoa; phylum Arthropoda; class Insecta; order Hemiptera; family Pentatomidae; genus Troilus; species Troilus luridus. The sequence goes on along the minus strand of OZ057416.1, from coordinate 14,060,716 downwards.
AAATAGGGAAGCATAGGTAATACAAAAATAATAATTTAAATATGAAATGTACTTATATTGGTATATGAACTATTAAAGGCTTTAATTGAATTGAGATATTATTTTTATTATTATTGGATGCTTTAATAGAATTCATATATTAATTTTTTAAATGTTCATATTTATGTATCTATGTATATATATTTATATTTATTTATTAATTAATAGTTTAGAGATAAGAAAAATAAATGAGATTGTCAACACAGACCTCGACAGACGGATCACCCATTGTCTAGTGTTCTAGTTAAGTTTTAATGAATTTTTACTGTATATATATTTATTTGTATTTTTTCCTAATTCAATCAATCAATATTTTTATTTCGTAAGCTTAAAGAAGTCCTTTCTTCAATATTTTATTTTAATATCCTTTCGACGTACTCCTAAACATTGAAAAAAAAAGAAAAAAGGTGCTAACCAACTAAGGACGGAGACTTCACGGATTTCGAGTTCGGGTAGTAGTCCGTAAAAGAAGGTTCATAAAAGCATTTGATGGTAATCGCATTATTAATAATATAAATAAATAAAGAATGAATTCTAAAGAAACATAAAAATCACTTTTCCATTTGAAGCATTATATTACTGATAGTTTTATATTAGCCTTTATAAGAGTGGGAGCGAAGTGGCTCAGAGGTACAGCGTTGAGTTTCCGTGTCGAAAGTCCTGGGTTAAATTTCCGTTTCTGGAAGATTTTATTGGATCTAGGACCCTTCTTCGGCTCATCCAGCCTTTATCAAGTGGATACTCAAAAGGGGGGTGGAAATCTGGTGATTGAGCGTGATCTAGGACAAATCACCTCCCTGCACAACCGCTCATCCAAGAAGCAGTACAGTCGCTACCACGTACTGAGTCCAAGACCCTCCACGATTGTGAATGCGATTATTAAGAGAAATAGCCCCGATTTCCTTTCATCTATTACAATGCCTGTCATGCGATGCATTTAGTGAAATAACTCTAATACGCAAAACAAAGAAATCGATATAACATAAATAATCCAATCACAAGAACTCGAATCAATTCGAAATTTTCCAGCATTTAATCACTTAGCTCGGAAGAGGGAGCGGACGGACATGAGCAGATCAAAGAGTGGACAGCAATCTGCAGGAGACGTGGAGTGGAAGAGACAAAGAAGAGAAGTGATTACTGTTGGGATTATCCGACACGTGTTGGACAGCCTTCGAGGAGCCCACTCCGGAGGATTGGTCTTGCCGGATCGGCAGGGTCCTCTGGTTAATATATAATTAGCAAGGATACCCTTGGGATGTCCTGGGGCGTCCTGCCGCAGAGGTAGAGCAGTCCCACCTTCCTTCATTGTGATCCTATCAACCTCCAATCTAAATACTAATGGGTTCCAAGGAAGGTTAGTCCTTTGGCCGAGAGGAAACTGAAGTAGTTTTGATAGGACCTAAACGTTCTTTGGGATACATAACTCCTGTCAAATCAGAAGATTTAATGCTAATGTGTTAAGTTATAATGTCATACAAACATAAGGCATATTAACAAAAAAAAAATCAGGCACTTCATTCCTATAAAATTGGTCTAAAATAAAGAAATAATGCATTAATAAGCATAAAATAATGATATAATCTGTTAACAGCCACGACTGGACCTTGTGGAGTCAAGCAATTGACCATGATCTAGAACGAATCCTGTACAACTGTTGTCTAAGAAACCGTACAGCCTCTTCCCATGTAATTAACCTAAGGACCCTTTATGGGTTGTATTGGTATAGGACTTTTTAAAAAATATGTATAGCGTAGATATAGCGTAGGTGGACGAGCCAATGCTAAGAGTAAATTTGATGGGAGATTATTGAGAGTTTTAAAATATTGAGTTATATGCGGTTATCGAAACTAAATGGTTATATGAAGATTTTAATAAACAATAACGCTCAGTATATGTAAAAGATATACGGCCACAATATGAGCATAATACAGTTAACAAACGGTAGATATATATATACTAGTTGACCCGGCCATGTGTTGGTTGCTATGGCTGTTGTAATAGTTTTAAAAAAATATTACGTTGAAATTTGAATGTAAATGAAACAATAACTGAATGAAAAAAAATGAAATATATTTTAGATTTTACATTTTATATCTTATATTTGTATTTATATCTTTATATCTTATATTTATAATGGTTTATTTTTAATTATGGATTGTTATATTGTTTTAAATTATATTAATATCACTAAAATCGGTCCCGTCATTTCGGATATAAGCCCGGGCATACATCGTGAAAGGAGATTTTATATATTAGATTACCTATATATATATTATATAGATAAGATTCCAGTTATTTGTTATATGATATATACTGAACTCGGAATCTATTATACGTACAGAACTGCAATAAGGCTTAAATTGTAGCAAAATGGATCTACCTTAAAAATGGTTACTAATGGTTTTTTTTCAAAAACGCACCGATAAGGAGAAACAGACCAAAAACTGAAATAACTCCGATAATTTCGCGGGTATTTGGCCACCAAAAAAATCACCATCCGTTTTTTCGGATGCAAATTTGGATATACACTATCATTTTAGCGTAAATCTGCCCTGACATGCCCTCAAAACATATAAAAAATGCAGCAGGTTAAAAGAAAAAAAATTTTGCAAATAAATATCACGGTCATTAATCGAAATAAAAATAGCCAGTATTTTAAGTTGGACAATGTTACATCTCTTTGCGCAATTTCATTAAAATCAGTCCAGTAGTTTCGGAGATAAGCCCGGACAAACATTGTGACAGGAGTATATATATATATATATATATATATATATATATGTATGTATGTATGTATATACGTGCTTAAGTGCACATTTACATATATTTAATGCGCAAATGCATTTTCACTCTAATCATTAATTACAAAAGAAGGTTTGTCTTATTTTTGTGACTTTTAGTAATCTAGGCCACGCTGGAGAGACCAATTATTCTCTAGTGCATTTTTGTCCTTAAGTGACGGCTCCGGAATAAATTTCACTTCTTCTTCATGAACAAAAAGTTGTGTAATATTATTTACAAAATATATCTTATTTGCACTTCTTTAATTTAATATTAGTTTCTAAAACGTAATTTCAGCTTATTAACAGATCAGAATTTATTATTATAAATAACAATATTCTTATTTTAACAATTCTTCTGTCGCCATTCTCATGAATCAAACTATAATCTTATCGCAAATCAAAATTCATTCATTAATAATAGTATCAGAAGTACAATTCAATTAATTGTTAATTTTCTTTGTTAAACTTTGTGTCGAGTTTAGAAAATGGGCCTTTTTGAGTTTTATAGAGGAGACTTTAGGTCCAAAAAATTCATTGTCAACCTAAGATGCCCGATTAAAGTTTAGTTGGCGTACCATATTTCAACTATTCAAATATTATAATTCGATTAATTACAAACAAGAATTTCTTTTTCACGGAATGTCCTTTGTGTCCACGCCAATATCATTATTTTCACTTCTTTCCATACCCTTTTTCTCCTTCCTTCTTTTTTCCCACCTTTTCCTTCTTTCATCGGTCCAGGAAATTCCTTTTCTCGCATCTTTCTTTTCCACAAGGACCATAATTTTTTTTAGTCTTTTCCCATAGTCATCGCTATCGAAACAGTCTTGGTCTGTTATTCCCAGTCTCTCAGTTTCTGTCTTCATCTGTTTGATGTACCCCCAGAACTCCTGTATCCTCTGATTTTATAGAAGATCTCTCTATTTAATCTCCTCACCATATGACCGTAACTACAAGAATATTATTGATTAAATGTGGTTTTAATTTTATTATGTAATTAATTTAGTAGGTTTTTCCGTCATGTTCGTGAGTTTTTTGTTCAGTAAACACTCGTGAATCGACTCACGGTTCTTGAAAACCACCTAGGGCTCACTCAGCTTCTATAAATTGGGTACTTTATTATAGTTTTACTGTTTCTTTTTCTTATTAGTTATGTGTCATATTACTATACTTATTTTTTGTATTACATCTCTCCATTTTTAAATATTTTGGTATCTTGTCAATCCAGTCCTAAAGAAGACTTGTATGTGCAATGTGGGTCGAAACGTTGGCTTCTAATGAACCTGTACCTACCAATACAACCCGTGTCTGGGGTTCAGTACATGGTAGTGACTGTACTGTTTGATGGACAACGGTTCTGCAAGGGGGTGTCTTGTCCTAGGTCACCCACAACCGCCAGATTTTTCCCCCTTATTTAGGGTACCATACTTTTAAAATTTTTTATAGAGGCTGGGTGGGCCCCAGGAGGGTCCTAGATCCTATATGATCCATCTCCCCCTACAAACAGACTGAATAAAAGTCATGGCCTGCAGCGGGATTTGAATCAGGATTTCCGGTATGGCAACTCAGTGCTCTACCACTGAGCCACTCCGCTCCCCTGCTTCTGATGAGCTGTTTATCATTATTTAAGGAATTAATTCTTTGATCTAAACCCTGTCCATTTTCTTCCTCCGTTTTTGTTATTACCATAAATCCGAACTATATTACGTTCTTTTCATAACTTAAATAGCTATAATTTGTTAGTTAAACTCAAATAAGTTTAAAGTTAAGAATAGGGATCTCCTATTATAAGAGTAATAAATAAAGCCACTGGAGAGGTACCTCTGGGTACTGTCCATCTTCATGCCTCTCATGCCAATTTATTGACCGAAAAACTGCTGATTGCCAATTTTTTTTTATTGAAAAGTGTGGATAAATATCTACAGCCCCGGTGAATAAGTGGTTAGTCGGATTTTGTCCAGAGAGAGTTAACTGCTTTCAGATAACCGGAATCGGATCATTCTCGTAATGTTTGGCTTGGAATGGAGTTGTAATATAAACAATAACTCCTTTTCAAGTCAATGCCTTACTTAGCCCCTTATTCACTACGAAAATAACTCGATTCCGTTTACTTAAGTACAAGAAACTCATTTTGGAGAAAATTGCACTTAGCTATTTATTCACCGGGGCTGTAGATATATATATAGAGAGGGAAAAAAAGTTAAGAATATTATTTTGTATGAAAGCTGATATGTGCGGAGTAGCATATTTCTGCAGTTGTGGTTTCTCCTGGTGGTTCTTCCCCTTTCTTCCACCTCCACCTTTCCCTCACCCCTTAATATCGTGACAAGAGGGCGCACCCCTGAGTAAATTATTCATAATTATCCCCGGAGATAATAAAGGATGTGGCTTCATTACGGCTAATACACGAGGGAGACGAGCTGGTTCGAGACCCGGCTAAGTGTTTCGACATTAGGTGACTAACACGTCGGGGGGCGCGACAACCCTGGAGAGGGAGGGGGCCCTGTTTGGCCCGGCAATGCGGACTCTTTTCCTCCTCACTGAGTCACAGCTTTCGGTTGACTGACTGTGACACGGAAAGTCACTAAGGCTGAGTCGCTATCTAGGGAGGTAGGGAGGGGAGATAACCCTTCGTTTACACAGGAAGATAAGCCACTTTGTTTGACCATCCCTTCCAACGAAATAAAGATTTATGTCTGTCTATATAAATATATATATATAGTTCTTTCCTCTGGAATAATCTTCTCAGATTAGCGCCCAAACAGCATGGAAAACGTAAAATGCCACAAACTGGATAACTGGTGTGTGATCTTCAGACATAACAACTTACAATGCCCAAGATCACGGGTTCGAAGCTCGAAGATTTAAAGCGACCCCAAGTGTGGCTCGGTGTCATCGATGTCAGACATCTCCTTAAAGATCCCAATCCTATTTATACCTGGGCAGGGGAATAGGATTCCCACTGTAGGCTCGTCCGATCAGCAACATTACCATGAAGTTCAATGAAACAAACAACTTATTAATTCATATAATATAGTTCTGTTCAGTATATACTGCAGTGGTAGAGCGCTGAGTTGCCATGCCGAAGGCCCTGGGTTAAAATCCCGCTCGCTGGTAGACTTTTATTTAATTTTTTGCGGTCGGAAATGAATCCTATGGGATCCGGGGGCTCACCCAGCATACACCCAGCGTACCCAGAATAAGGGAGAATGTCTGGCGGATGAGCGTGATCTAGGGCAAATCACCTCCCCGCACAACCGTTGTCCGATAAACAGTCTCTTTCATGTACTGAGCCTCAAACCCTTCACAGCAGTACTTATTTCATATCCAACTATTACATCAATGTTTAGTAAAATTTACGTATTTACACCGCGAATTTAAATTTTTTATAATTAATATATATACCACATAACCGTGCAAAAATAAAGTTTATTAATCACGCAGCAAAGAAAGTAAATAATGTTTGCGTATGTGCTTTCTAGTAAAATAAATTATAATCTTTTTAGCTTGAAACAACAACTTTTGTTTCTTATGTTTATTGATTTTGAAATAGTATCTTGAATAGCAATCACCAATTAAAACATTTTGTTTTTTTTAAATTTAGTTTTTAAAAATTTTAAGTTGCCGTTCACTTGAATAACTGAGTAATGGTGCGTAGGTTTGCTATTATTGTTTTTCAGTTTTAAACATAACCTTTACTATTTTTAATAACCTTATAAAAATAAATCGAAAAGCTTTAAAAAATCTTGTAAGAATTATTTGTCATGCTGTAGATGTGAAAGACTAGCACCTGCGAGTGGAAGTCCATACTGTATCTTCTTCTGAACCAATCAAATTAGGTAAAAAATCCACCTTCAACCAATGAAATCGAAATCCTGTTCCTTACGAAAGATTAAAATACATCCTATACTAGGTACAAGAAAATAGATGTCAAAATGTTTTCATACATGGACTGATAAGTATGGAATTGAAACTGAAAAAAGTGACATTAATATACGTTAATACTGTAATCTGGACAGAAGATCTATCTAATCGAGAGAGGGGAATAAAGTCGGATCAGGCATATTATCGTTTTAATAAGATTTATAAGTCTGGCAATTATCATATTATCGATAGTATAGATATAATCGATACGAGAGAGATAGTATCGATAAATTCAACGGGGAGGAAGGGGCGCCCAGGAACGACCAGTTGAGCAATAACACTAAGCTCACCTTGTAATCGTGCAATTGATGCGACTACAAGATTCAGTGAGCCATCGCGGGCTGCAGTGTACGGTTTATGTGTGCACTGCCGTTGTAAATCTCGTGTAATTGCGAATATAATACGTTTGAATAAATTTATTGATTTATATGGAGGTACTGTATTGAGGGCAACACTACATTAACCTTATGTGAATAGTCTGTTTAAGTAAAATAAATATAGAGTGAAGCGTGTTTTTTTATATTGAATAATAAATGTGTTAGTCAAAAGTGTTTATATTCTAAACAACAAAGGTTTGGTATTGATAAAAGTTGATTGAACCGAGATCACGTTCAATCACCAGGTTTCTCCCTCTCCCCGTTAAAGGTACCCACTTTATAGAAGGTTGCGAAGAATATTCGGTCCAAAAAAGAATGAGACCACTGGAGAATTTAGGAGATTATACAGCGCGGAATCGCGAAGCATGGACCTGATTAATATCGTTCAAGTGATAGCATCTAAAAAAATGAGATAGGCTTGTAAAGTTGCAGGGCTTGGCAACGAACGAATTTCAAGAAAGTTAATAAGCTCTGTGCCGACTGGGAAGCGATTTGGGGTATCGACATTATTGTAATAATTTATAATAATAATTATTATTATAAATTTATTAAGAATTAAAGAACATATTATTTAGGTAGCAGGAATATTATATTCGTATGTAGTGAAATTTTATATTTATTTTTTTCAATGATGAATAGGATCCTATCCTATATCTTCGTCAGAAAAATACCTATATGTATATATAAATACATATTAACTTACATATACAAATTTATCATCAAGAACCCCAAGACATAAAGGACCGTAATCACCCCGATCAAATGGAATCTCCATTCATTATCATCTTTTATTCATCATATCCTCCAGTACATCGGCGACACACATCCCATCACGGTACTCCCAGAAAGAGGATTACTATCGGGCCGACGCCTCCCCTTCCTATATCAGCTGATAAGAAGGCCCCTTTGATCCTGTAACTAAACATTTCCAAAACTAAATGAGAAAAGTAAACACGCAGGGGGAGTCTGCAGTAATGAGTCCCTCAAGGCGAAACTATTTGCCCCATAGCTCCCTCTCTCTGACTCAATCTAAAGAATAAAGGACTCCCCGAGCAAACAAAGGGTCTCTGATACGTGTTAGTGTTGCCCCATCCCCAAGGCAAGAAGTAAATGGGAGGATGGTTCGGTTAAAAAAAATATCATCTAATGCAAAGACTTCTTTTCTTCGTTTCGGTAAATCTCATTTACATGTTGGAATAAGAAAGGGTGGATTGATAAGCTATTTATTTTTTCAAATATTGTGTATAGACTCTGAGCTATCTTTAGACCCTGTTAAGGCCAGATGAAGTAGTAGCCCTATAAAGTATTATTAGTTTTAATCATAAAAAATTAAATAATTTTTTCGTAAAATAAAGAACATTTTCTTTACTTATTTTTCACATTTTTATTTAATATAATAATTTAAACGTTTATTTCATAGTTGTTTAGAATAATTTAACTTTAAAGGTAATTTATTTGTTTAGTAATAAGTGTAATATTTGTAATAAGTTTGAAAACTTATGTTACAAAAGATGAGAGAAAAACAAAAGCGGAGTCGATCGGCTTTTGTTCGCTCCGGCTAGACCAAGCCAGGCAGTGTTGGCACGAGCCTCTAGATGTTCACATCGTATACTCTATAGGAGCCCAAAATTGAATGTTGATACTAATTTTCTGCCTGCAGGTGTAATTAGTTTAAACTTCGTCATCGATTCGACCAATTCGATTGACCCAGTCGATCATCTCAACCTCTATTGTCTCAATATCTTCGCTCGCCCTGCCGACGAAAATCCTCTGTCGTCTCAACATCCAGCTCGCCCTGCCGAGAATCTACTACTGGAATCTACTTCGACAGACAGATTAGAGTTTTTTTGTTTATATCATTTCAACTACAAAACCACATAAACATTCATTATTTTGTAATAGATTTATATGAACATTTTATTTATTTGTAATTTAATAGAGTTAAATTTATTATCGTAAGATTAAATAATAATTGATTTATTTTTGTTAATAATTAGTTGTTTATAATTTAGTTAATATTAGTAACTTCATTTTCTAATTATAAAACCGTTTAAATTGTTCTTTTTATTTAATTGTTTTGTTTTCATTCTCAAAAGTATTAGTTATTTAATTTATGAAAATTGATTTATGTTATTAGTTTAATAAAAGGTTACAATCAAAATGACATGCGATCTGGTATAATTGAATCAGAAATTTATTTTCCCTTATACTTTTCGGAGCTCTCATCGAAAGGTCCGACAACTATTTCGAGGTTGCTCAAACAGACCCATTCATAAGGTTACTTAGCCTTTTTAAGTTATTACACTTAATCGAAGGAAACCCTGGCTGTTGAATGTGATCTCTGCCAAACCACCTCCCTGCAAAACCGTGTGCTTAGAAACAGTACAGTCTCTAGCATCTACCAACCCAAGAACATTCAGTGGCGGTAATATTTTTACATCATTACTTCAATGCTTTTTTCAAAAATTTGCATGATCACCGGAGCTTTATGATATTTCTCAATTTCAAATGATTTATTATTTTGTTATTTTGTTTAAATTTTTATTGATTTCAGTAGTTTTTTTTATAATTTATTTTTATTAATTGTTATTTTGATGGTGATTATTTTTAAATATTTTAATTTTGAAGAGAAAAGATTAGTCCTGGCCGGGTTTCGAACCCGGGTCGTCTGCTTTTTCGTAGCAATGCTCTAAACTACTGAGCTACCGAAGGACTGACCAAGGGTCGTATCCAAGTCACACAATCCGTTCTCTTCACCGATCCTATATCCCCGTGTACTCACAATTTTTGCGAGGTATACCCGAGGAAGAATGTTCATTGAACATTACCTTTAATTAGGATCTTATTGACTTACGTCAATATATTATTTATAATTTATATTGGGAATGAGAAAAAAAAAACTATTTTCCAGTCGATTAAATTTTCTTTTATCCTTATTTATCTCTTGTGACGTTTCGACAATGTGTCATTTTCAATCTTATCACATTTTGTTTTCTGCATCGGTAACCAATCATTTACATAACTTTTTCATAGTTACAAGTCTAAAATATCTCTGGGAAAAACAATAACATCTACACTAAATTATGTAATTCAACAATTATAAAAAATTTAATCAAGTGTCCAAAATAACTAGTAATAAATTAAGTATAACCTCCAAATTAAAATCATTTTAATTTTTGTTTAAATAAAAACTCTAGGGGATGATTTATCCTCCATGGTTAAGAAAATAAATTAAAAACCAAACTTTGATCCTTGAAAGACTATATCTCTTTTAAGTAATTTTGAATATTTTTATTATGAAATATATTAAATAATCCTTAATATCAAACATCTATAAAACAACAATAACTCTGTTTAAAAAAAAATAAATTATATCTTTTAATTAAAATATGAAATTGAAATATTTATTTTATAAGATCTATCAGTAGGTAATAGGGTCAGGTTATTTTACTCTATCTGATTTGTTTATAGAGCATGAGCCATCTTATGTTCTAATGTTTTTTCAAATTTAAAATAATGGAAGAATATAATTTGCTAATTTCTCCTGCCTCTTTTCTATCATTTACTGTGTTCTGTAATTTATCATTTATGAACAAAGCTTCAAAATATTTCCTTTTTAAGGTGCACTTTTCCTTATGAATTATTTTTGTTTTACTAAAATTGAATGTGTATAGTTCTTTTTTACAATGTGCTGATAATGTTTTGCTCGTTTTAGCGTTAGAAAACAAAATGTGATAAGATTGAAAATGACACATTGTCGAAACGTCTCAAGAGATAAATAAGGATCAAAGAAAATTTAATCGACTGGAAAATGTTTTTTTTTTCTCTTTCCCAATATTAATTATAAAGGAAATGAGTCAGGTATAGAAGAAAAAAATAATTTATAATTTATTTTTTATTAACTGTGCAGACGACCCATCTCCGGTGCAGTGCTCTAAGCCACTGAGCTACCTGGGGTCCTATCCAAGTCAGACAAATCCGTTCTATTGCTCTAAACCACTGCACTGGAAATGCAGACGACCTGGGTTCGAATCCCGGCCAGGACAAATCTATTCTCTTCAAAACAAAAACATTTTTTGTTATAGTTTGACTGGTCTTATACTCCTCGATTTTTTATTACCCGGAAATGATATAACCGATCTAAAAACGGAAATTCAAAATATTCATAGAAATTTTACAATTTTACAATATAAAAATCTTTTATTTTTATTAATATTCTATTTCAGACCCACCAATTATTTAGCATCCAATTGAAGGTCTTTTATATCTTACTTGATTGATCTCAAATAATCAACCTTCACCATTTCTATGTTTCATGAATAGTTAATTATATAAATAACGTAATAAATCTGAAATTTTATTTGTAATTGAATTTGAAATAATTTAAAGTTACTTTTTTAGGAAAATGTTAATAAAACCAATATGAATAATTCTATTTCCGAAATATACAAAAGGTAACACAGGATTCGATGCCTAATTTTCATTTCTAACAATCTGAAAATTATTAAGAAAGTTATATTCAAATATTTTATTAAAGAATATATCGTTAATCATAAATTATAACTAACCCTGAATATTTAGTATTATATAGTACAGTCCAATTTCTCAATATTAATTCTGAACGAAGTTTTTAAAATTTCAAATCCGTAAACATATTAGAATTTAATTTTACTATCATTATTATCAATTTTTGGTTTTAGATACTTATATTTATGATATCAGTAGTTCCCCAAAGTATGGAGTGAGTACTTCAGTCAAGTATCTATGTGCTCTGGGTGTCAGGATGGATAAGCACTACTTCACACCTTCATCAAATGATCTTCAAGACCGGGGTCAGCTTAGACTACGACAATGCTCTCGATTGAGCTGGTACCAGGACGTAAGAGGGGATAAATAACGACGGCTGTTAAGTGTCGAGAGCTTTGGGCCCTACACAAGGGCCAACACCTCACAACCCTATCGCCTTACGGCCATTGTCTCCTTCAAAATATTGTGAGAGTTCCATTGAGCAACCCTTCGTACGCGGGGATCGAACCCTTTTTTTATACCTTCCCTCTCAAAGGGAACCCGAGATCGCTTGTCAGGCTGACCTCACGTCTAACGAGCAGCGACAACCTCCCGGTTCATATCTTTTCTCACCATCGAGGGCGGGAGAGTCGTCCGGTCCAGAAGACATGGAGGAAAAAAGCGTGCTATCGTTGATATGACTTGCACTAGCGCAGGATGTGCGCTGTCGCAACAGAAGTGATGGATGAAAGGAGTTTATTACCGATATACAAATACCACTTCCTATATCCTACATAGCTCCCTCCATGTAGAATATGAGAATACCTAATCATACGATAAAATCATAGAAGCATGAAAAACCAACGAATCACTAATGATCTTCATCAACTCACAACAATTAAAGGAAATTACATCATGAAATATACAGTGCAATCATAAAAATAAAAATAAACGTTTAAAGGTTCAATACACAGTAGGGCCTGCCCCAGGGTTGGCCGTGCTCCTCGATAGTCCTAGCCATTTTTCAAAATTTGAATTTTTTCGCGAGCCGCAATTAAATACGTTTTTAAAAGGTATGCAAACAAGTTATTCGTAATTCGATAATGTGCATTCGTCCAAAGTGTACTTAGGCGGTATTGTTTCGAAAGCGGCGATATAGAACTTTAATGAAGTGATCTATCTGTCCCACCTATAAAGATTTTTCAAAACGGCTATTATTTATCACAAAAAGCACTATTAGACATAGTTTTAATTAAATAGTAGACATATGGGGATGAAACATTACCAATAGAATACTCATAAGATTCGACAAACTTTTCATGCGCTTGCTTAAACGCTGTTTCGTCCAACTTCTACACCTCTTTTACAGTTATCAAATTTGTTATTGAATTACGTTTTTTTTTAAGTATTTAAATTAAATGACTCAATGTATTATTGAATTTAATTAATAACTAAAAAGTACAGTCACATATTTTACTTAATATATTTTGAATATGCACAAACCTACGTGCAAAGTACTTGCTTGGACTTTATTCTTTCACACATCTATTCCTCTGGAACGACCATAACAGTTGCTCTTCAGTTTGTTTTTCTCAAAAGGATTCAATGTTTATTTGAAGAACGGTGATCGGCCAAGCAATAGAGAGAAAATTATTATCTATAAATAAAGAAGTTCTCCATATTTTTTAGGTCTTACGTTTTTGGCAGTTAATATAATAAAATGAACTATTATAATGCCACGATTTGTAATTAATTTGGTCGATTATCTACTGACCACTACTAGTAGAGTATATCCAAGCTCCGACAAACTTCTCAAGCGCTTGCTTAAGCTTGCCTCCCTTGCAGTTCTCTTCTAATATTTTCCCTGAGCGGGCATCAAAGATTACTACATCGATTGGAGTGCCCTCTACATTCAGATCGCTTATTTGCCGCAAGACGAGAACATTACTCGCCTCTAATAATTTCCATCGCTAGTGAAAGCACTGAGAAAAATGGAATCACTTTGGAGTATTGGTTTCCATTTGGCAAATGGAGGGAAAGGTTTTCATCGACCTCTTGGCCAAGATTACTCCTTTCAAGGCCACTCTTTCAAAGGTTCTTTCTCCGTTATTAGCTGTTAATAGTGTCTTTTCAAAATGCCAATTTCGGAAAAAAATTGAGTTTTCTTTCCCATATTTCGATGTCTAAAATTGAAAAATATATACTCTTTAATAATAAAGTTTGTACTTATTCTGGGAGAAGTCCCTTTAGAATAACAATACATGTTACTATTATGTCTTAATATAATTGAAATAATTATAATCAATAATTGTAATAATCTTCTGGTTGTTTTTCGGCGTTTAAAGGGGAAAACCCATCATAGGTCAGCAACTCCTATGGTATGTTATATTAATCAGCACAGGCGAAAACTATATTTAACCCGATATATTATAACTCTCCCACAATTATCCTTTTATCTGCTGTATCACCTCCACATTAATCAGAAAAATTTTTCAATAACATTTCTATAATTATTATCTACAATTTTTATATATCATTATTCCCATAATTTCTTAATTGTATTTCTCCATCTCTATGAGATTTATTTGCATTACTTTAGTTATTACTTATTATATTTTTTGTTACCTTATAACTGATTTTTATTACTTATTTGTTAATAGTCTACAATTATTCCCTTTTCTATGTATATTTATCAAAGCCCCCCCCTCCATCTTAATGTTTTATCACTCAGATACCTACATCTATTTTCAATATTTACCATTTATAATTTTAGTTTGTCTGTATCTTGTATATTTAGCCCTGAAGAAGACCTGAAATGTGGGTCGAAACTTTGGCTTACCAATAAAAAGTTCTCTCTACTTAAAATAAATTGTTTTACCTCCACCCCGACCATTTCCTTCTTCATATCATTCCAACTAATATTATTCAATATGTAAATTAAACTATATTTACTAGATCGCTAGAGTAAATAAATACTTTTATTTAACCCGAAGTGGACTCGGAATCATCGAGAAGTAGAGTCCTATTGGTACTTGGAATTGAGAGGAAGGAGTATTTCATGGGATATTACTCCTGAGGAAAGAGAAAGAAGGCGGAAGGAGCTTCTCAAGTAGCAGGAGATCAGAAATAAAGGAGCAAAGTGAAGCTCTGTCCTCAGCCCTCAGCCCTCAGCCCTCAGCCCTTAGCCCTTATGCACCAATCGCAATTCTCTTCCCTGACAGGACGCCAACCCTCCCTCAATATCGCCCGCTGGAGAACATTGACAAATACTCCCAGTCCTGAGTCCTTAATCTCCACCTGACAAGGGAACTTCACCGGGACAGGGAAATTTAAATCAGTCATCCTCAGATCTGCGGCTTCCACGACTTCCCGAACCAATCAAATCGAGATCATAATACATACTTAAAACGACTGATAATATCTAAATATTGTTATATTATATGTTACAATTAATTCTACTGTACTTACGTACTCTTCGATCAAGTTATTAAATAATGCCTGAACATAAAACCTTAGAGGGATCTTTTGTTCAGAACATGGTAGGGACTGTGTTATTTCTGAATCAATAGGTGAATTTACCAAGGCCATTGTAACATCGTGGTTAAGGGTACCCACTTTATAGAGGCTGGGTGAGCCCCGAGAGGATCTGTAGATCCCTCAATCTATTGATGAAATCTATTATACTCTGCCTATAAAAATTAGAGATATCCAATCCAAATAAATAGATATTGATAAACATGAAGAATTTAAAGTTACAGCTTCTCACTCTAAAAGCATAGAAAAATAGTTTAAAAATTAGGCCAAAGCATTAGAAAAATATTAATTATCTTGTTTTATTTGTATTCATTGACCACACCTCTGACTATTTTCTACACTACTCAAGAAATATTAGTTCATCCTTTTCCTCATGAATATAGTTTCAATTTATTCTTTACTATTCCTATGGAGTCAGAAATTTGTTCGATAGTTTATATAAGAGCATATATTTCCAAAGCTTGATTATTTTTTTTTTAAAATACTAAAACTACTTTTGAATAAACCAATGACAGAATATCTCCAACCATACCACGCCGGCTGTAACACGCTCATATTGTCAAAGATAAATCAAATTTTTTTCTTTAATTTAGGGAAAAGAGCATCGGAGGCGCTAAGCGGAAATTGGATCCGAGGACTACTTTTTCCAGGATTGAATTTCAAAAGGTTCGACTCCGCCGCGGCCCCTGATTGCTTCTCGGCTGGATATCGCCAGTCAATCGAGATTTATTGAAGTGAAGAGAAAAATATCTGACTCCTTCCCCAGGAGGAGGTTCTATTGGAACGTTGTACAGGAAAATTGACCGACACGAAATGGCAGTAAAAATTGATATCATTCGAATCCGTGGAAAATTCAGGATGTGGGAAGGTAGATCATCCTTGTAGGGATCGCAATGTTAGGTAAATATAAACATACTAAATAGATAAATTGTACATAAACAATAAGCCGAACAAAATACCCGACTCTTATCCAAGGCTCTGATGGAACGCGAGACGGGAAAATCGCCCAAATCGGATTGGTAATAAAACTCAATAACATCATTCTGGGAGTTCATTCATCCCTGTAGGAATCGCAATTTTAAGTAAATACAAATATTATATCAACAATAATGAAAGCAGAATATCTGACTCCTTCCCCAGACACTGTTGTAATGCTGTACGAGAAAATTACCGGAATCGTTTGGTAGTAAAAATCGATACCTGTCGAATCGGGAAAAAAATTGAGGTAGGGAGGTCAATCCTCCCTGTAGAGATTGAAATATAAAGTAAATAAGAACATCAATTAAAAATAAACAGTTGTTGTTCTATGGACATATTATTAGACTTCAGGAACTCCAACGATTGCCTGACGAAGAAACTTCCTGATGATTCCAGGAATGTGATTTTTTTTTTTTTTTTCCCATGTCTCTACAGCCCTTGGAGGGCCCTGGCCTCCGCAACAACGCCTCTCCAGTCCTCCCTGTCAGCAGCTCGACCTCTCCACTGTCTGATCCCCATCCTCTGCAGATCGTTCTCTACATCATCCAGCCATCGCAGCATGGGCCTTCCTCTTCTTCTTTTGCCTCCTGGTTTGCCATATAATAGCTTCTTTGGGTACCTATCTTCTCCCATTCTTTCTACGTGCCCAAGCCATCTTATACGTGTATAAATGATAAGGATGTGATAAGGATCTTAAAAATATTAGTATCCCGATGGACAGAGATGCATTTGGACGGATGGTGAAAAGATACAAGGGCTAGAAGTTGAAATAGGAACTCGAGTCGAAGAAGACCTCTGTCGGATGAACGGAAGAAGGCAATGAGTGAGTTGCTCAAGAGATACTAGGAGGAGATCAATTCTGGTAGAAGAAAATCCAGACAAGGAAAATGATATTAATTGTTAATTCGCAGTCCTTAGCGGCTCAATACGAATGCGAAAAAAAAATCTATAACTGCCGAATATAGCAAATTTAAGGAGGGACAACCCTTTCCGTAATAGCCGCAATGTTTCATACACTTATAGCCAATATAAACTAATATAAATACATAAACAGGTAAACATAAGCAGGTAAATAATACCGAAGTCATAAATAACCTTACACACTTGGCACTATCAGCCAGACAAGGCCTATTCTAGACATTATCTAATCTTATAAGTGACGCTTTGCTCCAGCGTTACCTGTCGAACTGGTCAAATATTTGGAGTTGTTTTAGTGACATATTCACTCCAGTTATCTCTGACATGTATAGTGTGTTCTCTCCTTCCTCAGTATCCAAAAGTCTATCTTTTAACTTTTTCAGAAAATATTTAAGTATAAGAAGCGGTATGGAATAATATCAATATAAAAAATTTGAATAAAAAATGTATATGTATAGGGACAGTTTTTTCGGTAAGAATCATATATATGTTTATTTTATATGAGTGTACAGTATTAAAATAATTATATGTATTTCACATCGGATATAGTTGAAATATTTTTATGTTAAATTTTAATATATTTCAAACCCAATCGTTTCAGTTTTGAATGTATTTTTATCTAGTACATTGAGCCCTGAAGAAGACCTGCAACGAGGGTCGGAACGTTGGCGTCTAATAAATTGTTTTTAACTAATTATTTATGACCTCCACCCGGACCATTTTCTTCTCCATATTTATATGGTCAACTAATTGTTGTTCAAGAAATATTTTTACGTTACGAATTGTATTTAAGAAGCTCTAGTCAATATTTTATGGCCCAAATTAATTTAAAGGTTTGTTTTATAGATATTTTGGCTTTTTTTTTTGCTTTCATAAAATTTTATAATTCCAGCAAATAGAAAAGACTTTAATAAAATAGAGCCAAAACGAAACATTAACATTTATTAGAATGCAAATGGAAAAAACCACAAGCAAAGCTTTATGTTTTAAATTTGGAGTAAAAACAAACAATTACCAGTCGACGTTTCGCCTATTCAGGCATTTCAAGACACAAAAAAGAGTAAGATCAATCACATCTCAAAGAAGAAGTGCAATACATACCAACAAATAACCGCCCAAATAGGCTCATAACCTGAGACCGCACCTCCACCCCAAGACGTTTAACCCAAAACTGCCATCTTTTTTGTGTCTTGATAATGCCTGAATAGGCGAAACGTTGACTAGCAATTGTTTGATTTTCCTCCAGATTTGAAACATAAGGCTTTGCTTGTGGTTTTTTCCATTTGCATTATAATAAAAAATACTTTATTAGAAAGTAATTTTCAGCATTTACTGAGACATCAGAGTAATGTAATTGTATTATTAATAATATTATTAAAATGCAGATACTTTGTCAATGATATGTTTAGAATATGTTTAGTAAATATAAGAATTTCATTATAAAAAAAGGATGATATTTCTATCGCAGCACGAAAACTTTAGCTATAATTTAAGTAAGATAATGAGCAATAGAAATATTTTGACAAGCTGTAGTGATTAATATTAAACCGATTTACCAAGGTCTTAATGATCAAAATTTACGGTAAAAATATTTCTAGTTTGTAAGTTATACAGCTTGTTATTTATTTTATTTTTATAAAGATCTTGTTTCAAGTTACTCAAAGATGCACGTTGAGATGGATTTCTGTAGGAGGTGTCTCCGTGTCACCAGGCTGGATAAAATTAGAAACGAAGAAATTCGACAGAGGATGGATGTGGTTATACATACAAATGAAAGGATCGGGGCACGCCGCCTATGATGACACGGTCATGTGAAGAGAATGTTGGCCAAACCGAGTCCTGGATTGGGTTCCACTAGGGAGGAGAGGACGCGGGCGGCCCAGAAGCAGGTGGATGGAGAGAATCCAGGAGGAGATGGCTTGTCGAGGACTCCAGGAAGAGGATTGGATGGATCGGAAGGCCTGGAGCTTTGCTCAAGTTGAGACAACCCATGTTGGAACGCCTATAAAGTAAAGTAATTATTTCCAGTCAATAGGAAATAGTTTCTCAGAGAGCAATGGATATAATTTTCTTTAATTTGTCTATAGTAATTTATTTGTGCCATATATTATAAACAATTATTTGTAGTAAAAAAAAATAATATTTTAGTAAACTTCTTAATAAAATTGACCCTTATAATTGATTGATTTGTAAGCTTTGAATAAAAAAGTATGTATAATTTATAAGAAGATATCGTTATAAAAAGAATAATATTTCTCCTCATCTGAAAGATTTTATAGATAATTGAAGACTACAGAAATATTTTTACATAACGATAATATTCAAAAGAATTAGTTAATACTTTTAAAACAATTTTCCATTTTCTAAAACAAATTTAACATATCTAATCTGATAAGTATAATCTTTTTTTTTTTAAGTGATTTAATGAAATTTACAACTGTATCACAGAATACATCAAGTAAATACAATGAATGGATGCATTGACATGAAAAGACAAGTAGAGAAACTACCCAGTGGTAGCACTCAAATAGCAAGTTCAACTTAGAAGATCACGAGGTCATCTTATTTTCACACGCCTCGGAGAATTATCAGGAATTGGAGAGATTGCTAGGTTTGGGACTGGTGGGTTTGAGTGGGAATGTAGTTTGTCATGAAAAAATTGATATCGTGTTTGGGCCATTGTTCAACAAATGGGACATTAAGGTCATTATGGATTACTTTGTTCGTAACAAAGTAAGAAGTATAATCTAATTTTAGTTTTTATTATTAATAAAATTTTATTATTGGCTAATATAAATGATTTTAATATAAATCAATATATTTATATATTAAATATGAATGATTTATTCCACTAAATAATATTTTCATACTGTGCTGCATTTAACTTAAAAGAATAAATACATTAAGGCTAATAAAAGACTCACTCGTTGAGTTCAGCAGTCGCTCATAACTCTGTAACAGAAAACAAAGTAAAATGATAACTTATTAATAAAAAATATATTACCTTAACAATAATAATGAAAATATCTATTTAAATTAATATTTAACAGTTGGGAATATGAAAATATTTAATAAACTGACTATCACTTAATGTAAAGAAAAAAAAATCTCTAAAATAAAATGTCAAAAACTTTTCTTTTTTTTTAATGCACCTGCTAAAGTATGCTGGGGTAAGTTTATACGGACGTTAGATACAGGTATAAAGAATAATGATGCGACACCCTTGGACATAAATTTTGCCTTTTTTTGCCACAAAATAATTTTTTGTTTCTGCAAAAAAAAAATTCATCCAGAGCCGTAACGAGGGCCCCCTTGGGTGCCAGGGATCACACCACCTCCTAATGCCCTTAATCAGGGCTTCGGGGCGCTAATAAACTTTTCTGAAAAATTATTTCTCATTTTCATCCACCTCTCCAAAAATTAAAAAAAAGAAATAAAAGAAAAAAGAGACGTACATTTTTTCATTTTAATCCGGGAGCTGGTCGAGTTGAAATAATTCTAATTACCTCCACTTGGATGTCAGAATTTGATGAGATCATTAGGACCATCCGCAAATTTGATTGCTTCATTACATAACGGTAGTAGTAATTAAATAAAAAAAACTCCGGTAGCAATAAAGGTTAATCAAGAAGAGGTACAGCGCGACATCTATGAGATCCGATTAGAACTAAATCACGAATTCAGGTCTTACAAAATTATTTATTGCAAATTATTTCAATTCCGCAATTTGTCGCTTTGAGTTGAGTTGCAACAAGTTTCAATTGTTTGTTTACCCGTCTCATTTTTAATATTTTTCAAAAATACAAATTATGATAAGTTTTAACTAACATTTCGAAGTATAGATGATATGTGATTGTTCATTTCTAGATTAAATGATAACTGAAGTATACATATTTCCATATTTACATTCAGATTTCCACACTAAAGCTCATAATAACTTGTATTTTCGGAAAATATTAAAAGTTCAAAACGAATAAAAAGTTAAAACTTGTTTTGACAACCTGCGGAATAATTATACATATTTTTATACATACACAGTTATTAATCGCAAAAGTAATATAAGGATCTTGATAGAAGGCAAAGCATTTTAACTCTTTTTACCGACTAAATTAATATTTTTCTTTCAACGAAATAATAAATAATTTTATATCTTTAGACTCAGTGAATAAAATCATCGATAACGTTTCACTCCAAGTATTGTACGATAAATTAGAGTTTGAAATGTCATTCAGGAGGGAATCAGTGGAAAGATACGTACTTCACAAAGAAAATATTGTTTCGATTTAAAAAAAAAATGTTTGCCAGAATAAAATTTATCTTTCCACTCGAATTGATGTGTCAGGCATGCAACATTTTTTTCTGATTCGCCAGATCATGTCCTATAATGATTTTTTAATTACCTATCGCTATGATCTAGATCAAATGTTTACGTTTAACAATATTATAGTTCGATAATAATGTATATTTCGATATGGAGGTAAAATAAACAAAACCATATTAGGAAAAAACTTTAAAATGCTCAAGACTTTCAAGGAAGATCAAAAAAAAAAAATCTTGGATAAAAGAAAGCATGCAAAACCTAAGTTAACGAAAGAAAGGGATATAGAAGAGAAGAAAATAAGGACAGAACAGTTGGAATAAGCTCAAAATTCATTTTAAAAAATAAACATCAACATAATTTATTAATTTAATATAATTAAGAACAAAAGTTTTATAAATATTAAACAATATTATTCAGGGTGTGCTTTGAGTTTTCTATGAAATAGTACTAAAAGCCATTATAAATTATAAGAAAATAAATAGATTCCATTTAAAAAAAAGGAATTATCAAAAACTATAAAATATTTAATGTTTTTAATATCGGAACAATTTATAAATTATACATGAAGTGTGAAGATTGTTTTGGATAGAATTAATTCATTGAATTCAAAAATGAAATAAATGCTAAATGCAGAAAATCTAGATATGATAAGTATATTTATACATTACAATAATGGCTTAAAATGTTTTATATTAAAATTAAATTAAAGTAATAATTGAGCCACTTGCCTTTTAAACTTCTCATTAATTGTTCCATAAATTAACTAATTTCTATTAATGTTTTTAGAACATACGTTATCATTTTTTATGATAAATGATCAATTAATTTTCGCTGTCTTCACTACTAAATGACCTAGCAAATCGTTTAATAATGCTATATGTTTTAATCTTAGAAACATATGCAACAGTAACATATATTTCAAGTGCGCCTGCTTACAAACGCAATGGTTAAATCCGAGTCCCGGTCCCGGAATTCTTCCTGAGTTCTGTCCCTAGGGTTTGTGAAGCACGTCAGCCTAAAGTATTCAAATCACAAAGACCGGGATTAGGAACGATGACACTACCTCTTGTACACCTATCGGGAATAGCGTTCCGGTTTTTCTGGAGGTCAAATAGCCCTCCGTTTGTTTGGTCCATGGACGGTCTGCTTCAAGAAAAGACGTGTGGGTTTTCGTGTGCCAACTGACTCCGAACTACCAATAATCCATGGATTCAGAACGAATAGAAAAATGGTTCACAGCAAATTGATTTTTGATGATACCCTCATTTGGATAATGCTCCTGTGCAAGCTTTGTACTCGTATGTCTGAAACATAACCACATCGGCAAGAGATCTACATGGTTAAGCGCGTCATATATGTATCAAAAACTCAAAAATAGACAAAATATAAAGAGGATGCAATAGAAAAAATCCTAAAAACAAAGCCTAAAGTCTCTAAAATAGATTACACAATAAGCCAGCAACATTTCAGGCATCTGGAGGCTATGTATATGTGTGTGTGTGCGTGTGTGTGTGTGCGTGTGTGTGTGTGTGTGTGTACACGCGTATACTTGTTTTCTCTTAGAGTAAGAGTTAAGAGACAAGAACAATCCATTAGAGCTTGGCCCAGCTGGTTGAATAAACGTCAGTGGCACGGGAGGGCGCTGTCAGCCTTCAAAGGACTCGCCTCGCTATTTAATATTTTTTGACGAAGGGTTTTCGGGACACGAGGGAGCAAATCACAATGCTCTGCCCGCTACAGATGACGTGATGGATGGGCTCTCCCGTGACGTCATTAATTACGCTAGTCACACACGATGTTATAACCTCTCCTGCGCTACACCAAATACAAATTACTGGAACAAGCTCTGAAGTAAAAGGTGTTGTAGCAACAACGCGGGGCCTGACAGCCTCGGCTCTCTCTTCCTCAGTACAGTCATAATGTTATTATACCAATAGAAATGTTACTTCTTAAATATTTTATGTTTTTCAACTAACTATGTATACAATAAGATTTACTATGTTAAAATTCTAAACGAACTATTCCGAACTAAAATAATTTGTTTGTTTATTTAACGTCACTTAATGCTGCTATGGCTAACCGGAAGATACTGAGGTACTAAGACATACTACGCTTTAAATCTTACCTATCCAGGTTTTCAGATTTTCGGGCATCGCACAGGCTCGGCTTCCCCGTTTAATGTCCCTTCTTAAGGATGGCATATCCAAGGTTTTTTTTATTCCCTTTAAAAATACTAGGGCCACCTGCCGGCCTACGAACCTGCGATTTTTGGCTTAGTAGTTGGTTATGCTAACCCCTAGAAAACAGGTTGCCATTCTAAACTAAAATAGTGACCAGCCGTAATAGATAATATTTTACGTTGTGTAAATAATAAATCATCACAATAGATATTTTAAATTTGTTTGCATTATTTTACAGTAATAATATACTGAGACTTATTTGGACATATGGAGCAGAACTTATGGGTTCAGCGAAATACATCCATGTATACAAGATACGGACAACACAATCCATATTTTTAAGAAAAATTGCTAATGGACTTTGGTTTATTTCGAATCAAACCAAATACAGTAATTCCATTCGTCAAAACATCACCAAAATTCACTAGTTCATTCTCTTACCTGTTCTCTTTTACCTGGACATCCTACAAGAAGATTGAAGAAACAATTGCCGATAGATATGTTTTCAGAAAACATTAATCAGTTTACAAAAATAGTATTCCAGCAAACCGAAGAGAAAAAACAAGCATTGAGTTAAATTATCTGGATGCGATACTGCGCAGGTGCAAATGTAGCATTAAGGTTAATTATTTTAAAAATGCAATAATATTAATCAATCAAAAGAAATAGCCAACAAAACAAATTTAAGAATTTCTGAAGAGAAAACCGAATTAATGACAATAAAAACGATTGTTCCAAAAATTCTAGTAACAGAAATTGGTCAAATTGTGAGGGTAAAGAAGTACTTCTGTATATAACCATGTACTGAAACCAAGCCCTTCATGGTTTGTAGAGGTACAAGTTTTTTTTTTAAGCAACGAAAACATTGAAAATGGCCAATTTTTTTTCTTAATAAGCAAAGCAATGAATGTATCGCGCAACATGCTCCAAGGTAAATGTAGGCGTGTTGAAAATCCACACGAATTTCCATCTCGAAGCAAATTTTCGAACAATATTGTTATCTATCCAACTTGATAACTGAGCTCTATTATAGTTGAGAAGAAACAGGAAGCTGTTTAAACATGAAACACCCGGGAAAGTATTAGCAGAGTCTTGAATGATTTGTATTCCCGCCTCGGGGGCTGGAGCCGTAATAACTTAACCCTTTGATAGAACCCTTTCCCGATACCACTTACGGAGGCAAATATAATTTTAAGTGTAAATAAAAATTCTCCGTTCAATACTTCAGATTAAAAGATCACTATTGGGATAAAGATAAAACAAACGAAAATATTAAAAAAAGAAATAAAAAAGAAGAAAGAGCTTATCTCCCCCCCTCTTCTTTCATCGAAATAATCCCCCCCTTTGCGATTAATATTCCCTTTAAAAGAATGCCTTTGATTGGACGAGATATCTATTTTCGTTAATTGCTTTAAAGGCTCCCTCATCTCGCCTTTCTCCAAAGGGATCTGATTGGCCCTTATTAGCCCTACGTCATAAGGCGTGGGCCGATCCTTTCTAAAAAAAAAATGAAATATTTAAAACAAAGCGATATTCCACACGCTTGATCGAACAGCTTTCATCTGAGGAGGGTAGTGTCTGAAGCAAAAGAAATTTCACATTATCAAAGTAAACGCTAGGCTGCGAAATAAAAAAGAGGAACAAGTTTTTATCCGATGAATTATTATCTTTTAAGGACGAACGTAAACTGTTTTACATCCAGAACTTTAAAACTTAAAAGTATAACCAAAATCAGCTAATAATTTAACAAATCTCTTTCAAGATATATAAAAATAATGGAGCTACATAAACCTGTGTCGATGTCAGGAATAGAAGAGACTTTTAAAGGGTCCATATCCTCCTACGTATCGTTCTTGTTTGGTTTTAATGGAAAAATCTAATTATGGTTATTAATACCCTCACCATAAGAAAATAAGCTATTTATTAATAAAAAAAAAGACTAATTACTTACTAAGTACTATAAAAAATATATACAAATGTTAATAAAGAAATATAAAATCCAATTCATAGAAAGAAAGAAAACACGAGAGAGATATATTAATTTAGAGAGAGAGAGAGTAAATTACCGGATTAAATTATTTTCGCAAATTGATACTTCATTCGAATGCGAACAAAATAGAAAAAAAATGCAAGTACTAGTTCAAGAAAAAACCGCCAGTTTAAATTACATATATTACAACCCATCTCAAAATTACACACAAACTAAACAGTTTTTTTTAATTTATTTTTATTTATTGTTCTTGTGATGGTGAATATTTTTAATATTCAAGAAAAATCTTTTCTTCTTCAAACCAGGAGAAATCTTTTCTGTTCAGAATAAAAATATTTAAAAAGTTTTTTTATAATGTTTTTCTTTACTTTGTTTATTTTTTTATTTTAGTACTCTGTTCTATATTCATAAATAATTACAATTGCGTACAAATATTCTGGCTTGATTACAGTCATGAAGTGGTGTATTTAAAAAAAAAAAAATTGTATCATTATAATCTATAAAGGGTTTTGGGTTAAAATAGTAGAGAATGTATAAATATTTTTATTTGAATAGAAAAGATATGTCCAGGACCGGGACTCGAACCCGGATCGTCCAGATGGCTAGTCTGAAACTCTACCATTTGAGCTATCCTGGCCCCAATCAAGCACGCTTCTCGGTTCAAATAAAAATATTATATATAAATATAAATATATAAAATGAAATAATAATAATATGTACTATATAATAAATATAAATGTATAAAATAAAATAATAATAATATATTTATTTTATATTTATATTTTATTAAAATATATTATTATTATTTAAAATATTATTAAATATTAAATAACAATATTTAAAAATTAATAACAAATCAAATACAATAAATTATTTGTCTGTGGTCGTCGAGGTGATTTGTCCGAGGTCGTGTCCAACCACCAAGTTTTCTCCAAACTAAAGGTACCTAATATATAGAATGTGAAGCGACATCGAACATCGATATTCCATAAATCGAATTAATAAATGAATAATGTAATACCAATAAGATAACCTTCACATATTGTTTAACATACTGAAATTGATTATTATCGAACACCACTGTGAGTAATAAACTTTTTATTTTGTACAACAATTTACCTTGTGTTACTTTCGTAATAAATTAAGTTTTTCAACCATCAAGAACACGTAGTGTTAAAATCGTTCACTATCCCTATAAAATGTTAACGATTGGTGACTCCGACGTAATAGAAATAGTGACATTGATTTTTCTCTCCCTACTTCCGAACATAAAAAATACCTAGTGATACACTTTCTAAGGAAGAATCCTGTGGAGAAGGACAGTCTATTGACCCACTGCAAGATTTTATCAAGGCCCAACTTCACGGATACCTCGATTTCGGAAAAATAACCCCACCTTGTGGTTCGCTACCTGCGAAGCCTTATTCGCAACCTCAAAAATTACATTGAGCAACAAAAAATTTCAACTCCCGCTCGCTAATATTGATTATGATGTACTAACTCACGTTCAAGACCTCGTTCTCGACCCATCGAAGCAACTTTATGAAGTTTTGAAAACAAGACTGTTGCAAACTTACGAAGAATCGGAAACACTGCCTATAAAGATGCTCCTCGAAGAAATTCCTTTAGGTGACCAGAGCCCTGGGCATCTACATGAGAATTTTATTCCCTTGAGATTATTTTTTAACTTAGTTGTTAAATTACTGTCAACATAGTTTTTTACTCCTTTTTCTCCGGAGATAAATTATTGTGATCAATAAAATTTAATTTCTCAGGTATAGCTTTAAAATTCCTGAATCCATTTTGAGCATTAATCTTAGACGCCTGTTCGTACGTACGTTTGCTCTACTTCACACGGAACAGAAACTTGGAATCGCAACTAGGATTGTTGAATTTGCTTCATACTTTCATAAGAAAATATAGAATAGGGTCTGCAAATTTCACAGAGTCCATCAGTGGCTTGTAAAAGATAAAACAATTTTTTAGCAACAGCCGGATTTGAATCTGGAACCTTCAGGATAGCTACTAAGCGTTCAATTCACTGAACTACAATAAATTATAAATAGTAATTACAATAAATTTAATATTAAATTATTTGTCTGTTAGAAGACTACGCTAAATGTTTCGTAACCAATAATACTAAAGTGTAGGGACAGAACTAGTTGATGTTCTGTCCACTAGGTGGCAGCACTGTGGGACCTATGCTCAGTCATTATTTATTCAGCCTCTCGATTATTCACTTTTTTTTTTATTCCGACATAACTTGTGTACACAGGACTCGATCCGTTTAGGCTAAGTCCCGCCCACGGCATTCGAGACCGCGTCGAGTAATCCTCATCAGATATTTTATTTGGTCATTTATTCATTTTATTTTCCTTTAAAGCCTCGTAAAGCGTTCGGATTAGCGCCACTGGGCATGACCAAGATGGGATCACAATCTCCTTTGTAGGGTCGGGGTATATCTCAGAGTTATTCCAAATACCCTTCCAAAAGGGATTTTCAAGATTCTATGTGCTATTACTACGCTTTAGAATAGTCAAAACTTTTTATGTTGACGTGAGATATACTTTAGATTATTGACATTCGGAACCGCTCAATCAGCAGAAATAAGAAGAACCTTAAATTTTAGAGATGAATTCATACAGGGTAATGAAATATTTCGTAGGAATTAAATAAACAGATATTTCCGCACGAAACTGAATATGGAACATAAAAAACCAATAACAAGAGGCTTTTGGGTTCAATACATAGTAGAGACTGTACTGTTTCTACGACAACGGTTGTACAGGGAAGTGACTTGTCCGAGACCACCTTCGCCTGTGTGAGCAATTGGGAGGTCCTCTGATTCCACAGGATCCAACATGGATTTGAACCTGGGATCTTGGGAATAGCAACTCCCTCTCGTCATAAAGCTTACCCGCTCCCAAAAAATCATCTATAAGCAATTTATAAGATTATAAGATTTTCTAGGACAAAAGTAGCACAGGAAGGGGATATATCGGTTCAACCCAATGGATTTTCCCCTATTAAGGCTACTCGGTTTATAGATGCTTGGTGAGCCACGGAAGGGTCTCCAGATCCCACAGGATCCACTCACGGCTGTTAGTAGATTTTTTTTTCTGCTATATTTAAATAATTAATGCCTGAACATTTACGCAAAAACCTTCGTCTAGTGTTAATATCTCTATTAACGTAAAACTTTGAAATATATATGAATTAAATAAAATAGCTCCGAAATTTATCATATTCTGAAATTTATTTCCTTCCAAAATTACTAAAAAATGTATTGTGATAATTGTCTTTCATGCATTTGATAATCGATTATGCGTTTAAGCTTCTGCTCTTGCACAAAAGCTTTCGTTAGTTATATGGTTAAAGGTATGTCTGTAGTAACATAATGCGTGGTTATAAAGTTGTTTTTTTTTTTGTTTTTTTTAAGCATTCCATCCACTGGAACTAGTTTCTGGAGAACATATGTCAATCCAACTGGAGCATTAGCATAATCCCCGACCTGGCAGGTATACATCGCACTCCGGAGGGAACATGATGGCTTCCAATTCCTGTATTCATTTTTTTTTGTAATTATGATTGGTAGTAAATTGGAATTTGGAAGTACGAGCCCGATGATTTATGCTTTGACGTTTCGGACGAGGCGGTTCCACATCACTGTCATACACTACGCTATTTCCTAATTTATTATCGATTCGCGATCCGATACGGTAGCTTATTAGCCTCAGCTGAGAGACTACCCGTTCCAACCGAGTGCGGTATAATTCATACCAAAACTATAAATCATTGTCATTATTTACCCCAGATGTACTTAATTGTTTAAAAAAATAATATTAATAAAAAATTTTGCTATATTATAGTTTGAAAAGAATGATACGGGTGTTTATTTTGGTAAGTAGGTAAAATAATGTACAACAAATATATATAGGAGAAACTTTTAGAATGCTTAAGTCTTTCAAGTATGTTGAAAAAGAAAAAAAGGTGCGACTCGGACAAATGAAATAACGTGAAAGCAAAGGGAACGAATAAAAGACTATAAGATTCAATAATTGAAGCATAGTATCCCAAAAGGGTATAACTGCCTTTGGAAAAGTTATTCAGAATAATTCTAAAGAAATCCGTCTCACCTACTGTTCGAAACATTTTTTTCTGATCACCTGTATACACTAAATTAAGATTATCTACTGTATTCGTTGGTCATGTAATCTGTAACAACAACAACGAATAAAAGAAATGCCGACCTTAGTGACTCAGTCGAAAAAGAAAATAGTAAAAAGAAAAACACCATCAACAAATCTTGTTATTAATCGATTAATCGAAAAAAATCAATCAATCAACGCCGGTTCTATAACCCAGTACTGGTCTTGGGCGCATCAAGGCGTCGCCTCCACCCTTCTCCTTGACCTGTGACGTCATCCAAGTTCTGGATCCAACAATGCTACCTGCATCCTTCTCGACTTCGTCTTCCCATCTTAATTGTGGCCGTCCACGTTTCCTTTTTCCGTCAACGTACCCAAATAGCAGTATCTTATGAGTACATTCTGGCCACATCTCCAGCCCATCTAAGCCTAGCTATTCTTATAAACTGAACCACGTCTAGCTCCTGATACATCCGATATATCTCTGCATTATGCCTGAGTCTAAATTTATCGCCAACTCTTACTGCACCATGTTTCCTTCTTAATAATTTTCTTTAGAAGAGCAGTAAACTAATGGCATCTGGCCTGGACAGAGCCCAGGTTTCCGATCCGTAAGTTAAAACAGGCCTTATCATTGTCTTGTAAAGTATCACCTTGGCTCTTCTTGATATCAGATGACTTCTTAATATTTTTGCCATCCCAAAATAAGATTTATAATAGAAAAAAATATGTCAGTTAAAAAATAAATTGGAATAATGAAAATTATATCCTGAGGAAATAATTAAAAATGACACTGTATTGATTGAGTGAACTATAAACTAGTGATATCGAGGAACTATAGTGTATTGATGTGTTGAAAGAGTACAGAATATTGACGAGGAATATGCACTGCATCAGAACATAGCCAAATTGAAATGGATGTTAATTAGTGAAGAGCACTATCCAGCACGGTAACTTACCCTCCAAAGTTCATAGACCGACCATATAACTAACAGAGAACTGCCGAGACGGATCGGAAAGATAAATAATTAACGTGGAAGAAAATGGTCCGTGTAGAGGTCAATAAATTTCTTTTTGATATGGAGACATTTTTATTAAGTAACCAACGTTTTGTAGGAATTCTTCAGGGCTGTCGCGGGGGGTGGAGGGGCGTGATCCTGTAATGAATAATTAACATGCGAATTAGAAAATATCGTCTACTGCAGCTGATCATGAAGGGAATGTATCAACAGTAGAAGGGGTCTATGAAGGAAGTGGCACTCATGACTCCACAATTTAAGGCAATGGTTTGCTCTCACAACTGTCTGCCATCTAAAATCGCATGCCGCCAACAAAATTAAGATCGCCATGTTATTAGCCAACGTTCGAAACGAATAAGGCACAGTAAGAAAAAGATAAAATAGAGACAAAATACTCGCTCCTTACAATGGATAGAAGACTGATATGGAAGTCAAGTGAATATTTTGAAGAAAAGTTTAAGTCGATTGAATACTCAAAGTTCAACTGGATAAGCCTAGTTTGTTAAACCTTGACGCCTCTGAAACGTTGGCTGTGTCACAGTTGAACTCTGTAGAGTACATTATTAAATGAGCCTTTGTTTTTTAAAGTGCGATAAGTACATTTGGAAAAAATAAATCGTTTATTGTTTTAAATTATTTTAATAATTATTCCATAATAAAATTTAAAAGGTGTATAGGGTTTAAAACGACACTCTTTGCTAAGTGCTCAGTGATGAAAACATTTGGCCGTTTTCCCACATTTTTAAACTCAAATTGAAGCCATTATTTATTGCGAATATGAAATAATGTAACAAATAGCACTTTCCAAAATAACAGCTCAAATTATAAAATTGTTTCATCCGTGTGTCGATTCTGTTTTGAAAAAATGTTTAAGATGATCTACCATCTCTCCTTTCGACAGTACCGATAAAAAATCCCATCAGAATTCAGATGAATTAACAAATATACAGCGTGTCACATTTCAATTGGATCAAATGTTTATAACTTTTAAAAGAAACAATATTCAGAAAAACGATTTAGGTAAAAGTTGTAGTAATTCAGACCTAGTTTTTTGTTTTTTCACTTTAAATGGTCAATACCGACCTTCAAACAATGTACTTGCCTCTTGACCCCCATTTATTTTTATTTTTTTGAAACGTACAATCAAAAACATGGAAAAAATGTATGTAACATTTTTTTTCTATCTTTCATAGTTTAAGCTCATCATTCAAAGTTCACTACTTTAGTATACCTCCTTTAATTTAAGAGTTTTTAGTCGTAATAACTTACTAATCAAGGTATTTTGAATCTTTCAGAAAATGTCTGGCCATTTAAAAAACTTCTGTTTCGAAGTTTTTATAGAAAAAATTTGTTAATTTTCTACGTTTTCCAGCCTCTGTTAATGTTTTATAAATGTTAATGTTTTGTATTGTGCATTTCAGAAAAATAAAAATAAATGGGGGTCAAGAGGAAACAAAATTGTTTGAAGGTCGATATTGACCATTTAAAGTGTAAAACCAAAAAATGTTTTTTTCATTTCTTCAAACTAGGCCTGAATAACTACAACTTTTACCTGAAACGTTTTTCTGAATTTTTTTTTGGTTTAAAAGTTAAAAACTTTTGATCCACTTGAAATGGGGCACCCTGTATATCGGAAGCAGCATTTAGTATAGCACTTATCCTACGATGTGAGTATTATATATTTAAATTCAGTCTTTATAAATCTTTATAGTATGTTCGAGTTGAATGCATAGCAAAAAAGTGAAGATGATAGTCTAATTCACTGATCTAGTGATATAAATGTTTATATCTACGATTGCCCGTGCGTGAAAAATCCCGGTTTAAAGTATGTCAGGAGGTTAAAATTACTGAGTTTAATCAAGAAACTTTGCACTCCCGTGATACTAACACATAACTACCGAGGACTAATAACGAAAGGCGAGAGCTCAAACAACTCACACTTGAGTGCTATGGCTCAACTGTGTAACAGTTAATAGTTACACTTGAATTGAATGCAATCACGTAAGAGTCTACCGGGGAGTTTCGGTCTTAAGATTCGAGAGAGTTTAAACGTTTATCCTCGAAGGAAACTGAA
Organism: Troilus luridus; assembly: GCA_964056705.1. Taxonomy (NCBI): domain Eukaryota; kingdom Metazoa; phylum Arthropoda; class Insecta; order Hemiptera; family Pentatomidae; genus Troilus; species Troilus luridus. The sequence continues at coordinate 14,027,922 of OZ057416.1, read as the reverse complement.
CGCCCAACTTTTGCAAAGTGTAGTGTTAGTGATCTGGCTATTATCTCAGACTGGAACTAAACTACTTCAATAACTTAAGGTAATTTGGAATAAGATATTTAATAATGTCTGGAAGACATCCTTCCAATAGAGTTATTATATATGGATATTCATTAAACCTATAATTCATTAAGAGTCATGGATTCAGTATATGAACGATCTGGACCGTTTCGAGCTACGAAGATTAAGTTGTGATCGCAAAGGATCTGACTCAGCCGAACCCGAAAAGGAATCTGGAAATCTAGAATATACTTACTTATCCATACCATGTAAAAATACTATTAACTATCAATGTGTTGTTTTAAAATAAAATATTTCAGTTAATAATTGTTATTAATATAGTATATTACATAACGCGGAATCGCGAAGTATGCATCCAGTAAATATTATTTAAGTGATAGGGTTACGAAGATAAATATGGGCCCGTGAAGTTACTGAGCTTATTAACGAACGAATTCCTAACATGTTAATAGGTACTGTGTGGAGTGGAAAGCGTCTAAGGGGTAGACCAAGGCGTAGGTGGGAGGATTGCGTTAAGAGTGATCTGGCGGATTTGAGTTTGGGTAGTGGTCTCTGTACGGAAGTTTGTAAGATGAGATCAGTGGTTTCGGGATCGAGCCTTCGGCTTCGATAAGGCTTATTATTTGTTAATTCCTATTGATTACAGGCTACCAAAAATTGTTGATACATTTTTCGATTTATACTACGTTGAATGAATGCCAGTTTGGATATGACGGCATCTTTACTGTTTCTGTCACCTAAAAAAAATAATTTACAAATTAATTTTTTTTGAGGTTTTGTTGTAGTACTGAGAAAAAAAATTAAACGTAATGGAAGATCAGTTTAATCATGAATAGTTTTAATATAACAGAATTCACGGATTAGTTATAACTAATACTCGAAGTGATTTCAATTAACAGAAGGAACGCAATTATTTAGAAGTGTTAAATACCACATAGCATTATTGGTTAATCAATTAACTTGTATTGACTAGTTGGATGAATAATATAGACGAGGAATAGTAATCCTAATTGATATTATATTATTCCTATCTCAAAATTACACTACTAATCTGATCTTAGGGAATTAATAAATATTACAATGATTAAACTATTGGTTATTAAAGTGAGGAAATGATAATTTTTAATTCGTCCATTACAAATGTTCAATATTAAAAGTTTTTTTTTGTTGCGATTCTTCATGTTTGATGAAGATATAGATTTTTTTTATTGAAAATAAAATAACAAGGGTTTACGAAATCTTATAAACATGATCGACTATAGAAGTTATGGAATAATCGACGGTGAATTTTATAGAATTAATTTGTTAAAACAATTAAATGATTAGTTTATAAATACAAAACAATAATTAATTGCATAAAATTGTAATAATTAATAAATAGTAAGAAATAATAAAGATAGCCCAGCCTCGATGTAGAGCTATCTAAATCCATATAATGGGCATGCAACTTCCCTGATCTCCCGTCTTCTCTTATATGTATATTTACCAGCTCATAGACTAGAGGAGAGAAGGTAGCGAAGATGGTAAGAGTATAGGTAGCAGTGTAGTCACTATGTTAACATGATAAATTATATTGTTAGTTCATAGTTAATAGTCAATATAGTTAGCTCATATCAGAAAGTATATCTACGTTATATCGTTCCGCGTCACAAGAAATATAACTCATTCTTAAAAGTCAGTCTACTGCTTGTTAAGTATATGATAGCCTATTATTGCCGAAAGAATAAAGATAGCTCAACTTTGATGATCCTCAAAATCAGGCTGAATCATCAGCTGCTTTGAAAAAAAGTGGTGCCGATATAACTGTTTTAAGCGCCAATACCTCAGAGATTCAAGAAGATGTTCATTAATGTTATTAATTGAAATTAGTAATGAGGGCTGGCAGTGTTATTTTAAGAACTGTGACCTATACTGTGAAAAAAAGAAGTCTTCCAAAAAAAAAAAGAGAAGTAACTGAGGAATACTAAATGATGGTAGAAATTGTTGTGAGATTTTTAATGATCAAACACCAATTGTCAATATTTGCTGCCTTGGAATCACAAAATGATGTAATTAAACTGTTTTGTCGGGGAGAGGAAAAGGTGATATTACCAGTTTGCTCAACAGTAACTACCAGCGGTTGAAGAAGAGAGAGGAAAAAAAAAGAAGAAAAGAAAAGAAAAAAGATGTTCCTGGCGAGAGGGGGGTGTCAAAGCCCCTGGGACGAGATAAGAAAAGGCAAACATAATTTAGGGTCTAATTGTGTTTGGTCTACCAGCGCCTTCGGGAAGGTACTCCTTGTCCGCTATTGAGGGCTGTCATGTCTCCAGCTCCTTCACTCCAAGGAAGAGGTCGCTGTTCGGCGGAATGGCTATAAGTCGCCCCAGCGCCCTAGCGGATCAACAACAAACAGAATTATGCGGAGATCGGGTGGCGCGAAACATTAACTCCATTTGCCGCGCTGTGTCCTCGCGAGGGAATGCTGAAGAAAGCTTTTAGCTCGGGCCTTCTTCTGCTTCCGATCCAACCGCTTGACTTACAATCAGCTGCTGCATTCATACATACGTCATGAATCGGCAAAAAACGAAAACCTGAGTGCAAACAATGAGTATGCGTTTCTCCGTTAGATACCTTATAGCATTCAAGTCAAGTAGAACCCCATACGAATGCACCAAAACCTAAATCCGTCATCTAAACACATACCTTTTTTAATATAATTTTATTAGCTTTATATCTATATACGTATTTATAAATTATAACTTTGCAGACTTCTCAAGGACCGATGACAATACAATTCAATAAGAGCAACTTATTACCAGACCAGTGATTCTTCATATCCGAACACACGTTAGTATATTGTGCCAAGTACTAACATATACATGACTTAATATGTAAGACAAGCATATGACTACTGGCAGGATTAACTGGAGAGATTCGTATATTTTGTAACAAAAATAAAATATTTTTAAAAAACACGCTTCGGTAGTCAACTAAAATACTAAAATACTAGAAAATTAATATTAATTTTAAAGAACTAAAGAGTTATAGCCATCAGGATTAAAAAGGAGAGAATAAATAATGGGCTTAAGAATACGCTTAAATAGTAAAAAAGGGGAAAATAATTTTCATTAAGTTTAAAACGTAGTTTGATGATCAAAAAACTCGTTTGATTGTAAAAAACTTGGGGGGGTTTGACGAAAAGTATTGTAAACATTATACTGATTGATATTGGTAAAAGTATAAATATTTGTAATATGTTTTTACGATTGAATGAATTTTTCGATCATCACTATATTCTTATTTTAAACTTAATAAACTGAAGGTGGTATCCTTGGCCCAATCCTTTATACAGTTTATACAGCTGACATCCCAACTCATCCTAATACTATCCTTACCACGTATGCTGATGATACGTGTGTATTATCTGTCAACACCAATCCAATTATTGCATCCCAAAGCCTCCAATCCCATATCACTGATCTTGAAGAATGGTGTCAAAACTGGAGAATTAAAATAAACTCTCAAAAATCGCATCAAATCACTTTTACCTTACGTCGTAAACCAATGACTTCCTGCCCTTCAGTATCCTTTAATAATATCCCACTGGTGCCTGTAGAACAGATCCGATACTTAGGGTTGCATCTTGACAAACGATTAACCTGGAATCCTCATACGAGACTGAAAAGACAAGAAACCGCTCGACGTTTCAGGCTACTTCAACACTTACTAGACAAACGCTCTAAGCTCCAAATTAATTACAAAAGACTCATCTACATGACCATCATAAGACCTATTTTGACCTACGGAGTAGAGCTTTGGGGCTCCACTAAGCCATCGAATTCCTCTCGTATCCAATCCCTATAATCTAAAATCCTTCGTAAAATCCTTAATGCTCCTTATTTTGTTAAGAATAAAATCATCCATAACGACCTTAATGTCCCATTTGTTGCTGATTTGGCCCGAACCCGCTATCTATCATTTCATAACAAACTTTATTTCCCACTCAAACCCTCTAGTTTTAAACGTAGGTTCCTGTTCAATTCCCGATAATCCTCCGAGGCGTCTCAAAAGAAGATGGCCCCGTGACTTTTTAGTTGAACTTGTGATTTGAGTACTACTAGTGGGTAATTTCTCTACTTGTCATTTTCACATGTCATTATGTATCGCTTAGCCCATTTACTTGATGTATTTTTTTTTTGATACAGTTGTAAATATCAATAAATAAATTTAAAAAAAAAGAACTTAATAAAATTTATATATTGCTTTTTATGTAGTTTCCTATTGCAACGTTTTTTTTAAGCTATTATTTATTTTAAATATTTCCTGTAATATACATATTTACGGAAGACTGCTTTAAGCTTACAAGAACAGCGTATTACTCAGTGATACAATGGAATAATAATGCCGAAAGAATAAATTTAACCCAACCTATTTAACCATTAGATCTATTGGTTACCCAACATTTTGCTTGAGTTTATACTCAATATTTAAAAAATTCTGATATGAGTTTACATTCCACTTCCTCTGATATATAACTATATATAATGGATTAGAACATATTTACGTGCGAGCTTATCACCTCTCTACTTCAGAGGGGCTCAACTCTCAGCTAAAATCAAGAAAGAAGATGAAGACGAATGACCGAGACAGCCGAGAATGAAGAAGTATGGTGAAGAAGATGGGAGTTGATATTGGGCAGTGGGTAAGGCACACTTGTCAACCCCCGTCTCCCTTGTCGGTCTCCCAGCAGATATCTCTCCATTTGCTCCACAAAGTGAAAAGCTCACATCGCTCTCGTGTACATACAAACAGAAAACCCGCTTGATTAATTTTCATTAAAATAAAGTTGAAGCTAGTGAACTGTACATTCATGTTCCAAAAATATCAGATGTTATGAGAAAAGGGAGAATTGAATTTTATGGTCACTTGATAAGAATGAAACCCATAAAACTGACGAACCGGATTTTTACCTATTTTATTGGTATCGATACAACTATACCAAACTTCCCTATTTCGAAGAGATATAAAAAGATATACAGGAGGCGGAAATTACCTGCGACGATGTTCTGGAAATCAATCGTCTCACGATGAAACTGAATATTCCCTTGGGTTTACAAGAAAAACCTGAAGAGGGTAAAGAAATGGATGGAAGAAATATCAAGGCGAAATACAAATCAGTTGAAATGACGTGGTTCTTAATTCGCCAATATAGGACAAAAAAATAATCCATTGGACAATATGAGAAACTATAATGTTCTGTTCGTTGGAATTTACCAATTTTATTCCAACAATTATATTTTAATTTAATTTAGGGGATTACTCAACGCGGAATAACAAAATATTCATCTGTCTGATATAATTGAAATCAGATCCCCTGCAATGACTGATATGAGCCTATAATTGTTGTTGAAATTATTAATTAACAATTTTTTTATTTGAAATATTTTTATTTGAAAAGAAAAGCTATTTCCAGGACCGGGACTCGATCCCTGGTCTTCCAGATCACTATTCTGGGACTCTACCATTTCAGCTATCCTGGGCCCTAATGAAGCACGCTTGTCGGTCGTGGTCATATCTTTTATTTTCACTGATCCCAAGTCCCCGCGTTTTCGCATTTTTGTGAAGTATACGAGGGGAAGAATGTTCTTTGAACATTATTTTAATTTGGATCTAGTTGACTTAAGTCATTATAAAATAAATTATATTAATTAACAAGTTCGTGAAATATAAAACAACCTTGGTCCAACTAGTAAACGTCAGTACATCGAGGCGTAGGTGGGAAGATTGCCTCATGTATCTTACGAATTTGAGTTAGAATAGTAATCCATGGATGGTAGTTCGTAAACATTCATTCGATTCGATTCACGTTAGCAGAATAAATAATTCCTCTGCTGGGACCGGCTAGAACTCAGTACCTGGATAGCAGTTAGCACCCTACTTTCTCAGCTATTCTAATAAATAAATAATCGTAAAATTAAATGTTGATAAAATACTTAAAAAGTACAATATTTATGATGTTAGAAACAATACTGTTGCTTAGTAGAGAGTTAGGTCCCGATGAAGTTTGTTTACTTAGAGGAGACACTCCAGCGAACTCCCTCCCCCCAGTTCCAGAAGACACCCTCTTCTTCGAAGGAAAACTTTATAACAAATGATATTTGCCGGGGCCAGGAGCCGCCATCAGGCATTTGTCTTGGGCCGGGAAGATACGACGCAATCGAGGTTTCGGCGAATATTAGCTGGCATCAGGAGCTAGCACCGGCAGGATATCTTCCTTAGCGTTTAATCCCGCTCCTTGCTTCTTACCTTAATGGCCAAACTTAAGGATTGTGCGAATATCAGTTCCTGGGAGTTCCGAGCTCGAATATGGTGTAGTAAATATACTGTCGCTAAAATGACAACAATTCGAAACAGAAGAAAAGATAATATTGCAATACAATGGATGATTTATATCTACAGCCCCGGGGAATAAGTTAAATTTTATAAAAAATAAGTTTCTTGTAAGTTTTCTGGCGTAGGGAAATGGCGGCCCCATCACCTAGTCTTCTCACTGCAATGCCACTGGTCCTCCAGGTTGGGGGAAACCCAGTACCGGGCGGGGGCACGATCACCCTTTCTCCTGAGGGGACATAAATATTCATGAGAGCAGTTGTCCTGAGGTTATGGGGCTAATAATCCACTAATAATCCATCGCTGGGCTAATAATCCACATGGCAGTAAATTATATTCAAAGCAAACAAAATAGCATAAAAGAACTGGCTCCTCGACGCTAGCAATGCCATAAGAGGATGTCAAAGACGAAAGTCTCTTGTATTGTAGCCGTTTTTGTAAGATATCATGTTTTTCGTAGAGAATAAGAGGCGAAGTCAGAAATTGGTTTGTAACTCCTTTACTTGTTACTTGTTTTAGAACTCATTTCAAAGCAAAAACTATGAGAATGACACGACCCCGCTCCCCTTAACACAGGAAACTCCCCTGGACAAAACCTTAATTTTAATAAAAATAGGTTAGATCCAATTGAAATGGGACACCCTATATATATATATATATATATATATACCCTGAGTAATGTAGACGGCTATGGTCAAAGAATATTACCCAAATCTATTAATTATGGCCATGTTTCAGATTAACTTTTGCATCATCATTAGGGTGATGGTCTAGATGGTTAACTAGGATATAGAGTCTAGGAGTAATAACTTAACTTAACTTAAAGGGTTTATTTGGCCATATTCTATAAATATGATAATATTCTAAAACTTTGGCTGGAGCGTTGGTACATAATACATATGTAAACCTATTTGTAGCCAATTTTTTTACCATATTGAAATAATGGTTCATATTAGTAAATTATTATTCTTTTTTTGTATGTTTATTTTAGTGCTAAGCCCCTGGATTTTCACTATTCTAGATCTTAGTAACCATTTTTGTTCCGATTTCCTGGTTGGCCGATATGTTTTCAAGATATACTATACTTTTATAGCACTATCTGCTGTGATGTATTGTAAATAATTGATTATTATTGTACATAAAATGATGTTGATAAAAATACTGGAAAAAAGTAAAAGTATAATTGCAATTACAGCCCACTCTACATCAACCTACATTTATCTATTAACTCCTCCTCTATGCGGTGATTTTCTCGAAACAAATCTTTGTGAATTGAAAATTTATATTAAAAAAATATTTGCAACAAATAAGCGTTCAATATTCGAAAGGTTAGGCTTTTCCAACAGATGCGATGACCTACTGCCGAAATGCTACTGTACAAACATATGGCGGTAAAGCTGCGTACCAATCCTTGGTTAGAACAAGAAATATGAAGTAAATGATATTAAAAACTAACTTAGTATTAAAAACAAGAAGTAATAATTCCTTCTCACAATAAAAACCTTTCTGCAGTCATTTATGGTATATAATTTAATCATATAAAACGTTTCGACAATTACATGTCATTTTCAATCAACCAAACAACTTTCTTTTAAGAAAACTATTAAACAGAAGGACCATGGAGGATAATTGACTTCCAAAGTAAAACTTTTAAAAAATGACAATAAATAATAAAAAGATATTTGTGACTTGTCACTCTTTTCAAGATAAAGAGGATATGATGCAGAAAGTTGTTTGATTGATTGAAAATGACATGTAATTGTCGAAACGTTTTATATGATAAAATTATATATCATAAATGACTCGAGAAAGGTTTTTATTGTGAGAAGGAATTATTAGATAAATTCAGTCCAGTTTCCATCCTTTTACCAACAAGAAGTAAGTAAATAAGATGTTCAAAGTAGCGTTGCAATCCTGTCCACTAAGACAGTAATCCCAGCGTGCTCGGTCATCACGACTTCCTAATTGTCCAAAGGAATGTACTTGCATGTCTACTTAAACACATTTATTGGCTAAAAATGAAGTTGATTGCCGTGAATGTTGAATCGTGCTACTGTCCAGATCCCATCAAAACCCCTTCCAATACTCCTTCTTTACTGAATGCTATAATTTATTTCCTGTATGTTTACACTCACAGATCCAAGGATCTCCTACGTGTGAACTTCGAACAGGGTAACGGGTCAGAGGGAACCCTAAAAGGAATACCTGAAAATGGCAGAAAACAATTAGGAGAGAGTGAAGATCCACGAGACGAAATCATGAACAGTGATTAATTTCGACGAATGTAGAAAATATATATACTGAAATATAATTTCAGTTGGTACTACAACTCAAAAGGCGAAGGGGATCTCTGTCGGAAAAACGGAAGAAAGCAAAGGGAAAGAGGCTCATGAAATACTGGCAGGACATCAAAGATGGAAGGAGAACAAGGTCCAGACACGGAAAATTATATCGATTGTTAATTCACAGATTATGGCGGTTCAATACGAATAAAATATATAAGCAAATTCGGCAATAACTTTACACATACAATAAGAAAACACATGATTCAGTTCCCTGGGCACCTACAAAGAACGGACAGAATAACAGAAAGAATTTTCAAGTATCTTAAAAATCTAAAAATGACCAACAGGTGTCTTAAGATTAAGGAAACTCAAAAGGAAGAGCTCGAGGTCTCTACGGATAGGACGTTCTTCATTTGGGCTGGAAATTTCTCGAGGTCAAGAAAGACTAAAGAAAAATATAGAAGCAATTTAAATGCAGGAGAGAAACAGGGAGATGTGAAGAGAATTATGGAGATTGGGAAGAAAAGAAAAGAACAGTTAAAACTTACACAGTTCATTGTGGCTTGATCGTAAAAAAATCAAGGTCAACGCATCTTGAATGGAATGTACTTGCAAGAAAGCTTAATACATCCGATTGCTACAACCAAATGACTCGACAGTCAGAGAAATCGATTTGGCTAAAAAGCAACGAATGTTATTAGATACCTATTGTGGCTCATTAGGACGCATAATATTAGTTGAATTTAGAGTTTATTATAAATAGAAATTCTTTTGATAATGTACAAGTTAAACTAGATCGCACAGGTTAGGAAGTCGCCTTATTCAGCAATACCTCATGAAACTCCTCATATCTTAGTTCACGACTCCGCCACTCCACCTTGACAGTGGCTGTCAAACCGTATGTACCCCGTCGGAGGAGGTGTTAAAGACACCTCAAGGCCGTTAAAGAACACTAAAAGCCTTTGGAGATACCAAAGACCGGCAACTCGCCGGCGAAGTCGTCCAGGAGTTACAGCGGATCCGGTGGAGGTTTTCATTACCTTTTTAGGGGGCGCCAGCTGTTATTAATGTAGAACCCTGGAAAGGGCGCGGCCAACTTCCCTTTACGACCTACTTAACGTCTTTACAACCTGAGGGGGGGGGGGGGGTGATGTGACAAGTTTTTACTACCACTCGCTACGCCACTCCTATATCGCGCCACATCAAGTTTTCATCTGATGTCCGCTTGTCTAGGAAACTCCTCTCTTTATCTCGTAGCTTTTATAGCACAGGGTCGCATGTCCAGCTTCTTGCTGCAATACAGGACGGGAGGATTGCTTGTGGGAATATCTGAGCCTATTGTGAGCATTCTTGTTGTGTATTCTAGCACTGAAGAAGCATTTTGCAAAATCTCAGTGGTTTCAAAAACCGACTCTAAGATTTTCTTCTATATTTTAATCATTCTTTTAAAAATTATTAATTGAAGTTTACTAAATTATTATATTTTTTTAAACTATTCTTTTATGTCACTTTTTCACTAATGTTATCTTGTATCCTCAATATGGAAGAGTATGAAATTTTTGAAAATTATTAATGTCTCTAGGGCATTTTAGTATTTCTCAGTTTTTTTAATATTCTCATACTCCAGGTATCAGAGGACAGACAAGCTAAAGAAATGAGTGGGAATGTCCATTACATTGGGTATAGTGTGTTTCGAAATAAACCAAGATGCATTAACAATGTTTCCATAAACTTTGGACTGTGTTGTTTGAATCTTTTGTATATCAACGTGCTTTGCTAAACCCCTAAGTTTTCGTAAGTCAAGATTTGTAGTCCAGAAGATGTGATTGTTTTTGATTTTCTCTTTATAGTACTTCTTCATCTTAAATTGAAAGTTACATTGTTGTATCTTGTGATAGTAAAACTAAATATTTGTTTTTAATGCAATCTATGTTCTCATTTTTTTCATATGACCATACAAAGTTCGCTACAACAAGCGTGGCGTAGTACAAAAGACGTTGGGAAGCCCTGGTTTAAGACAAACCCTTAATAGTCATCGAGGGTCGAACCCAGACCACCACAACACTGGTCCGTAACTATTTATTTAAATACCGCCTGGCGTTCCTAATTCCCTCCTGCTCTCGGACCCTATCCCTTCGCTAGCGCCATTTCACAGCTGAGAAGGCCACCTTATTAGCAACATAACTCATCCACACAACGAGGGGGTAGGTCCGCGTAATGACCCTCTAAATAGGGACACATGGCCCGCTATCAATATGGCACTGCTTATTAACCAAGCCGTGTCCCTGTCAGATCGTGACGGCACTCTCATTACCCCTTGTCCGGTAGAACAGGGCTGTTCCTGCTCCTCCAGTCGATTTAAATTTCGAATTATGGATATCCTTAAATGGTGACCGGAATAGGAATCCGACACTAGCTGGTTGAAAGCAATAAGTAGCGGACATAGGGAACGAATCCCGACCACCCCATACTGGTCAGAAGAGTAAACTGTAGGATTTACCTATCCTTTTTTCCCTCATAGGATATTTATGTAAATAAAATAACTATATTATTTGTATTTATTTATTCATTGAAATTTATAACTGTATTATAACAATACAACAGGTAAATAGCAGGAATGATGGCAGGGATAAATACAGAGATATAAATAAAGGGATAAGTAGAGAGACTACCAAGGGTAGTACTCAAAGAACAAGAATTCAACTTTGCTCACGAGGCCATGTTCTTTTTTTTCAGCCGCCTCGGAGAATTGAAGGTGTTGCTAGGTTTGAAGCTAGTGGGTTTGAGTGGGAATATAGTTAATCATGAAAGGATTGATATAGGATTTTGGCCAAATAAAGAAACATATGGTACATTAAGGTCTCTATAAACTGAAGGCGAGTGTCCACTAAATTCGCGAACTAACGGCGCTTTGTTGGTCATTGGTTAACGAATAAGTAAGGAGCTTTGACGGCGTTTGTGAGAATTCAGGTTAATCCTTATGTCGTGTGAATTAAATGTTAATGTAGCCTGAAACGGCAAGCTGTTTTCTTGTCGTTTAAGTCTATTTTTTTCTAAACCTCCTTTATTTCCATTAAATTACAATAACAATACATTACAACAATATTTTATGTACATAAAAAAATCTGTAGGAGTATAAGGATTCCTGGCCGCAGAGAACACGTAGACACCGGCTTGCCACCTCCCAGGTCTGGGAGGTGGGACTACTTTCAGTCTAGTGCATTAAAAACCTAAACGATGTTTTAGTTGTAATTTTTTTTATCGAGAATCAACATGCACATTTTTTTAAGGTCATAACTTGTTGTTTAAATAGTATTTAGAGTAACGCCAACGCATATCAAAAAACAAATGAAAAAGACCTTTAACACTTGAGTATCTCAAGTTGCTGAAGGGATTGGGAGCCATATCCTCCCAAGGCCCTGGACAGAAAGCTATTCCCAAGACGAAGAGAGGAACTGCTTTAGAAATTCCTTTTAATTAGATCAATCCCTGAGAGAGGGCGCTCTCGGAAGTTGCCCTGACACTTGTGACTTTGAGAGTCTCCCGCTCCTTGTCTTATCTCAAACTGGTTTTACTTCAAGTTCCAAATTACTTAATATCATAAACTGTGACGGCCAAGTCTGCTGAGGAAGTCTGGAGTCTGGAGCCGAGGAGAATGAGGAGGGGGAAGAAGAGTTCTTATCGTCGGGGGAATTTACTACCTAAAGGCGTTTATTTTATAATAATTTGTTTCGATAAAGATAATATTATGTTATAAATTTTAATAAATTAAAAAAATAAAATAATCATAGTAAATCATTAGCCACTTAAGAATGAAACAAATGAAATTGACCAACCGGATTTTGACGTATTTTAAAGAAAAGAAGACCAAACCTTCTGCCTGGTTCGAAGAGGAAGAAAAAGCTTTACAAGAGGTGCAGATCACCTGTGACGATTTTCAAGGAAAGTATCCGTCTCAGGATGAAACTGCTCAGGTGTATTTTTAAGATAAACCAATGCTAAAGACGGGAAAGAAATGGACGGATGAAAGAAGGGAACAGCATCGGCGACGAATGAGGAAGTACTCGGCGAATATCAAGAAGAAATACGAAAAGAAACTGTTGAAATGACGTATCCGTCAGTATGCAATTACGAGAAAAAAATTAAATAAATTGGACATTACTTAAAAGCAGTAGTGCATTTATAGATAATCAATTTTGTTATTTATTGTTTTATCGTTTACATTTTAAAACTGTACCTAATTTCCTACTATTTTATTTTCGAGTTATATGATAACTATTTGAAGACACAAATATCTCCCTTCGACACACGAATATAAACACACACACATATATATATACATATACAATTTGGGCGATTACAGGAAAGAAAAAAACCCGCACCTACATTATATTATCTTATGTATATCGGTTATCTTTCAATTGCTAATTACAGTACTGTCTTACGTTTAACCTTTGATACTTTTTTTTTAATATTGTGTAATTCAACTTCTAGAATGCGTTACTATCTCATTTTCACCAAAAGTTGTAGATAGGCGGTATTGTATACGTACATATATATATACATAATTTTAAGTATAATCGTAACCCGCAAGCCCGATAAGATCTATTGAAAACTAAAAATATGATGGATGAGGGATCTCCGTGTCTTATTTTAAACTTTGAAATCTAGACAAGCATAATTGTCGTTGGTTATTACACTTAGTCATGCCACAATATCCATTTTCAAACTGATAAATCCACTTAAGTTTGAATGAGAAAAACATGTACTTCTATAAACCATGAATACTATGTGCTAGGCAGGGCACTAGGGCACTAGGTTTCAAGGCAAATCGAGATACAATGATGTGATATAAATAAAACCACTTTTAACAAAGAGGTTTTTAAGACAATTAAGGATGGTTGGACGCCATAGTGAAAATCCTTAGTTGATTAATATTATTCATCAATATTATGCAGCTATTATTATGCAGCAATCGTGCTCGAACTCCGGATCAAGAAATTAGTATACCAGGGAAATATCATGTGAGCTTTCCTTTTTGAAGTTTTCTAATGAAATTAATAAAAAAAATGTATGATTGTTTTAAACTATTTCAAAGATTATGAGATGTGCACATATTTTTAGTTTAAATATATGTCCGTATATATTCATATACGGATATGTTCTACAGGAATCAGTATGGTTTAATAGTATCCTACTGATTCCTGTAGAACATATCCGATACTTAGGACTACATATTGATTAACGTTCAACTTGAAATCCTCAGAATAGATATTATTTCAACAATAAATAAACAAATGCTCTAAGCTCCCAATTAATTACAAAAGCCGCTTTATCATGACAATTGTAAGAACTAATTGGACTTTCGGAGTAGTATGGAGCTTGGGGGAGGGGGGGGGGCTTTTGAGCGATCTAATTCCTATGATATTCAATCTTTATAATTCAAAATCCTAAGCAAAATAATCAATGCTCCTTACTTGTAAAGAAAATTAATTGAGTCTGATTGAAGACAGTAAGACTTTTAGAGTTGGTGCTTCTGAGAACGTTGTCCATGGATCCAATTTAATAAACCTTACTGTGGTCTTACAATATTTCTTCCAATAAAACATATTTAACTAATTTTGAATTTATTAATTATGTATTTATTTTGCTATATTTTCAACTAACAATTAATCACCGCCATTATTACTTGTTTATTTGCTAAGCTTAAAGCAGTGACGAAGTCACTAGATTACCAGATTATCTCCTTCAGACTAATTCAATAAGACCTAAGACTGAGTGGCTTAACCTAAGAGCGCGGGTTCGAGCCCCGCCGCGGATAAGATAGTGCCGCTAATAGTCCCTAAAAGGTTTTAAATCAAATCAAATCTGATCCTTTCTCCATTCAGCGGCCAACTTGCTCATCCTATTTTTCGCCGGGACGTCAGGTCGGCTAACTAGATTCCGTCACTATCCTTCTACAGAGATATCCTGTAAGTATAATCCCCTTTGTGATTAAGAGGATGAACTTCGGAGAGGTTTGAAAGTTAAATATTTGCCTAATAGTGTTGCTTAAAACTTTCATTGTCAATTAATGTCTACTGAAACTTATCTAAAGCACCAAACGGCCAAAATGTTAAAGCATTTCATTATTTGCTGTCAATTGAGGCCGATAAAATGGTATTAGGATATTCGATAAAATCTTAACTAATATACTTTGTCAGTATTATCAAATTCTAAGCCATTATTAAGGGCATTTGCCTCAGTATTTCAGAAAGTTTATTCCCTTTCTGAGATAACTGTCGTGAAAGGAGGTGATTTTGCCGAGATCTTGCTCAACCTCCAGTTTACCCTTCAAATAATAAAAAAAAAAAATCCTGTACCACAACCCGTGAATGGGTCTGGGGGTCAGTGCATGGTAGAGACTGTACTGTTTCATGGAGAATGGCTCTGCAGGAGGTGACTTGTCCTTGGTCCCGCTCAACCGCCAGATTTCCCCCCTTATTTTGGGAACGCATTTTTATAATATTTTACAGAGGCTGGGTGGGCCCCAGGAGGGTCTAGATCCCATATGATCCATCTCCGGCTGGTAACAGACTAAATAATAGTCTTGCCCGCAGCGGGATTTGAACCAGAATTTACGGCATGGCAACTCAGTGCTCTACCACTGAGCCACTCCGCTCCCTCTCCAAATAACGGTAACCTTTTTATACTAAGAAGGCCCCCAGATCCCACAGGATCGATATATGGCTGTCAAAAATCTTTTATAATTATTTAATCAAATAATTTATTTGCAACTTCCGGATTCGAACTCGGAACCTCCAGATCAGCAACTCAAGGCTATACTTAATGAGTTACCCTGCTCCAATCACAAGATGATAGTATTTTGTTGATATATATTTTTATTTTGTGCATCAATCTATGTTTGTGAACCAATTAAATAATTTATCTGCCACATACGGATTCGAAACTGGGATTTTCAACTCAAGAACTCAACACACTGAGCTATCCCTACCTCACAAAAATTAAAACAACAGTATAATCTGTTGTTATTAACATTTTAAGAAGTATAATGTTAATGGTAACATTTCGAAGAGTTAATAACCAGTTGCTTGAAGTTTCATATCGCTCCTTTAAAAGAACATAGACAAATTAAAAAATAGACATGTTTGAGTTAAGCCATCAGTAGCTATTGTATTGATTGAAGCTTTTTAATACAAAAACCGCATAGCTGATATTCTATTTCCAAAATGTTTTTTTATTTTCAATATTCATATTTTGAGTTGTAATATAGTTGAAGTAAAAAAAGATTCAGGCAATAAAAATGTTTCTATTGGTTAATAAAATAATTACCATACCAAACACCTTGATTACAATAGGAATGCTTTGCTTTACCAATACTGGAATTTTTGTTTTTTTAACTATATAAACCGGATATCAATAGCTATTTTTTATTTATTTCATTTTTTTAAACTTCCAAACGAATATTTTATTACATTAAAATACAAATATTTTTTTTGGTTTATATAATTCTGAAAATAATAAAATTTATCAAAAGGAAACAAATAATTCAGAGAGTAATTTTTAAAGCATGTGTTTTAATATTAAGTGTGATTAATATTAATTAATCTAATATTAAACTTTAAAATTTAAAATTAAATATTAAACCGGTCAGAGACATTTAGTTATTTTTTCCTCATCAACACTTCGAAGCATCAACTCATCGCTATCAAGAACTCAACACTTTTTAAGAACTCAGTTCATTTTTCAGTTTCTTATTGATTCACAGACCATTAATATTTTTGGTTTTAAGACTCATATCTTTTAGTAAATCAGTTCATTTCATTTTTATGTAAATAATTAATTGTAGATACTAGCTTAGTGCATTTTCTTTTTCATAATTCTTGCTTTAATTTTTAAATAACTTTTCTGGTATTTTCCTAGGTTTAGTTGTGCACATCAATATTTTTGTAATTGTTCTTTTTCTATTTTTTTATTACATATTTATCATTTACTCATTTTTGGATGTTTTTACTTGTATTACTTGAAGAAATTCTTTTCTTTCCTTTTATAGCTTCATTTCTATGTATTTGGGGAAATTGCCACCCAATCAAAACTATCTGTTTTTTTTTTTAATTCATAACCGATAAATTCGCTCTTATAGAAGGTTAGCTAATTATTATTAGGAACCCCTACTTCCACAACTATTGATGGTAAACAATCATACTGACTGTTCTTATATTGCTCTCTACAATCATACCTTCAAAGTCTTCTCGTCTCTTAAGAAACAGTGTTTACATGTTAAAGAAAAGGGGCATTTAATGGCGTTTAGAATGTTAACTACAAGGAAGGAATAATGTATATTATAAATATAATATAATATACCAATATAATAACCCATCAACCCATTAGTTAACTTCCAAAGCATTAAGTGAAAAGTAAACGTTTCCTGGCTTGATAATTAAACATAGACGGTACATAACATTAACAATATTATCTGTAGTGATAATTCGCTTTGAAATCGATATCTAAGTAATAACAAAATAAATCTATACTTGTTAAATGGATGAAACTTGCTAAGACTCGAATCGACTACTCTCCGAAAGCTGAAGTAATACACTCTGGATTGTGGTTCAAAGTTGGGCGATCCAATTCCACTAAGCAAGTTTATAATGCAACAGATGCAGTTAACTTCATCCTGTCCTATCTTCGTTATTAATGCAATACCCGCTCCCTGATTTCCTTCTGTATCATCAGTCGATTCAGTTTTCGCAACAGGAAAGTTTTTTAATCACTTCCATCCTTTGTATTTTTTAGATAAACAGCGCTTTCTTATTATTGTAGTCCGAACTTGGAAGGTATTTCTGTTAATTTATGTAAGTTTGCTTACTTCTCAGCCGGAATAAACTTTGAGGGCTAGTTTTATTACTCCGATAAAATAATACAATAATTCAATTATTTTTAATATAAAATTGGACACTTCGCGTCTTCATAATTAAATAAAAAACCTAATTTTTCAATAAAAGTAATTGAAAGTTCCATGCGAGTTAAAATAATATCAACCACTATTCATTTTTCAAAAGCTTGAAACTTTTTAAATATTTTGTCATCAATTTGTCATTTGGTTATTATTTTCATAAAACTTCAAATTCTACTCATTCTATGAGTTTATTAAAGAAAAACATGTTGGAAATGGAATGTCAGATATGTCGTTACTGAATTTAAAAATTTCATACAATACAATTGCTACAGAGGGCTTAAATCAAAACTGCCAAACATTGAGTTCTGTCGGGGGTGCACTCAATATAAACAACTAATAAGTGAGACTTATTTATTGATAGTGCCGACGTTTGTAGATCATCTTCAGGGCTATGAGAGAAAATTGACAAAAAAATATAAATATAAAACAAACATAACAGTACCAAGAAATGTAAAGAGAAGGTATACAGAAAGATATAAAATGAAAAAAGTAAATACAAAAAATCAGATATTAATCTATGAAAAACTTAGTGTAATACAAAAAAATATAAAATGCATCATAATAGACTCCTGGAGAGTTACATAACTAAAAATGAAAGAAAATTGATACAATATATTTTGCCAGGGAATGAATACAGAAGAAATACTTTGAAAGTAATGAATGAAAACAGATGAAATAAACTATTTCCGTCCTACATTTGATCTTCCAGTCAACGATTTTCTCTCTATCTATTTTGAATTATGTCGTTGTGTTCTTTTGAAGGAGCGAATTGTGATCGATCAAGGAAAGATAAATTTTTGTATTTTTACCTACAATATTAAGATAAATTATATAGTTTTCGACTTTACACCGGAAGCTGTAAGGAAAACTATTCCTCTCCGAATAAAGGAAATTTTAAAAAATGCTAAAAATTAACTGTGGAGAAAGAGAGTTAGATGTATTTGCAAAGATTTAAAATCTGTGCCAATCCGATGTTAAAACGCTAGGTATCGTTGTATTCCAGGCTTACTCATTGTTGTGGTTCAGGCGGAACAAAACCAAAAAAAAAAAAAGGCTACAGTAAGATAAACCTGTCAGACAGAAGATAGGACGAGCCAATAAAAAAAAAAAAAAGAAAAAAAAACAGGGGGCAAAAGAAAGCTAAAATGTTTGCTCTCGATAAGAGCTGGTTCCCTGAGGAGACGGTAGAGCTCGCTGGCTACGGTAGATAAGGCGGCGGGGCTGGATGCACCAATGCACACCCACGCCTCATTGCCTTGCGACAATTATATAAAGGCTATCTCTCAGCTTATCTCCTAGTCAGCGCCACCGCCACGTGCCCGTCACTTTATTGAATCCTCAATCTAAGAGTGGTCTCTGTATGCTTCGCTTCTCATCCATGTAGGCTTCTCTAATAGTCACTGTGTCAAAGGAAGGGGAGGTGTGCTTAGGAAGCCAAATGGAGTGTAGGAGCGAGCAGATGTATAAAAAATTATCAACAAAGTATTGACATTGGTAGCTAAGTGTATAAAGCTCTCATTTGCTTATCTGGAGATCCCGAATTCAAATCCAACTGTAACTGATAAATTATTAAATCTTTTAGTAAAAGTATATGGACCTTAACAGATAACCCCCCCCCCTCCAGATGCTTCGAGACCCCCTGGAAGCACATTCAGCCTATATAAATTATACCATTAATTCCGAGTGGAGAATATCGTTGTCATAACAAACATCATGAATGAAGTCTCCATCATGAATTGGTACTTGTACATATTGTTGTAATTTGACCCTTCATGAAACCAAAAGGACTAATTCGACATATCATTGAAGAGAAGTATTATGTATTTTTTTTATTCTTCACTTTTCTTTTTAGAAAGCTTACTGCAATCTCTACCAATATCTATCATAGTACTTAATGGAGGCCTGCATTATTGAACTCATTGTTTACGATAACGTTCAATTAGTTAGATTAGCCAACAAAGCCAAATGTGGCCAACTCCAAAATTTCAGACTCTTTATAAAACGCCGTTCGATGAGCGGAGTAGCTCAGTGGTAGAGCACGGAGTTGCCATGCCGGGATTCCTGACTCAAATCCCGCTCCGAGGAAGACTTTTTTTTAGTCTGTTTGCAGCTGGAGATGGATCATATGAGATCTAGGACCCTCCTGGGGCTCACCCAGCCTCTATAAAATGTTATAAAAATAAGGTACCCGAAATAAGGGTGGGAATCTGGTAGTTGAGCGTGATCTAGGACAAGTCACCTCCTTGCAGAACCGTTTCCATGAAACAGTGTCTCTACCATGTAATGAACCCTATACACTTTCAGTAGTTGTAGTGGGACAGGTTTTTTTTTTTTTTTTTTTTTTTTTTTTTATAAAACGTCAGACTATCTCCTTGTAGTTGCATAAATACTGAAAAGGCCTAATCGTAAATGTACTTTTAATCATAAATAGGAGTCATACAATCTAATAATCGATTCCATTAATCTATCGACAGGATCTATTTAATCTTGTTTATTCAGCACTAATCAAGATGTGATAAATGGATAAAATCACTAATGAAGATGTGGCTCGAAACGTTGATTTCTATTAAACAGTTACTGATTTTTAAATTTATTTGAACGGATATAAAAGTTAATTATAAATATTAATTTTAAAATTTCCTTACTATCTTAAAATTGCCATTTTTTATAATAAAGTTAAGATGAGCTTGTATACTTGTTTGACTCGGTGACGATCAAATTCTTTTACTTTTCTCTTTATACCTGCATCAACACCTGTCAAATACAAACAATTGACAATCAGCTGATCGGCTGTCAGTGAAATAGTACATGAGAGGCATGAAGAAGAACATTATCTAGCGGTACCTCTCCCGTGGCTTGATTAATTTCCTATGTCAACAGTATGGAAAGTTTTGTTATTCAAATGGTGCTTTTGTGACAAGCCAAAGTATTTAT